>BSBM01000150.1:4182500-5676250 GCA_027924585.1 Larix kaempferi
CAAGCAATACTTTCAACCTTTCATGAAGATAATAAAAAAAAATTACTTGCATCACCACCAATAACATTTCATAATCACATTCCTCCATCTAGTAGACAAACATTTGTTGAATTCCTCATGGTTTCACTACAACAACTCACACAAATACCTAAAGAATTGAAAACTCTTATGCTTTTGGGGCTATTTTGCCTCATCCATAACATGAAAATGAAGTGACTAGGAGCTTCTCCCTTGTAGAGAATTTGCTCCTACTAACATCCCATACCACCATCCAATACCATCCTACTGAGTTCCTAGAGGTGTTGTTGTAGTTATATCTAGGGCATTCTCAATAGCTTTTAAGATTCTATGAAAACATTCTCACTAGATGTTGTTGTACATAGTTAATTGCTACATCGAGCTTTAATAATCATGCACATCGAGCTTTAATAATCACGCACATCGAGTTTTAATATCTTATTTTTTGTTCATTCTTGCAGGGGTGATATTTTTGTTTTTTTTTTAAACGCATTGAATATAGGAAACAGACATAATAATAAAAGAAAGTCTAGAAGGAAGGAGCTGCCCCCTGAAAAGGCCGATGAGATAAGAGAAAATGCCAGGTTGTACATGGAAAACCGTAGAAATCAAAATGTTAGTGCCTTAGATCCATCAATAAGCAATGACAAAGTGGTTGAAGTCAATCAAATATTTCCTGATGTCGAGTATTAAGGGATGGATGTTGAACAAGTTCTAAATTGGCAACCTCCCCAAGAAGAGCACACACATGGCGAACACACTCCCTTGCAGGACCAATTTGTGAACGAAGGGCCACAACAAACCATTGACAAGACTCATATTTCCTTGCCAACTCCCTTGCCTCGACTATCAAGTGGACGACGAAGAACTCCCAGACGTATTCATGTGGATGAAAGTTCATTTTCAGGACTTGAAAGTAATATGCCCAAACGCACTATTGATTTCCATTGTAGCAAGATAATCAAAGAATTTTTTGAATCCAAAACCGATGCAGCAAAATGTCAATTGTTTCTTGCTTTGTTAAAATCACATTTTCTAGATCATGTTAGGAGAATTTTGGGCATAAAGGTAGTTAGAAGTTCAAAGGCCAACAATCATGTTGTTAGAAATCTACAATCTACATTTAATTTGATTGGAAAAACTTATCGTACAAAAGATTTTAATGCGGCCCGTTGTGTACTGTCGGAATTGATTGTAGACAAATCCACAAGGCAACGTCGCCTAATATCAGACATATGTAAAATATTTAAAGTGGATAGAAAGACTCTTCAAAAGTATTCTACCATTAGAGAAAAACTTGAGAAACCAGGCCAAAAAGATTGTTGGGAATTTGTTGGTAGGTTACCTTGTTTAGACATGAAGCTCATTGATGTTGTTAAAGAACTAGTGCAAAAGTTTTGGCATGATAACACTAGACCATCATCGAATCAAAGAGATGTTTTAAAATTGAGAAAAGGTGTTAGGGTGAACCCCATTTCAAGCACTTCCTTGACACGACACAAACAGAACTCTATGAGAGGTTCAAGAATGAGCACACACAATTGAACTTGGGCCAAAGGTCCTTTGAAAAAGGCAAACCCTGGTGTGTTAGAATTTGCATTGATCCCAATACATGTTGTTGTAGATACCATGTAGAATTTGAGTATTATTATGATACATATAGACATATATTTTGTAATTTGCATACTAACATTATGCAGGATTTCCCATCGTTACAACCACCGAATGCATCCAGAGAATTTATACATAGAATAATGTGTCCAAGACCTTAAGGACAAAAATATTATAAAAGATCATGTTTATATGGGACATGTTCCAGTTGCAGTGGATTTTCATTATTCAGTCGTTGCATGCACGCAACTAAGGCGCTCGAATTTGGGAGGATGTCTGTAGAAATGCAGAACTTCAAGTACATAACATATCAAGTAGATAGTTCGAAGGAAAGCAAAAAAATTGCATTGGTGAAGTCACAGGTAATCTAAGTTTGCATACTTTCATAATGCATATGTTGAATTTATACATATATATTTAGAGTGCAAATGTAACATTGTATTAATGCCCTTGGTTTTGTGGAACCAGGTGCAAATTTGTGATTTTGTGAAGGAATTCAACCAAAAGACATAGCAGTATGTGCAACATGTCCATGTACCACGATGGCAGGATGAACAGTACAAACAGTGCAGGGACACCTTTCCCAATAGCACAATATTGTCGGTTGTGGACTTTGCTGAAAACTACACCCTACATCCACAAAATGAGATTCAAAGTCAATACTACCATTCAAACCAAGTTAGCATAATGGTCCATATCACGTATAGGCACACGCCAGAGAGTAGCAACAACATGAGGATAATATTGAAAGAGACCAACTTCTACATCAGTGACGACATGTGCCACGACCTGCATTATGTGCAGCATTGCTTCAAAATTTTCTATGATCAGCTGAAGGAGAGAGGTATACAGATGGATCAGCATTGGATATGGTCAAATGGTTGTGCAGGCCAGTTCAAAAATGCATGTGTATTCCAGTGGTTGAGTATTTTGCACAAGACTTATGATGTGCTGCATGTATGGAACTATTTTGAGACCGGGCATGGAAAGGGAGAGCACGACGGGGCTGGAGTGTGAAAATCCTCATAGCAGATCTAAGAGATGATGTATACCTCACAATGAAAGAATTTAGGAATAAGATTAAGAGTGGTCAATGCAGTAAGATGAGCAACAGAATAATAATATAGTAGAACTTGGATAGAAGCAAAAATACTTCACACACACTAATTAATTAATCACAATATGGACAAATAAGTAGTACAATGCATGAGGATTTGAATGCCAAGGTGGCAATTCGAATTATCCTTCATGGAGTGATCAAAAGATCACTGGAGTGTCATCGGAGCACAACTAGAAGTCTTCATCATCATCAGTGGAGTCATCAATGCTCAAGTAACTGTCAACCATCAGTCAAACTGAATCTTACTGAGTGTGGTAGGTGTAACTGAATGTAATTGGCACTAACTGAATGAAGGAGGCTCAGTGGAGAGCGCATGAGGAGCTAACTGGAGTTAGAATTGGAATTCTAGTCTCACTGGAGGTCCATCGGAGTGATACAGTCAATTGAGAGTCAGTCTTTCCTTAAATCAAGGAAAGAACTAAAGATAACTGAAGTGCAACTGAGTGGTAGGTGAGAGAGGACGAGTGGCTTCCTTAAATCACGGAGGAAGGGTGCACTAAGCTCTAGGAGGGATAAAACTGATCCATGAGAAGCTCTCGGGGCTAGCTAGCTGAGGGATAGGGGCTGGGTCTGATGACTGGGATGCATGCATGCATGAAGAATGCATGTTGCATGCATAAATGCATGCAAGATTGAAAATGGAAATAATGGAAATACTAGTACGAATAGGATGGAGTATAGGAATATCCTAACACCCCCCCTTAATCCATCATGGGCCTTGGTAACTAAGACCAAAGGTCACCCAATACAATGAATAATAACAGTCAATAAACCGAGAAAATGGGGAAAACCTCATGGGAAAAATACCCCCCCTCAAAATAGACTATAAGGCACACACAAAAATAAATGCTCCAAACTCAAGCAGGTGTGATGCTTGGTCATATGTCTAGAGGTATCTTCTTCTTGGGAAGAAGTGGTTCATGCTCAAAAGGAATGTGCTTGTACTTGCTCTTCAAATCAAATGTGATGAGAACAAATCCAAAAGTATGAGGATGATCCTTGAACCTATGATTCAAATCAGCTAAGGTAGGATCAAATCTATGAATATGCAGATAGTCTTTTGTCTTCTCCTTTGAACCATCATGGGTGAGATTATGCCCAAAAGAACCATCAAATATCAATGATTGCTTGGAATACAAATCAGATCCAAGACTTGAATCATGGTTGCTTCAGATCTCCTTTGAACCATTTGAGGTGAGATCTAAACCAGCAAATGCATGAGAAATTATCCCAAGCAAATGTCAATGGCCATCATCTTCAATAACCTTCTGAGAGCATGAAATAATGATCTTACTATAGTAAATAAGAGGTGATTGATCAAGGAGAGTGAATGCATTACCTCCAATGGCTGATTTAACCTCTGAAACATTCATGAGATCATGATGCAAACCAACAGACTTTGGTGCAAGAGAGGATTTAGGACCTTCTGCAATTTCTAGAGTGTGAGCTGGCACAGAATTCGAAATAGAAGAAATTTGGAGCATGAGTGTAGAATATGCAATTTATTCTTCTTTTTGGACAAATTCAATATGAGATATGTTTGATACTGATTCATGATCAATGAGATCATCAAGGAGGGCGAATGCATCACAGGGATTTCTCTCGAAAGAGTTTGGACCAATCCCTTCATTCTGCTTTCCAAATCTTTCATCCAGATGGGCCATAGCTCTTTTGGAGATTCAACATAATCAAGGGAATCGATTACCATACATCGACACATAGCAAGCATCATTTCTCCAGAGACACTGTCACCTTTATTTAACCAATCATTCTCTTCTTCAGAGGATTCAAACTCTCTTTCAAAACAATAATTAAAGAGATCATGGCTCTTCAAATATGCTATCATTTTTTGTTTCCATTCATCATAGTTGAATGGAGAAAGAGGAGGGATTTATTCTAAATACATGGAAGCTGTAGAAGACCTGCAAAAACATTAGAAAATATCTGCAACTACTACTACTGCATAAATGCAAAAACTGCTGCACTCGAAATCTTGATAATAACCTGCAAAAAACTCTCAGGAATGGAGATAAACAATACTCTCAACATGCTCTAATACCATGTGAAAATCCTCACAACAGATCTAAGAGATGATGTATACCTCAAAATGAAAGAATTTAGGAATAAGATTAAGAGTGGTCAATGCAGTAAGATGAGCAACATCATAATAAGACAATAGAAATTGGATATAAGCAAAAATACTTCACACGCACTAATTAATTAATCACAATATGGACAAATAAGTAGTACAATGCATGAGGATTTGAATGCCAAGGTGGCAATTCAAATTAACCTTCATGGCGTGATCAAAAGATCACTGGAGTGTCATTGGAGCACAACTAGAAGTCTTCATCATCATCAGTGGAGTCGTTAATGCTCAAGTAACTATCAACCATCAGTCAAACTGAGTCTAACTGAGTGTGGTGGTGTAACTGAGTGTAACTGGCATTGATTGAATGAAGGAGGCTCAATGGAGAGCGCATGAGGAGCTAACTGGAGTCAGAATGGGCAATCTAGTCTCATTGGAAGTCCATCGGAGTGATACATTCAGTTGAGAGTTATTCTTTCCTTAAATCAAGGAAAGAACTAAAGATAACTGAAGTGCAACTGAGTGGTAGGTGAGAGAGGACGAGTGGCTTACTTAAATCAAGGAGGAAGGGCGCACTAAGCTCTAGGAGGGCTAAAACTGATCCGTGAGAAGCTCCCGGGGCTAGCTAGCTGAGGGCAAGGGCTAGGACTGATGACTAGGATGCATGCAATTGCATGCATGCATAAATGCATGCAAGACTGAAAATGTAAATAATGGAAATAATGGTAGGACTAGGATGGAGTATAAGAATATCCTAACATGGAGCATGTCTCAAAACTTCCCTATGAAGGTAGGAGATGAGGTGCATGAGAGACCCTCATATTCGGAATGTAGAATCCATAGTTCAATGGTGCCTCTGCAAAAATGTCAGATCAAACCACAGAGTAACACATACCAACAGGTAGAGGACATGTTGTCATAAATTTCTAGCATGTATTTGATATAGATCGATCGCGTTCTTATAGTTGTAGTATTGTGCAAGGCACTCGTGGATTTCATTCGGTTTGAAGCTCAAACAACCCCTTATTTGAAATATGGACACGAAAACTTACTTGCTTTTGTGGGTCTTGTATCAGTTGTGAGTGGGATGAGAGTGAATCAATGGATTGGGTTGATGAATGGGATCATGTATCACTTGCAGTGGACCCATGTGCAATTGTTGAAACAATCCAGTTAGAGGAAGGCCAGTCCTCTATTTCGAATGAATATGATCATATATCTAATCTTGTACAACCAGGTAAACATTTATGCATGCATATCCCGGTTCCCTCCCTGTTTTTGTAATTATCTAAGTTATCAAACCACTACTTGTTGGAATATGACCATAAAATGCATTTTTGCAGGACACATCTACGCAATTGTCACCCCAACAGACAGTGCAATTGGGACGAATTATTGGTTGGCACGATGCATCCAGGGAAAGCAAACCCTCCTCGTATCATAATCGATAGTGAAGGAATTACCTTTCTAACTGGCTCGATGGTTGTTCAGGGGGAATATCTTACAGTAGATGGAAAGGGACCAAAGAGCAATGGCTACACATACACATATTATATACCAGGTGCACAAGTGTATCACTTTATGCACTTGATCATTGGTACAAGCATCCAACTGCAAACAATGTCAACGAAGACATCAAACAAGATACGCTACTTACTACCTCATGCAGAGCATGAAAGGTTGTTCGAGACAATAAAAAACTGAGAGGATCCAGAAGGCCTAATTGATTGAGGTACATAGTATAGCCATGTGATTGTTTATTCATGCATGATTAATGTTATTCATGTTAGATAGTTTATTTGATGTTTGAGTTATGATTAAGTTATGAATTATAGCCATGTGATTGTTTATTCATGCATGATTGGAATGTTATTCATGTTAGATAGGAATTTGATATCGTTATCTTATATCGTTTATTTGATGTATGAGTTATGATTAAGTTATGATTTATAGCCATGTGATTGTTTATTCATGCATGATTAACCCTAGAAGCACTAATATAACCCTACAAACATAATCTAGCCCTAGAAATCCTAGAAAGCTAAACTAACCCTAGAAACACTAATTTAACACTAGAAAACTAAGCTAGAATACTATAAACCTAATCTAGTCCTAGAAACCTAAACTAGCCTTAGAAACAATAATCTAACCCTAGGAAACTAATCTCACCCTAGGAAACTAATCTAGAATCCTAGAAACCTAATCTAGCCCTATTAACCTAATCTAGCCCTAGAATTCGTGAACCAGCACATGTACCCTCAATAGGGGGTATTTGGACTCCAAGTGGGATAGGATCACTATTAGAAGGTTTTTTCAAGTCACACAAGTACACCACTAGAGAACTCAACTTATAGAATCCAAGTCTACATGCCCATCTTGGTATTTCAATCCTCAAACCCTAGGTCTTATACTCTAGCATCAAACCCTAATATGCATTTGGCTGGTGATAAGAATGAGATGCTTTGTGTTGGGATTGAACTATTTCAATATTTAGGCCTCTAACACCTCTGCAACTTCTTCCACTACCATGATCTCATATTTCAATTACATCAATGGCTTGTGATTATATAAATATAAATATTTCTGTTTCTTGGAACGTTGGGGTACATGCAAGAGCACATGGACATGTTAATATAAGATATCTCATGCAAACCCTAGCCATGTCACATCACACAAGTACTCTAGCATCGCACAAGAGAAATCTCTACAAGAACATCCAACATGTCTATATTTCCCTTATCTTCTCCATTGGTTATATCTTCGTGATCCATAAAATCTAACTCCTAGGGTTTACTCATTAACCCTATAATCTCCATGATAGATAAGAAGTCCTCGTTGGACTCAATAACAAGCTTATGTCAATCAAGCTCTCGCCACTAGCATGATTCTCTTTCTTAGGGTTTACAAACAGTATCCATGTCACATTACACAAGTACATGGCAAGACAACGCTATTGATAGCACCCGAAATCATGTTAGGCATTAGCTCCACTCTGCATGTCTTCTATTAGGGAAATGACCTTAGTGCTAGAACAAGATGCTCAACTTTTGACCTTATTTGTCACTTTCTCAAAAATACTTGGAGCCTCACAAAAATATCCTAGTTCTTATATTATATTTAGTTGCATTGAAAACTTATCATGCATAAACCAAATCTGAAAACTCACACTTACAACAATTATAGCAATAGTAAAACAACCCTCAACTTATTCAATGATGATGTCAAATCACTCAACAAAATTATCGTTTACTTGTGATAAATTAGCAATACATATATAACTATAAATTACAATTCAATAACATGCATGAGAGAGCCTTATCACAAGGCTAGTACAATTCACTAGCTCTCCAAAACACTAGCTAGGGAAAATAGTGAAAGCCCTGGCTGAACCAAGGAGATATAACATGCATGAATCCCTAACCCTATAACCCTATAATCTCATAAGGATCAAGCTCAAGCCAAGTTTTCCTCCCTATAACATGCATGAATCCAAGGGATGTAACCCTATAATCTCAAAAGGAACAAGATCAAGCCAAGTTGTCCTCCCTAGACTTCATATATTCTCCTAGGGGTGTTTTCCTCCTTATTCTAACTTATTCTAACAAAAGAGCATGATATTGATGGTACGAGAAGGAATAAGTCCTTATTCTATATATCATTGCAATTGGTGGTCTACTCTAGTGTTGACATCCAAAATCATGTTAGGCGTTAGCTCCGCTCTCCATGCGTTCTACTAGGGAAATGACCATACGCACCTCTGGGAGTGGACGGAACCCAAGTCCGCTCACCAGTTTGGGTTTCGTGCCCCCGGAGAAAATCCTCAAAGTGTCCCCGAATGGCCCTGGGGTGCCAAACCAAGATGCCCGCAGCACCTTAAACGTGGCTCCGGTCGTGAATCCCTCGATTCTGATGGATCTTGGACGTCAGGTTTTAGCTAGGGGACCCCATATAGTGTGCCGCCAACCCTTGAAAATGGTACTATTGTGCCATCTCTAGAGCTAGGGTTTTGCTCAGTGAAGGCAATTCGAATATTGCTAAAGGGGGTCATTTCTCGTCCAAAGGCTCCTGGGAATGCGTGGACATGTCCACAATGGAAATACGCACCTATGGGAGCCGACATAATCCAATTCCACTCGTTGGTTTGGGTTCGGTGGCCCCAAAGCAATTCCTCAAAGTGTCCCTGAATGGCCCAAGGGTGCCCGACGAAATGCCCGTAGCACCCAAACCGTGGCTCCGATCGCAAATCCATCGATTCCGATGGATCCAGGACGTCGGTTTTCAACTAGGGTACCCCCTACAATGTGCTGCCAACCCCCAGAAATGATGTCAATGCACCATCTTCGGAGCTAGGGTTTTGCTCAGTGAGGGCCATTCCAAATTCGCTCAAGGGGGGAATTTCTCGTCCGAAGGATCACGGGCATGTGTGGCCACTGTGGACACATCTGCAATGGCCATACGTACCTCGGGGAGTGGACGAAACTCAAGTCCACTCGTTGGTTTGGGTTCCATGCCCCCAGAGCAAATCCTGAAAGTGTCCCCAAATGGCCCCGGGGTGTCGGACCAAGATGCCCGCAACACCCAAACCATGGCTCCGGTCACGAATTCGTTGATTCCGGTGGATCCATGATGCCGGTTTTCAGCTAGGGTCCCCCCCACAGCGTGCCTCCAACCCCCAGAAACGGTGTTATTGTGCCATCTCCAGAGCTAGGGTTTTGCTCAGTGAAGGCCTTTCGAATATTGCTCAACGGGGTCATTTCTCGTCTGAAGGCTCCCATGCATGCGTGGCCACTGTGGACATGTCCAAAATGGAAATACGCACCTATGGGAGCCAACATAATCCAAGTCCGCTCGTCGGTTTGGGTTTCATGGCCCCGGAGCAATTCCTCAAAGTGTCCCTGAATGGCCCTGGGGTGCCATACCAAGATGCCCGCAGCACCCAAACCGTGGCTCCGATAATGAATCCATTGATTCCGGTGGATCAGGGACACCGGGTTTCGGCTAGGGAACCCCCCACAACATGTCTCCAACCCCCGAAAATTGGTGTTATTGTGCCATCTCCGAAGCTAGGGTTTTGCTCAGTGAACCCTAGCTCCGGAGATGGCACAATGGCACCATTCCTTGGACTTCTAGGCACGTTGTGGGGGGTCCCCTAGCTTAAACCCAATGTCCCAGATCCACCGGAATTGACGGATTCATGACCGGAGCCATGGTTTGGGTGTTGCTGGCATCTTGGTCCGGCACCCTGGGGCCATTCGGGGACACTTTGAGGATTTGCTCCGGGGGCACAGAACACAAACTGGTGAGCGTACTTGGGTTTTGTCTGCTCTCAGAGGTGCATATGGCCATTACATACATGTCCACGGTGGCCATGCATGCCCAGGAGCCTTCGGACGAGAAATGCCCACTTGAGAATTTGGAATGGCCCTCACTGAACAAAACCCTGGCTCTGGAGATGGCACATTGGCACCGTTTCCAGGGGTTGGAGGCATGCTCTGGGGGGTCCCCTAGTTGAAACCCGGTGTCCTGGATCCACCAGAATCTACGGATTCACGATCGGAGCCATAGTTTGGGTTCTACGGGCATTTTTGTCGAGCACCCCTGGGCCATTCAGGGACACTTTGAGGAATTGCTTTGGCACCACGGAACCCAAACCGATGAACGGACTTGGATTCTGTCGGCTCCCATAGGTGTGTATTTCCATTATGGACGTGTCCATGGTGTCCACACACACCCAGAATCCTTCGGACGAGAAATGGTCCCCTTGAGCAATATTCGAAAGGCCTTCACTAAGCAAAACCCTAGCTCAGGAGATGGCACAATAGCACTGTTTCTGGAGATTGGAGGCACGATGTGGGGGATCCCCTAGCTGAAAGTCGGCATCCCGGATCCACCAGAATCGACGGATTCGCGACCGGAGCCACGCTTTGGGTGTTGCGGGCATCTTGGTCTGGCACCCCGGGGCCATTCGGGGACACTTTAAGGATTTTCTCTGGGGGCACGGAACCCACACCGATGAGCGGACTTGGATTCTGTCCACTCCCAGATGTGCGTATGGCCATTGCGGACATTTCCACAATGGCCACACACGCCCGGGAGCCTTCTAACAAGAAATTCCCCCTTGAGCAATATTCGAAATGCCTTCACTGAGAAAAACCCTAGCTCCGGATATGGCACAATAGCACCGTTCCTAGGGTTTGGCGGCATGCTGTGGGGGGTCCCCTAGCTGAAACTCGGCATCCCGGATCCACCGAAATCGATGGATTCACGACCGGAGCCACAGTTTGGGTGATCCTGTAAGCATTCATTTTTCAAAAGTGGTTCAAAGGCTCTTGCATCTTGGAAGTGACCAAGAGTATCTTGCAGTGTGATAAGTATGGCCTTATCCTTAGGATTTTCATGAATTTGAGGCCAAACGTAACAACACAAGAGAAACCTGAGTTGTTTCTCCATTGCCGAGGTGTTTGAGGCCGAAAAGGATCTGGTAAGCATTCTTTTTCAAAAGTGGTCCAGAGGCTCTTGCATCTTGGAAGTGACCAAGAGTATCTTGCAGTGTGATAAGCATGGCCTTATCCTTAGGCCTTTCAAGAATTTGAGGCCAAACGTAACAACAGAGGAGAAACCTGAGCTATTTATCCATTGACGAGGCATTTGAGGCCGAAAAGGATCTAGTAAGCATTCATTTTTCAAAAGTGGTTCAGAGGCTCTTGCATCTTGGAAGTGACCAAGAGTATCTTGCACTGTGATAAGTATGGCCTTATCCTTATGCCTTTCACGAATTTGAGGCCAACCATAACAACAGAGGAGAAAACTGATTTGTTTCTCTAGGTCGTGGGTTTGATTGTTCTAGACATCCAAGGAATCGTATTGGCATAGGATTGAAGAAAAATAATTAGTCATGATTCAAGTGACTCGAGCCATGTGACTCTATTCTTTATTTTCATGTCCGCTTATACTGAACTAGGTTTTATTTTTATTTTTTTAATGGCAGGTTTTACTGACAGGATTCTACTGTGAATTGTGTTTGGTGATAAAGGATTTTACTGTGGATTGTGTTTGGTGACATTTATGGCGACCCCCAAGGAACATATTGAAAAGATCAAGAAAGACAAGTTCTTTGTTGGGGAAAAAGAAAATCCACTTACAGAAGATTTACATCAAGTTGTTAAACAATTATCTGTTGAATTATACACCAGGGATGTGCATTTTCTGATGGAGCTTATTCAAGTAATTACCAAGTTACAGTTTTAGTAGTCATTTTATAATCTTATATGTTTTCTTTGTTTTCATGGTAAGATTAGTGTTTTTTTTTTGGTGTAGAATGTGGAGGATAACGACTATGAACCACATGTGGAACCTTCATTGGAATTTGTCGTTATAACTGAAGATGTCGCTGGCGTAGGCGCTCCTGTGACCTTGATAGCTTTTAACAATGAGAAGGGATTTTAGAAACATAATATTGATTCTATATGCAGCGTGGGATGATCCACCAAAAAGAATAGCAGGGAAGGTGGTTATATTGGAGAAACATGTATAAAACGAGCCATAGAATGATGACCAACAAACCATCGACTCCATTGGATTCAGGGCATCATGATAGTGCTAGGGGTGCCCCTCTCTGTCGGTCCCATGGCCCAAGTGTCATCTTGTAGGTCCATCTTGAAAACTAGGGTTTTGCTCAATAAGGGAGTGTGCAATTTTTGCACTCGGGGGTCAAATTTGAAAAATCATCCACCGGGCACTTATGGCTAGCATTTACAGATGGAACCTTCCTAGACACACTTGCAGGAATCCCCGAAACCCAGTTTTTTTGCACGATTGGAGTTCTATGCCCTCGATAGGCAGGTGTCTCTGAAGGCCTTTTGGATACGAGATGGAACGAGCCATAGAATGACGACCGTGGATCGGATCGACAAACCGTCAACTCCATTGGATTCAGGACATCGGGATAGTGCTAGGGGTGCCCCTCTCCTCGAGTCCCATGGCCCAAGTGTCACCTTGTAGGTCCATTTTGGAAACTAGGGTTTTGCTCAGTAAGGGAGTGCGCAATTTTTGCACACGGGGGTCAACTTTGCAAAATCATCCACCAGGCACTTATGGCTAGTATTCCTAGCCGGAACCTTCCTAGACACACTTGCAAGACTCCCCGAAACCTAGTTTTGTTGCACGGTTGGAGTTCTATGCCTCCGGTAGGTATCCAGCAGGTGTCCCTGAAGCCCTTTTGGATGCGAGACAGAACGAGCCATAGAATGATGAATGTGGCTTGAATCGATGAACCGTAGACTCTGTTGGATTTAGGACATCAGGATAGTGCTAGGGGTGCCCCTGTCCTCTAGTCCCATGGCCCATGTGTCACCTTGTAGGTCCAGTTTGGAAACTAGGGTTTTGCTCAATAAGGGAGTGTGCAATTTTTTCACACGGGGGTCAACTTTGCAAAATCATCCACTAGGCACTTATGGCTAGCGTTCCGAGCCGAAAACTTCCTAGACACACTTGGAGGACTCCCCGGAACCCGGTTTTGTTCCACGGTTGGAGTTCTATGCCCCCGGTAGGTATCTAGCAGGTGTCCCTAAAGGCCTTTTGGATGCGAAACGGAATGAGCCATAGAATGATGATCGTGGCTCGGATCGACAAACCGTTGACTCCGTTGGATTCAGGACATCGTGATAGTGCTAGGGGTTCCCCTCTCCTCCAGTCCCATGGCCCAGGTGTCCCCTTATAGGTCCATTTTGGAAACTAGGGTTTTGCTCAATAAGGGAGTGTGCAATTTTTGCACACGGGGGTCAACTTTGCAAAATCATCCACCAGGCACTTATGGCTAGCGTTCACAGCTGGAACCTTCCTAAACACACTTGTAAGACTCCCCGGAACCCGGTTTTGTTGCACGGTTGGATTTTTATGCCCCCGGTAGGTGTCCAAGTGTCCCTGAAGGCCTTTTGGATGCAAGACGAAATGAGCCATAGAATGACGACCGTGGCTCGGATCGAAAAACCATGGACGTTGTTGTATTCAGGACATCGGGATGCTGCTAGGGGTGACCCTCTCCTCCGGTCCCATGGCCCAAGTGTCATCTTGTAGGTCCATTTTGGAAACTAGGGTTTTGATCAGTAGGGGAGTGTGCAATTTTTGCACACGGGGGTCAACTTTGCAAGATCATCCACCGGACACTTATGGATAGCGTTCCCAGTCGGAACCTTCCAGGTATCCAGCAGGTGTCCCTGAAGGCCTTTTGGATGCGAGATGGAATGAGCCATAGAATGACGACCGTGGCTTGGATCGAAAAACCGTCGACTCCGTTGGATTCAGGATATCGGGATAGTGCTAGGGGTTCCCCTCGCCTTCGGTCCCATGGCCCAGGTGTCATCTTGTAGGTACATTTTGGAAACTAGGGTTTTGCTTAGTAAGGGAGTGTGCAATTTTTGCACATTGGGGTCAAATTTGCAAAATCGTCGACCGAGCACTTATGGCTAGATGTTGATGAGGAACCTAGAGATGACAATGATGATGAAGATGTTGATGATGATTATGATGATGGTGATGATGATGAAGACGTTGATGATGATGGTGATGGTGATGAAGATGATGATGATGATTATGGAGATGTTGATGAGGAACCTAGAGATGACAATGATGATGAAGATGTTGATGATGATGATGGTGGTGATGATGATGAAGACGTTGATGATGATGATGATGGAGTTTTTGATGAGGAACCTAGAGATGAAAATGATGATGAAGATGTTGATGATGATGATGGTGGTGGTGGTGATGATGATGGTGATGGTGATGAATATGATGATGATGATGATGATGGAGAAGATGATGATGATGGAGATGTTGATGAGGAACCTAGAGATGACAATGATGATGAAGATGTCGATGATGATGATGATGATGCTGATGATGATGATGATGGAGAAGATGATGATGATGGAGATGTTGATGAGGAACCTAGAGTTGACAATGATGATGAAGATGTTGATGATGATTATGATGATGGTGATGATGATGAATACGTTGATGATGATGGTGATGGTGATGAAGATGATGACGATGATGATGGAGATGTTGATGAGAAACCTAGAGATGACAATGATGATGAAGATGTTGATGATGATGATGATGATGAAGATGTTGATGATGATGGTGATGGTGATGGTGATGATGATGTTGCTGCTGATGATGATGATGATGATGGAGATGACTAAAAAAAAATTATGTTTTGAATTTTTACTTTTCCCTTGACGAAGTTTTAGTGACAAAATAACCCTTCAACAATGAAGTTAGACTTAAAAAAATATCATTTAATAAAAAAAATTTATTAAAGAATAATTCGTGGAAGTTAATGTTTGGCCACATGTAATGCAATAAAACAAAACTTTCAATTTTAACACGTTGCGCCAATGGTGTAATTGAAATTGTGACATTTTATTCCAAATGACTTGGCTTTAAAGACCAGATAAATATAGTATGCCCTTCATAGAGGCTATTCATTAAAAAACACATTTCTATTGAGACTGTGCTATTATGTTCTCCCCTTCCTTTGTCAAAAGAATATTAATAAGGTTGTTTTTACAAGGTATAGGATGTTTTGGATTTCTCAACTATTATTGCATGTGAACTTGCACATACCAAGCTACAACAAATATTTCACGGAAGTGGATTTGTCTATGTGAATAGATAAGTGAAAATCTTTTAGCAACAAGACCCATAAATTATAACGAAGTATTGGAAATGTACAAAGTGGGATTGAGAGGCTTGATGGTGATTGTAGTAGTGGCAATGGTATTGATGAGAATGATTTCATGATAGTGGAATTAAACATTAAGATGGTGACCCTAAAGCTTGGATCCTAGCCTAGAAACAAGAGAGACTATCCTAAAAACCCTAGTTGGTAGCGTAAACCCTAGTTTGTATTCTAATCACAATGAAACCCTATTATGTAGCCTAAGATCTAGCCCTAAATGATAATACATATAAAAATTAAATGATTTTCATTGTACAATATATTCATGTGCATACATTTGAATCCAAATCACTATACACATATATGCATAGTTTCTCATCTATATAGAAAGGGTGCATACAACTAGAAAATCATTGTAACTAGCACCAGATACCTAATTTAGAAACCTAATGGTTTGAAATTGGTCGTACCATGAAGATTTTTATATGGTGGATATGCACACCTATGGCAACCTTCTCAATGGATGGAAAACCTAATATTATCATAACATTAGTAAAACTTAGTCCAACATGTAGTAATGCTTACATGTTCTAGTGTTGATGGCGCACTAATGGATGCATGCAACCTGATGAGGGTGTATTTGTGACTCCATTGACGTAATGCAAGTCCTAAATGTCTTTAACAAGTGTCTAAGTGTCCAATAGATGAATTAGGATGTCCTAATACCCCTCAATCTCTTCTAGACAGAATTTGAAATCATTTGGGGTATTGGGGTAACAAGTTGGTGTGTTGAGGTGGATATAGCCTCAAAAATACACTTCATAGTAGTCATTTATTGTAATGTCAACTATATGTGTTTAAGTCAATGTGTCTACATAATATTAGATCGCTATCACATAATGATAAATTAAGGAAGTCCTAATTGTAAATGGTAGTGGATGTGATGGTCATCAAATCAAAGGTGGCTATATATGTGAGTGAGAATTAATGAGCTAGCTATACATTGTGCTTAAGGTTGTCCTATTTGTATGGTAACAATTAATTAAGAAATGATTCCATAACTTGGTTATTAATTTGTTGCATGATCTTAAGTAGACAAAATGGTCAATATAAATACTAGTGACGACATTTCATTATGTAGAGTATGGACATTTTGGATCTCATTATGTAGAGCTATTAAAAATCATGTTCGATCTCATTTTAACCTTTTGACAACAATGGACATTTTCTATTTTTAAGTATTCTTTTCTTAGTACTCAACTTCCCAATATATATCTTATGTGCCATGAGGTGTGATTTGTCCATCCATTTGTTCCATTTTTTTTTAGATTAATTCTCACACATGATTTTGTTTGAGTTAGCCTATGTTTATAATGTTTTCTTAACATAGATACCATTACAAGCTTTTACATGTGGAAAGATAAACCAAGTTGAACTATGATATCCAACTTCTCTTCTAAGATCTAGGTAATCTTCAAGTTGATTTTCATTATCAACTAATGCATGGACATTATTGGTACCAAAAATTAAGACCGCATGCCATGGACGGATAGAAGTAAAAAATCAAATTTAGACAACATCACATCATGATACACACAACATGAGACAACAACATTAGACAACAAGATACTAATATAGACAACATCGATATAAATCACATAACTGAAAATCCATGTACATCAAGGCTACAAAACTCATCCAAACATCTACAATTTCTAGCAAATAGTGGAACATGGTTCCCAATGTACATACAATGGCAACTCGTGCCCTATAGAAAATGCAACAACTCATGTCGCAGATCCAAAATACATAGAAACTCGTGCCATAGATACAAAGTACATGGAATCTGGTGCAAAAAAGTGCCACATCATGGATAATGTACATAACACGGTGTGTCAAGCATTGTGACCACCCCCGTCACTCCCAGGCGCATCTCCAAAGTCGATCTTCCTACTCTTCGAGCTACGGGTACCTCGAGTCTTATTCCATCTAGGAGTAGGCCGTCTCTCCAGGCTCTGGAACAAATGATATAAGATACCGTCATTTTCAAGCATTTGCAACATTTACCATATTTATAAAACAAATGTAGAATTCGAATCTTAAATAAATCACCTCTAATGCGAGTGGGAAACGTGAGGCAGGTGTCCTAGATATGAAAAGCCTCTTAGAAATTCCATCCTACAACATTTACAACAATCATTTAATTGAAAAGTAATAATTGCTTAAATTAATTTTTGTTAATGCATCAAAATATTTTCATAAATTAGCTTGATTCTCACCGTGAAAACTCCGACGATGGACATGGCTGGGCTTCTGGGATAGTAGGTGGAGCAGATGGTTGGACAACTAGCTCCGATGCATTCATGGGGGGGGGGGGGCGCAGATGTAGTTGCAGCCACTACAGGTGCAACCACTGGAGATACAGATGAGGATACTGGAAGAGTAGATGCCACAATAGTGGCGGGAAGTGGGGAAGATATGGTGGGAGAATACATGGTGGTATGGGGTGGAGGAGGACGTCATGGACGATCAACCCCTGCTAGTTGTATGATAGAGGGTATCGAACAAAAAGGGCTAGGGAGGATGTTGAGGGATGGTGAATGGGAGGGCAGTCCTGGATAGAGGGAGGAGGATGGACGGAAGGGAGGTTGTGGATGGAGAGTGGAAGCTGGAAGGATGGGGGGGCGTGGATGAATGGGGTAGGATGGATAGACAGGGGACCATTGATAAATTGGGGAGGATGTATAGATGGGGGGGGCATGGACGAGTGGGGGAGAATGGATGGAGGGGGGGAGTATGGCCGGAGAGGGGAGGTTGGATGGAAGGGAGGGGGTGGACGGAGGGAAGGGTCTAGATGGAAGCGAGGGGGGGGAATCATTGGAGAGGGTGGAAACATAGGACTAAAATGGGGACCTGCAGCTGTTGGTGGCACCTACATATACATTTGTAATATCACAATTTAGTAAACAAACAATAAATTAAACCATAGTAAGTCATAACAATTCAAATTAAAAGCGTTCTTTTAACTACACATTGTACCTGTGTATATGGTGATCTGCCAATCCCTGGAGGGGATGGTTGATCACCGTAGTCAGGGAACACCTGTGGACACCAAAATGCATGCATGTTATGAACATATTAAACAAGTCATTATTTAGGCAATCAAGATATTCAAAAATATTGTACGAATTATCAATGTGTATTCCATAAATATAAATACTTAAGTAATATAAATGCCATAAGTAATAACAATATTGTGTGAGGTACTGAAAATACCTCCATGTGAGGTGCCACAATTTCAGTTGCAGCTGTCATTGCTGCATCCAGGTTGGGGATCCTACGTTCTCCCATGTTGGTGTCTCAGATCTAAATAACTATACATTGAAATAATAGTTTAAGTCAAACAAAAATACTTTACAAATTATCAAGTGATGATTGAAAACACATTAAAAAATTACTGACCTGCTCCATATAACATCCCTCGATCGGGCCAGGGCACGTGTGCCCGCAATGGGGACAAAGATGTGGCATTGTCCCCATCGAACTGGAATGCCTAGCATGGCTACCACCGGTCACAGTTCTATCCTAACCCTTTCGTGAAGGCCCTGCACATGAATCTTTATCAAGGTCAATCGACCTCTCCACTATAGTCATTGCTACAAAGGCGATGTGTTTGAGGAGTCCATGTGCAACATTCCTCATTGCCTCCTCGATTTGGTCAAGTCTGTGGGGTAACTGAGGTGGCTGGGGAGAGGGGTTAGGGTCGCACCTAGGAGCTGGTGGCCCTCTTAGTGGGTTCCTCCTGGAAGCAGGTCGATCTTGGGAAGAGCCACACCCAACACCCTGGAACTCGGTTATGTCAAAATAGTTAACATGTAAACCGAGCATAAAATCAGCCCACATTTGCCGAAGGAAGTACTGTGGAACCTCCCTATTATTGCAAGGAGGTTTATCGTACACCATGAACCACCTCTGCATCCAATTGTCCCTCCATGGTTGGTAATGAAACCAATGCATGCAGACACGTGGATTTCTAGTGTTCTGTGGTTGTTGTGTTCTTGGATCAGTGAACATACTGTATAATTGGGCCTTTGTAACTGTTAATGCTAAGATTGTTCTCATTTTTATGTGTTTCCCTTAGGTTTGTTTGAACTTTACTTTCTTTTATTAATCCATGATTTTGATTATTTTGCTTTTTATTTTTATTTAATTTTTTATTGCTTTCATTTTCTTTAGTTCAAAACCTTTAAATGGCTTATGTAGCATGGTATTTTCCTCAAAGTTTTCAATTATACTTATTTTAGCTTCATTATAAATCTTATAACCAAAGTTTAGCCTTTATCCTAAGAGTATTTGTAAAATTTGTTATATTAAAATATTCTAGTAGCGCAAACTGTAAAAGAAACCCATAATGCGCTACAAGAATCCAATATGATGAAAAATCGTGGTTATTCATGTTGGGTAATGGTTCGTTTGAGTTATGATGACTGGACAGGCTGTGTTTATGATGATTCGAGATGTTAAAACACATGTTAAAGAATTATGATAGTTTCAAGTTCCATTTCATTCTATCATTAAGAGAAATCAGGGTTTGAGGTGCCACGAGTCAATTTGGGGATCGCGAAATGCAAAGTTGAAGACACCTGTTGCTGAACATGGTTAGTTTTTTAATATTTGAACATTTGTCATCTGCATTTATCTCAGAAGCTTAATTAACAAAATTGTAATTCTAATATGGGAAGAAGTGGCGAGATTAACAAGGTAGAACCGATGGACACGAAGTGGGCTGTGAAGTTCCTAAAATGTGCAGACTTGTTTAAAGTAGCCGGATGGTTTGATTTCTTCGAGAAAATTACTAGGTTTAATAAAGAAGTTTCAATTTACTTTGCAAATAATCTGACTAAGGATGTTATTAAGTTCAAAACCTTAAAATTTCAGCTCACGGAAGCCCTAATTTCTGAGGCTACAAGTATCGCCATGGATGGAGAATTATGGTTCAAAAATATTCCTTTCGAGTTCAACCCAAATCCGTTCTTGCTTCCAGGTAATGAAAATTTATATTGGAGTAATGGAGTTCTGTTGTTGCAGCAACACTTCCCCCCAAAATTTTGCACATATGGGGCCCCTCCTTTATATTTTAGAAAGGCTGCCTTAAACGTTTTTCCCAGCTTTTACCTTTGCTTTTAAACAGAGAGTCTCGCCATGAGAAACTCCAAGGCTGCCAGAAGATTTTGACTCTCAAATAGAAGAGCTTTAAATGAAGTTTTTTCCTCGAAGTTACGGAGCAATTTGCTAAAACCCCGTAGTAGCGGAAGCCTCTCGCCCGCAAAAGAACTTAGAAAATCTCGTTGAATAAACCACGGGAGATCTCAGGCTATCCTTCCAAAATGGCATAGGCCAATCTCATAAACCGCCCGTCTAAGCTTTCCGAAGTAAAACTTGGAAACTTTTCGATTTTTTGTTTCTGCGGAACAGTTCAAGTTCTCCTCCCGAAACGACTCTGCTTCTGAAACGGCGGAGCCATTCATCAAAACTTTCCGCAGTCGCGGAGGCATTCGTTCTTTACATTCGAAACGGTGAGCGCCTTCCGTCAAGCCTCCCGAAACGTCGGCAGAAGACTTAGGCTTTTTTCTTTGAAGTTGCGGAATCCTTAAAGCTTCTCCACCCGAAAATTGCCTTCCGGTTTTCTTCCCGAAACAGCGGGAGAACTTGGGAAAGACACCCAAAAGAGTTGGAATAGTTTATTAAAATCGCGGAAGCTTCTAATGAAGTCCTTCCGAAACGGCAAAGTTGTCCGAAACGACGGAATCCGTTCACAAAAGCTTTCCGAAATACCACGGAGAAATTCGCGAACTTCTTCCGAAACTGTGAAAAGAACTTAGAATTTTTTCAAGGAACTTCGCGAAACGAACCAAGGAAGCTTCGCGGAAGCTTTCAGCCTTTGCTCCCGAAACCGCGGAAGCTTTCGGGCTACCCTCCCGAAACGGCGGAAGCCAATCCCTTAAACCGCTCGGAAAAGGCCTTCGAAATGATTCCGGCAAAATGTGCGGAAGAGTATAAGATTTGCTCCCGAAACGGCGGGAGCCATTCGTCTAAAACGCCCAAAAAGACCTAGAAAAATCTTCGATGAAGCGATTGCGGAAGCTGCTGGTGAATCCCTCCCGAAACCGCCAGGAGCATTCGCCATACCTTCCCGAAACCCCGCGAGACTTAGAATTTTTTTTCGATTTGCGGAAACCCTTCGCGAATAACGCCCGAAACAGCGGAAGCCTTGGCGTTATCCGTCCGCGACGTGGGATTCTTTGCGGGAGGCTTCGAGTTTCCCTTCCGCGATGCGCCCTGAAATGGCGGAAACCTTCCCTGAACCCTTCCGCAGCGGCGGGTGTAATTCGCGAGTTGGTCCCGCGAAAGGCGGTCGCGCGCGGATCGAAATCTCTGACGTGACCGCCGACATACCAGCACTTAAACCGCGCCACCCACCAAACTAAATGCCCGCACATGCCTATCCTATTTAAATAAGCAGTGGGGGTACAAGCCAACGTATCGTTGATTTTCGATTGCCAAACGACGTTGGACACCGCGCGACCGCTCCAGCTTAGCTCATTCGCCCTCGATTCACGGCCACCTCACCCAGTCATCTTCACGGTGCCAGGTAAGAGGTTTTAACCGCTAAATTTGCATTCCATGCGTCAGATTACCCATGGATGTTTTTTTTTATAGGAATTGGTGGCATTTTGACGGGCAAGAGGCCCGTCATGGGTTATTTTTCCCGTCAAACCCCTAAACCACATTTGCCCCGTCAAAGTTAGGCTTAAAATGCATATTCTCCAGCATATAAAACCAGGAATTGTCTATGGGTGTTGTTAAGGAAATCGTCAGTTTGTCTTTGCCCTCCTAGTTTTGAGCTGTGCCCGACAGGTGATTGGTCACATATCGATGTTTCGTTCTTGAGCCCCGGAGGCCTCGTGGGTTTCGCACTCCGCTAAAGACGAGCCGAAAAAAGCTATGTCGCCTGAGCCGTCCCCGTCAACCTTTGCCGGCGCCATCCCCCCCGCTCGAACTAACACTTCCCATAGAACACTTCGGCGAGTGCCAAATATAACAGGAGCGTCCCAAACTCGCCGGGTCGTAAAGCCGAAGCGCCTCCTTTTTCCGTCTCAGAGTCTTTCAAACCCAAGCTTACCCACCACGAGCCTTTCGAACCGCAGCAGTGACGAAAGCTACCTTTTCCCCAGGGTTGAACCGGAAGGACGTTGCTTCCGCAACGTGCTTATCTCCACAGGAACACCCCAAAGCTTCCCCCTTTAAAAGATTCAAATGTTTAATTTTGTATTGCATAATTGAAATGATGAATTGTGCCTCCTAAGTACACAACTTCACATTACTCTTTATCTCATTCATGTATCAAAACAATGATACTCTCTGTTAAAATCTCACAGTATGTTGCTCAATATCATGATGACTTGTATATGGGTGCTATCAAGGGTAAGTCAAGATGCCGAAAATCGGTAAGAAGAAGGCTAAGATGACAGAAAAGAAGCATGCGCCACTCAAGGCTGAAACTTCACTCCAGGACACTAGGTGCACCACCGGTGTCCCTCCTGAAATCAGATGGGGTGACATCTACAGAATGATCAGGGACCAAGAAATCCCAGATATGTTGTTAGAGGAAGCACCGATTTATCTTAATATCAGAGCCTCAGGCATAACTAGAGCCGCTACCCGCCCTGAGTTGTTCCCCTGTGCTGAAGTGATCGGATGGATAATCCAACATGCCGATGCTGAAGGGAGAGTGATAAATGATAGCGGGAAAGTGGCTATTGCCTCATGTCAACCCGCGTATATTGCGGCAGCCTACAAATTTCCCCGTGTCCAACAAGCTCTGACTTACGAATGGTTGAGCCAAATGAATAATGTCGAGATGGCCAAGAAGCTGGTAATGGCGGGCAAACATTTGAGAAAGAAAGGAAGTGAGGAATATGACATACAAAATCTGAGAGCTCCTTTCAGATTGATCGCTTTAATGCTGTGCCGAATCTTCGGCATGCCCGATGGCACAGTGTATAAGATTCAGTGGATCCCTATCATCCACTACGTGGCATTCAAGGGAACTATGTTTGACTGGGCCACTATCCTGTCAGACAGTCTGGCCTCGATGATAATTACTGCTAAAGAAGGACTAGCCTTGAAGAAGGCTGAATTTTTCATGTCCTCATATCTGATTGATTGTATTTTGGCCAAGATAGACTTTCCCAAATTGGGCTGCACGTGGGATAGGGCCACCGCCCCGGTCTATATTGCATTCAAGATGTTGTGGGCTCAGAATTACAAGCCCAGCTACAAACTCATCTGTGAGGGGTTTATCATGCCCCTATATGAGAAAATGTTCAAGGAAGAACCAAACTGCCTGTGAGAAAATGCTTTAGAAGTCCTTGAGGATTATGGGGACTTTTACTTTTCGGAGCAAGGTACCTACCTGAGGATGTTTGGAGGGACTAAGCCCCCATATATCTTGCCGCAGTATGCCACAGACTATGTGGTTCTCAAAGAAGCAGTAAGACAACTCTTCCTGGATGGGATTGGAGAAATGCTCCACAAACAACATAAGGCTTCCTTTTCCCCCCTACCTTTCTGCATAGGTGCTTACAAGTTTTCAGGGGTTGCCTCGGCCGACGAATTTGTTCAAGAGCTGAAATCCTTTCACTTCGGTGAGGTAATCTTCCACAGGAATGACCGAAAGGGAAAAGTTGTTGAGCACTGCAAGGATATCTATGCCCACTTCGAGTACTCCCACTACCCTGATGCCGAGGAAGAGGCATTCAGAGGCATCAACAACATGACTGAGCTGCGGATCTGTCGCCAAGGCACTGGAGCAAGCTCTATCTCAACCAAGGCCCAGAAGACCAACCAGCAAAAAGAGAAAGAAGTTGAGGATGCCCGAGCTCAGGAAGAGCTCAGATTAAGAGAAGAAGCAAGGTTACAGCAGGAAGCTGAGGAAGCAAGAAAGCAGTAGGAAGCTGAAAATGAAAGACTGCGGAAAGAGGCTGAGGAAGCCCAAAAGCAGAACGAGGCTGAAGCTGAACAGGCTGAGGCAGAAAAGAGGGTGGAAGAAGAATTGAAGACAAGGGAAGATGCCAAGGCAGGTGGATCCGGTATACAGGACATGGAAATAGACACCTCTCAAGCAGGTGGCTCTAGTGCCCAAAATATAGGAGGAGACCCTGCTCAGGAAGTCCGGACCCCACCGGCAGAAGAAGACATAGACATCATAAACCGACCAATTGTCCCGTACACTCCATCGGGAAAGCGTACGGTGTCCAAGTGGAATGCGTTTGTCTATGACAAGAAAAGAAAAGCAATGGTCCTCAAATCAGAAGAAAGGATCCAAAGTCCCTTCCATGAAGACATCGTTACCCACCGAGAGGTCACTTTAATGCAGAATACGGATCAAGATCCCTTTGCTATGGCAACCGTAGTTGTAGCAACGGCGAAGGCATCCTTGGCCAATGTAGGCATGATGGTAAGAGATAATGAATTGACAAGGAAGAAAGCTCGTACGCTACAACAAATTGTGGCTAATGAGCAAGCCCAAAGAGATCTGACAGTGAACAAGTATAATTGCTTGTACGCTGAACATAAGGAGCTGTCAAACAAGTACAGCCAGCTGGAAGAGGAAAAGGACCAGCTAACACTCCAAATAATGATTGTAGAAGCGGAGAAGAATGGAGTGGAAGAAAAGGCTTCTCAGCTAGAAGCAGATAAGCAAACATTAGCTGAGCGGTTAGAGCAGGCTGAGAGCAAAACGATGGACATGTCTCCTTTCCATGAGCTGTCCTGCAGCATCCTAAAGCAAATAAATGACACGCAGGAGCTAATCACTGACGAGGTTTGCAAGCTCAAGGTCATGATAGTCAAATTAAAAGAAATTAATGCGGAGGCCCACAGGCTCAAAGCTAAGAATACCCGTGTCAAGGCAAATATCATAAGTCATATGGCATGGAGAGAAGGGAGAGGGGGTTTCCCCCCGCATCTTCCATTTAAAGCTGTGGATGATTTTAATGCAGACATAGCCTTGCTAGAGTTTGGCAGGAACTGTGCCAATAAGCTGATAACCAGTGTGCAGAGAACAATAGACAAAATTAACAGTCTATACCAAAAGCTCAAAGGAGTCCATGACAAATGCACATTAAGTTTCCCTCAGACCCTAGAGGACTTCCCGGAAAAGGAGCAGCGGTTTCCTCAGGTAAAGGAAGAGCTAGGCGTCCAAATGGAGTATGTGAAAAGGATTGATGTCCTGACTATGGATGACCTCCAGCATTATATTGGTTCATCATCACTTCACAACCATCTGCTGAAGGAAGTGCATCAAGCTGGAGTAGAAGAAGTTCAAAGCATTAAAGCAGAGCTCGGGAAGAATGTGACTTCTTAGAAAATCTTGTTTCTTGCTACAGCAAACATAGTCATAAGGGACACAGGTGTGTGGTACAGCTACATAGCAGAGGAGGACAGGAAAGCTGCAGAAGCAGCAGGAGCATTAATAGATCCAGGATCCTCTCTCCCAGTAGCCTCTCCCCTAGCAATGGCAGAAAGTCTGGCCAGTTCAATCCCCCTTTCCCAATTAGAAGCAGCATCAGCAGGGGATTCGAGGGCCTCTTCCCACGCAGCATTAGTAACAATTAACTTGGGCGACCCTCTGCCAGCAGAAGCTCACGCACAGGAATGAAGTAAATTGAATTCAGTTGAGCAACTCTCTTCAGCCAAGCACATGTCTAGCAGGGAAAGCGTGGGTTTTAGCATTATTTATGCTATGTATATTTTGTTAAACTTTCAAGCATGTAAGGCGTAAGCCATGGGACAGCTGTCCCTATTTTTTGTCAAAATAATTTTGTAAAAGGAGTGGTCATTTTTGGGTGGTCGGTTATAGAAGAAACTTCTGCAATTGACAAGTGGAGGGTGCTAGGTGGCAACCCAAATGGCAGAATTGTAATTATAAATAGTAGCTAGGAAGAATAGAGACGGACGTTTTGACAGGGAATGAAATTTTAAAACCCATACGAGCTATCTCGTATCGGGCCTGTAAAATTGATTTTTCTAATAGAAGCCACGAGAGATGGACGTTTTGCATGGGATGTTGGAAGGCTGTATGTTGGACTATTCTAATGACTGTTGTTCTGTAATGTGAGATCATTCTTATCATCTGAACTATTTCTTTGTATTAATGATTTTGCTCCTCCCTGTGCATGCATTTTTCTCTGTTTTGTGAACAATGAATGCGTTCCACATTAAATCAGGAGCTACCTGCTGATGTCTTTATCATTGCTATAGATTTCTCTTCTAGATCGAATGGCTAACTGTTCTTTCTTCAGGATAACTCATGTGGCTCATTGTTCATGCCTTTAAATTGCTCCTCGCATGGATCTTTAAGTTTAATTTCAGTTTGTTACATTTAGATTTGTTTCTTTATCCTTTCTACGTAGATTAAATAATTTTTTTGCTTTTTTCTGTTTTATGAGCAATTGATGCATTCCATGGTGAATGAGAAGCTATCTTCTAAAGATCTTTATCTTGTTGTAGCTTTATTTGTGAGAATTAACAGCTATCTGTTCTTTCCTTACGATATTTGTTACAGCTGATTGCTCATCCCTTAAGTGTGTTCCCTGCAGGGATAGATAGATTTACTCAGGTTCCTGGACTTAGATCTGTTTTAGTTGTATTTAGATCAAATATAATTTAGGCACTTGCATCTCATTTAAAGGACATAAAACCCAAAAGAAAGGTGGATCGGGCCATAACCGGTAGAATCGGATTTAAACTCCAAACCCACGGTTGCCGGAACCGCTAACCGGACGGATTCCCTGCACCAAACGAGAGATAGTCTAATTGGGACCATCTCTCGGGGAGAATCCCTTTCTGATTGATGCTACGATATCCGAGGCATCAACAGTTTTTGGCGCTAGAAGGAGGGCCTGAAAGTGCATGGCTGATAGGGGGAAAATCTTCTGCGGTCATAGATAACACTAAAAACCCGCTCAAAGAAAGTATTTCAAACAGCCCAGATCTTGGATTAACAGGTCAAGAACGCCTCATTTCTGACCCTGAGTCTCAAGAAGCTTTATACGCTGTCCCTTTTTCAAAAGTAGAGGATTTGAGAAGACATACCAGATCCTACGTTAGACAGCTAGGTGGTTTAAACGCTGTCAACTTCCTCCCTAAGAAAATTACATCTAGAAAAGAGCCACAATACACCCGTGATTCAATTCTCGTTCAGAGTTTTGAAGAACTGGTAAATCTGACTTTGGAAGAAATTTCGGACACTCTTAACAAGACAGACCAAGAAAATCTTGAACAAATTACCACTCCCAAAAGTACTCCACAGGTTTCACCCTACAATTCTCCACTAGGGTCTCCACATCCCAACCCAAACATGGTTGTACCTGCTTGGAGAGCAAGGGGAGCGCTGAACCTAGCTGGACCATTCCATAATCTTCCTAAAAACCCAGAAAAGGTCTTGCCTAAGTACGATCCAGGGAAAGCCATTTCGGCAGAAGATCACCTCAAGAGCTTTTACTTAGCTCTGAACCTTTTGAACGTACAACATGAAGACGTAGTCTACAGGTTGTTTCCATATACATTCGAGCCAAAAGTATCATCATGGTACTTTAGCCGACAACCCAGCTCAATCTCTAGTTGGGATGAATTCGAAAAATGTTTTCTAAAGAAATACGGAAACCAAAAGACTGTGGCCACACTTATGAAAGAACTCTTATCCATGAGAATGGAAAAGAAAGAAAAGGTTCAAGATTTCAATCAAAGATTCACTACGCTGTTGAATAACTTCAGTCAAGCTAATAAACCAGCAGAGGAATCTCTAATTGAATACTATACAACCGCTCTTGACGGACCCATAGCAATGTTCGTAAAGAGGTCCAAGAAAACTACCCTGATAGAGAACTTTGAGGAAGCTAGAAAGGTAGAAGAAGAGACTGACAGCATTGCTAAACATGCCTTAGATGTAGAACCAAAACCAGCAGCTAGCAAAAAACCTTTGCTGCTCACTCGAGGTAAAGACGAGCCATCTACGGACATGGAAAATGTAGTCAAGATGATGCAGAAATTATCTAACAAAATCGTAGATCTCGAGAAAGACAAGGCTGCTAGCACATCTAGGAAACCTTTCAAGCCATTTTATAAAAGAAGGGAAGACGGGGAACAAACTCATCCACCAATGAACGCTGCCCCTGTTTTAAACTTGAATGAGATAGGGATGGAAAATTTCTGCACTTTTCACCAAGAACCACATTCGGAAAAGAGCTGCCCGCAGTGGATCAATTCCATGAGCTTAGTCATGAACCAAATGTTAGATTCTCAGATCCCAGATCAGGATGATCCTCCAGAAGAGTCGAGCCCTGATTTAGAGGATCCAACCCCGGACACTACTATGGTGTTGTGGGATTGGGTACCTATGACCGAATTAGTAGAAGAAGATCACATAGATAGCTCTCCCTCTACCATAAATGTTGCCACTCGCAGCAAGGGTCCAATTGTGGATCCTATGCCAGTCACCGTTCCCCATAAGTCTAGAGTTTCGAAAGATCCGCCTAGGAGGCATATACCAATCATCCCACCACATCCCAAAGTAAACCAAACAGCGTCCAAACAGCCAAGTGCTGACAACGTAGTTCAGCCACCTAAGGTCACCATGAGCAAAACAGATCAGCCAACTCGAATTGGGAACGAATCCGACATAGGGTATGATATTATCGAAGATATCAAGAAAGTCAAAGCGAACATATCAATATTCGACATGTGTAGCTTGCCCCATCAACGAGACAAACTGCTTCATGTTCTACAACGGAAAACCAGCACTACATTAACGGATTCTCAAGACAATCCCGAAATTAATGAGGCTAGCATTGGTGGGAAATCCAAATCTCAAACATTGCCTTTCCTATTGACTTTTGAGATTTTTAATCACAATGTTCACAACTGTTTGGTAGACTCTGGAGCTTCTTCAAACGTTATGCCACTGTCGATTTGTAGGAAAATTAATGGGCAGCCCGTACCATCTCCAACTCAAATTATCCAATTAGACAGGACTGCTGTCAAGGTTATTGGGGAGATGAAAGATGTTCTAATTAGACTATCAGCCAACCCTAGAGTCTGTCAATTCAGTGACATAATGGTGGTCGATATTCCTGAAGCCTATGGGATGATTTTAAGTAGGGATTGGTCTACTAAGCTGAGTGGTTACTTTGCTACTGATTGGTCTCATCTATGGCTTCCTTATCAGAACAGGCATAATCAGATTAAAGTTCTTAGGGAACTTCATATGAAACAAAACGTAACTCAGCTAGAAGAAAAGAATGAAGCCGTAACTTTCTCATCTTCGGTTCTGGGAAATTATTTCTTGGAAATGGATCCGGGTAATTATCAATCTGAAACCATTAGCCATGAATCAGATAAACAGTCCGATCTCCTTCATTTCTCTCGGACTGAGGATGTTGATTGTAACATAGTCAATTTAGTTGCTAACATAGACCACAAAGAAACTAACTTAGTTGAATCTAAAGATATCTTTTGGACATTATACTTTGATGGTTCTAAAACCCTGGAAGGATCCGGAGCCGGTTGTGTTCTAATGGGTCCAAAAGGAAACAAGTATTTTTTGTCTTGTAGATTAGAATTCGATTGTACTAATAACACCGCTGAATATGAAGCTTTGGTACATGGTTTAAAGAAGGCCATTGGCTTAAATGTTAAGTACCTGAAGGTTTTTGGTGACTCCGAGATAGTTGTAAGACAGGTAAGGGACACCATTCATTGTCTCTCACCTCACTTGAAAGGTTATCAGGCTGAGGTATGGGATTTAATCATGCATTTTGACGCTTTCAATATAAAATCAATTCCTAGATTGCAAAATTCTGCTGCTGATTTGTTAGCAACATCTGCTTCTAGATTGGTGCCGTCAAATAATAAATGCTCAATTGAATTGATCTTTAGGCCTTCCATTCCCGATAACATCACGAACTTCAGAGTCTTCGATGATGATGAACAAATTATCATCTTCCTGACAAACGAGGATAGCTTTCAAGGAGCTGCAATAGATGAGGAAGAGCACGACGCTGATTTGATGAAGAAAGATGACGAGAAAGGAAATTTCATGCCAAAAGGGGTAAGGTCCCTCGAAATGCTTTTCGATCTTCAAAATAAGTTCAAAAGACCAGCTAATACCAAAACCAACAGCTCATCAATGCAACATGAGTTGGTTAATTTGGGTATCGAGGCAGAACTCAAATTTGTCAACCTTGGCAAATGTTGTTCACCAGGAGAAAGAGATAGGTTCATTAAGTTGTTTAAACAGTACAAGGATGTTTTTGCATGGACCTATGAAGATCTGAAAACATATGATGTCTGCATCATTCAGCATGTTATACCAATGAAAGCGGGTGTCAATCCATTTCAGCAGTAGTTGAGAAGGATGCATCCTACTCTAGAACCGCTAATCCAAAAGGAATTAAAGAAGCTCCTGGACGCTAAGATAATCTTCAAAGTCCGGCATTCTGAATGGGTTGCAAACTTGGTTCCCGTAAGAAAGAAGTCAGGAGAGATAAGGCTATGTGTAGATTTTAGAAATTTAAACAAAGCTTCGGATAAAGATAACTACCCCGTACCTTCAATGGATCAAATCCTACAAATGGTGTCAGGATCCAAATTGTTTTCTCTCCTCGATGGTTTCTCTGGCTATAATCAAGTGTTAGTAGCTGAAGAAGATCGTCTCAAGACTACTTTCAGGACTAAGTGGGGAACTTTCGCCTACAGAAGAATGCCATTTGGTCTGATAAATGCAGGAGCTACATTCCAAAGGGCGATGGATATTGCCTTCCGAGGATTGGGTGGGCAATGTGTTGTTGTTTACTTAGATGATGTGACAGTCTTTTCAAAGAAAAGGGAAGATCATGTTGTTCATCTGAGGCATATCTTTGATCGTTGCCGGAAGTATGGTATTTCCTTGAATCCCAAGAAGAGCGTGTTTGTTGTACCCGAAGGTAAGCTCTTGGGTCATATCATCTCCAAAGGGGGAGTGTCAATCGACCAAGAAAGAGTCCAAGCTATTAGTAGGATTCCAATGCCTCACAACAAAAAATATATGCAGTCTTTTATGGGCACCATCAATTTTGTCCGCAGATTTGTTCTGGATTTTGCACAAATTGTTAAGCCATTACAGCAGATGGTTAAACAAAGCATACAATTCAAGTGGACAGATTTGGAGAAGGACGCATTTAGAGATATCAAGGCAGCTGTAGCTAAAGCTCCTTCCTTAAGAAGTCGAGATTTTGATAAAGATTTCATCTTGTATACCTTCGCTTCAGATGACTCTCTCGCAGCTGTACTCACGCAAAAGGTGGAGTTGGGGGATGAATACCCAATTTTGTTTATGAGCACTGGTCTGCAAGGGGCTGAGCTGAATTACCCCGTAGTTGACAAACATGCGTATGCAGTCTTCAAAGCTGTGAAGCAGTTTAGGCCATACATTCTGAAGAACAGAACTAAAGTCATAGTTCCCCATCTAGCTGTTAGATCCCTTTTCGTTCAAAAGGAATTGGGAGAGAGGAGAGGGAACTGGGTCACAGCTCTGCAGGAGTATGATTTGGAATTTAAACCGGCTACAATCATCAAGGGGCAAGGCCTGTGCAAATTACTTGCGGGAAACTCAACTGATGAAGAACAACATTGGAAGAATGAAGCTGAGCTCAATTCGGTTGAAGTATGTCATGTCTTCACAACTCCCCAGTCATGGTATAGGGATCTGGTGCACTATTTACAGCAGGGATATCTACCCGAGCACTGGAACTCTAAACAAAGAAGGGCGCTTCGTTTGAAAGCCGCACCCTATCAAATCATTGATGGGATTCTTTTCAGGAAGAATTATAAAGGAGTTCTCCTTAGATGTTTGGAAATGGAAGATGCAAACAGAGTTGTCAAAGAATTGCATGATGGCCCCGCAGGCGGACATTATTCAGGTGAGACAACAGCACACAAGATACTGAGAGCTGGGTATTACTGGCCCACTCTGTTTCGAGATGCCCACACATACGCGCGGAATTGCGATGTATGTCAAAGAAGTGCCGGGAAATTACCTAAGGCAGCAGGACCATTGCAGTCGGTCATCATTTCTGAGCCTTTTGAGCAATGGGGCATAGATGTTATCGGAGAAATAAATCCAAATTCTTCATTGCAACATCGATACATCCTGACGACTACCGACTAATTCACTAGGTGGACGGAGGCCATCCCGTTGCGCAAGATCAATGAAGACGCAGTCATCAGCTTCTTGAAAGAGGACATCATAACCAGGTTTGGGGTTCCAATTTCCCTTGTTTTCGATAATGCTACTTATGTTTCATCTTGCAAGATAAATGAATTTGTTTATGAATGGGGAATTAAGTTGTATTATTCAGCCAATTACTACCCTCAGGGAAACGGATTAGCTGAATCCTCAAACAAGAATCTGATTCGAATTCTTAAGAAAACTGTGATAGAAAACCAGAAAAGTTGGCATGTGGCTCTCCCAAACGCCTTATGGGCAGATAGGGTAACCCCAAAAAATGCTTTAGGTGTCTCCCCTTTTACTCTTGTCTATGGCAAGGAAGCCATTCTTCCCCCAAACATCTTACTACCTTCCTTGCGATTGTCCCAAGCCTCTCAGGGTTCTGGTAGCCAAGCCTTACAGTCCAGGATCAACACCCTGCTTCAACTGGAAGAAGCCCGACACAAAGCTAAAGATCGATTCCATCAACACCAGGACATAGTTAAGAGATGGTTCGATAAGAGGAAATCCGGTAAGAGAGATTTTGAAGTTGGGGATTTAGTCCTGAAATGGGACCATAATCATGAAGGAAAAGGAATGCATACGAAATTTCAACATCTATGGGTAGGCCCGTACCAAATTTCTGCAAAATCAGGCCCATCCACTTATAAATTGACAAATCTCGAGGGAGAAGAAGTAGCCCTTCCTCTCAATGGCCTCGCTCTGAAACAATACTTCGCATAGTCTCCCCGAGACTTTCTGTACATAAATAAAGTTTTCTTTTTTGCTTTAGCCTTTAGTTGCTTTATTTTTCGGCCATGTTGTTTCTCTCTTTGTTATTTGAACTTTTACGACAAGTTTTGTTTTCTGAATGCCCTTTTGGTTGAGTTTCCCGTTGACGATAACTCTCTCAAAGAAAACTTGCGACCCATGAGTCTGGAACTTTGCTCAAGTAAATCCGGTCTGTTGTGCTCTCGCTGAAATGTTCAGAAGGGAGGAAGCCTACCCGGCTAGTCACACTAATCATGTTTAATAGCAGAGACCTATGACCATCTTCACTACTGTCGTTGGGCTCCACCCACCCTCACACTTTAAAGGCATCTCAAGAAGGTCACCAAAGTTGGACCCATGGAAAGTGGCACCTCTCGAAGACATAGGGTATTGAAATGACTCTGTGCTGCGGATTTAACAGCCAAAATGGCTTACATTCAAGAGTCTGTTTTCCAGAGAGTCTCGCCTCAATTAAAGCATGGCTGAGACAAAAGTAGAAGACATGCAAAATCAAGAAGGCTGTCCAAAAGGCTCAGCTCGAAATAGGCTCCTCTCCGTCCGTGAAGTTTGATCAAATCAATAAAATTTCTAACTCACACAAAAGGACCCTATGGATTGAGGAGCCTAAATCAAAGATCATGTCCAAAAGAAAATATCTCTGGAAGGCTCAAACAGCTAAGCTGTCCAAAGTACAAATATCCAAAAGGATGCAAGCAGCATGGGAATGAGGAACAAGAGCAATAATGTCCACGATCAAGTGTTGCAGATCCTGTGGAGTCCGGCAGCAGTGACCATCTGAAAGATACCCCTCCTAAAATGAATCTCATATATTGGCCCTTTGAGAGTGGTGAAGATGTCTTGGTCAAAGCTCCCCCCTCCCCAATGGCTAGCAGGTAAAGTGCCTCCTTCCTCTCACATGACTTTAAAGTGCGCAGCCGAGTAAGTGCAACCAAGAGGGATGTTTTTGATGAGGTTTCGGACCATGACGAGGAATTTTTCAGAGATCTGTGTTCGCCAGCAACTCGCCATTGTTGTTGCAGCAACACTTCCCCCCAAAATTTTGCACATATGGGGCCCCTCCTTTATATTTTAGAAAGGTTGCCTTAAACGTTTTTCCCATCTTTTACCTTTGCTTTTAAACAGAGAGTCTCGCCATGAGAAACTCCAAGGCTGCCAGAAGATTTTGACTCTCAAATAGAAGAGCTTTAAATGAATTTTTTTCCTCGAAGTTACGGAGCAATTTGCTAAAACCCCATAGTAGCGAAAGCCTCTCGCCCGCAAAAGAACTTAGAAAATCTCGTCGAATAAACCACGGGAGATCTCGGGCTATACTTCTGAAATGGCGGAGGCCAATCTCATAAACCGCCCGTCTAAGCTTTCCGAAGTAAAACTTGGAAACTTTTCAATTTTTTGTTTCTGCGGAACAGTTCAAGTTCTCCTCCCGAAACGACTCTGCTTCCGAAACGGCGGAGCCATTCATCAAAACTTTCCGCAGTCGCGGAGGCATTCGTTCTTTACATTCGAAACAGTGAGCGCCTTCCGTCAAGCCTCCCGAAACTTTGGCAGAAGACTTAGGCTTTTTTCTTTGAAGTTGCGGAATCCTTAAAGCTTCTCCACCCGAAAATTGCCTTCCGGTTTTCTTCCCGAAACAGCGGGAGAACTTGAGAAAGACGCCCAAAAGAGTTGGAATAGTTTATTAAAATCGCGGAAGCTTCTGATGAAGTCCTTCCGAAACGGCGAAGTTGTCCGAAACGAAGGAAGCCGTTCACAAAAGCTTTCCTAAATACCACGGAGAAATTCGCGAACTTCTTCCGAAACTGTGAAAAGAACTTAGAATTTTTTCAAGGAACTTCGCGAAACGAACCAAGGAAGCTTCGCGGAAGCTTTCAGCCTTTGCTCCCGAAACTGCGGAAGCTTTCGGGCTACCCTCCCGAAACGGCGGAAGCCAATCCCTTAAACCGCTCGGAAAAGGACTTCGAAATGATTCCGGGAAAATGTGCCGAAGAGTATAAGATTTGCTCCCGAAACGGCGAGAGCCATTCGTCTAAAACGCCCGAAAAGACCTAGAAAAATATTCGATGAAGCGATTGCGGAAGCTGCTGGTGAATCCCTCCCGAAACCGTCGGGAGCATTCGCCATACCTTCCCGAAACCCCGCGAGACTTAGATTTTTTTTTCGATTTGCGGAAACCCTTCGCGAATAACGCCCGAAACAGCGGAATCCTTGGCGTTATCCGTCCGCGACGCGGGATTCTTTGTGGGAGGCTTCGAGTTTCCCTTCCGCGATGCGCCTCGAAACGGCGGAAACCTTCCCTGAACCCTTCCGCAGCGGCGGGTGTAATTCGCGAGTTGGTCCCGCGAAAGGCGGTCGCGCGCGGATCGAAATCTCTGACGTGACCGCCGACGTACCAGCACTTAAACCCCGCCACCCACCAAACTAAATGCCCGCATGTGCCTATCCTATTTAAATAAGCGGTGGGGGTACGAGCCAACGTATCATTGATTTTTGATTGCCAAACGACGTTGGACACCGCACGACCGCTCCAGCTTAGCTCATTCGCCCTCAATTCACGGCCACCTCACCCAGTCATCTTCACGGTGCCAGGTAAGAGGTTTTAACTGCTAAATTTGCATTCCACGCGTCAGATTACCCATGGATGTTCTTTTTTATAGGAATTGGTGGCATTTTGACGAGCAAAAGGCCCGTCATGGGTTATTTTGCCCGTCAAACCCCTAAACCACATTTGCCCCGTCAAAGTTAGGCTTAAAATGCATATTCTCCAGCATATAAAACCAGGAATTGTCTATGGGTGTTGTTAAGGAAATCGTCAGTTTGACTTTGCCCTCCTAGTTTTGAGTTGTGCCCGACAGGCGATTGGTCACATATCGCTGTTTCGTTCTTGAGCCCCGGAGGCCTCGTGGGTTTTGCACTCCGCTAAAGACGAGCTTAAAAAAGCTATGTCGCCTGAGCCGTCCCCGTCAACCTTTATCGGCGCCATCCCCCCCGCTCGAACTAACACTTCCCATAGAACACTTCGGCGAGTGCCGAAAATAACAGGAGCGTCCCAAACTCGCCGGGTCGTAAAGCCGAAGCGCCTCCTTTTTCCGTCTCAGAGTCTTTCAAACCCAAGCTTACCCACCACGAGCCTTTCGAACCGCAGCAATGACGAAAGCCACCCTTTCCCTAGGGTTGAACCGGAAGGACGTTGCTTCCGCAACGCGCTTATCTCCACAGGAACACCCCAAAGCTTCCCCCTTTAAAAGATTCAAATGTTTAGTTTTGTATTGCATAATTGAAATGATGAATTGTGCCTCCTAAGTACACAAATTCACATTACTCTTTATCTCATTCATGTATCAAAACAATGATGCTCTCTGTTAAAATCTCACAGTATGTTTCTCAATATCATAATGACTTGTATATGGGTGCTATCAGGGGTAAGTCAAGATGCCGAAAACCGGTAAGAAGAAGGCTAAGATGACAGAAAAGAATCCTGTGCCACTCAAGACTGAAACTTCACTCCAGGACACTAGCTGCACCACCGTTGTCCCTCCTGAAATCAGATGGGGTGACATCTACAGAATGATCGGGGACCAAGAAATCCCAGATATGTTGTTAGAGGAAGCACCGATTCATCTTAATATCATATCCTCAGGCATAACTAGAGCCGCTACCCACCCTAAGCTGTTCCCCTGTGCTGAAGTGATCGGATGGATAATCCAACATGCCGATGCTGAAGGGAGAGTGATAAATGATAGCGGGAAAGTGGCTATTGCCTCATTTCAACCCGCGTATATTGCGGCAGCCTACAAATTTCCCCGTGTCCAACAAGCTCTGACTGACGAATGGTTGAGCCAAATGAATAACGTCGAGATGGCCAAGAAGCTGCTAATGGCGGGCAAACATTTGAGAAAGAAAGGAAGTGAGGAATATGACGTACAAAATCTGAGAGCTCCTTTCAGATTGATCGCTTTAATGCTGTGCCGAATCTTCGGCATGCCCGATGGCACAGTGTATAAGATTCAGTGGATCCCTATCATCCACTACGTGTCATTCAAGGGAACTATGTTTGACTGGGCCACTATCCTGTCAGACAGTCTGGCCTCGATGATAATTGCTGCTAAAGAAGGACTAGCCTTGAAGAAGGCTAAATTTTTCATGTCCTCATATCTGATTGATTGTATTTTGGCCAAGATAGACTTCCCCAAATTGGGCTGCACGTGGGATAGGGCCACCGCCCCGGTCTATATTGCATTCAAGATGTTGTGGGCTCAGAATTACAAGCCCAGCTACAAACTCATCTGTGAGGGGTTCATCATGCCCCTATATGAGAAAATGTTCAAGGAAGAACCAAACTGCCTATCAAAAAATGCTTTAGAAGTCCTTGAGGATTATGGGGACTTTTACTTTTCGGAGCAAGGTACCTACCTGAGGATGTTTGGAGGGACTAAGCCCCCATACATCTTGCTGCAGTATGCCACATACTATGTGGTTCTCAAAGAAGCAGTAAGACAACTATTCCTGGATGGGATTGGAGAAATGCTCCACAAACAACATAAGGCTTCCTTTCCCCCCCTACCTTTCTGCATAGGTGCTTACAAGTTTTCAGGGGTTGCCTCGGCCGACGAATTTGTTCAAGAGCTGAAAGCCTTTCACTTCCGTGAGGTAATCTTCCACAGGAATGACCGAAAGGGAAAATTTGCTGAGCACTGCAAGGATATCTATGCCCACTTCGAGTACTCCCACTACCCTGATGCCGAGGAAGAGGAATTCAGAGGCATCAGCAACATGACTGAGCTACGGATCTGTCGCCAAGGCACTGGAGCAAGCTCTAGCTCAACCAAGGCCCAGAAGACCAACCAGCAAAAGGAGAAAGAAGTTGAGGATGCCCGAGCTCAGGAAGAGCTCAGATTAAGAGAAGAAGCAAGGTTACAGCAGGAAGCTGAGGAAGCAAGAAAGCAGCAGGAAGCTGAAAATGAAAGACTGCGGAAAGAGGCTGAGGAAGCCCAAAAGCAGAAAGAGGCTGAAGCTGAACAGGCTGAGGAAGAAAAGAGGGTGGAAGAAGAATTGAAGACAAGGGAAGATGCCAAGGCAAGTGGATCCGGTATACAGGACATGGAAATAGACACCTCTCAAGTAGGTGGCTCTGGTGCCCAAAATATAGGAGGAGACCCTGCTCAGGAAGTCTGGACCCCACCGGCAGAAGAAGACATAGACATCATAAACCGACCAATTGTCCCGTACACTCCATTGGGAAAGTGTACGGTGTCCAAGTGGAATGAGTTTGTCTATGATAAGAAAAGAAAATCAATGGTCCTCAAATCAGAAGAAAGGATCAAAAGTCCCTTCCATGAAGACATCGTTACCCACCGAGAGGTCACTATAATGCAGAATACGGATCAAGATCCCTTTGCTATGGCAACCGCAGCTGTAGCAACGGCGAAGGCATCCCTGGCCAATGTAGGCATGATGGTAAGAGATAATGAATTGACAAGGAAGAAAGCTCGTATGCTACAACAAACTGTGGCTAATGAGCAAGCCCAAAGAGATCTTACAGTGAACAAGTATAATTGCTTGTACGCTGAACATAAGGAGCTGTCAAACAAGTACAGCCAGCTGGAAGAGGAAAAGGACCAGCTAACACTCCAAATAATGATTGTAGAAGCGGAGAAGAATGGAGTGGAAGAAAAGGCTTCTCAGCTAGAAGCAGACAAGCAAACATTAGCTGAGCGGTTAGAGCAGGCTGAGAGCAAAACGATGGACATGTCTCCTTTCCATGAGCTGTCCAGCAGCATCCTGAAGCAAATAAATGACACGCAGGAGCTAATCACTGACGAGGTTTGCAAGCTCAAGGTCATGATAGTCAAATTAAAAGAAATTAATGCAGAGGCCCACAGGCTCAAAGCTAAGAATACCCGTGTCAAGGCAAATATCATAAGTCGGATGGCATGGAGAGAAGGGAGAGGGGGTTTCTCCCCGCATCTTCCATTTAAAGTTGTGGACGATTTTAATGCAGACATAGCCTTGCTGGAGTTTGGCAGGAACTGTGCCAATAAGCTGATAACCAGTGTGCAGAGAACAACAGACAAAATTAACAGTCTATACCAAAATCTCAAAGGAGTCCATGACAAATGCACATTAAGTTTCCCTCAGACCCTAGAGGACTTCCCGGAAAAGGAGCAGCGGTTGCCTCAGCTAAAGGAAGAGCTAGGCGTCCAAATGGAGTATGTGAAAAGGATTGATGTCCTGACTATGGATGACCTCCAGCATTATATTGGTTCATCATCACTTCACAACCATCTGCTGAAGGAAGTGCATCAAGCTGGAGTAGAAGAAGTTCAAAGCATTAAAGCAGAGCTCGGGAAGAATGTGACTTCTCAGAAAATCTTGTTTCCTGCTGCAGCAAACATAGTCATAAGGGACACAGGTGTGTGGTACAGCTACATAGCAGAGGAGGACAGGAAAGCTGCAGCAGCAGCAGGAGCATTAGTAGATCCAGGATCCTCTCTCCCAGCAGCCTCTCCCCCAGCAATGGCAGAAAGTCTAGCCAGTTCAATCCCGCCTTCCCAATTAGAAGCAGCATCAGCAGGGGATTCGAGGGCCTCTTCCCAGGCAGCATCAGTAACAATTAACTTGGGCGACCCTCTGCCAGCAGAAGCTCACGCACAGGAATGAAGTAAATTGAATTCAGTTGAGCAACTCTCTTCATCCAAGCACATGTCTAGCAGGGAAAGCGTGGGTGTTAGCATTATTTGTGCTATGTATATTTTGTTAAACTTTCAAGCATGTAAGGCGTAAACCATGGGACAGCTGTCCCTATTTTTTGTCAAAATAATTTTGTAAAAGGAGTGGTCATTTTTGGGTGGTCGGTTATAGAAGAAACTCTTGCAATTGACAAGTGGAGGGTGCTAGGTGGCAACCCAAATGGCAGAATTGTAATTATAAATAGTAGCTAGGAAGAATAGAGACGGACTTTTTGACAGGGAATGAAATTTTGAAACCCATACGAGCTATCTCGTATTGGGCCTGTAAAATTGATTTTTCTAATAGAAGCCACGGGAGATGGACGTTTTGCATGGGATGTTGGAAGGCTGTATGTTGGACTATTCTAATGACTGTTGTTCTGTAATGTGATATCATTCTTATCATCTGAACTATTTCTTTGTATTAATGATTTTGCTCCTCCCTGTGCATGCGTTTTTCTCTGTTTTGTGAACAATGAATGCGTTCCACATTAAATCAGGAGCTACCTGCTGATGTCTTTATCATTGCTATAGATTTCTCTTCTAGATCGAATGGCTAACTGTTCTTTCTTCAGGATAACTCATGTGGCTCATTGTTCATGCCTTTAAATTGCTCCTCGCAGGGATCTTTAAGTTTAATTTCAGTTTGTTACTTTTAGATTTGTTTCTTTATCCTTTCTACGTAGATTAAATAATTTTTTTGCTTTTTTCTGTTTTACGAGCAATTGATGCGTTCCATGGTGAATGAGAAGCTATCTTCTAAAGATCTTTATCTTGATGTAGCTTTATTTGTGAGAATTAACAGCTATCTGTTCTTTCCTTACGATATTTGTTACAGCTGATTGCTCATCCCTTAAGTGTGTTCCCTGCAGGGATAGATAGATTTACTCAAGTTCCTAGACTTAGATCTGTTTTAGTTGCATTTAGATCAAATATAATTTAGGCACTTGCTTCTCATTTAAAGGACATAAAACCCAAAAGAAAGGTGGATCGGGCCATAATCGGTAGAATCGGATTTAAACTCCAAACCCACGGTTGCCAGAACCGCTAACCGGACGGATTCCCTGCACCAAACGGGAGATAGTCTAATTGGGACCATCTCTCGGGGAGAATCCCTTTCTGATTGATGCTACGATATCCGAGGCATCAACAAGTTCATATAACAAATTTCCAACCAAAATGGAAGGAGGTGCTTGGCATCATACAGGCCTACATCACGTGTGAGGGCAGGTTCTCAATGGTTTTTAAATACCATGTTAGGTTCTTGATACATCTTAAATTGCACTGTAAAATAAATTTTCCCTACTTCTGGTACAAAAGCATCCAAAAAATGTCAAATAAGGTGAAAGCGAATCCTGAGCATTCAAGGCAATCCACATTTCATCATGGTCTTATAAAGCTGATCATCCAAACAGTACTACAGAAGGAAAAGAAGACCTGGGAGCATTTTATATTCTAGTCTGGATTTATGGCTGAACGGGATGAGCGTATACAGAAGAATAGGTCTAACAAGAAAGGTAAAAAGGGTGAGAAAGGAGTTCTGATACAAGAAATTTCTGAAAAACCTCTGTTACAGGAAAAATCTAAAGGTCCCGAAAAGGAGAAACAAGTTGATGTAGTTGAAGATGAACCATAACATTGTCAAGAAAATCAAGTAATGGAGGAGATAATTAATTCTACTGCTAAACGACTTCAAGGTCCAGTTACATCAGAACAGGGCATAACTAAGAACCTAGTCACGCAATCTTCTGCAAAAAATACAAGGAATGAAAGTTTGCAGGTTCAAGACTTACAAGCAGATGCAAATCTCCTCTTGCAGTTGAAGGAATCAACTTGGAATTATAGAACAAGATCAGCCATGAAGAATAATATGGAAAAGGGTTCAAGCTTTAGTCAGAAGACAGAGGAAATATCCTTAGTTCAAAGTTCTTCGACTGATGAAGGTGAAGGGGAGAAAGATAAATCAAATTCTCACCAGATGAGCATACAGCACGATGATTCAAAGGTGGAAGAAGCATATGAAGAAGTAAACAAAGTTGAAGAAGAAGAAATCATTCTCAAGATGGAACAAGATGAGTTTGTAATTGCAGAAAGAATAGCAAAAGATAAATATGAAGAAGATTTAATCTTCTGAAAGTTGGATATACCACCCTCCATATCTCAAGATTCTAGTTTGCCAGGTGAGGTAAACATATGCTCAAAGGTTGAAAATATCAGAAAGGTTCAGGAGCAGCATCAAGCAGAAATATTGTTCCTTAATGAGTCAAATAATAAGCTTACAAGCACCAATAAACGTTTAACGGAAGATTTAGGAGAATCTAATGCTCATTATCAGGAACTGATTGTTGTTGCTAGGAAATCTCTGAAGAGGAAAAGGGAAGCAGAAGCTCAAATTGATGATTTAAACAAACAGGTGCAAAAACTGAAAGAGAAGAACAAGCTTCTATGAGACAAGATCAAAGATTTGGAAGCTGAGCAGCCTCAATATAACAAAAGGACTCATGCACTGGAAGGAATTGCTATGTTGGTAGAGGCTACTAGAAAGGCTTCTTAATGCCTAGTTTGTTTTTAATGCATTCTCATTTTGTATCAAATATGTAATGGTTAATAGTTAAGTTTCTAGTTAAAGACTTAGTTAAGACTCGAAGTTATCCTAACTATGTTATGCAACTGCTTTTGAGACTAAAACCTAAAAGTAGTTACAAACTACTCTTTTTTGTAAATGGATAAAAGGGGGAGGTAGAAGGGTTTGATTTTTTGGTTTCAAGAAGCTATATACAGTGATGATATTGAAGCTTGCAAGACTCTCATGTAAGTCCTGAAGACTGAGATTAATACATATGTGATATAAGCCATTTTATACTATTTAATTGAGTTTTTATTTCTGATTAGTTGGGTCATTCAACACTTGAATTCATTTATGTTTTAAGGTTTTTAATTCAGTGAATGCTTATGTGTTGTAGATAAAAACTAGAGTGTGTGATTTTGAATATGATGGTTTATGTCTTCTTTTTTAAGATTTATGATTTCAGTTCTTTAATGGATGACATGATTTAGTAACTTGTTAAAGTTTGATTTCCTTTCTACTTTCTTGAAATTGAAACCTTCAAACCATTAAACCCTAAACCATTTCATTTTTATCTTGAGATTGTTGAGATGGTGCTCACTTGTCCCTCTATAGTCTAGGAACAAATTCTGGCACTAACAGTAACATTCAAATCTTTTATTGCTTCCTTGGAAATGCGCATGGAGTAATACTCCCGCATCCTAGCTCTATATTCAGTCATGCCGATCAATTAGCGATGTGCATGGATAAGGGATTCAATTGAGCTCTCAATTGATGTGGCAAGAGACACTCGAGATGGTTCACCCGTGTTTATTAGTTCTCGAGTGTGCCCTCTCATTTAATTTTCATAATGTTTAAGGTCATCTTGTTCAAAATTTGGTTGGGGGTTTTGATTTTCTTCGGCATTTGGATTTTGTTGACGGTTTTCTTCGGCATTGGGTCCAAGGTTTGGGTTTTCTTGTGTTCCACCGAACTCTGGGTTAACATTTTGTTCACTCATTGTGTGGGTTTACAATATCCAATTGAAAATTTCTCCATTGTTTTAATAATTTGGGAATTATTACCAATTTAATAAACAAAAAACAATCAATAAAATGACACAAACAATGAATAAGATGACAAAAAACTTGGAATTTACCTATCCAATTGACTTGTTGACGAGTTGGTGGATCCATTTGGTGGGTTTTGGAGTGGAAATGGTCTCTTTTGGTGGTTGTAGTCACGCGCACACGGAGAGGAAGTCGCGCTCGGCTCCGATGAGTAGAATGGGAACATTCTGCTCTGTTTTTTTTTAACAGGAGCGCGTGCGCGCCTCGGTTCGGTACCAAACCTAGAAGCGCATGTGTGATGCCTTAGGTACGTGTGCGTGGTCGTTTTAGTCCCGCTAGCGCATCCCCGTTGCAACAGTTTTGGGGAGCAACTTTGTGCACCCGCCCATATATATATATATATATATATATTAAATCTTGTTATTTTTATTTCATATTTGTTTGAGGCATGAAAGCAGGATAACTTCATGCTGAATCAATCTCTGTTTACTTAGTTTTAGTATAATCCCCAAATATGGTCATACATGATGGGCATAAATTAGGGTGGGTTCCAAAAGTGTTGAGGCTAATTCCAACCCTCCCCGGTTAATCACGCATGGTGTGTGGCATGAACCATGTACGAATTCCACTTCATGACACTCCCCCGTAAAAATAAACATGATGGGGAGCTCAAAAATGAAAGGAAGGAATCATCTGAGAGAGACCCCAATTGATCGATCATGACTGAAATATCCTCGATCTAGTCCCGAACATGAGGCAACTTCATTGCTTTGTTCAATTATTGTTTTATTTCTTGGCTCACTCAGAAGGGATAGCACCTAATGTCATAGATTAGAATCTAGCCATATCCTTTGCTGCCTTTAGGAAGGATTCGCCATAGAGGTAGGATTTCTCCTTTAGGAAGGAGCGCCACATTCATGCACTCAATGCACTCCACTCTTATGGCCAGTCTCATGCACCGTTTACCTTTTAGATTGATGTCACCTAGAGGATTCAAATCCCTTTGGATTTAGAAGCACGGAATTTGACCCTTGAAAGTGATCCCAAAGCCCTGTCAAGTTGTTAGGATTAGGTAATACATGTTTTCACTCAATGGTAAAGCCAACCCTTTTCTTTTCACTGAAGGGAAGCCATCCCTTTTATTTCTTAGAGGGATAATTCCCTTTCCATTATACACGAAGAACCTGAGCAAGCCAGATGACATGAGCTGCATAAATGCATGCCCTTGACCTAAAGTAAATCCCATAAGAGTTAGTGCCTCGCCTATCTTTATATTGTATCCCTCGCCTCTCTATTATTTACGTAATATATTTAGATTGTATGCACATAATTATTATTGACCTACCCACCTCTCCTGATTGGTTCAAAGGAGCTTACCGAATCTCCCCCAATTTCCCCAAGATATATATATATATTCTCATGGTGGCTTGGTCACGCAGTGCACCAATGGTCTCCTAAAACAGGTTGTGGTCTTCTTTAGCGATAGGGATGGGCTCTTGAGCTCAACATTTATGTTAATTATTATTAAGCAAAGGTTAGGGCTCCAACCCAATAACATGGCACTGGCTCACAAGCTTGGAATGATGTATGGGCTTGCATATGATAGGTTGAATGTTCAAATATCGAAGAGTCGCATCAATTTTATAATTAGTAGAGTACAACTTTTCTAATCTAAGATGCCTTGACAGACTTGATAGGTGGAATGCAGGCTATCATGGCGCGTTGAAGCCAAATTTTGAATGAATTTAGGAGACGTTGTGGGGTTTAGGGATGTAAATGTTTCATAGACATTCATTTCCCGAGTATATGGAGAATTATTATTATTATATTTTTTTCTCAAAAACCTAGAAGCATCCATATTTTGCTTCCATTCTGAATTTTGAACAATACAAAAGTCACATTGGTAGAAACGAACAATACGAACTCTATACTAACCTATTAAACCATATAATGATAGTAAAATAAAACTCTTGTGTGATGCTATAAGGAATTCACAGCCATGCATACAAATGATAACAAAATTTTATTGTAATTCTGGAAAAACAATGGAGCTGCAAGAAAGACAAACTAGATATTTTTATTTCAAGGAGATTTTGCTACTTGGTACTCACAAAAAAAGTATCACCAAAAGGGGCATCTCTATACAATAAATAGGCTTATAAGGTGCTTCAAACAATGATTTGCCACAAAGAAACGCTAGTTTCTTCCATTAGAAAACCCCAAGGGCATTTCAACCGACCCAACAAGTCTTGCGAAATATAAGAAATTTTCACTATCGGTAGTGAGCAAGATTGTAAGGTCCCTCAACCTGCACATTTATATATTTTGCCTAAGCATATAGACGAGAAGGTGACTGCTCTGTGCTTTCCTAAGTTGGGTGTCAAGCTAAAAAAGCTTAGTCCAAATCAAGATGCCTCTTTTTCCCTCTTTTTTTAACACAAGTTGCACGAAGTTATTTATCTCGTAAATAGCTTACATGATAAAACACCTTACTTAACCTGTCTCGTAATTAAATATAAATATTACCCTATTAATTTTAATGTTGATAAGCTTTACCAATTTATCCTGATTTATCACAAGCGTGCAATAATTCCATAAATTAAAAAACAAATATTGATATGACCAAGGGTGTAACTACATCCAGGTGATGTTCTCTATGGCATATTTAACACAATCATTTCTCTGTAAGCAATTGTAGTAGTAGCATGAAGTAAGTAAGATTTATGCTTGTCAGGTTTACCAATGTACAAGCAACCTCTCCTCTAGGCTTTTTCCTTCAACATTGACAATTCTAAAAAAAATTGTTTATTTTATTTTGTTTTATCTTTGTTTTGCTAGGATTCATGTGAATCATGCAGAAGGAGATATACTAATAAATATAAAAAAAAAAAATTCATTGACTTTTCTAATCAAAGTTGTGCTTAATTCTGATTGTAGGTAAGGAAAACTAGTTTATGCACAAAAGAGAAAAAAAGGTTGTGCTTCTAACTCTTTTGCAGGGGCTACTATATTTTGGTTTAATTCCTTTAGCATCCTTTCGAGAATCGCGGGTTGTAAATAAAATTTTTTTTGTTTTCAAGGTAACTAGTAGACTCTCTACATGCTTGTATTTTCTGAGTTTTCCTTTTAGAGGAAATTGTAACCTAGAAACTGTTTTCTAATTGAATTGAATAAACAAGATTGTGTTGAAATTGTGTTATGCTTTAATTTATCTTGTACACTTAGCTCATATTGGCCCTTAAAGGTCCTAGTTTTCGAGCCTATTCTTTGACATCATGTATAAGGGTCTCCTAGGTCCTTATTTTTATTTAATGAAAATCTAGCAGTTAGATAATTTTTCTAAGATATTATGTTCAAGTAATCGTTTCCTTCAGTTTTTTTGCAAAAATATTTAGGTTGTGAAATAGATTGCATATCTAACAAGTAAAAATAAAATACTAACCTGCATAACAATCATAAATTTCTGAGCAGTTCTAAGTATATTTATTTTCAAAAGTTTATATATATTTTCAAGTGTAAAAATTTAAAACTCAACAAGTAAAATACCTATAGGATAGCAGAAAACTCAACCTGCCAAAATAGGTTTACCACCCTACCAACTAGGAAAGTCTCACCGACATCCTAGCTCCAAGAATTTCTTCTTGGACCCCAGAGCCCAAAACTTGAGTACGACCCGCCCAACCAGTTCATTATTTTCCTTCAAAGAAATTATAAGAAATAGACCTCCTCTACTATTTCTCATGTATCCTTCCTTTCCTCCAAACCTCGAGTTGTCCCCCTTCTCAAAGACTCCCTTCCAAAAATTTATCCTTCCTTCATAGTGTTCCTTTTTCTTCTCCCAAGAACCCCCATCCCCCTCTATATTTTCCTCCTAAATACTTGTTTCATCCTACTCAACCTTCGGGCTTACTCCACTGCCCCCGTCAAATCACTCCAAACCCCAAAACATTTATTTCCATCCTAGTAAAATAATATATTTTTAGGTACCTATTTTCTCGAGTAGTTCAATGGCATAAATGTCAATTAATTTAGTTGGGTGAGTTGTTTGCACATTCATTAATAAATATTTGATATGTTCACTTGGGATTTTCATGAGATGGTGGGTTAATTACTGGTCCCATTCACTATTTTAGCATTAAATACATTTGAATAAAATAATAATATAATAGTTATTAGTGTTTACTTTTCAAGTCGGTAGTGGTGAGTATCTTAAATGTATTACCCATCCAGATCAATTGTCTTACATGGTAATAAATTAATAGCACTATTACTCTAATGCCATCCTATCTCATCTTTTAAATATTTCCTTTTAACTTTTTCACAATTGCTTCAATTAATACTTTGATTAATTACTTTACTCAATAATCCTTATAATAATTGAGTTGCTTCGCTATAGTTTATGGTAAAGGACAATTCTATTATCATTAACATTAATTAAATAATATTAAAAATGATAATTATAATAATAATTAGTGTTTAATAAATAATAATAATATTTATTTGTTTAACCGACAAGTACCCTAGTACCAACACAACATTCTTGTGTTTGTTAAAAAAGCACCCTTAAGAGTTTTAAACAATCATGATAATGATTAAATAGTACACTTCTACTAACGCATATGGAACAGTATTTATGTTTTATTCACAATAATTTCCTTACGACAATTCTAATTGAAGATACTTAATCAATTTCTTATTACAATGTTCACATATACTTAACAACTTAAATGCTCATTATCTTTATTGGATCATCGCACAATTAACTTAGTTATTCATAACAACTTATACAATTATTTAACATGTCTAGTATTCATATATCGATACTAGCATACATGTGCAAAGTGTGCATGCATGTCCAGTGTATGCACAGGTTGGATATGTACTATAAACAACATTATCTCGCATAAGAATACTTCCTAACTAATAATAATAATCTTCCATGCAGGTAGAAAGAGCATACATATAACCTAATTACTTAAGCATTATTAATTTTTGTAACAGTTATCCATATAAGGTTGTTACACCTAAATCTTACCATCATGATAGTCAGTGTAAACATTCCCTGAATTTCCTTGACTAAGTCATCAACTTGGAAGAGATACAAACATTTTCCTACTAGGTTTTGAGAGGTCGTTGCAGGTTGTCCTAATGCAACCCGTGACATTGTAGGTTGTCCTCTTTCAGCCTACAACGATGTCAGTTAATTGATTAAAATAGCAGCTCTGAGCCCATTCTCGAAGGTAGCTGATGTGGATCCCTATCCCTAGCCTTTAGGGGAGCTGGAATTCGGTTCCTAGCCTCTTGGAAGGATTCCCTAACTCTCTCCTACCATATCTCAACCTACCCTATCCACTTAGTCCTATATAAGTGAAGCTTACTCCCATTCCAAAAGGAGGAAGTCTATAGTATCTATATGCTGGTGAAATTAGCTTAGGAGAGATCTCTACTCATCCCTTGAGAGATCCATCATCCCTTTGGAGGCTTTGGCATTGGCTTGGTTGGAGAAGGATTTCTACGTTAAGTCATTGGTTGTAATCACTTCCTTCTATGTACTTTCCCTTATTATACAGTAATATAAATGCTTTCCACCAAATCTCATTGCATTGATGATGTTTTGTGTATTTTTCCTACTTAACTGCTTACTTAGATATATTATTGTTTAGGTGCATTTTACTACTTGTTTTGTTTTGTGTTGTCTTGACAGGTTTTGCAGCTAAGATCTGAAGACCATCAAGCTTGGAGCAAAAATCAAGGAGAAAGGATCAGCTATCTGAAAAGGTAAAGCATATATCTACTCGATCTCTAATTAGATCTAGGAAAGTATTCTATGTTCTGTCTTATTTGTTCTAGACTTACGTTAAGCTAGGGAGATCAGGCCTCGAGTCCGCTCTTGGTAGATTGTCCGTCAAACAAATCTAGCGACCATATTGGGGAAGATACATTGTTTAGTTTTCATTTGAACGCCATTTTCATTTGATTTCTTTTGCAAGCCATCTTATTTGCCTCCTAAGTCTTTTCACCATCAGATCTTCACTTTGAAGAGTCTGTAGTCCTCCTATGAGTCTGTACTCACTATTTTTAAGCCATTTTATTGCTCATTTCTTGGATATCTATTGATCCTATAGTTTGGATCTCGCTCATTGCACCTAGGAAGTGTAACCAGAGCATTGATTTGACCTCTGTTCTTTATCTTTTGGCCTGTTGTCGCAACCTATCCACTAGTGTCCTGTGACATTGTCGCAATTCCCGCACCGGTGACCTACAACGGTCGCTCTATGTATGAAAACAGACTGCGCCGATCTGTTAGAATTGGTATAAGGGAATCCCCCTCCATTTTTGATTTGGTCTGCAGACCCCCTCTGTGCTGCAAGATCCAGTCAGAGATTTATTTTTTTATTTGTGTGTTTAAAGTGTTTGGTATTTTGTGTGGATTTGTATTGGGTCCCATTTTAACAAGTTTCAGTTTGGTAGTAGTGGATACTTTGTTTCCCCCACCTTCATCAACTTGACCTTGTTGTCCCTCCTCTCCTCACCTGATCTAATCTTTGCACTAGATATGATCCCAAACTTCTTTTTTGCACTTGTCATTTAGCTTTGTTTGCTTTCATTTGTTTGATTGAGTGTTTTGAGTGTTTTGAGTGTTTTGAAGTGTTTTCAGTCCATATGAGTGCTTGTCATTTTCCGAGAGTTTCATGTGTTTAGAGTGTTGCAAATCAAATTTCTTTTCAAATTTTTGTGCTTAAAAATATCATTATTATCAAATTATTATCTTGTCATATCATTGGAAAATTGAAGATGCATCATTTTTACTGATTTTCAAGTGCATTTGGAAATTGTAGTTGGAATTGCTTCATGCATTTGAAATTGTCATTCATTAGTCTTTTGGAAAAGTTTGAGAAGAATTAATCATTTGTGCTTTTCGGGAATTATGAATCATTCATTTTCTTGAAAAATTTGAATGAGATCAAGTTTTTACAAAAGTGATTCATGTTTGGAGAAATTGTATGCATTCTTGATTTTTTGTACTTTTAAGCCATTATAGTGAAATTGAAAAGTTAGAGTGCTCTAGATAGGAAATTTCTCTATTTTCATCTCTTAAAGTTTTGATTCGAAAAGACAAAAGAAAATGTTTGGATTTGGTTGTCATGCTTGTTTATTTTTTGAGTTTTGCTTAAAAAAACGGAAAAACGAAAAGAGTATTTTTTTATCAAATTTGGTAGATTTTGGGATTGTGTTGCATTCTATTGCTTTGGTAAAATCACTTGGAAAGAAATTTCTCCTTCCCATACATAGAGTTCATCAAAAGAAAAGTACATTTTTTGCATGTAGTTAGGGCCTGCATTATGTTTACACTTATGTACTCACCTCATGCATTCACCTAACCGTCCAGATAAAATTAATGGTAGAACTAGGGTAAATTTTTTAGTAACTTGTGTGTTAAGTTAGAGACATGTTCGGGCGTTGTAAAATGTGGCAGATGTCATTACTTTCTAGCACTGTATACTGGGGGTATTGTAGTCTTCCACGTACTTATTGGTATATAGAAGCTCTTTCATGTACCAACCAGGTATATCAAAGCTCTTTCACGTACCCACCAAGTACTTCGTGTACTTGGCGTATATCGAAAGGTGTTTCATGTACTTGTTGTATATAGAAAGGTGTTTCACATACTCGGTAGTATATATGAAGGTCTCGTGCCGTACGGTTGTGCATTAGACAACACCACTACGGATTTGAGCTCCCACGTACCTTGAGTATATCGGGAGACATCATTAGGATTCCTAAAACCAACTGAGTTAACCTTTTGGCTGTCTTGGCAGAGAAATACACCGAGAACAACACTCAGGGAGATTACTACTCACGTACTGTCCAGGTAATCGGGTATTCAGGAAAGGGTGTGGTCCCAATCCTCCTTGTCGCGTTTTACTGTTGGACCCTGCAGTATATAGCGATTTGCGAAGCCTTGACAATCCTGTGAGGTTCCATACTTTTGAATCCACTCCTGTCACATAAGTTTGCTTGCGGCCTTAGTTTGTGTAGGATTTTTCTAGACTGCTTTTATTTTGTTTAGCTTTCCCTATGAGAAACTTTTGTTTCAGTCACTCTGGTTGACTTTCCTTGGAGAAGGTCCCATAGGATTCAGAACTTATCGCCCGAATATCCCCTTAACCAGGAGGTAATTTCGAGGGTAAGGATGGACCCACAAGCCACAGTCATGTCACCTAAAGTCGAAAACCCTGCCTTGAATGTTGGAGCACATATGTTTCCTCCATATTCACCTGCCTCCAACCCCCCACAGGGTGAAGAGGCGCAAACTTCTACTTCACAAGACCTACCATCCATTTTACCGGGAGAGCCTGGATCAGTGGAATGGTTAAATTCACCCCAGGACGGCCCTGCAGCAGTTGTTGGCCCAACAATAGCTTATTGTACATCATCTCTAGGACACCCAGTGGCCCATTTTGTTGTTGCATCCCCACCCAGTTGGGATACTCCCGACAACCTCCTGGCACCTTATCGTGAACAATTGAATTGATTACATGCCATGGGTTAGGAGTTTCGAAGACAAAGTCTTCTACGAAGGGTGGAAGACCCGATGTGACCTCCTTAACACAGTCGCTATTTATCTTATGATTCACCAGAATCATCCACGCAACACGTGACCACTTCTAAGTCTGGTCAACCCTCAACTTCTGTGCATCCACACCCTAGACAAGAGACCATTCCTATACCTCAGACGACTCAACCCATTGAAGGACAACAGTACAACACACCTGTTACTACCACGGTTACATTACCCATTCCTTCCCCACCTCAAAACTCATGGGGAGGATACTCTTTACCCCCTACCTTTCTTACCGGTGATGTTAATCCTACAGTAGATAATCAACAACCCGCATTGGGTCAACCTTTACTTAGTGGTCAGCAAGTTGTTAGCGGGGGGAAACCCCCGTCTCTTAACCATAATACTGCAGGATGAGTTCCCATCGGTCCTTCCGTTGGAAATTCCTTACCTCCCGAACCTTCCACTATGGGATTGTCTCATGTTGGGGGACCATCCAATTTAATTCAACCACCATCGATTCAAGCATATCCAGGTTATCTTAACCCTGTGTCGGGACAACTCAATCCCAGAAACGCACTGTACGGGGTACCCTACCCCGAAAATCCATACACTCTATGGGGGCAGCAAAATGTTTTATAACATGGACCCCCTCCTACAGTCCCTCAAGTCCCACCACCCCCGTTTTGTCCACCCCCACCTCCCATTGGAGGTGGTATGCCCCCTCACAACTTCGAAGGAGGCGGACCTCTACCTTCCAGCGGAGGACCACCTCATTCTGGCCATCATGGCCCACCCCCCCTGGCGGCAGAGTTGGAGGCCCTCCCCCTTCAGACGGAGGCGGAGGACAACCCCCCCCAGTGGTGGAGGACCATCCCATCCTGGTGGTGGTGGTGAAGGACCATCCCACCCTGGTGGTGGTGGCGGAGGACCATCCCACCCTGGTGGTGGTGGTGGAGGACCATCCCATCCTGGTGGTGGTGGTGGATGACCACCCTACTATGGTGGTGGTGGTGGAGGACCACCCTACTATGGTGGATGTTGCAGAGGAGGCCCTTACCCTTCTGGCAGCGGAGGTCGACCACCACCTACTCCCGGCGGAGGCTCACCCTATTCCGGTGGCAACAGCGGACCACCACCTCCTCCCGGTGGAGGCAGTGGAGGTCCATCCTATTCCGGTGGTAGTGGCGGACCCCCACCATTTGGAGGTGGCCCACCCCTTCCCGCCGGTGGAGGCGGGCCCCCACCTTATGGTAACGGGCCACCTTATTATGGTAATGGACCACCTTTTTATGGTGGCGGACCTACTTACGGTCCAGGAGGCACACCCCCTTACAGTTAGTTTCCTTCGGGAACACCTTACAATCAATCGATTTAAGGTCCTACCAGTCCATACATGCCTTATCAGTACTGTCAGTACCCCCAGCTAAACCAACAGCTGCCCTTTCTAGCTACTTTGGACTTACCCGACTTGTCTTGTCTGACGAATGATCCCATTTTCCATGGGCATAATTGGCCACCCATTCCAGTTAAGTTATCATCAAATATCCCCAAATTTGATGGCAAGCCTCGCGAGGATCCTAAAAACCATGTGATGACATACCATCTATGGTGTTCATCCAACTCCTTGATGGACGACTTGATCTGTCTTAGGTTATTTCAACGGACTCTCACCGGCCCAGCTGCCAAGTGGTATATTGAATTACCACCCAATTCTTTTCTTGATTTCCGATCTCTTGCTATGTCATTTTTGACCCACTTCCAGTTACCCATTCGCTATGAAACTGGTACGGACTTATTGACCTCCCCTCGCCAGAACACTGCCACTCATATTTCCGATCATATCCATGAATGGTGACGAAGACGACGTCTTATTAAGGCTCATATTCCGGACCAACTCTTAGCTGACTAGTTTACAAAGTCACTTTTACTCGGCGTAGCTCGAGACATAGTTGTGGCGGTATCTGTCACTGAGGAACATGCTATTGCTCGTGCCCATTACTTAGACTTGGTCTATGCTCATTCTGACACATTGAATGAAATTTTTCCTGATGCGCCTCGCCCTACGTACATTCCCATGAAACCACCCAATAGACCACAAACTGATGGCATCATTGGATCCCTTTTCTCCCAGCCTTCTATTCAAAATGGTGGCTCGCCAAACCCCCAAGGTTCTTCCCCTTCACCACCCTAGGCTGGCAGCAGCACTACCAAGTCCACCACTCCTGCTTCCACTGAAGAGGTGAATTCTGTGCAATCAGCTTCATCTCAGAAATCCAGTGTTAAGAAGAAGAACCAAAGGAAACATAAGAAATCTTCTAACCAATAGGAGCCCAAGCCCACTCAAGAAGACACCAAACAGAAGAGGAAGTTAAAGTATCCTTGTTTGTTTTGCGGTGGAGACCATTTCTCAAAAAAATGTCCCCACTGAGGCTAAGTTCAGAAGTTTCTCAAGGGAAACTCTACTACCGCAGTTCTCAACGATCCCTTCCCCACTCAAAACCAGCAACTCATCACACACACTATTCCTTCCCAAGAAGCATCCTCCACCGCGCATGTTCTCATGATGTGTAGTGAGACTGTCAACTTGAACACCTGTTCTAGTTCGTATGACTCCGTCCCACCGAAGGAACCCGTTGGAAGTAATTCTAAAAAATCTTCCACTTCAATTCCCACCATCACCATACAACCCGCTTCTCTCACCATTGAGAAGCCCTCTTTAGAGTCAGTGTTGCGTCCGCCCAAGAGCACGATTAGAAAATCTGTTTTCAATCCTAATGCTTGGGATGCTCAGAACTACAATATTGTCGAGGACCTAGAACAAGATCCTTGTGCTATGTCGACACTTGAGATCTTGCAGAACTGTCCTAACCAGCGCAAGACTCTCCTCGCTGCCATCGGCGCGGTTGATTCAGACTCTTTGAATACCATCATGTTACAGCTGGAATACTTTAAACTGAGGCTTTCCCATCAGTTGGCATTTCAAGTTGCCACAAACATTGCTGGGAAGACAATCCATCGTACCGTTTTGGATGAAGGTGCCTCTACTTCAGTCATGTCGATTTCATGTTGGAGAGCCATTGGCTCTCCCGAGTTGAACCGTTCTCCTACCACCTTGAAAGCATTCGATAGACGTGACTTTCAACCTCATGGGCTGTTACAAGCTTTAGAAGTCGAGTTGGGAGGAAAGACCGCAACCATTAATGTGGAAGTGGTCACTGCCCCATTAGATGATAACATTCTGCTTAGTTGTAATTGGTTTTATGCCATGACTGTGGTCGCATCATATGTCTTCTGCATAGTACAATTCCCTCATCAAGGCCGAATTGTTACTGTCGACCAACTGGATTTATGCACACCTAACACCGATACCAATCCGGGCGATAATGTTCCATTACTTGGACAATATGCTCATCAATATGAGAGCGTGGGGGTTGGAATCATCAAGGACTCATCCCTTATGGTATTTTTTCCAACCTCAGATCCCCCAAATCATGTTGCCATGGTGAACATGATCTCCTCGCAGATTTCATCCATTCCCAAATCTACTGATCAATGGCTTGTACCTGACGAAGCCACCACACACCTGATTGGAGATGCTATGCCTCTTTCACCCATCAAACTCACGTATGAGGCTATCCAGTCAGCCCTGGAGGACCACTTAGCTGTGGCCTCCACCTCCTGTTCTCTACAGCGGACATCATCCCTACCCGATCCTCTACTGCAGACTTTTCATTCTGACGAGTCCATTATGGAAATCATGAGTGCAGATGATCCTCCATGGGAATACCTCCATCATCGTTTGTCTTTCCTTCCTTCATTGGATATTGTGGAGAATAACATTAGCACCATATTTACACCGGATGTCTACCCTTGCTCTCAGTCCTCGATACTTACGAGTCAAACAGACTCTGAAGGAAACTTGGCCAACATTGAGCCTACCATTTCGGTCGACATATCAGTTACTCCTGGTGTAGTGGAACACATTCATTTAGGCCAGAAGTGTTCTCCTGAAGAGCTCACAAAATTCACAGCCTTGTTCAAGAAATTTTGAGACGTGTTTGCTTGGACTTACGAAGAAATTCCCGAGATAGACCCCACTATTGTTTCACACATGATTCAAACCTATCCTGGCGCTAAACCAATCCGACAAAAGTTGTGACCGGTGCACCCCCGAAAGATTGCGGCAATTAAGGCAAAGATTGAAAATCTCTTGAAAGCTAATTCCTTTTTATCCTCTCCCATTGACAGAATGGGTCTCAAACATCGTCCCTGTAGCTAAAAAATAGGGTACCATTCGTGTCTGCATCAATTATCGAGATCTCAACAAGGCTTGTCCCAAGGACAATTACCCAACTCCCTTTATCGACCAGATCATCGAAAATTGTGCGGGAAGCGTCATCTTTTCATTCATGGATGGCTTTTCCAACTACAACCAAATTGAGATCCACCCGGTCGATCAACACAAGACCGCTTTCATCTGTCCTTGGGGTACGTTTGCTTATCTCAAGCTCCCTTTTGGCCTCAAAAATGCTAGTGCCACATTCCAGCGGGCCATGTTGTATGCCTTTCACAATGTGAAGGACTTTGTGGAACCTTATTTGGACAATCTACCTGCCCATTCACGGTAGCACGAGTACCACATTGACCATCTGACGGCAGTTTTCCTCAGATGCAGGCGATATAACATCCACCTGAACCCTCATAAGTGCATCTTCTATGTCGAGTCTGGACGCCTCCTCGGTTTCATAGTCTCGAAAGATGGGATCTGCATCGATCCCCTGAAGGTGGCAGCCATCATCGCTCTCCCACCTCCCTCTGACATAACGAAACTTCAAAGTTTGCAAGGGAAGGCAACTTATTTAAGGCGTTTTGTCTATAATTTGGCACAAAATATGCAGGGCTACATGAGATTGATGAAGAAGGATGTCCCGTTCATATGGGACAACCAAGCTCAACAATATTTTGAAAGCTTAAAACATGCTATCACGCATGCCCCTGTGCTCCAGCTGCCCAATTACTACAAGGATTATATCCTTTATCTTGCCGCTTCTGCCACCACGATCACTATGGTATTGGTCCAAGAAGAAACAACGCCCATGAACATGTGATATACTACGCAAGTAAGGGTCTCATTGACACCGAAACTCGTTATTCACATGTCGACAAACTCGCTCTCGCGGAAGTCATTGCCATCCAAAATTTTTGACATTATATCTTGCTCTGCACCACCACTATCATTGCCGATTCAAACCCCATGTACCACATTTTGACACATCAGGTGCTTGGGGGAAAGTATTCACACTGGATCATGATACTGCAGGAACTTGATCTCCTTTTAGAAAAGGCTAAGTCTAAAAAGTCTTTGGTGTTTGCTGAGTTGATCTGTAATCTTCCTTGTCTTGGTGTCCAATTTGAGCCCAATTATTCTCTTCCAAACGAATCATTGTTCCTCATCAGCACGTCTAATCCATGGTATGGATATATCCTTTTATATCTTCAGACCCAATGTTTCATCCCTCAACTCTCACAGGACGACCGCCGTTGAATACGCCACCATGCAAAGTATTATCTAATCATCAGTGATACTTTGTACCGCCATGGTATTGATTCTATCCTTTGACGTTGTCTCAGTCATGAAGAGGATGAACATGTCTTAAATGACTGTCACGCTAGGGCGTGTGGCGGTCATCTCTCTGGGATGGCTACAGCCCAGAAGATACTTCACGCGGGATATTTTTAGCCGTCTATCTTTAAAGATTGTATTGAGGCCCTCAAAAAATGTCCTCCATGCCAGCACCTCCAAACTAAGAAGTGCACCCACCCTGCCCAATTACACCCGGTTATTTTCGTTGGCCCCTTCGCTAAATGGGGCGTCGACTTCATGCACTGTAAGCCTACCTTGGCCGGGGGGAATGGTTACGTCATAGTAGTCATGGATTACTTCACAAAGTGGGCCGAGTCTATGCCTACATACACGAACGACGGAAAAACCACCGCACTCTTAATGTTTAATCATGTTATAGCGCGTTTTGGAGTTCCTCAAGCTATAGTTACCAACCATGATTCTCACTTTGTGAACCACATGGTTGACGAGTTGAGCAATAGATTGGGTTTCCGACATGAAAACTCAACACCATACCAATGGACAAGTAGAGGCCATTAACAAGGTCTTGAAAACCATGATCCAACGCATGGTGGGTACGCACAAGTCCAACTGGCATAATATGCTCTTCTCCGCACTATGGGCTTACCGAACTTCCGTTAAGACCGCCACTAGATTTACTCCTTTCCAATTAGTTTATGGATTTGAGGTTTTCCTACGGATTGAGTGTGATATTTTGTCCCTCAAACTCACGGTTGAACTTCTCCCTAACACTACTGCTGAGGAAGAACGCTTCGTCTACCTAGCTAAACTCAACGAGACTCACCGCAATGCCTCTCTTGCCAACGAGGCTCATAAGAAACGCATCAAAGCGCACTACGACAAGTCAGTAGAACCTCACGTCTATAGCGAAGGTGATTTGGTCCTTACATACGACCAAAGACATGATAAGCTGGGGGCAGGAAAGTTTGAGTCCATGTGGCATGGACCCTACATAGTGAAACGCGTCTTAGAGAAGGGAGCCTACGAGCTTGAATACTACCACAAGATATCTTTAGGTGAACCCCGCAATGGGATTTACCTAAAGAGGTACTATGCATGAGTCTTGCATGCATAAGTCCTTTGTATATACTGTACATGGCGTGTATTTTGTGTGGTGTGACTTTTTTGTGTGCTTAGGTCTTGTTTTGTTACTTATACCATGTTTTGTCTACGTGTGCAGATGGCAACTTGCTACAGATTCACGAACGGTGCCATCCGGCATACCCGCAACCTTGCTTTGGCAGCCTGGGTGCTCTATTCACCTACCGGCGAACTTATCAGCTCAGGAGGAATGTTTCTAGGTTTCACAACCAAAAATGTTTCGGAATATCAAGAAGTCATTGGAACCCTAACCGACGCTATTACTTTGGGTATGGACCACGTTGTCATCAATTTGGATTCTCAACTAGTGGTCTCTCATCTTAACCAGGTTTACACCATCCGCGATCCTACCCTAATCCGTCTTTACAAACGAGTTTGTCTTCTGGAAAGGTCCTTCGAATCCATTCAGTACTTGCACATTCCATGAGATGTAAACAAAGTTGCTGACTCCATGGCCAACTTCATTTTAGATTGGTACATTGCACACACATGAGCATATTCATGAACTTTAAAAGTAGACATAACATGTAAATAATTCATCATATAAGAAAACACATAAACAAGATCTCATATCAAACACAAATGTATAAAGCTGCCAAAATGTCTGTATATATATATATATATAATCAAGATAACGTAGTGCTGATACAAAAAGTCTGAAGCACGACGGCTTTCAGTGAGTCTATACAAAATCTGAAGCCTAATAGATTTCAGTAGTACAAAATATGAGGCTCACATAGCTCTTAGTACATACATAATAACATAAGGCCTAACACCTGGCCTATGCACCCCTAGGTCTCGCAACTCTCTCCTACTGACTGTGGAAGCAATCTACCGCTCTCGCTACCTTGCGGAGTAGCTCACTAAATCGCAAGGTCACACCAACTGTGTACCTCTTCATGGGCCTCGGTAACTCATGCACTGCTTCATCTGGAACGCCCAATGTCAACTTGGTAAGGTTCTCATAGACGTCCTCCATATCCATGATGGCATCGTGCATGACCGGGGCTACTGGTGGTGCCTCTCCTCTCCTCACGAGAAGCGAAACTCCTACCGGTTGTGAAGGACCCACATCTACACACACATGTTATTAACTTATCAACACTATCCAAAATAAATTATAAATACACAAAATAAAAAGTACAAGGGTCATTGTTCTTACCGATGTCTCCCCACTCTACTCCCTCAGGCAGTACGAGATCTGGATCCTCCCTGAAGTCTGTACCACTGTACGGATAGTCCTCAATCATGAGTAGCTAGCCTTCCAGCCAGGTAAAGAATATGGAACTGTACCCAATGATTGGACCCCTGCCACCATGGCGGGCCATCACCTCCGTCCATCAGTCCATGTGTGGATCCTTGGGATCCTTGTCATCTAAAGTCACCTACGGGCATAAGAGGGGAACCCGCTCCAACAAGAATGAGATCACTACCGATCCATACCCGAACTGCTTGAGTTCACTACGGTGACACTTGGTCAGCTGAGGTCGAAGGTTGGTCAGGATTCCCTCACACCAGTTGAACACCTTCGGAGACATACAGTCCTCCGCATACAACATTTGGGACTTCATATCCAAGTGAGCCGCTTGGCTCCCTGTTATCCTCAATATGGTGAAGAGTACAGCACGCAATGGACGATCTCGCACCTCTTTGATGGGAATATTCCCACTAGAGGCACGGGCATGTGGAGTACAGTGTTGGGAAATCAAATCATCTACCATCTGGTCACTCCCTCATGATCCAGTGAGTGATACATTATCCCCTCTCCGGGATAATCCTGTCAAGAAATAGATGTCATCAGAATCTATAGTCAATATATGCTCCCCGATTGTGAAGTACTGTTGCGATGCATCCCAACTCCGAAACATATGCTCCAGTAGTGGGACTTGGGCCCTCATGCCCTGGACCTGGAAGAACTTCAGTAGCCCACAGTTCCTCAATGCCTCCATACACACTGGATCATATGCTGCTTGCACATCTTCCACCTCATGTTCACGCTCGCGCCATTCTAGAACCATGTTGGCGGCCACAAACCTGTGAAAGGGAGCATTTAAACATCATTAGAACTCACTCAAGCCATTGAAACTTTTTCTTTTGGGCTAGGTTTTGAGTTGAACATGGACGTTTCTGCACTCGCACCCCATCTTTGCAGACAGGGCGACATCATTGCAAGACACCCATGTGGGTTTTACGACGACCCGGGTTCATCGCAGTTCCTGTAAGGGAGACCTGGGACGACCCGAGGGCGCAAAAACCCCTCACAAATCAACCCCAAAAACGTAAAAAATGGACAAAATTTGAAATTCTAAACCACTAGAAAGTTGTTGGCTGAGATTTAGTTTTACCTGCTTCAAACGGTTCGTGAAATGGTCACTTGTAGCTCCAGCAATCGACGAATGAAATTCTGCTCCAAATGGCACTTTCTTCTCCCCAATTTGGCAAATAACAATGGTAACTATATTTGATCATTTCTTCTATTTTATAAACAAAAAGGGAATATTATTTTTCAAATTTAGATGCTTTATGGGTTATTTGCTATAGTTTGGATCATTTTTACTGCATTTGAATGCCTGGTTGACTGTTTGACCTATTTTTCAAGCATGTAGGAGACATTAAGTGTTTCATTTGCGTCGTTTTCACATCGTAGCGATCATCTCAGATATGAACAACCTGTTGAATTTTTTGTTGTTATTTTTTATCCGTTAGATTTCAATTATTTAATGATTATGAGCTTACTCTTTATTCTTTATCGTGCTCTTAAAACCATGAGAATAAGTCACTGAGTTATGATTTATCACTTTTCCAGGCTTGTTAAATTCCTACAGAAAAGGAACCCCCCCAGAGTCTATCTTTAAGCTCTTTTCAGGCTCTCGAAATACGAAAATATCGCCAAGCGAACTTGTCGTGTTCACCTTTGCTAAAGTATTTGAACAGTCGTCTCCCTGGTGATAGTTTACCCCTTTTTCGGACCAGGGGGCACTATATACGAAAAAGGTATACTCCAGCCAATCATGACTGGAAGAGTCCTCTCCCGCATTATTTTACCCTTTTTTCGGGCGATGAGGCTAACTTTACGAAAAAGGACCGTGGGATTCTTCTTTAGTTCTTTTAACACTCTCTAAACATGAAATGACGACCGAGTTTACCTTCTATGGACTCGTTAAAATCTAACATTGAAGGGCCCGTCATGGGGCGAACCCCTCCTCTCCCAGGTTCGCAAAACATTTTGGATTGGACTCATCTATGAGATGAGCTATACTGAGCATCTGGTTACCCTCATCAAGCTCATAAAAAACACATGAGGCACTCATCATTCATGATGGGGAAAGAGGAAAGATTTTATGTTACACCCTTTATCTATGGCAGTACCTAGTCGTTCTTGAACATGGCACTCATTTGCATTCGCATACTGCACTTGGATCATCTGTTTGTCCTCGAGTTTTTCCTACTTCTTGAGTCTTGTTGCTCCTTTGGGTCATCCAAAGAATACATCCACCATCAATTGCATTAGGATTCAGTGTCGTACTCGTCATGTCAATGCTTCCAAGTCATGCCATGCCCATGTTCAATAATACTTTCACCACTCATTATCTGCAGTCAGTACACCTTCCACCATGTCGGTCTACTCCGAGTCAATCCTATATGTCACTGTACCATCCGATCTACTCCAAACATCTGTTGTCGTGTTTCATGTCGATTATGGGGGATTCATCATGGCCCTCTTTCGACAGATTCATCCTTGTCGACTTCAACACATCATCCGAGGATTGAATCTAGAAACCAATCGAGTACCTTGGTCCTGCATGCCTCAATGGCAGGTTACCTCGCTTTCAACATGAGTTTACATCATTGACTCTTGATTGAAATATTTTGTTAAGTGTTTGACTTCAACTCATTTATTCGTTCTTGATGATATGTACTGTGATACCTTCGGAATCATTGACATTAATGGTGATTTCCCTCGCGCTTATTAACGATATACATCAATGACCAGTAATCAAGTGGTTTCTACCATGTTCGATGTCAAGACATTTGTAATCACATGGATAGATTCGTATCATTGCGGGTTCGGTTTGAAGACCCTGGGGAGTCATGTTTTACCCAGGTTGTGATGGATATTGTTTTAAGTCATATTACACAGATCCACATTTGTATTGGTCGTGGCTGTGTTATCATCTCATCATGGATATACGCTTATGTCTAGTACCCATGATTGTGTTCAGTCAGTCATTACTACCATGGATCTGCAATGTATTGTTTGGCAGCCATGTTGTACATCATATGAGACTGTGTACTCAGAGTTAGTTGTACTACAGCAGTGTCCTTTGTCCGATAAGCCATTGCCATTCCTTCTGTCAAAGCATTTCACCTATCTAGTTTCAACAACTTCATGCTTTGGGGGGCATTCTGTTACACCTAAATCTTACCATCATGATAGTCAGTGTAAACATTCCCTGAAGTTCCTTGACTAAGTCATTAACTGGGAAGAGATACAAACTCTTCCTACTAGGTTTTGAAAGGCCATCGCAGTTTGTCCTAATGCAACCTGCGACGTCGGAGTTTTTCCTCTTTCAGCCTGCGACGATGTCGGTTAATTGATTAAAATAGCATCTTCGAGCCCATTCTCGAGGGTAGCTAATGTGGATCCTATCCCTATCCTTTAGGGGAGCTGGAATTTGGTTCATAACCTCTTGGAAGGATCCCCTAACTCTCTCCTACCATATCTCAACCTACCCTATCCACTTAGTCCTATATAAGTGAAGCTTACTCCCATTCCAAAAGGAGGAAGTCTATAGTATCTATATGCTAGTGAAATTAGCTTAGGAGATATCTCTACTCATCCCTTGAGAGATCCATCATCCCTTTGGAGGCTTTGGCATTGGCTTGGTTGGAGAAGGATTGCTACGTAAAGTCATTGGTTGTAATCACTTGCTTCTATGTACTTTCCCTTATTATACAGTAATATAAATGCTTTCCACCAAATCTCATTGCATTGATGATGTTTTGTGTAGTTTGCTTACTTATCTGCTTACTTAGATCTATTATTGTTTAGGTGCATTTTACTACTTGTTTTGTTCTGTGTTGTCTTGATAGGTTTTGCAGCTGAGATCTGAAGACCATCAAGCTTGGAGAAAACATCAAGGAGAAAGGATCAGCGATCTGAAAAGGTAAAGCATCTATCTACTCGATCTCTAATTAGATCTAGGAAAGTATTCTATGTTCTGTCTTATTTGTTCTAGACTTACGTTAAGCTAGGGAGATCAGGCCTCGAGTCCTCTCTTGGTAGATTATCTGTCAAACAAAGGTTTGATATCATTATCTTTATATTCACATTAGTTTAATCAATCAATTACAAGGAAGGGTACCTACTACCACTAACTCAGATCATAATAATTTATGACACAAATGTAATATACCGAGCTACAACACAAGAATCAAACTGAGTTTTCAACACACACATAATTAATTAAGTTCCATCTAAAACATCCAAGAAGCTCCTATCTACCTACCTCCTTCTACCTAATTCACCTCTAACTTCCACATCGTATCCTTCCTCTGCTGGACTAACCTGAAGTGTCACGCCATGACCAACTCCAATTAGAACCCATAAGCATAAGTGTCGACTACATCGACCAAGCTTCCCGAGCAGGAACCCACTAGTCATCATCACACACCTTGGGGATTGCACCATAGTGTGACCCTCCTATGACTCTAGGTTTCAGAGGATAAATGGTGGGAAATGCCTCGACAACCCCCCCCCCCCATGGAACTATTGGAACATTTAAAAAACCCATTCCATACTTATGACATATTTTATTAGTCATCTAGATTAATTTTCCTAGGTGTAGAGTATGTAGTTGGCCTAGTTTTGTCTTTTATGCCTCCATATTCCATCCTAAGTCACAAAAATGAATTTGGATAGATTCTGGATAAGATTTCCTTGGATTATGTCTGATTTTATTCCATTCCTGAATTAGAAAGACACTTTCCTGATTTAGACAGCTTTATCCTATTTTATCTACTTTCTAGTGGATAAGGTAAAGCTAGTTTACTTGGAAACTCTCTCCACTTGACCAATTCGACCTCCACCACTTCATTCTCTCCTAAATTCACCATTACATTCCATTTACATCACTCATGAGCTTCCATACCATATTCATCCAATTCATGAGCCTTTAGAGTGTTTTGGAAAGTGATTTTGACACCTAGGGGTTTTTATGCTTTTAGTAAGCCTTACTTTTTTGTGCTTTACAAATTTCCTTTAAAGAATTCTATTTTATCTTTTGATATGTATTATTTATTGTATTCATATTGAGGAATAATATATGAGATGATATTTCCATTAATTGAGTTCCTTCTCTTATGTTTCTATCTCAATATTTCTTCTTCTTATTCTTGCATATCTTTTAATAATTCTTGTGAGGACTTCTTTGCTTCAAGATTCTTTGCTATTAGAATTCTTTCATGGTATTCAACCTATATAGAATTATCACATGGTATCAGAGCCATGGGATCTCTTTACTAAATTAGTCTTCCAGTATAATATTTCAGAGAGTTTGTTTTGCAGGTACTGAAGATCAAATGGAAGAAATTTATTCAATACATACAATTGTTGAAGATGAAGAATTCCATCTCTCTCTCTTGCTCTCCCATAAGTATTCTATTATAAATTCTGATCACGATAATCCAGTTTATGCTCTAGAATCTGAAGAGGTTCTTGAATCATCTCTTTCACATGAGTCTGCTGGTGTGCAGAATGACGATCTTCCTAATGTTTTGGAGGTTAGATCGGAATTTGGAGGTGATGCATTCGACCTCCTTGATCATATACTTCTTATGTGCTTATATATGATCATTGGAACATGTTCTCAGAGTTTCACTGAATATGGAGGACACTACTATTTGCTTGGGTCCAAGTCTTAGGCATATTTTGATGATTTTGGTTCTGATCTCACCCCTGCCAGTTCAAAGGAGATCTCAAGGAACCTTATATCAATTATTGGAGCTGATTTAACTTCCACTAATCAGAAGTTCAAGTTTCAAGAGCAATCAGATCTTACTGGACCTGATCCTACCTCAATTGGTTTGAATTTCAAGTTCCCGAATGGTCTGCATATTCATGGATTTTTTCTCTTCAAGAGCAATTTCAGAGAGCCTCCAGTTTCGCTTGCATCCACTGCTGGAGAGTTCAAGCCACCATGTTTTTGGAGCATGATCCACTTCTTCCCAAGAAGAATATTCCTCCAAACATCTGATCAAATTCACACCTACTTGATTTTGGAGCAGCGGTAATTTTGGTGTGCACATGTCCATTTTTGAGGGAGGGTTTTATTCCCATGAGGTTTTCCATGTTTCCTCAGTTTGCATGGGCATAATAATTGTAATGGGGTGACCATAAGCCTTGTTTCTTGGGCCATATATTTCTGATATTTTACTCACATGCAATCAGGCTTAAGGGGGGGTGTTAGAACATTTAAAAAACCCATTCCATACTTAGGATATATTTTATTAGTCATCTAGATTAATTTTCCTAGGTGTAGAGTATGTAGTTGGCCTAGTTTTGTCTTTTATGCCTCCATATGCCATACCAAGTCACAAAAACTAATTTGGATAGATTCTGGATGAGTTTTCCTTGGATTCTGTCTTATTTTATTCCATTCCTGAATTAGAAAGACACTTTCTTGATTTATACAACTTTATCATGTTTTATCTACTTTCTAGTGGATAAGGTAAAGCTAGTTGACTTGGAAACTCTCTCCACTCACTTTCTTCTCTCCTAAATTCATGATTACATTCCATTTACATCACTCATGAGATTCCATACCATATTCAGCCAATTTGTGAGACTTTAGAGTGTTTTGGAAAGTTCTTTTGACACCTAGGGGTTTTTTATGCTTTTAGTAAGCCTTACTTTTTTGTGCTTTACAACTTGCCTTTAAGGCATTCTATTTTCTCTCTTGATATGTATTATATATTGTATTCATATTGAGGAATAATATATGAGATGATATTTCCATCAATTGAGTTCCTTCTCTTATGTTTCTGTCTCAATATTTCTTCTTCTTATTCTTGCATATCTTTGAATAATTCTTGTGAGGACTTCTTTGCTTCAAGATTCTTGGCTATTAGAATTATTTCATGGTATTCAACCTATATAGAATTCTCACTGGAACAAGGTAATATGTCTTCATCGACATAGTGACTATGTTGCGACTATTGTACTCAAGTTTTGTCATCGAATAACCAAGTTGGAAGGTTGATTTTCGTGGAAACCCACACCTACCCATATATCATGATAATAACACAATGCAATGCTAAACAATAATACATCACTTGCATACCATTTATCTTTCGGAATTCATGTACCAGAGGTACTCCCATCTCGTAGGACTAAGTTATCACTTAGCTCTTTTACATTGTACGTTAGTCTCCAGTCACAAGATCGAGAATATCATGCAATCATCGACATGTATATACATTTCATTACTAATGAACAATAATGAAAAATAATTTCCCTATGTACCATGCACCTAGTATCATATCCATCCATTCAACATATAAATTTAACTTGGTATCCATGTACCCATCATTTATTAAATTTGCATTTTAGAGGCATAATCGAAACATGAACATAATTCATAATATTAACATCACACTCATATATGTAAATTCCGAAAAATAATAAACCCATATGTCCACATTGTAATCAAACTGACAAAGTTCCACACTAAGAAGGAAACAAGATTGGGAAATGGTGGTTCAGGTGGTAAAGTCAAAGCGGGGCATTAAAATGGATATGGAGCTTTTAAGAGCCATTGTTTAACAAAATTCCCCCCCTTTTCAGCTCTAAGAAGTGCAATTGCAAAACAAACAATTTTTTTTTTGTTCGAATCTCCCTAACTTACAGGACTGGCCTGTGGTATGAGAAACCATGACCTAGGGGCATCTAAGCCATCAAAATCACCCGGGGATTGCACCCATCCTGGACCGCACCAGCCTCAACTTGACTGGGTTTTTGGGTGTCACCTCCCAACTAAGTCACCCCTAATGGGAATTGAACTTGGGTCACCTTGCTAACAAGACCCACACCTTAACCGAGTGAGCCAGCGGGAATTGATGCAAAACAAGCAATATTATTGATATGCTTTATTTGGAATGTAATATCCCCTCTGCTACCCAATTCTTTTGTGACAGAAATAGAAATGTAACATTGTACTAGTTCCTGACGAAAGGCCAAGGTCCCATAAGTAAACTATGTAAGTAATTTCCTAAGTTGTTATGTATTTTGATTTGTAGACTTAGGAGAATGAAGGACTTGATGCAACTAAACGATAAAGGCATGAATCCACTAGGGGGAGAGGTAATGGCTTGTAAGCCATGAGTGGATGATGAGTGTCATCTTAGTGCCTCATGCACCGAAAGAAGAGTGAATTATAGATGTTCTCTTGAGAAGCTAAGTTCATAGGCTTTCGTCCTAAGGAAGAATAACTATCTGCCATAAATTAATAGGGGGATCTTATGACCTATTTAATAGTATGTAATATTACGTGATCTTAGTTAAAGGTAAGTGATCTTGATAGGTATTATTGATAGTTTGACTCCAGCAAGGGTGTCGGAGGGAAATATCTTTAAAAGATTTTAATTAATCCAAATACTCTTAATTTAAGGGACTAAGTTATAATCACCTTAATTAAAAGATAAAAATAAAAATGGGATGGAATCCAAAGAAAGACATTTTATTTATATGAATTATAAATTGAGAAAGATTTTATTTATATATGAAAACATGGAAAGAAATACTTTAAAAAAAGAAAAAAAAAGGGGGTGTGATTACTAAGTGAGAGGAAATAAATATATCCTAATTGGTTAAACATCCCTACAAATAAGTCTATAAAAGAATGACTTAGTACATTTATATTTAATAGCCCATAATGGCTATTCTAAATGAGAGGGCGCACTCTTTTAAGGGTATAATATAGAAGGATGACTTATATGTAATATTCTATGAAAAGAAGTGTACTCACTGGTTACATCTTCTCGGTGGTTGCAATGGCATAGCATGCTAACGGGGAGTAAGGTGTAAGTCTTCTCTGTAGTGAACAAATTTTAGTATTGATTTTCTTATTGCTTGAAGGGGGGCGGAACCCTGCTATCGATTATATATGCTCTTATATTATACCCAAATGGTAGAAGTGGGCACAACCCTAGATATATTAATTGAACAGTTTATAATATTAATAATGGATGGAAGTTAGATCTGTCCTTTTCCTACTTATATCTAAGAACCATTATTCAACACATCAGGTTTGTGTCCCTTCAATGCTTCGAATGGAGTGACCCCATCAACAGATTTGTGGGGTACCCTATTCTGAATGTGTGTAGCGCAGTTCTGCTTCTGCCCAGATATTTGATGGGAGATCTCTTGCTTCAAGAAAGTAGGTATCCATCTCTTTCAATGACCTATTCTTCCTCTATGTTACACCATTTTGTTGTGGTGTGTATGGGATAGAATGTTGCATTTGAATACCTCCGGAAGCACATAGCTGCTACAAATCCTTCTTGACATACTACCCTCCATTATCTAATCTAAGTGCCTTGATATTTCTTCCATCATTGTTCTCAACTAAAGATTTGAAATCTTTTTAGCTTTCAAATACCTCATATTTATGTTTGAGAAAGTAGATCCAATAGAACCTAGAGTAGTCATCAATGAAGGTCATAATATATCTGGATCCATTCATTGAAGCAGTGGGCATCAGTCCTAAAACATCATTATGAATCAGATCAAGTATGGAGGAAGCTTTATTTTCCTTCCCAACATCATACTTTCACTCTGGTTTCTTCCCTACCAAGAAACCTTTGCAGATTCCTTGAGAGAAATTTATGTCTAGAAAACCTTCAACCATCTCTTCCTTGTGCAACTGCTGTAGGTATTTGAATTTTAGGTGTCTGAATATTTCATGCCAGATTCTTCTTGTCTCATTTGCATGAGCCAAGGGAGCAGTTTGATGTGAATATGGAAAAAAGCATGAGAACTCATATGCCTTGGAGGCATGGTTTGCAACTCCTTTGGCTATGAGCTTCCTAGATGAGATCTCTGCAAACTAAAATGTGTTAGGTCCAAATACTACTTTCTTTGGTGAACCTATGTGTGTCATGTGATAAACAGACAACAAATTAGCTACTAGAGAAGGCACATATAGCACATTGTTGAACTTTCCATGCTCAAGTTGTATAGTTCCCTTCCCTTTAGCAAATATTTGAGAGTCATCTCCCATGTGTATGCAAGGTCCATCAATGAGATATAATGAATAAAATGGCTCTCTAGAGGCAACCACGTGGTTGGAGGCTCCATAATCAATAATAAAATCTTGGGATTGTGATAATCCATCCTTCAATGCATGGCATCTCTCATGATATTCTGACTTTCCACATGGATCAGTCTTCCTTGCGCCTTCTCGGAGGGAAATTTTGTGTTGTTCAAGGATTTTTCCATTTGATCTATGGTCTTCTTCATACAAGAACTCTCAAGATGGTCACCCTTCTTGTAGTATGTACACTTGGATTTCTCAAATTTATTTTGCTTGTCCTCCTTGGAGTTGGAGGCTCCTTCCGATGGACTAGACTTGGAATTCTACTTGGGTTCAAATTGCTTCTTCTCTTTTCCCTTCTGCTTCCCTTTTTCATTCACACTTTTTGACTCTCCAGCCACAAGAGATTGATTTTGGAGGCCTTCAAGGCGCCCATCTGAATCAATTTGTCTTGTTCTTGGATGAGAGATTTAGCGAATACATCTAAGGATGGCATTTTCCAACTAGGGATTCACAATCTCCTTGAATGGAAGGTAGAAACAAAGATGGAGAAATCAGTACCAAGCTTGCTCAGAACGGATAGCACCAACTCCTCATCCTTCTTCTCAGTCCCACATTGCTTGCATTGCATGACCAAATATTTGAATTTGGAAAAGAATTGTTGGATGTTTTCGAAATTGTTGGGTTGAAGAGCAATCAACTCATTCTCCAGAATATGGCCCCTTAGCTCATCTTTTTTGTCGAAGAGGGTCTCCAAATTCAACCAAACCTCTCTTGGATTGTTTAATCCATCGAGGTGGAAGAGTAGATCTCTGGAAATATGAATACACATGAAACCAAATGCTTCATAGAATCTATTCAGATACTTGGCATTCTCAACAGATGCTTGAGGTTCGACCTCCTTTCCCATTGTTACCTTGCATAGTGACTTGTTTTGCAACACCATTTGCATGTCATCCCTCCAATCAATATAATTGAAGGGTGTCAGGATTCTTGGAGACAAGGGAGCATTCGAATTCTCCATATGAACTGCTGGAGTGAATACAATTGAACTGTTGCTACTGCTGCACTGCAAAAGCTTCAAAATCCTGCAAAAAACTCTCAATTTTGGAGATAGACTACTATTGAGCAGTGATTTAGGACAATAGGCAAATTTTTCTGGATCCTTCACACCTGGATAAACCTCAAAGGATTTCTCCAATGAATTGAATGCAATGGCACCAGGATTTGTTGTGGAAATCTAGAGGCTTCTTGTGAACTATTGAAAGAAGTTTCTCAAACTATGCTCACTTAGCTCTGATACCATGTGAAATTATAAATCACAACATATCATGGAGCTAAGTATACCTCACAGAGAAAGAATGAGCAGAAAAAATTAATTACAATGAAAATTGCATTAAAAAAGAGCAGACAATTAATCATGCATGAGAACTCAGATAGGAACAGAATAATGTCACATGATCCAATAAACAGTATAGTCAACAATGTTGTTACAATGGATATAATTCAAATCTTATAGGATAATTCGAGTCTTAGTCAATCTAGCATAGGAATTGTCACCTCTATCAGTGCTCTCGAGCCTCCAAACTCAATTAAACTCAACCAAATATCAGTTAACTAAAAACACAATCAGTTAACTGACCAAAAGGGGCGCATTAGTGATTTTGGCATACAAATCACTCAGAAAAGGGCGCATGAGACCACAATCAATGACAATCAGAGCATAAACCCCCCACAAGAGTCAGCTAACTCAGGTAGACTAAACTAGAACACTGATTTGGCTCCTCAAATGTATGGAACTGACTTAGGTGGTCCTAAAATGATGCATGCAGAGAGCATTAGGTGGCTGATGGATCCTAGATGACATCTTCACACCTTTAGGGGGAAATGACATCATCAACTACTAGGGAAAAAAAGTAATGCTAGGGGGAAATGACATCATCAACTACTAGGAAAAATACAGTATTTGCATTGGGGTTATGCGGATTTTCTCTCGTCTTAAGAGATGTAAACCCATGCTCGAGATCCAAAGATGTGAAAGTGTGTGACTTCTAGTTTCTTATCGCTCCAAGATTCAATTGATGTCATTCCATTCAAATATTTGTGAGAAAATCTATTTTGAATGTATGATGCACAATTTATTTCCTGGGTCCGTAATTTTAAGAGAAGAGGTTTTGCATGTAACATGTAGTTAGCCCTCTCTTTTAGGAATTGGTTATTCCTCTCAAATACCCCGTTATGTTGTGGAGTATAGGGAACTATGTGTTGAAAATGTATGCTAGCTTCAAAATAAAGATATTCAACATCTTTATTTACATATATTCTCTCTCATTGTCCGTGCGAAGAATTTTGATCCTTTTCCCTTATTCATTTTCTACAAGTTCCTTGAAATATTTAAAGTACTCAAAGACTTCGGAATTGAATTTGAGAAAATAGATCCATGTGAATCTCAACGAGTCATCAATGAATGTGATGACATATTTTTCTTTTCCCATTGATGGGTGTGTAAAAGGACCAGTTATATTACTGTGCACAAGCTCAATAATGGAGGATGCTCACCATGCTTTTTCCTTCTTGAACTTTTCTTCAGGATGTTTTCCAAGAATGCATCCTTGACAAACTCCATCTATGAATTTGATGTTGGGTAGACCATTTAACATTCCTTACTTGCTTAACTGCTGCAAGTATTTAAAAGTCAAATGTCTAAACCTTTCATGCCACAATCTACTTTCTTCATTTTCATGTGTTAGAAGCATAACATAATCAGATTTAGGAACAAAATGAGAAAAGGAATACAAACTAGAATGATGGTCGACCTCCTCGATAGAAACTTTGGAGCCATCTGACATCTCGTAGATAACCACTGATCTGGGGTGAATTCTACCCATGTTCCTGTGACAGAGTGAGTGATTTGATATATCAAGAGTAAATTTATGGATATTTTTGGAGTATGCAATACATTCTCGAAACATCCATTATCTAACGATATACACTGCCTTGTCAACAAACTTTTATAGGAGTGTCATCTCTCATTAAAATGGGACATTGCAAGGGTTTCAAAGAGGAGAAAGTATCTTTTGAGGAATCCATATGACGTGATGCACCAAAACCTAAGGTTTGTGCATTTGGTGAAGAAGATATAGCAATCAATGAATGTGCTTTACCTCAATCTTCTTTGGTATGAAATCTCCAAGATTTCTTTGTTGTAGATCTTGTGCAATTAGATTGATAGTCTTCTCCGTGCATGGAATTTTTGGATGATGTCCTCTATTGCAATAGTTGCATTTGGATTTCTCCTTCTCTGATTTTCCTGCTTTGGAGTTTGAAGACTCAATGGATTTGAAGTTTGTGCCTTTGTTATGGTCAGAATTTTTCTTTCCTTTTTATTTATGCTTGATTTCCTTGTTTCTTTCATGAACTACTAGCACACGTGATTTGGAATTCTTGAGAGCACTTATCTTTATGAGCTTATCTAGCTCATGTATAAGTGATTCAATGAAAGCAACCATAGGAGTCATTTTCCAATCTTTACCCATAGTTAGTTTTGAAGTATGAAAGGAAGACATGAAGACAAAATATTCAGGGTGTCACTTTGAGAGAATAAATAGGATTAGTTCTTCCTTTTACTTTGACTTGTCTATTCCACAAGATTTGAATTGTTGCAGCCTCAATATTTAAACTTTGTGAAGAATTCTTGTATGGTGTCAAAATTTATTACATTCAATGAGATGAGCTCATTCTCCAACATGTGTCCCTATACTTCATCCCATTTCTTGAATAGGCCCTCAAATGTGATCCAAACATAACAGCTCAACTGCTTCATCCATTCTGTTGAAATACTTAGCTTTCTCAACAACCAATTTTGGTTAAGCTTCAGTATCCATTGTGATCTGATAAATCCATTTGCTTCTGAGGAGAAGGAGGACTTTAGGCTTCCATTCAAAGTAATTGTATGATGTAATTAGGGTCACAGAAGGGGGCTGATCCTTTCTCTATGTACGCTCCAATCCTTTGTTAACTTGCAAAAGAAACTATATGCTTCTCCTTACAAGCTCCTATGCTATGATACCATGTGAAATTGTTGAATAACATGCACACATAATCTAGCTGCAAAAAAAAATCAATGAACAATTGCAAGCTTAAGACCAAAAATAAATAAAGAGAGAATTGATTGAACTCTATTCCACACGAAACATGAGATATACTCAAAATAATGAACTAATGGCCTTAGTTAAGCTTCTAGAGCTTACTCCAATAAGCACTGACACAAACATGAGTAATTTACCACCTAATCTAAGTTAAGTGTCCATGCAGTCCGGGCATGCACAATTGGATGCACCCTCCTAGTCTCATGCACATAAAATTCGCCCTCTTAGTGATGATTTAGTCTCATGCACATAAAATTCGCCCTCTGAGTGATGATTTAGTCTCATGCACATAATTTAGAGTGATGATTTAGTCTCATGGACATAATTTACTCTCGTGCACATAAAATTCACACATTTACTCTCATGCACATAAAATTCACCTCTTGGTGATGATTCCATGGTCGGTATACGCTCATGGTGATGATTCACAAATAGTATGGATTTAAAAAGTAGTAATAATGGCTGTACTACTCTCTTTGTGATGATATGCAGATAACTGGTACTACTTTTTAAACTCATTGGCATGAGCATACACATATTATCCATAATAACAAATAAAAAAAGGTAAGTGCCAATATTATATTTAATTCAAAGATAGTGTTCCTCTTAGTTTGATCGGAGACTATAGTTTAATGCGATTTGTAATCGGCAAGCAGTAGTTTAAAGATTTGAAAGAGAGTAAAGCATACTACTGATTAGTCATACCCAACTAGAGATTCTTGTGCACAATGATTCTAAGGTTCTGTAGACTATGAATTTACTGAATGGGAATATTTTTTCTTTAGGGCAATTATGTCTATGTGCATGAATTGACATTCATGAATCCATTCAGCCATATTTTAATGAGTTGAAAATTATTTTCTTGAAAGGAAATGTGACTCCAAGACTTTTTATCATATTAAAAATGTATTTTCATGTTGAAGCATTTTTTGTCTCTGTTTTTCCATTAGCTAGACTCTCGCGATCCCATGATGATGCCACACTCCACATTCAAGATTATGCCATACTCCACATTTCAATGGATTGGATGGATGTCGTACTCCACAACCAAATGGACTCACTGTTTTTTTTTAAACACATTTGTTCGGTCAATGCTTATCTCCTCCATCAAGATTGTCTTGCCTGTTTGTGTGGGCCGGAGTGGTTATACAAAATTTCTGGGAACTTTTATATTATGCCAAGTAAGCAGATATCTTTGAGATCATACACAAAATATTGCAGTAGTTGAACTGGATCCATAGAGAATTTTCCTCGCTGGACCTACCCACTCGCTGTCCGCAGCCGTCACAATAGTTGTGGTTGTTTCTTCAGTCTTCGCTTTTGATTATTCAAACAGTCCAATCCTTGATTATGGAAACGCAATGCAAACGAAGCTTTCTTATCTTTAAGGTTTTAAACACAAATTTAATCCATGACTTTTAGGCAATTTGCTTCAAGCTGGCGAATCGTGAAAATGCAGCTCTAGTGATCGAACCCTTCAACCCTACAGATAATATAATGTAAAATCAAGCTTTCTTATCTGTAGGGTTGAGTATAGAATGTTAAACTTCTAACTCTACAATCATTAGAGTGTGCTATCGATGTGGCCTAGAGTTTGTGTCAAATTTGATTACATTAATGGTTGCGTGAGCCTATTCAAGGCGATATAAAAGCTTTTCTGACAAAGCTATTTTTCTACTCGAATTTGCACTGCTACTAATGGACTAGTCCACTGATTCATTGCCTATATATAGAGCGTTGTATGGGCAATACTCTCAAGCGTTGAACAGCACTAGGGCAGCTTTTCTTGCTAATTGCGCCTTGCTTCTCGTACTTCTCAATAGGCTTGCATTGATATTGATTCCTTGTTTTCATTTATTCTTCTACATCTCTTTAGTCATGGCAATGACAGTCAAGAGTAGTAGAGTTTTTCACTTGTGCTTTGTATGGCTTGTGGTGTACACTGTGTTGCTGCAAACTAGTGATGGCCATAGCTGGAAGAAGCAACGACTCTCAAAGCCTTGTAGGAATCTGGTGTTGTATTTCCACGATGTAATCTACAATGGCCAGAACGCCAAGAACGCTACTTCTACGCTTGTGGGTGCTCCCCATGGAGCTAACGTCACACTTCTTGCTGCAAAAGACAACCACTTTGGAGATCTGGCGGTGTTCGATGACCCTATCACTCTCGACAACAATTTCCACTCCTCTCCAGTGGGAAGAGCTCAGGGTTTCTATTTCTATGACATGAAGAACACCTTTAGTGCCTGGCTTGGATTCACGTTTGTGCTCAACTCTGCAGACTACAAAGGCACAATCACATTCGGTGGAGCAGACCCAATCCTTACTAAATACAGAGACATATCGGTGGTAGGGGGCACCGGGGATTTCTTAATGACAAGGGGAATCGCCACCATCGATACTGATTCGTATGAGGGAGATGTTTACTTCCGTCTCCGCGTGAATATCACACTCTATGAGTGCTACTGATTTTAATTTCTACTACTTAGCGTCTTCTTTCCTTCTGGTGTCCATTTCTATGTTCATTTTAGTTGAGTTCGTATTTTCTTGTCTGAGAGATATGCATGAAGCTTCGAAATATTGTAGCATGCAGTGAAATAATATATACTACTGCAACATGTTCTTTTACAGCTTCCGAATTCTATGGAGGTCGACCCTTCTTTATTTGTATTTTTTCAAAAATAAAAATACTGGCTGGATCTTGTATTTGTTTATAAAAGAAAAACTGGGTGGGGCATTCAATGCGTTGGAATCTGGCAGGATCGTAATTTGTGACGTTCAAATAGTCGTAAATACAATACAATTTCTACTTTCCGTAAACCATGCTATGATACCATATAAGGGAAAAGGGGAACCTGCTTAGTAAAAAAGAATTGACCTACAGGATAAAGAAATACTTTTTTTTCTTTGCTTTTAGAACCTGCGCTCCACTTAGTGCCAAATAATTTTCTTCACAAATCATCTGCGCGGAAATTACCTACTCAATTTCACTTTTTCGTGCGTGCAGGTTAAATGTACTTTTCTACCTTTTACTGTGCCAGGATTACTTGCGCATTTCAACTTTGGTTAAATGCACTTTTCTACCTTTTACTGCGTGGGGATTACCTACGTATTTAGACTTTCTAGTGAGTACCTCGCGGTACTTTACTTTGCATGAGCTTTTCATTAAAGACTGTAATAAATTTCGACTTATTGATGACAGAGCATACGCTATCAACTCATTAATTACAATATTCTAACAAATTAGAAAATACATTTAGAACTGGCTCATACAAAATACACTCTACGCAATAAAGTGTCTTTCTATGAATATCAAGTGACAAGTTTTTGAAAAAAAAAAAATGTCTTTTGAGTGCCAATTTGTCCACCTATATATACGAGTTTTAGAGTCAAGATTAAAAAAATCCGCATACCATTAGAATGTTTTATATAATTTTGTGTAAAATTCTTTTTATATAACTTATGCTATGTATTTCTTTCAAGTTATATTATAAAAATAATATTAATTATTTAAATTTAAAATTATAATTTAATCAAATACTAAATTTGATTAAGATGCCTTTATTTTGTAAAACAATTAAGACTATATGTACATATTTTATTCAAAGAATGTAATAATGATCCAGGTGGATTTTAGTAGCCACCCACCTTTCCAACTGGCTCAAAACAGTTTTTTGGCAATTTTAGTAATGTATTATTTTTAGCAGTTTTTCGGATCCTGAACTTCCGGGGCCATTTTGAGGCTCTAAACGACCTTTTTTGGCAATTTGGGGGGCCAAATGGTTTCCTCTGCATTCATTTGACCCCAATCAAAAGTTGTAAATTTCGAATAGACCTTTCGAACGGACTACCGAGCACCCCAAACGGAGATCGTATGCAAAGTTACGACCCCGGGAAGTTGATGTACTAACTTACCCAAACGGGGCCCACATGACTTTTGGCGCTTCATCTCCCAGGGTTAGGTTTTTGGATGTCTCGGGTTTTTGACATTCCTATTTATTGTAAAAGGCCTTGAGAGCCTCATTGTAATCTTCTTCTTGCGAAATGAGCGCAGTCGTCACATCTCTTCTCAGAGATAAGCCGCCACCATTCCAGCAAGCTTGTTTTCTGCTGCATTTTACAGTCTTACCTTATTTCCTTATTGAATAGAAGACCAGTTTTACTGTAGCTCTGTTATTTTGTGTTAAGCATCTGATAATAATCTGTATTCATTTCGTTTTGTTCATAAAATCCGGATCAGTGGTATCAGAGCGGTCTGCTCCTTGTCGTCTTAATGCATGTCCCCAAAGAGGTCAGGGTACAAAGAATTGGGTCTCGAGCTTGTTTCTCTTGAGGACAAAAGCTCTCGCACGCCTAAGCAACCTCTCATGGCAGGAGAAAAGAAAGATGACGGGACAAAAGATCCTATCAAAATGTTGCTTGAGGAAGCCCTCACGCAACAAAGGAACAAGATGATGGATAGTTTCGCACAAATCCTTCGGCGACTACCAACAAGCGACGCATCTTCCTCGAGCGGAGGCGCTACCCCCCTTCAAGGTACAAATCAACTTCGATATTCCTATATTTGAAGGACAGATAGATGTAGATGCTGTAGATAAGTGGTTGAATCTACTAGAAGGGTATTTTTCTGTCCATAACTTTTCGAATAGAGAAAATATTACTTTTGCGCTCCTCAAAGTCGTTCCCCATGTCAAATATTGGTGGGAAACTTTCTGCGAACAAAATGACACAGAGGAAGCCTCATTATTTTCAGTCACGGCCACCTGGGAATCCTTTAGGGATGCTATTAAGGAACAATACTATCCTGTTGGAAGTTATGACAACTTGTATACCAAATGGACCACACTGGGACAAGAAAGAGACCAAGGAGTGCCAGAGCTCACAAATATCTTCCATACCTTGCGCACCAAGCTGGGTATCAAATATTCAGAGCGACATCTGGTGCTCAAGTATCGCGGTGGTCTGCATAGATACACCTAGACCGAAATGAAATTTATGGACATCTCTTCCTTGGGCGCGGCCTACCGATATGCCGTCAAAATCGAGCAGAAGCTCAAACAAAAGACGTAGCAATTTGGGCCTGGGAACCCCTCACAGCAAAAGACAGGAAAGGGCGGCCCCAACCCACAAAATAAAGGACAGAGCAAAGATGGATAGTATTAGGACAACCAGTCCAAGCCGCAAGCAAAGAAGGACACCGAAAAGACGAAGAAAGATACCGGGAAGTGGTGCGACTTCCATAAGAGCCCTTGGCATAACACTGCTAACTGCCACTCAAAGCAGTCGCTGGTAGCCAAAGTGAAAGCATCTGAATCAGATGCGGGTTCTGACACTAATTCCAAACCAGAAAGGGGAAGATGGATCATTGACGCAGAACCCAGTGCCACCATTGCTACCACCAAGCTCCATCCTGATGAACCAGATGAGCCAGAAGAAGGAGAACGCCTCTTCCATTCACAGATGTGGGTAAAAGGAACCCCGCTGCACTTCAAAGTTGATAGCGGTAGCCAGAAGAACCTCATCTCAGTAGAGGTCGTCAAGCGCCTGGCCCTACCGGCAACGCCGCACCCACAACCCTACACCATTGGATGGCTCCGCAAAGGAAGTGATCTCCGCGTCAACCAATACTGCCGACTGTCATACGGCATCAAGCCCTTTAAGGACGAGGTATTGTGTGATGTTGCTCCTCTCGAAGTTTCAGATGTTCGTTTGGTCCAACCTTATTTATGGAAACATCATGTTGTATATGAGTCTAGGCCTCGTAGTGTTATTATTTATTTGAACAGAAAATTGTACAGGATACCCGAGGCAGTCCCTCCTAGTGCCATTTACTTGATCTCTGCCAAGCAATGCAAGAAGGTCATCTCTCAGACTGGGAAATTTGTCTTCTTCGTGATTCGCTCTCAAAATGAAAGAAAGATCGTAGCCACATCCAGGGCCTCCACGACCGATCTCTCCACACAACATAAGCAAGTGGATAAGGTGGTGGAAGGATACTCAGATATCTTCTCCTCTCCTACTGGGGTACCTCTACACTGCCAGGTCAAGTATCCCATCGATCTGACCCCAAGCGCACCGCTACCCAATGGGCCAGTCTATCGCCGTTCTTTGTTGGAAAACGAGGAGATCAAGAGGCAGATCCAAGAATTGCTCCACAAGGGGCACATCCGTCCCAACTCATCACCTTGTGGGAGCCCAATCGTGCTGGTGCAGAAGAAAGATGGGACCTGGCGACTCTGCATTGATTACCGGGCTCTGAATAAAATCACAGTCTGCAACCGGTACCTAATTCCCCGAATCGAAGACCTCCTTGATCAACTCATGGGGCCCAAATACTCCAGTAAGATTGATCTGAATTCTTGCTACCACCAGGTCCCAATAGAACAGACAGGGGTATGGAAGACTACCTTCAAGTCAAAAGAAGGTCTTTTTGAATGGCTGGTCATGCCTTTTGGTTTGACAAATGCTCCAGCAACGTTTATGAGGAATATGGACGATATCCTATGACCTTTCACAAATACTTTGTAGTGGTGTATCTAGATGAAATCCTCATCTACAGCAAGACTTGGGAGCAACACTTGCAACATATTCAACAGGTTCTGCACACCCTGCGGCAGCACAAACTATATGCAAACTTGGTAAAATGCTCCTTCGGCATGGACAGGATCCATTACCTAAGATACATCGTTGATCGACATGGTGTGCATGTGGATCCAGCCAAGATCCAGGTCATTCGTGACTGGCCAGCCCCAACCACACTCACTGAACTTCGGAGCTTCTTGGGCCTTGCCAATTTCTATCGCCGGTTCGTGCTGGGATTCTCTCATATCGCATGGGCCCTTAGCCAAGTGACCAGGGGTGGTGGTAAAGCAAAATTTGTGTGGGGCTTGTCCCAACAACAAGCCTTCGATGACTTGAAGAAGTGTTTGTGCTCATCGTCGATACTCTCATTACCAGACCTGCAACATCCCTTTGAGATCGAGACAGATGCTTCAGATTATGTTGTGGGCGTCGTTCTCACTCAACATGGCCACCCCGTGGCATATCATAGTGAGACACTATCATATGTTGTCTGTAAGTACCCTACCTATGATAAAGAAATGTACTACATTGTACAAGCCTGCCGCCAATGGAGACATTACATTCTTGGGAAGGAGACGGTCATCGACACTGATCACAAGCCACTACAGTTCATGCAAACCCAAGGAAAGTTGTAGAATGACCGCCATCAAAAGTGGTCAACATATTTACAGGAGTTCCACCTCAACATCAAATATAAAATAGGGAGTACCAACCGAGTTGCTAACTTCCTCAGTCGACCTCCAGTCACGAAACTCACCACAGTGCTAGACTCTTGCGGCCACAAGACCTTCGGATGGCCCCACCTATACGAGACAGACACTGAATTCTCCACCACCTATCAAATGTTGGGCACCAACTCAGTGGTTTCTAATTTCCATCTTCAGGATGGGTTGTTGTGTCGTCTGGGCCATCTCTGCGTTCCATCAAGCGAGCGCGCAAAGCTGATTTGGGAAGCTCACTACAGTCGAGTGGCAGGACACTTTGGCATCGAAAAGACAGTGGTAGTGTTGTATAAACATTTCTATTGGCCAAAACTTCGACAAGATGTCGGCAAGTATATCAGGTCCTTCACTGCTTGCGCTATTGCCAAACCGAGCACTAAGAAACAGGGCCTATACACCCCTCTAACTACTCCTGACAGGTCGTGGTAATCCATCTCAATGGACTACATGTCGGGCCTCCCATCCACCAAGAGGGGAAACGACTGTGTTTTTGTGGTTATTGATCGCTTTTCCAAAATGGTGATTCTAGCCGCCTGCAAGAAGAACATCACAAAAAAAGCCACTGCCAAGCTCTTCTTTGAATGAGTATGGGTACATTTTGGGATCCCACATACCGTTATCTCAGACCGTGACAGTTGATTCCTCAGCTCATTCTGTTCGAGCCTCTGGTCACTGCCGGATACCAAGGTCACCAAATCCACTACCTTCCACCCCCAGACCGACGGCCAAACCGAGGTTGTCAACCGAATGGTCGTACATATACTGCGCATGTACAATTCAACACACCCCCGCACATGGGACAAGAGTCTTCCCTATGTCCAAAATAGCTACAACCAAGCCCTGCATAGCTCAACTGGCCACAGCCCCTTTCAGGTGGGGTTGGGATTCCAACCATTGGGCCCCATGGATGTTGCACTTCCCCTTGCAACCACCTCGGCCGACTCGTCCCCAGAAGCTGACAAAGCCACCCATTTCATTGAACGGATCTAGCATATCCACCAACAGGTTCAGGATATTCTACAGAAGTCTAATGCCAAGTACAAGCAGCGCCATGATCAACATCGGGTGCCACATAAGTTTTAGGTAGGCGACAAAGTTTGGTTGCATTTGCAGAAAGAACGCCTTACAGGGCCCCATCGAAAGCTTCACCCACTCCGTTATGGGCCATACACCATCACCAAGGCAGTGGGTGACAATGCTTTTGAGCTCAACATTCCCCCCTTCCTTGGTCTACATCCAGTCTTCAACGTGGCTCTCCTTCGACCATATTTCCCACCATTATTAGACACCTCAGAGATAGCAGAGAAGTTGACACCAACAAAGCTCAACCCTGACTACCTACAACAAGAATCCAATGATCATATTGTAGACACACAGATCAAGGGCACTCGACATCAAAGGATCCAGCTTTATCAAGTTTTCAAAGCAAGGCAGCTCCTGCACCAAGACAAGTGGCTCACCCGAGGCCAAATTCAGCAGAAATTTCCTCATCTAATGGGGGTACTTTGGGGTGCTCGGTAGCCCGTTGGAAAGGTCTATCCAAGATTTACAACTTTCGACTAGGGCCAAATTTATGCCAGAGGCAACCATTTGGCCCCCCAAATCGCCAAAAAAATGTCCCTTAGGGCCTCAAAATGGCCCCGGAAGTTCAGGACCCGAAAACTGCTAAGAATAGTACATTACTAAAATTGCCAAAAAACTGTTTTGAGCTAGTTGGAAAGGTGGGTGGCCACCGATATCCACTTGGATCAAATAATTAGACAAAAAATTTATATTTACAAATAAATTTAATTACACCATAAAGCATGTTTCTATTTGGGCTTTATCTTCTTGGATGTGACACTTTGGCCACAACATCATTCATGAGCATTAGATGACAAGCGATACACTGTTGGTTGTCCACCACTCCTCCATCCACACATCATGCATGTTGATGGTAGCAGTCGCCTCTTCCATGCGTTCATTGTCATTGTCATTGTGGTGACCTCCAGTAGAAAGGACTCCATGAGTCTAACTTGTTGTTACATCAAACTTCTTTTTGTAGGCAGATCCCATCTTCAACCCTTCCTTGTCCGCCTCCTTCTCCACCATTAGTTGTTGCTTTGTCATTTTCATTAAGCTCAAACTCTATAGTTGTGACAATGGGGACTATCTCTACCTAGTATCTTACATCAACAACTCCACCAGAAGAGGGTCATAGAAACTTCATTCTATAGTTTGTCCATGAACTACATGCCAAGAGAATGGAGGATTTGTTGCAGGGATCCTTGGCATGGGGATTGAGTTGCTCTCCTTCACTATCAACAGCTAGAGATATTCTTGACTAACTTTATGCTACTCACTGTTTTCCAAATCATTGAGATGTCAAGCATGGGGGGGTCATCTTCGACTCTGAAATCATCGTCACGCATGTCCAATGAACTTCTTACAATCTTGTGAGGGATGATTAGATGGAGTGCCTTCAAGCACTCCATCTAGAAGGATTTGCTACTCTATGGTGTTGCTGAAATAGTTGTTTAAACTATTTTTTCAACTGGGGGCTTGCACGCTATTGATGGACGAAAAAGAGGCAATGGGATTTTTGAAAGAATAGTGGTCATGCAATAACATGTGCACATTCTTAAGAATGCACGTATGTTCCTTTTTCTACCCGCTTGGGACCCCCGAAACACCACCACGGCTTGGCAACTCAGTTAGAAAATCATGGAAAAAATATGTGTGCATGCTTACGAACGTGGATGTGTTAATAATGAGCACACATTCCTAAGTACGTGCATTCCTGTCAACGTATAAAATCTACACCGCAATGTATGTCTAAATGGTCATTTCGTGGTCCTGAAAGGAACATGCATACATTGAAAAAATGCACACATTCTTTCCTATACCTCTAACTATGCCCCTTTACAACATTTATGTATAACCATAACATTTATTTATAACATAACCATGTCCATGACCCCAAATCCCTAAAACCCAAACATATTGCCATGGATACCCCTACCTTAAGGCGCCCCAAGGCCCCATGATATGGATATGGGTAGGGATATGGATGCCATTAATATATTTTGGATATAAAGTATGAGTATTTGGGCCCAAACATGGTTCAAAGAGGAAACCCATCCCTTACATCATAAATCAACATTTTGAGAATCTACGTTTTAAAACAATGTACCTTAATCCAACACATATAACTCCCCAAGTATATCCTTACCCTCTAAGTGGAGGAATTAGTGATATTATGATGGTTTGAAAGTTAAGAATGGGTCTTGAGGTCTTGGATATGGACCAAGGAGAAAAACCAAGTCTTAAGCCATAAATGAATGTTAGGATATTTTAATACTCCATCCTTGTCCTACCTAGAATTATTTGATTTTCCTAGTAGTTGATGATGTCATTTTCTCCCTAGTGGTGTGCAGATGTCATCCGGGATCCATCTACCACCTTCTGAGCCCTGCATGCATCATTTTAGGACCACTTTATTCAATTCCCTATTTTTTAGGAACCTACTCAGTGTTCTAGTTCAGTCCACCTGAGTTAATTGACTCTTGTGGGGGATTAGAGCTCCAAATGCCACTGATTGTGGCCTCATGCACCCTTTTCTGACTCTTTATCATGGAAAACTCACTCATGCGCCCTCCTTGTTTAGTTAACTAATTTTGTCTTCAATTAACTGAGTTTACGATCATTTTGGTTGAGTTTGAGTCTTCCGGAGCACTCCAGTGGTGACAATTACTATGCTAGACCAACTGAGACTCGAATTCTCCTGTGTGATTTGAATTCTATCCATTGTAACATCATTGTTGATTATAGTGATTATTGGATCATGTGACATTATTCTACTCCTATTTGAGTTCTCATGCATAATTAATTGCTTGCTCATTTTTAATGTAGTTTTCACTCTAATTCATATTTTATGCTCATCCTTTCTTTGTGAGGTATAATCAACTCTTAGATCTACTGTGATTTAGAATTTCACGTGGTATCAGATCCATTGAGAGTAGGTTGAACAACTTCTTTCAATAGTGCACCAGAAGCCTCTAGATTTCCACGGCGAATCACGGTGCCATTGCATTGAATTCATTGGAGAAATCCTTTGAGGTCTAGCCAGGTGTGAAGGATCCTGAAAAATGTGCCTATTGTCCTAAAGCAGTGTTTAGTAGTAGTCTATCTCCAAAAAATGAGATTTTTTTGCAGGTTATTGAAATTTTTTGAAGTGCAGTAGTTGCAGCAATATCACCTTGTATTCGCTCCAACAGTTCTCATAGAGAATTCGAACTCTCCTCTCTCTCCCAAGATCCTGACACCCTTCAATTACCATGATTGGAGGGTTGATATGTCGATGGTCTTGCACAACAAGTCACTATACATGGTAACAATGGGAAAGGATTTCGAACCTCAAGTAGTTGTTGAGAATGCCAAGTATCTAAATAGATTGGATGAAGCATTCAGTTTCATGTGTATTCATATTTCCAGATATCTACTCTTCCACCTTGAAGGATTGAATACTCCAAGAGAGGTATGGTTGAAGTTGTAGACCCTCTTCGGAAAACAAGATGAGCTAAGGGGCCATATTCTGGAGAATGAGTTGATTTCTCTTCAACCAAGCAGTTTCGAGACCATTCAGCAATTCTTTTCCAAATTCAAATATTTGGTCATGCAATGCAAGTAGTGTGGCATTGAGAAGAAGGATGAGCAGTTGGTGCTATTCATTCTGAGCAAGCTAGGTCTTGAGTTCTCCATATTTGTTTCTACCTTTCATCCAGGGATATTGTCAATCCATGGTTGTAAAATGCCATCTCTAAATGCTTTCACTGAATCTCTCATCCAGGAACAAGACAAACTGATTCAAATGGGCGCTTTGCAAGCCTCCAAAAATCAGGCTCTTATGGCTGGAGAGTCAAAAAGTGCGAATTCCAAAGGGAAGCGCAAGGGAAAGGAGAAGAGGCAAACTGAAACCAAGCAGAATGCCAAGTCTATTCCATCGGAAGGAGCCTCCCGCTCCAAGAAGGACAAACAAAAGGGATTTGAGAAATCCAAGTGTTCCTATTGCAAGAAAGGAAACCACCCAAATAGATCTTGCATGCAGAAGAAGATAGATCAAATGACCAAGATTCTTGAAAAACACAACATTTCCCTCCCAGAAGGTGCAAGAGAGACTGATTCTGGAAGTGAGTCCGATGATCATGAGAGATGCCATGCACTAAAGGATGGATTTTCAAAATCACAAGCCTTCCTCATAGATTCAAGAGCCTCCAACCACACGGTTTCCTCCAGATAATCATTTTCTTCTCTAGATCTCAAAGATGGTCTGATTATTCACATGGGAGATAACTCTTATATCTCTGCTGAAGGGAAGGGAACAGTACATCTGGAGTATGGAAAGTTAAGAAATGTTCTATTTGTTCCTTCTTTGTCAGCGAATTTGTTGTCTGTATCTCATATGACTCACACAGGTTCACTGAAGAAAGTGGTGTTTGGTCCTGACACAGTTGAGATTGCAGATATCTCTACTAGGAAGATTATAGCAAAAGGGTTTGCAAACCATGCCTCCAAGGCATATGAATTCTCCCATTTTTTTCCATACTCTCTACCTACCCCATTGGCATCTCATGAAGATCAAAGTGATGTCTCTTCTAATGAAGATGAGGATCAAGATCTTGATGTTGAGAATAAAAATCAAGGAGATTCAGATCAAGATCCAACACATGCTCTCAATCCATGGCCAAGGCCAATATGGGCTCACAAATTCCTTGTAGCTTGATATGAATTTTAGGGGACATATAGTATAAATTTGGATGTATTCAACATAAAAGAATTAAATGGAGAGGCCACCCTCTGACTCTCCCATCCATGGTTTTGGATTCTTCCAAGCGATTCTAGAATCTCACAGTTTAGAATACACCCATCCATGGTATTTGGTATCCCATGGTATGGCCCCAAAGCACATTGTTATAATGTTATATAAAGGATTTATGCCCTCTCAATAAATTATTGAAGGATTTCTGACATCCTACATTGGAACTTATTATTGTGTGTTAATATTTTGATTTGACTTGGTTAATCCATTTAATTTATTGTTTTGAGAGGTGAGGCTCCTTGAGCCTCCCCTCCCATCTTTTTTATTGATCATATGATAACAATTTTGTAGGATTAATCACCTCCTCTCGACATCCAAGCCTTCTAGCTCTCATCTCCTAAGATCCGGATCAATTGTAACATCCCAAAATTTCATAAAAAATTAAAACTTTTAAAAACAGCATTAGATGTTAATAATTACAGTTGCGGAAATAATAAATGCTTAAAAAGACGACATGGGTTAATGAAGTCATTAATACTGAACACAGCTTGATGACTGAGTCAAAAACATTTTAAATGACAATGACACATCACACTTCTGAAAAACATGCTTACGACAATAATTGTCCAAGTTAACTGAAAAGTTAGCAATATGATGCGAACAGCTTTCTTCTTGTCAAGACACTGACGGTTTGTTTTCTTGATGTCAAAGGGTGTCCTACAAGGTACCCTGGAATTTACTTAGCTGCAAAAGCTAAGTCAATTGAAATGTTTCTATGTGCAGACAACAGTTAAGAAGTTCTATGACCACGGGATTTAAGAGTACGTATGTCTTTCAATTCAACGTCGATGTAATAATAAAATGCTAAGTACATTCCTACGAAACCAGTTATTGGAGGTATGAATACTTAGTTCTAATACTAGCTCAAGTGCTGACTTGCAAACTCTTCCATCTTTTATGAAAAAACATCGTCTATTTAATTCTTATGATGCTAAGTTTATTATCATAACTATCGTCATTAATGTTGAAAGACTTCACCAATGTCTTAAGGTAATTCTAATTGTATGTTGTAGATATAGTATTTGTACTACTAGTTTATCAAAAACTTTGCAACATAAAGCTATTGCGTGAAATATAATTATTGATCATAGTGTTTATGCTATTAATTGGAATTAGATAGCTTGAGACAAAACACAAATCCTACCCTTTTCAATTGTTTGCAATTTAAAACAATATATGAAAAATATAAAGAAGATATTGTTTATATTTTTCCCTAGCATTAAAAATTGTATAAATAGAATTCCTAACTACCTATAATCTCCAATTATCAAAGGTTGACAAGGGTTGGCTAATATACAAATGTATAAGCCTTACCCTAAATGACTTAAACACCACAAAAGAAATACGATACAAACATTATAAGAGACAAGGCATAACTCTAATGTTACGATGCAAAAACACTAAACTTTGAAACTATACGAAATGTTTATATCGAAACTATCATTGTATAGAATGCATGAATGCTAACTTTGAAAACTATACAAAACCTTTGTATTGAATCTACTTTATATTGAATTCGACTTTGACAGGAGTTTAATACCCGGTACTTGGCATGCTTTGCAACCTGGCGACAATGGTGTTTCGTCCATGCATTAATGGTCCAGACCAAACTACGTAGTGGAAAGTGATGTTGGCACTCCACGTAATACCACCCACGTGAACGTGGTGGATAACTTAACTATGAACCTGTCTGTGTATGGTTTCCACGTCGACTCTCCTCCGATCTGGATACGGTAATGATCCTTGGTATGCAATGCTGGCACTGTCGTCGTTGTGGTAATTTATGAAGCAATAAATACGATGGTTGCCCGACCTTCAAAGTGGCTTGCTGGCACCTTCTTGCTCGTTGATTGTATCAGATCTAGGTCATTGAATTGGTAACCCTAGAATCTCGTTGTATGTGTTGATGGAGATTTCTTGGTCTTCATTGTTATGCTGGTGTTTGAGTGATGAGGCCGACAGGCTGCTGGAAAGTAGGGTTGGAAGAATGTAGCCTGAGGTTTCGATCTTGTGACCTGTAGGTGGTGATTTTAATAGTTGCAGGTTCACCCTCGGTGCCATGGTGATACGATACAGTTAGAGGTTGTAGTGCTTGGTTTTACTTCTGTCAATTGAGGAATTTGTAGTTCGGCTTTTCTGTAAATAGCCTATGGTTTCATTCAAGCCAATAAGCTTCGTCGTTTTTGTTGGGTGATGTACAAAGCCTCAGAGCTTTTGAGTTTAAAGGTAAGCACTCACCCATAAGCGTATTGCTGCATTTTAAGTTTTCAACTTACATTTTTCTTGTTTTAAACTTCTTGGCTGTATTTTGGTAGGCACCGATTTTGTATGGGGTTGTATGGCAAAGGTTTTGGAATGGAATGCATGCATCCAATTCCTGGTAAGCTCCGGTGGTCCTCAAACCCTCGTAGGTGCCTTTGGACTTGGTTTTGGTGATGATTACTGTTGCCGAGAGTTGAAACTGTTCGACCTTGTTTTTCGGTGATGGCCAACTGTTGAGTTTTTAAGGTTTTTATGTTGACACAAAAAGTACAGAGGGTAACCCTCGAATGTTTAAGTTGCTACTTGGCCTTTTTTATGCCTAGTTGCGTCGTTGATAAGAGCTTAGCACTCGTTTTTATATTGTTAAATGTCAAGGGTATAACCCTGCGTAGTTTGTGGTTACAATGACCTCGTTTTGATGTTTTGGGTAAAATGAAATGACTCCTGTACAATGTTGGAAACCTTGAGGGTTTCACAAAGTAAACTCTGTTAAGTTTTTGGTTGTTTCTGTTGAGTATGGAACCAAGAGCCAAGGGCTCATTTATCTATGTAAACCATGGCTCGTTTTGTGAAGAAATTTTTGTTTTAAAAAGGGAAATGATAAATGAGAAGATAATGTTTTGAAAACTGTTAACAGTTATTTCCTGTACAATGTTATTGTTAGTGTTGTTTATATTTTGGAATGACTATGTTATGGTGATCTATTTCGATTCACGAAATAACCCTATCTGAAACTTTCGGTACAGTGTTTGTTTTCATGCTAGGGTTATGAACTATTTTAGATAGTAATACTAAATGATGTTTAAAGTCATGTTAGTAATCCCGTTACATTTTAAAGATGGTCTAGTGATGAAAAGGTTAGTTAGGGTTTGTAATAACATAGGGTTTTGACACTATTATGCAAGTGTTGTATTTAATAATAAAAAGTGATAGATGATGATGAAATAATGTGTTGTGCACTTATGACAATTCTGTAAAGAACATAGTTTTTGCAGCTGCTATATTCCTTAATGTCATGTACCCACCTGCTGACCCAATGCAAGGGAGGGAACATGGCACTAAAATCTGGGCATTTCATAAAACTCAGCCCACTAATTAGAATCGTAAGAATTTAAACAATGGTGTGCAGATACAATTAGGCAATATGCACAACAGAATTTAAATGTAATCCACACACACACTTCATGCTCATCTAGCATATCAAAATAATCATTAATTAGACATTGCAGAAGTAAATACATAGACATAAAAACACTTATCTTCATTTTTCAACTGCCCAAGCAACTAGCTATGTCGCTGCAACGTTCCACCCAGCCATAGGCTCTTCGACAGCTTATACTGAGTCCGTGCGAAGGCCACCCCCGAGCTGGGCATGATTCCTTCAAGGAAAAGGGGACATTCACTCTCTCACAACCAATTAATCATTCCATCTGAGCCAAGCCAGTCCATAGCTGGGTTTATCAGGCTACAATTGGACCCTGGATTATCGCACTCAAGCTCAAGCCCAAGCCATGGATACCCATACCCATACCCAACATACTCTTCTCTCACACAGTAAGCACAAACAGGGGCATGGATACACATTTTAGACAGTGGGATTTACAAATAAGATGGCCATGGGTTTTCCCAAAAACGTTCCCAACCAAAAAAAATGGATTGTGGGATGGGAAACAACCACAGGGGGGAAAACGATTTCTTCCCCAAATATCTCAACCTTCAACAGCCCAACACGATCTCTAATGAACCCCCATTCGATTTCCCTTCTTCCCCACTGGTATACAACCCAGAAAACGCCCTTCTCTACTGGGGAAAATGAAGAAAACACTGCCACATGCCTGGAATACGCCCAGGTAGCTCTAAACGCGTGAGGGAGGAAGAATGATCATGGATAATGGCTTGGGGGAGAAATTCATGGCTCTTTTCTTGCCCAAGGAGACAAACACATTTTTCCATAAAGGGTGGCTTGCCCATACCCGAATTTGGACAGCCATACCTCTCCATTCCCAAGGAATTAACTACCTCAACCAACCCTTGGGAGAAATCAATGGTTGGGTACAAAATTCAACATGGGTAGTTGAGGGTTTGATGGGTTCTCTCATTGACACTTGGCTTGACCTGATTGGCTCAAGGGTTTGAATGTTCTCCCTCCCAATTCCTTGTGAAATCATGCCCCCATCTCTTTGTTGCATTGCATAGCTAGTTGTGGGTATTTTTTATTAAAATGCATATTACATGATATTTGAATTTCCAATGTGCATTGCTAGCACGCAAACCATATGCATCACTAAATCGATGGCGGGGCCTTGGCCTTGAGCTCCTCACCATGATTTCATAACAATATTACATCATTTATAATGTTAATGCCATGGGGTCAAACTGGGGACATTACACTTAAAAATATAATTGTTTGAAAATATGACATGTAAAATATTGAATGCATTTGTTTACTTTCTACACTAGATAGAGCTAGAAAAGATATATAAAGGACTGTACAGAAACAAAATATGTTTTTCTTTAATACAAAGGAATCATATGAATTTTATGCAGCTGTTTATACTATACTGCAATGTTCACTGTGTTTATAATTATGTAGGAATTTAACAAGAACACTATTGCATTCATCTATTCAATCAATGGTGTTCTTCCTATCACTTATCTTTCTTAAATCACTTCTCTATACTGGAGTACGATGTAAATAACAACATGTGGAAAAATATAGAGATGGTTATCTAATCAGATCATTAACAAAGACTTATCATTCAGAATTAAACATATATCAGAAAATAAAATAAATTCTTTTACAAAACAGATGATGATAATTCTACTAAACAAAAACATTGAACTGTAAACAAAATTGGAACAGCAAAACCTGGTTAACTGTAGGGAAACAAACAACCCAAGGAGCCTGTTCCACCCAACCAATTCCTGAAGACAGCCAAGTTACTTGCCTTAGGACCCCCGAGCCTGTTCATTGAACCACCAGGAGGAAGAAACTTAGAAGCTTAGGATCTCAACTTGCAGTACCAATAGTTATCCAGTCTTAAAGACTTAGTAGTCAAAGGGACCTGCACTAGCACCTCTGGTTCTCCTTCTCAGAATAATTTGCAGACTTACAGTTGCACTCTCACATAGCCTCCCTATTCGAATCTCTCAGTGATCACCTGATGCACTTGAGGAATCTTTTTGCAGAAAATATTGTGTAAGAGCTGCCTGCTCAATTCGAATTTTCCTTATGTAGGCTACCTAGGCCTTTTAGTGGTTTACTGATCATTTAATGAGCTGCCTGCTCACTCCCACCACCTGGGGGATAATGCCACATTTTTAGGGGTATTTGTCCCATAACCAACAGCTAGTGATGAAGTGCAGTTGCTGCCATCTGTCCCATGTCTTCTAACAGCTTCCATTCCTCCTAGTGGGTCAGTGAACACTCATTTAACAGTTCCCTTGGGTGTTTGTCTCCTATTTTAATTTATTAAATAATAATAATCAATAATTACATTCATCCTTGACCAGACTTGGTCATAATTACAAATCTTTGTAATTAAAATTTAACATAAACTATTTTTCCAATAAAATAATATTTTCAAAATTTGGGTAGGTGACATACACCCCCCCTTAAGTCTCAACATCGTCCTCCATGTTGGTTAATCACTCTCTGAGTGTTCCTGAAACAGATTTGGGTATGTTTCCTGCATACTACTCTCCAACTCCCAGGTTGCCTCTTCTGGGCTAAGGTGCTTCCATTGCACCTTCACTTTCCCAATGGTGCGATTCCGGAGCAGAGATTCCCTCCTTTCAAGGATACAGTCTGGTTCCACCTGAAAATCATCGTCTTTTCCAACCTGTACATCATTCCAGTTTACAACATGAGTAGCATCGTGTACATACTTCTTTAAAAATGATATATGAAAAAAATTATGTATCTTTAAATTTAGTGGCAAAGCCAGTTGGTATGCCACTGGTCCAACCCTGAACAATATTTTGAAAGGACCACAATACCTGGGTGCCAACTTGGTACAGCTCCCCAATTTCAATGAAATCTTTTTCGGTCTTACCTTGAGGAACACATGTTCACCAACCTGGAATTCTTTATGAATCCTTTTTAGATCTGCTTGACTATTTTTCCTATCGTGGGCGGCTTTTAGATTTCCTTGTACCTATTTCAAAATTAGTTCTAACTCCTACAACAATTCAGGTCCTAAAACAACTCTATTTACTGGGTCATTCCAAGAAACAGGTGTATCACATTTTCTACCATAAAGAATTTCAAATGGGCTAAGTCTGGCTGATGCATGATAACGGTTATTATATGCAAATTCTGCTAAATGCAAGTAGTCTTCCCACTTACCAAGTTGATCCTTAACATACATTCTCAGTAAGTCTTCCAAAACTTGATTCACCCTTTCTGTTTGTCTATCCGTTTGTGGATGAAATGCTATGCTGAAATTTAAGGTTGTATTCAACCCTTTAAACAAGGACCTCCAAAAGTTTCCAATAAACTTAGAGTAACAATCTGAAATTATCACTTTCGGTATACTATGTAGTCGAAAAATCTGTTTCATGAAGATTTCTGCAATGTCTGGAGCCTTATTAGTAGTCTTCACAGGTATAAAGTGTGCTGCTTTGCTCAGTTTGTCTACTACCACCATGATAGAGTCATTTTGTTTCTGATTTTTGGGTAGTCCAGTAATAAAGTCTATGCTTATCACTTCCCATTTCCAACTCAGTATAGGCAATGGCTACAAAAGTCCAGCTGGATGTTGATGTTCAACTTTCACTTTTTGACAATCCAAACATTTAGCTATGTACTCTACTACTTCATCTTTCATTCTGGGCCAATAGTATTCCTTCCTTAGCATAGTAATGGTCTTATGATAACTTGGATGGCCAAAGTAATGGATTTTTTGCATCTCATTTAAAATCAGAATTTTTACTTTTGGTATGTTAAGTACATACAATCTGTTTTTGTATAACAATAGTCCATTTTCCTTCACATTGTAATCTTCCACAGAATTTTCAGAACTGTTATTTGCTGTCTTTTCCTTTAATTTTCTGTATTCTTCATCTGTTTCACTTCCTTTCAAGGATCTAATTTTCTAAATCTGTTGAGTAAGTACTGATGGTTGAAATAAAATTCAGTTTTGCTTTACGACTCAATGCATCTGCAACCTTGTTCTCTTTCCCTTTAATATGCTGAATTTTGAAATCATACTCACTTAGGAAAGTTAACCATCTAGCTTGTCTAGTGTTCATATTTGCCTAATCTAATAAATATTTCAGACCCATGTTGTCTGTCAATAAGGTAAATTTTCTGCCAATAAGGTGGTAACGCCACATTTTTAAAGCATGAAGTACTGCTAATAACTCTAAATCATAAGTAGAGTAATTCTTCTCATATATTTTCAACTTTCTAGATTCGTATGCCATAGCATACCCTTCTTGTGTTAGGACTCCACCGAGTCCGTCATTACAAGCATCTGTGCAAACTATAAAATCCTTATTAGGATACGCTATCCTCAGAATAGGTGTTGTAGTCAACAATTCCTTTAACTTCTTAAAATTGTCTGTACATTTCTGATCCCACACAAATTTCTTCCCTTTCTTCTGCAAGGAGGTTATGGAGTTTGCAATCTTTGAAAAACCCTCTATAAATTTTCTGTAATATCCAGTAATACCCATAAATTATCTTACATCCGACACATCCATAGGAACCGGCCAATCATTAATGGATTTTATCTTATCGGGGTCAACTGAGATTCCTTCTTTAGAAATTATGTGTCCTAAATACTGAATTTTGTCCTTGTGGAAGTCACACTTACTAAACTTAGCGTATAGTTGATGATCTCTCAGAACTTGTAAGATAATCCGTAAATGTTCATCATGCTCTTCTTTGCTTTTAGAATACACTAAAATGCCATCTATAAACACAACAGCAAACTTATCTAAGTATTTGTGCAGAATATTGTTCATCAAACACATAAATACAGTCAGGGAATTAGTCAAGTCAAATGGAATGACTACGAACTCGTAATGTCCATATCGAGTTTGGAAAGCGGTTTTGAAAATATCCTCATCCTTAACCCGCACTTGATGATATCCTGACCTTAGATCAATCTTTGAAAATATCCTTGCTCCTCGCAGCTGATCAAATAGATCGTATATGCGGGGCAATGGATATCGATTCTTGATTGTCATCTTATTAAGCTGGAGATACTCTATGCACAGTCTTAGGGTTCCATCTTTCTTCTTAACAAATATAACAGGTGCTCCCCAAGGAGACACACTAGGTCTTATATAATTATTATCAATCAGTTCTTTCAACTGTGATTTCAATTCATTTAATTCCAGTATATTCATCCTATATGGAGCTTTAGAATTCGGTACTGCTCTTGGTATTAACTCGATGGTAAAATCTAAATCTCTTTTAGGAGGTAATCCTGGAATCTCCTCAAGAAAAAAATCCTTGAAATCCTTTACGACAGGTATGTCTTCTAGTTTTAGTTTGTCCTCTTTACAAATAAACTCATCATTTACTTTATTTACTGCAAACAACTGACATCCTTTCTTAACTGCCCTCTTAACTTGCATTGCTGAAATCTGTCTAAGGGTTGTCTTTCTTGGAATACCTTTTACTTCTACAGTTTCTCCTTCATCATTAAAACATGTAAAACTTTTCTCGTAACAGTTCAGAATGACATGATGGGCTTCTAACTAGTCCATTCCGATTATAATATCATAGGATCCTAAAGGTAAAATATTCAACTTGATTTGTGTCTTTAACTGGTTCATGGATAAAGCACAACTTTCAATAAAATCTGATACTTTTCTCTTTGTTCCTGTTGCTAGTCTAACTAACCAAGATTTACTAAACTTTTTTGTTTTCAATTTAAAACTTTCCACAATATCTGGTGATATATAAATTAAGCTAGCACCTGGGTCAATCAAAATAGTAACAGGATGATTTTGTAGCATACCTTCAATCTCTACCATAGATATTTGATGATCTGCTTGCCTATTGTCGAGTGCTGCATTGATTCTGGGCATCTCCGTCGCCATGTCTCCAACAGTAGGTTCAGTCTAAATAGAGGTAATGTTGTTAGCTGTCCGCTTCCTCTTGGGACATTCTGATGCATAGTGAGGACCTTGACACTCAAAACATTTGATAGGTGCCTTTTGTTCATTTGTCCTGTATTATTGGGAGCATTTCTGGGTGCTGTAAAATTCAGCTGCTGACTGTTTCTGAAATTATTTCCTTGAAAATTCCAATTCTGAAAATTTTTCTTTTGGAAACTAGAATTCCCATTAAACCGGAATTTTTTCTTTTTCAGCTCAAAATTACTGGGTTTATGACTTTTCCAGTTTGACATTCCTTCTCTTTTCTGATTAGTGTCATAACAGAAAAATTCCTTCCTCATAGCCTCTTCCAAGGTCTTTGGATTATCGTATTCTATCTTGTCTTTGATATTAAAAGGTAAGCAACTCAGGTACCTTTGAATATTCGGTTTCTCTTCTATGAGGTACGGCACATATCTCAGCAAATTCAAAAATTTACTGTTCATTTCTTTCATGTTCATAGTTCCCAACTTTAAATCATAGAATTCTTTGGATTTTTCTTCATAGTACTGTTCAGATAAAAACTTCTTCTTGAAGTATCATTTAAAAGTACTCCAGTTTACATCCTTATCCTTGATGCCCTTTACTCTTTTGATGTCCTACCACCAATTGTCCGCTTTTTCGGTCAAGTTGTATATAGCCATTTTTGCTTTCAAGGATTGCGAATAGTTATAAATCTAAAAATATTTCTTCATGTCGGACAGCCATGCTTTAGTTGTCTCACCCTTCTTAGTTTCTCCATTGAAAGTTGGAGTTTTAATCTTTTTGAACTCCCCAGAAATCTGCTCATACTCTTTATGGATTTTTCTTCTGGGTTTGTAATCTCCTTCACTGCTATCGCTTGAATACTTATGTTTATTTTTACATACTTCAATAGCATCTCCCAGTGATGTTGAATTGTTGTTCACATCATTGGTTTTCATTTTCTTACTTTTGTTACCATGAGGCAGATCTTCAATCTTGGAGATGTCTTCATTTTCTCTCTCCTGCTCATTAGTTGGGCACTGTTCAAACAGCACTTGGTTTAATTCTTCTTGTGCCTTCAGAATTCTTTCATTGTCTTGTTTCACAGATTTGATTTCTGCTTTTAACTCTTGAAACGCACGTAACAATTCTGACGAATTGTCATTCAATTCACTGTGGCCTTCTTCTGCATAATGATGTCCCGTGCTATGGCTATTTGGTTGAAATCTGTCCTCCATACGTTCGGCCGACCCTTCCATACCTGTCACTTAAATTAATTAATGATAACACAAATAGTTTTAAAATTTTAATTAGTAAGATTTTCTGCTGTAATAAAATTTTATGTTGCGTGTTCTTGGACCTTTTTCAAGCCTAGAGTTCGAACATGAGCCCTGATACCACATGTAACATCCCAAAATTTCAAAAAAAATTAAAACTTTTAAAAACAGCATTAGATGTTAATAATTACAGTTGCGGAAATAATAAATGCTTAAAAAGACGACATGGGTTAATGAAGTCATTAATACTGAACACAACTTAATGACTGAGTCAAAAACATTTTAAATGATAGCAACACATCACACTTCTGAAAAACATGCTTACGACAATAATTGTCCAAGTTAACTAAAAAGTTAGAAATATGATGCGAACAACTTTCTTCTTGTCAAGACACTGACGGTTTGTTTTCTTTATGTCAAAGGGTGTCCTACGAGGTACCCTGGAGTTTACTTAGCTGCAAAAGCTAAGGCAATTGAAATGTTTCTATGTGCAGATAGCAAGTAAGAAGTTCTATGACCACATGATTTAAGAGTACGTGTGTCTTTCAATTCAACGTCGATGTAATAATAAAATGCTAAGTACATTCTTGCGAAACCAGTTACTGGAGGTATGAATACTTAGTTCTAATACTAGCTCAAGAGCTTACTTGCAAACTCTTCCATCTTTTATGAAAAAACGTCGTCTATTTAATTCTTATGATGCTAAGTTTATTATCATAACTATCGTCGTTAATGTTGAAAGACTTCACCAAGGTCTTAAGGTAATTCTAATTGTATGTTGTAGATATAGTATTTGTACTACTAGTTTATCAAAAACATTGCAATATAAAGCTATTGCGTGAAATATAATTATTGATCATAGTGTTTATGCTATTAATTGGCATTAGAGAGCTTGAGATGAAATACAAATCCTACCATTTTCAATTGTTTGCAATTTAAAACAATATATGAAAAATATAAAGAATATATTGTTTATATTTTTACCTAGCATTAAAAATTGTATAAATAGAATTCCTAACTACCTATAATCTCCAATTATCAAAGGTTGACAAGGGTTGGCTAATATACAAATGTATAAGCCTTACCCTAAATGACTTAAACACCACAAAAGAAATACGATACAAACATTATAAGGGACAAGGCATAACTCTAATGTTACGATGCAAAAACACTAAACTTTGAAACTATACGAAATGTTTATATCGAAACTATCATTGTATAGAATGCATGAATGCTAACTTTGAAAACTATACAAAACATTTGTATTGAATCTACTTTATATTGAATTCGACTTTGACAGGAGTTTAATACCCGGTACTTGGCATGCTTTGCAACCTGGCGACAATGGTGTTCCGTCCATGCATTAATGGTCCAGACCAAACTACGTAGTGGAAAGTGTTGTTGGCACTCCACGTAATACCACCCACGTGAACGTGGTCGATAAATTAACTATGAACCTATCTGTGTATGGTTTCCACGTTGACTCTCCTCCGATCTGGATACGGTAATGATCCTTGGTATGCAATGTTGGCACTGTCGTGGTTGTGGTAATTTATGAAGCAATAAATACAATGGTTTCTCGACCTCCAAAGTGGCTTGCTGGCACCTTCTTGCTCGTTGATTGTATCAGATCTGGGTCATTGAATTGGTAACCCTAGAATCTTGTTGTATGTGTTGATGGATATTTCTCGGTCTTCATTGTTACGTTGGTGTTTGAGTGATGAGGCCGATGGGCTGCTGGAAAGTAGGGTTGGAAGAATGTAGCCCGAAGGTTTCGATCTTGTGACGTGTAGGTGGTGATTTTAATAGTCGCAAGGTTCTCCCTCGGTGCCATGGTGATACGATACAGTTAGAGGTTGTAGTGCTTGGTTTTACTTCTGTCAACTGTGGAATTTGTAGTTCGACTCTTCTGTAAATAGCTCGTGGTTTCAATCAAGTCAATAGGCTTCATCATTTTTGCTAGGTGATGTACAAAGGCTCATAGCTTTTGATTTTAAAGGTAAGCACTCACCCATAAACATACTGTTGCATTTTAAGCTTTCAACTTACGTTTTTCTTATTTTAAACTTCTTGACTGTATTTTGGCAGGCACCGGTTTCGTATGAGGTTGTATGGAAAAGGTTTTGGAATGGAATGCATGCATCCAATTCCTGGTAAGCTCCGGTGGTCCTCAAACCCTCATAGGTTCTTTTGGACTTGGTTTTGGTGATGATTACTGTTGCCGAGAGTCGAAACTGTTCGACCTTGTTTTTCGATGATGGCCGACTGTTGAGTTTTTAAGGTTTTTATGTTGACACAAAAAGTATATAGGGTAACCCTCGAATTTTTAAGTTGCTACTTGGCTTTTTTGATGCCTAGCTGCGTCGTTGATAAGAGCTTAGCACTCGTTTTTATATTGCTAAATGTCAAGGGTATAACCCTACGTAGTTTGTGGATAAAATGACCTCGTTTTGATGTTTTTGGTAAAATGAAATGACTCATGTACAATGTTGGAAACCTTGAGGGTTTCACAAAGTAAACTCTGTTGAGTTTTTGGTTGTTTCTGTTGAGTATGGAACCAAGAGCTGAGGGCTCATTTATCTCTGTAAACCATGGCTCGTTTTGTGGAGAAAGTTTTGTTTTAAAAAGGGGAAATGATAAATGAGAAAATAATGTTTTGAAAACTGTTAACAGTTATTTCCTGTACAATGTTATCGTTAGTGCTGTTTATATTTTGGACTGACTATGCTACAATGATCTATTTCGATTCACGAAATAACCCTATCTGAAACTTTTGGTACAGTGTTTGTTTTCATGCTACGGTTATGAACTATTTTAGATAGTAATACTAAACGATGTTTAAAGTCATGTTAGTAATCTCGTTACATTTCAAAGATGGTATGGTGATGAAAAGGTTAGTTAGGGTTTGTAATAACATAGGGTTTTGACACTATTATGCAAGTGTTGTATTTAATAATAAAAAGTGATAGATGATGATGAAATAATGTGTTGTGCACTTATGACAATTCTGTAAAGAACATAGTTTTTGCAAATGCTATATTCCTTAAAAATATAATTGTTTGAAAATATGACATGTAAAATATTGAATGCATTTGTTTACTATCTACAATAGATAGAGCTAGAAAAGATATATAAAGGACTATACAGAAACAAAATATGTTTTTCTTTAATACAAAGGAATCATATGAATTTTATGCAGCTGTTTATACTATACTACAATGTTCACTGTGTTTATAATTGTGTAGGAATTTAACAAGAACACTACTGCATTCATCTATTCAATCAATGGCGTTCTGCCTATCACTTATCTTTCTTAAATCACTTCTCTATACTGGAGTACAATGTAAATAACAACATGTGGAAAAATATAGAGATGGTTATCTAATCAGATCATTAACAAAGTTTTATCATTCAGAATTAAACATATATCAGAAAATAAAATAAATTCTTTTACAAAACAGATCATGATAATTCTACTAAATAGAAACATTGAACTGTAAACAAAATAGGAACAGCAAAACCTGGTTAACTGTAGGGAAACAAACATCCCAAGGAGCTTGTTCCACCCAACCAATTCCTGAAGACAGCCAAGTTACTTGCCTTAGGACCCCCGAGCATGTTCATTGAACCACCAGGAGGAAGAAACTTAGAATCTTAGGATCTCAACTTGCAGTAGCAATAGTCATCCAGTCTTAAAGACTTAGCAGTGAAAGGGACCTGCACCAGCACCTCTTGTTCTCCTTCTCAGAATAATTTGCAGACTTACAGTTGCACTCTCACATAGCCTCCCTTTTCGAATCTCTCAGTGATCACCTGATGCATTTGAGGAATATTTCTGCAGAAAATATTGTGTAAGAGTTGCCTGCTCAATTCGAATTTCCCTTATGTAGGTTGCCTAGGCCTTTTAGTGGTTAACTAGTCATTTAATGAGCTGCCTGCTCACTCCCACCACCTGGGGGATAATGCCACATTTTTAGGGGTAGTTGTCCCATAACCAATAGCTAGTGGTGAAGTGCAATTGTTGCCATCTGTCCCATGCCTTCTAACAGCTTCCATTCCTCCTAGTGGGTCAGTGAACACTCATTTAATAGTTCCCTTGGATGTTTGTCTCCTACTTTAATTTATTAAATAATAATAATCAGTAATTACATTCATCCTTGACCAGACTTGGTTATAATTACAAAACTTTGTAATTAAAATTTAACATAAATTATTTTGCCAATAAAATAATATTTTTAGAATTTGTGTAGGTGACATCAGTGGTATTAGAGCAGGTACACTCTCCTTCGTAAAAAGGGTTTGAAGCTTACTGCAGGTTCAAATATTTTTCTACCCTCGGATATGCATTCACCATTACAAGGAGAACCATACATGGATTCACTACATCCATACATGGATTCAATACATCCATACATGGATCTGCTACATCCATGCATAGATCTGCTACATCCATACATGGATCCACTACATCCATACTTGGATTTACCACATCCATACATGGATCCACTACATCCATTGGTCTACGATATTTTCAACAATTTTGCAGGGTGTCCATGTTGCCAACGGAGGTTCCACAACCTCTACAATAGCCCATGCTACTCTACAAACCCTTGGCATCTCTACACTCAACACTCTCACATTCAACCAAATTTGAACAGGTGCCACGGAATCCACAGAACTTTTTAGAGCCTCTACCATAGCTCATCATAAATTTATTTCCATCAGCTCAAATGGGTATTTCTCGGAATTTCATTTCGTTGTCTGGTTTATGAGATATCCTCATTTGAAGTAGGACATATATGTAACCAACGTGGCCGTGCACCCTTCAACTTCGGCCTGGATTTTCTCATTTCTCATGCAACATCAGAATTATTTTCACATATGCCTTTAAATATCTCTTCAATATCTGAAATGGGTATTTCACGGAATCCCTTTTGGATTCCTGGTTTGAGAGATATCGTCGATTGTATTTCAACATATGTTTGTGCCAAGGAGGCCGCGCATACCCATACTTTCACGGATATTTTCTCACTGCTTAGGAAACTTCAGAAGGGGTTCCACATATGGCTAGAAATACATCTTCAATATCTGAAATGGGTATTTCACAGAATCTCATTTTTCTTTCTGGTTTGAGAGATATCATCGACTGAAACAACATATGTCTGCAAAATAGTGTGCGCGCATCTTTTGAGCTTCAACAAACATTTCCTCACTCTCTGGGCCACCCTATAGCAAGTATTTTATATGTATGGAAAGGTCTCTTTGAGATATCAAATGGGTCTTGAAAGGAATTCAATTTCATTACATGCATCAGAAGCTATGAGTGGATTTGCAACAAGACATCAACTGCATCAAAGATCATGATTTTTTAAATTTTTGGACTTTTATTAAATCCTATTGTAATCATGGTTATGGGTTAACCACACAAGACCCATGGTTATGGGTCAACCACACAAAACCCACGGTTATGGGGCAAGCACACAAAACCCACAGTTATGTATTGTAATCAATGTTATGGTTCAACCACACAAAACCCACGGTTATGGGTTAAACACACAAAACCCATGGTTATGGGTCAACGACACAAAACCCACAGTTATGCATTGTAATCATGGTTATGGGTCAACCACACAAAACCCATGGTTATGGGTCAACCACACAAAACCCATAGTTATGGGTCAACCACAAAAAACTCTTATATTCATTGGAATCAAGCTTGTCATTGACACCATGGTTATGGGTCAATATCGCAAAACCCACGGTTATGGGTCAACCACACAAAACTCATGGTTATGGGTCAACCACACAAAACCCTTCTCTTCATTGGAAATTGCCACATTATAATCATGGGTCTTTTTTTAGCATGGGTTAAATGATGGGGACCATCATTTTCTAAGGGGGGAGGAATGATCTGAATTTTAGGGGGCATATGGTATAAATTCGGATGTATTCATCATAAAAGCATTAAATGGAGAGGCCACCCTCTCCCATCCATGGTTTTGTATTCTTCCAAGCGATTCTAGAATCTCATAGTTTAGAATACACCCATCCATGGTATTTGGTATCCCATGGTGTTGGCCCATGGTATGGCCGCAAGGCACATTGTAATAATGTATATAAAGGCTTTATGCGTTCTCAATAAAGTATTGAATGATTTCCAACATCCTACATTGGGACTTATTATTGTGTGTTAATATTTTGATTTGTCTTTGTTAATCCATTTAATTTATTGTTTTGAGAGGTGAGGCTCTATGAGCCTCACCTATGATCTTAATTATTGATCATATGATAACAATTTTGCAGGATTAATATCCTCCTCTCTCGACATCCAAGCCTTCCAGTTCTCAACTCCCAAGATCCGGATCATAGCTGCTGGGAGCACAGTTGGGGATCCATATGACCATAGAACCACCAGATATTAGTATCATGCAACCCTTGCACTATGTCATGCAGATCCACTTCTCTCAGAGAGGTGATACATGACGGTGGGGTTTGATCCACAATCCCTTGAAGAGACTTGCCATGGGGGATATACAACCAAGTACAAATCTATGTTGTCTGACAAAGGGTACTCAAAGTTTCGTGATTTGGATCACAATGAGCCATTCTCTCCAGTATCAAGAAGGGTTCTTGAAAGACTTGTTTTGGAAAATACAACATTAACACAGTGGGAGGTACATTAGAGGAGTAGATCCAAATCCAGATCCAAATTTAGAACCTGTATTGCTATCCTACATAGGAGTAGATTGCCAATATTTTTGCAAAAGATTTCACTCAGGAAATTTTTTTCCTTCTCTACTTAGTATGAAGGTTCTTTGAGTTCCCTATTGTTGTTCCTTTTGATGGGGGGCATTTTTCCCATGAGGTTTTTTCCCCATTTCCTTTGTTCGTGGACAGTTCTTTTATTTTTAATCATTAACTTTATTTTACGGGTGACCTTTGGTCTTAGTTACTAGGGCCCAGGATGCAAAAGTATGGATTAAGGGGGTGTGTTCAGATATTTTAATACTCCATCCTTGTCCTACCTAGCAGCATTTCATTTTCCTAGTAGCTGATGATGTCATTTCCCCCTAGTGGTGTGCAGATGTCATCTAGGATCCATCTACCACCTTCTGAGCCCTACATGCATCATTTTAGGACCACTTTAGTCAATTCCCTATTTTTTAGGAACCTACCTAGTGTTCTAGTTCAGTCCACTTGAGTTAGATGACGCTTGTGGAGGGTTAGAGTTCCAAATTCCACTGATTGTGGCCTCATGCGCCCTTTTCTGAATTTTTTGCATGGAAAACTAACTGATGCGCCCTCCTTGGTCAGACAATTGATTGTGTCTTTAGTTAATTGAGTTTAGGATCAATTTGGTTGAGTTTGAGTCTTTCAGAGCACTCCAATGGTGTCTGACAATTCCTATGCTATACCAACTGAGACTCGAATTCTCCTGTGTGATTCGAATCCTCTCCATTGTAACATCATTGTTGATTCCACTGATTATTGGATCATGTGACATTATTCTGCTCCTATATGAGTTCTCATGCATAACTAATTGTCTACTCATCTTTACTGTAGTTTTCACTCTAATTCATCTTTTCTGCTCATTCTTTATCTGTGAGGTATACTCAGCTCTTGGATCTGCTGTGATTTAGAATTTCACAATGAATCGATATCCATGCCTAAGAATAATGCCTTGTAGTAAAACACATGACCTCCAACTGGTATATTTGGCCTCCAAATGGGGTTATCATTAGTGTTATTATAATATTCGAGCACTTGATATTGGTCTTGGTGCCTTGCAGTGGTCAATGGAGGAAACTAAAGACTTAATCCCTAAAGGTAGCTTCTAATATTGAAGGAACCTAAAGAAGGCATCGAACCGACATAGGACCCTACTTTTGGATATTTATCCTCTGAAATGGGATATGGGCCCCAATAGAAGGGTTTTAGCAACAAGGTTGAGTCATGTCGACTTGAACATGGTTGAGGGAGAAAACTCAAGCATGAGGCCCTAAATGAAGCTTCTACGCATATAGGGAAAATATTGTCACCTCGTCCCCCTAAGGGTATCCTTGGGCTCCAAGTAATGATATGGGCACCATCAGGATGAGCGCTAAGTATACTAGAGGTATGAGTATTAACCATGTTCGATTGAGGAAGTTTAGGAATTAGGCTCTAGAGGAAAATTATAGAGCTCAAGGTCCATGAATGACACCTTAAACCACCATAAATTATCTCCTATGGTGATATTTGGTCTTAGAGTGAGCATATGGGCACAATTATGATTTTTATGATCAAGGAAGAAAAATAAAACCATAGACTAGGGATAAGAACAATGAATTGAATCACCACAAGGTACTTTTCCAAGATATCCTTAGTCACCAAGAAAGGATATTGCTATCATTGTGAGGTTTTTGGCACTAGGTATGGGTTTTGAGGGTTTCAATGGTCATGGGATGAAACTTAGGCCTTAAGCAGTAAAGGAATCTTTAGGCATTTGGGGCAAAGATTGATTCCTTCAACCACTACAAATGAATTCTTGAATGCATATTTTTCCTCTACTAGGGATATGTGTTTCATGAACATTTTTTGAGCACTAAGTCTGGGTCTAATAGACCCCATACCCACCTTAGAGATCATGGCATTGTAAATTAGTGATATTATGATGTTTTGAATGTTAGGTATGGATCTCGGGGTCTTAGAGGTGGTTCATTGAGAAAACTCACATCTTAGGCCCTAAATGAAGATGATAGGAATCCATTCCCAAGAACAATACCTTGTAACAAAACACATGAACTCCAAAGGGATATTTGGCCTCCAAATGTGGTTATCATCACCATTATAATTTTCAAGAAAAAAGGTCACAAGGGGCTCACTTGGTAGGAAATATTATAGCACATGATTTCATATTGGGAAATTTAATACTCTAAAAAATGGAAGCAATATATTTCCTACTATATAACGGTCTGGTGTAGGTACAACAGATCCCATGTTTCAATGAAACTTGGGAACCCCAAATTTTTATATGCAACGAAAATTATTAAAATTCTTTGGTCATTTCAAGTTTCTAGTATCATGCTTTCATTGCTTTGCTTTGATTTGATTAAGTTAGTGATTTTTCCTTTTCAAAATTCCTTTAAATTTTGTGTGTTTTTAAGGCTTGCGGAAAGAACAGGTTTCTCCCTTAAAAATCAGTCTTCCCGCAACCTCGCAATCCCGCAATTCCGCAACCCGCAAATTGCGGATTGCGGGAGCTTGGTTTTCCGGTTTTTGAAACATTTTTGTTCTGCAATCTGCAAACCCGCAAATTGCAGATTGCGGGAGCACCTTTTAAATTAATTTGGAGTTTTACGATTCCGCAACCCGCACTCGCAAATTGCGGATTGCGGAAACTTCTCGTTTGATAGAGTTTAGGGTTGAGATCTCGCAACCCGCAACTTGCGGATTGCGGATTGCGGGAAGGTTTGTTCATATACCCGAATAAACTTTCCACTTTTTTATTTCCGCAGCCCGCATGCTTTGATCTTGACCGTTGATTTGTTTTGATCCTGCGACCGATATTGAAGTGTTTGTGTTTTGAATGATTAATTCAGTTCTCCGTTTTCCTTCATCATTTTTGGTTTGCAATCGGATTTTGAACTGTGATTTTCACCTGCGACCTTATATGATTGATAATCATTGATTCAACTAACTTCAAATTAATTGAGTGTTAATATTTGACATGAATCATACGTGAATTATTGCAATTTTATTTATGTCTTAATTCAATCTCTGTCAACGCATGTTGTGCATTATTTCAATGCAGACGTGATAATTGTAAGTTCCAGACGTAAGATTTTAATCATGCCAATTCATTACACTCAGCCATTTCTGGAATCTTTATTGTTCTTTGTTAAATACAGGCTTCAACATGGGCAGTCGGTTGCTCACTGCAATGTAATTGAAGAGTTTTCTTGGTTGAATTTCATAATTTTTTTGTCTGACAATTTTATTGTGATCAATATGCAGAGAGATCATAAGTCTTTGGTCAGGTTTTGTGAAGAGAAAGAACTTAAGCCTCTTTTGTATCAAGAGCCTGTGTCACCACCTTTTGATGCATATGTTCCTGATGAAATCAGCAGTAGTGAAGAAGAACCTGATGTTCAATCCACCTACATACAGCTCCCTCAGAAGAAGAGAAGGAAGATCACTAAGAAGGAAGTTCATCCAGACGATACCATTATCCAATATTTTATAATCAATGAAGAACTTGTTCCTCCATTAATTCCTTTGAAGGAGAAGCAAGTGCTCGACTTCTCAATTTTTGAGAACAATGTTGATCATCATAAATCTTCTAAGAGAGATTTTTCAACTCCCTTACTGTCCTTCAAAGACAGCTAGTGTAGTGCTCTGGTTTTTACAGCAGAGCACTAAGTAAATTTCTAAGTTAATTTCCCATGTAGTAATTCATTCAGGTATGTGTGAGTAAATTTTTGAAGAAAATTCTACGTTTTTAAATGATGTTTAGCATACTGTGTTGTCTCCAATAATCATACATTCGCATTTAATAGAATAACTAATATATCAATATTTTCCTTCAACAACTTGTAGTTTTTGCATAAGAATATGTTCATAGTAATAAATCATAAATCAGGAAGAAGGTATAAGCAGGTTTCAGAGTTCGTTTCCACATAATAATTTAATAAAATAAATAATCAAGAAAATTACCTGATGTTGATGCTAACCGTAAGTTGTAGCAGGTTGTATAACCTCTTAGGCAGCCAAACTGAAGTGTCCACCCTACCGACCAGCTATTATCTTGCTGGCCCTTGGAAATCAAAGGATTTCCAAGCCCCCGAGCCCACAATCTGATAATCCCGAGAGCAGTCTTTCCTTCTGTTCTCAAAATCTTTCTGTTCTCCAAACTTCTCTTCTCCAAACTTCTTTTCTTCCCCCATAAAAAAATACCTCCCCTTTCTCCAAGCTCTCCCCCTCTATATAATTTCCCTTCCTCGAGAATATCTTGGGCTTACTCCACCGCCCCAAAATCCCCCTCTCGAGCCCCTTAACATTTACTCCTATCACCAGTTCATTCATACACGGTTCTTTATAAAAATGTATAATTAATTACTCTCATGGAAAAATTAGTTGGTTTTGGATTGACGGTCGTAAGTATTTATTACGGTGGGGATTATCACCCCAAGGTTATCCATTCGGGACAACCTTCATTAAATACAAGTCTATTCGCTATCCTTGGTATTTAATGTTTATTAATGTAATTAATAAAATATTATATAATTAGTTGCCCCTTTTCAACTTGGACATGATGTGTCTTAATGGTCCACCTTATCCATCGAGACTACTTAGCTTGAGGTTTAAATTCCAAGATTAACATTGAATAATTAAATAACTATTTTCCATCACATCACGTTCATTCCAAAAAGGATTATCCTATTATGGTTAACTTTTGAAATGGAAATAATCACACAATATTAATTTATAAATCAATATTTTAGATCTTACTTATATTGCATTTGTTACGATAGGGATATAAATGTTGCTGAAATATTATTAATTAAGTAATAATAATAATTAGATCCCCATTTATTAATTAATAATAATAATTAAATCACCCTTTAAAAATAATAAAAGGTGAATCAATCATAGTATTCTTAATTATTTGTTTATCACATGAGTACCCTATCATCAACATAGCATCCTTGTTCTTATAAACAAAGCACTTGTGAGGGCTTAAACAATTTTACTAATTAATTAGACACTATCATTACCCTATTCACAACAGTTCTCCTATGACAATGTTAACTGACGACACTTGTCTTAGTTTATTATTACAATGTTTTCATATAATTACTAATTCACTTATTTACACATTGACAACCTAACCATTCATTACCTAAGTTGATTGATGTATCCTTAACTGAGTTATCTATGACATTTATACTACTATTCAAGCATGACAAGTATGTTATACACCAGTAATATTGTACAAGTACAAGGTGTGCATGCATGGCCAGTGTATGCACATGTCGGACATGTACTATAAACAAACCCCATTCCGCCTATGCATACTTGCTAACTAATAATAGTATCTACCCCCATGCAGAAGAGCAAGCATAATATATAGTATAATTACTTTAACATCCTCGGTTATTTAACAGTTAACCCTTTACGATTTACATCATTGTCTTTATGTTTACATTAGTTTAATCAATCAAGTACAGGAAGGGTGCCTACTTCCACTAACTCAGAATCAAGGAATACTAAACCCTCAACAGTACTAACTAACACATCCTCCCGTCATAACCTACGTCCAGCATCCTCCCTATCCTCCCTCTGCTAGTACAACAGTGGATGTCGGACTCACCGATCTGACCACATAGAACTTGAGAGCGATAGCGTCGGCTGAACAGCGGACCTATCCTCCCCTAGCAGGCATCCGACCATCGTCATCACAACAACATGGGGAGCGTGTCTCAGCACGGCCCTCCCACGACCTCGGGTCTCATGGAACCATAGGGTGGGAAACACATCCATCCCTCTCAACATACTGGGCCTACGCCCTTATCAACTCATACTTGCTGCTATCGGGATTATCAGTTTGTGTTATCGTATTCCTCATTTTGGCTGCTAAGGTTTGCTGTATGAACATGTTTTTCCTTTCCAATATATATCAGATCAAGTAACTGGCTATCCCATAGCCCCTGTGTCCTGTAGGTTAGTGTTTTGCAAAATACAATTTATAGAAAGCATTTTCCATTGATCGCCAATTGATCCATGTTATCATTTTATTTCATGTAACCTTTTAGCTCATCATAGATGCGTATGACACATAACATTTCAGCAATTCATATAAGAAGATGGTATCCACGTACCGAATCATATATTTCACATTTCATTAAGGAAAACATATAAACATATACTGCAATCGTAAAATAAGGAAATCATATGATAATCATGACATCATAACTGCATAACATAGTAACATCATAATCATGGTGAAATCATAAGACAGAGTAACATCATATAATGAGGTCCAATATAGTTTACTCAGTCGAGCTGAGTTCGACAAAATATATATAAGAAATAAAGTATGGTGTGTCTAACTAATAAATATGCCGAATCAAAATATGGGCATTACAGCTAGCAGGCCATGGTTGATAAATACAGTTTATTACGAGATGTTTCCTGTGATTATGTGATGGACATATTATGAAATTTTGTGAAACATTTGCTATGAACCATTCTCGACTATGATATGATTAGAATAGTTTGATTTTTCGAATCCCTGTTTATGGGAAAGCTATCCTTTGTAACCATCTTTGTAACTATTATTTAAAGGGGTAGAAACCTCATGGGGAAGGGGGGAGATAATTGCTAGAGAAGGACTAGAGAAACGTTGTTTCACTTGTGATCATGTAATATTTTGCAGACGATTGAATCAAAGTTAGTTTCTTTCGGTATCCTCTTTGTGTAAGTTGTCAAATTTCTTTGATGATGTGTGATATCTTCACCGCAGTTATCAATTAATACTAATGATTTTGCATTTAATCATTAATGCATTGATCTCTGAGTTGGATTTCTCTTAATTCATGATCTTTGTATATTTATGTTTTAATTGAATTTCTTTAATTAAAATCTTTATCTATTTCTGCAAATGATTCACAGTAAATATTGAGCTCATGTTAATTTTTCAATTGACAAAAGAACAACAGGATAATCGTGGATACACTTAATCTTTGAATTATTATCAGTAATTTTCATTGTCTGATTGTACTTCGAAGTAATGAGTTAATGATTCAATTTCACATTTCTGCCAAGTTGATGAGATAGCTTGTTGAAACACAAACCAAGTTACCCTACATACAAACAATACACTCTCTTTAGATTAGATCTGACTTAACTTATATTTCTTTTAAGGTAGAGTTGTTGTAGGTTTAGATCCATTTTAGAATCAGGACAGTTTTGTACTTCCATCTCAGGAAGACATATCCTTCTAGGATCAAACACCATAAGTGCCAGCCGAGGCCTTTGTATCCGTGGGAGATTACTATTCCAAACAGGATGGGGATAGAACTGTTCTTGCGTAGGACCTTTTGAAACCTTTCAGTCTAGGTTTTCCCCCTCTGTTGTTAGCCTTAGAACCCATTCCAGCACCTACTCATCCGAGGCTTCAACATATGGCGCTAGAAGGAGGGCCGAGTGCAAATTATGCCTAAATTAAACCCAGCAAACCTCCTCAAACAAGAATATTGATTGTCACCCATAGTCATACGTAGGAATCTACCTCTGCTGAACAACCGGTACAAGATCCAACCGATATTCCTACCACTTCTGTGACAGAGCAGGAAACTAGAAGGGGCGACAACTTTATTTGTATATCACCCACTAGGGAACCCCTTACACTTGAGCAATTGCTCAAAGGTTCTTCTGATAGTGTTGCTAGGTTGCAACAAAGGGTCGTTGAAGAACGTAACCAAGGACTAGCAGCAATTCATCACCAGAACACTGATCCGCAAGCTAATAAATTTAATAATCAAGATTCAGATTGTCCAAACCCTGAACCACATAATTCGCCTCGCCACAATCTGCTTCCCGATTTTGATCTCGATCTATTATTCGGTGGAACAGAGCAAGACCAACCAAAAGTTGCCACGGGTGTACCACCACCAACACCTCCTTCGTCTTCATCGTCCTCATCTAACGAATCATCTGGTAGTGATTCATCATCTAGTTTAGATTCAGAAGACATACCCATGGCCGAAGGTGCAAACAGACCCTGGATGGACCAAGATGTTGTGTTTGTTGTTGGTGAACAACACAGACTGCCCAAAAATCCTGAGAAATACCTCCCCAAGATTAACCCTGATGACAAATCACCTGCACTCGATCACATAAAAACCTTCATGTAGGCTATTAGGCTGAGGAGTGTCGTTCATGAGGATGTAGTTTGTAGGTTGTTCCCATATACCTTCGAGGGAAAAGCATCCACATGGTACTTTTCCCTACAACCCCGATCCATTCCTTCATGGGATGACTTCGAAAAATTGTTTATCCAGAAATTTGGAGATGACAAGACTCCAGAAGACTTGGTTTTAGACTTATCCTCAATGAAAATTACAAGTAAGGAGAGGGTAAAGGATTATAATCAAAGGTTTTCATATTTGAAAAATAGAATCCCTGTTACTCTTCTCCCTACAGAAGAATTACTAGTTGCTTATTATGTAAAGGGTTTACCTGTTCCCATTGCTATGTGGGTAAAAAGAGCATGAAAGGATACTCTACATGAAGCCTTTATTGAGGCTATCCAGGTTGATAAAGACATATATTGTCTAAAAGATAATCCTGATGTTCCATCAGATCAACCCTCAACGTCCAAAAGAAGTCAAGAAAATCCTCCAAAATCCACAATGCAAAACAAGGACCCATTTGAGATGACTGATATGAAGAAGTTCCTGCAGAAGATCTCAAATGAAATGGTAGACCTGAAGAAAAGAAACATAGAAAACCAAAACAATAACAGGGGATTCAACAGAGAACCTTTTAGAAGACCTTACCAACCACCACAAAACCAAGTTCCACCGAACCCTAATGAAGGATTGAACGCCGAGGAAATTATTTCTATCATTAAGGCTTTGGTTTCGGAATCACGAAATTCTCCTGTTCAACAAGATCAAAATCTACAATAGAATCAAGATCTTGAACCCCCAAATGAAGAAGAATATCAGTAGATAAACACAATTAGCTTCTTTTCAGAGCTTCCTATGGCTAAAGAGGAAGATGAGCCTGAGGTTGTCTTCAATGTCCAAGACCCTTACAATACAAGGAGTAAAGGACAGCCCACACAAGAAGCTTCCACTTCAGCACCCACACCAATCAGAGGTAAAGCACCAGTACATAAGGACACTTTAATTCCTGAAATAGAATACAATCTGATTGATGACTTAAAAAGAATGAAATCTAATATTTCCCTCTTTGATCTTATGAAAATCCCTACAATGAGAGATAGTTTGCCCAAAAGTATGATTTTCAACAAGTCCAGGGAAACTCAGAACAACAATTTGGAAATATACTCTAAAAATGGAAATCATAAGCCAAGTAGTAAGAAAACTCCTCCTTTCTTGCTTACTTTTGAAGTCTTCAATAGAAACGTCCATAATTGTATGATTGATTCAGGGGATTCATCAAATGTGATGCCTCTATCTATCTGCAAGAAATTAAATGCCTCTTGGGAGCCATGGCCTACACAAATCATCCAATTAGACAGATCCAAATTAAGGGTAGTGGGAGAACTGAAAAATGTCTTGTTAACATTATCTATTGACCCCAGAATCCACCAGATAGTGGATATCATTATGGCTGACATTCGAGAGATGTATGGCATGTGGCTGAGCAGAGACTGGTCAGAGAATCTTAAAGGCTACTTCGATACTGATTGGTCTCACTTATGGCTTCCCTATAATGGAAGGCCAAACAGAATTAATATTAGCAGGGAGCCTTATATGAAGCAAATTGTCACAGATTTGAATGATCCCAGTGAGCCTGCTGCATACTTTAGATCACATGTGGAACATTACACTTTTGATACTTTCTTTGGAGATCTGCCTACGGATTTATCACCAACTGAGAATGTGTGGAACCAGTCTCAAATTGTCAATCTCACCTCTGTTCCATTCTCAGGTACTATTGTCCATAATGTATATAATGTAAATACAAATTTTAGGTTAGATTTAAATGCATGGACTCTATTTTTTTATGGCTCCATATATAAAGATGGAGCTAGTGCAGGTTTTGTCCTAATCGATCCAAAAGGGACCAAAACTATGATTTCCTACAGGCTTGAGTTTGAATGTACCAATAATATCGATGAATCCAGGGACTCAAGAAATCCATTGATATGGGTGCACAGGTAATCGAATGCTATGGAGATTCTGAGATCATAGTGAAACAGGTGAGGAACAAGATTCATTGTTTGTCTCCTCATTTGATTAACTATCAAAAATTGGTAAGAGATCTGACTAACTCTTTTTCTGCATTTAATATCAAGTCAGTCCCAAGATCACAGAATTTTGATGTAGATTTGCTTGCTAATACTGCATCCAGTTTGATCCCACCAGAAGGTTTATCTCCTAAAAAAATTTCAATTGAACTTATGTACAGACCTTCTATTCCAGATAATGTAACAAATTGGAAAGTATTTGATGATGATCAACAAATATTAGAATTTCTCTCAGCCCAGGACACTTTTCAAGATGTTGCAATTGATGAGGCTGAGCATGAGAAGTCTTTGTCTGATCCTTTCAAACTTATCCCTAAATCGGTTATCAACTTGGAGAAATTTTATGATCTACAAGACAAGTTCAAGCAAAAGACCAACTGCAAGACCCAGATTTCATCCCTCAACTATGAGCCAGTCAACCTAGGAACAGAACAAAATCCTCGTTTCATCAATTTAGGGGTTGATTGCTCTACTGAGGAAAAGAGAGATTTTATCAAACTCTGTAAGGAGTTCAAAGATGCCTTTGCATGGACATACGATGAACTCAAGACTTTTGACACCAGTATCATGCACCATAATATACCAATGAAACCAGAAGTAAAACCTTATCAACAGAAGTTAAGGAAGATGCACCCCAGTCTGGAACCCTCTGTCAAGAAAGAGCTCGATAAGCTACTGAAAGCAAGAATTATATTCCCTGCCAGGCATACGCAGTGGATTTCCAATCTGGTACCTGTTCGGAAGAAGAATGGAGAAATCAGACTTTGTGTTGATTTCATAAACTTAAATAGAGCTTCCGAGAAGGACAACTACCCTGTTCCACCAATGGAGCAAATTCTACAGAAGGTAGCAGGGTCTGAGATGTTTTCTCTCCTTGATGGCTTTTCAGGGTATAACCAAGTCCTGGTTGCCCCTAATGTTAACTAAAAACAAATTTTAGGACCCCTTGGGGAACCTTTTCCTACAGACAGATGCCTTTCGGTCTGATTAATGCAAGTGCTACATTTCAGAGAGTTATGGATATAGCTTTCAGGGGTTTGTTGCACAATTATGTCATTGTATATCTAGATGATGTTACTATTTATTCTAAAAAACGACATGAACATTTGATTGCTTTGACACAGGTTTTTGAACGTTGCAGAATATTTGGAATCTCGCTGAACTCGAAAAAATCGATCTTTGCAGTCACTGAGGGTAAGTTGTTAGGTTTTATCATTTCAAAAGAAGGAATGATAATCGATCCAGAATGCACAGAAGCCATCTCGAGGATCGGCCTGCCTGGTTCACGTAAGGCCATGCAAACTTTCCTTGGTAAGATTAATTTTGTTCGTAGATTTGTTCTGAATTTTTCTCAAATTGTTAAGCCATTACAGCAATTGGTTAAGAAAAATGTTCAGTTTAAATGGTTCGAGGAACAAAGGAATGCCTTCGTTGAAATCCGAAGAGCCATTGTGGAAGCCCCCACTTTGATGTCTCCAGATGTCAGCAAAGATTTTATCCTATACACCTTTGCTATTGATTTCTCCTATGTAGCTGTCTTGACACAGAAACATGATAACGATGTTGAGAGCCCTATTTATTTCATGAGCTCTACTTTCAAAGGAGTAGAAATCAATTACTCCCAGATTGACAAACAAGCTTACGCAGTCAATAAATCCGTGAAACATTTTAGATTGTATTTATTGAAATCTGGGACTAAAGTCATAGTTCCTTATGCAACTATCAGAAATGTATTGGTTCATAAAGAACTAGGGGAAAAGAGAGCTCGTTGGATGACATCTTTGCAAGAATACGATTTGGAGATCAGACCAGCAAATATTTTCAAAGGCCAAGGCTTGTGTCTGATAACCGCTCAATCCAATGATCCTGTACACCAGTAGATTGAGTGGGAACAAGAGGAGAGTACTACAACAGGTTCTGTTAATGTTATCACAACCCAAGCATCTGAATGGTATGATGACATTAAGTTCTTCCTTACTCATGGGTTACCTCCTGAAACCATGGACTTTAAAAAATGCAAAGCTTTAAGGTTGAAAGCTACACCATATCAATTTATATATGTCGTTTTATTTAGGAAGAATTATGATGGTATTTTTCTCAGATGTTTAGAAAAGGAAGAAACTGATAATATTCTTTTGCAATTTCATGCAGGACCTGCGGGAGGGCACTTCTCAGGAGAGACCACTGCACATAAGATCCTCAGGGAAGGATATTACTGGCCTACTTTGTTTAAAGATGCCTATGCCTATGTCAGAAGATGTGAAGCATGCCAGAAGTGTGCTGGGAAAGTGAAAAAACTACCTTTCCTTTGCAGCCAGTGACTGTTCAATTTCCATTCAAGCAATGGGGACTGGATTTTGTTGGGGCCATCAACCCTACTTCATCCCTGCAGCACAGGTATATCTTGACAGCTATGGACTACTTTACCAGGTGGGTAGAGGCAGTCCCCCTTAGAAAATGCAATACAAACCAAGTGATATCCTTCCTTGAAAGCCAAATAGTCACTAGGTTTGGTGCCCCTAAATTTTTAGTATTTGACAATGCATCATACTTCTCTTCCATTGATCTTACACAGTATTCCCTTGAGAAAGGGATAAAAATAAAGTTTTCTGCTAATTATTATCCTCAAGGCAATGGACTAGCAGAGTCTTCCAACAAGAACTTGATTAATATATTAAAGAAGACAGTTGTTGCTCACCATAAATATTGGCATACCCAGTTATACAATGGTCTTTGGGCAGACCGGGTCACCCCAAAGGCTGTTAGGATATTCCTATACTCCATCCTAGTCCCACCAGTATTTTGATCATTTACATTTTCAGTCATACATGCACCTTTATGGTTTGCATGCATTTTACATGCATCCCAGTCATCAGTCCAGCACCTAGCCCTCAATTAGCCAGCCCCCAGGAGCTTCTCACTATTCAGTTTTAGCCCTCTAGTTTCTTAATGCGCCCTTCTTCCTTGATTTTAGGAAGCAACTCGCCCTTCTTCACCTACCAGTCCAGTTGTCACTCAATTACACTTAGTTACACTCAGTTACACTCAGTTACACTTAGTTACACTCAGTTACACTCAGTTACACTTAGTTACACTCAGTTACAGTCAGTTACAGTCTGTTACAATCATTTACCATCAGTTACACCTACCAGACTCAGTTTGACTGATGGTTGATAGTTACTTGAGCATTGATGACTCCACTGATGATGATCAAGACTTCCAGTTGTGATCCGATGATACTAGTTGTGCTCCGATGACACTCCAGTGATCCTTTGATCACTCCATGAAGGCTAATTCGAATTGCCACCTTAGGCATTCGAATTCCTCATGCATTGTATTATTTATATGTCCATTTGTGATTAATATTTAGTGTGTGTGAAGTATTATTGCTTCTATCCGAGTTCTACTGTACCATATTATTATGTTGCTCATTATACTGTATTGTTCACTCTTCTTCTATTTTCCTGCTTAATCATAATTACTCTTGTGAGGTATACATCATCTCTTAGATCTGTTGTGAGGATTTTCACAAAGGCAGCCATAGGAAACTCCCCTTACTGTTTAGTTATGGTAAGGAGGCCATCTTGCCATCCAACTTCATGATTCCTTCACTGCTCTTGGCACAATCCATACAAGAAGAAGACTCTTCCCCACTCCAGCACAGGATTGATATGTTACTAAAATTGGAAGAAGACAGGGAGAAGTCTAAAAACAAGTTGTATCAACATCAGCAGTTAGTAAAAAGGTGGTTTGATGAGAAATCCTCATCTGACAGGGATTTTGATGGGGGGACTTAGTATTGAAGTGGGATAAACAACACAAGGACAATAATTATTACACTAAGTTCCAACGTCTTTGGCTAGGACCATTCATCGTTACAGAAAAGATTGGTCCTAGTATTATCTGGTTGCAGACACTGGAGGGTATCGTAGACACCTACCCAATCAATGTGCAATTGCTTAAAAATTATTTTGTTTGATTGATCAGATTCACTTACTGTACATAAAGTGTGGTTTGTTTGCTTTTTCCCCTTTATTTTTCATTTTGATTTATTTTATACATTGGTTTTATTTTTGAATAAATCCTTACACCTTTTGGTGAAGGTGGTTGATCACTATGTCTCAGGATAACTTAAGTCTGTTTTTTTTTTGTTAAGGTAAATTGTGTCAGCTTTTATTCCTCTTAGCTCGTAGTTGAAAATGTTTTCCATGAAATTAAAACAGTCAATTTTTGCAAAGCCTTGATTGATACCTTCCCACTTTAATCAAATATCTTTATGGATGTTTTGTATGGCTAATTGAAGTTGAGGAAGCAATTAGTTTTCTTGCCTTATGTTTCATTAGTGAATGGCAGCATATATTTATAGCTTTGACAGCCTTAACCATTCATGGATCCCATTCTGATCACCTTAAATAATTTACCTTAATAATTATAGATTGCAAGATGGGGGGTCTTATCACAAGCCAACCCATTATGTTCATAGATGTTTAAGTAGAATACAATATCCCCATCAAGCCACCAAACTTGGGGGATGACTTTCAACCATTGGTGAAAGGTGGAAGATCCTATCATAGGTCGTTCCATTCATGATCTGCAAAACATCGGTGAGTAACAATGTTGTCATATGGTCACCAAGCCATGGTAGTGTCTTGTGATTTATGCACTAATAAAATTTTGTTTTCCTGTGTTAGACACTTTGTTGTATATAAGGACAAGGGGGGTCTTATTACAAGCCATCCCTACCATGATCATGGGTCTGATTTTGGACTGAAATTACCATTTATGGTCACCAAGCCATGGTAAATTATTTTAGTGTCAAAGCTAAAAGACAGGGAGTCTCCTTACCAAGCTAGCTTGTTCAGTTTCCATATTAGGTCTGTGAATGGCGTTGCCAATTTCTGATCACCAAGTCAGGGTAATGGCCTTGTATCAGCAAAATGTCTTGTTTGTATATTTTCACTTTCTTTCGGTAAAAAAAAAAATAGGAGAAAGGAAATAGGAAAAAGAAAAAGGGTGAGAGAAAATGTATATATTTCTGCACTTAAGTAAATAATCAATAAAGTCAAGGTGATTTAAGATTTGGTAACCCATAATGGCTTAGCTAGGTTTGTTCTAAGGCGCGTCATAAACTGCCTTCCTATCATTGCATAATGGTAAGGGATTTCTATTTACTTCTAAGACTGCTTTGTCATATGAACATCATCATTAATTAGTTTTTGAAGGGGATATACTTATCATATGACTAACTTTGCTATTTTGATTGTGTTTTATGAAAACATTTTGTAAATTACAGGTTAAAATATCAAGTTTGCTGACATGTTTTCCTTGCAGTTACAAATTTCATTTTCAGAGATAAGTGGTTCTTCCCAGTCAGCCACCATTTGTTGTAGGTACAACAGATCCCATGTTTCAATGAAACTTGGGAACCCCAAATTTTTATATGCAACGAAAAAATTATTAAAATTCTTCGGTCATTTCAAGTTTCTAGTATCATGCTTTCATTGCTTTGCTTTGATTTGATTAAGTTAGTGATTTTTCCTTTTCAAAATTCATTTAAATTTTGTGTGCTCTTAAGGCTTGCGGAAAGCACAGGTTTCTCCCTTAAAAATCAGTCTTCCCGCAACACCGCAATCCCGCAATTCCGCAACACGCAAATTGCGGATTGTGGGAGCTTGGCTTTCTGGTTTTTGAAACATTTTTGTTCCGCAACCCGCAAAATGCGGATTGTGGGAGCGCCTTTTAAATTAATTTGGAGTTTTGCGATTCTGCAACCCGCACCTGTAAATTGCGGATTGTGGAAACTTCTCGTTTGATAGAGTTTAGGGTTGATATCCAGCAACCCGCAACTTGCGGATTGCGGATTGCAGGAAGGTTTGTGCATATACCCGAATAAACATTCCGCTTTTTTATTTCCGCAGCCCGCATGCTTTGATCTTGACCGTTGATTTGTTTTGATCCTGCAGCCGATATTGAAGTGTCTGTGTTTTGAATGATTAATTCGGTTCTCCGTTTTCCTTCATCATTTTTGGTTTGCAATCGTATTTTGAACTGTGATTTTCACCTGTGGCCTCATATGATTGATAATCATTGATTCAACTAACTTCAAATTAATTGAGTGTTAATATTTGACATGAATCATACGTGAATTGTTGCAATTTTATTTCTATCTTAATTCAATCTCTTTCAACGCATGTTGTGCGTTATTTCAATGCAAACGTGATAATTGTAAGTTCCAGACCGTAATATTTTAATCATCCCAATTCATTACGCTCAGTCATTTATGGAATCTTTATTGTTCTTTGTTAAATACAGGCTTCAACATGGGCAGTTGGTTGCTCGCTGCAATGTAATTGAAGAGTTTTCTTGGTTGATTTTCATAAGTTTTATGTCTGACAATTTTATTGTGATCAGTATGCAGAGAGATCATAAGTCTTTGGTCAGGTTTTGTGAAGAGAAAGAACTTCAGCCTCTTTTGTATCAAGAGCATGTGTCACCACCTTTTGATGCAAATGTTCCTGGTGAAAGCAGCAGTAGTGAAGAAGAACCTGATGTTCGATCCACCTACATACAGCTCCCTCATAAGAAGAGAAGGAGGATCACTGAGAAGGCAACTGATCCAGATGATACCATTATCAAAGATTTTATAATCAATGAAGAACTTGTTCCTCCATTAATTCCTTTGAAGGAGAAGCAAGTGCCAGACTTCTCAGTTTTCAAGAACAATGTTGGTCATCATAAATATTCTAAGAGAGATGTTTCAGCTCCCTTACTGTTTGTCAAAGACAGCTAGCAGGCCGTGGTGGACCTCTACAGTTTATTACGGGATGTTTCCCGTGATTATGTGATGGGCATCTTATGACATTTTGTGAAACATTTGCTATGAACCATTCTCTACTATGATATGATTATAATAGTTTGATTTTGCAAATCCCTATTTTCATGGGAAATATATCCTTTGTAACCGTCTTTGTAACTATTATTTAAAGGGATAGAAACCTCATGGGGAAGGGGGGAGATAATCGCCAGAGAAGGACTGGAGAAACATTGTTTCACTTGTGATCATGTAATTTTTTGCAGACCAATGAATCAAAGTTAGTTTCTTTCAGTATCCTCTTTGTGTAAGTTGTCAAATTTCTTTGATGGTGTCTAATATCTTCACAGCAGTTATCAATTAATACTGATGATTTTGCAGCTAATCATTAATGCACTGATCTCTGAGTTGGATTTTTCTTAATTCATGATCTTTGTATATTTATGTTTTAATTGAATTTCTTTAATTAAAATCTTTATCTATTTCTGCAAATGATTCACAGTAAATATTGAGTTCATGTTAATTTTTCAATTGACAAAAGAACAACAGGATAATCTTGGATACACTTAATCTTTGAATTATTATCAGTAATTTTCATTGTCTGATTGTACTTTGAAGTAATGAGTTAATGATTCAATTTCACATTTCTACCAAGTTGATGAGATAGCTTGTTGAAACACAAACCAAGTTACCCTGCATACAAACAATACACTATCTTTAGGTTAGATCTGACTTAACTTAGATTTCTTTTAAGGTATATTTGTTGTAGGTTTAGATCCATTTCAGAATCAGGACACTTTTGTACTTCCATCTCAGGAAGACAGATCCTTCTAGGATCAAACCCCATAAGTGCCAGTGGAGGCTTTTGTATCCGTGGGAGATTACTATTCCAAACAGGCTGGGGATAGAACTGTTCTTGCGTAGGACCTTTTGATGCCTTTCAGTCTGGGTTTTCCCCCTCTATTGTTAGCCTTAGAACCCATTCTAGCACCTACTCATTCGAGGATTCAACATGGTCATGGGGGATTTTTATTATATTAAAAAATATAGATATTAGGGGGGGGTTATAATTATGTACCTAGGGTATTGGATAAGGTCATTGAGGGTTTCAATTGGTACTCTATGTCTAAAGTTGGTGTGAATTGGTGTGAATATGACTATGTGTGAGGTCAAATTAATAATGTTTGAATAAGTATAGTCTATGTGTGAAAGTGGTGTGAATCCAATTTTGTTTGGAGTTAGTGTGGGGTTTGAGCATGTATGATTTGTGAGTGAATGTGGTGTGAAGTTGATTGGAATGATTATGTATGAATTTGACCTATGTTCAAGGGGCTTTTCCCCATCTTGAAATATTTTCTTTCATTAGGATTTCATATTTCACCCTACCAACATTTATAGGGGTTATAAGAGTTGTGCCATGTCACCATACTAAGGTTAAAAATAAAAAGGGGTATTAAAAATTTAATGGAAAAAATGTATACATAAGATATATAGTGAAATCAGGGGTTTTTTATTTGGAAAGGTGTACTGGAAGGGGGTTTCAACAATATGATTTTAAAGGAATTCCTTAATATCTAGTGAAATTAGGGGCATTCTTTAATATCCTATGATCGCATGTGCTATGTTGTAGGTTTAGAGAGTGAACCCCTAGAGAAAAAGGTATGGATCATATGGTTCTCAACATGGTATAAGGATTAAACCTACACCTTACACATTTTTTGCATTGAGGGACAATAAAAACTCCTTGAACCAACATGCATGATCTCCCAAGGGGATTATTTTCCTCTTAGTGGGAATATTGCCACCATTAAGGATTTTAGAGAACTAGGTATTAGTTTGAATGTTTGTACAAGGGTTAGTCAATGAAACTTAGACATTAGTCCTAAAAGGTATCTTCTAAGACTTGAGGGCCATGAATGAGGCCCAAAAAAATTATTGATGTCTATCTACAGAATTTGTTTCCTTAAAGTGATACTATGGGTATTGTTAGAAAGATTTGAGCACGAAAAATGAGTCTCAAGTTGCTAGACATGGATGAGGGAGGAATGAAAATCATTAGGACCTCATTAGGATGTGGGCATCATTGTGATGTTTTGAGCACTCAATATTAGTCTCGATGACTTGACCATGGTTAAGGGAGGAAACTAAATCCTTGCACCCTAAATGTATATTCTAAGGCTCAAGGAACATGAACATGGGTTCAAACCACTACATAGGACCTTAATTTTGGATCTTTATCCTTTGAGATCAAGAATTATATAACCTAACTCTTGGTAAACAATGTTTGAGATAGACAAAAGAAGCAAATATGTTAAAAATTATAGGCATTTAGTATTTATTTAGTATTTAATTCTCCTTGCTATAAACCACGCTCTTATACCAATTGATGCAAGACAGGATCAGAAAACCCAATCCAATCCGCAAACCCAAGAGTAGCTAGGTTCCAAGTATGGAGGAACCTCCAAACTTAGACCAAAACAGCTGAGTCTTTCTTCTGCATCGCCCTTTGAAAGACAGACTTCTGCAATTGCGGGTTGCGGATCTCGCCTGATTACGGAGCGTCGAACAAAATTCTTTTCGTGATTTTGTCCTGCAGTTCACCTTTCTGCAGTCGCCTTTCTACAGCGACCTTCCTTCTGCAATTACGGATGCGACTTCACAACTTATCGCAATTGCTTTACACAATCACTCTCCGCAAATATCCTCTTGCAATCGCCTCCTTCCTGCAGTTGTGGATATGCCTTCTTCTGCAGTTGCAGGTGTCTTTTTAGATTTCCTTCCGCAATTTCCCTCCGCAAAGTGGCTTCCGCAACTGGATTTGGGTCGTCGAAACCATCCGATCCGTCGATCTCTTGTGGATTCCCTCTCGTCTGTTGATCTGCGATCAACGTTGAACACCCACTTTAGGAATTGTGGACGTCTAGCCGCTGCACAACTTCATCCCACGATGTGTTTTCCCCGTCGTTGATCTTTCCCGTGTGAGTTCAGTCTCGATCTCCACCACACGATCCTCGCTTTCCCACATCTTATCAAACATGTACCTTGGATTTGCAGAAACTGTTCTGGATCGTCGATCTCCCTCTTCTTGTGATCTTGGTCATCCAGACTTTCCTTCAACCGTCGACTGGGGATTTTTTTCTAGTTCATTTCCTCTGGTTAAATTGAACCTGCGATCTCGTAAATTGATAAATAGAATGATCGATTTCTCACATCTCATGCAAAGTAAATCATCACGGCCTTCGGCTTCTGAAGATCCCTGTCAATAACACTCCATTCAAAAATACAGAGGGAATTTATGCAGTTCTGGTTATTGAAAGAAGATGGGATTAAACGATTAAGCGCAGAGTGTGGGTGCTCTGTTCTTCATTTCATCAAAAACACTTTGCTCAGTTACATACAATGATTAAATAATGACTCTACAGACTTGTCAGATCTGATTAAGTAGGATCTGGACTCCTATATACAGCAAATACACAACAAACCCTATCCTCGAGCTATCCCTTGCAAGATTCGAAGACATGTGTGGAAATTCGACATTATTACAATCAAAACCAACTACAATTAATCAGTAACTAACCCTAGACATTCTAGAACTATTACAAGGCAAATAGCATTGACTACTTTAATCAGAAAACATAGAACTTAGGTTGATGCTCCTGCATCACACTATCCTATGTTTACCATCTCTATTTCTCTTACCTTTCATAAATAGTAAGACAATCTTATAAGCCCGACCACTTTTAAATCACACACACATATATATATAGATAGATATTTATACGCCAAGCATGATCTTTAATTTCCTCATATAATATTATAACCACAACTCAATCATAATTCTTTTATACCATCTATCCATGGAACACCTATTAAAAAGAATTGCATACAAGTTAAATGAAAATTCTCTGCAAATATATATGTTAACACCAACGACCTATTTAAAAGATCATTATATATAAAGAGGACATCTTTGTAACTACTACCCATTCCTGGGCAAGGACTCACAATATATAAACTGTTTTCATTTAGCTAACCTCAACACATTTAAAAATAGTAATCACAACACCCTAGGCTACTCATTCCACGTGTCAAAAAGAATTCTCTTGAGTAAAGAAAACAGAACTATTTACGTAACAAAACTTAGTTAATGAGATGAAATAAGCAGGGGTCGTAGACCCAAGTCATACATTTATTCCAGTACTCACAATTTATTTCAGTACTCAATATTTATTTCAATAGTCATTATTTATTTCAGTACTCACATTCCGCGATAAGAAATTCTCTAGCCATAAGAGATAGTTGGAGTAGTGGTTGTGGATGCTAAAAAGGAGTTTGGACACCTGTGCCTCTATACCCAGAAGAATGAAACCACCGCCGAGCCAGGAAACTAAATGAGGTCAGTGCGCAAATCAACTCGACTCTTAGTTTGGACTCCAAGTGGAACATCCAAATGAAATGGAACGGAGTGTTTTTAAAACAACGAGCAGACCGAGGGGGATACAACCGAAGAGTTGTCAAGTAGAAAGCACTGTAACTAAGATAGAAAGGGATAGAATCAGCGCACCCTGATATTTTATCAACCACGAGTTTATCTATGGATTCCAGGGGTAGGTTATGACACACACCAATAACCTATGGTCATACTAACTGATAAAAACGAGATGGAGGTGTCCAAGTGACGGTTAAGACTCCGAACAGAATTAGAGATTAATACTCAAAAACATTTACACAGTCACTAAGAGTTTAACCCAACGTCTAATGAGCAGTCTGCAGATACCATAAAGTATTTTTATGAGGGTTGTATCCTTATACGCAGAGAAAGACTCAAAGGTTAACGCAACCATTCTTATGAAAACCGAACTCAATCAACCTAAAACTCTCCCCATGCAGTTACATTATGTCAACCAATACTCGAATAGAGGCCAACAATTTTTTTAAAGACATGAACAATACAGGAATCAAAAACTTGAAGGAAATACTTCACCGGTTATTACTGAATTAGTGTAAATGAAATCAATTTCATAAGGGAAGGTTTAATTTATTCTCCGATACAGGATTTCTTCGCTAAGGTTATATATGCATGTAAATTCAACTCGAATTATCAGGTTAGAACCGTAAAAGGTATGCTAAATGCAATCACATCTAAATGCATAAACAATGCATGGCATTTTTTGTAAATAATAAAATATGCAAACATTCAGATCTAAGCACAAAATCCAATTCATAGAGTATGCACAGTAAATATATATTACGATTGGTATATTCAAATCGCAGTGCATATCCTAATCTTTCAGATCTATCTGCTACTACCATAGAGTATGCATAGTAAATATATATATATATATATATATATATATATTACGTTCTCTACATTCAAATTGCAGTGCATATCCTAATCTTTCATATATGTTTGTTAATACCATAGAGTATGCACAGTATATATATATATATATATATATATATATATATATATATATATATATATATATATATATATTACGATCGGTATATTCAAATCGCAGTCCATATTCGGATCTTTCATATATGTGTGTTAATACCATAGAGTATGCACAGTATATATATATATATATATATATATATATATTACGATCGGTATATTCAAATCGCGGTGCGTATTTGGATCCTTCAGATCTGTGTGCTAATACATGATACTTTAAAAATAATAAGATTATACATACTTTCAATCCAAGCACAAAGCGTACTAAGGGTGCATAAAACAAGATATGTTCAGTTTATAAAAACTGAATAAGGCACTCAGATCTTTCCGATCTGAGCGCTAATGCAAAACCTTTAAAATAAAATCATACAGGCTTTCAAAACCATGCGCAGAAAATTTCAAATAGATTAGAGTACAATATGAAATTCTTCTAATAGTTATCCTCAACTTTTATCATATCCTTAAACTAGTAGATCCATTAAGTATCGCATTTCAAAGGAATAAGCATACGATTTTCGATATACTACTGATAGCAAGAAATCTATCGTCGGATATTATACTCTTTCATGAGAATGAAATCATAAGTCAAGGTTTAAGCCATGCCACCATGGCTAAATAAAAACAAAATTCATTCTATACATACTACCCGAAAAATGATACATTTAAACCATCAGCTTATACTTACTTTAAAACAAGAAGGTAGATGGTTACTTGGGGAGTCAGCTCCTCCCAACCATAGGATAGAGTAACACGATGTTTACTCCGCTCCACCCCTGAGATGTATCACCACCATCCACCAGAACACAAGCAATTTATTCCTCGCGGCACTCTCTTCCAGAGTCCGTAACAAGTAGATGGACTTATGAAAAGAGAGAACACTCAACTCATTCCTCTATGCACAACTGTTAACACCCAAAAAGTGCTCACTACCTCATCTACCCCATTACATGATTCATTTGTCCATATTTCCTACCATATTTACCTTCAAAACCCTAAAATACCATTAAAAAGCCTCCAAAAGGCCACAAAACCATCAAAAAAACCTCCAAAAGGCTAAAAAACCCCTTTTTTCCCCCAAAATTATCCAAAATTCCTCCAAAATAGCAAAAACCCTCTAAAAAGGGAATAAAAAATATTAAAAATGAGGAAAAAGAGGGGAAAAAGGAGGAAAAAAACCCTAAACAGCTGACCTAAACCATATGGTTCCCAAAACCATGGGCCAGTACTCCACCACTAAAAACCTATAAATAGGTGATGGAGACCCCTCATTTCATATCCACAGTCAAATACACCCTTACTCTGCCAAAATCACTCTCGAAACCCTAGCTCACCCTTGAGCTACTTTCACCATTGAGTGCCCCTTTTGGCCCATTTCCACCATTTGGAGAAAGAGAAGGAGCAAAGTTGGAGTTTGGAGAAACCCTCTTGGATCATTGCAAGAACTTCACCAACCTTCACATTGGATGTATAATCTTTAATACAATAAACCATTTATATTCCATGTTTTGTTATGTTTCTTAATGTTCATGCTAGTTTAGAATTTATATTGTTTTAGCATTTTAATTTACTGTTTATTGAACTGCTACTAGGGAGTCCATTCTCCTTAGTAGGTGCTCATTTGCACAAGCTAGGGGGAAAACCCTAGCTACAACAACATGGCATCCCATGTTATCACAGTGCATGTTATTTATAGTTTTTCCCAAGTCTTATGCCATCCCAATCAAATCTCCAATCTATCCTTAAATCTCTGTGATTTAGGATCTTGTCTGGTTGTTGAGTTTTAAATTGAGCTTGATTGGTTCAGTTATCTCTAGCTTGCTTTCACTTGTTCTTTTGTGCCATGGTGGTGTCCCCTCATTTAGTTGAACTCTCTATTGACACGGTTCTATCAACAGGGGTTCACTTCGCACTACTATAAACAAACACCAACCAAACACCCATAAGCATCGGCCCATAAAGGTTTTACCCTTTCCAGCAACACCCGCGGAGTGAGTGAAGTCTCACCCGAGATGATTAAGGGGGCTACAGGAACCAAGTTTTCGCAGTAAGGGGACGACATGCATATATTCTCACTCTATCGCTACAGAAACCAAAGATTTATCTTCACATCATGCTTAACAATTCAAACATACATTCATCATTCGCATTATCAATGTGAAATCAACATTTGCACTAACATGGTATAACTGGCGATCGCATCAACATAAATTACAGAGCAACAGAACTTATGCATAACACAATATTTTGGTCGCATTCATCATTCAACGCAAACAGAGATACAAGAAAGAGACATAACCGAACATCTTCATGCATTAACTCATCAAAAACCTGCGGTACAACCTTCACGGGGGAAGTTCCAAACAATTTATCGCGGATCCATACAAAACTTGTTGAAGGCGGAGAAAGACATTATATAATTCATCTGCTCATCGATTGATCAACTGATCCCCTTAGGCTTACAATCATAGTACTGTTTATAGGCAACTAAGGCAGTTACAAAATGGTCCAAATGACCCATTCTAACTAACTAAACTAATCTTGCACTTTCGTTGGCTCCTTGTTCTTTGCGAATGGTCATTTCTTCCATGGATGGTCCTTCTCGTTGCTTTCGGCTTCAGCACTTCATACGGTCTAACTCCGTTCCAACAAGCCCCCAACACAAACTTGTGGCTCGCCCTCGACCCGCCTCAGCTGGACACCTCTGGTGCATTTACTTGGGACTTGAAATCATCGTATGCAACTCTAATCTAGTCGACGGCTTCTTTTTTCGATACTTTGAGTACTGCAGAGTCTTCTACCTGTTGTTCTGTTGGGCATTCGCCATTCATTTGTTGTGCCTTTTCTAGATCCTGCTTGACCTGTGCCATTCCTGCCATTGCCTGCATGGCCAACTGTTCTGCTTTTTTTTGTAATTCATCTAGGTGCGTAGTCCTCATTTGATGCCTTTCTCGTGCCTTATGTACTCGATGTTGGAGTTCCTTCAGCTCCATGGCCTTTGTCATATGCGTGAGTAGGAACATCGCCTTAAGAAATCCCTTCGGCGATTCCAATTGTGCTTATGCCTGGGCGAGTTATGTGTTCAGTTGGTGCAACTGCTCATCTTGTACTAAACTTCCCCAAAACTCTGTAACCTCTTCAGCAATTTTCTAGGCCACCTTTTTCATCTCTGCGATCTCAGTCATGGCCTCTTCTATCGCATCCTGGTGACACTGGATCTATTTTGGTGGTGTGCTAGGTATCATCTTCGCCTGCAGCGTCTCATTCTCCTTTCACAGGTCTATGATGACTACTCCCAACTGTATTTCTTTTGCTTCGGGTAAATTGTCTTTATATATTTCTGATGCTTCTCCGCATGCAATGGAAATCACATGCTCCATCCTTTGCCTATCTTCTACGGCCTTTGTGGCATCCTGCAAGCTTACTTCTTTTTCTTCTTGAAGGTGTTGAATTTCTACCTTAATGTTTTGCACCTGTCGTTTGTACTGGATCATTTGATTATGCGTTGTTGCTTCCCGTTCCACAATTTCCTCACTTGTCGCTGTCTGAATTTGTTGTAGTGACAGTATCGGCAGAATGTTGAAGTCTACCATGACTTGGTCATGCTTTCGTAACTCTGTGTCCAACTCTTTTGTCCCTGTCGTCATAGCCTGTGGCAAGATATGCACTAACCTTGGCTTTGTGCCGATGTCCACTTCGGTTCTGGGTACTGAAGCACTTGGTCACGCCTTGTCTTTTTTAATTACTGTCTCATTCAGGTCTATTAGCACTTCCAATAGCTGTGACACGTGGTTGAAGAATTCGGTCGCATGTTGAGTGGATTTTTCTCAGTTTTCTTCTATCACTGTTGTCATATTCTATACGAGTGTGTCTATCTGTTCTTGGGGAATGCCGATAGGTGCGCTCCCCTGGCCCTTTTAGAATCAGAACTTCGTCCATCCCTCCTCTCGTTGGGCCTATATATCGGATTCTGTTGGCGTCCCGATGGATGCTCCATCCTTAGTCACGGTGCGTAACTATTGGTCCTCTTCTGCGTTGTCGCCTTCTCCTGTCTCCTCCTGTGCACTTTCTTTGGTTGGTTCTAGTCCAGTTGCTGGCTACCCCTTTTCCGGATCCGACAGTTCCTCCTCTGCTACCGGATTTTTCCATTATTGAGTCCAGTCATCGATTATTTCATCTAACTCCTCATTCATCAGCTTGTACTATTTCGTCAGCCACTGTTTTCCTGGGTCGACGCGCACTTTTATTTTGATTACTTGCGACTCGGCTGTTAGTCTTGCGACTCGTTGATGCTTTTGCAATGCTTCCTATGTTATTCACGGGACCTCCTCTGCACCATTTTTCAGCATTTCGAAGTAGATATAGAAGATGATGTTATTTCTTTTTATGAGCTCCTTGTCATTCAGCGCCCATAAATTTTGGTACCACTCACCTTGGCAAACCCTGACTGCTGGTGTGGTCATCTTCTGGTAGTCTATCAGTTCCTTCCAACCAACCATCGCAATGAGTATCAGCAACCATGAATATGTGAATGCTTTCCCTTGTTCCTGCACAAGGATTGTGTCCTTCGTTAGCTCGTTCACTAGGAACAGTCACCAATTCATTTGGACCCCTGCGGCACACTTTTCCGCAGTGGAAATCACCCATGATGCGCACTGGTTTGGACGATTCTTTCGTACCATCTTGATGGCGAATAGTCTGGCTACAACTCTTACTGCCTTGTTCTTGATAGTTTCTATCTTGTATCCACGATTGTCCTTTTCCACCCCATACTTTTCCTTCAATTTGGTTGCTAAGCGCTTGTTGTTGTCTTTGCCCTTAAAATACTACGAAGGGTCTTCCCCTTTTTTGGGTAACCCAGTTATTTGCGCTATTAAGTCGACCATTACCGGTACTTTTTCTTCGAGCCATAAATAACCTCCGCGAAAGTAGGCAAGGACTTGGGTTAGGTTCAACAGGCCAGACTTGTAATACCCCATTTTGACCCTTAGGATATATTAGCTTTTAATGTAAATATTGTATACATGTGATATATGTTTTCCTAGCGTGGAGATCAAGGCCAAGGCCCCGCTAGTGGATGCTCGAATTTTATTTGAAAGGCAAGTATTAGATATTATGTTACCCATGTGCTATTTATCCATGGGACATTGTAAAAATGATGTAAATAAACATCATGCAATAAAATACCACAACTGGCTATGGAAGCAACTAATGAGAAGGGGCCATGTGTATCCACTAGAAGGTGGTGAGGGGGTTGTGGGATTGAACCATAGGCTACCAAATTTTATCTTGAGAACCCATTTGAGCTACCTTTCTGACATTTAATTCAGTTGTAAGAAAGTTGTTGAGAAATCATTCCATGGCTTCAATGGAGCATGGACAGCCCAGAAATTCATATGCCAGGGTATGGGATCTGTTTCCTTGACCCACAAGTCACTCTACCTCATGGGAATGGGTTCTTCCTCATTCCCATTCCATTATTGAACATTCCAGCATCAGTTTTCATCCATTATGAATGCCCAGCAGTGAGAAAAACCAGAAATCGCAACTTTGCAAAAACCCACGTTTTGAAGAGCCATAAACACCCAGAATCGGTATTTGACAGTGAAATCCAATGAGGGATCTATAGATATGAACCTTAGGGCAAAATTGAGAATATTAGATACCCCAAAATTCATTGGAAAACCCAGTTTTTATAGCCCAGAAAACCAATGACGGAATTTAGTTACTTGATGACAGAATTGTGAGAAATCCAAGTGTGGATGTTTGAACAAAGGATTGGATTGCTTGAATTTAGCTTGAGATGTCTGTAGCTCTGGGGTTGAGCTCATTGGCTTAGAATCCTCCTCCTTTTCTTATTGTATGCTTGATAAACCCAACTAGGTGCTGGCTTAACATGACTGTTTGAGTGAAACCACGGCTGTGAATGAACCCATCTAGCTCCTCCTTAGTGGATACACAACCTAGTTCGGGGGTGATCTCTCAGCTGAAAGAATATAGGCTGGACAGAGATCTATGGTTGGGTGGAACGTTGCTCTCACATAGCCAGTTGTTGGAACATTTACATTTCAAGATAAGTATTCTTGTGGTTGAGTTATGTTAATTCTATGCTATGCAATGTTTTAATTAATGACTGTTGTTTATATGTTGAACGCATGATGATACTGTGTGCATATACAATGTTTAATTCCGTTGTGCTTGTTGAGTATGAATATGTATGCACAAGTTTTATTTATCCATGCATTTCTTAGCATTTTGAATGGGGCTGGGATTGTCAATAAGCCCAGTATGTTGGTCATGTTCGCTCCCTTGCATCGGATTGACAAGAGGGGACATGAAAGAGTGGTATCAAAGCCCATGTTGCAACACTGGGGCTGCTTGGGCCAAACTCTGAGTTTGCAGGTGGATATCAGAGTGTTTTTAACACGGTATTGATGAATTTTGGGTGGTATTTTGATTGGGGAAAATGGCAGAATCAGAGTTTTCAGGTGTGGCATAGAATCACACCATTGCATAGATCTCACCAAGAGCTTTCCAACGGTACCAGACTTGCCTTATTTGGTTAAGGGACGAGGGAGATATGAGCCCTGCGAGTTTGCAGGAGCGGAAGAGGTGTTTCGACAATTCCGCAGTTTCAGAAGTTGCATAGGTTGCGCAAGAGTTGTACAGGTTGCGCAGGAGTTACACAGGTTGTGCAGTTGGAATTGCGGAGTTTCACAGGTTGTGCAGTTCGAATTGCGGAGTTGCACAAGTTGTGCAGTTCAAATTGTGAAGTTGCACAAGTTATGCAGTTCTAATTGCGAGGTTGCATAGGTTGTGCAGTTTGAATTGCGTAGTTGCACAGGTTGTGCAGTTGGAATTGCGGAGTTGCACTAGTTGTGTAGTTAAAATTGCGGAGTTGCAAAAGTTGTGCAGTTCGAATTGCGGAGTTGCACAAGTTGTGCAGTTCGAATGGCAGAGTTGCACAGGTTGTGCAGTTGGAATTGCAGATTTGCATAGTTGGAATTGCAGAGTTGCACAGGTTGTGTAGTTCGAATTGCGGAGTTGCACAGGTTGTGCAGTTGGAATTGCGGAGTTGAACAGGTCGTGCAGTTCAAATTGTGGAGTTGCACAGGTTGTGTAGTTGGAATCGCGGAGTTGCATAGGTTGCGCAAGAGTTGCACAGGCTGCACAGGCTGCGCAGGTTGCACAGGGTTAAAAATGAAAAGTGGTCAAACCCATAAATTTATAGAAGATGAATGGTGCATCGGAATAGAGATCCGCGAGTTGCTAAGTGTTCCTTGTTGTATATACTAACTTTTCCCGGTAAAAAACTTTTCTTGATTCCTTCTAGATTTACTTCTACAGGTGGCTGAAGTTGGACTTCCATGAAGTTTTGCAACTGTGTAAAAGTGCAGAATTTTGGTAAAATTTGTCATTTTTGAAATAATTACCACACCCAGAGTCAGAATGAAGCACGTGGATAGGCATTGGAAAGCTTATCCAGTAGGTAACAATGGTGCATAACCAAAATTTGAAGGAGGTTATCATACCTCATAGTTATGCAGAGCAGAAATGTGAAAGTGGCTGTTTTGACAAAGATTGTTTTCCATATGGGCAATTTCTAGAATTGCATGCCTGGAAAGTAGCAAGTTGGAATATTATGCACAAGTATATGTATTGAATTGATGCTTGGCGATAAAATCATAGCTAATGATTCCTTGTTTGTTTGCTAGAAGCCATGAAATCAGGGCAACTATTATGTGGAAGAGGAATTCCATGCAAAGATGAGGGATTGGAAAGGGAGAATTCCTTAACCCCTGTCTTGCTAAATATATTCATATTTTATAATGTTTGTGTACATAAAATTATGGCATGGGAATGCTGAAAATGCAGAGATTATATGGATGGCATGAATATGTACTAGTTGGCATATTCATAAACAATGCACAGTGCATGAGAATATGTTTTTACACGCATATGATATTACATATCGGTAAAAGTAGTGGGATTTTACATATGCAATGAATCACTAATGGTAAATATTGTGGTTGATAATCACTATTGGTGTTGGTATTGGTTGTAGGACCAAAGACAGCAGGAGCATTGCTGAAGATGTTGATGATGTTGTTACATGTGACCAGCAACCTTATGAAGAAAAGGTCAAGGCAACAAATCTATGATCAAGAAGTTGGTGGGTGAATTCTGCAATCCCCTGTAAGAGACCAACTGATCAAGTAACATCAAAGGCGTAAATGGGATCCATACAAGTAATGGTTTAATTGTAATGATTTCATATGTGTTGAAAGGAGATTGGGTAAGAATCCTTTGAACCATATTTAGTAATCATAGAATGGTATGCATTTAGGATTGAAATGCATTCGTGAGAATGACATACTGCCATAGTGTGGTGGAACATGGAGTGGTGAAGGAAAGAGGTCTCACACCATGTGACTGTTTAGAAATTTAGACTACATTCATATAAGAATATATCATGCCCTGTGTATGCTGGTTATGAGCTTAATAACCAAAACAAGTGAGGACTGGTGGTCTTGATTATGGTAATGCATCCTATATGAGATAGTGATGGTTAGGCCATAATATGTTTGAATGCATAATATTCATGAATCAATACAAGGTAGCATTGAGTGGATACGCATTAAGAGATTTTATAAATCTTATAGTTATGCATTAAGTGGATGCATATGAAAAGTTTGAGAAAATGTTGTAAATATGCATGCATAAGTGTGGGTGCACATGTTGTAATGCATTGCATGAATGCATAGGGATGGTGCATGTGTATTTGCAAACTAAATAATGAATGAGATGATGAATTGATGATAATTCTAGGATCATTTCATGGGTTGTTATGAATGCAGAATAGTAAGTGCATGAAGAGGGAAGTCATGATCGATGGGCTGCCGGAATGCTCTGTGGAAGGGCAGAGTTGTATAAATGATATGACTGTGAATAATGAGTATCTAAAGTTTCATTTAAATTGCATAAATGTTGCTGACTGTTTGGATGATTGAAAGTTTCAAATTCCAGGTAGAAATGTCTTACGTATGGAAGTGAAGGTAAGACCATAGTAAAGACCGAACTCTATCATATGCAAAATCCAAAGGTTATGAGAAGGTTCTCATGGTTGAGAAATTTAACTTATGCATGAAACAAATCTGAAAATATTCATATTTAAGTTTATGAGAATAATATCATGGTTGCAAATCAAATTTTTGTAGGGAACAGATTTGAAAATTTCAATTTAGAGCTTATGAGAAGGAATCTCATGGTTGAGAACTCTAAGTTCTGATTAGAAAGAAGAATTGTAAATCCCGGATTTTTAAATCTCAGATTTGGAATTTTGCTAATAAATGACTAATGAATATTTGGCTCATATGAATTGTGTCAGGAGGACATGTTGTAAGTGGATGTTCATGTATGGCAGCAGACATAAGACCATAATGGGAGAAGTGATACTACTTACAAGAGCCAAGCAATATGAGGGTAGCCTCATGGCTAAGCAAATCATTTTTTGTAGTAGACAGAATTGTAAATTCATATTGAATTTAATTATTAGTGTCATTGATTGGTTATGAAACAATCATATTTTAATTTTACTGTTAAATTTTGCTGACTATTTGTCTATTTAATAAGTGTGCCAGGAAGACACATTGCAGTAAGAACATGAGAGAGGGCCTGCAGAATCCAAACTTAATGGGAAGGATCCCATATCTTGGAAATGGGTTTCCGGTGAAACGCCATTGGATATTTTGATAATGTCCCATCTGCATTGCATGATTAGCAAACAATATGAGTGAGATGGTAAATATTATGTCAGTAAGACATATGAGGGTTATGTAATATCAAAAGGAGTTGGAATGGCAAACTAAGGGACTGTCAACTCAAAGAAGGAGCCCCCATTCCTCATTAATGAAGAAAGACTACATTTGCAAATGGATAAGTGTTCTATGACCCTAGCTAAGAACAAGCATGTCTAATTGTTAGATTTAATATGCAGAGCATGTTTTATTATTTCATTATTATTCCAGACTGCTTGAGTATGATTAGGGCCTACATGTCTCACATCTGAAATGGAGTGCACACCTTTCTGGTGTTGGATTATGATAGGGTTGTCAATATTGACTACACCCTAAGGGAATGGACGCATTCCTGGTGTTTCAATACTTGATAGTGAATGTTATGAAACGTGGTTACAATTTTAGAGCAGCAGTACTGATGAGTTTGCTTATCCATCTTGTGTTGTCATCTAAAACAGATGCAATTTGGTGTTGCACACGGAAAGAGCATAATGAATGGTTGTTGTGGAGGTATTGATGAAGGGTTGTTGCATGCCTAATAAACCCAGTTGATGCACTGGTTTGGCATTATTTGCTTGGATGTTGTGGGTACTGTGGGGCCATACTAGCCTGCAGTCAAGAAATTCACCTAAAGATTTCATAAAGGGAACCGCTGGTTTGCACAAGAGAAGGAGTGTCATCCTTGTGTGGGTGAAGAATTGTTATGTGCATGAAGGGTTGTGACATGTGTGAAAGGCTGATGCAAGCCTAAGGCAAAGTAGTAGCGCCTTGACCTATAATGGTCGGTGGCGTAGTTTCCTTCCATTGGCTGATGACCCAGACGGATGTGTTGGCTTGGCAATGGAGAGGGCCAACCAGGTATGGGACTGGTTGGGCACCACAAATGCTTGGAGCAACCTGCGTGCTAGCCGAACATCCAAGTCCATAGGCGATCCCAAGGCTTGCAAAGCAAAGCAGGACCCTGTGGACCAGAGAGGAAATGTCTAATACAAATAAGTATTCAATTTCATTCATTTCTTATTTGGAATAACGAAGGTTTCAAGTATAAGTCCTCTAATAATTAAGCTGATACACTATTGTTTTTTTGTTGGAAACCTTGGTCAGTGCAGGAAGCAAGGATCCTGAAAGAACTACAATTCTTAGTAAAACCAGAGAGTAACTAGTTGTGCACTATAAATTCTTGGTAGAACGAGAGAGTAACTCGTTGTGCACTATAAATGCTTGGTAAACCCAGTCGGCGTGAAGGTGTACTGGTTGGGCATTAACTACTTGAATTTTATGGAGCAGCCGGTGTGCTGGCCAAACATTCCTCAAATACTTGATAATACCCAGTCTGGGTACTAGCTTAGCATATTGCTAAATGGGATGTCTGATAAACCAGTCGGCGTACTAACTTAGCATTGCCTATACGAATGGTTGAGGAGTAACCTGTGTGCTAGCCCAACATTCGTTATTGTATCCAAAAGAAATCCAAGGCTTGTAAAGCAAAGAAGGACCCTGTGGAATAAAGTGAAGACATCCAATGCAGATAAGTATTTGGTTATCTTGCAACTTCTTGCTTATTTAATATGAATATACATGTGTACATGATTTGGTTATGATTTTCTAAACTCTTGTTTAGAGATAAAACCTATGAAAATAAACTAAACATGTGAATTGATTCAATGTTTGAGTGTGGGTATTGCTGAAAGCGAGGACTATGAAAGCATCTTAAGGATGCATGTGGACATGTGACTATCCTAAAAAGCTCAGCTTGAGCAGTAATGAAAGATGGTGCTAGTGGGACTGTGTGGGTCCTAGCAGCCAAGAGTTGTAGACAAACCATGTGGAGGGACTCCATGGTTGAGAGGTCTGGAATAGACCATAGACACTAAGTGTCATAGCCAAGAAGGGCAGGTCAAGCATTCACGTTGAAGTGAAAGAGGCTAGGAGCATGAAAACCACAGTGGTGGTGTGGGTTCCAGAATGGAACAAGACGAAGAGGAGAAAACTCTTACTGCTCCCTCTTTCCTTTTTTGTTCATGCATCTATAAAAACAGAAAATTGTTGAATGCATGTGTGGTTGAAAGTAGAGTGTGTTTATTTGCTTGAAATAAATTGTGAATGTTGAAGTAGTTAATTCCCTGTGAAAGAATGGACATGAATGAGCTCATGTTCCTGTTGGGAAAGCATGAAAAGCATGAAAGTCTCATGGATAAAGCATGGACTACCCATGTCAATTGGGAAATTAATTTACTAATTTTAATGTTTCTATTATGCTTGGCCTAACATAATTACAATGATGCATTTCACAGATGAGAAAGTGAACTTAATTTATTACAATTATTGCAAAGCAAGTGCTACTTGTGGGAAAAGTGAAATCCAGTTGTGCACATTGACCATGGCAGTAGACCAAAGGCTATTGGACTTGGATGGAACTCTCCTTCAAACAATTGCCAAGACCCAAGAAAATCTTGAAGAACTGCTCAAGCTACAAAAGCAGCAGAATGAGATGAACCATAAGGTTTTGCAGGACTCTGTTTGTCTGCAAATACAAGTAAAAATAATTTTGGAAATAATCAACTAAGGAAAGGACAATGGATCAATGAGGAGACATTCATCCAATCAATCCACTAGGAAATGTTCCAGGTGGGAAGACTCAAAGGAAATTGAGCAGGAAAATATAAAGCAGCTAGTGAAATGTTGGAAATGTGGAGGGAATCATTGCCTCCGCAACTGTCCAACAAAGGAACATCAAAAGGGTAGCAGTCATAAAGCTTTCAGACTTGTGGATGAGCTAGAAGGTCAGAAACAGTAGGAGCAGATTGTGGAAGCCAAAGGACTTGGTCCTGAAAGTTCAAAGTAAAGGATAGAATGCATAGCAGATCTGCAAAAGTTTTGAAAAATTTGGACGTGTAAATTGTATATGTATTCCTAAGTATTGGAACACCAAGGATGGTGTTATTCTAAGGGGGAGGGGATTGTAATACCCCATTTTGACCCATAGGATATATTAGCTTTTAATGTAAATATTGTATACATGTGATGTATGTTTTCCTAGCGTGGAGCTCAAGTCCAAGTCCCCGCTAGTGGATGCTCGAATTTTATTTAAAAAGCAAGTATTAGACATTATGTTACCCATGTGCTATTTAGCCATGTGACATCGTAAAAATGATGTAAATAAACATCATGCAATAAAATATCACAACTGGCTATGGAAGCAACTAATGAGAAGGGTTCATGTGTATCCACTAGGGAGTAGTGAGGGGGTTGTGGGATTGAATCATAGGCTGCCAAATGTCATCTTGAGAACCCATTTGACCTACATTGCTGACATTTAATTCAATTGTAAGAAAGTTTTTGAGAAATCAGTCCATGGCTTCAATGGAGCATGGGCAGCCCAGAAATTCATATGGCAGGGTATGAGCTCCGTTTCCTTGACCCACAAGTCACTCTACCTCATGGGAATGGGTTCTTCCTCATTCCCATTCCATTGTTGAACATCCCAGCATCAGTTTTCATCCATTACGAATGCCCAGCAGTGAGAAAAACTAGAAATCGCAACTTTGCAAGAACCCACGTTTTGAAGAGATATAAACACCCAGAATTGGTATTTGACAGTGAAATCCAATGGTTGATCCATAGATATGAACCTTGGGGCGAAATTGAGAGTATTAGATACCCCGAAATCCATTGGAAAATCCAGTTTTTATAGCCCAGAAAACCAGTGACGGAATTGAGTTACTTGATGACAGAATTGTGAGAAATCCAAGTGTGGATGTTTGAACAGAGGATTGGATTGCTTGAATTTAGCTTGAGATGTCTGTAGCTCTGGGGTTGAGCTCACTGGCTTAGCATCCTCCTCCTTTTCTTATTGCATGCTTGATAAACCCAACTGGGTGTTGGCTTAGCATGACTATTTGAGTGAAACCACGGCTGTGAGTGAGCCCATCTAATTCCTCCTTAGTGGATACAGAACCCAGCTCGGGGGTGATCTCTCAGCTGAAAGAATATAGGCTGGACAGAGATCTATGGTTGGGTGGAACGTTTCTCTTACATAGCCAGTTGTTGGGACATTTACATTTCAATATAAGTATTCTTGTGGTTGAGTTATGTTAATTATATGCTATGCAATGTTTTAATTAATGACTGTTGTTTATATGTTGAACGCATGATGATACTGTGTGCATATACAGTGTTTAATTCCGCTGTGCTTGCTGAGTATGAATATGTATGCACAAGTTTTATTTATCCATGTATTTTTGAGCGTTTTGAATGGGGCTGAGATTGTCAATAAGCCCGGTATGTTGGTCATGTTCGCTCCCTTGCATCGGATTGACGGGAGGGGATGTGACAGGACTTCTCCAGTCCTAAAGCCCATTGTTCAGTCTCTCGTGTAATCGAACCATTTGCACCATGCTTTACTTCCTTGCAACGGAACTATTTGTTGACACAGTTCTATCAACAGGGGTTCACTTCGCACTGTTGTCAACAAACACCATCCAAACACCCTTAAGCATCGGCCCAGAAAGGTTTTACCCTTTCGAGCTACACCCGCGGAGCGAGTGAAGTCTCACCCGAGATGATTAAGGGGGTTGCAGGAACCAAGTTTCTGCAGTAGGAGGGGGACGTGCATCTATTCTCACTCTATCGCTACAGAAACAAGAGATTTATCTTCGCATCATGCTTAACAATTCAAACATACATTCATCATTCGCATTATCAATGTGAAATCAACATTCGCACTAACATGGTATAACTGGCGATCGCATCAATAGAAATTACAGAGCAACAGAACTTAAGCATGACACAATATTTCGGTCACATTCATCATTCAACGCAAACATAGATACAAGAAAGAGACATAACCGAACATAGTCATGCATTAACTCATCAAAAACCTATGGTAAAACCTTCGCAGCGGAAGTTCCAAACAACTTATCGCGGATCCATACAAAACTTGTCGAAGGTAGAGCAAGACATTACATAATTCATCTGCTCTTCGATTGATCAACTGAACCCCTTAGGCTTACAATCATAGTCCTATTTATAGGAAACTAAGGTGGTTACAAAATGGTCCAAATGACCCATTCTAACTAACCAAACTAATCTTGCGCTTTCGTCGGCTCCTTGTTGTCCGCAAATGGTCATTTCTTCCGCAGATGGTCCTTCTCATCGTTGTCAGCTTCCGCACTTCATGCGGTCTAACCCCGTGCCAACACTCTCCAAGTGCCATTTATTTTATTAAAAATAAAAAGAATATTATTTGTTGTGCAAAGTAGCACTTTGTGTTTTTTAGTTTTAATAACTCTTACAAATATTTACCAAAAATATTAAATCAAAATAATAATGTTTTTTTTGGGTATCACAGGTGATGAATCTAACACCTAAAGCTTGTGTTGAGGGCATAGAACTACGGTGGTTTAGGGTAATGTGGGGCTTTTCGTGAATAGAGGAAATGGTGATGTATGAAATATTGTTGACTCAAGTGGAGTGACATTAAATTTTGAATACTTTATATTTTTAGTTCCTTTTACTAATGTTTAAGAAATTTGATAAAAATTATATAGATTTTTTTTAATATGTTTAGAGTAAAATATTTTATTTTACTAAATTTGAATATTATTTAGAAAATATGTAACTATGTAATATATATATATGTTTCTTTCTAAATGTACATCTTCTCTTTTATTCCATAAACTAACATAGATTTATCTTAAATCCCAAGTTCCTTTCTTATAGATTCAAGTTTAAATTTTATTTTATTTTCGAAGCCCACATGGATTTTTTAAATTATTTTTCATTTTTTAATTATTTTTTATTTTTATAATGTATTGTTACTTTAAGTATGTGACAACATCTCCTCTAGACCTAGCTTCTAGGTGCAATAAGAAGTATCAAAATTGATGTCCAATTTGATGATGATTATTATTATTAAAAATAAAAATTAAGAATATAATAAGATTAGAGGGTTACATCTTACTCTTCCTCACTCAAAGATTGTTCAAATACAGTAAAAACAAATACAAATGGCCATTCCATGTTCTCTGTCATCGATGGCTCTCAAGTACTCCAGCTCATAAAAGCTGCTGCCCTGATAACGTTAAGTTTACGGAATCCAAAAATTGAGTGGCAGTGAAGCATGTGGAAGCGAATCTGAGGAAGAGTAAGGGAAAATAGGTTTCGCTTTAATTAAAGCTTATCTCTGTAAAGAACTGAGCACCAACTTCCATTGCCAGTTCTATCCCTGAAGCGCGGCGTCTCGCCACAGCCCATCTCATGATCTGACCCACATGCCACTATGAAAAGCTACTAAACGTGCTGCACAATCCAAAAAACAATTGAGCACCCATCTCCATCTATACAAAATGTCTGTAAATACTACTTTTTCTGCTTAATCTATGAAATCTAGCCGGGGGAGTAAAGTAGCTCGGAAGCAAGCAATTTCTAAAACATATATGTGCAAATAAACTGATATCCTTAAAATCAAATTGCACTGGCCGAAGCTATAAAAGCAAATGACTTTGGTAGTTTTATCAACATCCTTCTTAGCTTTTCTTCTCTCTATCTGAGTTGATCAATATTGCATTCCAGGCTTATGAGTAGAGTCCCAGCCACTAAGAAAGTACAGAGACAACATAAGAGAAAGCATGAACATGAGTAAAGTTGTGCAGTTGTGCTTTCTATGGATTCTTCTGTGGAGCACTGCGACAGATGCAGGCAATAATAGAAGAAGAAGTAGTAGGGTTCCATTGAAGCCTTGTAAGAATCTGGTGTTGTATTTCCACGATATACTTTACAACGGCAAAAACGCCAAGAATGCTACATCTGCGATTGTCGGGGCTCCCCAGTGGGGTAATCTGACCACTCTCACTATCAATAATCACTTCGGAGATCTGGCGGTGTTCGACGATCCAATCACGTTGGATAACAATCTGCATTCACGTCCCGTTGGCAGAGCTCAGGGATTCTACTTGTATGACGTGAAGAGCACCTTCAGCTCCTGGCTCGGATTCACCTTTGTGCTCAACTCTACACACCACAGAGGCACCATCACATTCGCTGGAGCGGACCCAATTCTTACAAAATACAGAGATATATCGGTGGTGGGAGGCACCGGTGATTTCTTAATGGCCAGAGGAATTGCCACCATCTCCACCGATGCGTTCGAGGGAGATGTTTATTTCCGTCTCCGCGTGAATATCACACTCTATGAGTGCTACTAACGTTTAACAGCATATAATTTTGTTGAGTTTGGATTGTTTTTTGGGGATTTATTATGAGTTGGGCTTTGCTCATCTTTATGGTTTGTTCGTTGGAAGTCTACGTTAAGTTGTTATTATTATTAAATAGTTTTGTGTGTCTGAGTTTAAAATTCTTCGCCCAAGGATCCATTTCGGCCAGGTGTTAGAAATGTAATGTCTTGTTATCTAATTTTCTCTTATTTTACAAAGTATTTTTTATTATTTTTCAATGCCTTGAGCGATTTAAGTGGATGTATTATTATGATTATTAATAATAGCATTGACATAAGATTTGTTTGCAAATAGTTTCAAAAGGACGGCCGCTCAAAATCAGGCACGTCTCTCCACCTCAGTCAAATTCTTCTCATGATCAATTTCATAAGTACAGTTAAGTTTGATGACAATATTTATCAAATTCTGGACTTGGCTATTATTTTAGCCGGTGGTTTCTGTTTTCTTAAAACTCAATATGTTATATGTTTTATATTGGATGGTGATATGTTTCATTCCTCGATTGATGGACATAAATCTTGTTTTACTTTGGATTAAAATGCTTACGAAGATTTATTGCATGGGCTATTTAGATATTGAAATATGTTTTTTAGTTATTTTTGGTTTAAAATCATTTTATTAAGAAATTTACAATAAATTTAGAATTTCAACTTATTTTGCTATTTTTCATTTTTATTTTATATCAGACTCACACGAATACTACTTTTGTATTTAACTTCTTAGATATGGAGTGAAATCCTGTTATAGTTTCCAAATTATCATAAAGCCTGAAATCTTTATTTTAAGTTCTAAGCTCTAGTAATAATACATGTTTACTAAATGCCACAGACACAATATTAGTTTTGATTATATGAGTTGTCATTAGAATTCACGTAGATGAGTTGGTGAGAGAGTATCATAGTGATCTAGATCCACAATTCATGGATCTAGAGAGTTATCTTGTTCATATATATATGTAATGTGTGTGTGAAGCATTTGATATATAATAGAAAAATATATTTTGTTTGTGTGAAAATGCTCTCTCTTTATTTTCTTGATATGGTATCAAAGCCTGGCTGGGCTTAAATCCCTTACCAGAGTACCTAGGAAGATGTGATAGCCATTGGAGCTGATTCTCTGTAAATATGTGTGGGAATGTGTTTTGATTGTAAAAATCAAATGATGTAGAACAGGCCAATTATAGAACAAACTAACATAATTAAGTTAGTGGTTCTTGACGCGTTGTGGTGCCGAGAGAACCAATCGATGATTTAGTTATGTCTACATGTGTTATATGCTAATGTGACCCGTCGTGTTTCGGGAGCATTAGTTACAAGTTGTTCTTAATAAGGTCAAGCTGATGTGACCCGTCGTGCTCCGGGAGTGTCAGTTACAGGTTATTTTTATGTAAAGTCAAGTTGTTTAATTGACTACTGAAGACATTCAGTATCCGGATCATGTTCCTATATAACTACTGAAATTTTCTCTTCGGGGGGATTTCACAGATGGAAGTGTATCCATAGCATGATTCTGTATCAAGATTGTCGTTTGGGAGGTCAAGAAGCATCAATTCTACAAGTACATCAATGATGGAAACTATGAATCAGACAATAAAATATTGTAATTTGTGATTTAGTATTGATGTGTGTTTTCAATCATTGTCATGTAAGCATTAAGGGAGAGTGTTGGAAGTAATGCTTCCATGGATATTAGAGATATGCTTACAAGTTGTAATTGTGGTTTGTTGACTTGTCATTGGAACTCACTTAGATGAGTTGGTGCTAGAGTGTCATATTAATCTAGATACAGAATTCATAGATCTACAGAGTTATCTTGTTCATATATATGTAATGTGTGTGAAGCATTTGATACATAATACAAAAATATATTTTGTGTGTGTGAAAATGCTCTCTCTTTTTTCTTGATAAACTCTCTTTTCTTAATAAACAATATGTTCAAAAATGAAATGTAATAAAAAATAATGATCTATGTAAATGTCTCATTCATATAAAAATATATAATATGATTTTTTATTAAAATAATATTCCATCCAATATTGTAAAACAAAGTTACTCTATAAAATATTATATATTGTATTTGAGGAAAGAGTTGTAAATAAAATTTTATTACTATTCAATTTTATTGATTTCATAAATCACTTTGAGGGGTACATATCTAATCATCTTTTCACTTCTCCTAGCTCCAGCCAACGCAGCATTGAACAAAAATTGCTGAGTACACCAATATTCCATTTTGTAACCCGTCCTTGCCGTTCCCCAGAATCAAAAGGATTGATATCATCTTTGAACGAATATTCATCAAAAATATAAATGCTGAATCCCCATTTCAACCAAACCATGGTATGCAGAACATTATCTAAGTTATCTAAAAGTGTGACCAAATTTAAAATTTTGGCGATTTGTGTTGATTAAATTGTTTTTCTGAACATCTAGATGAATTCAGCATCTTGCTAGACATCCAAATAATGTAAAATTAATACTGGACATCCAAAATTAATACTGTTATTTGAGATTCTAAAAATTTTATCCCGAATTCCAACAAATTTATATTTGCAAAGGAATTCATATCTAAGAAACGATTTTCTCCCCCATAAAATCGTACAGTTTTACACAACGGGGTTCGGATATATCCATCTTGCCATTCCAAATTTCTTGCTATTGCAATTCCTGATATAATACACATCATTTTCAAAACTATGACGATAAGATTATACTTCTTTTTGCCACTAATTCGCCTGCGAACACTCTGTCTCCCAGTAATATTCTCTGAAAGAAAAAACAGATCTACAGAGTCCATAACCAAAGCAATAACAATGATTGACATTATCAATTAAACTCTAGCTTTGGAGGGTGCCATTGAAGGTATACCGTACCATTTATATGTGCCTCCTTCAACTGCAACAAGGCACAGCCCAACCAATAAACCAGATCAAGTTCAACGTAAACATCAAAGCTCTGTTACCATCAGGGCATGAATGATTAAACAACAGCAATTGGCCAACATGGGTGTTATCGGCATTAGACATGACGAGAGCTTCTTCTACAAACAGACTGACAGAATATCCAGTTGCTTTACTACTGTTCACCTTATAATCTCTTAAATTGCGTTTCCGGCTAGAGCAGAGATAGAGAAGCCATCCACTTTTAACTTTAAAGTTAGTCCAAGGTAGAGACACATTTCTGAAAGGTTTGTATGATATCCCTATTTTTCAAATGCTAAGCATATTCCTTCACGAGCCATGTAATTTTGCAATTGATGCAAAGCAAGATCCACTTCCTTATTTTTACATATAAAAAATCCGATCATATACTTTGTCCAGTCAAAGATGACTGCTGGATGCACCAGAATGAAAATACAACTCCTCATGTCATTAATGTCTCTCTCTCTTGGAGACTTCCTGAAAAACATCGAGTGTTTCACAGACTACAGTTGGAGATTCACCAATCACCATTATGGAATCACCCTGTGTCAATCTCTCCCTTCCAAATTCATCAGTGTTCTCCACATATAGCAGGCCCTCATTGCAGCCATGACAGCCATTCGTATAGCTTTTAGAGATGGGAGTAGGCACAGGGAATTAGTAGATTATGAACAGAGACATTGCAATGGAATCTGATAGAGCTTTATTTGACTCGGAAGAAAAGAATGACCGGATAGATTATTTTCTTTACACAATCGAGTTAGTTCTAAGTTCATAATTTCCATCTTTGTGCTATTTATGTATGCAGATGTAGGTAGAATAAGTATTGAAGAATCCGGAATGAGTATCAAATAATCCGAAAACAACTGGTGTTTCCTTCTTTTCTGGTTGATTTCGACATTCAAAGAACAGGAGTTGTTCAGTACAATAGATTTTGATAGCTATACTGATGGCAGAAACGAAAAGGGATATGGAAGTGTAAGCGGAAGAGGATGAACTGCTACTGATTAGAAAAGGGTCAGTTGAAAAACTGAAATAGTTATTTCTCAAAAATAAGAATTCTCTGGCCTTCGAGATTGCATCTAGACGGATGGAGGATGTCGAAGAACCCCTAGCATTTCAGGCTGAATGGGTTGGACAAGTTCTCAATTCTGGATGACTTTGTAGGACGAAGTCCCAGGGGAGAATTGCGCTCCACTGAATTATTCTGGTAGAATCTTGAGAAAGCAAGCCACGACACTCTCTTGAATTCCTTCCATGGAAGACTCAGCAGAAGAGCCTACTCCGGCTTCCATGATGGAAATGTTGAGATCAGTTTTCAAGAGATTGCAAAGAAAAGAGACGAAATTATTATTATCCATTCTGCATAAGTTCAAATTGCCATCTCAACCAGCTATTTATTTCACTTTGAAGTTGATAACTTGTTTTCAGAGTTATATCGTCTCTTTTTGTAGAAACTCTTGAAGGCATGGATTCAACAATCCAAAAAGCACAACAATTATACTCATCACATAGCACAACATTAGCTAGTGCTAGGGGAGGTGCCGAAGCTGATTTCTTGATTTGTTTATCAATGGCAACACTAAATCCTTCAGAAAACCTGTCTAAATCCTTCAGAAAACCTGTCATTGTTCTGAGATCTTTTCACATGGTTTATTTGAAGCTTCTTGGTGCGTCTCCCTTTAGAAGAAACAATTCTGCCCAAAGTCTAAATCCTTCAGAAAACCTGTCATTGTTCTGAGATCTTTTCACATGGTTTATTTGAAGCTTCTTGGTGCGTCTCCCTTTAGAAGAAACAATTCTTCCCAAAGAAGCTGAAGCTTCAACAGGGTAGTATCCTTGAACATACACAAAAGGATAGTCGGAGAGCTCTACAAGATATAAAAAGAAGTTGCAAGAAGCGTCCTTCCTTAAGGCTTCTTTGAGATTTTCACCTTCATGCCAATAGAAAACAAAAATGGTTGATTCTCGAACTACGACATACAGTCCTGGTTCCAACTGATCAAGAAAAAAATCTTCTCCTAACAAGCCTTTCTTCTTGAAAGCCTCTTCCATCGAAGAGATTGGAATAGAAGAGACTAGCGGTACGGAAAAACTCATTGCTTTCTAAGATCATGCTACAGCGGACAGATGGATGCCAAAAACAATACCCAAATTTTTGTTCACATCTATATGAACCGTCCCCAAATTTTTGTTCACGTCTATATGAACCGTCCCCCGATCAGTGGAAATAGCTATAGACTATATGTTTTGTGTTAGACTTTGTGTTACACACCTTAACAGTTTATGTTACACCAAAATCTTGTCATCATAAGTCATGTGTCAACTATGTGCCTTAATCCTTGAAATTTCCTTGGTTGAAACATCCAGAGCAAGTTGTTGTCCTTGTGTTTCCACATTGCCTCATTACACTGGCACATCCTGTTATTCAGCAAGGAGAACCAAACCATCGCTGGTGCATCATGCCCAATTGATGTCCAATTTGCATGTGCCTCCTTCAACTGCAACAAGGCATAGCCCAAACAATAAACCAGATCAAGTTCAACGTAAACATCAAAGCTCTGTTACCATCAGGGCATGAATGATTAAACAACAGCAATTGGCCAACATGGGTGTTATCGGCATTAGACATGACGAAAGCTTCTTCTACAAACAAACGGGCAGAATATCGAGTTGCTTTATTGTTCACCTTATAATCTCTTAAATTGTGTTTCTGGATAGAGCAGAGCTAGAGAAGCCATCCACTTTTAACTCTAAAGTTAGTCCAAGGTAGAGACACATTTCTGAAAGGATTGTATGATATCCCTATTTTTCAAATGCTAAGCATATTCCTTCATGAGCCATGTAATTTTGCAGGTGATGCAAAGCTTAAGCAAGAACCACTTCCTTATTTTTACATATAAAAAATCCGATCATAAACTTTGTCCAGACATCTTTGACTATTGGATGCACCGGAATGAAAATACAACTCCCCGTGTCATTAATGTCTCTCTTGGAGACTTCCTGAAAAACGTCGAGTGTTTCACGGACTACAGTAAGAGATTCACCAATCATCGTTATGGAATCACCCTATGTCAATCTCTCCCTTCCAAATTCATCAGTGTTCTCCACATATAGCAGACCCTCGTTGCAGCCATGACAGCCATTCATATAGCTTTCAAAGATGGGAGTAGGCACAGGGAATTAGTAGATTATGAACACAGACATTGCAATGGAATCTGATAGAGCTTTATTTGACTCAGAAGAAAAGAATGACTGGATAGATTGTTTTCTTTGCACAATCTAGTTAGTTCTAAGTTCATAATTTACATCTTTGTGCTATTTATGTATGCAGATGTAGGTGGAATAAGTATTGAAGAATCCGGAATGAGTATCAAATAATCCGAAAACAACAGGCGTTTCATTCTTTTCTGGTTGATCTCGACATTCAAAGAACGGGAGTTGTTCAGTACAATAGATTTTGATAGCTAGACTGGTGGTAGAAACGAAAAGGGATATGGAAGTGTAAGCGGAAGAGCATGAACTGCTACTGATTAGAAAAGGGTCGCTTGAAAAACTGAAACATATATTTCTCAAAAAAAAGAATTCTCTGGCCTTCGAGATTGCATCTAGACGGATGGAGGATGTCGAAGAACCCCTAGCGTTTCTGTTGGAAATATGTATTTATGAGCTGATCACATATCTAACTGCGTCGGCTCTGTCAGTCACCCTGTTAGTCTTTTTGTGTCAGTGCGCAGAGTCTACAATGTCTGTCAGTTAGTCAGTTTGCAACCAATCCCTATATATAGAAGAAGTTAATTGAAGATCAGAGAGAGATGTGTAAGAAGAATGAAAGGAGGAGAAGCTCATCCCATGAAGTGTATGAAGAGCCCAAGCTCTGTAAGAAGTGAGAAATCAAAGTAAATCTCATCTCCATCTATTAAGGCAAGTTGCGCAGTTTACTATGGTAATATATATAAGTCTATAGTTTCATATTTCATTCTCAAAAATGTTGAATATTGCATGTCGCACATCTTCTCCAGATTTACTTGCGTGAATGTTGTTTACATTTAGTGTGTGTAAAAGAAATCAAGATTTCCAAATAGTTCACTGTAGTGAAAGTTCTATTATTGCAAGGAGTAACTGTGCATAAGTTTCATAGTAAATGTTTTGGTTCTTATGTCCTAACAAGAAATATTTCAATATAAAGTTTGTTTAAAAGATCCTAACGTGCATTAAAAATGATTTGCGAAGTAATTGAGAAGTCTAGGAAGTCAAATTCGCGAAGTTAAAGAACTGCGCATTTATGAGAAGTTCAACTGCGCAGTAAAAAGTTGAAATGCGCAGTTAATTTCCGGGCAGTTAATTTGTGAAGTAAAAGTTAGAAGATTACTTCACAAAGCATATGCTAGGAGAAGCGAAGTCCTAAAGCATAGAAGAAAAAAAATATCCATCTACTGCGCAGTTAATCTTTTGACTGCGCGGTGTGCTTTTCCCTTGATCTGGTATCAGAGCTTGGTTTACGGAGAAAGGGAATTATATTTGCAAAAAGGGAAAAGCAGTTAAGAATGGCTTCCACTTCTAGTAATTTGCAAACTCCAATTTTTTCAGGAAAAAATTATGAATATTGGTCTCTAACTATGAAAGCTTTGTTTAGAGGTCAAGATGTATGGGAAATAGTCCAGAATGGCTATGTAGAACCAGCAGATCTGGCAGAATATAGTAATCTCACACAAGATGAGAAGGATGTCTTGAAGGAACAGAGAAAGAAATATGGAAAGGCGATGTTCCACATACATCAACCAACACATGAATCCATACTCCCAAGAGTAGCAGCAGCATAGTCAGCTAAGGAAGCATGGGACACACTGGAAACTTCCTATCAAGGCTTAAACAAGGTAAATACTGTGAAACTACAAATTCTTAGAAGAGATTTTGAATCTCTGTCAATGAAAGATACAAAGTCAGTAGAATCATTCTATACTCTTGTTATTGGTCTGGTTAATCAAATAAAGTCTCATGGAGAAAATCTAGGTGACCAAAGGGTTGTTGAAAAAGTTCTTAGAGTTCTTCCAAATAAATTTGAATCCTTAGTTGTGACCCTGGAGGAAAACAAAGATCTATCCCAATTTACTATTGATGAGTTGCAAGCCTCCTTACTCAATCATGAACATAGAATTAGCAGTTCAGATACATCACTAGAAGGTGCATTCGCAGCACAGTTATCCATAAGTCGTGGAAGAGGCAGAGGAATATCAAACTCTAGAGGTAGAGGATGAAGTTCTTTCAGAGGAGGTCGCAGCAGCAGCCCTGCACATGTCGTTGGTAGAGGTCAGAATCAAATCCCCAGTCATCCAAGTGGACAAAGGTATGATAAATCAAAAATTCAATTTCATTACTGTAAGAGGTTTGGACACTTCGCATATGAATGCAGAAAGAAGCAGTATGACCAAGGAAAGCAAGGCCAAACACAGTCAAGCAACAACAACACTACGAACAACTCACTGCTTTTAGCATGTGCATCTCCACTTGAATGCAATGTTGTCCAAGAAAGTCCAAATGACATATGGTATTTAGACTCAGGCTGTAGAAATCACAGGACTGGTAATTTAAATCTATTTTCTTGTCTAGATAAATCAGTTCAAACTGATGTCACACTTGGAAATAATATTCAAGTTACTGTTTTGGGTAAGGGTACTGTTGATATTCTAACCAAACAGGGGGAGCAGAAATTTATGCTTGATGTTTATTATGTTCAAGGTTTGAAGCATAATTGATGAGCATTGGACAGCTGATGGAAAAAGGTTACAGAGTTCACATGATAGGAAAGCATTGTGTGATCAAAGACATATATCCAAGCAATCAGTTAATTGCCGAAGTGCAGATGACAAGCAAACGCTTGTTTCCTTTGAGGATAAGACCAATCATAAAAGGAAAAAAAACTCAAGTTGTTCATGGAAGTCAGAATGAAAATTCTGGAGCTGCATTCAAAGCAGAAAGTAAAGAAGCAGAAATTCACTGCAACAAGGAAGAAAAAGACAATGAAATGCAAGCTGCGTTTCAGATAGAAATAAAGGATGAATCCTGGTTATGGCACTTCATATTTGAACATCTGAATTTTGGTGGGTTGAAGCTACTGCACATGAAGGATATGGTGAAAGGATTGCCATTGCTTGAAAAGCCAGAGAGAATTTGTGAAGGTTGTATCCTTGGAAAACAACACGGAGAGACTTTTCCAGTCGAAAAGTCATATAGAGCTTGTACACCACTTGAAATTGTGCACTCCAATATTTGTGGACCAATGCAAACGTCGTCCATGGCAGGATGCACTTATCTTCACACATTTATTGATGATTTCACAAGAAAAACCTGGGCATAATTTCTAAAACATAAATCTGATGTATTTAGTTGTTTTCAGCAGTTCAAGGCACTTGTGAAGAAGCAGAGTGGTTACAGCATCAAGATATTAAGAACATATAGAGTGGTGAGTATATTTCAAATGATTTCTTAATTTTTCGTAAAAACCATGCCATACAGAAGCAATTCACTGCGCGGTATACACCGCAACAGAATGGTATCGCAAAGAGGAAGAATAGAACCATTATGGAGATGGCGCGCAGTATGTTGGAATCCATGCATCTGTCAAATGAACGTTGGGCTGAAGTAGTGGCAACTGTTGTATACATCATAAATCGATTTTCGACGAAGAGCATGGAGAAAAAAGTTCCACAGGAAGCATGGACAGGTATGAAACATAGTGTTTCACATTTAAAATTTTTTGGTTATGTAGCATACGCACATGTTCCAGATCAGCTAAGAAGGAAATTAGATAATAAAGGGCAGAAATGCATTTTTATTGGGTATTCTGAAGATACAAAAGCATACAAGTTGTATGATCTTGTTGCAAGAAAATTTATTATCAGTCAAGATGTTTAGTTTGTAGAGAATGAAGCATGGGATGGAACCGTAGATAAGAATGTTAAAATCGTGTCACATGTTGAACATAATGACATCGCAGAAGATGTGGTTGAGACTCCGCATGTGAATCAGAACTTCGCATCTCCACCTACTCCCAGAACTGCGCAACATGTTTCAGAACAAGGAACTCCGACACAAGTCACAGTTCAAGCTACTCCATCAAGCACACCAAGTGCGCAGCAAACTCCATCAAGCAGTTCGCGTAGTTCGACACCAACAACTCTGACAAGGAAAAGAACTATGCGTGAGATATATGAGACTGGTACACCTAATTCATTCTCATTTTTTGCACTATTTTCTCAAGTTAATGATCCTCTAACTTTTGAAGAAGCTGTTAAGGATAACGTTTGGGCACAAGCCATGGATGAAGAAATAGAATGCATCGAAAAGAATCAAACATGGGAATTAGTTGATGTTCCTAAGGACAAGGATGTGATAAGCGTGAAATGGATCTATAAGAGCAAGCAAGATGCTGATGGAAGTGTGCAGAATCACAAGGCAAGATTGGTAGCAAGAGGATTCACACAGTAGCCTGGCATAGAATTCAATGAAACCTTTGCACCTATAGCACGAATGGACACTATCAGGACATTTTTGGCCATCGCAGCTCATAAGACATGGCCTGTTTACCAAATGGATGTTAAGTCTGCATTTTTAAATGGTTATTTGGAGGAGGAAGTATATGTGGAGCAGCCACAAGGCTACGAAGCTCCAGGACAAGGACACAAAGTATACAATCTGAAAAAAGGCACTGTATGGTTTGAAGCAAGCTCCTAGAGATTGGTACAGTCGCATTGACTCTTACCTCATTCAGAATGGATTTCACAGAAGTGAATGTGAGCCAACGTTGTACACAAAAATAAACAAGCAAGGTAATAAGGTAATTGTATGCCTTTACGTAGATGATTTGATATTTACTGGTGATTTTGGCATAGAATAATTTAGATCAATCATGGAAAGTGAATTTGAAATGACTAATGTGGAGCTTATGAAGTATTTTCTGGGAATTGAATTCCAACAGATTGAAAATGGTATATTTATATCTTAGTCAAAGTATGCAAGTGATGTCTTGAACAGATTTAAAATGTTAAATTGCAAGACAGCTCCAACACCAGTGAGAACAGGTTTGAAATTAAGCAAGGATGATGATGGATCCAATGTAGAGATCCTACGCTGTTTAAAAGGATCGTTGGAAGCGTTATGTATCTTACAGCAACAAGGCCAGACATCATGTATGGATTCAGTTTAATATCAAGATTCATGGAGTCACCAAAAGAATCTCATTGGAAAACAGGTAAAAGAATTCTGAGGTATGTAAGTGGAACAAAAGACTTTGGTATTTTGTATTCAACCTCAAAAAATTTCAAACTCATTGGATACATTGACAGTGACAATGGAGGCAGCATAGATAATAGAAAAAGCACGTCTGAAAATACAGTTCATTTAGGAATAGGTGTTGTATCATGAGCTTCAAATAAACAACCCATAGTAACTCTTTCTTCAGCAGAAGTAAAGTATGTCATGGCTACAAGCGTTGCATGTCAATCCGTTTGGATGCGGAGGATGTTAAGTGATCTGTCGCAGAACCAGCAAGAACCCACAGTCATTTACTGCGACAACAATTCAGCTATCGCATTGTCAAAGAATCATGTGTTCCACAAGAGAACCAAGCACATCGACACAAGGTATCATTTTATCAGGGAATTCATAAACAACAAAGAAGTTTGTTTAGAATTTTGCAGGTCTAAAGATCAGGTAGCAAACATATTTACCAAACCATTGGCAAAGGACCCATTCCAATATCTGTGAAGTTGTTTGGGAGTGACAAGTTCTGTGCAGTGAACTTCGTCATACACAGAGCATGTTTTAGCTCTGAAATATTTTGTAAAATTTTATTTATGTTTAAATGATCCCCATCCTCCCATAATTAAGGGGGAGTGTTGGAAATATGTATTTATGAGTTGATCACGTATCTAACTGTGCCAGCTCTGTCAGTCACCCTGTCAGTCTTTTTATGTCAATGCGCAGAATCTACAATGTCATTCAGTCAGTCAGTTTGCAGCCAATCCGATGCACATCAAGTTAGTATTTATGTAATCGCGTTAGTATTCTGCATATCAAGAATTCTTAGGTAGAAATTTATTACAATCTAAATGTATAAGAGTAGCTTCAAGTTGAAGCGATCTTAAGTCGGTGGTTATGCAATTCCTATATATAGAAGAAGTTAATTGAAGATCAAAGAGAGATGTGTAAGAAGAGTGAAAGGAGGAGAATCTCATCCCGTGAAGTGTATGAAGAGCCCAAGCTCTATAAGAAGTGAGAATTCAAAGTAAATCTCATCTCCATGTATTAAGGCAAGTTGAGCAGTTTACTATGGTAATATATATAAGTCTATAGTTTCATGTTTCATTCTCAAGAATGTTGAATATTGCATGTCGCACATCTTCTCTAGATTTACTTGCGTGAATGTTTTTTACATTTACTGTGTGTAAAAGAAATCAATATTTCCAAATAGTTCACTGTAGTGAAAGTTCTATTATTACAAGGAGTAACTACACATAAGTTTCATAGTAAATGTTTTGGTTCTTATGTCCTAACAAGAAATATTTCAATATAAAGTTTGTTTAAGAGATCCGCGAAGTTAACGCGAAGTAAAAAGGATTTGCGAAGTAATTGAGAAGTCTGCGAAGTCAAGTTCGCGAAGTTAAAGAACTACGCATTTATGAGAAGTTCAACTACGCAGTAAAAAGTTGAAATGTGTAGTTAATTTGTGAAGTAAAAGTCAGAAGATTACTTCGCAAAGCATATGCTAGGAGAAGCGAAGTCCTAAAGCATAGAAAAAGAAAATATTCATCTACTGCGTAGTTAATCTTTTAACTATGCGGTGTGCTTTTCTCTTGATCTGGTATCAGAGCTTCGTTTACAGAGAAAGGGAATTATATTTGCAAAAAGGGAAAAGCGGTTAAGAATGGCTTCCACTTCTGGTAATTTGCAAACTCCAATCTTTTCAGGAAAAAATTATGAATATTGGTCTCTAACTATGAAAGCTTTGTTTAGAGGTCAAAATGTATGGGAAATAGTCCAGAATGGCTATGTAGAACCAGCAGATCTGGCAATATATAACAATATCACACAAGCTGAGAAGGATGTCTTGAAGGAACAGAGAGAGAAAGATGGAAAGGCGTTGTTCCACATACATTAAGCAACACATCAATCCATACTCCCAAGAGTAGCAGCAGCGCATTCAGCTAAGGAAGCGTGGGACACACTGGAAAATTCCTATCAAGGCTTAAACAAGGTAAAGACTGTGAAACTACAAATTCTTAGAAGAGATTTTGAATCTCTGTCAATGAAAGATACACAGTCAGTGAAATCATTCTATACTCGTGTTATTGTTCTGGTTAATCAAATAAAATCTCATGGAGAAAATCTAGGTTACCAAAGGGTTGTTGAAAATTTTCTTAGAGTTCTTCCAAATAAATTTGAATCCTTGGTTGTGACCCTGGAGGAAAACAAAGATCTGTCCCAATTTATTATTGATGAGTTGCAAGCCTCATTACTCAATCATGAACATAGAATTAGCAGTTCAGATACATAACTAGAAGGTGCATTCGCAGCACAGTCATCCATAAGTCGTGGAAGAGGCAAAGGAAGATCAAACTCTAGAGGTAGAGGATGAAGTTCTTTCAAAGGAGGTCGCAGCAGTAGCCCTGCACATGTCGTTGGTAGAGGTCAGAATCAAATCCCCAGTCAACCAAGTGGACAAAGGTATGATAAATCAAAAATTCAATGTCATTACTATAAGAGGTTTGCACACTTCACATATGAATGCAGAAAGAAGCAGTATGACCAAGGAAAGCAAGTCCAAACACAGTTTAGCAACAACAACACTACGAACAACTCACTGCTTTTAGCATGTGCATCTCCACTTGAATGCAATGTTGTCCAAGAAAGTCCAAATGACATATGGTATTTAGACTCAGGCTGTAGAAATCACAGGACTGGTAATTTAAATCTATTTTCTTGTCTAGATAAATTAGTTCAAACTGATGTCACACTAGGAAATAATATTCAAGTTACTGTTTTGGGTAAGGGTATTGTTGATATTCTAACCAAACAGGGGGAGCAGAAATTTTTGCCTGATGTTTATTATGTTCAAGGTTTGAAGCATAATTTGATGAGCATTGGACAGCTGATGGAAAAAGGTTACAGAATTCACATGATAGGAAAGCATTATGTGACCAAAGACATATATCCAAGCAATCAGTTAATTGTCGAAGTGTAGATGACAAGAAATCACTTGTTTCCTTTGAGGACAAGACCAATCATAAAAGGAGAAACAACTCAAGTTGTTCATGGAAGTCAGAATGAAAATTCTAGAGCGGCATTCAAAGCAGAAAGTAAAGAAGCAGAAATTCACTGCGACAAGGAAGAAAAAGATAGTGAAATGTAAGTTGCGTTTCAGACAGAAATAAAGGATGAATCCTGGTTATGGCACTTCAGATTTGGACATCTGAATTTGGGTGGGTTGAAGCTACTGCACATGAAGGACATGGTGAAAGGATTGCCATTGATTGAAAAGCCAGAGAGAATTTGTGAAGGCTGTATCTTTGGAAAACAGCACCGAGAGACTTTTCCAGTCGGAAAGTCATACAGAGCTCACACACCACTTGAAATTGTGCACTCCGATATTTGTGGACCAATACAAACACCGTCCATAGGAGGATGCACTTATATTCACACATTTATTTATGATTTCACAAGAAAAACCTGGGCATATTTTCTAAAACATAAATCTGATGCGTTTAGTTTTTTTCAGCAGTTCAAGGCACTAGTGGAGAAGCAAAGTGGTTACAGCATCAAGATATTAAGAACAGATAGAGGTGGTGAGTATGTTTCAAATGATTTCTTATGTTTTTGTAAAAATCATGGCATACAAAAGCAATTCACTGCGCGGTATACACCGCAGCAGAATGGTATTGCAGAGAGGAAGAACATAACCAGTATTCAGATGGCGCGCGGTATGTTGGCATCCATGCATCTGTGAAATGAATACTGGGCTGAAGCAGTGGCAACTGCTGTATACATCATGAATCGATGTCTGATGAAGAGCGTGAAGAACAAAGTTCCACAAGAAGCATGGACAGGTATGAAACATAGTGTTTCACATTTTAAAAAAATTTGGTTGTGTAGCATACACACATGTTCCAGATCAGCTAAGAAGGAAATTAGATAATAAAGGACAGAAATGCATTTTTATTGGGTATTATGAAGATACAAAAGCATACAAGTTGTATGATCCTGTTGCAAGAAAAGTTATTATCAGTCGAGATGTTCAGTTTGTAGAGAATGAAGCATGGGATGGAACCATAGAGAAGAATGTTAAAATCATGTCACATATTGAACATGATGACATCGCAGAAGATGTGGTTCAGACTCCACATGTGAACTAGAACTTCGCAGCTCTGCCTACTCCCAGGACTGTGCAGCATGTTTCAGCACAAGGAACTCCGACACAAGTCGCAGTTCAAGCTACTCTGTCAAGCCCACCAAGTGCGCAGCAAACTCCATCGCGCAGTTCGACACCATCAACTACGACAAGGACAAGAACTCTACGTGAGATATATGAGACTGGTACACCTAATTCATTCTCATTTTTTGCACTATTTTCTCAAGTTAATGATCCTCTAAATTTTGAAGAAGTTGTTGAAGATCAAGTTTGGGCACAAGCCATGGATGAAGAAATAGAATGCATCGAAAAGAATCAAACATGGGAATTAGTTGATGTTCCTAAGGACAAGGATGTGATAAGCGTGAAATGGATCTATAAGACCAAGCAAGATGTTGATGGAAATGTGCAGAAGCACAAGGCAATATTGTTAGCAAGAGGATTCACACAGTAGCCTGGCATAGACTTCAATGAAACCTTTGCACCTGTAGCACGAATGGACACTATCAATATAGGTTTGGCCATCGCAGCTCATAAGACATGGCATGTTTACCAAATGGATGTTAAGTCTACATTTTTAAATGGTTATTTGGAGGAGGAAGTATATGTGGAGCAGCCATAAGGCTACAAAGCCCGAGGACAAGGACACAAAGTATACAAGATGAAAAAGGCACTGTATGGTTTGAAGCAAGCTCCTAGAGCTTGGTACAATCGCATTGACTCTTACCTCATTCATAATGGATTTCACGGAAGTTAATGTGAGCCAACGATGTACACAAAAATCAACAAGCAAAGTAATAAGCTAATTGTATGCCTGTATGTAGATGATTTGATATTTATTGGTGATTTTGGCATAGAAGAATTTAGATCAGTCATGGAAAGTGAATTTGAAATGACTAATTTGGCGCTTATGAAGTATTTTCCGGGCATTGAAGTCCAACAGACTGAAAATGGTATATTTATATCTCATTCAAAGTATGCAAGTGGTGTCTTGAACAGATTTAAGATGTTAAATTGCAAGACAGCTCCAACACCAGTGAGAACAGGTTTGAAATTAAGCAAGGATGATGATGGATCCAATGTAGATCCTACGTTGTTTAAAAGGCTCGTTGGAAACCTTATGTATCTTACAGCAACAAGGCTAGGAATCATGTATGGATTCAGTTTAATATCAAGATTCATGGAGTCACCAAAAGAATCTCATTGGCATGCAGGTAAAAGATTTCTAAGGTATGTAAGTGGAACAAAAGATTTTGGTATTTTGTATTCAACCTCAGAAAATTTCAAACTCATTGGATACACTGACAGTGACAATGGAGGCATCATAGATGATAGAAAAAGCATGTCTAGAAATACATTTCATTTAGGAACAGGTGTTATATCATGGGCTTCAAAGAAACAATCCATAGTAACTCTTTCTTCAACAGAAGCAGAGTATGTCGTAGCTACAAGCGCTGCATGTCAAGTCGTTTGGATGCAGAGGATGTTAAGTGATATGTCGCAGAACCAACAAGAACCCACAGTCATTTACTGCAACAACAATTCAGCTATCGCACTGTCAAAGAATCATGTGTTCCACAAGAGAACCAAGCACATCGACACAAAGTATCATTTTATCAGAGAATTGATAAACAACAAAGAAATCTGTTTAGAATTTTGTAGTTCTGAAGATCAGGTAGCAGACATCTTTAACAAACCATTGGAAAATGACCCATTCCAATATCTGTGAAGTTGTTTAGGAGTGACAAGTTCTGCATAGTGAACTTCGTCATACACAAAGCATGTTTTAGCTCTGAAATATTTTGTAAAATTTTATTATTGTTTAAATGATCCCCATCCACTCATAATTAAGGGGGGGTGTTGGAAATATGTATTTATGAGTTGATCACGTATCTAACTACGTCGGCTCTGTTAGTAACCCTGTCATTCTTTTTTCTCAATGCGCGGAGTCTGCAATGTTAGTCCGTCAGTTTGCAGCCAATCTAGCACACGTCAAGTTAGTATTTATGTAATCGCGTTAGTATTCTACATTTCAAGAATTCTTAGGTAGAAATTTATTATAGTCTTAAATGTATCAGAGTAGCTTCAAGTTGAAGTGATCTTAATTCGATGGTTATGCAATTCCTATATATAGAAGAAGTTAATTGGAGATCAGAAAGAGAAGTGTAAGAAGAGTGAAAGGAGGAGAAGCTCATCCTATGAAGTGTATGAAGAGCCCAAGCTCTGTAAAAAGTGAGAAATCAAAGTAAATCTCATCTCCATGTATTAAGGCAAGTTGTGCAGTGTACTATGGTAATATATATAATTCTATAGTTTCATGTTTCATTCTCAAGAATGTTGAATATTACATGTCGCACATCTTCTCCAGATTTACTAGCGTGAATGTTGTTTACATTTACTGTGTGTAAAATAAATCAAGATTTCCAAATAGTTCACTGTGGTGAAAGTTCTATTATTACAAGGAGTAACTGTGCATAAGTTTCATAGTAAATGTTTTGGTTCTTATGTCCTAACAATAAGTATTTCAATATAAAATTTGTTTAAGAGATCCGTGAAGTTAAGTGTAACGCGCAGTAAAAAGGATTTGCGAAGTAATTGAGAAGTCTGCGAAGTCAAGTTCGCGAAGTTAAATAACTACGCATTTATGAGATGTTCAACTGCGCAATCAAAAGTTGAAATGCGCAGTTAATTTGTGAAGTAAAAGTTAGAAGATTACTTCGCAAAGCATACGCTAGGAGAAGCGAAGTCCTAAAGCATAGAAAAAGAAAATATTCAACTACTACGCAATTAATATTTTGACTGCGTAGTGTGCTTTTCCCTTGAGTTTCAGGCTGAATAGGTTGGACAAGTTCTCAATTCTGGATGACTTTGTAGGACGAAGTTCCAGGGGATAATTGCACTCCACTGAAGCATTCTGGTAGGATCTTGAGAAAGCAAGCCACAACACTCTCCTTAATTCCTTCGATGGAAGACTCAACAGAAGAGCCTACTACGGCTTCCATGATGGAAATGTTGAGATCAGTTTTCAAGAGATTGCAAAGCAAAGAGACGAAATTCTTATGATCCATTCTGCATAAGTTCAAGTTGCCATCTCAACCAGCTATTTATTTCACTTTGAAGTTGATAACTTGTTTTAAGAGTTCTCCCGTCTCTTTTTGTAGAAACTCTTAAAGGCATGGATTCAACAGTCCAAAAAGCACAACAATTATACTCATCACATAACACAACATTAGCTAGTGCTAGGGGATGTGACGAAGTTGATTTCTTGATTTGTTTATCAATGGCAACACTAAATCCTTCAGAAAACCTGTCATCGTTCTCAGAGCTTTTCACATGGTTTAGTTGAAGCTTCTTGGTGCGTCTCCCTTTTGAAGAAACAATTATGCCCAAAGAAGTTGAAGCTTCAAAAGGATAGTATCCTTGAACATACACAAGTAGATAGTCGGAGAGATCTACAAGATATTGAAAGAAGTTGCAAGAAACATCCTTCCTTAAGGCTTCTTTGAGATTTTTACCTTCATGCCAATAGAAAACAAAAACGGTTGATTCTTGAACTACGACATACAATCCTGGTTCCAACTGATCAAGAACAACTTCTTCTCCTAATAAGCCTTACTTCCTGAAATCCTATTCCATCGAAGAGATTGGAATAGAAGAGACTGGCGGTACGGAAAAAATCATTGCTTTCTAAGATCATGCTATAGCGGATAGGTGGATGCCAAAAACTATGCCCAATTTTTTTTTCACATCTATATGAACCTTCCCCTGATCAGTTGAAATAGATATAGACTATATGTTCTATGTTAGAAATGCGCGACAACTTTATGTTACACACTGAACAATTCATGCTACACCAAATTATCGCCATCATGAGTCATGTGTCAACTCTGTGCCTTAATCCCTAAACTTTCCTTGGTTGAAACATCCAGAGCAAGGTGTTGTCCTTGTGTTTCCACATTGCCTCATCGCACTGGCGCATCCTGTTATCCAGCAAGAAGCACAAATCCATGGCTGGTGCATGATTCCCTCTAGCAGAGTGCGCCAGTGGATCTTGCTTCCCTCATGCAACCTGCGGAAACCCCTTCCTGGCGCCAGTTGTCTTCATGCAGAGTGCACCAAAGGTGGTTAACGTGGATAAAGAGGAGCTTCGAGCGACTTATCGAAGCTTGGTGGCATAGAGGTCTATCCCTAATTGATAGGAGAGTTGGTATTCGATCCCCTAACCTAATGGGAAGATCCCTTAGACCTCTCCCCTAAATATTCAACCTACTCTATCCATTTAGCCTTATAAATATCACACCTCTCTCCATTGTAAAGGGAGGAAGGACTATAATACTCTCATGCTGGTGGAATTTATCTAGGTGATCCTTACTCATCCTTTGGGAGGCAAACATCATCCTTTGTAGGATTGGCTTCGATTATTGGAAGGAATATTGCAACGTTAAGGCTTAGGTTATGATGTTCTCTCTCTATGTACTCTCTATTATTACCGTTAATGCAAACTCTTTCCATAAACATTGTTTTGTGTTGATAGTGTTTAGAACTTTCTTCCTTAATTGTTAGTTTAGATCAATTCATGTTTAGATGTGCTTTTATTGTTTGTTTGTTTCCATTTGTTCAACAGGGTTTTGCAGCTTGAGATCTGAAGGTTCTGGAGCATTGGATCAACAAAGAGGAAGAGGATTTGCAGAATTTAGGTAAGTGATCTACTTGTTAATCTACATCTCTATTGTTCTAGGAAAGTAGGTTGTATTTTGTATTTATTTGTTTTAGACCCGCTTGGACTAGGGAGATCTAGCTTGAGTCTGCTTGAGTAGATTGTCCATAAACAAATCTGGCGACCATATGGGGAATACATAGCTTTGATTTTAGTTTATTTTTATTTCATTGATTTTTTCATTGATCCATTTTCTAGCCTCCTAATCCTTTCCCATCATTGGATCTTGTCATTAGAGAGTCTGTTGGATTTCCCTGACTCTGTGTGGGATCAGTATTGGACCTCTTACTTTTTATTCTTTGGATATCTTGTTATTTTGTCACTTGTTATTTGCCTGACACACCTGGGTTGTGTCTACCCTGCACCATTGGCGCACATACCTAGTGATCAACCTGCGCCATTTTCCTAATTGTAGAGTGCGCCACTGGCACCATCTCCCTATGTACAAAGTGCGCCTGGCACTCTAGTGTATAACAACAAATTGCGCCAACCTTCAGTGCTTGGTGTTTAATGCAAAATATTCTCCATTTTTTGTTTTTTATCTAATTGATGAGCTATGTGTACTGGATATTACAGTCACGGAACCCCTAGGCCCAACATGTTTGTGTTTGGATTCATTTTTTATTGATTTTCGGGTTCCACATTAGTCAAGTGAGAGACTTGGTAGTGTCGGGAAATTTCAATCCCCCATCTATCCACTCAATCTTGTAATCCATGATCACATCATCGGATCTATTCATTTTATTAGATCTGATTTCCAAACCCTTCCCACACTTAGTCATTGATTTTTGGTTACATTTGATTGATTTTGAGTGATTTTTTAGTGTCTTCGAGTTCATTGGGTGCTCATCATTTTTTCTTTGAGAGTTTTTCTTATTAACTAGAGTGTTGTAGTTATTCTCTTATTTTCTGCTATTAGATCTGAAAATCATTATAATTATCATATTTTATTTTGATATATACATTGGAAAATCGAAGAACTTCATCATTTTGTTTTCAAGATTACTGCTTGAAAATCATTGTAGAATTTTTCATGCTTTGGAAGTTGTCATTTTGCAAGTCTTTGGAAAGTTTGAAAAGGGAATCCTTTGATCGTATTTTCGTAGTTGTGAAAGATAATTCAATCGCTTCTTTGAAAAATCAAGTGGATTCAAACTTTTGTGAAGTATTCCAAAAATTGAAAGGTTCCTGGCATCTTTTGATCTTCGTGGTTCCTTTTAGCTCATTGTAGTGGAAAGTTAGGGTTATTGCATTCTAGGAAGGAATTCTTTCTTTTCATTATTGCTTAGATTCATTCTAGTTTGAAAAGACAGAGAAAAAGAAAAATATTTTGGATTTGGTGTGTTGATTTTTTGTTTTGCTGAAAAAAAAAAAAAAAAAAAAAAAAAAAAATACTTCATTTATCTTTTGGTAGATTTTGAACTATAAGGGTGTTCGTTTTGTTACTCTTGGAAGCAAAAGAAAATTTCTCCTTACCTTAGATAGTTTTCATCGAAACGAAAAGAAAATGTGCATCTTCATGTAGTTAAGACTTGCATTATTTTTAAATTCCTGTCTACACCTCATTCATTCACCTAACCGCTCAGATAAAATTTATCGGTAGCATTAGGTTAAAACTTTCTACTAACTTGTGTGATAAGTTAGTGACATGTTTCGACGTCATTAAACGTGGCAACTGTCATTATCTACCTGCACTGCATCCGAGGGCCTGCAGTTCTTCCACGTACCAACCAGTATATCGAACGGCCTTTCACGTACCCTTGGGTATATAGAAAGGTACTTCACGTACTCGGTAGTATATAGGAAGGATCTTGTCATAAGGTTGTGCATTAGACAGCACCACTACGGATTTGAGATCCCACGTACCTTGAGTATATCGGGAAACTCTCCTGGGATTCTGAAACCTACCGAGTTAACCATTTGGCCGTCTTGGAAAAGCAATACACCGAAAACAACACTCGGGGAGCCACTACGCATGTACTTCTGGGTAGTGGGGTTATACGGTCAGGGGTATGGTCCCAATCCTCCCTAGTTAATGCCCTAAAAAATTGGGCCAAGTATAACTGTTGGACCCTATGGTATATCGCGAGTTGCGAAGCCTTGACAATCCTGTGAGGTTCCAGACTCTTGAATCCCCACCTGTCACATAAGTTTGCTTGCATCTTTAGCGTTTGTAGATTCTGGAATTTTTTTCTTTTCTTTTTGTATAGAAAACACTTAGAAGAAATTTTTCCTTGGTCATTATGGCTGGGAGACCTTTGAGACAATCTCATTGGATCTTAAATTTACCACCTGGATATCCCCTTAATCTAGAGGAGAACTCAGGTATAAACATGGATCAACCTACTGTGTCAATGTCATATGAAGAAGAGAACTCCACCATGGAGTCGGGAACGAACTATTCACCTCCTGTGTGCTCACCGGTCGTTGATCCTCCCGATTCAATGACCATGGAACAGTCTACCTCATATGACACTACCTTCCATCATTCATTGGAATATAATCTCGGGGCTACGGATTGGATTTCCAACCAACCCCGAGATGACCCTGTATCAACAATATTTGGTCCAACTGCGTCCTTTTGGGACACCTCTCTAGGTTGTCATGCTTTCGAGATTGGATCGCTTCCACAGATAACACCTCGCTCGTGGGTCCCTAATGACGAGATTCTTGCTCCAGTCTATGAACATATGGCTCAATTGATACTAGTCGGCGAACAACTTAGGCACCAGAGTTTTTCCCGTAGAAGAAAGATTTCGGAAACTCCCATCTTTCGACACACCCCTGTTCGTTCTTTATCTTTTGCTTTACCAGAAACACCTGTATCCAACGTGACCACTTATGAACCAGGCCAACCCTTGTTTCCTACGAGTACACCTTCTAATCAGGTGTTCGGTTCTACACCCCTTTTGACTTCAACAACTGGAGGGAAACCTTCAAACACTACTAACCATACTCTTGGAATGCTTCCACCACCTCCCCTGCCTCAAAATTTGAGGGGAGGATACAATTTACCTGTTAACTATATTACGAGTAGCGCTCCTCCTGTGGTTAGTAGTTCTCAATTAAACGGGATTCAACCATCGGCCAGTGGTCAACATATAGTTACTAGGCACACCCATGTTTGTGGGCAATTATCAACTGGGGGGAAACCCCTAGTTAGTGGCCACAGTGTAAGTGGAGGACATCCAACTTATAATACAGTTGGTATCTCTTTACCATCCATGGGACAAACCATGGGAACACATCAAATTGGGGGACCATCTATTTTTACCCAATCACCATGGAGTTACATATATCCAGGTAATATTAATCATATTCTAGGACAAATCTATCCAGGGAATCTTTTCCCCGGCATACCTTATCCCAGAAACACAAATACTCCATGGGGACACCATAATGTTCGTCCAATTGGACCTCCATCTAGCGGACCTCCCCCACCACCCCCAACACATGTACCACCACCATCTGGACCACCACCACTACCCTTTGGTGGAGGAGGACCCCCACCTTATTCCAGAGGGGGTGGCCCTCCACCATATGGCGGAGGACCACCCCATTCCGGTGGAGGAGGTGGATCACCTTTTGGTGGAGGCCCACCTCATTTCAGAGGAGGAGGACTACCCTTTGGTGGAGGCCCACCTCCTTTCAGTGGAGAAGGACACCCACCCTTCGGCGGAGGCCCACCCCATTCTGAAGGCGGCGGACCCCCACCTTTCGATGAAGAACCACCCCATTCCGGTGCTAGAGGACTCCCTCCTTCGGGTAGATCCCCACCCTATTATGGAGGAGGACCCCCATCAATTCCACCCCCTACTACAGGCGGCCCACCCCCATATGGCTAATTTCCTATAGGACTACCATACGATCATTCTATCCATGGTCTTACTGGTACGCAAATTCCTTATCAATACTACCAGTATCCACATCCAAACCAACAGTTTCCATTTCTAGCTACATTAGACCTTCCAGACCTGTCTCTGTTGACCAACGATCCTATTCATCATGGTTATAATTGGCCTGCCATTCCGGTGAAGTTACCAAGCGATATTCTGAAGTTCGACGTTAAACCCAGTGAAGACCCAAAGAACCACGTGATGACATACCATTTATGGCATTCATCCAATTCCTTAATGGACGATTCTATCCGTTTGAGGTTATTTCAGAGAACCCTCATCGGTACAGCCACCAAGTGGTACATTGAATTACCACCCCACTAATTTTCCGATTTTCTTTCTTTAGCTATGTCATTTCTGACTCATTTCCAGCTACCAATTCGCTACGAAACTGGTACGGATTTGCTGACCTCTCTCTGCCAAACCACCTCCAATCACATTTCTGATCACATTCATGAGTGGCAGAGGAGACAACTTCTCATTAAAGCTCCCATTCCAGACCAACTTTTGGTTGACAAGTCTACAAATTCCCTTTTTTCCATCATAGCTAAATATGTAGCCATGGGTGGGGTCGTGACCAAAGAACAAGCTATAGCTCGCTCCCAGTACTTAGATCTTGTCTATGCTCAATCTGGCACATTATACGATATTGTGCATGACGCCCCTCGCCCTACCTACAACCCTGCAAAACCACCTACGGGACCTCATTCCGACGGCATTATTGGTTCTTTTCACTCCCATCCTCCTACTCAAACTGATAGATCATCCAACCATCATGGTTCCTCTCCACCCTCATCACAGGATGGAAACAACACCACCAAACCAGCTACTCATGTGACCACTCATGAAGTGAATTCAGTGTAATCTGATTCACCTCAGAAAAATAGTGGTAAAAAGAAGACCAAAGGCAAATCCAAGAAGTCTTCCAACTAGCAGGAACCCAAAAACCCTCTTGAGGACACCAAACAGAAGCGGAAGGTCAAGTATCCTTGTTTACTATGTGGTGGTGACCATTTCACCAAAGACTGCCCATACAGGGACTAAAGCGCAGAATTTTCTCAAGGGAAACTCCACACTCGCATTTCTCAATGATCCCTTCCCCACCCAAAACCAACAAATGATTTCCCAACCCCCTCCTTCTCAAGGAGAAACATCCTCCACCGCGCATGTTCTCATGTTGCATAGTGAAACGTTTAACCTAAATACTCGATTATGATCTTACAATTCAGTCCCTAATAAAGAATCCACAGGAAGTAATATTGAAAAAGATTCCACCTCTACATCGGATATTCCTGCGCCACAAGGTCCTCTCACCAGTGAGAAACCTTCATTAGATTCAGTGTTGCATCCGCCTAAGAGCACAATTAGAAAAGAAGTTTTCAATCCTAATGCTCGAGAAGCTCAAAACTACAACATTGTAGAGGAATTGGCACAAGCTCCTTATGCCATGTTGAAGTTAGAAGTCTTACAGAACTGTCCCAATCAGCGTAAGACTCTTCTCGCTGCCATCGGCGCTGTAGACCCGGATTCCTCAAATACAATCATGTTTAAACTTGATTATTTTAAACCGAGGTTTTCCCACCAGCTGGGTTTCCAAATTGCCACAAATTGTGTTGGGAAGACAATCCATCATACTATGCTAGGCAAAGGATCCTCCACCTCGGTCATGTCGTTATCCTGTTGACGATCCATTGGCTCTCCTGAGTTAAACCATTCCCCTACTACCCTGAAAGCATTCAACGGTCGTGGATTCCAACCGCACAGGATGTTACAAGCCTTAGCAGTAGATCTGTGGGGCAAGACTGTGACCATTAACGTGGTAGTCTCCGCCCCATTGGATTATAACCTCTTTCTTGGTCGTAACTATTTTTATTCCATGACCGCGGTCGCATCATCTGTCTTCCGCATTGTGCAATTCCCTCATCAAGGATGAATTGTCACCATCGACCAATTGGACTTCTATACACCGCTACTCATCCTACGGACAATGTCCCTTTGCTAGGGAATCTTCACAGTTATATCAGAGTGTGGGGGTCGGCCTCATAAAATATTCATTTATTATGGGCGTCTTTCCAACCCCGTATCCCCCTAACCATGTTTCCATGGTGAACATGATCTCCTCCCTGATTCCATCATCATCCAACCCTACTGACCAATGGCTCGTGCTCGACCCCATGACAATGCACTCGATTGGAGACACCATGCCTCTATCACCAGTCGAAGCTACTTATGAGGCCATCCAATCATCCCCCAATGATCACTTTTCAATGGCATCTTCATCCTATTCTCTCTAGCAGACTTCATCCCTACCATATCCTCTGCTCCAGACTTTTCATTCCAACAAATCCATTATGGAGATTATGAGTGTAGATGAACCTCCATGGGAAGACCTCCATCATCGGTCGTCTTTCCTACCACCCTTAGATTTTGTGGAGAACAACATTACAAATTTTTTGTCACCAAATTTCTTTCCTTTCCCCCAATCTCCGATGCTTACATTGTGATATGGTCATAGAGGGAAACTTGTCGAACATTACTCCCACTATCCCGATTGACATCTCGGCCACACCTGGAGTCGTGGAACATATCCGACTTGGCCAAAACTTTTCTCCCAAAGAGATCACCACATATACGGCCCTATTCAAAAAATTCCGCGACATATTTGCATGGACCTATGAGGAAATGCCCGGGATTGATCCTACCATTGTTGTACATGAGATGAAGACATATCCCGATGCTAAACCTATCTGATAAAAGTTACGTCCATGCACCCTAGAAATACTGTGGCTATAAAGGATGAGATTGAAAAGTTGTTGAAGGTCGGTTTCATCTATATTGTTCCCTTGACGGATTGGGTCTCTAATGTCGTCCCTGTGAACAAAAAGTAGGGCACCATTAGGGTTTGTGTCGATTACAGGGATCTGAATAAGGCTTGTCCTAAGGACAACTACCCTAACCCGTTCATCGACCAAATCATCGACAACTGTGCCGGAAGCATCATATTCTCGTTTATGGACGGCTTTTCCAGTTATAATCAAATTGAGATCCACCCGGCCGATACACACAAAACCTCTTTTATCTGCCCATGAGGTACGCTTTCTTATCGCAAACTCCCCTTTGGCCTCAAAAATGTTGGTGCTACATTCCAGCGGGCCATGTCGTATGCTTTTCATGATGTGAAGGAATTTGTGGAGCCATATCTCGACAATCTTCCTGCCCATTCAACTCGTTGTGAGTTCCACATAGATCATCTAACGATCGTATTCCTCATATGTAGATGGTATAATATGTGTCTAAACCCTCACAAGTGCATATTTTGTGTCGAGTCGGGATGCCTCCTAGGTTTCATTGTTTCTAAAGACGGGATCCATATTGATCCCTTGAAGGTGGAAGCTATCGTCACTCTCCCACCTCCCACCGACATCACGGAACTTCAAAGTTTGCATGGGAAGGAAAACTACCTTCGGCATTTTGTATGTAATTTCGCTGAGAAGACACAAGGCTACATGCGGTTGTTGAAGAAGGACGTCCCCTTCATCTGGGATGATTATTCCCAACAATACTTTGACAACCTAAAACATGCCATCATGCACACCCATGTGCTCCAACCGCCCAATTACCACAAGGATTACATCATTTATCTCGTTCCTTCCGCTACCACGGTCGCCATGGTCTTGGTCCAGGAAGACAACAATTCCCAGGAACATGTGATACACTACCTGAGTAAGGGTCTCCTTGACCCCGAAACCCGTTACTCACATGTCGAGAAACGCGCTCTCGCAGCAGTAATTGTTGTCCAAAATTTCTGCCATTATATCTTCCTCCACACTACTACTATCGTAGCCGACTCTAACCCCATGTACCACGTTCTTACATGTCAAGTGCTCGGGGGAAAATATTCATGCTCGATCATCATCCTTCAAGAATTCAATATCCAGTTCGAGAAGAACAAATCAAAGAAATATTTGGTTTTTGCAGAGCTCATCTGTGATCTTCCCTATACTGGTATGGGAACTGAGCCCATCGACTCCCTCCCTGATGAGTCGTTGTTTCTCATCAGTACATCTGACCCCTGGTATGGAGACATCGCGCTATATCTCCAAACCCAACGGTTCAATCCTCAGTTGTTTCGTGACGACCGTCGTCGCATATGCCACCATGCCAAGTACTAATTGATCATTGGTGATACCTTGTATCGTCATGAAGTCGATTCCATCCTCCGACGTTGCCTAACTCATGAGGAGGCTGAACACGTTCTGAAAGACTGTCACTCTGGGGCATGTGGTGGTCATCTTTCTGGGATGGCTACAGCCCATAAAATTCTACGCGTTGGATACTACTGGACTTCCATCTTTAAATATTGTATAGAGGCCGTCAAGAAGTGTCCTCCCTACCAACTGTTTCATCACAAACCGCGCTCTCACCCAGCCCCTTTACATCCCGTTATTGTCGTTGGCCCCTTCGCTAAGTGGGGCATATATTTCATGCACTGTAAGTCTACGTCGGTCGGGGGGCATGGTTATGTCATCGTTGTTGTTGACTATTTTACCAAGTGGGTCGAGGATATGCCTACATACAATGAAGACGGAAAAACAGCTGCAATATTTATGTTTAATCACGTCATTGCGAGATTCAGAGTCCTGCAAGCGATCGTTGCGAATCATGGATCTCATTTCCAGAACAAGATGGTAGACGAATTGAGCACCAGTTTGGGTTTTCGCCATGAGAACTCAACTCCATATTACCCACAATCTAATGGACAAATAGAGGCCACCAATAAGGTCTTGAAAACCATGATCCAATGCATGGTGGGTACACACAGGTCTAACTGGCACAACATGCTCTTTTCCACCTTATGGGCATACCGGACCTCCATCAAAACTACCACCAGTTTTACACATTTCCAATTATTCTATGGATTGGAGGCATTCTTACCTACTGAGTGCAAGATTCCATCATTGAAACTTGTAGTTGAACTTCTTCCAAACACTACCGTCGAGGAAGAACGCTTTCTACACTTGGATAAACTCGATGAAACCTGCTGCAATGCTGCTCTTGCTAATGAAGCACATAAAAAGTGCATCAAAGCCTAGTATGACAAGTCATTCAAGCCTCATATCTTTAACAAGCGATATTTGGTCTTTACCTACGACCAAAAACATGATAAGCTGGGGGCAGGCAAGTTTGAGTCCATGTGGCACGGGCCATATGTCGTTAAATGTGTCTTGGAGAAGGGAGCATATGAAATCGAAGACTATGATGGAATATCTTTGGGAGAGCCTCGCAATGGTCTCTACCTGAAGCGATACTATGCCTAAGTTTTTATGCATTAGTACTCTGTATATACTGTACATGGTGTGTGTTTTGTGTGGTGTGACACTTTGATTTAGTGTGGTAGGATCTTGACTTTACACTTATACCATGTTTTGTCTGCATGTGCAGATGGAAACCTATTTTGGATTCACGAACGGCACCAGCCGGCATACCTGTAACCTTGCTTCGGCATCCTGGGTACTGTATTCCCCTACCGGCGAGCTCATTAGTTCAGGAGGAAGTTGTCTAGGGTACGCAACCAATAACGTTGCCAAGTATCATGTAGTGATTGGAGTCTTAACCAACGCTCTTTCCCTAGGTATGGACCACATTGTTGTCTATCTTGACTCGCAATTGGTGGTATCCCATCTTAACCGTATTTACGATATCCATTGTAATGTCCCCATTTTGATCCCCTTCGCATTAAATCGTAAATGATGTAAATATTGTTATTTAATCATGGTGAGGAGCTCAAGGTTAAGGCCCCACCATTGATTTAGCGTTTTATGTATCGGCAATTAAATAAATAGATGCATATGGTTCTTGTGCTAGATAGGCACAATGTAAATTAAGACATCATGTAAATACGAATTTGAAGGAAAAACCCACAACTAGCTATGCAATGCAACAAAGAGATGGGGGCATGATTCTACAAGGAATAGGGAGGGAAATTATTCAAACCCTTGAGCCAATAATGTAAATCCATGTGTTAATGAGAAAACCCATAAACCACCAACTACCCATTTTGGGTTATGCACCCAATCATTTAATTCTTCCAAGAGTTGGTTGAGGCAGTTAATGCCTTGGGAATGGAGAGGTATGGAAGCCAATTTCGTGTATGGGCAAGCCATCAACCTGGAAAATCATATTTTGTCTCCTTGGGCAAGAAAACACCCACGAAATGGTGCCCAAAGCCATTCTGAACCCACAGTCTTTCCTCTCTCACGCAGTCTTAACTACTGGGTCTTTCCCCATCACATTTTTCACCATTTTTCCTGCATTTTCCATGCCTGGGAGCTCATTTTTGCATCTACAGCAGCTGGGAGAGATGGGCCACAATTTGGGACTGTGATGGGGGTCATTTTTGCCCCAAAATACCCATGGGCGTTTTTCTGAAAACGATTTCTGCTCTCCAGGGTTGTTCCCCAATTGCCATTTCATTTTTGGGCTTTCCCACGTTTTTTCTGAATTGGTAGAAACCCCCTCTTTGGGCATCCCACTGTAGAAACGTTTTTATCATGCCCAATAAGTGTGGTTCTGCTGTTATGTGCATCCCTGTTTTGATTTGAACCTGTGAGCAAGAAACTTGGAGTGGTAGTGGACAGAATTGGCTTGAGAAACCTAGTGGGGGAGACAACCTCTCAAGAAGATCAAGAGGGCTTTGGCTACTCTTCTATGCACACCCTGAGAGCACTATATGGGGAAGGTATGGCTTGAGGGACTGTACAGCAGTGAAAAGAATACTTCCTTGTGCTGGGTGTGTAGGTATTGTGGGTGCCAAGCTAGATAGATCTTGTAGAGGTATCCCATGCTCTGTGCTTGAGCTCACTAGCTTAGCAACTCTTCCTTTCCATTTCCTAGCAACCTGATAAACCCAATTGTAGATTGGCTTGGCTCATCTTGATGTATGCTTGGCTATGTGTGAGTCTGTTGTTCCCTGATTCCTTGTAGAGATCATGCCCAGCTCGGGGGTGGCAGTTGTATCAAGAGGTTGATAAGCACAACTGGCCTATGGTTGGGTGGAACATTGCAGGTGCATAGCTGGTTGCTTGGGACTACTTTGTTAAGATAAGTATTCTCTTTTATAATTTTTGCAATGTCTTTATTTAATGGATTTCATAGAAATGTTTGAATATATGTTAGATATTAAACATGATTTTTAATTCCGTTGTGCTTCTATAACATGCACATGTATATGTCTTTTTATCAATGAGTTTTACTTAATGGATATGGGGCTAGATGCCCGGATTTAGTGTCACGTACTCTCTATCATGTTGGTATGATGGGAGGGAACATTACATCCGTGACCCCATGCTACTCCGTCTTTTCCGACGAGTACGTCTCTTGGAGAGATCCTTTGAATCTGTTCAATACCTGCACATTTCAAGAGACATTAACATCGTTGCTGACTCCATGGCTAATTTTATTTTAGATTGGTACATTGCACATACATAAAACATTCAAAATGTAAAAAACGGCACGACATGTAAATAATTGTATAATCAAACATAGACAAGATCCCATAAGTCACCAATAAAACACTATATATAAGCCGCAAATAGAGTTTTATATATCATGTCGGTATAATACAAAAATTTGGTACTGATACAAAATCTAAAGCACGTGATCTTTCAGTAAACATCTCCATACAAAAATATGAAGCCCGTAGCTTTCAGTAGGTACATATATACATGAGCCTAGTCCCTAGGACGCTCATGGTAATAGACTATGGCCCTAGCTATTTTCCGAAGTAGCAAACCAAAGCGCTCATATACCCCCACAGTATGTTGTTGGTAGCGGCAGGATAGCTCATGGACGCGTGGATCTGGGATATCTAGGGTCAACCGCTGGAGTTTCTCCTCCAGCTCATCCAACTCCTCTATCGCATCGCTCTCTGCAGCCTCTATCTCTCACACCGCTACTCTCGGCGAAATCGGGGAGGCACCAACTGGACGAGACGGGGCCACATCTGCACCAAACATGTAATAGCTATCACTACTATGCCAAAAAAATCTAAAAAACATAAAATGAAAAACACAATAGAGTTGTCGTTCTTACCTATGTCGCCCCACTGCATGTCCTCGGGAAGATCCAAGTCTCGGTCCCCCCTGAAATCGGTACCCTCGTAAGGGTAGTCCTCTACCATGAGGAGTTGTCCCCTCAACCATCTAAAGAAAAGAGCACCATAACTGATAATAGGACCACCACCACCATGGAAGGCCATCACCTCAGACCATCGGACCATGTGCAGATCCCTCGGATCCAAGTCATCTATAGTAGGAACGGAGGGAAAATCCAATAGTGAAACAAGATAAACACTATGGTTTGGGCATAAATGTGGTACCCGCTCTAGGAAGAATGAGACTATGACCGACCCATATCCAAACTGCTTCAGCTTATCACGTCGGCATTTGGTGAGCTGATCCCTCAGGTTCACGAGGATCCCCTCGCACCAATTGAAAACTATGGGAGCCATGCACTTCTTTTCATACAACATATGTGCCTTGGTGGCCAGGTGAGGAGCCCTGCTCCCCACCACCCTCTCAATGGTAAACAAAACCATGTGCAGAGGACAGTCCCTCACATCTTTGATGGGGATCTTCCTACCAACCATCTGTGTGCCAGGTGTACACCACTGATCTACCAAGTCATCAGTAGTTCGATCACTCCCTCGTGACCCGGCCAAAGACATTGTATCCCCCCGTCGGGACAACCCCATCATAAAATAGATATCCTCGATGTCTATCATTAGTATATGGACATCGATCTGGAAATGTTGCTACTCTGCATCCCAACATCTAATCAAGTATTCTAACAGCGGTGCTTGGGCCCTCATGCCATGGATTTGAAAGTATTTTAGTATCCCGCAGTTCCTCAATGCATTCATACATTATGGGTCATTGGTCGCTTGAGCATCATCCATTTCGTGTTCTCTTTCCCTCCATTGGACCATCTTGTCCACCCAAACTTGTCCAAGCAGCATCAAAACACTTATTAGAAACTTTCCATTCCACCAATTTTTGGTCTGTGATTGAGTTTTGCAAGTAGACTTGCGTCGGGGCACCCCTTCTATACGGACAGGGCACCATCGGTGCACTCCATCTTTGCGGGAAATGTGCCATCAAGCCCTCAACGCACTTCCCATAAGGGGGAAGTACATCGGGATGAAGGCGCATTATCCCCTCGATGCACAAGCCCAAAAACCCAAAAAACTGAAATGAAAAGCAATTGTAATCCACTAAAAATGAAAAGGATAGGGTATAGGCTTACCTGGCCCTGACGACACTAAAAATTACTGACCAGAGCTCTCGTAATCGGCAGTTGAAAATCAAGCTCCAAAGGGTAATATCCACCTTCCCAATTTGGTAAAAAGTAAATAGTGAATAATTTTTACTATTTGCCCATTTTATATTGAAAATGGAATATTCTCTTTGCAATTTATTCCTTGTTGAGTGATTTTTACTATAGTTGGGGATGTTTTTATGCCTGAATGCCTAATCGATCGTTTTGACCTAGTTTTTCAAGTCTACAGGTGAAGTAAAGTGTTGTGTTAAAACATTTGGTTGCGATCGTGGTCGTCTCACGCCCGTTATCCTGTGTGAACAACTCTCCGATCGTTTTTGTGTTATTATTTCGCTCGTTAAAATCAAATATGAATGACATCGAGATTACTCTTTGTTCCTTCTCGTGCTTGTAAAACGATGAGAATAAGTCAACGAGTTGTATTTTATCGCTTTTTTGGGCTCGTTAAACTCCCATGAAAAAGGAACCCCTTGGAGTCCTTCTTTAAGCTCTTTTCAGGCTCCCTAAATACAAAAAGATCGCCAAGCGAACTTGATTCTTTCACGCTTATAAAAGTATTTGAATGATCATCTTTCTGGTGATAGTTTACCCTTTTTTCGGACCACAAGGCACTATTTACGAAAAAGGAGCACTCCATCCAATCATGACTGGAAGAGTTCTCTTTCACGTTGTTTTATCCTTTTTTTGGTGAAGAGACTAACTTTTACAAAAAAGAACCTTTGGAGTTTTCTTTAGTTCTTTTCAAAGTCTCTAAACATGAAATGATGTCGAGTTTGCCTTCTTTGGACTCGTTAAAATTCAACATCGAAGGGCCCGTTTTGGGACGAACCCCTCCTATCCTAGGTTCGTAAAATATTTGGGATTGGACTCATCCATGGGATGAGCTATACCGATCATTTGTTGCCATCCTCAAGCTTGTTAAAAAACAAAAGAGGTACTCATCAATCATGATGGGGATAAGGGAACAGTTTGTGTTTTATTGTAGTTACGGTAGTACATAGTCACTCTTGAACATGGCACTCATCTGCATATGCATTCAGTGCTTAGGTAATCCGTTTCTCTTCGAGTCCTGCTGATTCTAAGAGTCTCGCCACTCCTTTGGGTCATCCAAAGAATGCTTCCACCATCAGTTGCATTGGGGTCAGTATCATTATCGTTATATGAATACTGCCAAGTCATGCCATGCCCATGTTCAGGAGACATTTGTCATTCATTTCCTGCAGTTTCCTTCTATTATGTCGTTCGTCTCTGAGTCAGTCTCACACATTATTGTCTGATTCATACCAAACGTCTGTGATCGCGTTTCGTGTCGATGATGGTGGGTACATCATGGCCCTCCTTCAACAGATTTGTCCTTGTCGAATTCAACACATCATCCAGGAATTGAATCTAAAAACCAATCAAGTACCTTGGGCCTGCATGCCTCAATGGCAGGTTACCTCGCTTTCAACATGATTTTACATCATTGACTCTTGATTGAAATATCCCATTGTGTGTTCGACCTCAACTCATGGATTCACATTCGATGGTATGTACTGTGATACCTTGGGGATCATTGACATCAATGGTGATTTCCCTCGCGCTTTTTAATGGTATGCATTAATGACCAATAATCAGGTGGTTTCTACCATGTTCGACTCCAAGACATTATAATCACATGGTTAGATTTGTATCATTGCGGGTTCAGCTTTAAGACCCTGGGTTAGCTCATATCTTGCCCAGGTTGCGATGGAGATTTTTTTAGTCATATCACATGGATCCACTTTGTATTGGTCATGGTTGTGTTATCATCTCATCATGGATATACACTTGTGTTTAGTAGCCATGATTGTGTTCAGTCGGTCTCTACTATCATGGATTTGCAGTTTATTGGTCGGTAGCCATGTTATGAGTCTTATGAGACCTGTATCTCATATTCGTTTGTATTGCAGCAGCTTCTTCCAACCAACATCCTTGCCTTCAATCCTTCACATTACAAATCATTTCACCTATCTTATTTCACCAACTTCATGCTTTGGGGGGCATTCTATTACACCAAAATCTTGTCATCATGAGTCATATGTCAACTCTGTGCCTTAATCCCTGAACTTTCCTTGGATGAAACATCCAGAGCAAGTTGTTGTCCCTGTGTTTCCACATTGCCTAATTACACTGGCGCATCCTGTTATCCAGTAAGAAGCGCCAAACCATGGCTGGCGCATGATTCCTTCTGGCAGAGTGCGCCGGTGGTTCTTGTTTCCCTCATGTAACCTGCGCCAACCCCTTCCTGGCGCCAGTTGTCTTCATGCAGAGTGCACCAGAGGTGGTTAATGTGGATAAAGAGGAGCTTTGAGCAACTTCTCGAAGATTGGTGACATGGAGGTCTATCCCTAATTGATAGGAGGGTTGGTATTCGATCCCCTAACCTAATGGGAAGATCCCTTAGACATCTCCCCTTAATCTGCAACCTACTCTATACATTTAGTCTTATAAATATCATGTTAGAAAAACAGGATCACAGAGCAATAACAATAAACAGAAATGCAAATATAATCACATAAACACATTACAAGAGAGACACCAATATATCATGGTTCACCCAAGATGGGCTATGTCCACACTGAAATTACCAGTTCTTAGTATTATACCATCCAACAATGAAGGGATACAACCTGCAGCACATCCGCTGCACTTCCTCTTCACTGTCTCACAGTCTCTCTTCACGATCTTAGAGATCTTTACAATGCATAATACCTAATACATCAACCCTAGCCATGTTACAATGGATTTCTTTTATAGGGAAAATAGAATGGGAAAATACCACGGGTTACCCAAAACCATGGGCCCGTAAACTGTTAGCGAAAACAGCCCAAAAATTTCTTTCAAGGGCTTCGCCCCCGAACCCCAAGGTTGGGGAACGAGTGTACAATAAGACTAGGGTACAAACACGACTGAATAACATCTCTAAATCTGGAAGATCAAGCTCCACAACCAACAATCTCCCACTTGGAGACTGATCACAACAACTTCATTGCTACTGTACTTGTTGGACTTTGACTTGGCAAATTTCCCATATTCACCTTCACACTAGAACGCCAACTGAAACCGAGCAGGAACTCAGTTTCTCTCTGGTCACTACCTTTGTAAACATGTCTGCAATATTCTGGCTAGTATGTATCTTCTCCAGCTTCAACAGTTCATCTTCTAGAATAGAGCGTATGAAATGATACTTGAGCTGTATATGTTTTGTCCTCGAATGGAATGTTGAGTTCTTTGCAAGATGAATGGCACTTTGGCTGTCACTATACAACCTGCTATCCTTCTTCTTCTTACCCAATTCCTCCATAAACCTATGCAACCAAATCATCCCTTTACTAGCCTCTGTAATAGCAACATACTCTAGTTCCGTTGTTGAAAGTGCAACAACCTTTTGCAATTTTGAAATCCAACTTGTTGTTGTTCCACCTACAGTAAACACATACCCTGTGGTTCTCCTCCTGCTATCCTTATCACCTACCATATCTGCATCAACATATCCCTGTAGAACAGTGTTTGAACCTCCAAAACATAATGCCTGAGTGGTAGTACCTCTCAAATACCTGAGAATCCACTGTACTGCCTTCCAATGTTCTTTACCTGGATTGTTCATATATCTGCTCACAATTCCCACTGCATGTGCAATATCTGGTGTTGTGCACACCATGGCATACATCAAGCTTCCAACTGTTGATTGATAGGGAATCTTGGACATGTAATCTATCTCTTCCTGTGTATTGGGACACATTTCCTTACTTAGTTTGAAATGGCTGGCCAAAGGTGTACTAACTGGTTTTGCATTCTACATTATGAACCTCTCCAGCACCTTTTGTATGTACTCACTCTGAGACAGTGTCAATTTGCGATTTTTCCTATCTCTCGTTATTCTCATACCAAGGATTTGCTTTGCAGCACCCAAATCCTTCATCACAAATTAATTAGCTAGCTTCCTTTTGAGTACATTTATATCCTGCATGTTAGATCCTGCAATAAGCATGCCATCCACATACAATAACAAGATAATATATCTTTCATTGTCTAGCTTCTTGAAATAAACACAGTGGTCAGAATGACATCTACTATAACCCTATTCTGTCATAAACCTATCAAATTTTAAATGCCACTACCTTTGAGCTTGCTTCAAGCCATACAAGCTCTTCTTCAACCTGCATACCAAATCCTCCTTCTCTTTGACCTCATACCCTTGTGGCTATTGCATATATATCTCTTCCTCCAAATCCCCATGGAGAAAGGTTGTTTTTACATCTAACTATTCAAGATGCAAATCTTCTACCGCCACTAGACTTAAAATAGTCCTAATTCAAGTCATCTTAACAACAGGAGAAAATATTTCATCAAAATCTATACCTTTCTTTTGTGCAAACCCCTTTACAACAAGTCTGCCCTTGTACCGCTCCTTACCTCCTTCTTCCTTCAACCTGTAAATCCATTTGTTCTGCAATGCTCTTTTACCAACATGCAACTGAACCAAATCCCAAGTCTGGTTTCCTACCAATGAGTCCATCTCCTCATTCATGCATTGCTCCCACTTCTTTCTAGTTTCCACCTGCATTGCTTCTTCATAACATTCTAGTTCACCAGCATCATTCATCAATAAATAATACATTGAAGGAGAGTATTGTTCAGGGAATCTACTTAACCTGGTAGATCTTCTTACACTTGCAAGAGTTTCAGGTACTTGCTGATGTTCTTGATTTTCTGGCACCTTTGGAACTTCATTTTCTTCAATTTCATCAAGTATTATGTACTCTATGTTTTCATTTTCCTGTTTCTTTCCCTGCAACTGGTATTTTTACATGACCTTTTCATTGAATATCACATCTCTACTCCTAATGATTTTGTTATTTTCATAATCCCATAAGCGATAACCAAAATCATCAACCCCATATCCAATAAAGGTACATTTCTTGGATTTAGCTTCAAGCTTTGTTCTATTTTCTTTATCAATATGGACAAATGCTTCACAACCAAGCATTCTCATAAATGAGTAGTTAACCTTTTTGCCTATCCATGCCTCCTCTAGAATACCACCATCCAAAGCACTTGAAGGCCCTATGTTTATTAAATAAACAGCAGTATTTACAGCATCAGTCCAAAACTGTAAGGGCAACCCTGCATGCAATCTCATACACCTTGCACACTCCATGATCGTTCTATTCATCCTTTCTGACACACCATTTTATTGTGGTGTTCCTAGGACTGTCTTCTCTCTACGAATCCCATGGTATGAACAGTAATTATCAAACTCCTTGCCGTAGTACTCACCTCCATTATCAGATCTGAGACACTTCAACCATTTTCCTGTCTCATTCTCAACCAAATCTTTCCACTTCTTAAAAGTAGCAAACACATCAAATTTATGTCTAATGCAATAAACCCAAGTTTTTCTAGTTGCATCATCAATAGATGTAACATAATAATGAGAGACACTAAAAGATTGTACCTGAGCCGATCCCCATACATTTGTATGCACAAGCTCTAACTTTTCATTCTTCTTATGTTTCTCAACCCTGAGAAATATGACTCTCTTATGTTTTCCATAAACACGGTTCTCATAGAATTTCAAACTTACCTACTTCAAATCTGGCAGCAACTTCCTTGAGTGGAGAATCTGCATCCCCTTCTCACTCATGTAGCCAAGCCTATGATGCCACAATGCTGTATTTGTTTCTGTGGAAGCTAAAGAGATAGAATGGTCAGTATTATGAGGACATAAATACAACGTACCTATCCTGTCTCATTTTTCTATCACCATTGATCCTTTAGTGATCTTCCACCATGTTTCTCCAAATGTAGATAGACAACCGCCATCTCCCAACTGCCCTGTTGAGATCAGATTTATTTTCATAGCAGGAATATGCCTTACATCTTTCAGTATCCAATCAGTTCCATTCTTAAATTTTATCCATACCTTACCCATTCCAACAATTTTATATGGCTCATCATCACCCAATAAAACATGTCAAAACCCAAAAATTCCAAAAATTTTAAAATTTTTAAGATAGCAATAAATGATATTAAATGCAGCCACATGACTGTTTGTTTAGCTTACTTGGTCGTAAATGTGTCTAGATGATCTTTTGTTATACTTAAATGTTGTTATGGTTTTCTCTTTTCTGCTACTGATTGTTTTATTGTTTTGTAACCACAAGGGGGAGTTTGTATGTCGAACTGGGCTTACTTAGCTTACGAGCTAATGCAATCGATTTTCTGTCTCTTACAGATATACAGGTAATAACGGTCGCTACCTTTAAATCTTTCAAGTATTAAATATCAAATAGCAGTACCAATTCATTCAGTAAAAAGTGTAACATGCTAACCAGTTTTTATCAAGTCATCTTAGAGGTAGAAGATCTTCCTGCCTCTTGCTAAGTTCAACTTCTGAATATGTTTGAATTTATACTTTAATTTGCAAAGAATTTGGAGTTAAAATTTATCACTATAATTGTATTTCTCTTACCTTCAGCAATTGCAGGGTTTACCTGTCAGTACATGTTTTTCTATTATTAAGTTTAAGGATTTACCTAGTTTGGTGTCGTCTCCTTGTTTCCATATATGATATTTTGAACAAATTCCATAAACATGTTTGGATTTAGTCTTTCGTTTCAAAATTTGATTTAACTCGTTGTGTAATAAGGATGGCAAAGGACCTTTCTTCTTGAGACAGTTTTTATGATTTGCATAACTTAGTTTTCATCAGTTAAGTTCCATAAGGAAGAATTGACGAGTGATAACTCAGCTGTGCAACGCTATCTCCATACAAAAATTGTCATTTATTTATGACCTACATCTCTACAATAACTTAGAAAGTTAATAGAGATATAGTATCTCTTATTCTTTCTCATTAGGTTAGGTTATAAAATTTAGTGATCGGTTTGCAAATAGCATTTGATTTATTTAAAAACTACCTCCTTGGCCATTTTTATAATCATTGATCACATGCTCTATGTTTGGAATAGACTCCAAGTCTAAATCTCGAATGCTAAAGACCAAGCAAGTTTCTGTTGAAAATAATACAAGGTATTAAAGACATCATTCTAGGGTTTTGATTATTATAAGAATGATATGGGAATTATCCATTATGAGGATCTTACAATAATGTTTTATCTCTATACATTATGAGTTTTTATTTGTCAACAATGATAAGATTATCATTGAGATCTTTGAACTTTACTGTCATTATCACGATTATAATGATTGTAGGTCCAAGTATTATGGCTCCCCAATACCAAATCGAAGCATGTGTTAACATGGAAATTTTGGCAAGTTTGGAACTAGGGTTTATCACCATAATTGGGTTTCATTGCTATGATTTTTAATTGATTGACAATATTTGGGAATGAGACTATGGAGTCTCGACCCACCGCATGGAAATATTTAAGCTGCTACGTGGTTAAACGAGAGCCAAGTGCTTGGCGATATAAAACACTGGACCCAAACCTACCTCGTCATTATCCTTCGCCTTCAGGCTCGGGTCTTTCTGCAACATCTCCAGGTCTGAGTCCTTGTTGTGGCGCTGTTGATTCAGCTTCCAGATTATTACAGTTCCCTTGCTTAATGCTATCGTTTGGAAGTCTCTAGAATTGGCTGTTGACAGTTATGAGAGTGTTATGATGCCTAGGGTTTATCCCTTGACTTCTTTTACTGGTCTGGTCTCCATTGTTACAGTATGCTAGCAGCTTGCATGCTGCCTCACCTTCGTATTGTCCATAGCTTCGTTTGAGAGTCATTTGTATTCGCTGGTTGGCAACTGTAGCTGGTCACGAATCTAGGGTTTGTATTTTTGTTAACCGTAGAATCCCTATCACAGCGTGTTCATAACTCTCGGTGTGATTTTCTTAAGACTTCCATTTAGGGAAAAACAGCCATTGCTTTTGCTAGCTTAGTTACTCGGTGGCAAGGATGGGGTTTTTATACATCATGTGTTCGTGGTTAGCAGGATAGTTACTAGAATGGTAGCCTCCTTCAAAACCGGTAAGTTACTGTATTCTCATTTGTGGTTGCAGTTACAGAGAATTGTTTTTAAACAAAATAAAGTTTCTAACAGATACTTCTCTGTCTTGCAGGTCCTGGCTCTACTTACGACATGGGTGGCACGAGCTTCAGCAAGTAGTGTTTCCGGGTAAGCCTGGTTCTTACCATGGCAAAATCCTCCTTGTGGGTTGTTTGGGCTGTAGGGTTTTGGTTTGACTTAAAAGTCACGGCAGCCTTGCAAAATCTTGTAATTGTAAAAATTTAAAAGAAAACCAAAAGGGTTTAACCCTGTGTTGGGTTTGGATGCATGGCTTCAGTCGTTGTTGTGGCTATTGGAACTCCTTTCGGCACTTAGGTTGTTTTGATACAGAATAGTTGTATTGTAATTTTAGAAGAGAACAGAGGCTTGTAAGCCTATTCTGTAAGGGAGGTTACGACCTCGGTGTTTAAGTTTTGTTACAACACTTTTTAAAAAGGTTTTTGGGATAACTCCCAGGGTTTTCGAAAATAAATCTTAATATAATGTGTTGTCTGTAAGATGACTGGTATGATGTCTGTGTTCTCCTGTAAAATGATGATAGGTACAGTATTACATAAATATTTAGTTTTTAAAACCACTTGTATAGTGGGTTTGTGAACTCGGCTGTAGGTTGAATAATGTATTAGCAATGGTTTTGCTCCTGTGATTTTCCTGTATAATTTAAACTTATAGAAATGACTTGTTACAGTCATTCTGTATGATGGAGTCGGTGTATGGTGTGTGTTTCAAGTTTCTATGTTTATGTAGAATGCTTCTATAAATAAAAGGCTATGGCCGTAGGTGAAATCGTGGTAATGAGTTTTCAATGTTGAATAATACGACTTGTTACAAGTCTACTGTTGGTTTTGAGCTAATGTCTGTGGCCTAAAATTTCAACTTCATGTTATAAGATTATCTTCACTGTGAGATCTGGGCTGCGGCCGTGGTAGAATCGTTGTCCAAATTCTAAATGTAAATTACTTGTAAGCCTGAGATATTGTGGATTCAATCTGTAACGACAAGGGTGATTTGTTTTAAAAGTTGATTCTGTAGTTACGATTTTCTTCTGTTGGCAGCTCGAGTAACAAGTGAAAACTGAGTTGATAGGGTTCAACTGAATCCTACAGTTGTGTTTTAGTTATCCTTTCTGTTACTTTGATTTCGACTCTATTGTTGCTTGAGTGTAATTGGAAGCATGATAACTTCCTATTATTGAGTTCGATAAATGAACTAGATTTCTATCCTGCCATTGCTATGGTTGTAAAACAGTAACTAAAGAAGGATTCTTATGATACTCTTGCTAGGGTTTTTGCTCTAACAATTTAATTGATATGAAGAGACTCGATCAAACTTAACTAGGGTTTTGTTTATTAATTTTATTAATAAAACGATACTAGTTCAGTTTCTGTCTTAGGGTTTGTATCCTGTTATAAATAACTTGACCGTAGCTAACATTCTCCTGCAATATTAGTTATCAGAGTGAAAAGACTGTAATATTGATTGTTCTTAGTTAACTTTTGTTCCTATTGTTATTTATTTAAATTTTATAATATAAACAAAGTACAATTACTTTATAAGCAAACCCTGCTTGTCTGTCAACGAATATATATAAACTAAGTTTATAATTATAGCTTATAAATTATTACATACAGTATGAATAGTTTTTCTGTATAAATTATAAATATATTAATAGTAGTAAATCAGGGATTTTAAATCATACTAACAACACAGAAAAAACACAATAACTTTTTACAATCTTACTACTGATATTCTGAGATATTCAATCTACTAACTAATTAATTACTTCTTAGACAGATAACAATAAATACAACATGCATTCACTCATCCTTAATAAACATAAAGGAGTAAGTAGCAGAACCTGTCTTGATTTGTGGACAACAACAGCTATGGGAGGTTGTTCCTCCCTACCAACTCCTGGAGAGTGCCCAGACAACACTTCTCAGGACCCCCGAGCTTGCTCTGGTCTCCCTGGCTGGAACTAGGTGCAGCAACAATTCACTCAGCCAAAACAGCTACAATGGAACCAAGTTCCTGGCAGCATTCCTCTCAAACAACTTCCTTACTGTATATTTTCCCTCTTCCTCAATGGGACTCCTGAATAACATTCACCTGAATGTATTCTCCCTCCAGAACAATTCAACCCCCAGCTCAGTTCATTGAGTACTATTTAAAAGATTGCCTAGGTCTTAGTTGGGTTAACTATCATTAATGAGCCACCTGCTCAGATTCCACTTTCTTGGGGAATCATGACCCCAAATATAGGGAAGTTGCCACCTGCAACTTAGGAAGTGTTTGAGGATGCTGCCACTTGTCATTTGCCTTTCCACCTAGTTCCATCCACCAGTTTGACCAGTAACCTCTTTTTAACAGCTCTCCCATGCTGTTGTCTCCATAATTTATTTATTAATAATAAAATATTCAGAATTACATTCCATTTCTAGTGACTCTGCTGAGTCATCAATTCCTACTAAGCATTAATTTTAACATAATGTTTTAGGAATATGATCAAATAATTACATTATTTTTACAAAATTGGGGTATACAATTTTATATGGCTCATCATCACCCAATAAAACATGTCCAAAATCGACTGGAACATAATCATGAAAATATTTCCTATGGGGTGTAGCATGACATGAAGCCCCTGAATCTACTACCCAATAATCACTAGTATTATCTAATGCAAGAATCAAAGCATCTTGTAACACATCACCTGCTACATTTGCTTCTTGGGTAGTTTCCTGCTATTCATCTCCTTTCTTCTTTAGAGATTTGCAGTCGTTCTTCAGATATCCTTTCTTTCCCCAGTTCTAGCACTCTATCTTTCCCAGTCTAAACTTGGATCTGCCCGTTTTAGACTTGCCATGATTACCTTGCCTCTTTCATTTCTCCCTTTGTCTTCCCCTGCTCTCCATGGTCAATGCATTACCTGATGTCTCACCTGTGCTTTTTCTTCACATTCCCTCACTAAGAATAACACTAACAACATCATCAAATATCAAGGTGTTTGAACCAGAGACACAGTTACTTACAGCCATGACCAAGCCATTCCATCTTTCTGGAAATGAACACAAGATTAGAAGAGCCATAACCTCATCATCAAAGTTCACACTTACAGAACTTAGCTGATTTGTAACCGTATTAAATTCATTTAAATGATCAGCAACAAATCCACCTTCAGACATCTTCATATTAAATAAACGCTTCATTATAAATACCTTGTTGGAGGCCAAGGGTTTTTCATACAGCTTACCCAGTGCGCTCATCAAACCCTCCGTTGTCTTTTCTTTTGAGATAATGAAAGCCACGGACGAAGCCAGGGACAACCGTATTTTTCCTAGTGCCTTTCTGTCAAGAACCTCCCATTCTTCGTCCTTCATAGTCGTCGGTTGCTTTGCTCTTCCTCCCAACGGTAGGAATAGATCCTTCTGGTACAGATAGTCCTCCATTTGCATCTTCCATAACTGGTAGTTTTGGCCATTAAATTTCTTGACCCTAAACTTTCCTTCTTCCACCATTGCTCCCACTCGAACCGAAAACCCTAGTTACCTGCGAGTTTATCTGCCAAATAGACCTTTGGATCTGATACCAATTGTTAGAAAAATAGGATCGCAGAGCAATAACAATAAACATAAATGCAAATATAATCACACAGACACATTACAAGAGAGACACCAATATATCGTGGTTCACCCAAGATGGGCTACATCCACACTGAAATTGTCAGTCCTTATTATTATACAATCCAGGAAATGAAAGGATACAACCTACAGCACATCCGTTGCACTTCCTCTTCACTGTCTCACAGCCTCTCTTCACGATCTCAGAGATCTTTACAATGCATAATACCTAATACATCAACCATGGCTGTGTTACAATGTATTTCTTTTATAGGGGAAATACAATGGGGAAATACAATGGGAAAATACCACGGGTTGCCCAAAACCATGGGCCCGTAAACTGTTGGCGAACGAGTGTACAGTAAGCCCGGGGTACAAACACGACTGAATAACATCTCTGAATCTGGAAGATCAGGCTCCACAACAAACATATCACACCTCTCTCCATTGTAAAGGGAGGAAGGACTATAGTACTCTCATGCTGGTGGAATTTCTCTAGGTGATCTTTACTCATCCTTTGGGAGGAAAACATCATCCTTTGGAGGCTTGGATTGGATTGTTGGAAGGAATATTGCAACGTTAAGGCTTAAGTTGTAATGTTATCTCTCTATGTACTCTCTATTATTACAATTAATACAAACTCTTTCCATAAACATTGTTGTGTTGATAGTGTTTATAACTTTTCTTCCTTAATTGTTAATTTAGATCAATTCATGTTTAGATGTGCTTTTACTGTTTGATTGTTTCCATTTGTTCAACAAGGTTTTGTAGCTTGGGATCTGAAGGTTCTGGAGCATTAGATCAACAAATAGGAAGAGGATTTGTAGACTTCAGGTAAATGATCTACTTGTTAATCTACATCTCTATTGATCTAGGAAAGTAGACTCATCCTTTAGGAGGAAAACATCATCCTTTGGAGGCTTGGCTTGGATTGTTGGAAGGAAGATTGCAATGTTAAGGCTTAGGTTGTAATGTTATCTCTCTATGTACTCTCTATTATTACAGTTAATACAAACTCTTTCCATAAACATTGTTGTGTTGATAGTGTTTAGAACTTTCGTCATTAACTATTAGTTTAGATCAATTCATGTTTAGATGTGTTTTTACTGTTTGCTTGTTTCCATTTGTTCAACAGGGTTTTGCAGCTTAAGATCTAAAGGTTCTGGAGCATTGGATCAACAAAGAGGAAGTGGATTTGCAGACTTCGGGTAAGTAATCTACTTGTTAATCTACATCTCTATTGATCTAGGAAAGTAGGTTGTATTCTGTATTTATTTGTTCTAGATCCGCTTGGACTAGGGATATCTAGCTTGAGTTCGCTTGAGTAGATTGTCCATAAAAAGTTATGTATTTCATCTTCCTACTTTGCTTCATCATGGAATCTTGAGGTGTTAGTATGTTTCAATTTTCACTTAAGTTAGTTTTTGTCCTTGTCAGATAGCAATATTAGAAGGAACTGCATTGAGACTTGCTCCTGAAGGCCGAGGATTGTATGAATCAACAGCTTGTTAGAAATTATGGAAGAATAAAGAGAGATGCTTTCTATTGTTTAGATGGATTCAACCCTTGTTAGATTCAGCCCCTCTGTCTAACAATTTACCTCTTTTCAAGGTAATGTGTTTTGCTTCTGACAGATAAGCGCTTAGTTTTGTTGAGAAGCTCCAACTCCCGCAAGACCAGATTTTGCTTCTTTGCAATGAGCTTGTTCCCCATTCTGCAACAACCATGGTACTCAATTACCCAAATGTGCATAAATTTCAATGCGTTAAATCAACTATTCTACTGGAACAAGCAAATTAGCTGCACAGGTTTAAATTTATTTATTCATGTCAGCACTGGAACAAAATTCATGGCAACATGTTCAAAAATTAAGTGTCACTCCCCCATTGCTCTCATTCGATCGGTGGGTTTGACATGGTGCAGGTTTAAATTTATTTAGTCATATCATCGCATTGGAACAAAATTTATGGCAACAGCCTGTTAAAAAATTAAGTGTCACTCCCCTTTGCTCTCACATCTCACATGGCGGAGCGTTCCATCGGTGGTTAAAAACTGAAGGTTCTACAAGGCAGAGGTTTAAAAATTAAGTGTGTGCTTCTTTTGCTACGGCGGTGAGTTTTTTTTTTTCACAGAAAAATATAACTTACTATTAATATGCAAAATAGTAAAATATGTCCAGCTGTCAGTCCATAACAAAGTCATAATAGAGCTATCAAAAGTAGCCCCCGGAACATTCCGGTTACATCACCATAAAGTATCAATATATCAAACAGAAAATGTCTAAAAAGGTGCCACAACACCCAAATATCTCCCATAAGACAAATCTCTATGCGACCAACATCATAACAGAAAACATCATCAAAACTACGGCGGTGAGTTATAATTAAGGTAGCGCATACTTAAAATATAATGTAGCGCATACTTGGTTTTCACACATCGTTGGCCTAAGAGATAGCATAATGCATACCCTCTTTTAAACCTAACATGTCATTAAAGTATAAGGCACATGGTTAAAATTTTAAAATTACTTTTTACCTTGATCTACTTTCATATGCGATGAAAAGTTAGGCAGCGATCTACCTTACGGTGGATAAAAAGTTGAGCACCATGTCCGAGGTTAAAAATTTTAGGTCCGAACTTGTCCGAAGTTTAAAATATAAGAGTGAGCTTCTCTTTTTTCATTCCATCATAGGTTAAAAACTTAAGGGCCAAAGTATGTCGTAGGTTTATCAAATAAGAGTGCAGTCCCCTTTGCTTCCACTTGGTGGATAATATATAATTAATTGTTGAGGGGTTAAATGTAACTTGGTTTTTATTAGTCACTAAGTTTCACACTCACACTATGGTTTGGTAGTCCACACCAACCCCTTCACCCCTTCGTTCATCTCATTAGGTCTTAACCTTCTGTTATGTATCGACACATCAAGTCTTAAGCCTCCGCTATGTATCAACTATTTAAACTTTAACCTAGTAGGTACCTTAATTTTTAATTTTCTATAGCTTAATTTCACGACTTTCTATACTCTTGTAACATTGCAGCTTTCCCACTGGTTAATAAATAAATCATTTTGAAAAGGAATTAATTTTGTTTTTAATAAAACTCCTTTTTAGATTTTAAATCGCTGCAAAAATTTGCATTTTAAAAGATTTATTTTATCATATATACTTGATAATTACTGAAAGTTAAAGACATGAATATAACATCACTTGGGACATCAAAATTATGTTATACAAAATAAATTATATATTTTAATATATATTCTACATGATAAGATGTTTATATGATTTCAAGAGAAAGTTTGCATTTTAATGGATTCATATTATATATATATATATATATTAAGAAGTCAATTATATCTTTCAATATATATTTTAAATGATGTGAATTTAGTATAAATAAATATACAATGAAAAAAATCATTATTTAGTATAATAAATTAATATTAAAATATATATTTATATAATGATAAGATCATATATTATATGTTCATGATGATAATGATGATAAACGTCCACTAAGACTAACTTTGGTTTATCTGACTTTAAGAAGGTTATTACTTGGTTTGCTTTAAACTTTTGTTCATATGCTTAAAAAGCTTAGAAAGAAGCTTTTCAAGCTCACTATAGTTTTGGCAAGTCAGGAGGTTAGAAATGTTTGTATTGTAGCAAATACTATGAAACTCATATCTAATGTGGGTGTAAGCATGACACTCTAAGAGAAAGTGATTTTCATCTTCAACGCTCATTGACTCACAAAGATGTCAAACCCTTTCCGCTCATGGAGTTTTGGGAATAGACCAACGCCCTGTTTCACTCATGGTATTAGTGTTTCTTTTCACAACACATGTTTTCTTTGTCATAGTGTTTCTTTTCCCAACACATGTTTTCTTTGCCATCTATGGATCATATGACCAAGGATTGAATTTTTACCATCTATTATCTCTTGCTTTACGCACCAAGATCTTCCTTTTGGGTGAGTCACCCCCTAAAGAGTTTCCTATGTATGATACACTATTGTCTTATGCCATTCCATGGACGGGTATGGCGGGATGCCATGACTAAGGAGTATAACTCCAATCTGAAAAATGATGTTTGGGAGATTGTTCCAAGAGCTATTCAGAAATTTGTGATAAATTCCATATGGTTGTTCAAAATCAAGCATGTGATTAATGGAAGCAAAGATAAGTACAAGGTTAGATCCACAACTATAGGAGTATCCCAAAAAGAGGGAGTTTACTATAAGGATAATTCTACTCATGTTGCAGGGTATACTTCTATAAAAGCCATCATGTCTATTTTTTTTTCAGCGGAAAAATCACCTTCCTGCTATTCCCAAGGAATCAAGGAAAGCTAGTCAATACATAGGGGCTCAACAAGAGCATCGTGTCACTTACAAGAATTGAACCTAGATGGGAGGTAACAATCATTCCTCCCAACCACTCAAACTACATCCAATGGACTAAAAGTCATCATGTCTATTACATCATATTTTGGATACTAGATGGATATAAATACCATTTTTCTTAATAGTGTGATTAAAAAAGAAGTATACATAAATTAGTCGATGCATTTTGAGATGCATGGATGAGAATCCATGTGTAAATTGAAGAAGTATGTTTATGGGCTAACGCAGCCACCAATATTTATAATTACTTTCTTTTGTAACTTGTAAATTATTAAACTAAACAAGTTTTAATGAAATTCATTTTTAATGGAAATTGTTTATTTTTTTGTTTCTTTAATATGAGATAGTACTTCACCCATAGATCTTTTACATAGTTTATCAATTTTCTTCTTTGCTCTTTGTTTTTCTTGTCCTCTTTTTTCTTCAATATTTTGTTTTTTTACTTTTTTTTTCCTCTTTTCTTTGCTCTAAAGTTATTTATTACAATTATATTATTAACAATCTTATTTTTCCCATTCTTCTATTTATTAAATAATTTTTTTTTAACACATTGTCAAAGCCACTCCTCTTTTATCTTTAATAATTATGTTTAATATTTTATTTCAAATATATATCCTGTAGCACAAGAGAAGCACTAAAATGAATACATCTTTACAAAAGCAAAATAACATATTGTTAAAATGAAATGAAAGCAATGTAAAAAAGAAAATTTTAAATCTAATACTTAAATTAATTCTCTATATAAAACATTAATCTTTTTGATAAAAAGGATACACTAAATTAAATATAATTATAAAAATTTTAAAAAAAAATCAAAATAAAATTCTATAATTATTATTTTTATTTATTTGTTAATTAAATTTAATTGAATGATAAATAGGAAAAAATTATTATTATTTTTCCACTGAAATTCTCTCCCTTCTAATGATATGTATTTTATTGAAAAGCTTCTAATCCTTATCGAAATGATTGTTAATTACCATGAGTATGTCCTACCTAATATTAATTTACTTGTTATGTTTTGGATTGAATGGGTATAATCCTTGGGCAGGGCAATCTTACTTGAGGGATTGTTGACAAGTGCAGAGGATGGATGGAAATATGAGCATCTGAGATGTAGGAAAGAACAAAAAGAAAGACGTGACCTTGTAAAAGTTGATATTCTTAATTTTGAGAGCTTAGTCACAATTATCCAAGGAAGCTTTAGTTCTGACCCTAGAATTATTAAAGGATAGTATTTACTTTCATTAGTTATTATTGATGAGTCAAGAAGTAGTTAGCTCTATGTGAGTCCCATATTGACATAGTCAAACTCGATGCATTGAACCTAGATGCTAGAGAAGTTTCCACTATGTATTTAAATATTTTATTCGTCACCCTATATGTCTTTCCAACATTTTTCTAATTATTATTTTTAAATCAATAATAATATTTTATTATTATTATCATTAATCATATATCTATGAGCCCCTTAAAGTGTCTAATTAACTTATTGCTTATTCATCCATGGATTCTTTTAAGGTTACCTTAGCTTAGTTTTGCATCGGCAGGATTAACTATTGGGGATTAAGGTCATCCCATGTTATTGTGTGCCCCCCAAACACAACTATAAGCATATTCCGCAAAGAGAGACTCTATACCTCTACTAAGACTCCATGCCTCTATTGAGACTTCGCGCCTCTATTAAGGATTCATTGGTTATGTCCCACACCCATCTATTGGTAGGTTGGCTAGGCTATGCACCCATGAATATCAATTAGATCAATATGATTGTTGTTTGAAATCAAATTCACATGTCTTTTTATCACGATTTATCCTCCACATATCTTACTATCAGACTCCATCTTAGAGTTCACCCTCATAGTCCTGCTCCTATTACTTGTATCCCATATCGGTAATTTGAATGACATTAGACCACCACATATGCATGAATTCTATACATCATCCAAGAATTATTGAATAAAAGTGGGCTAGTTTACATTTGCTTCCACAACATATCATTAGGCTTCCATAGTCCTTTCTCTCCTTTTTTAACAATCAGCTCCATCCAGGAGTCCTGTAGGTCCCGTCTACCTGTAATGTCCCCATTTAAATAATTGCATAGTAAGACAATCCCATCAATCCTACTAGTTTCCTAGGTTGAATGGGCACATGTGGAATTGTAATAAGGAAGATAATAAATGATATTTAGACATTAGAAGGGTTCAAGTATTTAATAAATATGGTGAATAAATAAATTCAAGAGAAATTATAGGTGGCAAGTGGTTTTGGAGACATATGGAGAGTGTGGGACCCACACTAGCTTGATTTTTCAATGACACATGGCATCTCTCTCTTGCCAATTCGAATTCATGGGAAGGTGAACACTCTTGGGTGAGTTGGTAAGTCATAACACATGGCATTGAGCATCTTAGGTCGAATTGGGATGTATTGGTAACCTCCATGGAAGATAAATAGTCAAATTGGAAGTTTGTGGACACTTGGGCTAGATTCCCTAGCCCCTATGACACCAATGATGGAGAATCTATGACAACTATGACAAATTGCAGACCTGACCTATGACATCTGACCATTATGACATGTAAGCCCCAAAAATAGGCTCAAGGAAGGCACTCATGGGAGTGGAAGAAGCCAAAGAGACTCAAATTCGAATTTGGGAGAAGATGGAAGTTGGAACTAGGAGACAAGTGGCAAATGTGGAATATTTCCTAAGTGGAAATCTCTTGAAGCTATTGAGAGGATTTCGACCCATAGAAGGATAATGTTGGTTATAAAATGTAGAAATCAAGTATGAGAATGGCTTTTGATGATTTGATAAAAATAGCATTTGTGAAGAGAGAGCTAGTGGATGACTAGTTTCTTACCTTAGCCAATTTCGAGGGTGAAAGATTCCCATCCAAGTTGGTTTTTGGAGAGGCCACTCAGGTCTTTCATGGTGCTTTAATGGAGTTTGTATTTGCAGGTAGCAGCTACAGGAAGTTTCATGGTTTGGTTTAGTGCAACACTTTCTCTCCATCGTTTCCATTTTTGAAGGCATATTCATGCTCCTTGAGGGAGGGCGTTTTTGGTGAGCTCTTGTGCTTCTTGGGAGAGCTTCTCATTATATATTTCTGATTGTAATAGCTTAATATCCTCTTTTATTAATATTCATAAAGTCTCAGGTAGAAATACCCACTAGTTGTATGCAAAAATATTGATTAATGAGCAAACAATGTCCATTTCCCCAATGCATTGATGTATGACACTATAATGTTGATTACTTTGAATGGATGGATGATTCTCTGATATATTTGTGATCAATATACTGCCATGGATGTCTTCTACAAGTTTCATGTACTGTACTTGAGCATTTGAAGCATTTTTACTCATTTTAGTTGTATTGGGAGGTGAAATAGTTCCATTTCCCCAAGGGTCGAATTGGGGATTTTTGCAATTGAATGGGAGAGGGTGAGAACAATTGTAATAATCCATTAATGGTGCATATGAGACCTTAATAACATACTTAACACATTACATACCTCTGTTCAGAAATTTGAAGGAGTTTAGAGGCATTTGGGAGGCCCTTTTCAGTGTTACCCCGGGGGGATTTGATGCACAAATTACTAGTCAAAATTGCATATATTGGTCAGAATATAAATCAAGTTTTCAGAAGTCTTTGGAGGACCATAAAACATCCCTAAACCTAATATTCAAGTCTAAATATCATTCATACACTCATACAGAATATTTGGGAGCATTTGGGTTGATTTAGAGGTCAAAACAGTAAAACTAGTCAGAGGTTGAAATTGGTAAAAAAGTGGAAAATTGGGCATTTTCTTAAAATTTTAAAAAAGGGATATTACACTACCTATCATAGTTCATACTTGCTTAACAATATTAGCAATTAGTTATCAACATGTGATCAATTAATATAATTCATTAATCAATCCCAGAAAACAATCATGGCATCATCATGGTAGACAACTACCTACTCAACAAGCAAGAATGCAAAATCATCCTTAGAAAACATTCTACATGTTTCATGTATAAATATATGACCTATCTACATAGATAAATTAACAATGATATTCTAATGAAACACATCAAGAATCTAGGTTTAACCTTCTTATTATATGCCAGACATAATTCAGTAAGGAGGGGCATTACAAGATAAAAATGTATTATGGTTTAACGGTGCACATTATTCATGAATACACGCTGGTAAAATTTTGTCGAAATATTAAAAAATGTGAATTAAATTTAATCAATGTGTTCTACATTAATAAAAGAACCAATGTGTACTTTCTATATATTTTGCATTGGATAACCTGTAATTTTTTTTATATGTAAACCCCAAGATGTATCTTTATTAAAATTGCATCGATACATTGGGTTGTAAAGTGCACACCAAAATTATGAAATATTTTTTTTGCATATTGATAGGGACATGTTTTGGGACAGGTTTTTGAATCCAATGCAATAAGTGGTCCCATTATAATAGATGCCCAAATCCTCATATATAAATGCAGAAAGCCATTAAATTTAAAGTGGCTAGAAAAAAAGAAAAAAAACTGCATTATGAAATAGTTGAGAGGGTAAAACCTTAATACTAAACTTTGCAACCGCATTAAAGATAAGGGAAGCAAAAAGAGAGCTAGTGACATTGACAATAACTAAGAAAACCCTTTTTTTCTTCATATTAAACTATAAATAGGAATAGGAATGTAAAGTAATAATGAATTATTTTGAAATAATTAGGGGAAAATATTAAGATGAATAGTAAGAAGTTACATACCTTGAATTTCTCCTCCACATACTTGTATGTGATCTACAATCTCTTTCAATTTTTATTCTTTAGAAAAATCAAACCACTCCAAAGTCTTCCCTGGTAAATTTATCGTACATAAGTCTCCCCTTTAATTTTTGAGAAAATAATAAAAAACTTATTATTTTCCTTCATAAACTCACTTTTATAAAATGAAATTCCTGCTCATTTTTCTCCTTAATAATTCGATGAATTGATAAGAAATGTGTGTGCTATTCGTTTTTTTAATATTTCATAATTTGGTGCACACATCGGTGCACTTCATATATAAAAGTGCACCAGATATCAATATTTGAAAAACACATCAATTGAATAAAAAATAGCAAAATGCAAATAAAAATCTCCATTATCAAAACTTTGCAGATGTTTTTGTTTGTAGGTGTTTTTGTGGAAGTTACCTTTGGTGCATTTCATGCATATATGTACTCGTGCATTTATATTATTAAAATGCATCAATGCTTTAATATTTTACAAATGCACTACCTACATTTAAAATTACTTCAACTGTAGTTTTTAAGATATAAATTATAATACTTCATAAGGTACATATTCTACTTATACTCCCACCATATGCTTAATAAATAGTTTTAAAATTATATTTGAAGTTACATTGTTATATGTTTCCGAAACTTTATTTTAAGAATGTAGACACATATTGATTGTTGATTTGGCTGAAATGAAGGGAAAAAAATTTATAATATCAATTGACAAGTATTTCGAGTCCAACTCATTCCATCTTGTTCAAAGTTCATCAAGTTCTCCCTTGCCATTTGCAGTAAGTTCATATTTTATTTATATATTGATTATCTAATCAAATTTATGTTACTTATGCATGATCATGTGAATAATTATGTGTTGAATTTTGTAGGACCCTAATTCGAGATCGAATTCAACTGCACAAGATATTCCACCAATCAAAAAATTCTGCAAGATATTATCAAAAGCAAGATACTATAAGTAGTTGCTAGATGAAAATGGAGAGCCACTTTACCTCGCCAATCATAACATCCATCTTCCAGCCACCATCTTACATCGATGGTACTTCATCGTGAACTGGATCTATTTTATGACACCCCAATTGTATGTAGTTGTTCAAAATGTCAAGGGTTAAAGGAGAACCCTTGACATGTCACAATGTCTTATTATATTAATGATATACTACCAAATGTTGATGGTCTAATACCTCCCACCATAGTAAAAAATCCAATAAATGATATAGAAAAAGACACATAGAAACATTTCCATATGCTCATTTTTTGAAAAGTTAGAAGCCAAAATATCTATGTTTCATCCCAAATTGGCCAACCCATCTCCTTCTATTGAGTTAGCTGAGAATTCTAGTGAGCCAAAGTATGATATGAATACCACCCAAAACATCTCTACCAGGAGATCCAAAACATTGTATGAACTAAGAGCAAAAATTTCTTACACCAAGGTTGGTTCAATTGTTGGAGGATAACAATAAGTTATCTCTTCTTAATCCGAAAAGTAAATACCAAACCTATTAAAACTATGCTTTATATGGCGCTTGGCCATCTTCTTTGCCTATGCCCAATCATGGAACCAAATTCTCCTTTTGTGGTAATATTGATATGATTTTCAAGTCAAAAATTGATGTTGCAAATCTTTGCTTTTTTATCCTTTCACATTTATTTGTTCCTCCCAAATAGTTAGTAGCAATTATGCCATTTTATGGTTATGTTTGTTGTTAGTCTGATTACTTGAATATTATTAAATAAAAACATAGCAATTCCATGTATAGTGTGTGCATGAATGATTATGCTTCTAGAAACTTTAGCAATAAAAACCCGTTGTGTATCAATGGCCATCCACGCACTCATGGAACATTCATAAATTGTTTACAATGAATTGTGGAAGGGTGTCTGTAATGCTCAGCCTACCAAACCGACTAATCCTGATTAGCTTGCAAAGTGGGAACTAAAAGATGAAAAGGCCTTAGCATTGATTCACAGCACTGTTTCTGATGATATTTATGTGCATATTGAAAATAGTTCTAATGCGTGGTCAGCTTGGAAGACATTGAAAGATTTATTTGATTCTCAGAGTGAAGCTAAGAAAATTGATCTTCAATTGAAGTTGTTTCAACAAAAATTGTCGTCAGGAGGTGATGTCATGGAGTACATTTCTAGATTAAAAAATATCAAACAAGAAATTTCAAAAGCTGGTTTTGGTAAAATTGAGGACAGCATGATGGTGACCATTTTGATCGCAGGATTGCCTGAGACATATAAGCATTTTTTGGAAACTTTACAAATTACAAATAAATTGGATAAAATTTCTTTTGATGAACTAAGTGAATTACTTGCCACACATGAAAAAACTTTTGGTAAAACAAAGCAAGCAGGTGAAGATGTTTTGGTTGCAAGTACTAGCAAACAGTCTCCAGGTAATCATCAAAAAGGCAATGATCAAAAAGCTTTTCAAAATTCAAATAGAGGTCGTGGTCAGGGTTTTGGAAGAGGAAGAGGCCGTGGAAGCGGAAGAGGAAGAAATCAAGGAAGAGGTTCTAAAGAATCTGAAAGTACACAGTCACAGTTTTCTGGAAGAGGAAGAGGTTTAGGAAACCAACAGGTCTCTGGAAGAGGAAGAGCTAATAAACAGGTCACATGTTTTCGTTGTAATAGAGTTGGACATTATGCTTCAGACTGTAGAGTTTCATTTGAAAAAATTCTAAAAGAAAGAGAATCTAAAGAATCTTCATCAGCGGCACATTATGCTCATGCAGACGATAGTGAAAATTGTGAATATGTCTTTACAGCACTTGGACAATCAGAATCAATGGATTTTGTTCAAGTTCATCAGTTGGAATCGGTGAATTTTGTTCAGTCTTCTTATTGTTTCAAAAATGATTTTGAAGATGCTTGGATTATGGATACAGGGGCTACTTAGCGTATGACATATAGGAAAGATTTCTTTTGGAGTTATGAAGATTGTCATTTAAATTCAATTTTTCTTGCAGATGATTCTATTCATTTACCACAAGGAAAAGGAACAGTTAAGGTTGATTTGCCTGGAATTGGAGAAAGATTGATTTCTAATGTTTGGTATGTGCCTACATTTAAGAAAAATTTGTTGTCTTTAGTTGTCATTCGCCAATTAGGACATCAAATTGTAATGGAAGATGGTATCCTTTTTGTTAATTCAACAAAGGATGCATACAAAACAGTTATGACAGGTTATGAAGACGGAAAGCTTCTTAGGATGAAGGGAATAGTCATTCCTAGATCAAAGGAACATTTGAAGGAATTTGCAGGTTTAGTTGAAACTGATGTTTCACCTATCCGATTGTGGCACATTCATTTTGGGCACTTGAATATTGATAGTCTTGTACAGCTTAAAAAACAAGGAATGGTAAAGGGGTTGCCTACTTTTCGGAAGGAAAATGCAAAGTGTGAAGCTTGCATTTATGGCAAACAGAGAAGGATAGCTTTTTCAAAAAACACTTGGAGAGCAACACGGAGATTACAGCTTGTTCATAGTGATGTTTGTGGTCCTTTGGAAACTTCACTTGGTGGTTGTAAATATTTTTTGTTGTTTATTGATGATTTTAGTAGAATGGTTTGGGTGTATTTTTTGAAGGAAAAATCAGAAGTGTTTGAAAAGTTTCAGTCATTTCAAAATTTGGTTGAAACAGCAACAAAGGAAAAGATTGCTACTTTGAGAACTGATAATGGTGGTGAGTTTACATCAAATCATTTTTTGACTTATTGTCAGGAAAAAGGGATTAAAAGACAGTTGACCAATTTTTATACTCCACAACAAAATGGAGTATCAGAAAGGATGAATCAGACTTTATTGGGCCTGGCTAGAGCAATGTTATTTTTCAAAGGGTTGAAATCATGTTATTGGGCAGAAGCAGTTCATACAGCAGTTTATTTAAGGAATAGATCTCCTTCATCATCACTTGATGGAATAACTCCTTTTGAGGCTTGGTATGGATTCAAACCTATGGTCAAACATTTGAGAGTTTTTGGTTCAGTTTGTTATGCACTTGTCCCAAAAGAAAAACGAAAGAAGTTAGAGTCTAGAAGTGTTAAGTGCATGTTGATTGGTTATTCTAATGAGAAAAAGGGGTATAGGCTTCTATCAGATGGAAAGTTTATTGTCAGCAGGGATGTGATTTTTGATGAAACTGAAAGTTTAAGTGTAGAAGAGGTTGAAAAACAACTTAGTCACTTATAGGAAAAAGTAACTAAGGAACAATTAAGGATGCAACACTTAAATAAGACAAGGAATGAACAATGGTTTGATCTCACTTCAGAAGTACAGGATGATGAACAGGTTGAAGACATCTTGGAACAGGTTGAAGATACTTTGAATTTTTCACAAGTTAACTTGGATGATTTAAATCAAGTTAACATTGAAAAGAAGAAACCAAAATGGGCAACTAAGTTACTTCAGGATGTTAAGTCTGATGAAAAAGGCAAAACAGGTACAAGGAGTTCTAATACGGGTTCAGAAAATTTTGCTCTTTCAGTTGTTGAACCAACTACTTTTAATGAAGCAGTTGAGTATGATGAATGGAAAATGGCCATGCAAAGTGAGTATGATGCAGTAATGAAGAATCAAACTTGGAAAATGGTTGATTGTCCACATGATGTTAAACCCATTGGTTGTAAGTGGGTTTACAGAATTAAGTACAAAGCAAATGGAGATATTGATAAATATAAGGCAAGATTGGTGGCAAAGGGTTTTGCTCAGAAAGAAGGGATTGATTATGAAGAAACTTTTGCTCCAACAGCGAAATGGAATACTATCAGGATTGTGCTAGCTTTAGCTGCACAAAATGGATGGAAAGTGCATCAAATGGATGTAAAAAGTGCATTTCTAAACGGTGATCTACAAGAGGATGTTTATATGACTCAACCTCCTGGTTTTGAGGTTCCAGGGAAAGAAAATCAAGTTTGTAAACTAGTTAAGGCATTGTATGGATTGAAACAGGCTCCCAGAGCTTGGTATGCAAAAATGGATGCCTACCTACAGAAAGTTGGTTTTCTTCGTAGTGAGTCAGATGATACTTTGTATGTTCGAATCCAGGAAAACAACTTAGTCATCTTGGTTATGTATGTTGATGATTTGCTCATAACAGGTAACAATAATGATCATATATTTCAGGTTAAGAAAGAACTTCAAACAGGTTTTGAAATGACAGACTTGGGTTTACTTCATTACTATCTTGGAGTTGAAGTAAAGCAGCAGGAAGGAAGTATATTTATTTCTCAAGCTAAGTACATATCTGGATTATTGAAAAAGTTTGAAATGGAGGAATGTAAACCAGCGATTACTCCCATGGAGCAAAATTTAAAACTTTCTAAGTTTGAAGGGGGGGAACTTGTAAATTGTACTGGATATAGACAGTTAATTGGATGTTTCATTTTCTTGATGAATACTCGTCCTAATCTATCTTATGCAGTTAGCATACTTTCTAGATATATGCAGGAACCTAGAGAAAGTCATTGGAATGCAGCAAAAAGGGTGTTAAGGTATCTTCAAGGAACAAAGGATTTTGGACTTGAGTTTAAAAGAAACAAAAATTTCAAGCTTGTTGGCTATTCAGATGCGGATTTTGCTAGAGATGTTGATGACAGGGCATCTACTTCAGGTTACTTAATGAATATGGGATCAGCTGCAGTGGCATGGAGTTGTAAAAAGCAGGATACAATTGCAAATTCTACAGCAGAAGCAGAATATATTTCAGCTTGGGAAGTTGCTTGTGAGATAGTTTGGTTAAGAAGGATTTTGCAAGACCTCAAAGTTGATCAGAAAGAAGCAACTTCATTATTTATTGATAATCAGTCAGCAATCAAGTTAGCCAAAAATCCTGTTTTTCATTCAAAAACTAAGCATGTGGATACTAAGTTTCATTACATTCGGGCTCTCGTCGTCAAACAAATCATCAAGCCAAAGTATTGTCCATCAGAAGATCAAACTGCAGATATTTTTACAAAATCTCTTGGAAGGGTCAAATTTGATAAGTTTAGAAATGAACTTGGTATTTGTTCAAAAGAATTTTTGGATCAAAGGGGGCATTGTTAGGAATTATGATCCAAAATGTAATAAATAGAAGTTTAGTTTAATAAATGTAAAAGGGCATCTACACACTCACGTGATTATGTGAGGTGTCCCTTAGTTAGTTTTGGTAATGGTAAATTAGTTGTTACTCTTTGGATATTTAAATCCATCGAGTTTTTCATGTGAGGTAATCTTTCGGGATTTAGCCCTCACATCTCTGTGATGTAATTATTTTCCTTCTTCATTAATAAAATTATGTGTCTGAGGACACTTTGTCAATCATTTCATGCTTGATTTCATTTAGATTTTTCATCCCCCGCCATCCTCTACTCCTAGTCATAGGTTGTTGATAAGCTATAACTTTTGTAGACCACCAACTTCTCATCAAAAAGGTTGTGCATTGGGACTACCTTTAGACATCCCCTTAGGGAGTAAGAAAATATCATTGATTAACTATATTTTTTTATATTTTTAATGGAATTTAAGTAAACATATTGCTTAATTTGACATCTATTTTAATAAAGTGGTTGGTTGTACATCTACTACAGAAAAAAATTGTGCTTCAAATAATTGTTTGAACAAACTAAATGCATTGTGATTACTGATAGCATTTATGCAATATTCAATGCTTTTTCAATTAGGATTCTAACAACGAGCGACCTATCCACCATCTTCTATTTCACCCTACTTTGATGGAAAATTGAGAGAAGTCTTATAAACAAGCAAATCTCGGAGAGGAAGCATACCAAGCATGGTTGAATCAAACACCTATTCAATTTCCACTATGTCCCAAGTCACTAATTCATAATGTCTACAATAACATTAGTTTCTCACATGTTGGAAATGAAGGGAATGAAATAGAGGTTGGTATAGACGATTTTTTAGAGAATATGAGTTCCATGGATGGAATGTTGTTACATGCATTCCAACAAGATGAATTAGGGGATCATGCTCATTTCATCAATGCCTTCTTTGAAAGCTTGGAATCTACTTCTACCACCCCTCTCTTTGGACATGGTTCAAATTCTACGGACAACAATGTTATTGTACAACTTGAAATCAATGTATGGTATGTCAGATGTGAGTTTCTTGGCACTTTTGAGGTAACTAACTATTAATTCCCCTATATTCTGAGGAATATTGTCACACAATTGACTTTGAGAATTGTCAATTTTATGAATGCTTGATGATAGTGTATATTTATATTGGACACTAATTGTAAGTTATTCAAAGACAAGGTACTTTCAAAGTCATAATGTCCACGACTATGAAGACGCAAAGAAAATGTTGGATGTTGAGTACATATCATATGATGTGTATCTGAATGATTGTATTTTATATAGAGGTGAATATGCACATAAAGAGATATGTTCAGGATGTGGGCATGACATGTACCAACAATTAAAAAATAGAGTTAAAGAACATGTTCCTCCTCATAAGAATTTGAGGAACAGGTCTATAATCCCAAGTATTCAAAATAATTTTCATTGCAAAGAATTAGTTGTGTTGCAAGGGTGGCCTGCCTCGCATAGAAGTGAGCCATGAGTTATGAGAATCTCATCAGATACATTAGCCGTGAAGCATTAGAGGATACATGGCTCAATAATTAATTCAGGAATGAAGTATGGAGCCTTCAATTGAGTATAGCCATGGATGGAGTTAACCTATATTTGTTAGTGTATTTAGACACTTGAGATTTAGTTAAGTTCAACTTGGTATAATGCATCTTTAGTTAAAGTTGTTTTCTTTAGTATGGATTTGTACTTATGTAATCTAATGATCATGATATGTTCTAGACCTAGAGTGATTGAATGGTTCATCTTCACCTGGACCTTAATAACTATTTATACATGGATTATCACATGATTGGTCCATGATATGTATTTAAAAAGTATAGAGGTTCATTTTCCTGGTGGTCTATTATGAGATCATATGTAAATATTTTCCTTTTGCATTAATATGTTGCCCCAAGTAGCTATTTGGTTGAGGTCATGGATCATTTCCCTCTCTGAGAGTTTTAACCACATAAAACATTGGTGTGATGATCAATGATTTGCTTTTGTGAGTGGTTTATTAAGGTGTTCGACCTGTGTGGAAATACCCTATTTTAGTTCAACATGGCATCAAAGCACTTATGAAGACTTGATTTCATTGTTGATTGAGATCTTGAACTGGTGTAGCTGCATGCATCAAAGGATTTGTATATTTTATTATTTATGTGCATTTCTGGGCCAAGAGAGGTGTTCCATTTCATTAGGAGTGCTTCTTTCATTTGGAAACATTTTTTGTTTCACTCAAAAAGGTTTATGTTTGCCCAAGATACGACAATTTTACCAGATCTAGAGAAATTTAATTTTTGGTTTGTGTGGTTTTGTTAAAGTGTCTTATAGGCCAAACTAAAGGTTTTTTAGGTAGGCATGCTCTCTAACAACAACAACAAAAACCCCAATCCCCTTCATAATATCACTAAGTTACTTGGCTGAAAGTTACTTTAATGAGTAAGAGGTTTTGGGTTCAAGTCCTTTTTTCTGTTACTTTTTGAAAAAGTTCATGTAACTTTAATTTATAAAGCAACTTCATTGTAAAAGTGCTTCCCACTTGTTTTATAAAAGTGGGTGAGTTATTTTAAAAAATGTAACTTATTATAAAAGTGAGTGTTTAGGAAAAGTTTCTCCTGCACGACATCTCCCTAGATAGTTTCCCCTGCACGACATCTCCCCAAATTTAGACAACATGTAATGCTCAATTTTGTTGCGATTCAAATCTAATATGGCATATTGCTTAATATCCTCAATGCTCTCAATAAACATACCATTAAAAGAATTCATGCTCACAATCATCTAGTTGAGGCTCTTCAAGTTACTACTCTCAACATGCATAGTGTCCCCATGCTTGCTCCAAATTTGAAGCTACATATATCTCTAATGACTGCAATTGCAACTACTATTGTGAGTAGAGTGTATTCACTACCATCTCTTTTATTGTTGATTCAACTCTCATAAATCACATAGATAAATACCGAATTCTTTTCAATTGCCATAGACTTCTGCATATCGTGTGAGGAAATATAAAGACACAAACAAAAATTATAGTCCTATGAGAAATCACAAAGCCATCAATGTTAATGCATCAATACAAAAATATATATTACAAAGTGGAATAGGGTTGCATTTGGTTGGGATTCAACATAGTTGCAACAAAGAATAGAAATCCATTGACTTCTATTTTAGTAGAGTGATAGTAGCTCGTTGAAACCCTTTTTACTAGATTTATTGTGCAAGAGATAGTTTAATGCCCTTGTTGCTACCAGAACACTTCAAAAGGGTTCAATTATACGCCTCAAAAAATGGACCTATGCAATCCTTAACTAATGCAAGTAAGATTCCTTCATCTTTACTAATCTATTAGAAATACTTGTTTTGCCGTATCTAAACCACTCACTTGGAATTTGTTGCTTTTCATTTTCCATACAGACTATCATATTGGAAGACTTTGAACTCATTGATTCTTCAACACTTTTGATTGGCCATCCAATCACTATATCTCTCCCTTCTAATATCGAAATTGCTATCATACTAGAAGACTTGGAAATCATTGATTCTTCAAGAATTTTGTTGGCCAACCAATCATTATATCTCTCCCTCCTACTCTCAAAATTGTTATCCCCTCATCATCTTCACCAGAACCATATCTGAAAAAACAATGCCTCTTCCACCATTCAAACATATGTTCCTATCATAGCATTAAGCCCGTGCAAATCAACCTGGTCCATCAAGGGTCAAGTGGAATAAAAAAGAACCCTTTGTAAATTCAAGAACCAACAAGGTTGTGGCAAGGTCTTTAGCTTTGATTTTCTTGACCTTGAGAGGGGGGGATACCAATAACTTTCTTTAATGATTGTGTAGATACATTTTATGAACAACCAAATTGGATATGTTTATTTGATCTCTAAAGGCACTGTCAGATGGGTTAACCAAATGTATAGTTGCTTGAATAATATCTGGGAGATATTCTTACATACAACCTATTCAACATTGCCTAGGGGAGAGTGCAATGACTCCCCAACAACATTTCACATTCAAATCTATTAATGGAATTAAATCAACATCCGTCAGCTCCATTGTTGATATTATTGGCCTTGTCACTAACACATCCCCTACCTCCCCTATACATAGGACAGATGGATCATAAACTATAAAAAAAAAACACTCCATCTAAAGAACATGTCAAGCTATAGTGTGGACATGACCTTGTGGGTGGATAATTGTTGTGTATAAGGAAAAGAACTAGCCAACTTATGCTCTTCAAGCACCCACCCTATGCTTGCAATTAAGGGAGGTCGTGTAGCTGAGATCAATGGTAAAACTATTGGGACTATGTGCAAATCCATCATTTTGATAAACCCATATATAAAAGAAGCACATACTCTAACACACTAGTTTGAGAAAGAAGGTTCCCACCTTCTATGCAACCAAAAGGAAAAAAAAAGGCCTTTTCTTGGAACAACAACCTCACTACAAGACATTTACATGTACACTCAATTGTTACTACCTTTCAAAAACATATTTCTCTTGTAAGTCAAGCTTTCATATGGTACAACTACATTATTATATGCACATGGAGGTTCCTCTTCGAACACTTTAACTACACTCTCTTACCAATGTTCATTGTTCTTTATGTTCATTATTGTTATTGACTCCCCCCCCACAAGTTCCAAAATAAAAATACATATACTACTATAAATAACAAATACTTCCAATGTTATCTGTGAGATGTAGAACAGTCGGTGGCGGGTGATGGTTAAGACACCCCTAAGTGGAAAGGTTGTCGGTTCGAAACCTCACGGATACTAAAATCCAACCATGCTAAGGATGGTGCGGTCCAGGTCGAGTACGATCCCCGAGTGATTTTGACGGCTTAGATGCCCTTGGTTCGTGGTCTCTCAGTCAATGGATAACCCTCCTAGTCAGGGGGTACTACCACTTGCCAATATATATATATATATATATATATATATATTTCCAATGTCAAATATAAATACATCTACATTTTCGCATTCACTACTTTCTTTCATATTTGATACATTTTCAACTTCTACAGTTTTCTGCACTTCCTTCCACTTCACATCATCACTTCCACCTTGTCCTCTTATTACAACGTACTTTTTGCATCATCAGATACAATTGATACTATAAAATTATGATTAGATAAATATTCATTATGATTATTTCATTGATAACAAAGAAAGAAAGAAAAGGAGACCAAGACTATGATTGTATTGCATACAGATTATAAGTATCACAAGCACACTTAAAACAAAAATATGGATGTGAGTAATAAGGACCCAGTCTTGATAAGGATGGATGCCATTGAAAGATGATGGGTGACTTGGGGGTTGTAGTGCCTCACTTTATTGAGCCCTCTTTGTCCTTGGAATCAATGAAGATCTCACTATATCTTAAGGTTTTTTGTGAAAAATAGTAGGTTGTAAATTGAAAAATCAATATTATTGTTAGATATAAACGCCTATTTTTCAAAACACAAACAATGCTTTCCACATCATAACAAGGCTTGTGTATAAAATGTTACTATGGACCATGAACGTATATTTTTCAAAACACAAATAATACTTTTCACACCATAACAAGGCTTGTGTATAAAATGTTACTATGGACCATGCCTTTGTTTATCATGAAAAATGTATACAGTTTCCCATAACTAAATAAAAGGAAAGTGAATATGCGTTTAGAATAAGAATCCCACATGATTAACAATAACGAAATTGAATATGCATTTACAATAACAATCCCATTTTTTAGTCCCTGCCATAGGCAGAGACTATATGTTCCAGTTTTTGCTATTAATTTTCTCTATACCGAAATATTTTTAAACCTTGATTATTGTTTGTTTAATGTTGAACAAATTTATTTATTTATTTGTATGTATTTAATAAAATATATTAATAAGTGTGCAACACTTATTGGTTAAAAGTGGCTGAAATGATTAATTTTATCATTGGCATGAATTAAGAAAAATAAAAATAGAACATGACTTTAACCTTATAAACGTAACATCTAAATATTTTCTTTCTAATGGAATGTGACAAACATAGGATAGGATTGACAGCATTGACAGTTTTGCAACATAGGATAGGGTTGACAACGTTGAAGCTCGCACTTCATTACTGTGAATTCACATCACGCGTTACCTATAATTGAATGCAAATGGCAGGTTCGTAGACTTGGACATCCTCCTCCTCAAATTTCTTGACACTTAACTCCGACAAGGACTAAAAATAATCTCATGGTTTTGGTTTCAAAGATGCTATGAATCAAACATCGGGATAATCTCATGGTTTCAAAGATGTTATGAATCAAACATCGGGATAATCTCATGGTTTCAAAGATGTTATGAATCAAACACTAGGAGGCCATGGCCATGCACTCTTCCAAAGGATTCTACTTTATCTTCTTGTTGTACTCACATGTCACAAAACCTCACATCGACTAGAAATTTTTGCATCTTTCGAGCCTTGGTATATTGAATTTCACCTTGGTTTTTCCCTCCTCCTTTGATTGCCACTGTAAGTTCCTTCTGGTTTTACTCATCGCTCAAGGAAAACATAGTTTCTACAATGAATGTTAACCTTCATGGAATAAAATTCATTTAGTATCTAAATTTACAGATTGCCGAAGAGATGAGACGGCTCTGGGAAATTGTTTGAAGGGGATCCCTATGTTAATGAGGGATGCTACACATCTATTGATGTGTATTGATTGCTCCAAGAGGACTGCTTTTGGTCTCTAAAAATGGCTATGATTTTTTTTTGTTTACAGGGCGAATTTGAGGGTTTTCCTTGTCAGGAATTTTTTTTCTTTGTTTGAGGTTTTGTTTTGTTATTTTCACCCTTTGCTGCTCAATTTAAACCCTCTTGTGCTATATGGACACCTGTAAGGATGGGTTTTTTTGCATTTCCTTAGGTTGGGCGCAAAATGTTTTTCTATTGATTATTTTCCTCTTGTTGCTTGTGTTTTCCTCCTCATAGTCGTTGTACGGTTGCATTTTCTCTTTGCAGGCCCGCTTTTCCTCTCATACCTACATATTTCTCCTCCTCTGAATGTGCTCCTCTACATTTTCCTCATTTGTGTGTGCTCCTATTGGCCTTCAACATCTCTTGAAGAAGGGAAAAGAGAGAATACCACCAATTCTGGCAATGCTTGATGACCCTATGGAGAATGTCGAGGCCATTGTTAATACTAGTGAATTGAAGGGTTGTGCTTACTGTGGGGACTTGGGCATCGTATTGGAGAATGTCCAAAACTTGAACATCAAAAGAATATGGCTATCCCTGGTACAATATGTGACTATTTTGGTTCTAATGGATATGCTCGGGAAAATTAACATTTCTCATTTTATAATTATCCATTGTACAAAATGTGGATGCCATTGCCATGTGGAATTAGGACTTGGTCATGCCTATAGGCCACACTTTCAAAAGGTTGGACACGTTTTTTCGTAAATGCATATGCATGCCATTAAATGGATATTTGTTAGTGACATCTATTTTTTGTCAAAAGGTTTCTTTTTTATTCTCTGTTAAAGTGTGTTGTGCCCAGTAATTTTGGTATGCAATGCTTTTTTTTTCTAGATATAGCATTCCATTTTAGAATTTTTTGTTGTTTTGTTTATGATAAATTGTTGAATCCATTTTGTGTTTTTCTTATTATCGTATTATGTCCATCATACTATGACAAATTGTTGGTGTTTTTATTAGCTTTGGAGCCTTTCTTCAATAGTTATGCTTCTTAGTTTGTTCTTGGACAACAAATACCTTTCACTCTATGGTTATCTCTTGCCCCAATTGTACTTGGTAAGTATCAAAGTTGTCCCTGGACTATTCTGGTTTTGTATAGCGAATTTTCAAATTTTGTTTTATTTTTCTAGTGCATATGCAACCCTGAAAGAACTTTTATAAAACTGTATCATAGACCTGTAATGCTTGCTATTTTTAAACACAGGTGTATCTATGGCCTCATTGATTTCAAATATTTCATTTACCTACGAAAGTGTATACTGAAAGAAAGCTACGGTGGGGAAAATCTTGGTTTATTTGTGACATGTCTTTTGGTTAATTTAATTTATCTGTGAACTTTACTCACTTCCTATCAGGTGTGAAGAATTCGTGTTTCCTTTTCAACCTCATATTTTGTGTTAGATTTATAACCATCTCATACTTTTTCTATTCTATCTAAAGACTAGCATGGACAACACAAATGTGTATGTATATGTGATACCTGATAAAGGACAACAGACAACAATCTTCTAGGCAAGTTCAAGTTGAGTGACATCTCTCTGGCCACACAACTCTATTTTAGCATTATTCTTATTTATTTGTGTATTCTCATTGTGATCCGAGCTTTGCGAGAGAGGCAAAATGGCAGCTACCGATGTAAGAAAATTATGGATAGACTCTCGGCACCCTCCTACCTAAGGAATATTGAGCTATCTATAGGCAATTGTCCCAGGAAAAAATTAAAACAATCATTAGTAGTTTACCAAGGATTGCCTGCCAAAATTGTTTCTTCAAGTCCCACAAATTCAAACACCAAACTACAAAGTGTCGGTTTTCATCTAGCATTAACATATTTATCAATACCTCAATTCTATTGTAATGGGATTGAATTTTATTGTGCTTTTGTTGGACTACGGAATTTTGGGATTTCTCTTATTTTTTGGTCTTTCAGCAACGACAACATTATTCTTTGCCAATGGGTTTAATTACTTACATGTTCAATCCTTTCATTCAACTAACTTACAAAGGCCATCAGTTATATTAAGAGGCCTGTGGAAAATTTTGGAGGTAGCTTCAATTCATGGGATATTATTATACCTGCCGATAGGCAGTGTATCATTGTAATCGATATGACGTTGACCACCTATTAGTCACATTGAATACCTATTGATTTTGTGATCATTTCACAATTTTAACCAAAGTATGCAAAATCAATGCCACTATCCAAAGTTTTCATTCAAATTATCTATCTTCTTATTGGTCGAGAGATTGAGGGTCTTATTGCCGAGCCGACAAAAGGCATATCGGTATTGAAGAAGGTTTTAAAGTTTTTTAATATTAGATGATGCCTTCTCAACCTTCATGGCAGCCACTGCTCCATGCTTTCTGCCTTCTATCTTCTCAGCACCGTATTCTGCATCAACTATCTATTCTCCATTGCCTTCTTCTCAGCACCGCCTTCTTCATCAATTATCCATTCTCCACTGCCTTCACCACCTTATCCACTCTTCGTTCCTTCAGTTTCTCCATCAAAATCATGCATTTCCATTCTGCTAGGTAATATAGTTGGGCTTGCAGTTGGCTCTCCCATCTATACTACCTCCTATGATGAACTCTTTAGCTTCATATCGTGGCTAACCTCCCAGTTGGTTTTGAATCACATCTCAATCTATGAGTATTAGTTGAATTTTTTTCATTTCCTGTAATTTTAAGCAAATCATAGTCAGACTAATAAACTCTATGACTGCATACTGCATCAAATCATGATTATAGTGGCCACTCATAGTTGATTATAAAAGAGTTGAAAATCACATATATAAATCTTGATAGCATGGTTAGCTTGAGCTTGAGCTGAATCTAACCTGGTCTTCATCTTCATTTACCATGGGAGTAGCTTGAGCTTGGGTTGAATATTTTGACGTATAGTACAGTTTGTTCTAAAAAATTCATCTTGCCGCGAGTTCCTTCATCGTTGAATGCTTGTCCTATACCAGAATGTGTGTAAGGACCTCAATGCATTTCAATTCACAAAAGAATTAACGCAGGAAGCTTAATCAGATAATACACAAAGAGAACCCAAAAAACTTACCAATCAGCTTAATGGCAGGGTCCATACACCAGCTAATTTGAAAGCAATTCTATGATACAGGGTTTTAAGGTGTTTTTCTACTATCTTGAAATTAGAAATGACATCACCATTTAGAAAGGGACCGACTATTTTTTAGCAGATTTTGTTATGTTTTGTATTACTTTGGATTTCAAAACCATTTCCAATCAAAGGCCAACCTAACTAATTCTTCGAACATTCATCTATAATACACCTGCTCAATTCAACTATGTTCTCTCATCACTCTGGTATCTACTGCCCGAAGTTTAAATTCTGCTTTGGGCCCTACTGAGCAAGGGTCTCTGGTAAATATTCTATCTATTTAAACAGCTGGTCCTAACATACCTTCCCACCTCCTACTTTGGGAAACCAAAACTAACCAATGTTCAATATATTATGCGCCTAACTTGCTTTCGCATGTGCAGGCACAGGGGTCGTGGCCGTGTTCCACCTTTCTTTTATACTTTCTCCATGAGCGCTTGTTTAACTGCTCGCCTACTTGTGCTCAAAACAAAGGGATAAGGAGCACTACTTGTATGTTCTGCGTTGATGTCCCTACCCCGTGAACACCAATAGAAAGATTCAAAGTTGTTTAGCATAGTTGGAGGCGAAAACTCAAAATAACCTTGACTAATGGCAAAGATTTTTCCAGGTAAACCTTAGACGAACTATGTGAGGGAAAGGGAGGCGCCCTTTTAGTCTTCGGGCCTTCTCTCTGGCTAAATCAACTTATTTAACTGCATTTTGATCTGCCTCTACCTTTCATGCTGCTGTCCTTTCTACCCTAGCTTCTGGCTTAGCTTTTTGGCTATTGTGGGCTTTATTCACTGCTAGGTTTGGACGTAGCTATGCGATGGCTTGTGCCTCTACGTAATCTGTTTTTTACTGATCCTTCTTGATCTGGAATTGTAGTCGGAACTGGTATATCCACTTGGTCAACAGACTATACCTATACCTATGGCTCTGCTATTGGGTATGTCGGTGCACCTTGCACCATTGTTATGGTTCAATGTTATCTAGTTGGATGTGCACTGCAGAGGAATGGCATTCTTTCAGTCTGAACAATGCACCAACAAACACTAAACCATATCAATAGCAATCAAATGAACATCCTGAATCATGGAAGCTACAAGGCTTCGAAGGCATGCATGCAGCAACATGTCATTTGAAAGAGGGCTGCCAAATTCTATTTCAAAGCCATGTGGTACAATGTAAACAACTCATGTAATATATGCATACCTAAAACCACTATGAATAAGTCGACACCTGTGAGAGCAAGCTATACTATATAGTATGTATATAAGTATATCATTTGTCACATAGTAGTTGGCAGTTTGGTCAAAGCAAGTTTTAACATGGCCCATCGAACCAGGGGTGTGTTCTAGAATGGCAAGAACGCAGTCTAAATGCTGCAAGTTGAAAATTCAAGGGGCGATGGATGTGAAGGATCTTGGAGTTGCCATCTTTCTTCTTGTGCTACGGATACATTCCTTATCTCCAGCGGGTGTCCTCATTAATCCATCGAACCATGGACCGTAAAATGGTTTACGTTTTCATCGTGTTACGTGTAGCATGGGCCATCTCGTTGGACTCTCGCTTAGCATGTGGACACCAATTTGTCTACAAGCACTGCCATGGTTCTCTTTGATGCTAATTTTTATAATACATTCTCGATGACACATACAGTGGGCCATCATGCTAAATAGCCTGCCTCTTGCCATCATTGCATGCACAAAAAACAATTAAAAATTGTTTTTGCCTGAGGGTGCCACTCTCAACTAAACAATTATGAGAAATAAGAGGAATCTGGTAACAAAAGGATCCATTGGGGACTCCTGCAAACAATTTACACCTCGCAAGCTCATTGCTCTCTGAGTGTCGCCACTATGAGAAACACTAGTGGTAATACCACCGCCACTACAAAAAATACTAGTGGTAATACCACTGCCACTACCAAAAATACTAGTGGCAATACAGTATATAACTATTTATCAATTTTTTGGGCCATGGAAGGGAATCCAATTGTCTGTTTTTTTATTCCCAATCCAAATGCATATAACAGGAAATCCGAAACTAGTGGTACTAGTAATATAGTACATAACTATTTATGTTCCAATTTATTTGGCCCTAGAAGGGAATTCAAATCCAAAAGTCTTATCAGTTGTGTGGTCGACTGTGTATCATTCTCTTTTCAAGTGGTGGGTATATCTCCATATTTTTATGAATTGTTCTATTAATGAATTATTGGAACAGTATGCAGTCCTTTTCATATTTACAATGCACAAAAACTTTCATATCTACAAATCATCTGCTCCAGATAGCAATTCTATTTTTTTTTACATTGTGGTTAATTTGACGGAGAGCCATGTGTTTATCTAATTTTTTAATATTATTTACTGTGAGGGTATACTGGCATAGTTTCCATTGAACACTTCCCCTTGCTTTCTGTATATTGTGAAAGAAGTTGCAAAGTATCGATATCGAATTGGAAATCAATTTAACTGTGGAGGTAATTGTTTCCTTCTTGAGTATGTTAAAAGCTTCAATGATTATGTTACCTGCATATCATTGGTTGTTTAGGGATGAGTTTCTAGGTGCATTCTATGAACCTAAAACTTGTTTATGAATTTGGTATCTCTACAGGACTTACTGTAAGAGCTCCTTATGGTTTTCTTGGCCATGGTGGGCACTATCACTCACAATCACCATAGGCCTTATTTTTTCATGCACTCAGTATCAAGGTAATTCTTCTTTATTATGCCATTCAAGTTTTGACCAAGCATTTCACTTTGTATTTACCTTCCATGTTTCTGGGTTTAAATATGAAACATTTAAACTAATTGATGAAGAAAGTTACATGAATTTGTTGTGGATATATATATATATATATATATACATGTTTCACTTTGTATTTACATTCCGTGTTTCCAGGTTTAAATATGAAACATTTAAACTAATTGATGAAGAAAGTTACATAAATTTTTTGTGGATATATATATATAAATGTAGAGCCTGACTATAACCTCAGAAAAATGATATTGGAAATATCATTTTTCAAGTTTCTTATGCTTCATCTCTCCCTGCACAAAGCAGTTAATGCTCTACCCCATGGGATAGTATTTGCAATCCACATCTTTATAAACGTGAGGAAGTAATTATTAAATACAATATATGTTTCATTATTGTAACATAAAATACTTCCATAAATCTAAAGCAGCTTTGGCCTCTACATTCTTTATTATGAAGACCATCCCTACAATTTTTTTTCCATTTGATGATTAATTATTTGAATTTTCATCAAGTGCTTGAAATAGTTTTTCCATTTAATGAATAAGTGCTTGAAACAGTTTTTCCATCAAGTGCTTGCTTGAGTAAATCTTCATCTCTAGTGTTATGTGTCGACGACATCCGGAACACAGACAGCTACCAGGCAGCTAGGTTAGTATATTTAGTTAGAGTCCAGGTAGCAACAATAGCTATACTAGCTGAAAAATCTTTACTTGCAAAGCAAACAACATAACTTCGAATAAAAACTATGTTACAAATATTGCATTTGTCTACAACAAATTAGCATTGACAACTATGCTACAAATATTGCATTTGTCTACAACCAATTTCTTCATCGACGGATAATGCTAGGAGGTAGCCACTTGTTAATGCATGAAAGTTATTTTAGCATTTAGAACAAAAATTGCAATACAAATGTTTTTTTTGTTTTATACTTATTGATTGATATTGTGTAGGTTAATTAGGATGTGCGAGGAAGTACACGGAAAGGAATACACTTGATAACTACTATATATGCGGGTGGACAACTTTAACAGCTCCAAGCACCAATTGCCTATGTATAGTATTTATATTTCATTGATCTGATTGTCTCCTGTAACTTATCAAATGCTTTGAATAAATAGTTTCGGCATCGCTCAGAATTTGTGCATATGGGTTTTTAATTACAGAGAACTACATGTAAAGTGAAGAGTCGTAGAGGGGGAGCGGCGGAGCGGAGCGAACACATAGGGTTTCATGGAGAAAATCTAGGGTTTCTAGGCCTGGGGTCCCTGCGGCGGTGAAAGGGCGTTCCTGGAGATGCGGCGATAACCTGGAGTGGGAACGGTGCGGTTAAGATTGTCTGAAAGCGGTTTGAAGGGGTTGTTTGTGGGTTGTTTACAAATTCTGCGGCTGGTATATGGCACTGACGGGAACGCCGGAACCCTGAGCTCCGGCTCTATTGTCTTTGGCGCGTGGTGGACGTGTGGGTCCCTGTGACGAGGCCTGTGTGCGGTCTGGGGTTTGCTTTTTTAATCACACTTCTCATTATTTTAGTCCTGTGTTGCCGTTACCTCTTCAATCCTCTCGTTTTCGGGTTATTGTTGGCTGGAAAAGGGCTTTTGAGTTGGTTTCGCGGCGGATTTGTTTGTGGATATAACAAATGGCTACCGTTTTTGGCGATACGGTGCCGGAACCCACTTTTCCGGAGGACGGCAGCCTAAACGTTTCTGATTATATGATTGAGGAGGCGGGTTTATTCCAGTCTGATGAGCATTTCAAGGAACAGTTAAAGGGGAAGAGGGCCCTTAACCCTGGTGGTCGCCATGTTGTTCCGCGTGGCAAACCATACCGACGACACCTGGCTGGGAGACGGACACATGGTGTGTCCGGGGGGTCGGACCCCTCCGTTGGCAGTGGACAGGAATATCCTGAGATGGGTAACAAACCAAACCCTGGTTCACCCTCTCGTGCGGCCCGTCGTCTGAATGGGAGATATTTTCGGCGTCCTGGCGAGTCTTGGTTGACTGTGGGTCGTGACATTGGCCTGGAGGAGGTCGTTGAGGCCAATATGACTGTACTCGTGGGGAAATTTTCATACCATGCAATGAACCGTCGAGATATTGTGGCTTGGGTCACGGCGAAGTGGCGGCCTCTGTTAAACTACACTCCTCAAATTTTTTCCATGGCTTGTGGGTGGTACGGTTTCAAGTTTGAAGAAGAGGCACAGTGCACTCTTATTATGGACAGAATTTGGCTACACGGTTCTGGTAGTTTAATGCTGCAGAAATGGCAAACGGATTTTGATCCGGAAACTGCCTCGGTGCGCCTACGACATTTGTGGGTCCTTTTGCCTGGGCTTCCCCTTGCTCTCTGGAATCGAGGGGCTTTTGAGGCTATTGGAAACAGTTTGGGGAGGTTTCTACATGTTGATGATGAGCACCTGAATGGTTTTGATCGGCGCATGGGCCGGGTCCTCGTTGAGGTGGATATTTCTTTGGGATTAATTGATGTACTAAACATCCGTTGGCGTGGCTGGATTTTTACTCAGATTATAGATTATTGGGGCATCCCCTTTCGTTGTTCCAACTGCAAGGAAGTGGGGCATTTGTGGCGTCAGTGCACAGCACCTGCTTCTTCAGGGCGTCTCAAGGATGGTGGTCCTTTCTGGTCGTCTGATGATGGGAGTGACATTGAGCTGGATACCTCGGGTTTGATGGACGGCTTCTCCAACTGGGTTCCCACTCTGGACGCTCCGGATTCGGCTCTGTTCCGTAAGTTAGAATCACAAGACCCAAATTTTTTTCATTCACTGAATGAGTTGGATATATCGTTTATAAATGCACTTGATTTAAATCATGGTAATAATGGGAATTATATGAGTCGCAAACATCACATGATTTCCTCATCCTCTGGTACTGAATACATACCTAATGAACCCGGGGGGGTGGATGGCCTTGCCACGGGGAACGGGCTGTCTGAGATTGGGCATGCGGCGAGACGGATATACACTCCACCTGACAAATCGGTATCTCCCGGGATACCACTTATAGACACTCCGACTGTGATTATTTCCAGTGATATTGATGCCCCTTTGAAGCCTCGGGGTGTATGTGAGTCTGGTGGGGGGTCGATGCCTTTGTTAGAACCTCTGATGGGGGCTGCTACTGAATCTGGGGGGCCCGTGGTGGGGGCTCCGGTTGTCGACTTGGTTAAAGGGATGATTAGCTCTGTGGAGCCTGGCGATAGGGTAATACTCATACCTTCCTACTCCGAGATGGTACAGAAGGCTCCTATCCCTACTTATTACAAAAACCGGCCTGTTGGAAGGTCTATGACCCTTGGTGATGGTGGGGGGGGGGCGTTAGATGTGCCCGCCACTGAATTGGTGGGGGGGGGGATGTCCATTCCTGTAAAAGATACTGGTACTACGGGGGACTCATGTATTCTTAAAGGAGCCCGTAGGGGTGGATTGGCCCTGGAACTCTCTCCTCTTAAAACGAGGAGCGCCAGGAAAAACAAGAAGGTCTCCACGGGGGGGAATGTGGATGGTTGTGTCACTGTGGATTCCCCCTTATCTAATGATACCCGGGCTCTTAGAGGATTGAAAGCCCTTGCTAGGGTTCGCAAATGATCTTTTTCTCCCTAAATATTCGGGGTGTGGGAGGGCTTCCCAAACAATTGGCCCTCAAGAGAGTTCTTCATATTACAAATCCCGATTTGGTTCTGTTGCAGGAAACTATGGTATGTGGTGATAAGGCATGTATTTTCTTTAATAAAGTTAAGCCGGGGTGGATGGTTTGCACCGTGGACGCAGTTGGTCTATCCGGAGGTCTTCTAGCGGCTTGGAACCTAGCGGTTCTGAGACTTGATCCCTCTATCACCTCTCTGGGCATCTTATTATCGGGCAATATCAGAGGGATGGATAAAAATGTCAATATCATCAACTGCTATGGGCCATATGCTGACAGGTTGACTTTCTGGGATGATGCGGTCACAAATCATTTGCTGGATCTGGAAAATTTAATTGTGGCTGGGGATCTTAACTTCACATGGGGGGATGAGGAGGTCTGGGGTTCGGTGGCTCGTAGAGACATGATGGGACCTTTCTTCAAACAACTCTTCATGAAATTTTCACTGGTAGATATTGCGCCATGCCCGATGGCTCCCACTTGGACAAATGGTAGGGGGGGTGATATGATGATCCAGAAACGCATTGACCGGTTTTTTATCTCTGAATCTATGTTGGATGGACTTCACAATTACAGGTCCTGGATCCACCAAATCAAAATCAGTGACCATCTACCTATTATTCTACAATTTGAAGTGGAAGCCAGACACCAATGCTATCCTTTTAAATTCAACTCTACTTGGCTTATGGATGGGGAATACACTCAGAGTGTGCGGGATGTTTGGCTTCAGGTGGATGTTGCAGGGGAACGCTCGGCCATGGACAAGCTGGCGGTGAAACTGAAGACCTTAAAGGATCACACTATCAGATGGGAAAAAAACAAAAAAGCTGATATGGGCCGTGAACTAAAGGACATTGAATTGGAATTGACCACGTTGATGCAGGGTTCCACTGGGTCTGACCTCAGCCCTAAGGATGCATTGAAAATTTCCTCTCTGGAGAGCCGTAAATTGAGTATCCTCCTTATACAAGAGGAGTCCTGGAGATTGAAGAGTCGGGCTATTTGGATCAAGTCTGGGGACCAAAATACTAAATTTTTTCATTAGTTTGCTGACTCTCGTCGGATGCAAAATACTATATGGGACCTTAATGATCACTGTGGAAGGCAGATCTGGGGGTCTGATGATTTGATGGAGGAGGCTGTTCACCACTATCAGGAATACTATTGTGACCCTAAAAACACCTCTATGGTGGAGCAATTTAAAGTTATTAAGGAATACCCGCGCATGTTCAATGAGGTGGAGGGCGATGATATTTTCGTGGAGGTCTCTCTGGATGAAGTGGAATGTACTTTGTGTGGGTTCTCAAAAGACAAGGCGCCGGGTCCGGATGGGTGGACCGTGGAACTTTTTTTACACTTCTTTGATATTATGGGGGAGGATATCAGAGAGGCTGTTGAGGAATCCCGGAAACAAGGAACTGTATCTGGGGCTCTCAATTCCACATATCTGACTCTTATACCGAAGACCTCCCACCCGAACAATTATAATGAGTTCCGTCCTATAGCCCTCTGTAATTTAGTCTACAAGATTATTGCAAAAGTTATTGCTGACCGGATCAAACCGATACTATCCAGACACATTTCAGTTGAGCAATATGGTTTCTTGCAGGGTCGACAGATCCATGATGCGGTGGGTGTGACACAGGAAATTTTCCACTCTATAAAAAAGAAACATCTTTCTGCCCTTATTCTTCAGCTGGATCTGGTGAAAGCATATGATCGGGTGAATTGGAACTTCCTGAAATTTATCCTGATTCAAATTGGGCTGCCTTGGAAGGTGATGAAATGGATTATGGCTTGTGTAACCTCAGTAAATTATGCAATTCTGGTCAATGGCCTTCCTACGGATTTTTTCAAAGCCTCTCGGGGTCTTCGACAGTGTTGTCCTCTATCACCACTTCTCTTCCTTTTGGTTATTGAAGGCCTGAGTTTATCTATTCATACGGCAAAGAGAGATGGAATGATTCAAGGCATTCAAATAGCCAGTGATATATCTGTCTCGCACTCTCTGTTTGTGGATGATGTAATGCTCTTCGGCATTGGTACTCTTGAGGAGTGGGTTCATCATAAGAGGATACTGGACCTGTTCTGCTCGGTTTCTGGTATGATCATCAATTATAACAAATCACGATTCATAAAACACTCTCTATTGAGGGAGGTGGAAAACTCCATCTGTACAATCTTTCCCTTAAATTTCTTGGAATTGGAGGCTGGAACGAAATACCTTGGCTTCTTTATAAAGCCGACTAACTATCTGGTGAAGGATTGGGGCTGGCTCGTCCACCGTTTTGAAGGACGTATCAGTCATTGGAGCTATCGCAACCTATCTATGGGGGGCAGACTCACTCTGGCTAAAGCGGTTCTACAGAACCTTGGAGTGTACTGGTTTACACTCTGCAAAGTCCCACGGTCTGTTCTATGTCACATTCGACGTAAGCTGTTCAACTTTTTATGGTCGGGCTGTGGTGGACAGGAAAAATATCATCTTATTGGTTGGTCCCGGCTGGCTCGACCCTGGAAATTAGGGGGCTGGAATATTAAGAACTTGGACCTTTTTGTTACGGCTCTGCATGCGAAGAGCCTGTGGCGTGCTCTTTTTAACAACTCTGTCTGGGGTCGTATTATTAGAGCTAAGTACCTGAAGAACACCTCTGTTGAGGTTTGGCTTCGGGGGAATCGGCCTGTCACTGTGGGGGTGTCCAATATTTGGAACGGGATGCTCGGATCTTTAAAAATCATTCAACATTGGATTGCTTGGATACCTGGCAATGGACGAGACATAAAGCTGGGCCTAGACCCGATCCTGGGTGGTCCTTCTGGGCATATATTGTCTTTGGAATTACAGGCCCATCTTAGCTCAAAAGGCTATTACACTCTGGCACATGCGATGGGCCAGTACATGGGGGGACGGCCTCATTGGTTAACGGCCACACAGCTGGGTTTATCTTGCACTATGGGATTGGAATGGGACACATATATCGGGCCTTTTTATCACTCAAATACACTATTATCTGATAAGGCAGACAGATTGGCTTGGTCTTGGGATGTGGCTTCTGGTGAGCCTACTGCAAAATTGGTCTACGATGCTCTGTTTGCCGATTCCTGCGATGACATCTGTTGGTGGGAACCATATATTTGGAAACTGGTCATTCCTCTCAAAGTGAAGTGTTTTATCTGGCTTGCGTTATCAAACCGAATACTCACGTGGGATAACTTATGTCGTCGTGGGTTCTGTGGTCCGGGTAGGTGTCCACTATGCTGCTGTTCGGAGGAGACAGTGGATCATCTGTTTTCGGCTTGTACTTTCATTCAGAAGTTATGGGAGCAGGTTGCTCACAGAACTGGCATGCAATTCTGCTGGGGGGTGCATTCTTTTGTTGAATGGTTGGAGAATTGGATGCGTCTTCACTATGATTGTGTCGAACTTCCTTTCTTCATGATCTGGGAGGTGTGGCGTGCTCGCAATGCATACATTTTTGAAGATCTAAAACCACACAGTGCATCATTATGCAATAAGATCATTGCTGCACACAAGGAATACATTTCTGTTTATGGTGCGGGTGTTGGCTCGAGGACGCGGATAATGAGGAATCGTTTGACTCCTCCTATACTTGTCTTTCCTTGTGGTTTTTTCGATGGGGCTGCTGTTCGTTTGAATGGCGCTGGGGGTGCCGGGGCAACTATTCACATCTCCAATACTACCACTGTTCACTATTGGCTAAACCTGGGTAATGGCTCAAACACTCGAAGTGAGATTTGCGCCCTATGGCTCTTGTTATTCTGTGCCCGTTAAAGGAAGATTTCCTCCCTTGTTATTTATGGTGACTCGCAGGCCATTATCGCTTGGGCTAAGGGTGATGCTTCTCTGAATGTTCTCCTGCTCAAACACTGGTTGGAGGAGGCTAGAAAACTCATTCTTGAATTTGAGCACATTCACTTTGAACATATCTACCGGGAGGTCAATCTGAAGGCGGATATGCTCTCGAAGCGGGCTCTCAACTCTCTGCCTGGGGTCATCATGTGGCAGGAATGGCGGGATGATTTGCTATTTTCTCATGGTTCCTACTTGTTACATTGGTCTTGAGGGTGTCTGTCTTTTTTGCTCATATTTTTGTCATTCCATAGGATTTTTATGCGGCGGGATACTTATATGTATTGTAGTTTACATGTGCAGATACTTGATTATGATGCGTCCAATAACTTGTTGGGCATAACTATATTTTCTCTCATATTTTTTTGCGGCCTTATATCATCTACATGCAGATGCTGACTCAGATCGGATGTAATATTCGTATTACATTCCACTCCCTGTAGGGGTGACTTCGATATTTATTGTATGTGGATAGCTATATTATGGACTTTTTTTGAGATGTTTATACTTTTGATGTTGTGGCATTTGCTTTTCTGATACTATTGGACACATAGCAGTTTGACTATGGGAGTTGGCAGTTTTTGTTGACTGTTTTAGACAGCCCTCATGTTTTTCATATTGATGATAAAACCGGTTTGTTCCGTGGACTCCTTATTGGCAGATTTGTATGTATTGAACATGACTTGACAGTTGGACATATTTTACTATTTCGTATATTAATAGTAAGTTATATTTTTCTATGAAAAAAAGTGAAGAGTCGTAGAGGTACTTTTGTATCTCTGATTTGTTGAAAATTATTATAATTTAGGGCATATTAAGGAGTAGAGTTAAAATTGAAATACATAATCTTATATCTTTGATCTCAAGGCTTAAGTCCATTAATGTTTATGTTCGGGCTTATTAGTGATGTTCATGTTCGAGCTCATTGAGAAGATAATGCTATAATGTCTATTTTTTTAACTTCATGTCTTAGACATGAAATGGTTGAGCTGTTCAAAATATTTAATCTATTCCGAGAGCTAATGAATCTATAAAATCTTATTGTTGATGTATGTAGTGTTATTATAAAGACATTAGAGTGAAAACTAAAGCCAAATATGCCATGGATTGTAAATGTTGGATTAAGTGTGATTTTAATTTGCTTGGTATCCTTTAAAATAGTATGACTCCATGTATTTGCTTTTAATATTAAAAAAAAAATTAATAAAAATCTCAAAGTTTTTTCATTCGCTCTTGTCAAGATGAGGCTGTAAATTCTTAACAAACTATTTGCTCAAATAATGTATTATAATTATAAATAATATGAGAAAGCTTAACAATGGAGATGAGCAAAACAAGGCTTATGGGAGAACACTAAACTGATATAGTTATTCATTTCATTTTGAATATGGGAATGAAGGGTCCCATTTAGGAACGTAATTGTCTAATAATAGATAAATTATATTAAAATAGGTATAAAGTTAATGAATTATGTTCCTTGGATGTGGGTGTTCATACAGTTGTTTGAAGGCACGTGGTCACCGTAGGGAAGGCATACAACAACGCCACGACAGAGGCTAAAGCTTGGGCATCTGTATGTACACACGAAGCATGGACGGGAGATCAAGGACGAAGGAATTAATAAAGGAAAGGACAGGAGATGCAACACATTTAAGTAGACACACTCAAGTGAAGGCAAGCCAGTTTGGCCCGACGTCTGAGGTAGTTATGCACAGAGGAAGGTTGTACGTCTGGTTTGTTAGCCACTCGAGTGGTAATGAAGGCCACGACAGAGCAGGAAGAATGGTGGCAAGAGACATCGGGATGGAGTTAATTCTCCACAGGCCAACCTGATGGGCGTCGTAAATGAGAACTATTGTGAATGGTAGAGCAGGAGTCTATTTAAGGAGAAGTATAATGTTGGTATTGTCAAGAAACTTGTTCAGTATTTCTATTTGAGTGGTGCAGACAGTGAAAAAACGCCCACGCAGCGGTGCATTGGCCCCCTGCCACAGAAAGTGAAGTCACCAGGTTGGTTAATGGCCCCACGCCTCAAATCGCGTAGCCGGAGAGGTGATAGAGGAAGGTTAGGGCAGAAGGTGGTTGGAGAAGAAGTCGGGGTGGAATTAATGGAAGGAATTCCAACTCGTAGAGATGAAGCTATAATGAGGATGGAGGATGAGGAAGTCACCTGTAGAATTGAGGAGAGGGGCAAGGAGGCGGACTTGAATCCTTATTGGATCCTTAGGATAATTCTGGGCAAGGTGATGGCAGAGAGGGTGAGTTTCGGAGACCTGGTGGTTCACACTGTCGACACTGCAAAGGAGGACCTTACTCGCAATACTCAGGATTTGGAAAGAGTGGCGAATTTAGCGCACACTTCCTTCATGGCACCCACAGAGTTCAATTGGTCTTCGTCGAGAGATCCAACCCCAGCATTGTCGGTCTACGAGGAGGTTGTCGAACACCCAACGGAGTAGCATACTGCTAACTTGGGAGATATCGCTTGCACAATAGTTATGGAGGAGCCCATGGCTCCGCCGATGACCAATACTGAGTAGTGCCATGCTCCTATGGTATGCGGCTTCCTTTTGTTGTTTGGGTTTATATTCTGAATTCATGGAGTCTTGTAGGCCAAGTCGACCATGTTTATGTTTGTTTTAAGTAAGCCTCTATGTTTAAGACGACCTTGAGTATGTATATGGTAAAGCTTGTTCTTGTTTTGGCTATATGCTAGTGAGATTAGTTAGAAGGGCTATGCAGATTTTGGGAAACATGTGGGTAGGCTACGTGCCTGGGGATCTTGGCAGGTTGTTTTTGTTGATCTTTGTCTATAACTGGGTTTACGGGGGATGGGGATGGATTTAAGGAACTTCTGGCCGATGCGATCTGATTCATTGATAGACCTTTTTTATATCAATATGCATATTTTAGCTCGGTTTTAATAAAAAGCTCCATCTTATTCAAAAAATAATAATAAAGTTAATGAATTATGTTAAAATAACATAAATTAAATTAAAATAATTATAAAGTTAATGAATTATGTTAAAATAAATATATGAATATAATTAAGTTTGTATAAATTTATTGAAATTCAATTACTTTTGAATAGAGAAAAGAAGGATTTTAATAATAAATCAATTTTAATAAAATAAATATAAAGTTAATCAATGTGTAAGTGAATTTAAAGTTATTTATTTAAATTAGTATACATTAAATTAAATAATTTTTTTTACTATTTAAAAATAGTATTTTTATGAATTTAATATATTTTAAATATATTAAATCATTTATATACATTCATGTTCTATGTGTTTCGCCAACAATATGTGATCTTTAGGTATATATATTTTTGAGTGAATCAATTACAAGTTGAATATTTTTGAAAGAGGTTAGAAGAAATCTAATTTAAAGTTTAAAACCCAATGTTTCGGACTATCCAGAGGAGTCCATCATCAGGTAATCAATATCATTATTGTATCATTATTGTGATCCCTTGGTGATGGACTCCTTCGGATAGTCCGAAACGTTGGGTTTTAAACTTTAAAACAGGTTTCTTCTGGCCTCTTTCAAATATATATTTTTGTTTTGATTTAGAGAAGAAAAATATAAAATTATTTAAGTTCAAAGAATTATAAATCGCTAAAGGTTGTTTTTTTTACTTCATTTTTATGTTCTCGTGTTAGTTTCCATACAGATTGCTTAATTTGATGCTTTTGGAACAAATTTTAGTTTTGATTTAGATTTAGATTTTGAGGTTGCTCAAACACAAGTTAAATTTCCATATAGTATACTTGATTTGGTGCTTTTGGAAAAGGCTTTAGTTTTGCTTTAAATTTAGATTTTGAGCTTACTAAAAAATAGCTTTATGCTTATTAGACATTCACGTCTTGGGCTTGGGATGTCTACACTGCTTCAAATAGAGTTAGTCCATGTTAGTTCACTTTAGCCATGACCATGTTTATTACTTAGATTTTTTTCATTTTTTTTAATATTGCTTGTTATCCACTCTATTATGTTCTTTTTTACTTGCACATTGCTATTTTTTTTAAAGAAATATAAACTCTATAACAAGCATCATAAGGACTTGCACATTGCTATTTTTTTAAAGAGTTAGAAACTTTATAACAAGCATCATAAGGACATGTTTCTTGATCTTACTCTGTTGTTGGTGTTTGTTGGTGTTGTATCTACTTAATATATTGTTGCTTCTATAACTTCATTTGCTAATTTAACCTATACACTTTCCCTTTACCCTATATATATCAATAATATAGCTATTTTTTATTTGCTATTGGTGGTAAACAAGTAGGGATGATTCTATTAGCTCAGATGCTGCAGTCAAAGTTTTGCTATCTTTGTGGTTGAGTCAACTAAAACTACATCAAACGACGAAGAGTGCCTCGACCTTGGGCTTGTTTTCACTCAATCAATCATATAACCTTTACTGGGACTGGTGTTGGTATTGCTACTGTATATGCTCTTGCTTCCCACTACCTACCCTTATCTAGCCATCCCTTCCTATGTTGGTGGCTTTGGATCTTTATAGAGGCAAGCAAGAGTTGCATGGCTATTTTGAAACCAACATCTCTATGCTTTTCCAAAGATAAAATTTCATGGTACCCTTGAGAATATGGTTTAATGGCTCAGGATTGACTAATTTTCATAGATTGCATGAAGGCTTGGCAATTCCTTTTCATTTTAAGGCTTGCAAAATTTAGTAGACTTTCTTCTGATTGACATCTTTTGATCCGAACTGTTTTTAACATTTTCCCCATTTTCTGAATATGCATAAATCCCAAAACGTAAAATTAAAATTTATGAGAGTGTAAAGAATCTTAGGAATTTTATACAAATAAGACAATGGATCAGAATAAAAAATCTAAGCAACATCCTTGAAGAAGGTTTACACATAGTTAGCCATAGTACCTAAATGGAGCTATCCTAAAAAGGGATTGGTCGTGGTGGATAAAATCTCTATACAAATTTCATCGATAAGCAAGTAAAAAAGTATAGATTGGAGAAGATATTGTGCTAGTGTGGAAACATCATCTTAGGCTTTATATGTTCTGCCTATAGATCAAAAGAACTAGGATTTTCTATAAGAACGAAAAAATCCAGGTCTCCTACACAAAATCACTTCTTAATATATCATCTAATTTGATCAAATCATAATTCAAGAGGCTTATATTTCCACTCTGCACTGGACTTGAGCAACGGGGTTAAAGATAAACTCTTAGATGAACAAGCTTTATGATGAAGATATAGTTTTGGTTATAAGTATGTCTCTTTTTCTTAAACCTCTAATTGTCAATGCAATGAACACGTCTTACCTAGCATGTCCTTGATAGTAATGATAATGATGGTAAAGAAAACCATGCCAACCAGGTCTCTTTTGTAATCTTATAAATAACATATTGCTTCCTTAATTAGAAGGTTTATCTTATATTAGGTTAATCTTGTATTTTTATGAATAGTGTTTACTACAAGTGATTTTAAGACAACATAAAATAGACATGAATGAATTTTGGAGTGAGTTTATTATTTACATATAAGAAATTGATTATTTATCAATGAAATTGATTTAGTGCACCATCTTAATCTTTAATTAAATTTTATATAATTTATCATTAAAATTGACTTATTATATTATTACAACTATTAATTAATTTTAGATTATAATAATATATATTATAAATTTATTGTTAGTCATTACATATAACATAGATTGATCGGTGTTTTACATATAACCTTGTTTAATATTTTTAGGCATATTTTAAAATATTTGTAATATTCAAGATTATTAATTTTGATTGTTTGATACAATTACAAACAAAATTATATTTATATATTCAGTAAGAAAAAAACCATACTTCTAATATTTAGATTCTTGAATCAAAAAGTACATTGCCAAAACTGCTCATCATATTTTGAGATGAGTCTACTACCAGCCTAGATCCAAATCCTAAGGCTCTATCAAGCGCCGAGAGGGATCAAATCTCCCGAGGTGCAAACCTCTTCTCAGGTATTGCACTCAAGGAGCTTTTCGAGGAGAGCTTTGCACCTCAGGAGATTTGATCCCTCTCGGCCCTTGATAGAGCCTTAGGATTTGGATCTAGGCTGGTTTACGTTTTATTAGATCTACCTCATATTATCACTTTTATGTTTTATTAGATGTAACGCTACATCACACACGTTAGAAGATCTCCCTCATATTATCACTTTTTACGTTTTATTAGATGTAACACTACATTTTTATGTTTTATTAGATGTAACGCTACATCACACACGTTAGAAGATCTCCCTCATACTGGGTTGTAGAGCACCTCTCGGTGCAATCATCAAAAAGTATAACAATCCTCCAACAATAAGAAACCCGTATCTACAATACTTTCCTTAAAAACATATCAAAATAACTCCTACTTGTAGGAGATATCAGTCATCCTTATAACAGTCCAAAAAACTCAAAATTACTAGAAAAAAACTACAACATAAAAATATTGAAGGAGCCTTTGTTTGTCACAAATGAGTCCTCATATTCTTCCCATCTGATGATACCTTCCCCCTCTGAAAGGGCTTCTTTTGAGAGAGAATCTCCTTCGACATTCAATTCCATGTAAATATGTGCAATATCCACTGTAGTGAAAGAGGAAAGGAGGCATTTAGTATGCTTGCACCAATTGTAGAGAAACAACACCTGCAAATTATATTTTCCCAAAGCCCACTGCACAGTGACTTGTGAATCCCCAAAAATTTTAATGGAGTCAATGCCAAAGATTGTTGCAGCTTGCATAAACACCATAAGGCCAACACTTATGCCTTTGTATTTGATCCCATACCACAATTCAATTTAAACTTGAAGAAATGATTAGTGTTCAATTTTATAATTACACCTGCAACACACCTACCATTCTAAGAAACTCCATCAAAAAAACCAACAACAACCGATTCCAAAGAGATATTTGTCAACTAATGAAATTTTCTACTATTGGTCTTCCTAACATAATATTCATTATAGAGACCAATAATCTTCTTGCAATTTTCATTTAGATTTAGCTTATTATCTTAAAAAATAAGAGCATTTCTATCCTTCCAAACCCCAAGATATAATAGCATGTAACGTTTGATGATTCAAGACATCATTATACCAATTGTAAAAAATATGTTCAAAGGGAAGAGATCCCCATCTCTGAGAGATATTGAGTGTTTTGCATACTAAAAACCATGACTGTTTAGTATATGCTCAACAGATTCCCCATTTTCCATACATAGAGCACAAACATTTGGACATATCAAACCTCTTTGAATGAGGTTATCCACAGTCTTCAAATAGTTTTCGAAATAAATCCAAATAAAACATTTGATTTTTAATGGAAAATGCCACTTCCACAATTTCTAAAACCACCATACAGTGACATTATGTTCTCGAGCAATTACCCAATATGCATACTTTTCCAAAATATGACCTAAGGAAGCATTTGGATACCAAATAAGAGAGTCCTTTTCTGAACTAAGTATGAGACCTGTAGAATTTAGAAGATATATATAGTTATCCCATTCATCTACCCAACGACCCCCCAACCCAAGATCAGATGCAGTCAACTAATAAGAACTAGTGGAGTGGTGCCAAAATTGTTTTTTAATATGTGCAAGAGTAAAGAAACCCATCTCAACTAAGTATTCCAAAATATAAGAAGATAATTGGAAATTTTCCTCCATACAGATTAATGGGTCAATGCCAACCAAGACATTTGTACCATCACCAACTTTCCAAGTAAGACCTCTACCAAGCCAAGAATATGATTTGACAAAACCAATCCAGAAAATTGAAGAGTTCTTGAAAGACTTGAATGGATTTCTTATCCAAGATAGAATGATTTTTTTGATATATTTAGCATGAATAACCTCTATCCACAAACCATTACCAAAAATACCACGCTAGAAAGTCTTCAAACATAATGTTGTGTTGAACCAAAAAATATTTTTTATATCCCAACCACCCCAACATTTTGTCTTTGATAGTATTTCCCATTTGTCCATCTGAAGTTTATGATTGTCATCATTTCCATACCATAAAAATCTAAACATTAACCTCTTGATCCAATTCAAAATAGTCTTAGGCACATGAGCAAGAGACAACCATACACATGAATCCCCATCAAGATAGCTTTAAGAAGGGCCATTCTGCCACCAATGGAGAGAATTTTAAAGGCCCATTGATTTATCTTTCTTTCAAATTTTTCCACAAGCCAATGCCAATCCTTAACTTTGTATCCAGTTGGTTTTAAGTAATAGCCCAAATACTTGAGACCATTACACAATTCATAAACAGTGAAAGGAAGAACTGAGGTAATTTAATGTCCCTCGGGGATATCAAAGGGTATTAGGGACATATCATTATCTCTCTAAGGATAACTATAATATTTTAGCATAACAGAATAATTTTATAAATATTTAATATATTTTTCTACAATTTAATTATGACAAAATATCGATAATTCCAAATAAATCAAAATAAATTCATAATTGATCAAGCAAATTGAACCAAGGTTGGGAAAGTTTATCCAGCACTATCTAACATCATTACGCATCCATCCCAAGCCATAACACATGTTACTTGCACCTAAAAATGTCATTTTCACCTAACCATGATTAACTAGTAATTAGTGTACTAATTGTGACACTTAGCGCATAATTGATGACACTTAACATAACTTCATTTGTTTATCACCTAATCATCATTTATCAATCCCAATGGCTAATTAACACCTAATATCATGTAAATAAGGCCTAATTATCATTTTCCAATTAATTAAACAAAACAATTACGAAAATGACTTACACAAGACTAGTTAACTAGTATTTAACACAAATAGCTAGTCTTGCATGAATTCAACACACAACCATGCCAATGAACCAAAAAGTGAACCTACATTCATTATACATATATTTAAGCATGCACATACAACCAAAAAAAATTGCATTTGCAAGTTAGATCCTTTCACATAAACGATGATTCTTTCAAGCTAAATCAGTGCAACTAGTTAATAAACACTGCTAGGAATTTAACTCAATCAATTGTACTGAGTTCCTGAGCACACAGAGGCGAGGGTAAAGATCTAGAAAATAGCATTCTACAACAAAATTAAAGTACCAAAAATAGAGCATATGAATATTGTTGGCACGGGGCTAAGTCACATAATTTTTGGTACAACCAGCGATAAAGAGGACAACGAAAAGGGAAAAGGACCAATCGCGGAGCGCAACAAAGTAGATAAAGCGGAAGTAAAGTGGACAAAGCGGAGAAAGTGGAGTAGAGTTAGTTAGACTTAGTGGTTAAGATATGGCCACTTGCGAAGTGGACAATTTTGTAACGACCATTGAGCCTATAAATAGAAGTAGCATTGTAAGCCTTAGGATATAGATAATCTTTGGATCTTGGCATATGATCTTGTATTCTGATCTGTGGATTCGCATCTTTGTATTGACTTTGATCTGCGGTGTTGAGATGGGTTTTGAGGAGTTGTATTATTGGTTTGTAAGACAGATTGACATGGAATGAGAAATAATGCTTTGTTCATGATTTTGTCACTTATGTGTTGATCACAATATGATTAATTACGTTGCAATATGATTAGATATGTAATGTCACAGTTATGTTATGTATCTCCGATCTGTTGAGTATGTTTCTAAAATATGTTATTGCAAAGATCTGATTAATATTTCTGTTATGTGATAATGGTGTTACGATGCGAGTGGTAATTATGTCGATCTATGAGTTATGCTGTGATTAAATTTGAATGATGCATGTCCTCTTATACCTGCGAAAGCTTGGTTCCTGCAGCCCCCTTAGGTATCTCGGGTGAGACCTCATTGCTAGGAAGGATAAATCCTTTCCAGGACAATATCTATGGGATTTTGTGTTGATATTTGTTGACACTGGGTGAAGTGAACCCCTGTCGACATATCTATGTCAATAGTTGTACATTCCAAAAATTACGAAAACATAGCTTCAATCTACAAACTAGTTACCAATTTCCACCGATTTGAAGCTAGTTTTCGTTTCTAGTTTCCAAATGCAAAACAGTAAGAAAGTATTGACTACTGTAGCTCATGGAAATCATATCAAAGGTCCAATACAGCCAAATTTCTGTAGATTTCCGCTCATAAATAGTCCTCTTATTAATTCATCAAACTAGCTAAATCTACTTCTCCAAATTGGCTAGAAATTGAGGAATCAAGTAAGATAAATGCATAAACAATTTGCAGAGTCATTCGGAATCCATTCCAACTCTAAATACCATGTATTATTAGTCTTATCATAGGCATAAATCATGTAAACATTTCGTCAAACACTTCTCATGCAAAGTCATAAATCCATTTCAAACAATTCTTTCGAAGGAGCTAGTGAATGGAAACAAAACTAGGATTTCGATAAGCAAATCTAGAACTATCTAGGAACTCTTCCACACATTTATTCATACATTTCAATTGTAATGATAAGTTCTAATATCAGTTATCCCACTCGGGAATTTTCTCAAACATTTCACATGCCAAGCCTCGAAACAACATAAAACAACCCAATCGGTGAACTAGTTTTTGAATAGAGGCTAGAAACACTGCAGAGAGGTGTTTCCAATCATTCCTAAGCTATTAGAACATAAAAGTACACATAATATAAATATCAGAGGCACAATTATCATGTCTGTACCAGAGGTTCCAAATAAACATTTTTCTCAAGCAATTGCTCACAAAATACCAAAAACTAGCTAGTTATTTCCCCCCAAAACTAGTAGCATAATGTAACTAAAATCTATGAGATATTTCTTCCATAATTAGGTCATATATTTTCTCATGAATTTCATGTGAAACCATATAAGAATCATATAAGATCCAATTAAATCAAATAAACATGAAATAAAGTACTTATCTTGCAAAATACGCAACCGAAATCGACCGTGCCATGTTCCACCCAGCCATAGACACAATGCAAGAGAAAACTCACTTTGCAATGGTCACCCCCGAGCTGGAACCATGATGCCACAAATGAGAGTGCACTCAATCACAAAACCCATCTAACATTGGTCCAACCACAATCCAATGGCAAGTGTATTCCACATCACTTCCAATCCAGGATCTCCAGTGGTAATTCTAGGACAAATTTTTAAGGAGAAATAAGTCCAACCACAAACCAATGGCAAGAATTCCCCAACTTCCACTCCAGGAAAATCCCAGTGGCTCCAAAAAAAAAGATTCAGAAATATATCAGTCCAACCTCAAATCCAATGGCAAGTGGATTCCACATCACTTCCAATCCAGGATCTCCAGAGGCAATTCCAGGACAAAACAGTGGCAATTCCAGAGTAACTCAACTTGGGCACAGGCTCAACAAGGGAGCACCAACAAAAAAAAACTCATGTCAAGAGCAACAAAAAACAATCACACCAGTACCATAGCAAAAAAAGAGCCAATAACATGCATAACCAACAAGAGAGACTAGCTCCCATCTACCAAAATCCCATTTCCCAAGAGCAATTTGAATTGGGGGGAGAGAGGAAGACACAAGGGAGGAGTTACATTCCCAAATTAACAAAAATGAGAGTTACACTTCTCAAGAGGGAGGATTAGAGGGGAGAGGAAGAGCCCTCATCAATGTGGGAGTTGCAAATTTTCATGAGGGGCACACTATGTGAGGGAAAAAATCTTAACTCCAAAAAAGATTAATCCCATAACAAAATAAAAACCAAGGGGTAGCATAACACATGAGGGTGCATAAATCGAGAGGGTCCACCAAGTCCACAAAAATGGTGTATCACATCCACATAGGTAAAAACACAAGGTAACACTTTCCCCACAACCTCTTGCTCGTAACGTCATGGTTCCTCATACTCTTTTTTTCGTGGCGTCGGTCGATCCGATTATTTTATTTTATTAATTAATAATGTTCAACATAATAAAAATAATAATAATGTGCAAACCATAGTATCGACACCTTGTGCCATAATATCCAACATAATAACAACAATAATATGTCCAGGGGCTAAACCAGAGGGTCATTACAGGTAATCCCCTGAATAATGATATTATCCATATTATGTTTGTAGAAACTATATTTTCTTAGGATCACCTCCATCCCTGTGGCTGCATAGAATATTTTGATGATTTCATAATAACAAACCCACTCATCCAAAGAGACACCACCAAATAGCATTACATCATCAACAAAAAGTAAGTGAGTAATAAAAAATGATGTAGAGATTTTAATACCTTTAAGCTTTCCTTCATATTTTGCATTATTAATCATAAAACTTAAGCCTTCAATAACAAGCAAGAATAGAAGGGGTGACAAAGGACAACCTTGCCTAATACCTCTTGAGATTTTAAAGAAGGCGGTAGGGGATCCATTGATAAGCACACAGAACTGAGCTGAGGTAATACATGACATGACCCAATTTGTAACAGATAATGGAAGACCAATATCCAGGAGAAGAAGTCGGAGAAAACCCCAATCAACACGATCATAAGCTTTCACAAGATCCATTTTAACAAGAGAGCGTTGATATTCTTCAAATTAATCGAGTGCATAACCTCCCAAGTAATGCCAATGGAATCCAAAATCTGTATGTCCTCCAAAAAACCAAATTGTTCTCTAGACATCCTCCTAGAAAGGAAAGGTTTGATCCTTAATGAAATAATTTTTGCGATGAGCTTATAAGTCAAGTTGCACAAGGCAATTGGTATGAAATCACTGAAAGAAGCTGGCTTATTGCATTTCAGAATAAGAGTTAAGAAGGTAGAATTTAAGGTTCCAGATACACAATCCCCCACCCTAGAGTACTCCACCATAGAGAGAAGATCCCCCCCATCACATCTAGGAAATAAAGAAAGAGTTCCATGGTCCAACCATCAGGACTTGGACTCTGATCTTTAGCAAATTGTTTTAAAGCCTTTTCAATTTCACCCATGGATACTGGACTACCAATGTCTTCACCCTCCTCTGGATCAAAGAAGGATGCAATATGACTAATTACATTCAACTGAGCATCAATTTGACTCATACCAGGATCTTTAAAAGATTCAGAAAAATAGGATTTTGCCATATTTTTTAGATCTTCTTGCTTTTTAACCATCTAACCATTTTCATTTGGCATCTCCCATATCGCACTATAATTACTCCTATAAGAAGCATAACTGTGAAAACAATTTGTATTATTATCACCAAGTGTTATCCACAAAGGTCGACTTTTAAGACGCCATTCCATTTCCTCATGTTTAAGCAAGATGGATTTTATGTTCTCTAACTCTTTAAGAGAAACTCTGTCCTCTTCGTCTAAAATAAAGGACTCAGTTTTAGTTAAAATGTTCCTCATTTGCTTATCAATCTTTAAGAAATCTTTGGTCTTTTTCCCAGAGGACAATTTCCCCTTTTAAGCATTTTGACTTCCACACCAGACTATCCATAAGATTATATTCAACCAGGGGATGAAAATATTTCCATCTATCTCTCACCAAACAACATAATTCTTCCTTTAATAACCATGAACTGTTAAATTTAAAAGGACACTTCGGGCAAACTTTTATCCCATCCATTTGTAAGTAGATAGGGAATGGTCAGAAAGCATACTTTTATCCACCCACATATGAAATTTCTGAATTTTTTTGGCCAAGTTGATATTCATAATAACACGATCCATCCTTTTACTGATCCCAACACTTCCACTCCGCATATTGGTCCAAGTAGGCTCCATCTTGACAGGGGTAACATCCATCAAATTATTCCTCTGAAGTAGACTTGAGAAAAAAATATGCTAGCGGATCATTCTGTGCAGAAGAGCCCCAAACTTCTACAGATTTTGGATCCCTAAGAGGCCACTACCCTCCACAAGATTCCAAAAAATCTCCCAATCCTTGTAAGGGCCATAGCAATTACGGATAACTATAGACAAATCATAATGTTTGAAGGATCCCTCCATCAAAATCTCACCACAAGTTTGATAAGGTTTAAATACAAAACTTGATATATATATATATATTTCAAAGAAAAAAATCACTGTTTATAAAAATATGAAACACATCTTTAAATGCATAGGTAGATAGTATAATAACTCCTGAATGCCAATACCTATTATTCTAGGTAGAGAATCAAGGTATGACAAAAAATACAATCATTACAATAGGGCTCAAGAAGAGCATCATATCACTTATAATAATTGAACCTAGGTGGAGAAGACAACAATCATTCCTCCCAACCGTTCAAACTACAACCAATGGACATATATATATATCACTTATATATATATGAAAGTGATTATATATATAATCACTTTAATATATATGTGATTAATCATATATATATATATATATATATAAACACTTTTATATATAAGTGATTATTATTATTATATATTATTAATATAATAATAATAATCACTTATATATAAAAGTGTTTATATATATATAATTAATTATATAAATAAATTATATATAAATAATCACTTATTTATATATACATAAAGTGATTATATATCTATATAATCACTTTTGATATTTTATTAAAAGCATAAGACATATCTTTACACATAGTATAATAACTCCATGATAATTTCTTTAAGTGCATACATGCATATGCACATAGTATAATAACTCCATGATAGTTTCTTTAAGTGCATAGGTACATAGTACAAGATTAATGTGAAAAATATAAAACCATATAGCCTTTATACTCCCTTACAAAAAAAACTTTTATCTTTACCCAACCCATAAAGATTAATGTGAAAAATATAAAACCACATAACCTTTATACTCCCTTAAAAAACTTTTATCTTTACCCAACCCAAAAAGGATCACAAGATTGTCTCACTTTTTACATTAAAAATAGCAAAAGCTTTAGCAAAGTGCCATAACCTTTATACTCCCTTAAAAAACTTTTATCTTTACCCAACCCAAAAAGGATCACAAGATTGTCTCACTTTTTACATTAAAAATAGCAAAAGCTTTAGCAAAGTGCCATAGTTAGATTGTAAGTTGGGTTCAATTTGGAGTATCGACATGTTTGATTAGTTTTTGACAAACATGAAGTGATGAGAGAATGGATGTATTTGAAAGATATCTTATATATAATGTTTTTATGAATCTCTTTAATATGAAGTTTAAAAAAATGTTTATGGGAGCAAGTGGTTAAATTGTAATATGGTAGTATGGAAGTTTTATTTATGAATCTAAAGCTAGATCTCTTTAATATAAAGTTTAAAAAAATGTTCTTGGGAGCAAGTGGTTAAATTGTAATATGGTAGTATCATAAGTTTTTTTTATGGATCTAAAGCTAGATGTTATTACAGAGTATATAACTTTATTATTAAAAATTATTTAATAATAAAATAGTATACTTATTTAAAATTTAAATTGTTAAAGACATGGACTTAGCTGCGTGCAACTCTTGTTTACAATAAAACAAACTTTAATTTTTTAAAAATACTAAAAGACAAAGATTAAGATAATGATAAATGAAAAAAACAAAGTAACAATATAACATTAATATCCACGAAAAGTTCCATGAGAGAGATGAAAAGAGTAAGAGGTATAAAACAACATGGATAAAAAACATTCATTGAAATTATAATGTTAATGAAATTTAAACTTTAAATTATAAAATACATCAAAGTTGTAAAATACATTAGTGAATTTATATTTTGATCACAATTTGATTTGGATTATAAATTTAGAAGCCATCTCAATATTAATAGTGTCTAGTTCAGATGATTGAGAGAAAAAATGCTATCTTTTCCACCTAGGATCAATTTCCATAGATGATATGTTGATATCTTAATGAGTATATTGATGTATTGGTCTTGAATCTTGAAGAATCCACTTTACCTTGGGTACCATCCTCTAAATAAGGGGAATCATCTAGTAAGTTTCCCCATAATATATATTTTGAAGAGAAAAAAAAGAAAAGAAGAAGAAGAAAAAGCCATTCTATTAAATAATTTTATATGATACATCACAATGAAATTATACTTTCAGTAAAACTTGATGTAAATTCTAAAGTTAAAAGTTATTTTGTTGAGTGATTTTATATAATTATGGTTTAAGTATATGCATTTGTGAAGATAAAAAGAAGAAGAGCGGGCATTGATATAATGTATTAACATTACACATTAACAACTACAAGTCAAATATGATCCAAGGCATGATACTAAAATTGTAGTACCAGAATGGGGGAGCATATAAACCCGATGACTTACACACCAAAGGAAACTCTTGATTGATAAAGCTTTTGGTGTAGGTAAGCCTTATATTAAAATGTCTTGGATGTAATCATATTAACCCAAAGATTTGCACCCCAAACTAGTGTGAAGATTGACAAAGATTTTGGCACGAGTATTGCCTTACATTAAACCATCTCCATATCAACATTGTTATGCATTTGAGATTATTCACAACACACACCCAATGTCAATGTCAATACACAAACACTTTTTACTTGGATATGTTATCGATGCAATATAGCTTGTGACATCACATAGACAACAACCACTTGCTAAAGACGATTCACCATGATATGCATTGAAATTGACAACAATGTTAGTACATAAGTGAGTCAACCTAGAGACTTGCACCCCAATCACAACTTCTAGATTGACAAAGCTTCCGATGTAGACAATCACTTATAAACCATCCTAGTTTCATAGTTGTTATGCAAGATTATTCACAATGATTGTGAAAAGTAATATATATCTTAAGATTTGAAGTTGACAGAATAAAGTAACACATTGAAATTAATGTATACTCTAAGTGGAGCCTAAACTTTGCAAAAGGACATCAAGTAACACATAGCAACGAAGTTATACTCCGAGGAAAACCTAATTTGGACTAAACACTTAGAAGCCATCCTATTAAGAAATTCATATACCCATGGTCTAAGTATACGTGTTTGAGAGATTTATCTTGTAATTACACAAATAATTGAATTCATAATTATTGTACATAGTAATGTGAACTTTCTAAAGTAAGAGTGAGTACTTTCAAATCCTTATTAACAATTGAATTAAGTATTTAATCTCATTGGAAGTTTAGAATCAAATTATATAAGTTTTCATAACTTGATATTAGACTAAATAATGAAAGAAAACTTTTTAACAATGTAATGAATTTCTTTTTATTTGTCAAATCTAATGAGATAAGGAGTCACAATTTCCATAATTTAAAAGTCTAATCGATTTTCTAACGAGATAACGAGTCACAATTTCCATAATTTAAAAGTCTAATCGATTTTTTTAAGGATTGAGGTAAATTTAAAATTTGGCTAAATCCTTGAAAGCAAAATTTTACTACACAAATTTATAACAAAAATTATTAACATACATAACTTGACTTAAAAAGAATAATATTCCCCACCCAAATTCAATTCCTCGAATATAATATATTTAAACCCAAAACTACCTTAACATTACATATCAACAAACTTAGTTTCTAACCGTAATTTTGCCTCAGTGGTTTCGTGTTAAAATAGAGGACACGAAACCACACTGAGTTTTGCTTGGATTCTTCTTACATAATGTTGCCGTTTGCTCGAAAAGAGCTTCAATTAAATAAAAATAGGAAATATTCTCGATCCTTTGCCCTTAAATAAGCAAAATAATTATTCCAGTTCTACCTTGATTTTCAAGAATAATATTGTTAGAGTTCTACGCTAACTGTAGTTATTAGATATTTAGATCGAGATTATCATGCAGGTGTGGTACACGCTGACTTATGACACATACCACTGTAGCAGGACTTTTCAGCGGACATAAAATCTTTTTCAATTCGTTTAATGATTTATTTCTTTTGGATTTCCCCTGGATTTCGGTCATTTCTCCCCAGCTCAGCAAATGCTCGGCTTCCAGTACTGCCAAGACGAGGGTTTTCTGGTTTTCTTTTCCATGTTTTTGGGCAATCTCAGTGCTAATTCAAATCGAAAAATGATTTCAGATCGTCATTAAAGGCTTTAATTTGTAGATTTCAGAGTTTTCAACGATTCCGATCGGCTCTCTATCGGCAATTTCAGGGCAAAATACAGGTAAATTTGTAAGCATGTCTTGTTTTTTGATATTGAACTGTCCCTGGTTACTAAATCCTCCTGTTTGTTTGTTTTGAGTTTCCCCTTTTCCAAATTATTTCAGTAATGGGTAGTCAATACTTGATTTCAGCCTCTTTTTAATTCGAAACACAAAAGTTTCATGTTTGGTGATCTATGCCGAGGTCGATTTTTAAGGGTTTGATTTAGAAATGTTTGGGTTTTGGGTTTCGAAGAGTGCGGTCTGTGTTCAATGATTTTAGCATTTTTTTAATGGCGTCGTTCTCGACTATAAAATTTGTTATCAGTTTACTTTGTAGAATTTTAGGTTCAGATCCGAAATTTCATTGTAATAATTGACTTCATTGTCTCCGTAGTGTCGAGTAGTTTAATTAGTGACTCGATAATCTGTCAAGTCCGATGAGATAAATATTTTTGCCCATCGGCCAGTAGTGAGGTAATCGAGCTTGAGCTTGTATTAGCACGAAGACCCGGGTTCAACCCTGAGTGGGTGCGGATGAGGCGAGGTGCAAGTCCTGCTTGATTTTGGTTGCACAGAAATGCTCTTCATAGTACAGCTGCCTAGTCGAAGGACTTCTGTAAGTTACTATAAGCAGCATTCCTCCCTCCCCACAAACAAAAGAGTATTGTGGGAACTTTACAATGCAATCTTTTAAAGTGTCTGGTATGCATAAATTTACCTTTGAAGTTACTTCACAAATCCCGTTCCAAAGACCATTGCCGGTAAAACAAAGTCAGATTGAGATCAAGAACCGCAGTAGGCACCAAGGTCTTTCGAAATCCGAACCAAAATAAACAAGACCTTAAACAACCAAGAATGCACACTCAGGACTTGTAAGCAGTTTTCAATTACAGTATATAGTACATAGTTGATTAAACCAGAATCTCACCAGTAAATCATCCACTGGCCAGTCCATAATTTGTTTTAAGCAGGGTTGATGGTTTGTGCAATGTTATTGTTTGAAGAAACTCCTTTGGGAAAGAGGGGTGGAGGTCCTTTAATGACTTGGTTTGACAGGGTCCCATGACACATAAAGTATTCTATATTGATATATCCCAGGGTGGCTACCAGTAAATCTTCAAAGTAGATAATTGGATACCTGTAAATCTTCAAAGTAGATCACTGACTACTTTAAGAAAGGGGTTATCTTAATCCAATGAGCATGGGGGAGTGTCACTAAGGTGAGTGTGTTGGGAAGTTTTATAGGTTCCTGAGGAAATTTTTGTTGGTGATGTTCAAACCGTATTGCCTTTTAGTTGTAAGTGTAATCACATTGGCACAAAAGTAATAGAGCTGTCATGCCACATGGGTTATTGTCGGAGGATAATCTTTGCTATTTTTCATCTCTTTTGCTCCAAGCAAGGGTTTGAGTAGGAAGCCTAATGGATGCAATTTAATTATTACCATTCTTGTATAATAGATGCTTATGATTTTTGCAGCAAGATATCCAGGCTTTTGAAAGACTTCTATTTTCACCCAATACTGTTTTTGCTTCTAGTAATGGCTCTATTTCTATTATTATTTGATCATGTTGAACTCAATTGCATAGGGACATAACAATATTGGCTTCTCAAAGTTTTAAGGCAACACAATTTCAATATCAAAATTTTAAGCTTGCTTTCCACTCTATGACACAACTTGCAATCACATTGTGACAATCAATACACCTATCTTGAAAGATGGGGCAATTTTAGCAAAAGTATTAATATTCCTTTGCTTCAAAAGTTAAAATAGGAATCTACATGCAAATGCTTCCACCCTCGTGGAAACACAAGAAATTAGAGACCTGAATCCTCAAGAAAATGAAATGAACAACTAAATTGATGTTTTTGTTTGTGGGTATTTTTAACTTGATATCCACTGCTAGAGGACCTTTGCTCTCCATCCAAAGACATGCATTAAGTTGTCATCTCTGTCATGGACTTAGATACTTGATTGGGTGGCAAATCTAACTCAAGAAGAAAGCTAGCCCAAGATAAATAAGAATGAGGCAAAGCAAGCCTTTTTATGTTCAATATGAGTATCAAAGCTTCTTAAAACTTTGTTGTTATGTAGCGAAGCTTGTCTCTCTTATCCAAGACATCTTACCCAAGATGTCTCTCATGGATTCCATTATCTGGCCCACAATTCTCTACAGTTCAGAGGTTTGAGGACCTTGTTTGTTAGAGTCTGATTGGGCCAGAACTAAGAGGGTGTACACTGTAAACTATTCTTTGATGCTTCATTAGATGCAAATAAACTATCTTCACTTTCATCATCCTTGTTGAGTTTGAGGTTCACCCCATTTTCCTTGAGACTGTTTTTAGCTTGGTCTCACCCCTACATTGTGTTTAGTGCTATTTCCACTCAACGATGAGTGGGGAGTGGTACATGTACTTGGTCTATTGCTCTATAGAGACTAATGCTTTGGCCAACCCCCTTGGATGAGCTTGTGGTTGGTTTGTGGGTGTCTTATATCTTTTGCAGTCTAGGGGTTTGATAGAATGCCTCCCTTTGTTCAAACACTCACATGTTGCATCTGGCCACCTCCTATTTATTAGGTAGGAATTGGATAGGATCACTAGGGACAACATCTACAAGAAATATGCTTAGATCAGTGGGAAAGATCCAATGGGCTAGTTATGCCCATGGCCTTTTATGTGGAACATTTCATGGAATGGAGGGATGAACTCATTGTTCTACCTCCATACACACCTCGTCATTGGATTCATGCTCTTTGCATCCCTCTTGGCCTAGTTCAAAGTGGGTTCACATAGACTTCGAGTGGAGGTAGAGCACCAATTCGACTTATTGGATAGGATTTGGTGGCCATGCCATCTTTGAGAGGTTGAGACCAAGGAGCATTTCATTTTTTGCTGGCCTATTTATGATGAGATCCACTTTATTCTAGTATTATGATCAATGCTCCCTATCTCTATAGATGTAAGAGGCCCTTAGACTTTGATCCCAAGTCCCTTGGGCACCCGCTGGACCACGTCCACTCAATTGATCAATTCCTTCTTTTTGGTGCTCCCTTATACTAGGATTTCCAAGAGATAGATATTAGTAGTGTGGCTCCCAATTCTTGATCAAAGTGGGCTCAAGGGGATATTACTACTTCCTAGAGACCTCAATGTCATTATTGTTCTAGATCCCTCATTAGTAGTCAAACAAGGTCACCCAAGCCTTGGTGGTGAGTGACCTTGTCTAGGCAGTAGCTGATCCATCTTGTCGAGTTTATCATTAGCTAATTTTTGTCGAACAATAGCTAAATTATTGGAGTAAGGTCCATAATCTAGATGATTTGGAGGGGTGACAGGTTCCTTATCACTATTTGAGTTATCAGATTCATGGGGATGTTTCTGTCCGCATGAGAGGGATACTGTGAGCATGGTTGTATCTTGATTTTCTGCATCCAAGGGAGGTTGATCTGAGGAGTGTTCCTAGGTCGCTTTGAATATTGCGAAGAGGATGAATTCATCGAGCTGCCCTTTATCTCTAGTCTTTTTCTTTGAAGCCGTGGGCGAAACAGAGCGCTGGAAGGAAGGACAAGCTTCTTGGAGGTGACCCATTTGTTGACAAGATCTGCAACGAAAGGCGATATTCTCATAGTCAATTGACTACTGGAAGGGATATTCTACCCAATTGAGGAGGATCTTGTCAGGTAGCGCCCAAGTAGGATCCAATTCAACACAAATGCGAGCGAAGGTGAAGATGCCCTTCTTGATCCGTTCGAAATCAATCTTGATAAATCAACCGAGAGCAGTCCCCATTCCTGTTAGGATGTTCAGAGTCTAGAAGTGGGTGGGTAGATTTGGAAATCTCACCCAAACTAGAGTAGTCATGGCTGTCATGGTTGTGGGATCAAAATCTAGGAACCATGACTGGTAAGATAGGCCTGCATGGCCCCAGAACTAGGGTCCCTCATCCAAGATTTTTTGACGATCCTTTGGATCTTGAAAGTGAATTATGAAGTAACACTTGGAATAGAGGAGGAGATTGTAGTTGGGAGTCTAGGAGCGATTTAACCATTCTCTCATTGTTGTTGCAAAAGGCCAAAGCCCATTGAAGTGACATATTAGAGAATTTTTTTTGAAAATTGTTTCACGAGCATAAACGAGTGGATCTAGCATTTCTATCTTTAGAGCATCTTCGGATTTCTCCACTATGAAGGATGGGCCAGAGGCTACTGTGGATCCTAGTGAAGCTGTGTGCCTTGATTTGACTGGTTTAGAAAAAAACTGCGGTTGGGAGGAGGTGAGCGCACTGGTAACCTTGGTTCCTCCATGCAAGCATGAAACCAAAAAAATCCTAGAGTCCTTCCCTATCTTGTAATCTTGAAGGGAAATATCATCTTGGAGTAGCCTTCTCATGAAGATGAGTTTCTGAAATTTGGAAGGGATTCCCTCGATCTTTTGGATTTGGGATTTTAGTAGTGTTCCACGGGGACACGTCCCGTAGGGTCGGGGACGCGTTTCTTGCGTCCCAGGGACGGTGAAACTCTAGGGGAAAATGTTTCTGGGCGTTTCTCTTTGGGCGAAACTCAGTGAAACTTTTTGGTCTGTGACGAACCTCGTTTCTCCATGATGAAACTTGGGGGGGACTTCCAGGCGTCTTGCACGAAACTCTGAACCTCCGACGAACCTTCTAGGCATTCCGCACGAAACTCCGAACCTCCAGTGAACCTTCTAGGTGTCTGGATAATCATATATAATCATGATGAATCATGTAATGTGTTTGCATTATTAATTTATCATATTTTGATTTACATTGCATGATTGCACAATGATGAATGTAGTATTTATTAATTTACTAATTTGCATGGGATGAATTGTTATTGTTGGGATTTATATTTTTCATATTTTTTATATTTTTAGAATTTTTATGACCCTGGCATCAAATCCCCCGAATTTCCCTAAAATTTGGGGGTGGTCTCCATGCGTCCCGAATGTGTGTCTCCCCGCTCTCGCATCCTGCTGCCCCGGAACCTTGGGGGAACATTTGATTTTAGAGAGAAGATGGCATTTGAAGCTTTCACCCGAACACAAAGTGAGGTTCTAGAAAGAGATCTCACAAAAATGGAGATATCCTGTAGGGAGAAATGATCTCGAGAAACGATTGAGCAAAGATCACGTCTGCGTTAAGAGTGGAGGACTTGAGCTGGACAGTATCCCCCGAAGGGTGACTGAGCAAGGAGACTTGCCACGGGTTGAGACAGATCGATGGAGGGAGAGGCGGCGACGACAACCATCACTAGGGTTTCTCCCACTTTCTAACAATTTAACAAAGACAAACTTATTGAACTCCTTTTGAATTTAAGTTACTGTCTAATTTGACTTAACAATATTACGAAGACAAAAAAAGGCTCAACATTGAAGATCATAGGTAGAATGGAAACCTATCCATAAGGAGTTCCAATATAATTACTTAAATATCGACAATCTTCCGACAATATCCCACTTTAATCAAGTGGATTTTTTTTTTCTTTCTAATTTTACTTGCCCCCCTTGCCACAAAAATTGTCGGATCTCCTTGCTAATAGTATTATCTGGAGCAAGAAGAGAGGAACATTGAAATAAGTGAAGGTAAGATAGATTTAATGAGAATGATTTTATGAGGAGGGTTCAACCACAAAACCCCCTAAGCTTGCATTTTCTGTTGATTTTATGAAGAATATGGGGCCGATTTGTCGATTTTGGAACTTTAAGGAGATGGGGGTACCAAGATATTTAAAGGAGGACCATTTAAATTGTCTCACAAAGCCAACGACGCGTGATATGCTTTGGAGCAACCTTGGTGAAATGTTCTAGCTATACACTTGCCTTTTTTTTTGAATTAACTAGACTGCTCTATGCTTCGTCAAGAGAATCCAAAACTTTTTTGAATCTTAAATCATTAACCATGGATGCTCCTCCTAAGAAAAACATATCATCCATGAACTGGGTGTGTTTAATAAGCTTCACACCTCTAGACACTAAAATGCCATCTAATGTACCTTCTTCCCTTTCCTTGTTCAATGCTTTGCTAAGAGGTTTAACCATGATTATGTAGAGGAAAAGAGAGGGGTTATCCTTGCTTGATGCCTCTTGAAATTTGGAAAAAAGAAAAAGGCATTACATTAACAAGAGGAGTGATCCAGGGTTGTCCAATGTAGGCTTTGATCACTTGATAAAATTCAAAGAGAAGCCAAGTCTTTCCAAGACATGGTAGATGAAACTATGTCTAACTCTATCGAAAGCATTTGCAAGGTCTATTTTATGAACATACCTTTGCCACCTTTGCTATAGTTGGAGTGTATTGCCTCTTGTACCATAATGATGTTATTTGTGATTTGCCTCTCCTTAATAAAACCCCCTTGACTTTCTGAGATAAGCTTTGGAAGGAGCTTCTTTACCTTGGTGGCCAGAATTTTAGTCAGAATCTTGTAGGCCACATTACATAGTGATGGGCCTAAATCAAGAAAGAGATGTAGGCCTTGTCCTTTTAGGAATTGGAGCTATAAAAGAAGAGTTCGTTGCACCTTGAACTTTGTCTTTTCCTCTGGTCCAATTTAGCGTTTTACGAAGATATGATGATGAATGTTATGTAGTTGAAGGGATGCTATTTTATCTCACAATGAGACGGGTTACAAATATAGTTGTAATTATGGGAGGATCGTAATAAATTATAATTAACAATACATATCATGTAGATGACAAGTCACCTCTTTTGGAAATTCTTTGATCTCAAAGCATTAAAAATTTGACAGAGTACAATCTTGGACCTACAATAGAGGATTGTAGAGAGACTGCATTTCGAGGAGAATTGGTAGTGGTAGAAGAGGAGTCTTGTTTCTAAAGAATGTGGAGAGATGTAGGAGGTCCAATATTGTTAAGTTATTTTATTGTTTTTTCAACAAGAGAATCATTCTTTTGATCAGATGTTTTAACTTCTTGCGGTAGTTCTTCATTTTACACTTGTCAGTGTTGTCACAAATCTTCCTCAATGTCATGGTAATGATTTTTGGCTGGCAGCGCTGAGATTTTTGGAATGTTAGCTTATGTAGGAATTAGGGTCCTTCATGTCTCTTATCTAGAAATTTGGTCTTAAAATGGCAGTATCTTGATTTGTCATCATACTAGATGGGTTAGGAGTGGTATGGTTGGCATTTTTTACGACTTTCCTCCATTTTTGCCTCCCCAAGTAAAACAACTCGCTATTTTTCTATGTATTCTACATTTAAGGTCTAGTTGCTTAATTAATTAGAATTTTGCTAAAATCATCTCTTGGAAGTAGTGTCATTCATGTATAAGGGTTTTATTATTGTGCTTGTTGCATGCCAACACAATGGACTTGTGCATTTTGCATGAATCTAACTTATTAACCTTAGGGTTGGAGAGTCTAGGGCACTAAGCTTATGCTGTATGTGCTTGTTGTATGGTTTAGGGAAAGTGTCACATGTGAGATGCCATTATTGTTGTCTTCAAGTGATATTTTAGGATCATGTGGCAACATGCCATTGAGAGATGATCTCCATGGGAGATTTGGCTAGCCATATATTGTCTTTCTAAACATTGGTTTTTTTCCATTGTATGTAAAATATTGAACATGATTATCACATCTCTTAATATGCTGGTGTAGGTTTGCATTCAACCTATCCTTGTTACCAATGTTTGCCTTCATGCGTTTTAGGTGTGAGAAGATAACTACAACAATGTTACCAACTTTTACTTCGAATAGAGTGAGTGTGTGGGTTTGGAGTGAGAGATTTCTCTAGCTTTGTTTACATAGAGTTACTTTAATGATATGATTTTGTATTAGGTTTTTTTAGGCCATCTCACCATCAAGAGCTTTGATGATTGACGTGACAAAAAGAACAATTCCTTTCTTTTCTATAACAATTATATCATGGCCTCTAAAGTTTTTAAATGAACACCGTATGATTTATTTGGATAAGATTGTTGTATGTACACCCTATGAAAATGCCCAACAAGATAAAATTAGTAACTGGTGGATGGTACCTTATTGCAAGTCTCATTCTAGCAACCGAGAATGGACTTGAAGGTAGAAGCATTGATCTATTTTTTCATTCCCAGAAAGTTGTTGATGTTTAGGCATCTAAATACTTGTCCTTGTTGAATTTGAGATGATCTAAATTTGTCTATCTCCCATGGTAGGGTTTGTGTACATTGTGTTTAGTACTAAATGTCTTCCATTGGATTTTGGATCTATAAAAGGTGTTTGACACTTTAATACTCTCCATTGCTTATTACATGCAAGTCCTCTTTTCTAGTGGTTAGAAATGAATTATTACAAAATGACTATCGACTTGTAGTTGTTGTTTATGCTTGCAAGTCAACATTATGATTAATCTCTTTTTTTGAGAAATACATCTTATGGAGTCTCTTTGGCTATGTTGCTGTGCTGTGTGGGGCCTATCTATGCTGTCAAAGACACCCAAGACTTGCACTTGGCTTCATCCACACTGACTTGGGGGGTTTTTGAACTTGGGTTTCCACGTTAATACAAGCCCAATCACCTCATTGCTTGCTTCTAGATCACACTCTTGTAGATGCTTATGATTAGTCTTACTTTTGGGCTTTTTGTGTGTTGGATGATAACTTAGTGCTGTTATTGATAGGACATAGTGCACTGGTGAGCAAGGTTTGGGTGAATTAGGGACCATGAAAAAAAGTCCCCTTTCGGCTTGATTGGGGTTTTCCAACTTTGTTTAACTTGAAAAACCAAGTAGAAAGCTTGGGGTTCATAGTGAATTTCTTGTGGGCGTAGGTGCGGGGATCATTGTGAGGACTTGGATACCATTTTTGAAGTTAGGGTGCATGGGGGTACAGGGTGAGTGCATTGTATCTCTCTCTTTGCCCCCCCTCTCTCTATTTTTCTTGAACATGAGAAATTTATGTAAAACAATAAAAACTTAAACATAAAAACCTATGATCTATACTGTAAATTCAAACTTTATACCATTGAACAGTAACACTCTACAATCTGTATGGCCATGCTAAAGCTCGGGGGAAGACTAAGCAGTTTTAGGAAGTACGATCTTGAGGAAAGTTAATAGTGTACAATGTATATTTTGGCACTAGATGAATCTTGAAGAATTTTAGTAACTGTACAATTTATGTCTTGGCACTAGATGAATCTCAAGTAAAGTTAGTAAGTGTTTAGACTGTATTTTGGCACTAGATGCATGGGATCGATTTTTGTAATAGGTTGCCATACAATAGAAACACAAGTATGACCTTTGTATGACAACTGGACATAAAATACATAGTATAAACCTCTATATTAGCTAGATGGTCATGAGATATGCACTTCAGTGTCTTGGGATAATGTGTTGGACAAATTTATGTCATGGTGTTGTGGGAAATTTTTTCCTAATGACTAGTGTTGGTCACCAACATACTAAGAGGATAGAAAATTGATCCTAAGACTCTTCAAATAGATAGTTCAGACACATAAATAAATGTTTCATTACTCACACAAGCAAGCAAGTAGAAGAATGGGATAGGAGGTAGAGGAACCTTATTCATAGTTTGATCCTTGTTGTTCCGGCTCTTTAACTTTAATCTACCTCACTCCAACAACTTGAAACCTGCAAAGAGAGTCAAGTGACCCTCCTCACAAGCCTTATGGCTTCAATAAATACATCAACCAAAACAAGGACATATAGGTAATTACAACTAGTGTAATCAATGCTCTTGAAAGAACTGATATTCTTCAATCAACCAACAAGGACTAAGCATATCAAGATTTACACATGCATATGGGGGGAGAGAAAGATCATAAATTTCTATTAACAAACAACAAAATGAATGATACATAAGATACCTTTTTGTTGCTTCGGCACCTTTCGAAGCCTTTGACTGGGTCCCTCTACTCTTGAATCAATCGCGATCTCGCTTCCAAACACTTGATCTGCCAAGGATGTACATGATAGAATTCATATAGGATGAATGACATCAACAGCTTATGAAAGAGGTGCTCAAGGATGGGAGTCAATGAGGGAAAATGGGATAAATGGATTGAGAATGGTAGAAGGATCCCTCCAATGTGACAATAATATGGGTGTGTTCCCCTTCCTTGTTCACCATATCCCTTTTTACTGAGTGTTTGGGATAGTTATGATGCTTACCGAGTGGTTTTGTGAGTTATAATCGAGGCCAACAACCTTGAAACTACTTTGGTTTTCAATTTTCAAGATTTTGATATATTTTTTATGCCTTTTTCATGGCCCATGCGCCTTGCTTAAGGGAAAGGTGCGTGGCCACGCTCTTTCCAGGAAGAAAAAGAGTGTGGGCCTCATTTGGGCTCAACCTTCAGTGATTTTGATGGGGAAAATTGCTGGATTGTCTTTAGAGACGCTTATACCATCATACAGGATCAAATTAGGGTTTCTTCTATGATGATAGGTTCATGTTCCTGAACATTCTAAGACACTTAGTTGTTGTCTTGGGAAATTGTCGTCACAAATGTGGAAGTGTTGATTTGTGCCATAACAGATGCCCCCTAATGTGTGAGGTTAAAAGGGGAGCTAATGGCCGAAATACATTATAATTCCAACGGAGGGAAGTCAAGTGGTATCAAGGTGGAGGTTCGCGATCATTTGCTCAAAGAGGTGCTTTCAATAGAGGTAAGGGTATCATAAATTTCTCTTTTCTGAGGCGGGCATACCTATGCTCAGATATGATGAAACATGACCTCCAAATTAAGTACACTGTAGATCCATGACGTATAAAAGATACACAATCATGGCCATGAAAAGAGTACATAGTGGATCCATGGAGTATATATAGAATGCGGGATCATTGCCACGATAATGATACACAGTGGATCCATGTCAAAAGGAGATCATAGCCACAAATAGATACACAATGGATTTATGTCTCAATATATATTAGAAGAACAACTGTAATTGCATTGAGGATAAACTAGTTCTCTAGGTATTACCAATGTGAGACAATGTATGGTACAGTCTTGCGCAACTCTGGCAATAGCAAAATGTGAGAATGCTATAGTTGGCCCAAGGTTTTCCATCCAAACTATTGAAAGGTACGAGTCCTGATCATGTGAATAGATGGTTTGAAGTCGAATCATTGGTCATTAATGCCAACTGTTAACAAACACGAGACAACCCACCGATGATGATAATGGGTGCCAAGGTACCTAGTACATTCTAACAAGTGCGAATAGATGTCTTGGAGTCGAGTTCTTGTAGAATCTATCAAGCATGAGACATTGATGTATTTCTAATGCCTAATAGCGAGGGAACTTGCCACTGATGTCTGCAAACCCCAAGGTATTATCTAGTCTCTAAATCCCATTAGCGAACATGAGGAAGTATTAGGAATTGATTTAACTTGGAAAAGGTCTTGGACAAAGTTTTGCAGGATGGACCGCCGAGTACATCTCTTGCATGCACCAAATGTGAATAGCACATGAAACAAACCCTTTGAGCAACAACAAATAATGGAAGATATTGACAGAGGCGAGGACTTCCACCAATGATGAAAATGGAATCCAAGGTAGAGCATGAATCCCAAAATGTGAATAAAGGTCTTGATGTCGATCATTTAGGAAACTACTCAGCCACCAATGATGGATGCCATCTGTTGAGCACAAGGTAACCTATCAATGATGAAAATAAGCCCAGGGTGCTACTATTCTAGGTCAAAATCTCAAAACAATGAGTCGTCATCGATGAGACAAGACCTGCTAGTGAGAAGTCAATGGGGACCTTCTACACTAGCATGAGTACACACACAGGTTGTGATGATACATGTCGAGAAGAACTTGACAACAGGGAAGGCCGACATGCAAAGTCAAGGCATCTGAGGAATGGCTGACACATGCTAGGACAACCCTTAAACATTAAGCATTACACAATAGTGACTTGGGCAACATTTGACACAAAGGGAACATCGATATAAATATGTAATGCAGGAGACATGAATAGATTCTCCATATGATTGAAAGAGTAACCAACTGGAGGAATAAAAACTTTGGGATCATGGTTCAATTCCTAGGGCCATACTAAAACCCAATTTGTTGAGAAGACTCAAGACTAGTGGTTTGTTTAAGGGTGACATGACTTGCTGTTAATATGTACCAGATATTTAAGATCTTTCCTCGTGCTCTCTTTTTTTTTTAAATTTGATTTTTTTTCATCTTTTTCATATTACAAGGCCTGAAAAAGAATAAAAGAATGCTATAGTACAGTGGAAGAAACGAGTGCCGCAAGGTATGCAACTATGTTCCAAGTGCCTAGCACAGACCTATGCCAAACGAAATGCAAAAAGGGTTCTGGGCAAGAGGTAGACACTTGTTAGCATGTTTCTTCCACGGATACAATTCAAAATGGAAATGCAATGAATGCGAGTGACCAGCAGCATAATGAATGCATTGGCAGTCTGAAAGCTGTAGCGAAGCATTAGGCATAGTTATGCAAGTAGCAAAGGCAAATGAATAATGAGGGTGCTTACTATGGTGTCCCATGTTAGGTAGGCTCTGTTGTCAGATTGGTGCAAAATGCAGATAGAGATGGTTGACGCACCAATATCCAATAGGTTCGACCTTATGGCAAATTCAGGTGGAAAAAGGCTCTAATGCATCGTAACAGAGGGGAATCCTAAACCCATATGCAAGTTTTCGAAAATACCTGACTGGATGGAGCAACGTGCAAAGAATGATCCCTAAGCAACCATGAATCCAACTTAAAATCCTCTATCTAAAGAAACAACAATACCATGATCATGTCTATAAAATCTGAAAAGAAAGATTTGATACAGGTCACTTTGGTAGGGGTATTTTCAGCTTCAATGTCTTCAACAATATTTATGACCAAGGTAGAGTTAACCAGCGAAGACTCAATCGAGCTAAGGCCCAAGGACCTGTAATCAATAAGATCAAACTCATGAGGAAGGTTGAAGCTGAAAGCAATAATGGAGTCTACGGGAACAGACTCATCATCGTAAGAGTCTAAGAATCGACTAAAAGATTTAGACTCATTAGGAACACCAACTTGTAGCTCAATGGCAGAGTCCAAAGACTCAAGCATGCAACTGCATGAGGATCCACAAACAGTGAGATCAAACTCAAATGGAAAATCGAGGCTGGATTTGATTACAATTGGGTCCAATCTAGGGAGATGATCTTTGGAAAGGATGTAAACATCCAAAGGAATGTTAGATTCAGTCATAGCCTCTAGGAGAGCTTCATCTGAGGGAAGGATGCCATCCCAGAGAGAACACATGTCAGAACATTCACTTGGACCAACAGGGTGGAGAATAGGTTCCAATGCCCCCATTGGATGAATCACCTCATCAACTGTCGAAACCAAGTCCCAAGAAGGTGATCATGAATGTAGAGGCTTCTTCTTAGTAGCAATTGGACATGAGGGATATGAGGCCCACATAATTCACCCGTGGCATGGTTGTGTTTACCAAACACTAGGAACATACAAAGGGGATACTTGGTCTAATGTCGGGAAATGAGAAGGATCAACAAATGCATGTTGATCAATAGTGACAATGCTTCCGTTGTGAGGAAAATGCATCACACAAAAGAGCGTAGACACCACAACATTCATAGCATATACATAATCATGCCCAAGGAGCATATTGAAGTCCAATGGGCCCTCCATAACCATAAAATCGACTAAGATAGTCTTTCCACCTAATGTAATAGGAAATTGAGGGAGAAACCCTAGAGGGTCGCTAGGTCTTCTATCATACCTCTCCAAGACCTAGGACAACTAAGGATACCAATTCACAATCAATAGTTGGGTGGAACAGTCGTGGGTCAAACTCTTATGGATGGGTATGGAACGTAGGGCACAAGTCCTAGACCCGAAGCTTTTGCTGAATTGGTGTCACCTCGAGGACTTGCCAATCCAACTAAAACCCCCGGATATGCAAAATTCAACTAAGTGCAAGGAGAGGTGAGAATCTCGCACAAACATGTAGCTTAACCTTGTGCTTGACGCACGTGTTAGATGTGATTTCCCGACAAATACTTCTTGCTACTAATGGATTTAAGTTTTTAACACTCCCTAGTCAAATCCTAGTTTTGTTTTATGTGGCCTTGGAGAATTTAACTCTCCAATCCTACAACCAAGACCGTATACCTAGACTACTGTTGGTTTTCTATCACAGAAAATCAAATCTAGTTTATTTTAATTTTGTTTCTTTTAGGGGTTGTTTGATTACTCAGAGGGATGCATAAGTGGATGAGCAATGGTGTTCTCAAATGAAATAAACATGAAAGAGAGCTTATTCATTGATAGTAACAGTTCCAACAACATTCAAATGCCAATGAGATTTTAGAATAAATCAAAGAAAATTTCCTTTCATGCAAAATGATAGCAAGATGACAGGAAACAAACTTGTGGTCTCCACACTAAGATGGAAAATGCAATTCACAACTCCAATTACAATGCACAAAATAAATCAATTACTAAATTATGTTTAATGCTTTTCACTATAATGCTTAAAAGAAAATGAATCAAGACACAACTTGAAACCTGCAAAGAGAGCCAAGCAACCCTCCTCACAAGCCTTATGGATTCAATAAATACATCAACCAAAACAAGGACATATAGGTAATCACAACTAGTGTAATCAATTCTCTTGAAAGAACTAATATTCTTCAATCAACCAACAAGTACTAAGCATATCAAGACTTACACATGCATATGAGGGAGAGAAAGATCATAAATTTCTATTAACAAACAACAAAATGAATGATACATAAGTTACCTTTCTGTGCTTTCAAAGCCTTTGACTGGGTCCTTCTGCTCTTGAATCACTTGCGATCCCACTTCCAAACACTTGATCTTCCAAGGATGTATAGAATAGAAGTCAAATAGGATGAATAACCTCAACAACTTATGAAAGAGATGCTCAGGGACAGGAGTCATTGTGGGAAGATGGGATAAATGGATTCGGAATGGTAGAGGATTCCTCTTGCATGACAATAATATGGGTGTGCTCCCTTTCCGTGGTCCACCGTATCCCTTTTTATTGAGTGTTTGGGATGGTTATGATGGTTACCAGGTGGTTTTGTGAGTTATAACCGAGGCCAACCACACTGAAACTACTTAAGTTTTCAAATTTTAGAGATTTTTATAGTTTTTATGCCTTTTTCATGGCTCTTGCGCCCTGCTCAAGGGATAGGTTTGTGGCCATGCTCTTTGCAGGAAAAAAAGAGTGTGGGGCCTCATTTGGGCTCAACCTTCACTGATTTTGATGGGAAAAGAGCTGGATTGTCTTTAGAGATGCTTAAACCATCATATAGGATCAAATTAGGTTTACTTCTATGATGATAGGTTCATGTTTATGACCGTTCTAAGATCAGAAACGTGGAAGTGTCAATTTGCGCTATAACACATGGAAATGCAAATCAGATCTTAAACCAAATTGTTGGGCATGGATGATGCAAATCAGACCTTGAAAATAAGAATACTAGGCATGAGATTAGATTGTACAAATTAAAATTTTGGCTTGTTTCAAACTTTCAAGGGGATGTCCCTTGAATTTTGTTGAAGGTGCCTTTTCATACTCAAGTTTTTGGACACGTCCCTCAGGATAGGGAGACATGTCTCTGAAATGTTGAGATGTAGAGACATGTTTCCCAGGGCCAGGGACATGTCCCTTGGCAACACAATTGTTAATTGGTCAAGGTCAGCTTGACCTTCCAAGTTGATGCACTTGCCGAGGGGAGTTTGGTAAAGGGAATGGAACAATTGTTGACCTTGTCTCTCCATGATTTTGCGGTGGACAAGATACATAGATTAAAACTAAGGATGTTGGGAATTATATCCTTGATTTTGTCCATAACTGCGTTGTTAGAGTTGGGAAGATTAAACTTCCTCTTGAGCTATGTCCTTGACAGTCCTGGTCCCCTTTTGAAAGTATCACATATCATTATAGAGGGGGATGTGTCCTTGCGGTTTGCCATCCTTAGAAAAGATGAATGTTGATTAAACATATTCTCAGTAAAGCAAATTTTTATACATGGATGTATTGTCATTCCATCTCAGGAAGGGCTTTCAAATTCTCAATACTTCCTAATATTTGAAAGACTTGAACTTTGATTGGCGTTGGGGTAGTTAAGATGCTGGGAAGTTGTAGCCTTTTCAAATTGGGCTTATTGTAGGGAGAGCTTCAGAAATATTAGCTCTGATAAGAATTCCATGCTTCTTCTCCTTTGTTGGCACTAAGTCGACCTGTGCATAAAGGGTATCAGCTTGTATCCCGTCAAAAATGATCTCGAGATCTCCTATGTCCTTGGGCATGTGGTAGATCACCTGTATTACTTGATGGAGCCCTTTCTTTCCTTCATTTTTGACTTAGAGAAGGACCTAAGGGACTGATTCAACTTTTAGTAGGGCTGGCATAAACTTCAAAGACATATCTAACAAGGCAAGTAGTAGACAATAGACATGTGTAATTACCAAGACTTTGGTGCAATTTTTTAATTTCGCAACCAATGACACAATTCGATTAATAAATGTGTTCTTTTTGTTACAATTTTCTCTACTACATGTTGCAATGATTGGATTGGTGTTGTCATGGATCCGAAAGGAATGCCATGAAACCTAAAACTATGGCCTTGTTCACCTTCAGATCAAGATCAATTAATTGTTTCCAACTGGCTAAGACAATTTTATTGGATCTATTGAAAACATGGGATCTTCCTCCAGTTCATTTTAGAAGCCGGGGCCCTATTAAGAAGCTAACAATATATGACTTCCTCGATCATCTTATCTTCCTTGGCCAGTGCCCAAAATGAATCCCAATTCCAACAAGGCATCCACAATGGATGAATCTCACTAGATCATAACGTCTTTGAACCCCATGCTGGATGCTGAAACCTAAGTCACCTGGTTTGAGTTCGTGTTCGAATTAGACATGAATGAAATTCGGAAAAAAATCGTCGAGCTAATTTTTTTGATAAAATCCGTCGAGCTATTTTTTTTCAATGATATAATTTTTTAATTGTTATATAATATAGCTTTTCTATAAAATAATAAAATATTAAATATATTAACTATATATTATAGGATTTTATAATATCTAAATTAATATTAATATTTACATAACTTAACATTACAAAATTAGATTACAATTTGTGTATTATGATATATGTAATATATTATTTAGTTTAAAAAACCATAGCAAAAACTCAGAAAATATGTGGCAGCCTCGGCCTGGGGAGACTGGTCAATGGAGTCGCAAGTTGGGAGTTGGGACTCGGGACTACCTTGAAGGCCGCCCGCGTCTGCAATTCCGTGCCCTCTACAACTGCAGCCGTTGCGCCTGCGTCTGCGACTCTGCGCCCTCAACAACTGCAACCTCGACCCTTTATGCAGTGTGCCTCATCGATTCACAATGGTGGCCTCCAAGTTCATTCACCGATTCGTGACGGCGGTTTCACTCGCACAATGAGGATGGTGGTAGTTTCAGAGGACTAGGGTTTACTCGTGGGTAGCCAAAAATCACCAATTTTGAACGATTTAATTCACCTGCTGCAGAAAAATGCTGAATTTCGAATTTGAAGGCGAAAAATCGCCGAATCCGGTGAGTTAGGCTGAAACACAGCCATATCCTGGTTGTTCAAATCTGATCAGGAAGCAACTTCTTACCCTACAATCCTTTGGGGTTGAGGAAAACCATTCAGGTTCATAACAATTCAATTAAAACCAGGAGAGAAAACCCACAGAATATCATATAATTGACTAAATTATACAGAAGAAGAAGTCTGCAAGCATCAAGAAGAACAATACACTGAAAAGAAGGGAAATGTGGACCAAGTGCTCAAACTTCATTCATCTTCCATGACTATTAAACAATTATAAGTAAAAGGGACTCTGGAGTCTGAATCTCAATAGCAGAGATCGAATCCTCTTGAATCCAACCACCATATGGTGAAACGTTACCCATTAAATCGCCCCGTGTCACCTGGAAAGCTGCACCGTACTTTCTGTTCGCATTATGAAAATAGAAATACGAGTCTGCTGTACCTTTCAACTGTCTGATCATGCACAACTTCACTGCCGTTCATTCATTACATGTACCAGTCTGAGACTAAAATGAAGGGTTCACTCATCCAGCTGATCCAAATAGTCATTCTAATTTCTAAGTGTCTGCCACTTCAAACCTGAACTTATCCTTCAACTAGTGTGCCCTTACTGGCAGGAGATAGCCCACAATACACTCAACCGCTCACTTTGATCTATTTTAGCAAATCTGCATGCAATCTATCAGCCAGTTTGAACCAATCCCTAACTGTTACGCCTTTTATCTTTGGCCTGCTACATGAGTTTCCAGTCACTAATCTGCTCTCTTTTAACTGTCTCCTATCCATACTAGTGCATCCTACCTCTCATGACAGTTTATTAGCAGAAAAACTTCCAATTGCTAACTCACCATCAGCTGTTCCAGAAAGAGAAGTGACTTCACTTAGTCGTGCCTCCTTGCATGAAAAATAACTCAAGATGACAACCACCTATCTGCTGTTCTAGAAACGGCACATAAGTTCACTTGGCTGTGCCATCCTTCAAGTGTCTACCAATAGTACAAAAGTCTGAGAATAACACACTAAACAATGCTCTCCATGCTGCTGTTATAAAGATAGCATATAACAACTCCTTGGCTGCGCCTGTTTCCTGTATGAATGATAACACACGTGAGTCACCATTGTTATGAACCCATTACACCCCTAGGGAGGGGCCACCTGTATTCTTTAGCTTCTTGTGTCCTCATGACAGTAGAGGAGCACCACGGGTTTATCACATGGCTGGTGGAAATAGGAGTCAATGCTTGATGTTTTTAGGCTTGAAGATAGGTGCACTTGTCACCGCTAACTTTGCTGTTTTGAACTACAAAACAAAGTGCACTTAATGGTTGTTATGACCCCCCCATTACACCCAACCCTCCCTAGGGGTGTAATAGGGGGGTCATAACAACCATTAAGTGCACTTTGTTTTGTAGTTCAAAACAGCAAAGTTAGCGGTGACAAGTGCACCTATCTTCAAGCCTAAAAACATCAAGCATTGACTCCTATTTCCACCAGCCATGTGATAAACCCGTGGTGCTCCTCTACTGTCACGAGGACACAAGAAGCTAAAGAATACAGGTGGCAGCAACTTCCCTCTGCTATTCCACCTTCAGAATCTATTAATAGAAACACCTTCTTTATGAGCAGCAACAAAGCGCCCTCTTTTCCTACAAATTGCTGGCACTCTCCTCCACGAGGATGCACTACTGCTGTTTTGAAATACCTTGTACAAACTGTCCTCTCTATCTCTGAAATATGTTCTATATCACCTACTTCTAGACAGCATAGGCAATTATCCTGTGCACACCATATTGGCATGTAGACTCAGCATGCTAGCATCATGTAAGTCATGGGAATGAAATCTCAATGATGCAATTGAGAGTACTAAATGGTTTGCCAAGATATCCAGACTACATCTACCTCACAGATGATGTTTTTAGATGAAGAAAAGCCCAGCAGTATAAAATGATTATTCTTGCACAACTGTAAGTTGTAACTACCGAGTCATCTTTATTTGCAGATTTTCCATTACCTTTCATTGACCAGGAATATGCAGTAAGCCAATGTGGGTTTGATCACTGCCAGCTAACTGCGATTTCTATTGAATATGATGATTGTCTGATCATAAATTGCTGATGTTTTACATACTTCAAAATGGTTATTTAGGCTGCTTTTACAGGCAGAGTGAATCCTCCGCAATAGATACTAAGCAGCTCTCCTCTCCAATGATCAAGGATAACATGCTGAAATGCTCTTTCGAACAACATACTTCAGATAAAACCTTTTCAAAACAAGTGACCATGCTGCTGTCTAAAAGTCCTTAGACTGCTGATAGAAAAAACATAATCACTGATGTAGCTGTGGATTTTGCGTTAACATGTAACCAGCGTATTTTGGTATCTCAAGTGTGATGATATTGTTGGAGTGTTCTTCTGGAATAATTGCAATCATTTTTTGTCATTGACATTTTGGACCAAACCAATGTGGTCCATCATCAGGGTGAATTGTAATGATATTGTTCCAGCCAGTAAACATTCCTAACTACTACTTGATAAGATTGGGTCTTGCTATGCAATGTATCAAGAGCATTTGTAGTCAAGTAGTTTCAGGTGTAGTATAGCATCCTTATTTTCAATGGTGCAAGGGATTTATAATTCTCAGAAGAATGGATTAAAAAATCCTGCACTAACCTTACGCAGCCAGTGTATGTGTGCATATCAAGTTTAATGATACCAGTGCAGGTGGTCAACATGCTTAATTACTGATAAACATTCTAATAAGATTGGGTCTAGTTATACAATTTATCAAGATTATTTATAGTCAAGTAGTTTCAGGTCCAGTATGACATCCTTATTTTCAATGGTGAAGGGGGTTTAGAATTCTCAGAAGAATGGATAAAAAAATTCATGATCTATGTCATGCTCAACATGTGAATTGTGATTCAGTTGTAATTGACTGCATGCTTACTTTTTTAGGAGTAGCATTAAGTTCAAGGAACTTTTGTTTTGACTAAATTTGCTCTTGTGTGGAGTTAAGGAACTATTGTTTTGACTAAATTTGGTTTTGTCTGGAGTATAGTAGGTTAATTTTACAAGTTTTAGGTCTAGGTTGGATTTCTCTGGTCCGAAATTGACTTTTAAGTCTAATTTTGGTTGGCGCAGTCTTGTGTGTAGATTGATTCTCTATCAGGAGAGAAGTCTTGCCGGGGCCTTTATTTTTGAAAGGTCATGTATGTCTTTACCCTGCCCTCTAATTTTTTGGGAGTAAGAAACCTCCCACATTAGAGGGGATAGCTATTTGTTCTCATTCCCTTTAGCCTCAGAAATGTAGGTTTTTGAGGACTTTATTGTGATTACATTGTGTTCATTCTTTTAGGACTTGCTCCTGTGGCAAATGAGTAAACTTCAAATTGTGTAATCTTGCGATATCTGATTTTTATTCATGGATTTTTTTTTTTGGAAAATGAAGCAAATCAATATACATGTATATTAAGATGGACACATCAAGGGCCCAAAGTGTGGACACTTTAGGATTTGATATTTAACGTCTCATTGGGTGCCATATCTCCATAGGAGCTCTAGGAGGAAAATGCTAGGTTCCCCACTCTGGCGATTTCTTTTTTTATGGTGGTTACTTTGGTTTTGTGTGGGAAAGCTTGCTATTATGGGGGTTAGCTGAATGCATTTTCTGCCATGTGATTCCTTGCTCCTAGAATAGAATTACGAAGGTAAACTCTATGTTGGACTTGTCTCTTACACTGTTTAAAGCTGGACCACTGGTGGTAGCTTAATTATACCTTTAGATATCTATCTAATTTGTGCGATGAAATACATGGGCAAAACTTGTTCAGGATTGGGAATTTGGAATAGACTGAAACTTCTGAAATGCTTTGGTACTCTATTTCATTTCTTTTGCATCAATGACCTCTAACAGAGTTATCCTTGTAGCAGGTGCTTGATATGGACTCTGAATCACTGTCATCGCACATTTTGTCTACTGCTGCTCAGGATTCTCTGGAGTCTTCTGCCACTGGAGAGGTGAATGATGCTCCTCACCATCCTGTTCAGGCCAGCTTCTGGTGCTACTTGTGCAGTAAAATTGTTTTGGCAGAACCAGAAAGACCAGGAGACAATTTGGAAATGGTATGCTCTGATTGTCACAGTGGCTTCATTGAATCTATGACCACTTCCCAGACTTTGCCTGATGTGCATCGTCCTCACCATCGGAGGCGTCGCAGGGGAGGAGGCAGTTCAGGTCACAGTGTTGAGAGTATAGAGAGTGTGTATTCAAACCAGATCTCACAAGTTTTTCAACGATTGGGGCAGACTTCACGTGAAAACTCAGTAATTGATCAGGGGCATCGATCTGATCAGGAACATGATGTGAGGAGGGTCATTGTGCAAGATGATCTGCCCTCTCATCCTCCTATAACCAGATCCCACAGTCGAAGAAGAGCTGGATCTGAGATTGGGAGTGAAGGGTATGACCACATTGAATCCTTTTTAGGTGATAGTGATACTAACAATACCTTTAGTGGGTATGGAACAATTTTAGGAGAGAGTGATACTAACATTACCATCAGTGGGCACGGAGGTTACTCAGATGCCTCAGGAGATGTACAAAGTTTTCTTGATGGTGATATGTTTTTAACTCACCAGGATGATGAGAGCCATGTAGATGGAGATAGTGAATCTGGCCTTGATACTATGCGCGTAGGTCTCTATGAATGGGATTCTATGGATGATGATGATGATGGCGAATGGGAAGCAGGAGGGGAAGAGGATGACAATATTGAAAATAGAGAAGGAACTGGAGAAACAAGAGGAGCTTCAAGTGCAGAAGAAAGCAGTGAGCAAGCTGATTACCGTTGGCGGTTGCGGTCAAGGAGAACCAGATGGAGGGATATTCGCAGGCATCAGAGGATAATGAACATCGAGTTCAACTTACGTGATTACATCCCAGATGTCTTTCAAAACATTGGGGGAAATAGTCGTGAGGCAAGCTTGGAGCTTTATGATAGACCATTTTATGCTGGAAATCCTGGGGACTATCTTGATGCAAGAGGTTTTGAACAGCTATTACAACATCTGGCTGAGACTGACAACCCAAGGAGAGGTGCTCCGCCTGCTGCACAATCTGTTATAGAGCAGTTGCCTTTGATTGTTATTAGGCAGGCACATGAAGAGGATGGGAGTTCAGTTTGTGCCATCTGTAAAGATTCTTTAGCACTTGGGGACCAAGCGAAGCAGCTTCCCTGTATGCACTTGTATCATCCCAACTGTATTTTGCCGTGGCTAGGTGCTAGAAATTCATGCCCTGTGTGCCGTTACGAGCTACCGACAGACGATCCTGAATATGAAGAAGAAAAGTGCATCGCAGGTCGTAGAACTAATCATAACTACCATGGGCAGAACTTAAATCAGGAAAGTTCTTCTGAACTGTCTGCTGACACACAGGAATTGGAGAATGCTGGTCTTGAGCAACAACCTGATGCAGAAAGTTTACTCAGAGCTTCTACAACTCTTGGCAATCCTAGTGTGGCAGATCTTGTTGAAGAGATAGGTACAGAAGGAATTACTAATCATGACCAGGAACAGGAGCATATTGTTGCTACAGAATGTGCTGTTTTGCAAGAGACCAGCCATGAGATTGCAGATGGTGTTGCTGAAAGCAACAGAGGAGCAGTGTCCCGAACATCAGGAAGATGTTGGTTCCTTTTTGCTGCAGGGCCTGTTTTAAGTGTTGTAGGCCTTGTTTTGGTTTTATGTTTTCGAAATCGTTTAACAGGTGCTAGGAGTCAGCAGAATATCAGGCAACTCAACAGGCAACAGTATCACTACGTACAGGATTCTCAAATACAGCAAGTGATTGGTCCAAATGTAGTCAACAACCGTAGGAGATGGTGGAGATGGTGGAACCCCTTCGGAAGGTGAGATAAGAATGGTTCCTGTACAATCAAGGCACCTATTTTGTGAAAATTTAGATGGATATACTAATGTTTGATTTTGGGGATTTATGCTGTGCATCTGTGGTTTCTTTCTAACCTGAATGTGCTTAGTTTCTTCTAACCTGAATGTGCTTGAGATGCAATTCGTAGCTTGCAGTGATCTTTATTTTGTGGTTTCTAGATGGTGCCTATTCTTCCCATCGCCAGAAGATTGTATACAGTTGGATTGTATGATTTCCTGTTAATGGATAATGTATATTGTAAATTATTTCAGGAAATCGATGTTACATGTTTTCATGAAAATGGAAAAGTTTGGATGCTTAGTCAGATTTTTGAGGGTATATGACTCTGTCTAATGGTTGAGATGGAGGCGTTGCTATGATAATGACTTAGGTTCAAATCTTGGTTGACATAGAGTTTGATCATGGGTATTAGTTGGTTGAGTTTGAAGGTATATAAATTAAAAATGACCTTTGGTGCCATTGTTAAGTTAGGGTTCATAACTCTCCTAGAATGAAAAAAGGGTTTTTAAACGCCTAAAATGCACTTTTATAACTACACCAGGACAAAATAATAATACCTTGAAAGGAAAAAGTGCAAGTACGTTGGTAGGCGAGATAGAGTTGACTGGACCGTGTAATTATTAGCAAGCAAATAACAGTAAAAATAACTTAAAAAATCTATAACATGAAGGAAACGGGGCAGCACTGGGACATCTAGCTCTTAAAAGTAAATAAAAGATACAAATAACCAAAGGAAAATATCATTTATGCATAAAATGCTTAAATCAAATAAATACAAGCCCCATTAGGCTTTGGTTTCATGGGTTTATCATTTACAAAAAACATGGATTGTTAATAATCACGGACTTACGTTCATCTGTGAGGAACTCATAAAGCCTCTTGATTATTCTCATTATTGCACAGATTTCCACGCGGTGTATTTCGTTAATGTTGTTGCATACACATTTCCAAGTAGTACCGTAGTCTTTCATTTCCGTCAACATTCTTCCTTTGCAGTATAGCGATTTAGGCTATCACCCACATTTTTGTAATGTTTACATTGTAGGGATTCGTGAACCCATTTTATATTTTACTTTATACTATTTCCGTTGTATTCATATCTCTCCCAAATTTAGTTTCTAATGCAAACTTTTTCTGGTCACTTGCCTTTTTATCAGTATTTGTCTGTCTCAAAAACCATTATTTAGTTTTGTTTCTCAATTTTTGGCACCCTGGGGCTTTCGCTATTATCATTACAGTTGTATTTTTGCCCATTCCTCTGGCCACCGTTTATAGCATACCTGAGTCAGAAATTGCTTTTATAGAGTTGGATCATTAGTTAGCAGCTTCTCTGATTTATTATAGTTGTTTTACTGTAGTTGTTGTGAACATCCAACTCTGGAATTTGGTGGAATTAACCAAACACGAGGAAGCAAATCGAATAATGCAATTATAAGGAAGACAACATTAGCTTGCCATCCATTTTGTTATTTTGGGTTTGACACAGTTAAATATTATGCGGAATTGGCTAAATCAAGCATTATGAACTTAATTTTGTGAATGTACTTGTCCTCTCAATATATATGGTAGTGAAACTAATTTCTATGTGAATGGGCTGTCTATATAAATGGACCATTTTGCTTATAAGCCCATCCATAAGAGAATTGCAGCTTCATGTTTTTATGATATTATGATTATTTAAAAGCTGAACTATTGTGCCTCAAGTCCAAGTAGGGTTAGTAACACAATGCATTACCATCTGTGTTGTGGTTTTACGATTACATTGGTTACAACTATGATCTTGGGCTTTATATGTTAAATTGTTAGTATTGAAGATGTAATATTCAATTGCAAGAAAATCTTGTTCTCTGTTTTTCATTCCATCCTATTTCCATTTACTATTATTTTTAACATTGTTCTATTTTAATCTTTTGTGCATGTTATTCAGTTGAGTTAAAAAACTTATATAAAAACCATCTTTTAAACTCAGAGATATAGGAATGCATTGTAACTTATTTTGTGTGCATTTTTCATTGAAATCATACGTAAGGAATTTTAACACAATTTAAAATGAAGATTATTTGTTGATGGCCATAATTTTTAAAGAGCTTGTCATCCTTGTGGAAAAACATAAAGCTGGACTTTTACCTTTGCAACAAATAGATGTTGAAACTCCCTTTACAAAGTAAAGAGGATATTTTGATAGAGAAATACATGACCATATCCTTGGAATTTTTAAAAATTTGGTTCATAAACAATAAATATTATATTCTTTTAAATTATAAAAAATACACAATTTTCACATAATTTTGAACAATTATACTTTAATATTTGCTAATTTTAACAAATCATACTTGATTTCTTGGATTTTGAAAATTATAAAATATATATTTGTGAATTTTGGCGATTGCATTTTTTCTAAACTTTTGTTGCATTTAATTTTTTAAACCGCACATACTGATTTATTGTTTTTTTTTTAAATTGTAGATTAACAAACCAAACTTTGATTTATTGGATTTTGAAAATTATAATAAGATATATATTTGTGAATTGTGATGATTGCATTTTTTGAACTTTTCTTGTAATTAATTTTGAATTCTTCTTAAACTCTTGGTCAAACCGCACATACTTATTTATTGTTTTTTTTTAAATTGTAGATTAACAAACCAAACTTTGATTTCTTGGATTTTGAAAATTATAATAATATATATATTTGTGAATTGTGATGATTGCACTTTTCTTGCAATTAATTTTGAATTCTTCTTAAACTCTTGGTCAAAGATATTGACTTTTTTCTTAAATTGTAAAATCAATTTTGAATTCTTCTTAAACTCTTGGTCAAAGATATTGACTTTTTTGTAAATTGTAAAATGCTAACTTCATGGTCTTCCATCACACGCATGACCAGTGACACTGCCACTATCATCATTACCTACGCTAGGCCCCATCACCTATAGGATTGTTGAACCCATATAAATCATAAATTAGTTTTTACTATTGAAATTTAAAATCAGCTACCATCATTACCTACCCTAGTCCCCCATCACCATATAAATCATAAATTAGTTTTTACTATTGAAATTTAAAATCAGCTACCATCATTACCTACCCTAGTCCCCCCATCACCTATAGGATTGTTGAACCCATATAAATCATAAATTAGTTTTTATTGTTGTTTGTTACAATTGAAATTTAAAATCAGCTAACTTTTATAACAAAATTTATCGTGACAATATTTTTAAATTCTAACTAGAGGGATCAAGTTACCTTGATCAAGTTGATGTTAAATTGTGTATATGTGATCTAAATTTGTGTAGATGGCATCTGAGTTTGTATATTCGTGCTAGTCATGTCTTGGTAAGCACGAATACCTATGTCAGTGCCCTAGAAACAAGAAACCAAATGATTACTTAAAAAATATGATTATCATTAAATTAAATGAATATTTCAATTTCAAACTATATATTCCTATTTGTATCGATTCATATATGTGTGATAGATCCTAGGATCATTGATGGGTCTTCATTATGATGTAGAACTATTGCATTCCACTTGTATGCCCACATGATTGTGACATGGGCAAATCCGTGTAGTTGGACTTTTGTGTGTTGACAATAAATGTTACAATGAACACTTGAATTAATAAAAACATACTACCAGCATAGATCCATCTTAAACCCATATTTATCAAGCACTGAAAGGGATTCAATTTCTTGAGGTGTATTTCTTTTTTTAAATTTAAACTCAAGAAATTTGATCTCTCTTGATTGATAGATCCGAGTTTAAGTTTTAAGTTTTTATTTTATAAACGAACATCTATTTTTTAATTATTTTTCATAATATTTTATTTTATGAACCAACATGTATTTTATTTTTAAATACTTTCCATAATTTTTAATTTTATGAGCCGACATGAATTTTTTTAATTATTTTGTTATTTTGTTACAAACGTTACATCACGTTACAACATCTCCCCCATACTTTTTTTAAATACTTTCCATAATTTTTTTTATTTTATGAGCCGACATGAATTTTTTTAATTATTTTGTTACAAACGTTACATCACGTTACAACATGGCTGTAGAGCACCTCATTTCACTCGGTGTAATAATTATTGTTTCAAAAATTGATTTATGACATGAATTCAATTGAATTGATTCAAAAATTGTGCTTCATTGATTGGGCAATGGAAATGAGTACCTATCTTTGTAGTAGGGATTTATTGTGGAGATTTAGGCTTGGCTATAGGTTCAAGTTCAGGGCAAGTGGAGGACCATCAACAACAACCTTTCCTTTACCTTGTACAATTTTTACAAGGGACATGTGAAGAAGGTTATAATGAAATAACCAATTGTAAATATATGTAAGCATATATGTACAATTTAAAAACTTCTAGAATTCAACAATATATTAATCAAATCTCATCCATTTATCATGTGTAGATGAGAAATTGATTGTTCACTGGAGTAAAACTTATCAAGTAACGCAGACATTTGCATGTTATAAAAACAAAAGAAGATTACTTAATGCATTGATTATACATGTATTAAGATGATCAATTGATCCTGGGCTGGCAGGTGCGGGAGGAGTCCTCTATGACTCTGAAGGAAATAAAATGAAAGATTATGCATGGGGAATTAGAAAAATGTTCAACAACAGAGTTGAATGGCTCGCCTTGATCAAAGGCCTGGAACTAGCCAGAAGTGATGGAATTGAGGATCTTGTTGTATTCGACGACTCTATCTTGATTATCAGGGAAGCTAGGAGTCTGGCAAAATGTAGAAAGATGCCTACTACTAAGACTCACCATCTGCTGAAAAACATTGTCAAAGAATACAAAGCAATCAACCTTTTACACATCCTATGATCCAACAACTAGTATGCGGATAAAATGGCAAACATCGGAGTTAGGCTCGCTTGTGGGGTCTTGGTTTGCAATCAGTAAGATCATGGATTTGCTTGGGTCCCGTAACTTCTCCTTCATTACTAATGTCTAGACTCACTCCCAACGTACCCCTTTGGATTTGGCTTGGCCATTCATGCAAAAGCACAAGCCCAAAACTGCCCAAAATTGGGCTTTCTAACATCAACATCATCGAATTCTTCGAGGTCATCCTCAACGCCCTTTCGAGGATCTAGGATCAACTTACACGCTTTACCCACATGGCTCCCATGCAGGGTGTTAATGCTCTCAACTTCCGAGGCAAAATTGGTTTCAAAATTGGAAAGGATGCCATTCCCTCATCATTCGAACTCTGGTCCAGCAACGTCTTCGAGCTCTACATCAGGATTTGCAAGGATAGAAGGTTTAGTTTGCATAGGAGTGAGCGCCCTAGCGAGGCCCCTCTCATTAGCGACAATATGGAAGAAGACCTCTCTATGCTCCAGGGTATTCTCTACATGAAACAAATTGCTGCACATGGGAGAATTCACTTCGAAACTCTGAATCAGAACGGTTCAAAGGATGCCGTTCAAAATAGTGCAGGAACCAGCAATGTGCATCTCTCTGCATCGAACCATGATAAAGCTGACTTTCTTGGACAAGGTCTTAGTGCGCCCATAGACGGAATGGGGTTTTCAAACTTGACTATAGTGTTCCAGACACATCTGAAGGATATGGAAGCTCAGGTTCGAACACTTCGTAATGAGAATTACAAATTGAAATGGGCTCACTCACCTCTTTTCCTTGGTCCAAACAACAAATATTGAGGTTCGTAGTCTCAGCTCGAAAATTACTGGACAGGTAGCCACACTGGTGGAGGCAAAGCTTGAAAATCTGGATGCAAGGATCCTTGCAGTTCATGACACAGCTAAGGTGGTGGTAGCTAAGCTTGACAGAATGCGTGCAGACATCAAAAGCCTCCCCGAGGAGCTCAAAGGAGGCATGGGAAACGTGGAGTCCAACCACTCGTAACTCGCTGCAACTCTGTTTCTCTGCTTTTTTGGTTTTATCATGCTCTGTTTTAGAACTCGGATCGTTCAAATGTATAGGTTGAAAGTTTTTTACAGTCCACTCTTGTGTTTTGATATCAGGTTAAGCAATGCTATGCTCTTTTGTCTTTCTTTTAGGCCAGTATGTAAGGAGCTACAAGCTTCCTAGAATAGGTACTTATCATGAGCAGATTAGAATAGCTGAAATCAATAATGCATGCTTGGCTCTTCTACTTCTTAGAGAGCAACCCAATTGCAACTCTTTTGTAAACTCTGTTCCACATTTTATATAAAAGCCGCTTACACGCTTCTGTTAAAAACAAAAAGATGATCAATTGATCACAAATAAAGATAATTTGAACATACACAATTGTACAAAACTATACCTTGCCTCTACTCATTGGTTTGCATCTCTCATGTAATAGAAAATATGCATTTTGGGTATCGATAACATACTATAGTAAATCCTAGTGGGGTAACTACCCAAGTATAGTATCATCCATGAAACACAAATCGGGGTCCATAGAAATAGGTGGTGGTTTAGATCTCTCCCTAGCTATGCAATCGAAACATTAGCCAATGCAATGTGCATGTTATTTGCCATTGCATCCCTTGCCTAAACTCTAAGACACCTATGGATGGACCAACTCCTAGGGTAAAATGAAACTCATGCTCAACAATGCTACCGATATCGTAGAAGGCAACTTAGTAATAAGGTCTCCATGAACCCCAAGACAATCATAACTACATCCATTACTAGGACCATAAAAATGTGATGGTGTGCAACTATGGTGTGATGGTATAGATATGGTGCTTGTGTAACATAAAATCAACATGGATATACATCACAAATATAATTTAATTTCATCATGATGGGGGAACATGCCCCACACTCCAACAAATCTTTCATAAACATGACACACTACAGTCATAAGCTTAAACTATTGATGTAATACCCATGATTAAGACCCCTGAATTGATTTTAAGTACAATGTGAATATTATTATGTAATGCCTGAAAGGCAAGACAATTGTACATTTCGACATTATAATAATAAAATTATAACTGGCTGTGGTTGGGGCATAACGCTAAAAGATCGGCGACTCATGTATTCACAAGGGTCAACAAGGGGGTTAAAAGGCCTTAGGTGGGGAAACCTTTGTTAAGACCCTTTTATAATCCTAAGTCCCTAAAAAATACCTAAAGTTTTGGCCAAGTCATAATTCCATAAAAATGACTTAAGACTAAGGTTTAAATATTAATTAAGAATATTAATAAAGGGGATTATGTATTTTAATTAAAATGGCTGGGAGAGCCCACGTGTTTTTCCAGTTTGTATGCAGAGACTTATGCATGCAAGGAAAGGTGAGCGCGTGCCATTCTGCGCGACGAATGGGGAGAAGACTGATCTCTGGAAAAATTACCTTGTCGGGGTGTGTCTGAGAGAACAAGGTAGACAAATTCTGTTTGAGACCGAAATTTGAAATGAATTTCTCAACCCATGAGCCAAATTGTTGATAAATCTCTACTGAAATGCTGTCCAGTTTGCCTCTAGTCGCACTTATGAAATGGCAATGGTGTAATAAATTCTTTTAGTGGAAGTCTAAGCATAGATGTAGTGATGGGTTTCACTGTGGTGCTAGTTAGGATGAAGCTAAGGGAAGGGATTGCACAATTGGCAAAGATTTGGTACCAAACCAATAAATTCTGTTTTCCAAGCGAGGAAATCTTGAGAGAAACCTAAGAATTAGAGAAGTGTCTCTTGGTGAATGCATGAGTCTCAGCTTGGGGGTGGCATTTCGTTGAGAGATAGACGAGCAAGATTGCCTACGGTTGGGTGGAGTGTGCTTCACACACAACTAGTTGTGCATTTCAAGTGTTTTCAGATAAGTTTTTATTTCTCAATTTAGTTTAATTGATGAATGATGAAGAAAATTACATGTTTTTAAATTCCTGAGTTGTTTGTTGAATTCTTGTACATGGAATTGATACAGGTTTATTTCTGCAATTGATTTGTTTTCTAGTTAAAATTTTGGGTTTTAATTTTCCGTAAGAAATTAAATTGTGCAAACCTGAAATTAGAAGTTTCTGGGATAAATTATTATTTCAAGGGAATGAAATTCTTGGTATATTTAGCTATGGTGTATTGTCCATAGAATGAATTTACTTATCAACGCCTATAAAATTGCCCGTAAGTTAATGTTAGAGTGTCCAATGCTATGAATATTATATGTATGTTAATTAAAGTTATTAATTATTAAGTGAAAGGGTGTAACCCTTCACTATACACGCTCAAGCCTATAAAAGCGAGCCTCATTGTAATCATTAATCATCCATTATCAAATATATTATCTATTTTACTCCATACTTATGGCTTATCGTATATACCAGATCTTCTGGTAAAGTTATTTGTGTGAAGCAAATAATTATTTGCCGCATTTGGTATCAGAGCTTTGTGTTAGATTCCGACCTTTGGCTGTCTTTGGGCTTTTAGCCATTAACCAGGGTTTCCCTGAATTTTGGTCTTTGACCATAAAATTACAATACACTCCAACTCCCCCGCCAGTCTTCCATCCCTTGCTGCCAGGATCTCTTCTTCCTTCCGCCTCCATCACCTCATCCCTTTCTCCCTCACGCATCCGCTCTCTACCACCGCATCTCCACAGCCCTTGCGTCCACGCCTGCATCCTCCTCAAAGCCTGCACGCCCACTTCTCCTCGCACGTCCTTCTCTTCACGCGGCCTCCCCGCTGCACATTCCCCACGCCTTCCCGCCGTTTCTCATAGCTCCCTTCGCATCCCCTTCCCTCTCTCCGCCTGCAAACTCACCCTGCGTCCCTCCCTTTGCTCCAGCGCTCACCTGGCCTCTTCTTCCCACCCCTTTTTGCATCCACGCAGCCTACCCCCCATCCGCTCCACTCCGCTCACCTGCACACTCCCTCCAGCGCACCATCGCCTGCTCACTCCTCCCCTTTGCCCTCCTCCCAACCTCCATACACAACCGCCAGCACCGTCGCCAACCCACCATTTTGCGCCCAGGTCAGCCGGCCACCTACGCCACGGTCCATGCCCACGCCCACGCCCATCTCCACTTCCACCTGCTCTCCTCTCATCTTCCCACGCCGCCATTGAAACCCTAGTATATATATATATATTAAAACATTATAATAGTTTTATTATAATTGTTTCAATATTTTAATTTTTGGAAAAAAAAGCTATATATTAAAATATATATGTATAGTTTATAAAACATTAATATAATAATATTATTAATTAATAAATTAATAATTATTATTATAAATAAAAAATAAAAGAAATAATAATTATTATTTTATAATAATTATTTTTGGAAAAAAAAAGAAAAAAAAAGAGATCAATTATCGTCGAAGGAAGGCAAGGACCAGTTGTCATCGTCAAGAAGACATTAAGACAAAGCCAAGAAAAACCAGAAGTCCAAGCAAGACTCCTTATTGTCAAAGAAGTCGAAGAACACTTATCACCGAAGAAATCAAAGTCAAGGACAATTATTTACCATTGAAAAAGTCAAAGTAAAGGAAGGCTTATCAAGAAGTTGAGACGCGTTAACGACAAGGACGACCAAGTTTAAGAAAGACTCATCAAAGAAATCAAAGAAGATCATTCCACCGTCGAAGAAGACATAAACCATGGAAGCCGATTTGCGAGAGAAATTATAAGCCAAGTTAAAGCGCTATCAAAAAGACAATGAAGAATTACGAGACATTAATACACAATCAGAAATAAGGATTGAACTACATAAGATACAAGAATGGTTCAATGAACAAACAATGTCCAACCAGAAAAATCACATAGAAAAATTATGTGCACAAATCAAGGAATTAAAAGATGAGAGTGATTTCAATCAGAGGTTGAAAAATCAAGATATAAAGAAGGAAATAAATAATTACGAAGCAGAAATAATACGCTTGAACAAAATCGTTAGCAACAAAGATGAAGAACTAATGCAGTTACGACATAAATTAGAAATTCAAGAATCAGAGGTCGGCCAGTGTCAACAACAGATAAAAGTTCTTCAACAACAAAATGACGACTCTAAAAAGACACATAAGTCAGAGATCGCGAAGAGTAATAAAGCATTATCTAACAATGTTGAAGAAATTTTTAGATTAAGAAATCATAACAAGACACTAGTCACAAAAATTAAGAAGTTGAAAAATAGTTGGAAGACAGAACAATCTATGGAAGACATTGAAATAAAACTTCTAGACAAGCAGGAAGAAAATAGCTGCATCAGAAGTCATAATGAAGATCTTAAGGAACAACTTAAGAACTCTGAAGATGACAGAAAATCGCAAGTCGAATTGATCAAGAAGCTTCAAAATGATAATAGGCAGTTAGGAAACAAGTTGGAAAAGATACATAATGAAACATTAAAACCTCAAGAGACGAAAATAAAAGTCTCAGCTCAAATCAATGCTCAAAAGACGACACTCGTAAAAGAAAATGACATTGTGAAAGTTCCCTATCGACACCCCAACCATAAAACCGATATTTGAAAAAGTGGGAAATGTCAAAAGATAATGGTACTAATGTGATCAAATCTCCTGACGACACATCAATAGGGAATCCCATCAGTCCACAACAAATCAATTTGGGATGGATTGATCCGTCGATGTATCGGAAGTTATGCTCTACACTTAGCAGTTCGTATCGACATGTTTCATCAGCCATGACATCGCAAAGAACAATGCGACAAAATTATAAGGCTTTGAGGACAAAGCCTTTCTAAGAGAGTGGCAATGCTATGAATATTATATGTATGTTAATTAAAGTTATTAATTATTAAGTGAAAGGGTGTAACCCTTCACTATACACGCTCAAGCCTATAAAAGCGAGCCTCATTGTAATAATTAATCATCCATTATCAAATATATTATCTATTTTACTCCATACTTATGGCTTATCGTATATACCAGATCTTCTGGTAAAGTTATTTGTGTGAAGCAGATAATTATTTGCCGCATCCAATCGCTGTAATATTGTCTTGAACTTGTTATTTATTCAACCAATTGTTATAAATCTATCTCAATTATTTTTGACGTGATGGTTGATGGAAGTTCAACCATGAAGTGGCTATTTTGTTATGAGATTTAATTATGATTGCACACACAAATTGATTGTTTCAATTTGAGTGTTGAAAATTACCGCATATGAATTAAAGATGAAATTCATGTTTAGTTCAATTTAATTTCATGTGCATGGAAATGGTGTGAATTTTCATTATTGCATAGTAATTAGACCTCATTGCTTAACGAGTAATTGATTAGCCATGTAATGGGTTAATACACATAACTCAATCCATTAGGGAAAATGAAATATTTATTAAGTAATGGTTTACTGCGCATAGTTCAATTCATTACCAAAAATGAAATATTTGTGAAGTATTTATTTTATGCGCAATGTTGAACCATGTTTGAATTATTGTTGTTTAATGAATTATTACGAAGATAATTAATAACTGTTAAATGTTGTTATTTAAATTTAGCATGAATGGTATCATGGTTTTGGAAAACCACGGGTTGAAAATATAAACCACATGAAAGTAATATGTTTTGGAAGGAATGATAATTGCTATCGCATTTAATTTATGCATTTAACATTACCGTGCTCTTAATATGATGAGATATCATTCCTTACTACGCAATAAGTATGTTGGAATTTTATATTCCATACTTTGGATAAATTGGTATTTGCTATCCTATTTATTTATACATGTAACCTTAGTGCGCAATTAATATGTTGGAATACTAACTCTAATGCTGGGTAAATATGTTGGAATATTACATTCCATACTTTGGATAATTTGGCAATTGATGTCCTATTTAATTTATGTATGTAACCTTATTGGATAGTTAATATGATAGTATATTAAGTTTACTACATAGTATTTTATTGAATTATTGTATTGCTCCGTAAGTTTAGTTAAATATATTGGAATAATGAATTCCTTATATTTGAAATATTGGCACCATAGTGTGCAATTCCTAGACAGTTCTTAATGTGACATTTTTTAATATAATGTTTTTACTAGTTTATTGAATTATTGTACTGCTGAGTAAGTTTAGTTAAATATGTTGGAATAATGAATTCTTTATATTTGAAATATTGACACCATAGTGTACAATTCATAAACAGTTCTTAATGTGACATTTTTTAATATAATGTTTTTACTGTTCAGTCCTTAACTCAGTATTTACTGCGTAGATAATTCTTATTGTGTAGGTTTTACTGTGCATGTTTGCCAATATAATAGATTGTAATTGCTAGTCTAATAAATCTAGCTGACTATTAGTGCACAATTCTTAATAGGGTTTATTAAGTGGTTTTTACTGTACAATTTTTATTGCGCAGTTTTTAATAGAATATTTACTACGCAGTTTTAGTAAAGGATTTACGAGATGGATCCATTATAAGATATTTTTAGTGGGAAATATTTAATATGTGAATAAATGATGAAGTGAACTTAGAATTGATGATAAGCTACTGCTAAAAGATTTATTTTGTTTTTGCTATGCATTTGTTGCGCATTAGCTTAAATAATGCATATGAACATTATGCAAGCTATAATTTTTTTTCCAGTTATTATGTATGTTAAGTTAATGTGACACTAGGTGTGTTACAAATTGGTATCGGAGCTGAGGTTACAAATCTTGATCCTTTGGGATTCCATTTTATTTGTCTGAAATGAATGTTTGCATGTTGAAGATAAAATATATATGCATTTTCAATCTGACATAAACTAACAATCATGAATGATATCTCAGATTGCTAGTGACAACACAATTTTTAGACCAGTGTAATTGCAGATTGCTAGAGTAGTAGGCAAGCAATATTTAAAAAATGGCAAAAGAACCTACATTAAATTTCCAACTTTGTTGAGAAAGTTGGTATGCATGTTCAAAGAACTGAATCCAATGGTCATTAGAATGCGATGGGAACAATGGAAGTGTTCCAAACCTTGAAGGACATACAATTTGGGAATGAAATTTTGTACAGAGCTTAGAACAACAAAACTAAATAAATCAACAAGTGATGCAAAATCTGGTACAATTACAAAATCAGATGCAACAAGTGTCTTCCATTGTAGAAGTGAAGAAGGGGAATCAATGAACAAAGAATTTTCAGATAGATATCAACATTCCAGAGATAAAGATGAAGGCAAAAAGGAGTTGCATTGCTAATATCAAACAATGGAAAGTCATCATGGGAATGAGATGCTTAAAATCCAATGATACTCATTCCAGAAGGCATCAAAAGAGAAAACATGATGAAAATATATTACAGGGTGAACTCAGGAAAATTAAACCTCCCACTTTTGATGGGGAAAAATATGGAGAAATTGCAGAGATTTGGCTTCTAGAAATGAATAAATATTTGTAATTACATGATTATTTTGATAATCAAGAAGCCCGTATTTCTATATATAATCTTCAGGGATGATATATATATATAATTGATGCATATATATAGGGTTGGACTATATATACAAGGGGCGCGATGGAGCTCTGCGGCCGGGCGTGCAAAGGAACGTGCGAAGGGAGGACATGTGACGTACGCATCAGTTTAAACCTCGTGAAGTCATAATGAAGGGAGGAGGACTACATATTAATCACTTCATTGCGGTGGAGTTTTTAAGATCCATAACAGAGCTAACCCTTTTCACGCGCGAAGAATCATGCTACTAGATGAGGTGGATTATGAAGAGGACGCACAGCAGGGACCTATTTTATGCACGAATGAAGAGGTGTGTTCAGGGGTCAGGATAACGTCGCCCGCGAAGGAATTAGAGGTACGGATCAACTTCACACACTCGACCATGATGAATAGTACCACTCCAGATAATAACAAAGGTGACATCAGCTCACCTAAGACAAAAAAGACGCATAGAAGATACAGAAGCATCAAGCCGAGGAAAGGTGGTGCAGAGTTAATTGTTGGAAAGGATATCCATCTCGACGAAATCCTGAATTATCTATCGCATGCCATGATCGGAAGGTTTTGCAGCAAGGTGACAGGAAGAGAAGCCCTTCAAAATTGGATAGAGTCCAATTGGAAAGAATTCTTAGGTTACTCACCACACTTCCACGTATTTCCTCGAGGCTGGTTCATGATAAAATTGCGAAGGGAAGAGGAAGGCCAAAAGATGCTAGCACACAATTAGAATTGGGGGCCCTTTGGTCTGATCCTTCAGAAGTGGCGAGTGGATTTCAACGTTAAAAGGGAGCCTCATAATATGCAGCATGTGTGGGTTATTTTGCCAGGGCTCCCAATGGTGTTTTGGTAGGAATCGATCTTGGAGGAAATTGGTAATAAACTGGGAATATTTATAGCATTGGAGCAAGATTGGGAGACCAAGATCGATCGTAGGTGTGCAAGGATTCTGGTGGAAATGGAAATGAGAGAAGGAATTTTTGAAGTTTTAAAGATTGACATGTATGGGAGCTCTTGGTTACAAAAGCTTGATTATTGGAAACTACCATTTAGGTGCTTCAATTTCCGTAGAGTTGGACATTTACAGAAGGAGTGCACGTTTCAGAAGGAGGCCGTAAGGCCAAAAAAGGTTTGGGTGAGAAAGGAGCGTTCCTTCTCCTCTGTCGAAAACTCAGAGGGTGGTAGTCCTGTTAAAGCTGGAAAAAGTAATCTTGATAACAAGGAGCAGCCTGAGAGCGGAAGCCTACTATGCGTGGATAAGGAGGTGGACAAGGAAGTAGCCCCCTCGATGTAGTTCACTCAGAATTACATGCTGGATCAAACGAACGGTCAACCATGCCACAAGGAAAGAATTGGGGCCCAAGTTGACAACGGGGGACACACTGCATCTGAAGGTATTAATCCCGTTCTTTCTAATTCTTCCTATTTAATTAAAAATGATTTAAATTTGAATATGGAAGAAGATGAACTCGACCCTTCAAATGATGTTGGAAAAGATAATAGTACTCTCACTTAGTTCAGAGGAAATGTTACGACCTCAGATCCAAAAGTGCTCAAAAGGAAGAGGGGGAAAGCCTTGCAGGGGGTTTAGCACTTAACCAAAAAATGAAGTTGCAGGATGGAAGAAAATCATTTCTTTCAAGAGCCCAAAAACAAACAAATTTGGACATTAAGCAAGGAAAACAAGCGACTATTAGTCGGGCTCTTAGAGTGGATAAATCCCCTCATGGGGGTTTAAAATGATTGTTCTTTCCTTCAATGCAAGGGGGTTAGGGGGACCTCCAAAATAAACGCCCTCAAAAGACTGATAAGTCTTTAATCCGACGGTTTTTCTGTTACAAGAAATAATGATGGAAGGGAATAAAGTAGAGGAAGCTCTGAGTGGTTGCCTAAAAGATTGGAAAATGGAATCTCTTGATGCAGGAGGTCATTCGGGAGGATTAGTAACAGCATGGAGACTAGGTATAACCCTGTTGGCAATCAAGACTCAAAACTCGGTAATAGAGACTGTTTTAGAGGATGACGAAACAAGGTATACATTCTCTATGTTGAATGTCTATGGACCTTACTATGATAGGAAGTCCTTTTGGGAGTCCATAGGGAACTCATGAACTCTAGAGCACCCCAAAGTGATAGTAGGGGGAGATCTGGATCTAACTCTCTCAACCAAAGAGGTGTGGGGAAAAAATGAAAGACTCGACTCTATAAGCCCTTATTTCAATAATCTATTCGAAAGAAAAGGACTAATAGATATTCAACCTATAAAATTGGAACCGACTTGGCGGAACAAAAGAGGAGGGGACCAAGCGATAGCCAAGAGGTTAGACCGTTTTCTGGTAGCTAAAGAGCTAGTCAATGTCCAGCTAGTCTTTCAGACATCAATTGAAGTTGTGGGAATCTCAGATCATAGACCAATACTCCTTTCAGTTCAAAATTCGGACAAAAAGCCACCATCTCCCTTCAAATTTAATCCCTCTTGGATCGAAGAGGAAGAGTACAAAGTTTTGGTTTTGAATTCATGGCAACATCTAAGCAATTCACTTAGTTCTTTCTATATGTAATAGTTCATGGACAATCTTGCTGGAATCAAGAAATTATCCAATGAATGGGAGATAAAACACAAAAAGCTGTACCAGGAAGATCTGAGGGGGGTAGAATCCAAAATAGAGGCTTTAATCTCTTCATTAAAAGAAGGCATATTCTATGTAGAAGAAGTGGAGACCTCAAAACAACTAGAAGGTAAATGGGCATCTTTGCTGACAAAGGAAGAGCAATTATGGAGGTTAAAGAGAAGAGATGTGTGGTTAGCAAAAGGTGATAACAATACACAATTTTTCCATAATTATGCCAACCATAGAAGGAATATCAATACTATAATCGAGATAAAAAATGAGGAGGGCACTAAGGTAAGATCCTTTCAAGGAAAAATGGATGCGGCTGTGAAACATTTTCGGACCCTCTTTACGGTGCCTACATGATGCCCGATAACATAAATACTAGAGGTGTTAAAGCTCTTTCCCAAGCTAATTAATGAAGAGATGAATAAAGCTTTAAAGGAAGAAATCTCTGAAGAAAAGGTAAGTCAAATCCTTCATTCCTTCTAAAAAGGAAAGAGTCCAGGACCTGATGGTTTTACCTTAGAGTTTTATTTGGGATTTTATGACCATATCAAGGAAGACATTTTGAAAGTGGTACATGAATCCCAAAGATCAAGAAAAGTTCTTGGAAGTATAAATACAACATTCATAACGTTGATTCCGAAGAAACAAAGGAATATCTCCTTTGATGACTATAGACCGATCTCCTGTTGTAAAATGATTTACAAATTAATTGCAAAGATTATTGCTCAAAGACTCAAACCAATATTGAGTGAGATTGTAACGGAAGAACAATTTGGTTTCCTCTTTAACAGACAAATTCATGATACAGTGTCACTGGCTCAAGAAGCTTTTCATTCTATGAAGAAGGAAAAGCAGAAGGCATTTTCTTTAAAGCTGGATCTTTCCAAAGCATATGATAGAGTAAGTTGGACTTTTCTACAACTACTCTTAATTCAGATCGGAATGTCTTTAGAGGTAGTACATTGGATTTTGGGATGTGTTCAGTCCACTTCCTTTGCAGTTTTGATTAATGGGGCTCCCTCCTCTTTTTTTAGACCTTCAAGGGGAATTCGACAAGGCTGCCCCCTTTCCCCATTCCTGTTTCTTTTAGTAGAAGATACTTTAAGTAGGCTAATACATCATGCTAATTTTTGCAAAATGATTGAAGGGGTGAAAGTCTCCACGGAGGAAGTAACACACACTCTCTTCGTCGATGATGTACTCATGTTTGGCAATGGCACTATATTAAATCTCAAAGCTTTTGAGTCATTGTTAGATCTGTACTAGAAGGCAACATGAATGGTGATAAACTCAGAAAAATCAGTTTTGGCTCATAATGAATTCCCTGAGGATCTATTGCAGACTGCAAAAGAGGTTTTATCCTTTCCTACAACTCCTCTTTTAGAAGGTGTGAAATATCTAGGCTTCTCTCTCAAGCCAAATTGCTATTCCTATCAAGCTTGGATCTGGCTCTATAAGAAAGTAGAGACTTAGATCTCTTTATGGACAAATATATTTCTGTCTAGAGGAGGAAGATTGGTTCTTTTGAAAGCAATCTTACAGAGTATCCCAGTTTACTGGGCTTCAATTGCATATATTCCCAAAGGAATTCTGAAAAAAAATTAGAAAAAAATGCTTCTCCTTTCTTTGGATGGCCAACAAACAGACCGAGGGAATTCCATTAGTATGATGGACTTCTCTAACTCTCCCAAAAAATCTTGGAGGATGGGGCATAAAAAATTCTGATTTGTTCTGCAAAGCTTTAGTAGCCAAGACGCTTTGGAGATTGAATCAACGCCCAGACTTGCTGTGGGGAAGGGTTATGAGATCCAAATATTGCAATAACTCCCCAATCGACGAATGGTTTCGGAACCCTTCCAAATCTTACAAAAATGGGTCTATAGGATGGAAAGCACTTGTACTTTCTTTTCCCATGATAGGAAATTGGACAACATGGCAGATCAGTGATGGCAGGAAGGTAAGAATAGATGCGGATCCGTGGGTAGGAGCGGGAGAAAGTTTTCGTTTGTCAAATGAATTAAAAGATAAGTTGAGAATACAAAAGATTTTTGTGCTAGCCGACGCCCAAGCACAACATCCTCAACAGAGGGGAAGAAGTGGATGGAAAAATTTGCAGGAATTGGCTCTGTCTGGCAAATCAACAGGGGAATGGAACAGTTTTATAAGTATACTAGTGACCAACTTCGTGCATTTGGAAGATGGAAAGCAAAATATTTTAATCTGGACAAAGAATGGGGTGGACGGGGATTTCTCGGCCAAGCTTGGCTATGAAGTAGAAAGCCAAGATTCTTTTCAAGGAGAGAAAAGATGGTGGTGGAGCATCTAATGGAAAATTCACAGTCCTTTGAAATCTATTTTGACTCTCTGGTTGGCCCTGAATGACAAACTTCTAACATGGGAAAATTTAAAGAAAAGAGGATTTCATGGACCTAGCATTTGCGTCTTATGTAATTACCATGAAGAACAGTCATCTCACTTGTTCAACTCGTGCCCTTATGCAGGAGAAGTTTGGGACAAAGCCACAAAGAAACTCTCCAATTCCAGGATTGCGCAAAGAGAAGCAATTTTGGAGCAGCGAACCCAGGAATGGTGGCAGGCGAATGGGGTACGTAACTATGAAGAATTTCCATCTCTTTTTGTTTATAGTATTTGGGAAGCGCAAAATCAAGCTATTTTCAAGAACAAAAGTATCCCAACAGACATTACTGCTGCCATCCTTTTGCAGAAAGTTCAGGAACACAAAAATTCTGATAAATCTAGAAAGTAGAGAGTAATTTAAGTCCCAGCCATTAATAAAAATGAGCCATGGGATTTCTTTGATGGAGCCAGCCAAGGGATCCCAGCTCTAGGAGGCGCATGAGGAGTTTTATACTGGCCAGATTCGTCTAAAATTTGCACCTGGGAGGGCCACTAACAACAAGCAGAGTTAACTGCACTATGGGCAGTTCTCAAGACTGCTCAAAGGAAGAATGTACTAAGGATTAAGCTCTATGGGGACTCCAAAATGGTGATAGATTGGGAAAATGGAAAATCTCAAATTAAAGCTCCTCAGCTGCAATATCTTTTAACATAAATTAAATATGTGATGACCTCCTTTGAATCTGTCTCCTTCACTCACATCTACAGAGAACTCAATGAAGAAGTAGGTATTTTATCCAAGATGACGTTGGCTTTACAACCTGGGGTTCTCGTAGAGGAGGAGTTCAAAGATGGACAATTAATGGAGTATTTCATAGTGGTCTGAGCACTTCAAAGGCTCCGTTGATGAAGTCTTTTTAGATTGAACAGGGTTTCACATTAATGCTGGATAGTTTTTGTAAATAAACAGAGTACTGTGACTCGAACAGAATGTAACTGAACATGATCGGTATTGCATTTATGTAAGAATTATGGGTAGGCAGAAAGATATACAGAATATGAATGAAGATGTATTAAGAACATGAAGATGCATGAAGGCATTGTTGTTGTTTATGTAACATTAAGGGATTCTTGAATTTTGGAATGTAAGTCCCTAGAGGACAGTTCATGATCATTCTTTATTTAGAATGATTGATATTTTCCTTATGGAAGAAATAATCTTTAGGGAAAAGCTTATAGGTGGTGGAAGCATCTGAAGCAGGTAGAAAACCTGGATGAAAGAAAAATTTCATGGAAGAGGTTTCAAAGGTATTTCAAGCACGAATACTTGTCCTAGCAATACTATGATAAGAAGATGCAAGATTTCTTCGAACTCGGACTAGGAAATATGACTATGGAAGAATATGAGAAAAGATTCCTAGAATTACTATGCCATGTTGAATTTATTCAAGATGCAAAGGTTAAGATTCATCGAATTCTCAGTGGTTTACCATCGTTCTACAATGACTGAATAACTTATGATGAACATCACGCTTTGGAGGAATGCATTAGGAAAGCAAAATGTTTGTATGAGCAAGGTAAAAAAAGGCAAGATGTGAGCAAAGTTTGGAAGGGTAAACTGAAAGATAAGCAGGACCAAAGGAGAAAGGGGTTTAAGCCTCTTGGTATTAAACAAGATTTGTTTAATTCTTCCAAACAGTCAAATTTGAAAGGTGAATCAAGGGTGAGTGAGTCTGCAGGACAAAATAAACCATTCCAAGTTAAATGCTAGAAATGTGGAGGTGACCATTACCTCAGTAATTGTGCTGAAAGGAAAAATAAAGTTGCTGGTATGTATAATGTGCAAGAAGCTTTTACAATGGGAGATGTTGCTAGAAGTGTTACTCGCATATACGCAGCTTTGGATAATCGTCACGCAGACCACCAATAATCAATGATTGGAATTGAAGGTAAAACAAATGATTTGCCAATTTCGTTTTTAATTGATTCCAGAGCTTCTTACAGTTATGTAAATACTAATCTAGTTGGAAGATTCAATTTAGTAAGTAGTAAGCTGCCTAAACATAGAATGGTACAATTGGCTACCGGAATGAAAATGAAAAATTACTTCCATGGTTAAATATTGTTGTTTGGAAATGAATGGGTTTCATACAAAAGTTGATTTGGATATCATTCCTCTTGGCTCTTATGATGTATTGATTGGAATGGATTGGATGGATAAACATTTTTCAGTTTTGGACTGCCATAACAAATCATTACTTGTTTGCATAAGAACAAGAATACAATTTGGATAAATGGTATTCCAAGACCAATTTCCATAAGACAAATTTCAGCCATGCAGATGAAGAAATGTTTCAGAAAGGGGTGCCAGTTGTATTCTATGCATGCAGAGGAAATGACAACTGAAAATGAACCAAGCCTAAATGAACATCCAGTGTTGAAAGAATTTGAGGATGTGTTCCAAGATGTATTCGAGTTACCACCAAAGCGGGACATTGACTTTACAATTGATTTGGTGCTTGGAGCTGTGCCAACATAAAAAACTCCTTACATAATGTGTACACCGCAACTGAAAGAATTGCAGATGCAAATGTTATTAAAGAAGGGTTATGTACGGCCCAGTGTGTCACCATGGGGAGTGCCAACTCTGTTTGTAAGAAAGAAAGATGGCACACTTAGATTGTGTGTGGATTATAGGCAACTGAATAAAGCTACAATCAAGAACAAGTATCCACTACCAAGGATTGATGATCTCTTTGATCAGTTGAGAGGGGCAAAAGTATTTTCCAAGATTGATTTGAGATCTGGGTATCACCAAGTGTGCATAAAAGATGAGGACATCATCAAAACAACTTTTAGAACCAGTTATGGACATTATGAATATACAATATTTCCTTTCATTCTGACAAATGCCCTAGCCACATTCATGTGTCTAATGAATGGCGTGTTTAAATAACTTTTCGACAAGTTCATTACAGTGTTCCTGGATGATATTTTGGTGTATTCCAAATCTGAGGCAGAGCATGAAGAGCATATTCGGATTACTTTGCATATCCTAAGAGAAAATCAACTATATGCCAAACTTAGCAAATGTTCATTTTATCAGAAGCAACTCCTGTATTTGGGTCACATCATCTCTAAGGAGGGTGTAGCAGTGGACCCAACAAAAATAAAATCCATACAGGAATGGCTTACTCCGAAAAATGTCACCGAACTAAAATAATTTATAGGGCTTGCAAACTATTACCGAAGATTCATAGAATATTTCTCTCGGATTGCAAATCCGGTTACATCATTACAAAAGGACATGAAGTTCATATGGAACAGAAAGTGTGAAGATAGCTTCAGACTCTTGAAAGAATTACTCACATGTGCTCCAATATTAAAAATTCCAGATCCAGGCAAAGAGTATGTGGTTTGTACAGATGCATCTTTGGAGGGATTCATTGGAGTTTTGATGCAAGATGGGCATGCAATTTGGTATGAATCACGAAATATGAAGGAACATGAAAATAACTATGCTACTCATGATTTGGAGTTAGATGCTATAGTTCACGCACTTCGGATGTGGAGGCATTATCTCATGGGGAACAAATTTAAGTTAAATACATATCATCATAGTTTGAAATATTTGTTTGAGCAGCCTCACTTGAATGCTATACAAGCCATATGGGTTGAATTTATGAGTGAATTCAATTTTGAAATCGAGTACATAAAGGGCAAAGAGAACTGAGTGGAAGAAGCACTTAATAGAAGCAACCAAATAATGCAAATTTCAGCTATCAGCAATTGGAAATCTGATTTAAAAATTAGGTTACTTGAGGCACTAAAAGCAGATGATAATTATTTGCAAGTGGTGGCAGTGTTGCAAGTAGGCAATAGGCCATTAAAAATGTTCAAATATGAATTGGATGAAGATGCAATTCTGCAATTTAATGGTAGAATTTATATACCAGCTCAAAGTCAATTGAAGAAAATTATATTACATGAAATGCATAATGTGCCTTATGCAGGTCATCCTGGATACCAAAAGATGTTGACAACAATTAAGAAAGAATATTATTGGCCAGGCATGAAGAAAGAAGTGGCCATATTTATTACTCAATGCTTAGAATGTCAAAGAGTAAAAGCATAACATAAACACCTTGCTGGTCTACTCAATCCATTGCTAGTACCGGAATGGAAGTGGGATGTGGTAACTATTGATTTCATTACAAAGTTACCCAGAACACTGAAGCATCACGACTCCATTAGGGTAGTGGTTGACAAATTGTCAAAGTTAGCTCATTTTGTTTCGGTGCAGTCAACATTTAATGTAGCTAAGATCACATAAATTTATATAAGGGAAATTGCCAGGTTGCATGGTATTCCTAAGGCAATAGTTTCAGATTGAGATCCAAAGTTCACTTCGAACTTTTGTAAGGGGTTGTGCAGAGAATTTTGGACCAAGCTCAATTTCAGTACAACTTACCATCCACAAACATATGGATAGATTGAGCAAGTAAATCAAATCATTAAGGACATGCTCAACATGTATGTAATGGACAAACCCAACAAATGGGAATATTACCTGTACTTAGTGGAATTTTCCTACAATAACGGTTACCAAGCATAATTGAAGATGATGATGAAATCATCATCACGTTTTTTTAGGAATTTCTTATTTTTGGGGCAGCGGGCGGGGTCTGTCAAAAGTATGTAGTGTGGGTACTCATTGGATGCGGAATTTAATTCCGCATCCAATGACTTCTCTTGCTCAAAATTTGAGTAAAAATATAGGGAGATATGTTGAAAATACGAACACAAAAAGTAGATTTTTTCTTTCTTCCTCCAAAATTAATAAATATTATTTTATTATTTTCCTTAGGAGGCCCATTTTAGACCTCAAATTTCCTCTAATGAGGACTTACGTTTAAATATTAATTAAGAATATTAATAAAGGGGATTATGTGTTTTAATTAAAATGGCTGGGAGAGCCCATGTGTTTTTCCACTTTGCATGCGAGGAAAGGTGGGTGCGTGCCATTCTGCACGATGGATGGGAAGAAAAATGATCTCTGGAAAAATTACCTTCATGGGGTGTGTATGAGAGAACAGGGAAAACAAATTCTATATGAGACTGAAATCTGAGATGAATTTCTCAACCTGTCAGCCAAATTGTTGATAAATCTCTATTGAAATGCTGTCCATTTTGCCTATGGTTGCACCTGTGAAATGACAATGGTGTAAGAAATTATTTTAGTGGAATTCTAAGCATATATGCATTTATGGGTTTCACTATGGTGTTAGTTAGAATGAAGCTAAGGGAAGGGATTACACAATTGGCATGGATTTGGTAACAAACCAGTAAATCCTGTTTGTTAAGTGAGGAAATCCTGAGAGAAAACTGATAATTAGAGAGGTGTCTCTTGGTGAATGCACGAGTCTCAACTCAAGGGTGGCATTTTGTTGAGATATAGATGAGCAAAATTTCCTACAGTTGGGTAGAGCGCGCTTCACACACAACCAATTTCCCATTTGAAGTGTGTTTAGATAAGTTTTCATTTCTCAATTTAGTTTAATTGATAGATGATGAAGAAAATTACATGTTTTTAAATTCCTGAGTTGTTTGTTGAATTCCTGTACATGGAATTAACAGAGGTTTATTTCTGCAATTTATTTGTTTTGTAGTTAAAATTCCGGGTTCTAATTTTCCATAAGGAATTAAATTGTGCAGACGTGAAATTAGAAGTTTCTGTGATAAATTATTATTTCAAGGGTAGGAAATTCTTGGTATATTTAGCTATGTTATATTGTCCATAGAATGAATTTACTTATCAACACCTGTAAAATTTCCCGTAAGTTAATCTTAGAGTGCCCAATGGACGTAATATTGCCTTTAACTTGTTATTTCTTCAACGAACTGTTATAAATCTATTGTTTCAATTTGAGTGTTGAAAATTACCGCATATGAATTAAAGATGAAATGAATGTGTAGTTCAATTTTAATTTCAATCCTAGAGTTTAATTATTACTACCCAGTAATTAGACATCATTGCTTAATGATTAATTGATTAACCATGTAATGGGTTAATGGTCATAACTCAATCCATTAGGGAAAATGAAATATTTATTAAGTAATGGTTTATTGCACATAGTTCAATTCATTATGAAAAACGAAATATTTGTGAAGTATTTATTTTATCTGCAATGTTGAACTATGATTGAAGTGTTGTTGTTTACTAAATTCTTAAGAATATAATCAACAACCGTTAAAGGTTGTTATTTAAATTTAGCATGAATGGTATCATGGTTTTGGAAAACCATGGGATGAAAATATAAACCACATGAAAGTAATATGTGGTAATTGCATTAAGATGCACATAATTAGCATTTATACTTAATTGGTAGATTGAAAAAAAAATACCGTATGTGTTAAGGTCTAATTAATATGCTTTGTAATGAATGGTATTTAGAAACTAGGCCGATTTTGCTTAACCAAATAAGTTTAAATGATTATGTTGAATTATTATCTTATTGCACAATTATTATATTGGAAGATTACATTCCATATTTTGGAAGGAATGTTAATTGGTATCCTATTTAATTTATGCATTTAACCTTAGTGCAATGTTAATATGATGATAAATTGGTATTTATCATCATAGAATTTTATATTTCATACTTGGATAAATTGGTATTTTCTATCCTACTTATTTTATGCATGTAATCTTAGTGCTCGCGCGGTAAATATGTTGGAATATTACATTCCATACTTTGGATAATTTGACAAATGATATTCTATTTAATTTATGTATGTAACCTTATTGGATAGTTAATATGATAGTATATTAACTTTACTGCACAATATTTTATTGAATTTTGTACTGCTCACTAAGTCTAGTTAAATATGTTGGAATAATGAATTCCTTATATTTGAAATATTGGCATTCTTAGTGTGACATTTTTTAATATAATGTTTTTATTGCTCAATCCTTATCAGTATTTACTGCCTAGATAATTCTTAATGTACAGGTTTTACTCCGCATGTTTGCTAATATAATAGATTGTAATTGCTAGTCTAATAAATCTACCTGCTTATTAGTGCGCAGTTCTTAAGAGGGTTTATTGCGTGGTTTTTACTGTACAATTTTTATTGCATAGTTTTTAATAGAATATTTAGTGCGCAGTTTTAGTAAATGATTTATTAGAAAAGTTGGTTCAAGTTTTAATTTATTATGGGTCCATTACAAGATATTTTTAGTGGGAAATATTTAATATGTGAATGAATGATGAAGTGAAATTAGAATTAATGATAAGCTTCCACTAAAAGATTTATTTGGTTTTTGCTATGAATTTGTTGTGCATTAGCTTAAATAATGCACATGAACATTATGCAAGCTATAATTTTTTTTAAAAATTATTATGTGTGTTAAGTTAATGTGAAATTGGGTGTGTTTTTTTTCCTGGAAAAAAAAGCGTAATTTCATTTCATCTTAAAGAGTACGAAATTACATTGATCGTCTTCACTCTTAGAGAGTGTCACGCTGATCTGATAAGATTCCTATCTGAGTACTGATAAGTGATAAGATCATGATGTTCTCATCATGTAAGCATTAACATCTGTTACAAAATAGTATAAATCGAACTAGCTGTGTTAAGCAGTTTACATAAACTATACCTAAAGTATCCAGAGCTTCAACAAAAAGTTGACAAAATAGCTTTAAAAGATATCATTTTACATGCATCAAGATAAACCATATTCTGCACATTCATACTGCAAGGAAAACCATGGACATCCAAACTGAACAACAACAAATATTTTCCTGATCTTCATTCTAGGAAATTGGGTGTGTTACAATCGAAGTTTAAGAGGTTTCCCTTGGACAGGTTAGATTGGATCTCAAATAGTGTATCCCTCACATCATACCATCTCATTGCAACTTTCACCTCCTCCTAGTTATCTCTCCAGAACATTTGGGTCCTCATCTTCATGGTAGCATTGCCAAAGAGTGGTTTGTGGTCCCATGATCCTATATAGATCCATCAATTGATCAACACTTTGGCACTATCATGAGGAATTTCTAGGATATCCTTGTTCCACAGGTTGCGTCATCTAGACATCTCCTCAAGGGTGATCTGTGTCACCTTAATCTCCCATAGAGTGGAGGGGTGGTGGCGAGATGCACGGCAATCTTGTTCACTGAGGGCCTCTTCAAGTTAGATGGAAAAACATATACATTAAAATCAATGTTTGTGAATTCAAACTTTCAAAATTTTAAGGTGGTATATGCACAACAATCTTGTCAACTAGGGGCCTTTTTAAGTTGATGGAAAAACATATTCATTAAAATCTGTGTTTTCTTGTGACTTCAAATTTTAAAAATTAAATAAATCTGAACTGAACAAGAATTAAATCCAAATTTAATAACTAATTCTAGGACCTCCTCATCGCCCTGTAATGATGCAGGGATACTTTAGGATGGGAGAGGTGCATCACCTCTCAGAGTACCACTAGCTAGTGCACCTCACAGTTGGATGGTGAGATCCATGTAAAATTAAAAACAAATATTATTCATGCTAATAATAATTCACTTACATGTAACTCAATAAAAATAAAATTATTTGTAACACATGTAGGTCCTCTCATTCGTTGGACGAGGCACAAATCCATTTTTTCTGAGAGGAGGAGCTTGAGCCTTTCTAGAGCTTCATCTCAGGTGAAGAGAAGACCCTTGCTTTGGAGAAATATTCACATCAAATAACTAAGATGAATTAGGGAGAGCTAAAAATTTTAGCTGAAGAAGTAACTAAGCTATCATATCATAAATAAAAAATAACACGCGAGTCACCAAATAAGGGTTTTAAATATCAAATGTTAGTGGTTAAGGTTCCTTGAAACAAATGACATTGAATAAAATAGCAACCATCCCTACACCTATAAAAAATATAGGGTTTCCAAGTCAAACCACAATGCAATAAGACCAACATTAAATGAAGCAGTAGAGAAACACCATACAAAATGAGAAGGGAAAGATAAAGGAAAACAACAAGGTAGAGGCAACAAAACCACAAGGGAATGCTTGGTAAAAAGACACAAAATTGTCAAGCAAGGAGAGGTCTTGGTCACCACTTTAATATTTTGATACAACTTGCAAGCCCAAATTGGCAAGACCACCCATGCACATGAAAGAAGTGAGGAAATCAAATGAATTCGAGGCTTTCCACTTTCTTGAGATGAGTGGCATGGAATAAATAGGTTGTCATCCTTACACCTACCAAAAAGATGGGGTTTCCAAGACAAGCCACAAAGCAAGAAGACCAAACATTAAATGAAACATAAGGACAACACCATGAAAAATGAGAAGAGAAAGACATAGGAAAATAACAACATGGAGGCATGAAACTATATGGGAACAATTGGTAAAATGACAACAAAATTGTCAAATAAAGAGAGGTCTTGGTCACCACTTAAGTTTTTGAAGATGACTTGCAAGTCAATTTGACAAGCGGGTCCATGCACAAAGAAGAATTGAGGAAACTAAACAAAATTATTAGCGAAAATTTGAGACCTAAAATATGTCTCCTAAGAAATATAATAAAATATTAGAAGTTCGAAATTTTATGGAAAATGTATATTTACAACTCACCATGTACACTACAATCTATATAACTATGGTTAAATTCAATTGAACAATGTTTACAAATAAAATTAATAAAATAACTTTCTTTGATGTGACTAAAAATATAGTACTTTTTAGTGATAATTACATAAATTCCGTTTGAATATAATATAATGAATACACTTATAAATTAAAGAAATGGTTTACTCATATAATTATGTACTCGTGTATTGGTTTTAAAATTTTGAATACAATTCACGTTTTTAATATTAAAAATATGTTTATGAAACCATGTATTGGTTTTAAAATTTTGAATATAATTCACGTTTTTAATATTAAAAATATGTTTATGAAACCATGTATTCGTAATTTTGAAATTTGAATATAAATTACATTATTATTAACAATGAGTTATTTCAATTTACATATTTTTAAAAATAATGAAGGATATATTCATATAAATCTAATTTATATTAAATATTCAATATAAATATTTAATAAGTTTTCTAAATTTTATTAAAAGTAAAAGCTATCATGTATTTATATACTTATTCCAAAAATCTTAAATAATAATATTTAATAACATTTTTATTAATTTCAAAATTATATAAATATTTAACACTTATAAATATTTAATTATTTTTATGTCATTATTATGTAAATATTTTTTCTTTAAAAAAAATTATTATGTAAATATTTAACACTTACAAACTATTTAATTATATAATAATAATATTTAACACTTAAAAATATTTAATTATATAATAACAATTGATACTTAATTATTGTTATATTATCATTATTTTTTTTCCAAGGAGCTATATTATCATTATATAAATATTTAACAATTGATACTTAATTATTGTTATATTATCATTATTTTTTTTCCAAGGAGCTATATTATCATTATATAAATATTTAGCATTTATATAAATTTCAAAATTTTATAAATATTTAACACTTATATTAATATTTAATTATTTTTAATTATTGGAGTGCTAGTTTTAGTAGTTCAACGTTTTTATTTTTATTTTGCAAAATCAATATTTAGCTATGTTTTATCGGAATTTTGATAGTAGAAATGGATTCAACACCCTCAAAACCCCTTGGGCACCCAAAATTCTAGAATTTGACAACTGTAACCTAGATTTTAAAAAATTACCGTCGGATTTTTTCAAAATAGTGCTCGAAAAATTCATCTATTTCGACTCAAATCGTAGAATCTTTAGACTACATGATATTTAACACTTGGTAAAAATATTTAACTATTTAACAATTGCAAAATATATTAATTAGTGAGGTGCTCTACAACCCAGTATGGTCTAGATGTTGTCACGTTCCTAACAAAATAAAAAATAATTAAAAAAATTCATGTTGGCTTATAAAATAAAAAAATATAAAAAAAAGTAGGCTCATAAAATAAAAAAATTAAAACCAAATAAAAATTTATTAAAAAAATCCATGTTGGCTTATAAAATAAAAAAATAAAAAGCATAGATCAATCTTAAACACGGATCTAGATCAAGCAATTACACTTCGAGAAATTGGATCCCTCTAGGTGCTTGATAGACCCGCGTTTGAAATAGATCTATGTTAGTAAAATAGAATTAGAACGCACACATTTTATTATAAAATACCCACGCATTTGGGCATAATGAATGGTAAAATATCATAGTTTAGTTTTGAAAAGTTGAGTATAATGGATAATACGAATCAGAGTTTAGTTTTGAAAAGAAGTTTGAATTTTTCATTGTACCATATTCAAAACCATTTATTATATATTGTATTCAATTTTGATTTTGAATATATGGTTACTTTTTGTTGCAATTTATCTTATAGTAAAAGTACTTTTTTTTTTGTAAGTACTTTAGTTATTTTTAGTCCCGGTCTAGAGTAAAGTTAAAAATATTTTTGTATTTAATTTTAAATTTTAATAAAATTAATTCCATATTTGTCAAAATATGATTGGCTAAAAAGCTTTGATGGAACTATTTTTATCATTGCCATGGATTAGTTGAAAATGAAAAATAAAATAAAATAAATCATACTTTGGAATTGGTATGTGATACTATGTAATATTTGACATAAATATCTAACAACAAGTAATTGATCTACTAATCCATGCCTCACAGGTGGCAGACATGCTCACCCTCACTACCTCAAGAAATAATCCATGCCTAGCTAAGTGAAAGACATGCTCACCATCACCCACCTCAAGCAGAAATAAGTTGTGGACCACCAGAACTAGCATAACTCGTATGGACTAGAGTGTAAACTGAGCTGTGGTTGGGCCCACTGCTCTCCCTTCGGCCTTAGAAGGAGGTCCCTTCATCCTTAGAAGAGGTTGAAGGCTGGAGCATTTGAGGATTGCAAATTTGGGCTAAATTTTTTTTACCGATGGTAAGTTTTAGTGAATCAATTGAACATTTTCTCGATTCTTTCTCAAATGCAGTGTTCACCAATTTTTTGTTGAAGAAATTCAAAATAATACTCGGAGAAAGATCAGAATAGCAATAGGAAATCCATTTGATGACAGTCAGTCTGTTATGTTGACCATCCAACTGACCATCCAACCCCAGCAGCTTCCGTGCAACGGCCCATCACGAGACTGCTCAGAAAATGGTCAGGGTATTAAATCGTTCTTTTAAAATGATTGCCATTTTCCTTTCAAATGTATGAAGAGATGTGGTGGCATTAATCCAGTTTTACTTCTCTGTTATTTATATAGTAGTTTCACATAATTTATGATATAAATAACAATTTATAGTATAGTGTTTGGGTTATGTAGAAAATAGCAGAGTAGATAGCATCTATATATCAAATTGAGAAAGATAGTGTCCGTACTTTGTGTAGTTAAGCATTGAACTGGTTAAAGGTAGGATTCGAAATTGTATTTTGTAAGGTAGGATTCGAAATTGTATTTTGTATAAGTGGATCGCTGTATTAATTTTGTGTAAAATGCTTTCATATATTTAAAAATGGCTTGAAATTTGAATCCTTAAATAATCAAAATTATATATAGATCTATCTAATAAATCTGTGAAAATCGTGTTCATATATTGAAATTCGAATCCTGCAGGAATCAAAATTATAGATCTCTGTAATAACTCTGCCTAAATAGTTTTCATATATTGAAATTAGAATATTGTAGAAATACAAATTATAGATCTCTGTAATAACTCTATGAAAATCGTTATTACGATAAAGATAAATCCAATTTTCTGAATTAAAATGTAGTTAGATTTGTTCTCATCTTTTAAATTAATAATAATTTAAACTAAATGCTACGTATGTTTCTACGATTTTTTAAATTAAAATCCAGATCCTGATTTTATGAATTAAAATGTAGTTAAATTTGTTCTCATCTTTTAAATTAATAATAATTTAAACTAAATATTACGTATGTTTCTACGATTTTTTGAATTAAAATCCAGATCCTGATTTTCTGAATTAAAATGTAGTTAAATTTGTTCTCATCTTTTAAACTAATAATAATTTAAACTAAACTAAATATTATGTATGTTTCTACGATTTTTTGAATTAAAATGCATGAGGAAACTTTTCAAACAAATGGTGAGAAAAAGGCAAGCTCCTGATCTTTTAGAAAATTCAAACTCGGTTGAGAAGAGTTTTACCTGAGAGTAAGCTAAACGTTCTTCTTTTGATTTTTTACTACCACGTTGGACAATTTTGGAGGTCAATGGGAGTGTAACATCTGTGAAATTCTGCATTCTGACAATAGCAAAGAAACAAATAAAAAATGTTGAAATGATAAAAAAAACCGTTAATGACAACCTTTTCTGCAATGAAAATGAAGCATCCTCTCATATATACCAATTTGATTACGGGAGTTTCTTGGCTTCATCTTATTACAAACTATTGTTATCAAAGATTTATCAGGTATCTCTATACACTTATTACAAATTATTGTTATCAAAATTTATCAGGTATTTGTAGAAGTTATGTTAGTAAATTTATCAAGTATTTGTAAAAGTTATGTTAGTTATATTGGGAGAAATAAAGTTAGGTTCTAAGAGGTATAAAATAAGATATAAGAAAAGATAAGATACTTTTATTAATGTTTAATAAATGGTCACAAAACTAGGTTTATGAGACTAAAAGATACATCCACTTGCAATAATTATTAATTATAATGGCAATTGGGTTAAGTTTGGTATGAATTTTGTTAAGTTTGATTAACTCACAATTTAGGGGTATGCTTTTTGGAACTGTCAACTCCTAATTTATGGTTGAAGAAATATTTTTAGAATTAAGTTTTAAATTATTTATTTAAATATATATTACATTTTAATTTTTAAATTAAATTTATTAATATTATTATAAATAATTAAATTGAAAAAAAATTGATATATTTGAAATTATTTTTACACCATAAATGTTTTTATTAAAATTTAATTAATATTATATATATATATATATATATAAATTTATTTATTTTAAATAATTTATAATTACAAAATTTATCAATTATTATTTTTTTATTCTATTTTTATTATGCATATTTTTTCAAATATTTCACTTAATAAAATTTAAAAATACTTATCAATATATTTAACTAAAAATCAAGAACATTATTTTTTCAAAAATTTGATGCATGGTTTTCAAATTTGTGATGGATCTTTTTACTTTTTTTTGTAGTGGTGTGCAGATTTGGATGGCTTTCTCCATGAGGATTACTTGGATGGCTTTCTTCATGAGGATTTGGATGGCTTTCTGATTAGAAAATGCATTGTATGTATGTATGACATTATTTTTCTTAAATTCAATTTGAATAGCAAGAAAAATGCTTTTTAGATTAAAAAGAAAAAAAGAAATCACCTCTTTCAATTCAAACATTATTTATTATTATAAATTATAAATTGTAATTTTTTTAATTTTAAATATATTTTCATTAATAAAATTCAAAAATATCTATCAATATATTTAACTAAATATTTTTAAAGTGTCTTTCATTTTATCTATAATTATTTTTTTCAATATAAATATATTTTTTATTAGTATAAATTTTAAAATTCAAAAATACTTATTTAACCAAAAAAAATCTTTTGAAGTATCTTTCATTTCATATATAAAGAGATATAAAAATTCAATTGTATTTTTTTTTTTACAGAAATTTATGAAAAGTAAGTAAAAAATCATTTAAAAGTAGTTATGAAATCTATAATATTTTGTATTTTCAAATTAATTTTCTTTTTACATAATTTTATGAAAGTTAATATGAATATCAATCATATCATAACAACAATATCACTAAACTTTTGATTATGATCCTCATATCATAATGTCAATATCACCACTCAACTTCTTTATTATATTTATTATCTTTTTATTTAAGAAAATATATCTTGCATATTATATAATTAATTATACTTGTAGAGAAAGAAAAAAGTAATTTTTGGTTTATTTAATATTTTAAATGGTAAAAATTTATGTAACTTTAATTAAGTGATAATTATTTGTTATTTTATTTTATTAATTTTTTAAATAAATGGTAAGGAGTTATATATTTATGTATTTAAATTAGTTTAAATTTACGTTAATTTAGATTTATTAAATATTTTTAAGGATGAAGTTTCTTAAGGAATAATTTTTTTTATCTTGTCTATTTGGAGAATATGCTATCGTTAATTGACGTAAGGATCGCTTCCTCAAGGATTAAGGCCAGCAATGTGGCCATGTTGTCACATGTTGTGGTTTGGAATTGAGGAAGTTTGTATGTCGTGATAATGGCAATGCCAAGTCTGCCTAAGGGTTAGAGATAGTTTGCAATTTGTTAAGTTTAATTATGTAACATAATAGTATAGATGTTAGTCTTTGGGTTAAAGTAGGAATAAATGGCTCCCTGCGTGGAAGTTGGGCTGTTATAGTTTTTTTTTTTGGAGCAGTTGGTTAAAATTAGCAAGAAACTCTTCAGTTTGGGCATGTAGACTCTTGCAAATGGCAGTCCAGGCATCACTTTTGTAACTCCCGGTCAGGGAGGAAGCTGAAGAGCTTTTCTAGCTGTCATACGAAAGAAAAAGAAGGTAACCTGTAGCGGAGGGAGGGATAATCGGCAATAGCCTGCCATGAATAAAAGCATGAATTCGAATTTTGAGGAAGGGACATCTTGAATCCTCTATTTGTGTGAATTATTTAAGAATGAATGGATAATTTTTTTGTTTCTTCCTTCATTTCCTGAGTTCATGGTAGCTATGTTGTTTGTATGCGTTGAGGCGTTTTTATTACCTGCCATCTAAACTATCCTACGAGTTACATTCACACCAGGGTTTCATTTCAATAGATTTTGGCTCAGAGTCTAACCATTACACCCGTAAATGCCTTGAGGAAGGTCCTGTGGAAAGATCACGTGAAGTAAAACCGTCATTGGATTTGCAGCTCCGTTTATGGACAAACAAAGATGAATTTCAACATTCCGTGATCTGGGTTTTGTGCAGAAGGGAGTCTATTGTGTGACTCATGAGTTTTTTCTCGGGAATCAACTTGGTTGAAGAGATTTGCAGAGTTATCTGAACTGCGTTTTGTGAAGTGCGTGAAGTAACATTGGAACGATTTTTACACTTGATATTTCTTTATTAACGTGATGAGGAGAGGTTAAACAGGGATCTGCCTAATCCTGGCACCAATTTTGGTATCAGAGCAAGGAGAATGCTCAATAAAATAAGGAAAAGAAATGGCTGTTCGTGTTGGTAGAGCTCGAGGTCGTGGCAGAGGAAGACCAGCAGCAAATGCAGAGGTTATGGAGGAGTTGAGAGAGCTAAGAGCATGTATGGCAGCTATGGAGCTGGGAAGACAGAGAGATCCAGTGGCAGGATATGTGAGTGAGACTGAAGAGGAAGAACGTGAAGAGGAGGCACCTCCTATGGCAGAGACACTTGAAATGAGATGTCTTCGATCCATTTTAGGAACCACATCCAGACCAAAGCCTGAGTTGCCTACCTATGAGGGAAGCCTTACTGCTGAACACCTCATTGACTCGATCAATGAGTTGGACAAATATTTTGAGTATGATGAGATTGAGGAGAACATGAAGGTCAGATTGGTAGTGACACGGTTGAAGGGGCATGCATCCCTCTGGTGGGATAGTGTGCAAGCAGAGAGGAGAAGGAAGAATAAGCCACTAATCAAAAGCTGGGATAGGATGGAGGCCAAGTTGAGGGAAAAATTCTTTCCTAAGGATTACCAACTGACTTTGTATAGGCAAATGCAGAATTTGAGGCAAAGAGTGTTGACTGTGAGAGAGTACACTGAGGAGTTTTACAAAGTAAACTTGAGAGCTGGTTATGTGGAGGAATCAGCCAAGAAGACTGCCAGGTATGTAAATGGCTTGAGGATGGATATCCAGGATGAAATCAACATGATATCACCTAGGACAATGGAAGAGGCCTACCAATGTGCCTTGAGAGCAGAAGAGAAGCTATTGAGGAAACAAAACTTCAATAGAGGAAGAGGTCCAGCCAAAGGGAGAGGACAACCAGCTGGAAGGGAGAAGTTTACAGCCCAAAAGGGAGAGTCCAACAATTTGAATCAGCAGGAGCAACAAGACAGAAATAGTGACCCCAGAGGAAGAAGACCCTACCAGGGAGGTAGAGGTAGAGGGAGAGGCAGAGAAATTGCCTTTAGATATTACAAATGTAACAAGTTGGGTCATAGATCTTTTGAATGCCTGGAGAAGGAAAACATAGGACATAGAGGGGCCTATGTAGCTCAGAAGGAGCAGCAACAAGAGAAATTACTAGTGGCTGAAAATCTATTTGAGACTGGAGAGGCTTTGATGATAAACAAAGTCTTGTTGAAACTTGAGAATGAAAGTGTAGAACCTGCTCAGAAGAAAGCCTTGTTCAGGACTATGTGCATGGTCAAAGGAAAGTGCTGCAAGATGGTGATTGACAGTGGGAGTACTGAAAATATGGTTTCCACAGAGATGGTGGAGAAATTGATCTTGAAGAAGATCAAACATCCAGTTCCCTACAAGGTATCCTGGTTGCACAAAGAACATCAAATCCTGGTAAGTGAGCAATGTGAGTTTGATTTACAAGTAGGTACATATAAAGATAAAGTAATATGTGATGTTATGCTCATGGATGTCTGTCATGTTCTTTTGGGAATACCTTGGCAGTTTCACAGGAAGATAGTGCACGATGGTAGGAGGAATTGCTATAGTTTTGATAAGGATGGAATGAGACATGTCTTACTTCCTCTGCAAGAAGGTAGTACAGTAGAGCAGCAAGAAGCAAAAGTCTTGATGTTGATCGACAAAAAGTATTTGTAGCAGTTTGAGGAGGAGGAAGTGAACTACGCTGTGATGTGCAAGCCCAAGGTAGTAATGATGAAGACTACTATTTCAGATCTGCCTGAAGAGGTTCAGAGAATGTTGGCTGAATTTGGTGACATAGTGGTGGATGATTTACCCAATGAGTTTCTGCTAAAGAGAGATATCAACCATCACATTGACTTCATTCCGGGAGCTAGCTTACCCAACAAGGCATCCTATAGGTTGACACCTCAGGAGAATGAAGAGATCAGGAAGCAAGTGCAAGGACTGTTGGATAAGGGGTTGATGAAGAAAAGTCTAAGCCCATGTGCGGTGCCTGCGATGTTGAGCCCAAAGTAGAGTGGTGAATGGAGGATATGCACAGACTCACGAGCCATTAATAAAATAACCATCAGATATAGGTTTCCATTGCCCCGGATGGATGACATAATGGATTGTCTGAGTGGGGCAACATACTTTACTAAGATAGATATGAAAAGTGGATATCATCAAATCAGAATTAGAGAGGGGGATGAGTGGAATACAGCCTTCAAAACTAATGAAGGGTTGTATGAGTGGCTGGTTATGCCATTCGGGTTATCAAATGCCCCAAGTACTTTTATGAGATTGATGAATGAAGTCTTGAGGGACTTCATAGGAAAATTTGTGATAGTCTACCTGGATGATATACTGATTTTCAGTCAGTCAAAGGAAGAGCATCTAAGGCATCTGAGATATGTCTTGGAAAGGTTGCAAGTAGAGAAGTTATTGGTGAACATTAAGAAGTGTTCATTTCAGAAATCTGAGTTGGTGTATTTGGGCTTCGTGGTTTCGAAGGATGGTTTAAAGATGGATCCGGAGAAGGTGCAAGCAATCGTGGATTGGCCTTCACCCCAAAGCATATTTGAGGTAAGAAGCTTCCATGGCTTAGCAAGATTTTATAGAAAATTCATAAAGAACTTTAGTGGCATTTGTTCACCCATTGTTGAGACTATTAGAAAGGACAAGCAACCATTCAAATGGACAGCACGAGCTGAAAATAACTTTTAGCTGTTAAAGAAAAAGATTACTGAGCAGCCCGTGTTGGGGTTACCAGACTTTAGAAAACTGTTCCAAGTTACATGTGATGCTAGTGGGATAGCCATTGGGGCTGTGCTCAGTCAAGAAGATAAACCAGTGGCCTATTTTAGTGAGAAACTAAACGATGCAAAACATAAATATTCCTCATATGATAAAGAATTCTATGCTATAGTCCAAGCCTTGAAACATTGGAGGCATTATTTGATGCCTCAGGAATTTGTATTGTATTCTAACAACCATGCTTTGCAGTACATAATGCAACAGCCTAAATTGAATCAGAAACATGCCAAATGGGTAGAGTTTCTGCAGAGTTTCACTTTTCTGTTGAAGCATATTAGTGGACAATCAAATCGTGTAGCCGATGCATTGAGCATGAGAGCCTTAATCATACAGGAAATTTAGGTACAAGTTTTAGAATTTGAATATCTTAGAGATTTATATGAATTTGACAATGATTTCCAATGTGCATATAGAGCATGCAAGAACCCTGTGGAAGTGGACAGAGAGTTGTGGGTTGAATATATGTTGCAGGATGGTTTACTTTTCAAAAACAGTAAATTGTGTATCCCAAGGTGCTCAATGAGGGAAAACCTGATTCAAGAGAAGCACAATGGTGGAATGGCTGGTCACTTTGGAAGTGATAAGACTTATGGACAGCTAAGTCATTTTTACTTCTGGCCCAAGATGAGGTCTGAAGTTGAGAAGTTTGTGAGCAGATGTAGAATTTGTCAACATGCAAAAGGAAGAAGCCAAAACACAGGATTATATACACCATTTCCTGTTCCTACTGGACCTTGGGATTCTGTGAGTATGGACTTTATCTTAGGATTGCCAAAGACACAGAAATGAAATGATTCCATCTTTGTAGTGGTTGATAGATTTACTAAAATGGCACATTTCATTCCCTATTTTAAGACAAGTGATGCCACTCACATAGCAAACTTGTTCTTTAATGAAGTGGTGGAGTTGCATGGTTTCCTAGAAGTATTATCTCCGATAGATATACGAGATTCACAGGTCACTTTTGGAGAACATTGTGGAAGAAGTTGGGTACTAAGTTGAATTTCAGTTTAGCTTATCATCCACAGTCTGATGGTCAGACTGAGGTAGTCAACAAGACTCTGGGTAACATGTTGAGGAGCTTGGTTGGAGGAAATCCAAAACAATGGGATAGAGTGTTGGCACAAGATGAGTTTGCCTATAATGACTCGCCAAATAGAAGCACATGTATGAGCCCATTTCAGATCTTATATGGTATGCATCCTAGAGGAGTGTATGAATTGCGAGATTTGGGACAGTTGGAAAAGAGGAGTGCGGATGGAGAAGAGTTTGCAGCTAGAATCAGAGAGCTACATGAAGAAGTTAAGGAAAGGCTTCAGAGCAGTAATGCAAATTACAAAGCGAGGGCTGATTCCAAAAGAAGAGAAAAGAATTATGAGGTGGGAGACCTAGTGTTAGCCCATCTGAGAAAGGAAAGGTTTCCTAATAGAGAGTACCACAAACTGAAAATGAAGAAGATTAGGCCATGCAAAATCCTTAGAAAGTTTTCTGCAAATGCTTATGAGATGGAAATGCCAGCAGGAGTTGGCATATCTCCTATTTTCAATGTTGCTGATATATATCCCTTTACAGTAGATGATGCAGGTCAGTTCAGGTTGCAGGGGACAAAGATGTTGATGAATATTTGAAATGGCTGAAGAAGATGCCAGTAGCACAGAAATTGGAAGCTGAAGAGATCTTGGACACTAAGGTGGCAAAGAGTACTAGACAGAAGGAATATCTGGAGTATTTGGTCAAGTGGAAGGCACATCCTCTAGAGGATGCCACTTGGGTGAGTGCAATAGAATTAGAAGCTAAAGGATTCTCTGTTGTTGATTTGATGAACAGGGGTTCTTTGCTTTTCGCCCTAAGATTCTGATGCAGGAGCATCCAATTAAGGCCAGCAATGTGGCCATGTTGTCACATGTTGTGGTTTGGAATTGAGGAAGTTCGTATGTTGTGATAATGGCAATGCCAAGTCTGCCTAAGGGTTAGAGATAGTTTGCAATTTGTTAAGTTTAATTATGTAATAGAATAGTATAGATGTTAGTCTTTGAGTTAAAGTAGGAATAAATGGCTCCCTGCGTGGAAGCTGGGTTGTTACAGTTTTTTATTTTTATTTTTGGAGCAGTTGGGTAAAATTAGCAAGAAACTCTTCAGTTTGGGCAAGTAGACTCTTGCAAATGGCAGTCCAGGCATCATTTTTGTAACTCCCGGTCAGGGAGGAAGCTAAAGATATTTTCTAGATGTCATACAAAAGAAAAAGAAGGAAACCTGTAGCGGAGGGAGGGAGAATATGCAATAGCCTTCCATGAATAAAAGCATGAATTCGAATTTTGAGGAAGGGACATCTTGAATCCTCTGTTTGTGTGAATTATTTAAGAATGAATGGATAATTTTTTTGTTTCTTCCTTCATTTCCTGAGTTCATGGTAGCTATGTTGTTTGTATGCATTGAGGCGTTTTTATTACCTGCCATCTAAACTATCCTATGAGTTACAATCACACCAGGGTTTCATTTCAGCAGATTTTGGCTCAGAGTCTAACCATTACACCCGTAAATGCCTTGAGGAAGGTCCCGTGGAAAGATCACATGAATTAAAACCGTCATTGGATTTGCAGCTCTGTTTACGGACAAAAAGAGACAAATTTCAAAATTATGCGATCTGGGTTTTGTGCAGAAGGGAGTCTATTGTGTGACTCACGAGTTTTTTCCTTGGGAATCAACTTGGTTGAAGAGATTTGCAGAGTTCTCTGAACTGCGTGAAGTAACATTGGAACGATTTCTACACTTGATATTTCTTTATTAATGTGATGAGGAGAGGTTAAGTAGGGATCCGCCTAATCCTGGCACCACTCAAAGGGTTGAGTCATGAAAGAGAGTGCTCGAAGGATTGCCTAATTCATGTTACTGCATAGAGATTCAAGCTTTTATCCCTTTGGTAAGCCTACAAAGAATTATAATCTTTCATATCACATTGTTTCTATGATATTGTTGTATTTTTTTTATTTTTTATTTTTGAGGTAGTAATCGCTGGCTTACCTCACTTAATACTTTCAGATTCTAAAAAATTAACCAAAATAATTACAGTCTACGAAACATTCTCTGAATCTCGATTTGAATTAGTATTTTCAGTGGTTTGATGGATTTATTGTGAAATATTCGTTCTATGATAGAATGCTGAAACATTCTTTAGAATATTATAGAAAATTGAAGAATATTTAAAGAAATACATAGTACTTGAGATATTTTTGCCAACTTGTCTAGTTAGGATATTTGTTTGTTTGATTTTCACTTTTTTGACTGCCGTGAATGAAAGTCTATTTCTGATCCTGATTTTAGGTTAGTTTGGAGGATTATTTTGAAACCTTCCTGAGGATTTTCAAATAATTTAGTTTTTATTTCATTTGCTAAGATGTTTGCAATGCTCGTTTTCACCATTAAATGATTCTAAAACCCTAGATCAGATGTGTAGCTGCGGATGTAATACTATGGAGGAAAAAGCAAACCTCAGCAAGCGTTCTTGCTGGTGCTACTGTTATCTGGCTCATGTTTGAGTGGCTTGGATATTATGTACTCACACTTATTTGCCCTGTTCTCATACTGGGCATCACGATCTTGTTCGTCTGGTCCAACGCAACAACCTTTATTAATAAGTAAGTTATTGTGCTCCTTGGCCTGTGTACCATTATAATGTGCTCTTGTTGAAGTTTTAATGGTTGTTTGACATTTTCCACTTATCTCAACAATAACAGTTAAAAGATGATCTCCTTTGGTAGATATAAGCAAAGTTATGACATGATTTTGATGACATGATTTCGATTGTCTGACTGAAAATACCCTTGATAATTTGTATTTGCAAACAACTGGTGCGTATCCCTCAAATATCATTTTCTAAACAACTATTTCAGGATGTGGCTTCTGCTCTTATATTTGAAATCAACCGATTGTTTGTTGTTATACACGATATTGCATCTGGGAGAGATTTGAAAAAGTTTCTTATGGTATGTGCATCTCAAATCTCAGCTATATCTGTTAGTTCAGTATTTTTCTTGCTATATCCGTTAGTTCAATATTTTGCTTGCTTTTAATGGTGTGTGATTCTCTAAATTTGAATCAGAATATTTTGATTAGAGACTATTCAAATCTATAAGCTTAGTTACAGGACCAGTTTCAATGGGAAGAAAATGTTGCACGCAAAAATCCGATGACATTTAGAGGCTCTTTAATTGCAGAAGTGTGGCGACATGACAACTTACACCAGCGTGAAAGTTGAAGTTGTAAACATATCTAGCTAGTTTAATTATGATTGTTTGAGGATACGAGAATGTTGATTTTACCATACCCTGCAGAACTGCCCCTATAGCAAGTAGCAACAGGGCCTACAAGATTTTTCATTGATATGTGTTTGGAGGAGTTGATGCAAAAGGCAATGGAATTTTCAATCTTGTCATTGATGTGTGTTTGGAGGAGTTGATGCAAAAGGCAATGGAATTTGGTAGATTGCATTTGGCAATGGATTCAAGAGAAATAGTTTTAAGAGTGTTTCCTATTATTGTTAATTTGTTGAATAATATGCATAGGGCGTTTGTAGACAAACGAGCAAGCTTATAAATTGAAATATGGAATATGTTAGGCCTTGGAGCACCCTAGTCTATATTTAAAAGTCTATATTGAAATATTAATATGTTCTAAGTTTGTTACTTAAATTATATGCTTCTTTTGACTAAGGATTTTTGTCAAACTAGATATTAACAGAAAGGATGTATGAATGAAGTTTGCCAAAAGTTTCAAAATTCAAAGAGGCACCAACCAGATTCTTGATTATTGTTTTTTTTACCATGTGGTGTTATTGGAAAATGAAAATTGTTTTAAAATGCATCTTTAAAAAATAAAATAAAAAATATTATTGATATGGTTTAAATTGTTTTTTTAAATATTTTTCATTATTGGTATGGGTTAAATTCTTTTTTTAAATATTTTTCAGACTGAAAAATGAATTTCCATTGGATATATCAACTCTCTTTTTGAATTGTTGAAATTATCCCTATTCAAAATACCAACTCTCTTTTTGAAGAGTTGAAATTCTCCCTATTCAAAAGGACAAACAATATTTTTATTCGATTTGGGCAGCACAATTGTTTTTGGATGTACAGAGGATGTTTCAATGCCGGTGTTTTGAATTTGAATTTGGGAGATGTGACGCTTTCTTTAGGCTTTTATTCAGAGAAATTTGACAACATTTGAGGATATTTAAGTGAAGAATGAATGCTACAACATCTTGTTTTAACATTAATGGCTGTAAAATTAGTCATGACTGTTTAAAATTTTGGATTCATATTTGTTTTTAATTTTAAAAACTATTATTAATTGGAGTCACTTTGGTTTACTAATAAATACATAAAAAAGTTACAAAATGCTACCAATTATAAATTTTTTAGCAAAAATATTTAAAAAAAATTAGATGCTGTCAAATTGCTAACACTTATATATAATTATATGTTGATATGTAAAAAATAATTATAATATCATAATGGAAAATTATATGTAAATATGTAAATAATAATAATACCATTATAATGAAAAGGTATGCCATACAATATTATGGCAATGAACCACGTTTTTGAATGATTAATAAACAAATTTTGATTTTTTAAATTTATTATAATGTAAAAAATGGCATTCTATATATTAATTAATTAATTAATATTTAAGATTTTATTTATCTAAAAAATTGTTTTTTATTCTTATATATATTTATTTAAAGCAGGGACTAAGGGTTTCGAGGGTTTCCGGCCACACGAGAAGACATACATGGAGAGTTGATCAATTCAAGCAAAACTTAAAGCTCATCGATGAAAACGAGACTCAGATTACAAAAGCTCTCAGTGACGATAATTACAAGACTCAATTTGAGTCCTCTTTTATTTATCAATTAATTAATTAGACCTAGCCCTGTTATGGATAAAGGCATCAAAACTCTGTTTTTTTTTCGTTATGTTGCCAATTCGAATCCCTTAGTGGCAATTTAAAAAGCAATCAGAGTGACAATGCCACTGTGTTTATTTACAACCAGATTTAATTTAAAAAGCAATTAGAATGGCAATGCGACTATGTTTATTTACAACCAGATTTTCAAATACAACTAATAAAATGTCCACATGATCTCTTTTCTAACCCCAAAAATGTATTATTATTTAGCATAAATGCCTACAATAACATCATACATTGCAACTTTATTATAATTTGAATTTCCTTTAAATGAACTTAAATGTTTTATTGAATGTTATAACTTTGAAAAGTAATCAATAAAAAAATATTGATACACCTAACTTCTTATAAATTTATTACTCATGATGCATGTCTATATCATGCCATATAATTGAGATTCAATACTTATAGATAGGTTATTATATCAGATGACATAAAAAATTTGGAAAGCTCTTAAATTTATATAATAAAATGACTTGCTTGCTCTTATGTATTTTGATTTGTAAAATTGAAATATATTCTAAATAATTTGAAGGTGTTAGGTTCATAATGAGATTTATGCAAATGTATCTTTAATAGGTAAGTGCAATTATTATGGTATGAATTTAAATAAGACTCATATTTATAAGAAATAAGATTTGTAAAATTGAAATATATTCTACATCATTTGAAGGAATTAGGTTTATAATGAGATTTATGCAAATCTATCTTTAATAGGTAATTGCAATTATTATGGTATGAATTAAATAATACTCATATTTATAAGAAATAAATTTGCCTTTAGATATTGCCAAATCTATTGTTTAAAAAGATGAATTTATTGGAATTTTATACATATTGATGTATTAATATGATAATGATAAAATAAGTTATGAAAAACTAGAACTAATATCAATTAATCAATTTTTATAATGAAATTATGAATCTATTGAAATTAGTTTATTATTTGAATCTATTGGAATTTTATTCACATTGGTGTAGTAATATCAATTGGAACTAATATCAATTGATCAATTTTTATAATGAAACTAGTTCAAGAACATATCAAGGTCAAGATGAAAGCTTCACATAATTAGATCAATTTATATAATGAAATTGGTTCAAAAACATGTCAAGGTCAAGATGAAAGCTTCACATAATTAGATCATTTTTTATAATGAAACTAACTTTCAAGAACATGTAAGGTCAAGGTCAAGATGAAAGCTTCACATAATTAGATGAAATAACTTTATTCACATTGGTGTAGTAATATCAATTGGAACTAATATCAATGGATCAATTTTTATAATGAAACTAGTTCAAGAACATATCAAGGTCAAGGTCAAGATGAAAGCTTCACATAATTAGATGAAATATCTCGAGAATATTGTCAAACAGTTTGGAATGGAAAGGTATAAGCTAGTAAGCACTCCCATGGAGGTAAACCTTTGATCTCTAAAAGCATATGTGCCTTTAGACTTAATGATATATGGAAAACATGAAGTTTGCATGATAAGAATGACATAAGTAGCCTCTCTATGCATTGCACTAGAATCACATCTTACAAAGATCAAATCCTCTATCTCCATGAAAACTTCATTGTTTATTGGCATAAGTATTTCTAACATTTATTGATAGCTTTTAAAGAAAATTTTGGGAATACTTTCTCAAGTACAAGTTAAATGTTCTTGAACCATTCAAGGAGTGCAATGGTTGGGAGTGAAAAATAAGATTCCCACATAGCAAACACTAGGACGTACATATAATAGTTAATGTCATATACAAGTATTGTAAATATATTGATATTTGTAAAAGGGTTACTTTCTCATATATTCCACAATACATCAATTCGATAACATAAAAATAGAACTGATGTGAATATGACAAGGACATTCTTAAGAGCAAAAATATATCAAACAACTTTAGATTGAAGTTATCTATACAATAATTCACCAACTTAATTATAGAAGCCTAAGACATGAAACAAATCACACTTGAAGAGTCAAGGAGTAAAAGAGAACCATATAAAAATCATTTCAAAATGCACATGTGTCATAAGCATAATATAAAAGATAACAAAAAAAACTTTATAGGGTACAATTAAGAGTCCAAAGCATATAAGCCCTTCAATTTATAAAAGAAAGACATGGTTAGAAATGAGAGACTATAATGTGTAGTCATCATAGTGGTCCCAATACCAAGCTCATGCATATTGTTTTTTTCTACAATCACCACTCCACATCCCTTTAAAGAAAATTTCAAGAAAATTTCAAAACTGTACAAACTTTTAGATTGTTTTGCTAAAATTTTATATACTTTCACTAATTGTTTTGCTAAATTAAATAAAATTATCTAATTAACTTTTCAAAATTTAAAGAACTTATGAAAAATATCTTTTAATTTTGTAATATCAAGGTACACTTTATATTAAATTTTGTAGAATTAAGGAAAGATTAAACAATTGTTCATCCCTCTTTAAAAACAAAACAAGAGCTGCATGTAATTTAGTCCTTTCCTTTTATATGATAAAATTAATGTTTTTTAACAAATACATTTGTGAATGTAAACTTTTTTTAACACAGTATTACGTGATAAAAAAGAGCAAAAAATTAGTTGTTAATTCACCTACATTTAATATGTACAAGTTTTGAGTGATGGCTTCGTGTGCTTGTGTTACACCCAAGTTATGAAGTTCTTGTGTTGGACTTTCATATTGCTAAAATAATCTCATGAAAAAGTAGTAAGCATTTATTTTAAAATCATTTCATTGTGGCATACTTACTAATGCAATTGCACCGTTCCTGTGTCTTCTCCTTTAAAAAATAATTGTCAAAGCATTTTAAGGTAGGCACATTTTCCAAAGTTTAGTGTTTTGTATGGTCAATTTTCAAGAAGAAAAAATGATTGTGTAATTATTTTGACTCAGAGTTAGCAGTGCAATTTGTTACCATAATTTAAAATGGACTATTGAGTTTGTCGTGGTACAAAAAAATAATTCCTAGCATGTAGAATGTTATTAAAGTTTTTTTCAGACCATTTTCCAAATAAAGAAAGTTTACTTTACCAACTTTGTGCAAAGTTTGGTTGTAGCTATCCCTCATATTTTCTATAGTAATGGTTTTTTTTTGCTTGAATATCCCTGACTTGCGGGAGTGGCTTGTGGAATGAGAAACCATGACCCAAGGTCAGCTAAGCCGTCAAAATCACCCGGGGATCTCACTTGTCCTGGACCGCACCAACCTCAATTTGAATGGGTTCTTGGGTGTCGCCTCCAAACTAAGTCACCCCTAAGGGGACTTGAACTCGAGTTGCCTTGCTGATGAGACCCATACCTTAACCGAGTGAGTTAGTGGGAATTGACATATAGTAATGCTTTATTTAGATGTGGGTTTGTATTACAAATTTACAATTCAATTTTTGACTTGTATTACAAATTTACAAATATTTAAATTGAGAACAAAAAATACTAATTATGAATACTAAGTGTGTTGCAATTGAATCCTAGGATTGGTGTTTTATGAGATGGGAAGTTGCACACATTATTCCTTTAACTTGTTTTCTAGAAATGAATGCGGGTGTAGAGAACATCAGATCACAGGTGCCTTGGTATGAATTTGTAGTATATGTTCACTTTGATCTAAAATTTTAAAAGAATAACAAATCTATTTACGTTCACATCCATCTTTGAAATTTATTTAGGATGGGATGGAAAATGAAGAGGAAACCTTCTTAAGAACTAGCATAGAGAATTGGGTAGCCAAGCAAGTTTGCAGACTACTTAGTTGGGTTGTCTAGGATGCACAAGCAACTTTATGCAATTCATAGAATGGAAGCTTGGCTGGATAGAACTCTTGTCAAGTTTCTTGATGGCTTATGTTATAAAAAACATTACTACAGGCCTGTGTTAAAGATTAGAATTCTAAGTTGGTTCGAGGTTAAAGGAAAAACAATTCATAATTTCTATTCCAGGAAAAGAGAGAAAGTACATTCTACATCTACACATTGCAGTCTAAGATCATCACGTTGATTCATTTCACATCACAAAATGACAAAAAGGAACCAAGATTTGTGACTATTAAGTGTCTATCAATAGATCTAAAAACACCCACATGGCCATCACTGAAAAATTGACTTCCAAGCCTCTATAGCATGTCATAAAATTATGCATTTTTAGGTCCATGGGCCACATTCGAAAAGAATCATCATTAACCCTTATACCAATCAGACTTAATTTTGAATAGAAAAATACCATTGCATGAAAGCTACCATAAAAACTGAAAATGCATTTTTGATAAGCTTCAAAAATCCAATGTGAGAAGCTCAAAGGTTGATTAATTCATAAATGTGATAGAGAATTCAACCACTTGTTCGTCCTTGCAGTCCAACACCTTCCAGTGCCATGATTTTAGTTGTTTTTATCCTGATTCCTATGTGAGTAAAATTCCTATCTAAAATGTAGCTTGGGTCATGAAATGGACTGTCTACCTTCTCTTTTAATGTAGCACAAACATCATATGTCATTCCACTTTAAATTGTTCCATTACAATTTCCAAGTGTCAAGAACCAACCTCAAAAAAATTCCATGTAATTGATGAGTTGTATAATTACATACAAAAATAGGGGTAACCATGGAGTTAATGCCCGAATTGAATCCTAGTACCTCTAAGGAAAACCTGCAAGCCCATCACATTTTTGAATCTTAGACAAACTTAGATGGTCCATTTAAATCAAAACCATGAACCTATTTTACTCAGTGTGTGAAAATGACCGACTAAGTCATACTGTAAACAAAAAGAAATAGATAAGCTACTTGTGGTAATAGGAGCATAGGTTCATGTTGTTAGGTACATATGGCCAGGACATTTGCACATATGGGATGCAAATCTCTTATACCCTATTGCAGTTAATGACTTCCTCACATACATTGCTTTATGTAAGAGTTGTAACTTGCAAATAGATAACGAGGCAGAGATGACTTGGAAGATGAAGAAATAAATACGAAGTGGTGAACAATTAAGATGAAAAAAGAAAGCCGAAGAGGTGATATATACTAGAATTGATATGGCCAGTAGTTGTTAGGTTTATCTTGTTCTTCTTTTTTGACTATTTTAGCTGGTAGGTATTTTCAAGTGATAAGCAACATGTAATGTTCTAGGATTACAGGTTATAGTTGGAACGTGGGAGGGGTGGGGAGGTTTTTCATCTTTTAGAAGTTTCCCAGCCCAAAATGTTATTGTATGCTTGTTCTTAACATTCTATACAACTAAATTGAGATGAGGAAAAAATGGATGAATGTTTTAAGCATTTCTTTTTACTTTAAATGGTTAGGGTTGATTATAAACTATAATGAGATTGGATTTCAAGGATGTTGAAGAAATTGTTTACCTTTTGGTGTATGGTGTATTTTAAGCTTCTAATTTACCTCATGAAAACTTCATGACAATGAACATTGTATTGGAATCTATGTTGTGGATCTAGTTATGTGGAATAGTAGGACAATTTTGCATCTCCGGAGTCACTATGTTTATGCCTTATATTGTCTCTCAAATGTAGATTTCATTCCTTTATCTCAATGTTGCAATTCAAATATTATTTTATGCTAGATATAAGATCTTTCGCAATCTTCAATGATTGAATAGATAATTATTCTACCACCCATATATACTTACTTTTTATTGTTTTGTCTATAGCTTGTTTTCAACACCAACATCCCTTGCAATGCAATTTTCTTTGCACATCCCATTATTCTACATGAATCTTTTAATTTTATTAGGATACATCATGATATGGAGCTGTCAAACTCAAAAAATATTTTGATTTGTTTTTACAAAGCCTAATTTAATCAATCGTTGGTTTTAAAGAATTATTTTTTAATGATTTTAACTGGTAGAATTAGAGAAAAGAGCAATTTGTTGCAAAATATCTACTTGGAGGTTTTTAGATTTGGAAAAATGTCTTACCTCAATATGTTTGCAACTTTTGAATTGTCAAGATATTGCAACTTTTTTTTTTCATGTTAAGAGCATAAAAATTATTTACGAGAAAGGGAAGGTAAAGGAAATGAGCATGTTTACAAGTAGAGAATGCCTTGCAAGTAATATCAATGGATTATATTAATCTTATATTTATGCTTCTATATTGGTGTTGTATAGGAAGGTGGAGGTAGAAGCTTGGCACTAGACCTTCAGGAACAGATTGACGAGACATTGGAGGAGATAACCCCAGGTTGTATTCTAGAGTTACTAGCATTGCCTTTGGGTGAGGATCATCGTTCTAAAAGAAGTAATTCAAGGTGTACAAAAATCCTATGGGATATTGGAGGAGGGGGTGATGTGGCACCTCTGGGATGATTCACTTGTGAAAAATTCATGAACTAATCTTTCTCACTTTTAACAGTTGTTGAGTAGGTCTGCAGAAGACCTGTTTTGAGAGGTTAGCATCGTGTTAATTCACACATGGTTTCAATTGACCTAAAATATTCACTTCTTGTGATATACCAATCCTCTTGTGCTCATGCATGAGTCGTCAAATCAAGAACAAATAAATTTATTATATTTTGCAATAACTTGGTGCTATAATGCATGACTAGGATTTTGTGTTGGGTTTCTTCATTCCTTTTCTTGGTTGGTCACATGATTCCTTAATAATGGTTGTTATGGTTGGGTGATATTGGGGTTTTTAGATTGTGAGACTAAATGATAGCCTTTGGTTACGTAGCATGATTGAATTTTAGTATCTATATTTACCTTCTCACATTTTGTGGGGTGGTGACAAGTATCATGGTGTAATAGATCCTTCTGCTTTTGGTTTTCTGCTGCAGAGTTATAGATCCATATTTTAGTAGTTGTTGGGATTTAGTTTTGGTGAGAAAGTTTAGATTTATTTATCTCTTATCTTGAAATTCTTGTCATGAGCTTCTTGATATCTTTGCACGAGGGTTTTTGTTCCTTTTCATCATGCTTACAGTGGTTGTCCTGTTCTTGTTTTACTTGTCTCTAACCTTCTCGTGTGGAATATGTTTTGACATTTTCAGGGGCATGGATGTCTAGTATGGTAATGGTGAGATCAAGAAATGAACCTATGCTTAGGACTTAGTTGCTTGATGGTTATATTTTTATATCTATAAGTGATATCATTGTTTTATTTAATCAATTTTGTTTTGGCTCAATATTCTAACATGGTCTCACTCTTCTAATAATGATGATGCTTCTCACGTGGTATCATATATATTTTTTTCATTGGAACACGTCATGGGAAAAACCTCAGGTACTTCCCCTCATTTTGAGGATGGTACTCAAGGTAAACCATCGGCCCTGATTACGGGGCCTAACTTGGTGGGGACATCTAGTGAGGTCCTTGCATAGCCACTCGAGGATTTGATCCCAAGATCTTTTGATTGCGATTATAACACTCAACCACTTGAGCTAACCCACTGGGCTATGTGGTATCATATCCTACTCATTATGCTCTTGCATATTTAGTTGTTTTCTTTAATCCAAATTTTTAGTGTTTAATTTAACTAATTAGACATCTTGTATATGTTTTTGGTCATTAGCTTCTTGTTTATCTCGCATTAGAGAGTAGCTTCTTTTATCATGTTGTTGGAGATTGTTCCTATTAATTTGTCACTAACATATTTGTGTGGTAGATGATTTTTTGACATTTTAGGAGCATGCATCTCTAGCTTTTTCATGATAACAACAAGAAACCATCTAATGCTCACTATTCTAGCAATTGCTTAATGTCCATACTTTTCCATCTATGTGATATCTTATAATATGTGATCATATTTTCTTTTGCTATTTTCTTGAGTAAAATCAATCTTTGAATCTATGTGATATCATGTCTTATATCATAATGGCTTATCCTTTATTAATAGTGTTTAGTTTCTTTATCATGTATTGAAAATGTTGTATCTAGTTCATGTATTGATTATCTCTAACATTCCTATACAGAAGCATTTCCATTTTCAAGGCATTCATCTCTTGCATGTTAACATGGAAACAAGAAATGACAAGTCATTTCATTTTTTTTATATGTGATATCATGATTTGATCCTAATTTTTTATATGTTGATCATGTTAAACATTTTGATCTATCCTTATATGTCATGTCCTGTTTATTTCGATCACATTTTACTAAATATTTATATGGCCTTGAGCAATCTCATATCATCATTTCATATATCATGTCTTGGGCTTATCATGTTTATGCTTTACTCTTGGAAGTTCTTTGTGCATATTAGCTCTCTGTGTACTTCACTTCTCATGTATTTTTGAAGAGTTATGGGGAAACTTGGTTCTGACATTCCTTCCTATCCTAAGCATATGTTTTGATTACCTCTGTTCATTCAACATTGTTCCTCATTGATCAACTTATCCTTGGCAACAAAGTTTGGTCGTATTTGCTTCTTTATCTCAGCTGTTTAAAGTTGTCCTTCAAGGGGAATGTAATGTAATCTCAATCACTATATTCCAGATATAATGTAATGAAGCACCATCTTTTACTGTTAACGTCATGATGATTATCTGCACGATATCATTTTTGATGGTAGACCATCAGGGTCTTGTATTCATGATGAGGTCTATTGCAAAATTTTATTGCATCTTTCAACTGTTAGTTGATTTCTAGTTTTGATGATTGTTGTGGTGTTCTAGGCATTTTTTAGTTGGATCTAGTAGCCACTATGGATTCTCCTTTAGATCTAGGCAATTTGTTGTTGGATCTCTTGACACATGTTCTAGGCATTTTGCTGTTGGATTTAGCAGCCGCTAAGGATTCTCTTGAGGTATAGGCATTTTGCAGTTGTATCTTGTTGCCACATGTTCTATTGTATTGGCCATACATTGTTGTGGTAGAGTTCATCATACAACTTGGTTCAGGTGCAATTTCATGGTTTAGTTAGAAGTGATTGTTATCTTCATCTACTCCATGAGGCGAAGTGTTTTTTTATTCGCAGCTAATGGACATTCTGAAAGTTGTCATCAAGGGGGATGATATGTAATGCCATCTTCCTCCATTTTTGTATTCTATCTCCTAGTCATCATTAAGGGGAAGTTTTTGGAATATGCAATAATCACTGGATGTAATTGGAAGGTAATAATGTTCAATCTTATGTAAAAGAGTTATCCCACATGTAATTTGTAATAATTCACTCTTATTACCTTTTATTATATAAAGATGTGAAATTACATTTATCCCACATGTGTTATGGGATGTAATTCCTCTATTACATCTTGGTATATAATGAGGTGAGGAGTCATTGTAAAATAATCGAGAATTCAAAAATTCACATATGAACACAAGGATGTGTCATGTAATGTGATTATGGAGTGGGATGTGATGCTCATGTGTGGGAGCTCTATTGTAAGTTTGGATATTATTGATGATTAAGAAGATTTCAACCTTCCCATGGATGTTTCCCCATTTGGGATTTTACCATATATATTTTCTGTTCTCTTGTCTATTATCTTATCTCCATTTTATTCATGTTCATGTTATTTGTTGCTTATTATGATACAAGGCTAGATCAGCTCTTGCTATGCATGTTTTGTATTGTTGTATGAATTTATCATATTCTCAATATTCGAACACAGATTTGGAGACTATAAAGAATGAACCTATGGGTCGCATTCACATGCTTGATATGTTGGAATCATATATTGAAGAATTCATTGTGATGTTTTGATCACAATGCACTGTGCTTAAGTGTTGTGACAATGTATGAGATGCACCTGCAACAATTAATTAATAAGAATATGCAAAATAGCAGAAATAATAGAACATAATCACTTTTATATTGATCACGGGCCACTTCGAGGGGCAACCTCCTTTGAGCAAGCTCAATACAATTAACTTCACGGTCCCTTCAATGACCTCAACACACTTATATACTAAGTCTATGCCCAATACTATGAGTCAAAACCATGGGACATATAATACTACAAGACGACTTACAAAGCATATGCGTCCAATACTATGGGTCAATACTATGGGCTAATATAAACTACGGATCAACAAATACTACGGGACGACTTACAAAGCATATGCGTCCAACAACAATATACTAACATAGTAAAGAGAAGGGTTGACATAGGTTCCTAACATCCCCTCTCCCTTAGAAAAAGCTTTGTCCTCAAAGCTTTGGTTGGAGAAATTGCTGCAGAATCTGAAGGAGTGGTTCCCCGGTAGCATCCTCGGTTTGCATTTCGGGCCACTGACACCTTTGGAGTGTCAAGGAGGATTGCTTGGAAGGATGTAGATGAAGAAGAACCCTGTCAGCTGCATGGAAAATGCGCTCAGAACGGTGCTGATCCGCTTGTTGTTTCCAATTCTGGCCATGTGAAGATTGTCTTGCAGAATGAGAAGAATCTGATCGCGGTTTCGAAGAACTGAGTCAATTTCCTGAACTGGGGAGCTGCTAAGGGTGTCTGGAAGAAGAATTGGCGGTGTTTGTCCATAGACTACTTCATATGGTGTCCTTTGAGATGTGGTATTGTACCACCAGAGTGCTGCTAGGAAATCCATAGAAATAGTTGGCCAAAGCTGTGTAGGGATGGGCAAGGGTTTGATCAATCCCAAAAGGAGTGTCGGTTCCCCCTTGTTGACTTGGAAAGTATCATCGTTAGCCACCATCTGTTGAATTGTCATTTTTAGTCCCGGCCAAAAGAAGTTACATTGTTCCTGGTCATACATTTTGCAGAACCCAGAGTGCCCTGTTGATGAAGAAGCATGGAGTTCATAGAAGAGATAGCCCTGTTGAACATATTGCAACCAATTTGGAACAAGCAGAGAAAGAGCTGTAAGAGAAACTGGGTCATCAATTGTGCGAGAAGGAGCATCTTCCACCATATTGTCCTTACCCTTCTTGTAAGTGATCACATAGGGATAACCCATTGCAGGTGTGTTGGGGAGGAGACCCATTGTTCTAGAAAATTTTTCAGACTCGGGAGATCAGTCTTGATGCAGAAATAATTGCCTAATAGGTATGGCTGCCACTTCTATACTGCATGCAAAATAGCCATCATTTCCTGCTGAGAGGTAGATGTGGCTACATTCTTACCGGAAAGGTCTCTTGAAGGCAGCAAGCTCATTGGTTCAACAAAGATACCTTCATATCTATCCAAGGGAGTAGTGGAGACTGTTGATGGGTGCATTTGAATGGAATTAAGCTGAGCGATGACACCATGTGAATTCTTCTTAAGGATTTTTTCCAGGCGATGTGAACTGATGATGCAGAGAGACCCTGGTTGTAAGCCCCTAAATTTGTGTTGTGCCCCACTGAATTTAAACTGCATCCAAAGTTCAGCAAAATCCCATAAGATGGGGCCAAGTGTGCGTAACCATTGAACGCCCAAAACCACATCACATTTGCCTAAGGGCAAGGAAAACATGTCAGAGCGTAGGTTATAATCTTCCATAGAGATACGCACATTGTGACACTTCCCCTTGCAAGGTAAGGTGCCCCCATTGGAAACCATGACTTCAAAGTTGGAGCAAGGATGGACAAAACAATCAGCCTGTTTGGCAATTCGAGGGTCAATGAAGTTATGAGTGCTACCAGAATCAATGAGTATGGTAAGAGGGAGCTTCTTGAAGTATCCCCTAACCTGCATTGTTTGTGGGGTGGTGACGCCGGTTACAACATGGAGAGAGATCTCGGGTGGGTCGTCCTGAGATGGGGTGTCAACAGGCGGGTGTTGCATGTCGACCGGATCATCTACTGTATCTGTAGCTTCTTCAACAAGTTCTAAGGCAGGCGGAGAATCCACATCCAAGAGATAGAGCTTTTGTTGAACACATCTATGTCCCCGAGTGAATTTCTCATCACAATTATAGCAAAGCCCTTTTTCTCGACGTGCCTGCATTTCTATTTTAGACAAATGCTTGATAGGAGTTGGTTGAGGAGCAGGCGTGATGGGAGGTCGTTGGGAACCCATATTTATGAAGGGAACAAAGGTGGGTTTGGAGCGTTGTTGAGCTGCGATCTTGTCCTCGGCCAACTTAGCCAACCCTAGGACTTCCATCATTGTGTTGGGACAAAATATTTTGACCTCTGAGCGGATTTCATCCTTGAGACCACTGATAAAACAACTCCTGTAGAATTCATCAGACAATCCTTCTGTGTGATTGGCTAGTTTCTCAAATTCCATCTGATACTCTCTCACTGTGCCAGTTTGGTGAAGTTTAGTGAGTGCTCCTGTGAAGTCGTCAAAAGCACTAGGACCAAATCGTGGCAAAATGAGTTGGCAAAAATCTGTCCAGTTTGGCTCAGGATGAGCTTTGATGTACCAATGGTACCATTGAAGGGCCTCCTGTTCCAAATGAAAGGATGCAAGTGGAACTTTCTGAACATAAAAAGTATTATGCAGACTGAAATATTGTTCTGCTCGGTATATCCATCCAGTCGGATCAGTACCATTGAAGCAAGGAAAATCAAGCTTCGGCCCACGAAAATTGCTAGAAGCAGAGAACCCGGTGGCTGCAAAAGATTCTGGCTGTCTGGTATTGTTCATGGCTGAATGCTGCAGATGGAGGCTGAGAAATTTTTCATCCAGATCTTGGAGTTTGGTTTGGATGGCTGCCAGTGCTTCCTCCATGGTGTGTGCTCCTGCACAAGTGACAACCATAACCAGGTTTTTTTTTTTTTTTTTGGTTGACTGGGTAGGAAAACAAAAACAGGAACTACTTCAGTAAGGGAAAAGTTGGATTTGGGAAAAAAATCAGAAGGATAATTGGGTTTTGACTAGGTTTTGGACACTGTTGGATAGACAGGGAAGCAAAAATGAGGATTTCAGAAGCGGGGTGAAAGAATGGGAAAATTTGGCAGAGGGGAACAAAGAAGCAGAATTCAGAAAGGAACTCTGTGGTAAAATTTGAAGGTGATTGGGTGAAATCTGAGGAAGTTATGGCAAACCCTAAAAATAGGCAAATGTGAGATTTCAGGCTGTAGGAAGGGAAATTGAGGATAGGGTCCTCGGGAATGAAATATGCAGAATGGAATGACATGGGTTCCCTGAAAATTTCAAGGGAAACAGAGGTAAAACAAGGGAGATATGGAGGAAAAACTGAATGATTTTTTTTTTTTTTTTTTTAAACAGACTGGAGCGACTACGGCTCAGAAGGAATCTGGAACAACGACGAATGGCTGGATCTGGAATGGCTTGCAAAATAGATCTGAAACGGCGCAGCAGTGATTGACAATAGTTCAGTTGAAAGTAGATATGGACCCCAGGTATGTGCGTCTTCCTAACAGTTCAGGGTTTTCACTCGGCCACCAATGCTGTCTGACGGCTTGCGTATTGGGGCAGTACCCCTCACTCCATAGCTCAGGTAAAACTGATAACCGCTTTGCCACAAACGACAGCTCTTGGTTTACCTCACGGGTGGGAACTAGTAAATCAGGTAGGGGTCGTTGCCCTTTTCGCTGGCAGGTCCTCTCAATGGGCCAGCTACTTCGGGGTTCCTGTGGTACTCCTCACAATGAGTTTTAGGGTTTATGCCCAAGTACTTCCCACAGTTAAGCGGATAGGGATTATTCCCAAATCCGAACCTGCAACAGAAAAAATTTGGGCAGAAATTCCACCCAATGTTCAAAAACTGGATCTATATTGCTCAGAATCGCTATTATAGCATGTTTCCGGAACTGGAACAACCACTCTGCTTCTACCCATGAAAGCGGAATAGAAATCTGGACACTCGGTCAAAAGAATTTCTCGCCGCAATTTCCGCGGCCGTCACCGAAATTCTGAAAAATTGCTGATTTTAAATCCGCGATATCTCCACTTTTAGAACTCCAAATGAGATGATTTGTTTTTTGAAATTGCGTATTTTTGAAAGAGAAATTCAGATATGCAATCGGTTTCTTCTGATTTTGTGCAGAAAGTTTCAAAAATTGATCTGAAAGTCGCCGCCCAAAAAAAGAAAAAAAATTTCCACTTGTGCCAAGGAAAGTGCTCTGATACCAGATGAGATGCACCTGCAACAATTAATTAATAAGAATATGCAAAATAGCAGAAATAATAGAACAGAATCACTTTTATATTGATCACGGGCCACTTCGAGGGGGCAACCTCCTTTGAGCAAGCTCAATACAATTAACTTCACGGTCCCTTCAATGACCTCAACACACACTTATATACTAAGTCTATGCCCAATACTATGAGTCAAAACCATGGGACATATAATACTACAGGACGACTTACAAAGCATATGCGTCCAATACTATGGGTCAATACTATGGGCTAATATAAACTACGGATCAACAAATACTACGGGACGACTTACAAAGCATATGCGTCCAACAACAATATACTAACATAGTAAAGAGAAGGGTTGACATAGGTTCCTAACAATGTATTTAGACATCACCTCCTTTTTTGGAATACAGTTCCCTCCTGCTATTTTATTTTATGTTCTATGGTTCATATGTAGAGGTTCCCCAACATGGGTTGACAATTAGTGATTTATATTTTTAATTAATAAAGTAATTAATTATCCCAACACTTAGTTTCTTGTCAAGTATTTTAGAATCGTTAAATTTCTTATCATGGTCATTATTATGATTTGGTATTTGTGTCATGTGTATAATATTTACCACTAGGAAGCAGTTCCCCCATCATCCAAAATGGTTTACAAGCCCCACTCACAGGTATATCATCTGGACCTTGCATATAGGTAGTGTATTAAATTTATTTACATTGCACTTATATAGTGTTCTTGATGATATAAATAAGGCCTCATTGCCCAGTATTGACTCATCATAAATGTCATTACCAGGAAATAACATGACCCTGCATGGGTGTACACACCATTACAACCCCCTTTAGACTTTGGAACCCATGATGTCGAACCACCTAGTCCAAGGAATATGATAACTCAACAATTTTTCCAAGTTGAAACCACATGTCATCACCTTGCATTCTTGATCCATTCCAATAGTTGGCATTGTTGTCAGATGCTAACACCAACTGTGACAAGTCATCGAATTCAACACAACTCGACAAGTTATCAACTTCGACACAACTTGACAAGTTATCAACTTCAACATGAATTCAACAAAATCAACAACTTCGACAAGTTCAACAACCTCAACAATCTCGCAACGTCGACATGCAGCATCGACTTGTGACTTGTGACTGCCGAACTTCGATAGATTGTTTCTCTTTCTTCCAATCGACTGTAACAGCTGAACTTCCAAAACCATTCTAACTTCTCTTTTAACTGAACGTAACATACAGGCACCCAAGCATCTCAACACTCTATATAAGCATGTAAAATTGTAATATACATCTAATAAATATTATGGTCTTTACATCCAGTAATAGAAAAATCAGTTCGCATTCCTGCATATTGTCTATGTATGTATTTTTATGTGAGTAGTGTGTTCCTGTTTTGCTCTTTCTTATGATTCCTTCATAACATAACCAACTCATTCAGTCAAATTGTTTTCCCCCTCGTGCACCTGGGTGCATGAAGACCATTGGTATCAGAGCTCATTCAGAGCTTTGTTAGAGCACATCAACTTTGTTTGTGCTTAATTTTTTTGTAGACACTTCCATTGAAGTTACCTGACTTATGCCGGTTCAAACACGCTCGTAAAATCAACAATCTAAGTAGACACTACCTCCATAGATGGCAGAAGAAACATGCGATAGACATGCAATTGCCGAGACACAACAAATCATAGACCAAGCACTAGCTTGACAACGAACTGAGATGTTCTCCTAGTTCAATGAAATTCTCACGCGATTTGCTTCGACATCAGGAGGATTTCCGATGAGAACTAAATATGAAAAAATCAACCCCTTAAAAGTGAAAATGAATTTGGACATACGAAATCTAGAAGGTAATATTGACACGGAATCCGTCGACAATTGGGTACAACAATTGGAATCCTATTACTCTGTGAATCAACTCTCATAAGCCGAAAATATCACCATTGCACCCATAAAGATGTTAAAATCTGTGCATTGCTAGTGGGAGAACCTCTTGACAAAGATGGAGAAAAGTGGAGACCCCATCGACACGTGGGAGAAATTTGTTGAATACATACAAAAGGAGTTTTACCTGCCCAAATACCTTGAACAACAGTATAAGAAGTGGTAGCAGCTAAGGAAATGGAAATACCAGTCCATACAGAGTTACCTCGACGAGTTCTATCCACTCATGGCTAGACTTGGCGTTCAAGAAGAAGAAAAATTGCTTGTTCTGAAGTACCTCAACGGATTATCCCAGTACATTCAGCAGGAGATGGAGTCTCTAACTTTCAATATGCTTGTGGATTCATTCCACTCTTCCAGCAAAATCGAAACCAAACAGAAGGGAAAAGCACACTTCACGACTAAATCGATATCAGGACGACCACTCGACAAGAAGGCACCAGCCGACTTCAACAAGTCGAAATCTTTGCAGCCAACTCCGCCAAATCCAGATCACGACAAAAATCTTTTTACAAAAGGGAACGCAGCAAACAACCCCGTACCAGGAAATGGTGTGATTACCACCACTCATCTTGGCATGATACATCTGAATGCAAAGCTCAGAAGACCTTTTTGGAAAAAGTGTTGACATCCAACGCATTCGACAAGACTGTGGTACAATCTGACCCAAAAGCAACAACCCTTTTGAGATCGACAACTCCAGCAGCCTCGACTATCGTCGATGAGGATAAATGAGAGCACCTTTTCCATACACATATATGGGTTCAAAATAATCCATTACATCTGATTGTGGACAACGAAAGCTATAAGAAATTTGTTTTTGAAGAACTTGTGAAGAAACTAGGTCTTGTTACCACTCCACATCCTCATCCTTACAAGATCAATTGGATGAACGATAGACTGGAACTGTGGATCACCTGACAATACAAACTCGCCTACTTCATAAATACTTTTGAAGATGAAGTACTTTGCGATGTGGCACCACTTTCCATAGCCGATGCCGGAAGCCTTACCTATAGGATCGCCATGGAAGTTACCAATCATGACAGCAACAAGTGATTGTCAGAATCATAAATCAATGGTACAACATACCAGAACGATGACCTAAACCAACGGTTGCAATGTTATCTACTAAACAGACGAAGAAGATCATCAATCATGCTCATAAGTTCACATTAATTATGATAAAGCCACAACATTCTAGGAATACTGCAGCAACCAGTCGAGTCACCGACCAGTGCAGCTCCCGACAGAAGCAGTAGATCGACAATATTCTTGATGAGTACTAGAACCTATTCCAAGTTCCAGATGAAGTAACTCGACATTGCCAGGTAAAACACTCTATTGAACTTGCTCCTGGTTCTTCATTACCTAACGCATCTGTTTACAGAAGATCCATTCTCAAAAATGAAGAGATTCGAAGACAAATCCAAGATTCGATCGACAAAGGTCATATCCGACCCAGCTCATCCCCTTGTGGAAGTCCAGTCGTCCTCGTTCTAAATAAAGACAGAACTTGGCGCATGTGCATCGACTACAGGGTGCTCAACAAAATATCAGTGAAGAATAAGTACCCTATGCCGCGGATAAACGATCTCATCGATAGTATGAAAGGTTCTACATTCTTTACTAAGCTCGACCTCAAGTCGGGAAACCATCAAATTCCAATCGAGCCCTCAGATGTATGGAAAAATGCTTTCAATACCAAGGAAGGATTGTTTGAATGGTTAGTCATGCCTTTCGACTTAACCAATGCACCTGCAACCTTCATGTGATACATTGATAACATTCTTCAACCTTTCATCGGCAAATGGTTCATTGTCTATCTCAAAAATATATTGATCTTCAGTTGATCATGGGAAGAACATGTCAAACAACTTCAACAATTCCTAGAAACTCTCCAGCAATATCGACTCTACTTGAAATGGACAAATGTTCCTTTGTGATGAACAACATCAAATATTTTGGGTTTGTAATTGACTCTACAAGCATTCACGTCGACCCAGATAAAGTACAAATTATCAAAGATTGGCCCATTCCTCAAAACATTCAAGGACTAAGAAGTTTTCTTGGTTTGACGAATTTCTATCGACAATTCATACTCCGCTTCAGTCACATAGCCTAGCCCTTGAATAAGTTGACAAAAGGAAATGGGGAAACTGTCTTCAAATGGACACCCACACAACAAGCAGCTTTTGAACAACTCAAACACAAGCTCTACATTGCACCAGTACTTGTGTTACTTGATTTGCATCAGCCATTCAAGATTGAGATGGAAGCATCAAACTATGCCTTGGGCGCAGTGATCACTCAGTCTGGTCACCCAGTTGCTTTTCATTCCAAAATTTTTAACGACACTGTTAGAAGATATTCGACATACGAAAAAAAACTGTATGCCATTGTGCAAGCTCTTAAGCAATGGAGGCATTACACTCTTGGCAAGGAAACGGTCACTCTCACTGACCACAATCCTTTACAGTTCTCCCCTTCCCAGTCGAAGTTACAAACAACTCGACAACTCAAGTGGATTAATTAGCTACAACAATTTTAGTCGGTAATTAAGTATCGAAAAAGTAAAGCCAACGCCACCGCCTATTTTCTAAGTCGACCACCCATTACTCTCCTTTTTACAGTGATGAGTATGTGGGGATATGACACCACTACTTGGCCTCAGTTGTATCAGGAAGACATCGATTTTTCACCGGTCTAATCGACAACTTTAGACTGACAAGTCGTCAACCTACGAATATTTCCTGAAAGATACCTTTCTATACAAGCTTGGAAAACTTTGTGTACCAAAATGTGAGAATCGAAAGCAACTCATTTGGGACGTGCACTACAACAAGACTACAGGACACTTTGGAGTAGCAAATACCCGTGATATTCTCCAGAAGTATTTCTTTTGGACTTCACTTAAACCCGACATCAACAAGTACATTCGATCATGCATGGTTTGTGCCATTGCTAAACCGCCTAATCGATGACAGGGATTGTACACACCTTTGCTAGTTCCTGTTGACCATGGGAATCTATTTCTATGGACTACTTGACTGGATATCCGACTACCAAACATTAGCATGACACGATCTTAGTAGTGGTCGACAAATTTTCCAAGATGGCCATTCTCATTCCATGCAAGAAGACGATGACAACGCAACAAACTGTGCAACTCTTCTTCGAACATGTCTGGAAACACTATGGTTTACCAACAACCATTATTTCCAACAGAGATGCCAGATTCCTTAGCATCTTCTCGAAGAATATTTGGCAGTATCTAGACACAAGACTCTCATTGTCAACAACTTTCCATCCTTAGACATACGGACATACGGAAGTTTTGAATCGCTTGGTAGTACAACTGCTTCGCATGTACAAACACACACATCGACGAACACGGGATGACATTCTTCCATACATAAAGCACAGATACAATTGTGCTCAACAAAACTCTACAGGAAAGAGTCCATTTGAGATATGCTACTGATTTCAACCCTTCACGCCTATTGACTTGATTAGCTCCTTGACACAGTCGAACGAGACCGGCTACAATCAACGAGAAGTTGACAAAGCAGTCAATTTTCGAGATCAAATTTGCGACATCCAATGACAAGCACAATAAATGTTGCAATGAGAAAACGTGAAAGCTAAGGTTCGACACGACAAGCATCATATCCCTCATTTATTTAAAATTGAGGATAAGGTCTGGTTCATCTCAAGAAGGAATGCTTCACCGATCCATATAAGAAGTTGAAACCTTTGCAATATGGTCCATACAGTATTCTTGATTAGATTGAAGAAAATGCTTTCCAGCTCGACATTCCTTCATGCCTGGGTCTACATCCAGTATTCAATGTGGATCTACTTCGACCATACCATGGACCACTATTGGAACATAATGACTTGCAAAAAATAGAACCCGAAGACATCCATCCAGATGTTCAGGAGCCTCTTCCTTGCGACACCATCGTGGGATGACGAGTACACCATACAAGGACAAACACAATTACCTTGTTTCAGGTTGCCAAAGTAGGATAGCTCCCATCATAGGGAAAGTGGTACTCTGCTACCGAACTGACCAACACGTTTCCTCACCTGACCAAGGAAACAATGGGGACCATTGTTTCTTAAGGAAGGAGTTATGATCCATTCCAGTAGTTGGCATTGTTATCGGATGCTAACGCCAACTACAACAAGTCATCGACTTCAACACAACTCGACAAGTTATCGACTTCGACACAACTCGACAAGTTATCGAATTCGACAAACTCAACAACTTCAACAAGTTCAACAAGTTCAACAGTCTCATGATGTTTACATGCAGCATCGACTTGCGACTTGCGACCATCGAACTTCGACATATTGTCTCTCTGTATTCCAGTCGACTGTAATGGTTGAACTTCTGAAACTATTCTAACTTTTCTTGTAACTGAACATAACGGGAAGGCACCCAAGCGTCTCAACACTCCATATAAGCATGTAAAATATTGTAATATACATCTGATAAATATTTTGATCTTTACATCCAGTAATAGAGAAATTAGTTCGCATTCCTGCATATTGTCTGTGTATGTATGTTTATGTGTGTAGTATATTCCTGTTTTGCTCATTCTTATGCTTCCGCCAAAACAGAGACGAATAATTCAGTCAAACTATTGTCCCCCTTGTGCACTTGGGCATGTGTGGACCAATTTTTCCAATCACACCCCTCAGATTCCCTGGCACATGCTATGATTATGATTCATAAATAACCTCTCATTGTAAAATTAGTCACAACAGATCTAATGAACAAGTAAATCAATCACAATAGATGAAACTAAGAAAAATGGTGTAAAACTGTGCAAAACATGTGTCAGTGCTCAATATCCCAATGAGGGTGAATAATTACAATACAATACAGTAACCATGACTGAGAAATTCGAATTGACTAAGGAGGTCATTCGAATCACTGAATGGAGTAGCTTGACTCCAACTAGGAGTCCTCATCATCAATCAGTGGTGGTCATCAATGCATAAGAACCAGTCATCCAGGTGTCAATCTGAGTCTAACTGAGTGTAACATGTGTAACTGAAGTGTGTAGCACTGATATAGGGAAGTGGTCTCAGTGGAGGGCGCATGGGAGGCTAACGGAAGTTAGAACAAGTCATCTAGTCAATCGGGAGGTCCAACGGAGTGAAACAGTCAGTCGGGAGTGAAACTAGCCTCAAATCAGGGAGAATCGGAGCTAACTGAGTGTAACTGAAGTGGAACTGCAGTGGTAGGTGAAGAAGTGAGCCCTTCTCTGGGAGTAGGTGAGAAGTGGGCGCCTTCTTGACTAGGAGGGCTAATGAACTGATGTAAGAAGCTCCCGGGTGCTAGAATAAGGTGGCTAAGGTGCTGGAGGCATCAACCTGGTGACTGGGATGCATGCAAAGTGCATGCAAACCCTAGAATTTGCATGCAAGATCCTGAAAAAGATGATGTGGATATCCGAACACCCCCCCTTAAGCTAGACTATGATGTGCAAAAAATAATGTGGGGCCCTGGTAACTAAGACCAAAGGTCACCCCAATACAATAATCCAAAAAATGCTGAAAATAAACTAAGTGAGGAAAGAGGGAAAACCCAGTGGGAAGAAAGCCCCCCCTCAAGCTAAAGCATAATAATGGATCAATATATCTCCACCATGATGGAACTCACCCCCAACAGTGAACGAAGGTAAGAGAACTTCTTCTCACTGAAGCTCTTGGTGAAGATGTCTGCAATTTGCTCATCAGTAGGGCAATATTGCAGAATGATGGTGCGATCATGCGCCAACTGTCGAATGTAGTGCATATGAATCTCAATGTGTTTGGTCCTCTGCCGCTGAACTAGATCTGTGGAGATCTTGATAGCACTTTGATTGTCACAAAAGAGGAAAGTCGAAGTAGTGCCACCAAAACCAAACTCGAAAAGAATACCCTGCAACCAAACTGCCTGAATGCATGCATTGACTGCCCCTCGATACTCTGCCTATGCTAAAGAAAGTGCAATGGCTTCCTGCTTTTTCCTGGACCAGAAAATAGCACCATGAACAATCATGAAAACATAACCGAAAGTGGACTTCCGATCAATGCTATCACCTGCCCAATCTGAATCAGTAAAACCAATGAAATCAAGCTCAGAATCTGCAGCATAATGTATGCCAAAATGTTTCGTACCTTGCACATACTGCAAGATCCGCTTGGATGCTCGCCAATGAAGCTCATGGGGCTGCTGCATATACCTTGACATGACACTCATGGCATATGAAATATCAGGCCTTGAGTGTGTCAAATAAAGTAGTGAACCGATCAACTGTCGATACATACTGCAATTTGCAAGCAGTGTAGAATCTCCCTCCTTAAGACTGATTCCTGAGAGGAATGGGAATGGGGATGCCTTACATTCAACCATATTAAACTTCAATAACAGATCGGAAGGATATTTTTTCTGATATATAGTGATCCCATCAAAATTTTGAGCTATCTCCAAGCCCAAAAAGTGACTCAGCAAGCCCAAATCGCTCATGTCAAAAGCTAGATTTAAGGCAGTTTTTAGCTTGTTTATTGAAGTAAGAGTGCTACCAGTAATGAGAAGATCATCAACATAAAGTACAATAACCAACAAATTACCTTTAACTCACTGAAGATACACATTCGGATCAGATTTGCATCTTTGGAAATTCTGAGAAAGAAGGAAGGAGTCCATCTTTGCGTACCAAGCTCTTGGGGCCTATTTTAACCCATACAAAGATTTCTTCAATTTGCAAACTAATGATGGATCTAATGTATAGTCCTATGGATGTTTCATATATACCTCTTCAGCAAGGTCTCCATGTAAAAATTCACTCTTCACATCCATGTGGTGCACTTCCCAGTGCTTGGATGCGGAAATAGCCAAAACAAGGCGGATGGAATCCATCTTTGCAACCGGTGCAAAGGTCTCAGTGTAGTCCACTCCTTGGACTTGGGAGAAACCTTTTTCCACCAACCTTGCTTTGTATTTGTTTATAGAGCCATCAGCAACAAATTTCGTGCAGTAGACCCATTTACACTTCACTAATTTTCTTCCAGATGGAAGAGAAACTAGCTCCCATGTATTGTTCTTTTGAAGAGAATTGTACTCTTCATCCATGGCACTTTTCCATATCGGATCTCGGTGGGCAGAATAGTATGATGTGGAATCTGAACCAGTCATCAAATAAAAAATCTCAGGAAGTAATGGATCAGAAATAGAAAGATCCATACCTGCTCTTTGAAAGTCTGCTCTTGTTCGTCTCGGATCAACAGGATTTCCAAGGTTCGAACCAACAGATTGAAGAGTGTTTTGGGCCCACTTTGGTAACTGAGGAGGATCATAATGGTTGGATTCTGAACCTGATATGTCATGATCATCATGTGCTGATAAAATATCAGAAATATTAGAACTCATACCTTCATTATCGCTGCACGGATCTTCTTCTGGTGAAGGCGGTGAAATGACAGTTTCTTCCTCGACTAGTTGCAATTCTTGAAGCGGTTCTTCAAATTGCACACTGCGCTCTATGAATATATTTTTAGATCTGATATCCATGAGTTTATATGCTTTTTATTATTCCCCATATCCTATCAGTATGCACTCAATACTTTGTGGATCTAAAGCTCATCTCTTCTTGGAAGGAATTCTAGCCCATGCAGTAGAGCCAAAAACTCTCAAATTTTACACATCCGGTTTGTGACCAAAGAATGCTTCGAAAGGAGTCATAACTTTAACGGATGAATGTGGAACACAGTTCTATATGTATTCAGCAACATTGATTGCTTCATCCCAAATATTTTCAGCCAAACCTTTTGATTCAATCATGCATGTAGCCATCTCTTTTAGTGATCGATTTTTCCTTTCCGCTACACCGTTCTGCTGGGGTGTGTAGGGAACTGTATGTTGGATCTGAATTCCGCTTTGGGCACAAAGTTGAAGAAACTAGGCCTTGATATATTCTCCACCATTATCAGATATAAGAGCTTTGATCTTTCCCTCAGTGGAGGTCTCAACAGAAGCCTTAAAATCCTTGAATTTTCCAAGCACTTCTGACTTGTTTTTGAGAAAAAAATACCCATGTAAAGCGGGAAAAATCATCAATAAATGTCAAAACATACCTTGAACCATTTAATGACATATGGGGCAGTGGACCAATGATATCAGAATGTATCAGCCCCAAAACCCTAGAAGCTCTGCTAGCTTTTCCGCAGTCGAATCTGTGCTCGGGGTGCTTCCCAATAATGCAACCAGTGCATATTCCCTTTGAGGAACGGAGTTGTGGAAGACCATCTACCATGGAATTGTTTGATAACAGCAGCAAATAATTATAATTAATATGTCCAAATCTTTGATGCCAAATCCTACTAACCTCATTACCATGTGTGCGAAGAGCAGTGGGATTTGCAAGTGGAATAAAGTGTGAAAACTCATAGCATTTTGCAGTGTGGTTCGCCTTTCCAACTGCAACAAGTCTTCCACTTTTGATATCAGAAATTTCAACTGTATTAGGGCTGAATGTAACTTGCTTCGGTTCACCAAGTTGTGTCATTTGATACATAGAAAGAAGATTTGAAGCCAAGGAAGGAACATAGAGAACATTCTGAAAGCTTCCATGATCTACATGAATCGTACCTTTGCCCTTTGAAGAAATTTTTGAGTCATCTCCCAAATGGATGGGGATGGAGCTGTTTGGATCGAATGAAGAAAAAGAATCAATATTTGCACCCATATGATTTGATGCACCCAAATCTATCAAGAGAGTAGTGGGCTTCGAAACAGTTTCCATGAGTGCTTGTCCTCTTTCATGATCATCATTCCTATCCTTCTTCCTTGCACCGTCAGGAAGAGTTATGTTGTTCTTTTCCAAAAGGAGGGCCATTTGATCTATGGTATTCTTCATACATGAACTTTCGGGATGAAAGCCACGGTTGCAATAAGTACATTTAGATTTTTGGTTACCTTCTTTGCCCTTTTGCTTGAACTTCTAACTGGATGGTGCATCCGTCTGTTTTCCTTTCTCTCTTTGCTTGTGAGGTTTGAATTTGGGCTTCTCCTTCTTTTGCTTTCCTTTACCATTCGAAATCTTGGGCCCTTGAACATATAGGGCTGAATCTTTGGAGCTTATGGACCCCATTTGAATAAACTTATCATGCTCTTTTGTGACGAACTCAATGAAGGCATTCAAGGTAGGCATCTTCCAATTCACGGTAGTTAACCGACCGGAATTGAAAGTAGAGACAAATACCAAATAATCTTTACCAAGCTTGCTGAGAATGGAGAGGATCAATTGCTTATCCTCTTTGATAACTCCATTGTTCTTCAACTGCATGTTCAAGTTCTTGAATTTTGTGAAGAATTCATTAATGGTCTTGAAATTCTTAGGACTAAGGGCAATCAATTCATTCTCTAATTGAAAAGCCCTAAGCTCGTCCTGCTTGCCAAATAGTGTTTCAAGTTGCTCCCATATAGCTTTTGGAGTCTTCAATCCGTTGAGATGGAAGTGAAGATATTTGGATATGGAGAGACAAAGAAGACCATAAGCTTCATCAAGCTTGTTGTAGTGTTTGGTTCTATCTGACAAGATGTTTGGCTCCAATTCAAGACCAAGAGTGACTCGGTAGTAACCTTTTAAACGTAATATGATCTCCATATTATCTTTCCAATCAAAATAATTGAATGGGGTGAGGATAGGATTTGAAGAAGAGTATTCCATTGCTAGGAGCGAGTGCACACTGATGTAGAAATGCTTGCAAGGGAAAAGTAGCGAATGCAATTGATGGAGACAATAACCTACAAATCACAATAAAACCAAGAACAATGAGGTCGAACAATCCACCCTTTTAGAGTTGCATCACACCTCGGATTGGAGATCAAGCAATGTTGAATGGGTCCAATGTATCAGATCCAGTATTTATGTGGAAACTCAAGCTTCTGGAGTGGTATTGGAAGTATTTTCAAGATTTGCATGCACAGGAGCGAATGCCCTTGAGATCTTTCATGCCAAAACTTTTGTAATTTTTGAGCAAATTCACTCAAATATTCTTGTAGAAACACCTGTAGAAAAGAGATCTTGTCCCTGTAATGGCTTTGATACCATGTAAAATTAGTCACAACAGATCTAATGAACAATTAAATCAATCACAATAGATGAAACTCAGAAAAATGGTGTAAAACTATGCAAAACATGCGTCAGTGCTCAATATCCCAATGAGGGTGAATAATTACAATACAATACAGTAACCATGACTGAGCAATTCAAATTGACTAAGGAGGTCATTCGAATCACTGAATGGAGTAGCTTGACTCCAACTAGGAGTCCTCATCATCAATCAGTGGTGGTCATCAATGCACAAGAACCAGTCATCCAAGTGTCAATCTGAGTCTAACTGAGTGTAACATGTGTAACTGAAGTGTGTAGAACTGATATAGGGAAGTGGGATCAGTGGAGGGCGCATGGGAGACAAACTGAAGTCAGAACAAGTCATCTAGTCAATATGGAGGTCCAATGGAGTGAAACAGTCAGTCGGGAGTGAAACTAGCCTCAAATCAGGGAGAATCGGAGCTAACTGAGTGTAACTAAAGTGGAACTGCAGTGGTAGGTGAAGAAGTGCGCCCTTCTATGGCAGTAGGTGAGAAGTGGGCACCTTCCTGACTAGGAGGGCTAATGAACTGATGTAAGAAGCTCCCGGGTGCTAGAATAAGGTGGCTAAGGTGCTGGAGGCATCAACCTGGTGACTGGGATGCATGCAAACCCTAATTGCATGCAAGATCCTGAAAAATATGATGTGGATATCCGAACAATCATCCCCTTCATGAGAAATACACCATCTAAGTTCCTCTTCATATCAACAACCCCATAGAATACCATAAAGGGGGCCCACCCTTTGAAGACACCAATATCATTTAGTCATTCTCACATGAATTCTTTGCATGGCATTAATTCATTAGGAATCCATCTTCTTGTATGTATAAAATAACCACATCATTCTTTTCATATAAAATGGTTCCACGACTCACCCAAAACAATGGGAACCTCATTCACATCATTCTTTTTGTATAAATTGGTTCCTCGACCCAATCAAAACCATGGGAACCCCATCAATTTTTATTTTTCGCAACATCCCCTAGCCACCCTTGATTGTTGTAATTGAGTCCACATAACCCCAACTTGTTCAATTTTTTCGTCTAGGTACTTTACACCATCAATATCGCCTTCATGATAAAATCATTAATTTGTAGTTTGTTCCCCTTCATTATACCTTGCATCATCACTTGAAGAATGCTTCCATAAGCCACTCACCTAGTTTACATCGATTAAGGTAAGTTGTGAGCCCCATGTTTATCAACTAGTCTTGTGTTAGTTCTGTCAATATCTCAGTTGGTTACAAAATTATATTGGTTCTTGTGATATGAACCTTGTATTATCACTCGCTTTAGCTCTCATCGACATTATATCAAGTCATTTTAAGAGATATCTATGATTGAACCTTTCGATCCCTTATCATCAAAATAAGGGATCACCTTGAATTGAGTAGGGTAAGTCATCAATGCTCCCTAACTCAGTCGTCTCTCCTATGCTCGACACATACAAGTCTATCACCTCAGGGGGAGTCCTACGTTCCTATGGTATTATTGTTCACATTTATGATTAATGAAAATGATTTATCTGAGATAAATAAGTTCCCACGCAACATATTAATCATTATTAAGGTCCCCCACCCTAGTGGAATGTCCGCAATCATACACAATTCTGCTTCTTTGACATTAGCAATGCCATCAACATTCCAAGACCCATTTACTCATACATGGATTAAATACACCTTCATCGTGGTATTAAAATTTTTGAGAGCCGATCCCTTGGTCTAATCTTATTGTAATATAGTTTGGCATATTTTCACGATCATAGGGATGCTTGTCTCATTTGTATAAACCACCATTCATACTTTATCACCATTTCAATTACTGAATTCAATGGTCATCACCAACAATATCCCCCACCAACAGGTCCTTTACCCACAATACTTGTTGACTTACAATAAAAAATAGGAGAAAAATAAATGATGGTTCATTTCAACCATACGGTACCTTCCAAACCTCATACATAAGGGGGGATTTGTTAATGTTAAATTTCGAACACATGCTAACTTTTGATTAATATTGCAGGAGGACAACATCAATACACAACATGCAACTCATCAAAGACATACTCATCAGTTCCACATTGGAAATTGATCCTTAGAATGATAAATTCATTCATAATGGACATTTGCGCACCATATACTTCAAGAAACTGCATTGGTAGCATGACTCTTTGCACAATAACCCATGCCGATCGATGTGAATTTTTATTTGAAAGTTGCATTGTTGTACCAGCAGATGGATCGTCTACCTTCCACGACACATTCAAGTATCATAACAACACTCTTGGATCCAAAATTTGAATTGGACTCCTTGTGTGCTTGGGAGCATTCACTAGCCCCCTTCTTGTACTTGGAAAACCACTTCATGAGCAAGATATTTCACATTTGGATCTAGATGTTTCTTTCCCTACATTGTCCTATAAAAGGAAGCCATGGGCATGCATTCTATAGATAAAAATTAAGAGAAAATTTATGTTGCAAGAAATGTTTTAAGAGCTACAACCGTATCCGGTTGGATAGTTATGAAGTGAATCCGTCTTCCATATTTGAGATAAATTGATAATATTATATTGATAGATGATGAATATACAATGAAGTGGCCCACTTAAATATAGCTTGGGCTTAACTTGAGGAGTCGTAACTTCTCATTAATACCTATTTACTATTATTAACTATTATTATTAAGTATTACTAATTATTACGTGTATTTATTATTTAATATTCGTTACATTGCCACCCCCTTTAAAGGGAGCTTTGTCCTCAAAGCTGTATTTGTAGTCATTGTCTTTTATTCTTGATTTGTGTTGATGCTCAATTTGAGTTAAGTGATCCGGACTGGTCCCTCTATCTTGATGATGGATTGGGTCTTTGTTGTGTCGTGATTCTTTCTGCTCAGGTGGAGAAACTCTCGGTCTCGGTCCATTCAATCGGTACTTATTTCCTTTCCACTCAAATTCCTTGTGTTTCTCTTGTAGGTTGGTAGAGTAAGTCCCCAGTGATGCTAACCAGTCAGCACCTAATACCATGTCTACTTCTTTGAGAGGTAAGGCAACACAATTGAGTTGTAGGTGTAAGTTTTGTATGTACAATGATACCTTATGACATTTTCCTACTTCTTCTATGTCTTGATTAGCGATGGTTGAGGCTTTAATCCCTTTTGTGGGGAACAAAAAAATATTTAGTTCCTTTGCCTTATTGATGTCAATCAAATTATGGGTACTTCCAGAATCGACCAAAATTGTGACATCCCTATCTTTAATTTTCCCATTAAGTTGTAGTCTTTTTGGTCCTGAATTAGTAGATTCTGTTACTCGGAATATGAATTGTTCCATTTTAAGGATGTCATGATTTCTCAACTGAGGTGGCATATATTTTCCTACGAGTGCTTGGCTTTCCTTCTGTTGGGTGTAATATTTCTCTAGTGTCTCTACCTTTTATTTCTTACAGACTTGTTGAGTACACGTAGCCGTCGCAACTGATGCTTCAGATGAGCTTGTGTCTGTATCTGAATCAACTGTATCTGCCTCTCTTGATACCTGTACTTGCTTCCCATTAATGATTTTTCAATGTACTGTGTGATTGGTCTTGCATATATGTCATGGGAACCAATCTTCTCCACAACGACGACAAGTATTCTTCTTGTTTTTCCTGTCACTCTTGGTGCGACTGCTCGATGTTTTTGAGTTTTTTCCAAATTCGTAGCCATATGACTGATATTTGTTACATTGATGACCGGGTGACCATGTATCTTCACAATACCTGCACTGGGTCTCTTGCTGTCGCAAATATCCCTCGTTAGGGTTCCCTTGTCTTGATTGTTTGAATTTGTCTTCAATAAGTTTTTCTTTGCACCTAGCCTTATCCAAATTGGACACGTTATGTAATTCTAATTCGTCTCTTATGTATGGTTTAAGACCAGAGATATATGTTTGGAGTCACTGGCCCTCTGTTAATTCTGGTATGTGCATCGCTAATGCTTCCCATGCATAGGTGTATTCTTCCACGTTTCCTTCTTGCTGTAGCCTAGTTAGTTTGGCAAAAAAATCTTTCTCTGTCACATCTTCGAATCTTTTAAAGAAATCATTTTTGAATTTGTCCCAATTGTAGGCACATATTGTTGTCGTTTTCTTCCACCACATGTACCAATTGTATGCCCGTCCTTCGAGCTGCATGGAGGCGTATTTAATTTTCTCGTCATCTGATAAGATTTTGTGAATGTAGAAGAATTCTTCCGCCTTGTTGACCCATGCCACGCTTTGTATTGATTCTCCATCGAACTTGGGTAACTCCAATTTAGGTTTCATTGAGTATCCTCCCATTGATTGCATTGTGGCCCAATATGGTTTATGATGATTTTAGTCTCTATGGTCTTCTGGGATCTCCACTTTGGGGGAATTTGATTGATGATCATTAGTATCGGTTGTATCGCGACATGAGTGGCCTTCCTTTGGTGACTCGCCATTTCTAGCGTCATCTCTATCCTTAAAAAATTGCTTGATATTTTCTAGCCCTTCATCGAAGTATGCTTTCATTTCCTCTCGTACCTTCCTCATTTCCTATGAGACTGCTCCAGTAATTTCGTATTGCACTTTGCATGAGAAATATTTTTTTTATTCTTGAAACTCTAGGTCAAGTTTGTCGATTCTAGAGCTTAAATTTTCAAGGATTTTTAAACCCGGGATTTGGTATTTTTCTATTTTTTCTAATCGATCCTTTGTTTCTGCCATGGTTTTGGATCTGGTGTGGGGGGTTGAATATGGGGGAGTTATTTTGGTTTATGGGGTAAAGCAAAAGACAATTAATGTCTTAGTGAGAAGTGATGATCACTATAGTAAATTACTATAATGAATAGTGTTTATAATAAAAATAATAATATAATAATATTATATTTAGATATTTTTATTATAAAGTTTGGAAAAATAAAAAATTAAATAAAAAAATATTATAAAATAGTATGATTATTATAATATTTTTTTGGTTTTTGTTTGTTGCAGGTGGCGGTGGTGGTTGGCGTTGGAAGTGGAGCTGGGAAAGTGAGGAGGACGGGGAGTAGGGGATAGGGGAGTTGGCTTGGAGGTCGTAGTGTGTTGGAGGAATTGCGCAGGGTAGTTGCATGGGGAGATGTGGAGGGCGAGAGGGGAGTGTGGGGGGACGTGGGGAATGATGCAGGGAAAGGGTGTGGTGAGGAAGCAGTGGGGGATTCGATCCGTGCAGGGAAGGCGACGTGGGGGAGATGTGGAGAAGGGTGTATGTGGAAGGATGTGGAGGGCGCAGACACTAGTAGAGAGGGAAGGGCGCGAAAATGGTGAGCAGGAGGATGGTGTGGCGTGGAGCCACGGGGGAGGTGGAGAGGCAGCGAAGGGATGCGTGGTGATGGGGGGTATCAACAGGAAGAGGGAGGAGAGCGCGACAAAGGGAGCGTGGTGGAAGTGGTAGTGGGCGGGGGCGGCAGTGCTGTGTACGTGGGAGGGTGGAGGAGTGCGCAGAGGGATGTCGGAGGTGTGGGGGCGGAAAGAATAAGCACATAAGGAAAGAGGAGGGCGGACGAGGTGGAGGTGGTCATGTAGGCATGGGAGCAGGAAGCAGTGCAGGTGTGGAAGAGGACGGGGGAAACAACTTTGGAAGAGAGGGAGAAGAGCACGGGGGGAAGAGGGAATAGTGGTAGATGAGAGAGGTGTGAGATGGAGATGGAGGGGATGAGCAGTAGCGTGCAATAGAGAAGGAGTGTGGGGACAGGAGCGTGCAGCGGAAGATGGAGTGCAGAAAATTGAGCCGAACGCGGCTCTGATACCAAAAGATACAACCGTACCGGGTTGGATAGTTATGAAGCGAATTCGTCTTCCATATTTGAGATAAAATGATAATATTATATTGATAGATGATGAATATACAATGAAGTGGCCCGCTTAAATATAGCTTGGGCTTAACTTGACGAGTCGTAACTTCTCATTAATACCTATTTACTATTATTAACTATTACTAATTATTACGTGTATTTATTATTTAATATTCATTATACCATGACACATTAAAGTATCATAACAACACTCTTGGATCCAAAATTTGAATTGGACTCCTCATGTGCTTGGGAGGATTCAATAGTCCCCTTCTTGTCTTGGAAAACCACTTCATGAGCACGATATTTAACATTTGGATCTAGATGTTTCTTTCCCTACATTGTCCTATAAAAGGAAACCATGGGTATGCATTCTATAGATAAAACTTAGGAGTTAATTTATGTTGCAAGAAATGTTTTAAGAGCTCAAATTTCAACCCACTTCTTACCACTAGTTGGTATGTAAATCTCCCTTGCTTCCTTCCTCTAAGAAGCAAGAATTTTCTCCATTGTTATAGTTTGTTTCCAAGCATTTGTGTGGAAAAAAGCGGACTCTCCCTAAGGGAGATTGTTGTCTTCCCTTGAATCCTTCACCTCCTAAGTGACACCATTGTAACAAGATTTACCATTGGAAAATCATCATTTAGTTTAACACACTCTTTATGTTTTATTTTACTTAGAACTTGTCCATTTTGTTTTTATTTGTTTCTTTGAGTCTTGATTTTCCATTCGATGTATGGAATACGAATCAAAATTCACTAAGTTATTTCCTTGTTGCAACCTATAAGGATTCAAAGTTGTTTCCTTAGGGATGTGGTAAGTTCTATTCCACCTTGTTTATCACCACTGCTTACATGAAATGACACTTGCCAAAGCAAAGAAATCACAAATATAATAATTGTATCCATTGCAACTTTTATCTTTGAGAATACCATGCCCTAGAATTTTAATTAATGATAACGATTCCTATTTCCTTAATTCTAATATATTCTCATGAAATTGAGTGTTTATTATACAACATCAAAAAATCAATCCCTATCATCCACAACTTAATAGTATAATCAAATATTTTAATAAAATTTTGGAGTATGCTTTAACTAAGACATGTAGTGTAGACAGAGCAAGTTGGGATGAAATATTTCCAACAGTTTTATGGGAATATAGGTCTACATGTAAAGCATTGACTAAACATACATTGTTTAAGTTGGTATATGGAAAATAGGATATGATTCCTATGGAGTTTATAGTTCCTAGTTTAATTAGTAATAATTGTTGTGGACACTAATATGTTTGGGGAGGAGTCCTTGGAATCTAGGTTGGATGTCTTAATGCAACTAGAAGACGATCGGTTCATTGTAGTGTTTCATCAAATATTATAGAAATGAATACATTCATTGTATCAAATAGTAGACAAAAGAAGATATAAATCACATAATGATAGAAATACCAGAAGTAAGACTTTGGATCCAAGTAAGCTATCCCTGTCATATGACAACTAGCTCTTGAAGAATCCTAGTATTAGCTAAAAATACATTAGTTGGTACCCTTTTGAATTGATTATATTACAAAATATGGATTAGTGAAGATGATGTAGTTGGATGGGAAGCCAGTGAAGGGATTGGTTAATGGGGTACATTGAACAAAGTCACATGAAATAATTTTGTAGGTAGCATAGTAGAAAAAGAGTGTGGCAGATAAACTAGTTAAGTTTGTTGTAGTTAATGTTGAAATGGATAGATAGAAAAGGGTGTAATTAAGTCATGTTAAAGTTAGTTCATTAAATTTTTTTTTTTTTGGCTTTCAATAACCTTTAAGTGACCCTTTTGATGTGATCAGTTGATGGAGTGAATTTGGGTTAATAATAGACAGTGCAAAATTAGCACCTTTAAAGAAATAGTTGCATAATTGAATAATGGCTAAAACAAGGAATGTTTGAAATTTTCATAGAGGAAAACTCATTTGATGGGGAGCACATTTAATGGGGAGTTTGACCTAAACCGCTATAAGAGGAAAAACAAGCGATCTAGTTTGATCATTTCAATTTCAATAGATGGAATAATTATGATTTGAAGAAATATTGTCATCGTATAGCATATTTGTGGGAACATGTGATAGAGCTATGAACAAAGAAATATGATGACCGCATCCAAGCTAAAATATTGACCAAAGATAAAATCTCATAAAGAATCCAATATGTTGATCATTGAGGTGCATCAAAGAGTTCATATTTGCCAATCACTATTGGGTATGGTGACTTTTATGGGATTTTTGGATTACAACCTGCAAAACCCATATGAGTTTTCCAAACAATAGTTTAACCATATGAAAACATCAAGACATCAGCTAATGATTATGAGAGTTAGGTCCAAAATCTCGGGCGAGAAATTTCTTTTACTTATGTATTCTCACTCTATTAGATGTTTCCCACTTTGGACATATGCCCATGATTTTTTCATTTGTTATATTTCTATTAAGTAAGATTCATGGTGGATTTCTATGGTTGGATAACACTTACCAATAGATTAGGATACTATGAAAAGTATTAGGTTTACCTATACAAAGAAAAGTAGTGGATAAGGTAATCTAAGTGAAAGATATACATGTAGAAGAGATTTATGTTAGATATCATATTCAATGTGATACCCATGGGGTGGTAATTTATGTTATCAACAACGAGGTGGTCATATTTTCTATTCATGTTTTAGATGGTATATTGGTTAGGAAGTGCAGAAAGGATGAGTTCCCAACTGGAGTAATACATGTAGTAGAAAGGTGTACGAAAGGAATTAAAATATCTTGGGATCAATATTTACATAATGGATTTTCCACACATTATTTGGAGGCTTGGAACTTTGTGAAAATTTCTCATTATAGATGTGTTATAAATTTGATAGCAATGTACTTTTGGAAAGCACTTGAAGGAATACCTTTTGATACAAAATTTACAAAGACCTTCCTATGCCACAATACAACATCTCGTAGTTTTCACAAGATAAAACTAATTAATTATATACAACAATTATACAAGAAATTATGGAGTCCTTTTAGATTCCTTTCCATCTTGTGGATAATTATGATGGTTTTTTTCTTTAAAAAAAAAATTGATGTGCATAATATGTTTTTGATTCATGTGCAAATTAACAAGCACCACTAGATGTTGAAATATTGTAACTTCAAAGAATATTATATTTGTACTTTATTATTCCGGATATGTTTCATTCCTCCATGGAGATCTTATTGTATATACGGAGATGTTCATTCCTCCATCGGAATGTGGTAACTTGGATTATTAGACTTCCCTAGTGGGGGTCGGCCCTGTATGTGTTATGTGGGTCAAAGGGTTGTTAGACCACCCTAGAGGGGTCGGCCCAGTCAGTTGTAGTGGGGTGTTTAACCCAGTGGTAAAGTTGGGGCCGACCTAGTTAATATAAAGTACAAGTCAGAGATGTGTATAAATAGAGGAGGTGTGTTCCTCATTATACACACACTTCCCTCACTTAGAATGTAGCACACTTGTGGAGGAGAGGTCTTCTATGGTGGAGGAGGAGATCATGTCTTTGGTTTGCATCTTTTTATATTGCTGGTCATCTATATTGAGGAAGCTTTGCTGGGTTTTCTAGCCCATGAGGGTTTCCCAGGATAAATCTGTGTCTCTTGTGTTTATGTTGTGCTTGTTGTTTCTTCAGTGATCCTGTATATGCTATTATTGTGAAATGGAATGTAATGTTTCTATTTTCTGTCTTAGAATATTAAATCTTAGCATGGTATCAGAGCTAACCTAAAGGAAGGCAAGGTATGGCACTTACGACACTTGCTTCACTTACGACAATTTGAAGGTTAGGGTTTTATATAGCAAAAACCAGTCATCGTGGAACTTTCGCTATAAATCCATTTTTGTGAAGGTTCAGGATCTAAAACGTTTACAGGTCGTAGATAACATCCCCAGGTACCTTGTGGCCAAAGTATACCTTCACATTCGTTGTACTTTGTGAGTTATCATCAGTACAAGTTAGGGTTTCTGCCTCTTTAAGATCTCAGTCAAAATCAGGTGACCTAGAAAAAAAAGGTCATAACTTGGGCTAGGAAGCTCCAAATGAAATTTCATAAAACGTGACAGATAGTACACAGACTGCACTATCTCAAGAAACATTTTTAGAGGCCGAAGTTAAACCAGTGACATGTGGCACGCCATACAAGTTTGCTCTCCTGTTTTATCCCATAAACAGGTCACATTGCGACACTTGGCATAACTCTCTTTCAGAAAATCCAATTGAGGTCAGACCTATCGGGATGAAAATGTGACAGGTCAGGTTACCACAGAAAAAACCAGGTACATATTTATGTCAAAACAGAATTATTTTTGGAGCACCTCCATTCATGGCTTCCGGAATTTAAGGTTTCAGAGAAAGTTAGAATTTTTGGAATAGGAGTCCACGGCTGAATGATACTTAGGAAAATCTAAATTTAGAGACCAAGATTGAATTTTTTGGTTGGGTAGAAGACCGGGCTTGATCAAACCCCAGTTCGGGATTTTGATCGGAAAGATGGAAAATTAGGGCTTCATTAAAAGTTGGAATTTTTGAAGTCTGTGACCACGGCTGGAAGCTCCTCAGAAAAATAAGAGTTTAGAGCCTTGGATCGAACCTTTTGATTGGGTATAAGGGTGGGCTTCATCAAACCCTAGTTCGGGATCCTTTCCAGAAGATACAGAAGTTTCGAAGGCAATTTTGAGGGGTTAAATTTTGGAGATTTCAAAATTGAAGTATGCAAGTTTGATGAGCTCAGCAAGACACATCCTTCCATCCATTCAGAAGTGTGAAAGTCAAAGATTGAATTTTTAGGGTTTCTCTAACAAAGCCTAATCAAGCTCCAGATCAAGTTTCAGGGGGAGTTGAGGATAAGGCCTTACATAAGAAGACTACAAGAAATCTCGACAGGTATGACTTAAGGAGATACAGGTATGTCTTGAAATCTAATTCTTGATTAAGTTTCTAATATGTTTGTCTTCATATTATTTAGATTAGTACAATCTTGATTAATGTTAGATTTGTCTTATCATCCTAATAAAAGTATGAATACATGTGAATGATAGAAGACATTCATTGATTAGGGTTATATGATTGTACTAATGCACTCTGGTGTTGTATGAGGTTGATGTTGTCTGCTAACAAGATACAGGTACATCACGAAAGACAAATCAAGTTCCATGAACATGACAACATGAAGACAAAGACTCATCCATAATCCTTGATCACATAGAAGTTCTACTTACGAGGTATGTATGACTTTGTTCTATTATGCTTAACCTATGAGATATGTAGGTTTCAGCACAGTATCTCTAAATCATTGAAGAGAACAAAGAAGATATTGATTAGGTATGTTAGACATAACTAAGCAGGTATACTAATCCAGGTATGTTTTCCTATATCAAGTTAGAATCTTACTTTGTGTTAGGATCCCTTATATAAGTATACTTGGTATGATTGGTTATGCTTATTCATAAAGTTAGTAATCAAGGGTTTATGAATATTATGTCTCTTATCCTGATTGATGCATGAGTAAAAGAAGACTTCCCCGAAACCTTGAATACTAATGTTTATTATCTATGATCATGGCTATACATATTCAAGATTATAATATACTAATGAATGTATGTTTGTGTATGAGATCATGAGGATGACACTAGTGCACACTTGAGCATGCACAGTGGTAAAAAATGAATAGAAGTTCAAAAGACATATAGAAGATCAAGCGGGAGGCAACCACACAAACATAAAAGATAAGTATTTGAGTTGTTATTTGAAATAGTAAATGATATTTCCCATAATAGGTTGTATGCATATTTGTATTCCTAGAATATATCATGCTGACTGTAAACATTCATAGAGCATTGAACAGTATACTACTAATATGCATATGATTGGTAAGTTGGACAAACATTCCCTTGTTGCTTGTCTAGAATGAAACCTCTTTGATGACATGCTGAGAGCTGTGCACACTCTCGATAGTATGTTCTGGTAGAGATGGAAGGCATCTAGATAGCCACTGTATGCATACAGGATATGGAAAAGTGTTGTGCCAAAGTATTGGTCAAGATAGTTGCATAACTATGTAAATGATATCTGTATGCATAATAGGTTATCATGTCAACATGATTTCATGATTATGAAGTATTACTAATCATGTACTTAATTTTGATTTGTAGGAAATATCATGAAGAATGATGAACACCGAACAAGTGATGGATGTTCAACAATAAGATTTACAAATCAAACAAAATATAGAAGGCTCGTGGCTAGAAGATTCTCTTAGAAAGAGGAAGAGAATCATGATGAGATGTTTGCTCCAAGTGGCTAGATAAGACCATTCTCTTAATGGTGTAATTAAAGAAGAAGTGTGAATCAGGTTCTGTATGGGTACCCAGGATCGATAGTCAATTGATGAGCTTAATGATCACCATGGGTGATGTGGATCTCAACCTTTGCCACAAGGTTGAATGTGGTTTCTATACATAGATGACATGGATTTAAGAAGGAACTCACCACAGAGTTCGAATGATATTGAGGCTCATATCAGTAGACCCATCTGACGAGAGATGGCATAGATAGATGGATGCAGAAATAAAAATGAAAGATCTCAGATTGATGCATTACTTCCTAGGTCTGGAAGTATGGCAAGGCTCAGAAGGAATATTTCTCAACCAGGGAAAGTATGCTGAGAAATATTAAAAGGACTTGATGTGTTGGAATGGCCACTCTCATGGATTCCAACTTGAAGTTGTTAGCAGATGACTCATCAGAGTTAGTGGATATAACTCTGTATAGACAAATTATTGGGTCATTGATGTATCTAACGAATACTGGGTCAAATATATGCTTTGTTGTGAACACCTTGAGTCAGTATCTAATGGAAACTAGATGTGTTCACCTGATAGTTGCAAAGCATGTGATGAGGTACCTAAAGGATACGATAGAATTTGATCTATGCTATCTTGGAGATCATGAATTCAGTTGGATACATAGATGTTGATTGGGAAGAAAGTGTATCAGATAGGAAGAACACATCGAGAGGTTGTTATTGTTTGGGATCAGCCATGATCTCATGGTTTAGCAGGAAGCAGTCTAGTGTGTCTCTCAACATAAGCAGAATATATGGCTGTGTGCTCTGCTAGTTGTGAAGCAGTATGGCTTCAGGATTGTTTGACTTAGAGATAGACCCAACTGTGATCCTATGTGACAGACAGAGTTGTATCAAGATGGAAGAGAATCCAGTGTTCCATGATAAGTCAAAGCACATAGAGATTTGACAAGATATGGTGCAGAAAGGAACTATAAAGTTCGAATTTGTAACAAGTTTCCGATGTACTAACCAAAACTCTAACTCAAGTAAATTTTTTCGAGACAAGCTTAGAAGGACCCTCCTCGAAAGGGGGAGTGATGTGGTCATGTATGATGAGATTGTTTGCATCGACAGTAAGGTCGATGATGTGGATACCTATATTGGTGATGCCGACAGAGAGGTTGGTGGATGGTCCTTAGACAAGATCTAAGTTGATGAGGGGATTGCATCATCCTTGAACACATGTTCTAAAGAGAGTCGTAGACATATGTCTCCGATAATGAAGTCCTTAGTGGACAAGTGGGGATTGTATCGTCCCCGGACTTCGGTCCCTTGAATTGATCCGTAGATGTATGGTCTTCGAGATTGAAGTCCTTGATGGACATGAAGAGGATTAAGTCATCCTTGGACATAGTCCTAAATGTATGGGAAGAGGATTAAGACATCCTTGGACACAGTCCTAAATGTACGGGAAGAGGATTAAGTCATCCTTGGACACAGTCCTAAATGTACGGGGTGAGGATAAGTCATCCTTGGACACAGTCCTAAATGTACGGGGTGAGGATTAAGTCATCCTTGGACATAGTCCTAAATGTACGGGGTGAGGATTATGTCATCCTTGGAAACAGTCCTAAATGTACGGAGTGAGGATTAAGTCATCCTTGGACATAGTCCTAAATGTACGGGAAGAGGATTAAGTCATCCTTGGACATAGTCCTAAATGTATGGGGAGAGGATTAAGTCATCCTTGGACATAGACCTAAATGTACGGGGAGAGGATTAAGTCATCCTTGGACATAGTCCTAAATGTACGGGGAGAGGATTAAGTCATCCTTGGACATAGTCCTAAATGTACGGGGAGAGGATTAAGTCATCCTTGGACATAGTCCTAAATGTACAGAGTGAGGATTAAGTCATCCTTGGACATAGTCCTAAATGTACGGAGTGAGGATTAAGTCATCCTTGGACATAGTCCTAAATGAATGGTGTGGATTAAATCATCCTTGGACATAGTCCTAAAAGAATGGTGTAGATTAATCATCCTTAGACCGTAAATCCCATAATTCTGAAAGGAAGGATAGTCTTAAACATGATAAGATTATTCCCGTAATTCCGAAAGGAAGAATCATGTGTATTGCAGAGTATGTTGCTATTGTGTATACTTGACTGATGAGGATACTTGTATTGATATTGATGATATGTATACTTGTATTGATGAGGATACTTGTATTGATGATATGTATACTTGTATTGATGAGGATACTTGTATGTATACTTGTATTGATGAGCATACTTGTATTGATGATATGTATACTTGTATTGATGATGTGTATACTTGTATTGGTGTGGATACTAATACTGATGATCTAGATGACGATGCTGATGATCGTGTGATGACGATGCTGATGATGATGACGATGCTGATGATCATTTGATGATGATGCTGATGATCGTGTGATGACGATGCTGATGATCATGTGATGACGATGCTGATGATCATGAGGATCCAGATGTTGATGTTGTTGTAGCTGTTCGATTGCTGTAGAAGATAAAGACTCAGTACTAAAGATGTTGATGTTCCAGTATTGAAGATGTTCCAGTAACTGCTTAAGTTACTGATGATGTTGAGAAAGCTTCCAATGATTTATAGATGTATCATGTATGATGTTGATGACTCCTTGCTCGTGCAGATGTTGTTATAATATCCTTCTCGTTAAGGGGGAGTGTTGAAATATTGTAACTTCAAAGAATATTATATTTGTACTTTATTATTTCGTAGATGTTTCATTCCTCCATGGAGATCTTATTGTATATCCGGAGATGTTTATTCCTCCGTCGGAATGTGGTAACTTGGGCTATTAGAATTCCCTAGTGGGGGTCGGCCCTGTATGTGTTATGTGGGTCAAAGGGTTGTTAGACCACCATAGAGGGGTCGGCCCATTCAGTTGTAGTGGGGTGTTTAACCCAATGGTAAAGTTGGGGCCGACCTAGTTAATATAAAGTACAAGTCGGAGATGTGTATAAATAGAGGAGGTGTGTTCCTCATTATACACACACTTCCCTCACTTAAAATGTAGCGCACTTGTGGAGGAGAGGTCTACTATGGTGGAGGAGGAGATCATGTCTTTGGTTTGCATCTTTGTATATTGCTGGTCATCTACATTGAGGAATATTTGCTGGGTTTTCTACCCCATGAGGGTTTCCCAGGATAAATCTGTGTCTCTTGTGTTTAGGCTGTGCTTGTTGTTTCTTCAGTGATCCTGTATATGCTATTATTGTGAAATGGAATGTAATGTTTCTATTTTCTTTCTTAGCATATTAAATCTTAACACTAGATATTATCTCACACTATACAAATAAAGAAGACATTAGAACTATTCTAGTAGAATGAATAGAGGAGTTGTACCCAAATCTAGACCCTTAAATAAATATATTAGGTATGAAGGAACCTAGAACCAAGCATAAGTATACTAAAGGAAATGAAACACCATTGCCAATTTGATAATCCCCACACTTGAGCAAGTTAAAGAGGAAAATCGAGGAATATGAAGAGGAATGTCTATGCAAAGAGGAAGAATAATTTGTAAAAGAGACTATCTTGATAATAAAAAAGAGAACTAAGAGATCAACAGGAACAACCCATTCTCTTGCGGGAACACCATATTTAAGGACCAACTATTAACAACAAAAAATAAAGACACTCAAGGGAAAATAAACTAGTATTAAATCCCAAACTATCTTGTTCCTTTAAGAAAAAGGAAACCATTGCAAGAAGGAAAATCTATCAGTAAAAAGAAAAATGCTAAAATATCAGATACCATATCCCCCAAAGGTAGGAAAAGAGAGTGAATTACACATGTTACTGAATAAGAAGGAAATATATACTTAAACTACTAGTAATCCCCCCTTGCCTAGCAAGATCTATATTATAATTGTCAATGCATATTCTCATATAGAAGTACAACAAATTATTTAGAAATGTACAATAGATCAACTACAAAATCTGTGCACTTATTTGTGATAGGAAGACCACTGGAAGGTGATCCATCATTACCTTAACGTCTTTATAATATAGAGAGCAATATTGAATGCACTATTTTTACACAAAGTTATGGATGACCTATGTTATAGGGACCAAGAGTTAGTAAAAGAATATTGGATATTAACCCCCTAGGTCTAGCTACTCATGAAGCTTGATCTTTGGGAGAGAGAGAATATCCACTCACTAAACCTGAATTAATATGCATTTCATCCATTAAGAATATTGAAATCAATCTCTCAGCAACACATATATATCCATATCCTGCAAACATGTGTATGTGGTAGCATATAAAGAATCCTTGACCTCCTACATGAAGTAATTTTACACAAAGATTGCAATTGTCTCTTCAAAGCTTCCAGGCCCAACCACTTTGTAGGAGAAAGTTAGAAAAATCAAGTAAGCTTATTATAGTTTGTGCACTAGGATGAAAATCTAGCAGAATATATTTAAAAAGTCCCCACACTTTCCAAACAGTCAAGATTAATATTGAAAATATCTCTTCATTAGTTGATTCCATATTTCAATTGTGGAATAAATTACATAATTTACCAAACTATAAAGAAAATGATAAAATATAGAGTATGATAACATAAATGGTTGAGAAAAACAATTGAAGGAATTTCTAGTCAACACGCACACGACTAGCATGCAATAAATGAAAGAGCTATCCAAGCATATAAAAACAAGCATTTCAAGGTAGAAATAATTGATACAAAAGTTACACATATGTAGGAATTTGTGTAGAAAAAAAACGTAGATATATTGGAGTTCCAAGAACTTACAGTAAAGACAAACAAACAATTGAGAAATTAAAACCCCTTCCCATGTTGTTAGGAGGTTCTTCTTCAATAATGATTCTTATTTTTGTATATCTCTGAATAAATTCTTGTGAGGAATACTTTGTTTCTATATCCCTACTTATTAAAATTTCTAGACCAGTGTGTGTAGTGAGGGTCCAACCTGATGTATTCTATTGGAGAACCTCCTACAACATTAATCCATGGCTTCTCAAGCATAAAAAAGTAGCAGAACTCAATGGGTAAAGGTTCCTAGCTTTCCCAAACTCCATGCTCACCTGCATCCATCTATTTTCCCTTATAAAAATGTACCTCTGTCTCCAAATTCGAATTTCTGGGTTAAACACAGTCTGGTAATGGTCATGAATAGCAATGGAAAACTGTACGTAATGTAGGAACGTGCATGAGAGAATGATCAAAAGAGTGTTTACTTCAAGGGATATGAGGTAAGGGTGAAAAGACAACTGACATAACTTGTAACCATAGAATAAATAAGACTTTTGACAGCTGACATAACTTTCACAACCCCCATGCTTCAATAACTACTTGAAGTAACTTTTCCCACCAACCTCACATATGCATTAATGATTGGGTTTAATAGATAAGAGAAGGTAATTGGCTCAATTAAATCACATGTCGTAATTTTGGATGAGTTCTAAGGTTGAAACATGGTAGCAAAGGATTTAGTTTCCCATAGGCCCCCCTTCCTCTTCCCCTCTGGTGGAACCATAGACCCTCTAGTGCTCTTTACACAACCACATTGGACCATTTTATTAATTTTCAGCATAATATTTACATACATTTCTAATTTGCATGATAAGACAACAATATGGTCCAAATAAAAATATATGCATAATACATTCCTATCTATTCACTAGTCGAGCCTTGGCCTTGAGCTCCGCACTAGGAATCCATACTAGCATATTTACATCATTTACATAATTTTGATTAAATACATTCCTAGTCAAAATGGGGGGTATTACAATTAAGAAATATTTACAGAAGCAGAAGTAGTTTGGGAATTAAAAAAGGATAATACAACCACAGAGAGAATATTATAGGCTAGCATACACAAAGATCTGGATCTCATTGGGTTTCTTTCCTAAATAGCATTCATTTAATCAAAAGTATCAAAATGATATTTCATCTCTCCAAGAGTCCCTCTCCAAAAATTGCAAGATCCTAAATTCAAATTTGAATTCACTTTATACAGGAGGGATTCTTTCTTGTTACTGCCTTTTCTTTTATTGAAATTTCCCTATTTTCTCTTTAATTCCCAAAATTGCTTTCCTTTAGTCTGTTTCAAAATTTAGTTGAGCTTACTATTCCAACTAGCCAACTACCTCTCCAGCTTTCACCCATGTTGAGTTCATCCTTGTTGTGGAGACTCCTACCTTGATGGAGTAGGATACCCTTGACGTGGCATGGCCAATTTGTTGTACTTGTAAATTTGTTTCCACTCTTTACTCATGGGATACTTATGTAGCTTAATTGAATCCATGGTTATCTCAACATTTGTGAAGTTTTACTAAGATATGGGTGGAAAGCTTTTGAAGGTGAGCTTCAAACTAGTTCATAGATCAAATCCTTCAGTCAATTGATGGACATGACAACTCCCTTCAAGTGGTCATGCAACTTCTCAAATTTCCTTTCTTCATTCCTCTTTTGTTTTAAGAACTCTTGATAATCTCCCTTTTTAAATAAGTCTCCATTTCCATCCCAAAAGTGGGGCTTCCCTTTGGATATTTCTTCTTTGAACGAGCTTTTGAAGAATGAATTTTCCGATATCATACGGTTTATTTTGTTTTGAAACTTGTTCATAAAGACCCTCTTTGTGCTTACCTTGTTTGCCTCTTTAATCAGATATATCATGTTGGTTGCCCCTAATTCTTCCAATTGAACTTTGATTATGCTATTTAATAATTTGACCACGTTGCTTGCAATATCTTGCTTGGATTCAAGCTTATTTATTGTCCTCTTTATCTCAACTATGGAACTAGTCGCCAGCTCCAACCCATCCTGGATTAATTCAAAGTGATCCCAAATTTGGATGACTTATTCACTTATCTGATCCCATATTACCTTTTTATCTCCCCTAAGGAGGCCCTTTCCCATCATCTTTTGGTTTAGTGATCCAACTTGTTGTTGCAAATTACCTCTTTCCTACTCTAGGTGATCAATGAGGTCATCCTTATCCTTGATGTCAGCTTCTAGCTCTTCAATTTTGTGGATTTACTTCCTTAATATCTCTTCCATGGCATCCACCTTCAAGTGATTAGATGACATGTATATTTTGGTCTCTTCATCTCCTTCAACTAGTTGAGGGATTTCTTGTGTAGAAAGGGATGTCTTATTCAACTTCATCCTTGATATTTGTAGCTCTTGGTTATCCATTTTGTGATTGTACTGTTGCATTTGGGACTTAAAATATATCATGTTCTGATGCAACTTGTATTTCTCCTCATGTAGTGCTACTAATTCAGGACTTTGAACATACTCTATATCAAGGATGTGGAGCTTCTTTTTAAGCACAAAAATCTCATTTTCCTTTTTTTGCAACAATGACTGTGTTGGGGTGGAATCATTTGGGTTAACCCCCAAGGTGACAATATTGTTCTCTATATCCTTAATGGTGAATTTTTTAGAGCTCGTGGACACCTTATTTGATTTCAATCGCTTCTCAATATTTTGGAGAGCCAAGCACATCTTTTTCACATTGGTTGAAGATTGCAGGACATCCTTGCACAATAAGTCACTGGATTGTCTTTAGAAATATACTATAACCAGAGGGATGAATTGGCCAAAGTTGGAGTTGTACTTAGTTTCTTTATAATACCCATAGATTTTAGCTTGAGGGAATTTGGGATCCAAGACATCCATCTTGAAAGTGCCTTCCTTGTGGTCTTCCACTGATAAAAATTGATTCTCTGATGTATATACTAGTTTTTTATGCTCCTTCATTATATCTAGGCGCTGCTTTTTGATGTCCATGTAATGTGAGTACATAGTTGGATTCTCTTTGATAGAGCCTATGGAAGAGGATATTTGTTGTGGATCTTGTGTACCCAACAATATTGAAGGAAGTGCGCAATAGTGACATGTGGTAGCTTTTCAATTTCCCTTGGTTGAACCTTCAACTTGTGTATGCTCTAATAAAGTATGCTCGAAATATGCTTCTTCCCTTGCTTTATCCCTTTTGTTTGTTGGTTCCGATTCAGGTTCAACAATTTCCATGTCTATGTGGACGTTTGAAGCTTCCCTTTTGGTCCCTACTTCTGGATTTTGTGGGGTAGATATCATTGTAGGATGGATTCCTGCTTGGCCCTCTTGTGTCCCTTGGGAATATTTGTTTGTACCATCCCTTAGGATGGCATTCACTTACTCCCATGTAGGTAGGTTGGCTATCTTCTCGCACTCTAGGTGGGGCCTATGGTTCTAAGCCAAGTTTTTATTCTTCATTTTCCTCTTTGATATCACATGATGGGGTTCATAGGCCCATCTTTCTCCTTTGTCCAAGTTCAACCGCTTCAACATTCCCTCCACATATGACATAACACTTATGGTTTTAATAAGAAAGGGGCCTATTTCTTTAGGAAACTTGAAAGTGATGGGGTGCTTCAACTTGGAAAAATGTAGTTGATCAAATGAGAACCTCTGTCTAATGTACTCTAGGTAAAATACTCCAAGAGTAAAAAATGAAGGTAGTAGATATGGTTCCTTTTCAAACCCATATACCTTGATGATGGTGTGGTTATCATAGATGAATCAATCACTTGTTCTAGTATCCATACTCAACAATAAAAGTTCCTTGTATAGGAGAAATATCCTTGGTGGTGCATCACTGTGAAAAATAAAGTGGATGATGCTCATGACATTGTCTACAAAGGCTTGAAAGTGTCGATTTCTTGGTTTCTTGAGGACCATATTTTCCCATCTATAGGTTTGTAGTTTCCTCCCTGTCTGATTCCTTATGTTAAAACCTAGATCTTTAAAGTATGATGAGTTTTGGTATAGGAACATGCATAACAGGTATGATGGATACCCGAAGCATTCCATGGTATGAAAATATTCAAGGTGTGCATGGATGTTATTTGCTAAAAACTGGCATAGGTCAAACCTGGTGGGAATAACACCTGTTGTTGGGGTCAAGGTGGATAAGAAACCTAGGAGGGTATCATCTAGTTCTACGTCATGGTCATACACTAGTACTATGAAAATTAGTGCCAAGGATTTTATTGAGATTTCTGAGAGCATGGAGGATTTGTATGGAGGTGGGAAAATTGGAACTATTCCTTCTTTGAGATGTTTTTCTAGTATATGGTTTCTTTATGAACGTTTTGGGAGCTAGTATGAAGTGGGAAAGGCGTCGCCATCCGGGGGTTGTGTGGTACACAAGGAAAATCATTTTTACCAGAGTGTCTTTAGAGATGATGCAAAGGGATTTTGAGCCATAAGAGGAGAATAGAACTTGCTTTTAGCTGAGTAATTGGATTCACACCAGGTGACAAACTTAAGGAAGTGTACAATCTATGGGAAAATTGCTCAGGTGAGGTTGGTATCCCCTGTGTGACATGGCCTTCTACGTAATTATATTCTTCCTGGGTTATTAGTTTGTTGTTGCTACAACAACCCCCCCAATTTTTTTTTTTGAAAAAATATGTCGGGGCCCCTCCTTTACTTTTAGACGAAAGTTTTCCTAGAAATCCGAGGCCATCAAGAGTTTTTATTTCTTAGTCTTTCTAAAGATAGGTCCTTTGCTTGTTTCCTTTGAATCCATTTTCACTAACTTTGCCTAAGTAAAACGCGAATTTATGGGCCTTCGCGGCGGAACCTTTAAGACAAATTTTCTGAAACGGTGGAGAATTTTGGTTAACCTTGCCGAAACCCTGCAGAATAAACTCGTAAGATTTTTCTGCAATAGCGGAGAAACTCAACTATTTTTTCTGCAACGACAAAATCCTTTTGACTAAGTAAGTGACAGAGGAACTCACTAAAGTCCTCTGCAACGGTGGAGTAACTCATGTAAGTCTTCCAGAACGGCGGAGTAACTCATGTAACTCTCCCGCAACGGCGGAGCAACTCAATCAAGCATTCCATTTCGCCACTTCGTACCTTTATTTTGCAGATGAACTCTGATAATTCTTCTGCAACGGTCGAAAAGGTTGGCCAAGTCTCTCCATTTTTGGCGGTCACACTTAATGTCAAATGTACCAATTTGACCCCATTCATACACCCATTAACCCCGTTTAAATTTTCACACCTAATCCATTAATGGATCGCACGTGTTTAAACATTATATAAAGGGTTTAAACCCCGTTGAATTTCATTGTTTCAACTATTTGAAGGCCAGCTTCCGTTCTGTTTTACTCCAAGCTCACTAGCTCCGCAAGTGACGCTACTACGAACCAAGTGGAATTCACCAGGTTGGTACCCCCCAAGCCTCATATCCTGATCCGAAGAAGTAATTTCTTTGTCTTTCAAGTTTAAAAGGGACATGATCGTAGTTCATTTATCCAAGCTATTTGAATTCTGTGTTTTATTTTCATTCACGGTCTTATGTCAAGCTGAAACTAGAATCATGCTCCTATCCTGCTAAAACACAACCAAGCCTAGCTTCATAAGGGTTCACAGTTGCTCGGCCCATAATCATCTACCATGCAATTTGTTAGCAAGTCCTGCGATCCATCATTGTCTAGTTTAAGAATTCAGTGACATCATAGAATTGAAACCAACCCTATCTGTCCTTACCCGAACCACGTCGGTATTCCTACCCCGCCATGAAGCTTCATGCCACTTTCGTACTTTGGAACATGTTATTACCATGTCAACCCTCATGCCATAAAACATAGTACACTCAGAATTGCTGAGATACATGGCCCTTATATTTCATAGTTCCAATAGAGAGGCCTACGGAAATAATCAGTTTTACACAGGATTGTGAAATAACATGTGAAATAAGTGTTTAAATTGAAAATAGAGGAGCTATAACATTTTGGAATTTGCAAATTAATGGTGAAATAAGCATAGCTAGAAGGATTCAGTTGGTGTTTAGGCCTCAATAGTATGAGTAGGATGATAGTTTGAATTGTTGACATTGCACCGTATGCCTACAGGATTTTTCAAAATGACTAAAGGTGGCAGGAGAAGGTCAAAGGCGACCTGCACAAAATCAGCTGATGACAACGCAAGGGTGGAAACTACATTCCAAGATACTAAGTGCACTACAGGTTTGCCCCCAGAAGTAAAATGGGGAGATGTATACCATATGGTAAGAGACCAGGACTTCCCTGAAGCTCTTCTTGAAGAATAATGTCTATACCGGAACATCATAAACTCATGTATATCCAAAGTAGCCACACGTCTAGAGCTATTCCCCTACTCAGAAGTAATTAGATGGATTCTGCGGCATGCGAATACTGAGACAAGAGTTCTTTAGACAACAAAGGAAAAGCTTTTGCTTCATTGCACCCATCCTATATCTCAACGGCTTATAAGTTTCCCAAGCCCCAACAACAACTTGATGATGAAAGGATGGAAGAAATCAAGATGTATAACCTGGAGATGGCTAGGAAGCTGCTAATCTCGGGAAAACAAATCAGGAAAAATGATAGTGAGGAGTACGAGGTTCAAAATCTGAGGCCCCTTTTCAGATTGATCGCTCTCATACTGAGTAGAATATTTGGGAGGCCGGATGGGACGATGTTTATGCTACAATGGGTTCCCATCATCCACTATGTGGCGTTCCAAGGAACAATTTTTAACTGGGTTGATATTCTCTCAGACAGCTTGTCATCAGCTATAATTGTTGCACAAGAAGGGTTAGCAGAGAAAAGGGAAGAATGTTTTATGGCATCCTACTTGATAGATTGTATTGTGGCGTCCCTTTCCCAAGCTGGGATGCATATGGAACTCGGATGATACCTCAGTATTCATTGCTTACAAAATATTTTGGGCTTAGAATTACAAAAGGAATTACAAACTCATTTGTGAGGAGTTTATCATACCTCTATACGAATTAATGTTCAATGAGGAACCCAATTGTTTATTTGAGAACGCCATGGAAGTCCTAGAGAATTATGGTGATTTCTATTTTTCATCAGGAGGCACCTACATAAGAATGTACGGAGGCTCTAAACCCTTGTATATATTACCTAGGTATGCTATTGACTATGTAGTCCACAAGGAGGCAGTGAGACAGGTTTTCATTGATGGAGTTGGTAGTACCTTGAACAAGGAAAAGAAGGCTTCCTTCCCACCTTTACCCTTTTATGTTGGGGCTTACAAGTTTTTAAAAATCGCGACAGCAGAAGATTTTGTCGCAGAGCTGAAAGGATTTCATTTTGGGGAAAAGATTTTTCATAGGAACGATTGGCGAGGCAAAGTTGCACAACATTGCAAAGAGATTTCTGCTCCCTTTGAATACACTAACTATTATGATGAAGATGAGGAAGTATATGGGGGGGTTAGCAATATGACCTAGTTATAGATTTTCCAACTTGGAAAAGGAGGAGATAGCTCGAGTTCTAATATTGTGGAAGAAATAAAACAACAACAAGAAAAGGGCACCTAGGGAACTGCTGAAGCTTTCTCTAAAGAAGAAAAAAGGCTTAAGGAACAAGCAAAGAAGATCCAAGAGGAAATTGAGAAAAGAACCAATAAAGAAAAAGAGGATAAAATCCGAGAAGAAGAAACTTTAAGAGCCCAAGCAACTGTTAGGATATTTAAACACTTAGGAGTTAGTTAAGATCAACTTGTGTAATATATTCGTTAGGGATAGTGTGTTTCTTTAGTATGCATTAGTATGCATTTGTAAATACTTAATCCGACGGTCACGATATGTTACCGACATAGAGTGATCTGACGGCTCAACTTCTCTTAGATCAAACCTAACCTTGATCCGTGGCTTAACACCCGATTGGTCCATGATCTCTATTTAAAGAGCATGGAGGGTCATTGTTTAGTTGATCGATTATGAGAAGCTCATTTGTAACTTTCTTTCTTTGCATAATAAATTGTCCCATAGAAGCTATTTGGCCGGGGCCGTGGAGTGTTTCCCTCAAGAGGGTTTAAACCACGTCAAAACATCGGTGTGTTGATTTGTGATCTGTTTGTGTGAAGTGGTTTCTCTTGGTGTTCGGTCCTTTGGTAGTACCCTGTGTACCCGAACATGGTATCAGAGCTTTTATGAAGTGCTGCTTCCGGTTATGATCTAGATCTTGAACTACTATTGCCGAAACTCGAAAGGGTTTCTAGTTCTAGTATTTTTATGCATTTCTGGGCCGTGGGAGGTGTTCCATTGCGTCCAGAGCGTCGTTTACATTGGGAAATAGTTTTCGTTTGATTGAAAACGGTTCCTGGTTGCTCCAGAAATGTGTATTTCATCAGATTTGAAGTTTTTTTTGTTTCGATTTGTGGTGTGTTTTGCAGGAAAAAGAGCAAGCACGCAAACCGAGAAAGAAGAGTAAAAAAAAACAAACAAACCCCTTACTCATTCCCATATTTTACATACCTTTTAATCTAGCTCACTTGGTTCAAAGTTGCTTTATTCCTTAATAGGTCTTGAGTTCAAGTCTTATGAAGTTACTTTTAAAAGAAAAAGTGCATGCAATTTCTATTTTCAAGTTATTTTATTGTAAAAGTGCATCTCACTTAAATAATAAAAAATAAAAATACAAGTAAGTCACTTAAGTTTTTATTTATTGTTGCACTATTTAAAAGTAATATCATTGTAAAAGTGAAATCACTTATTTTACAAAAGTGGTTCACTTAAAGCAACTTTGTTGTAAAGTGATTGTCAAAAGGTTCATCTTGGGAAGAGGGGGGGTTCTTTTTTTGCTGGACATTCTCTAGCTGCCACGTCACTATTGAGGACATCTTCAACAGTTTCTTTGTTCAAGCATAACTTCATCATACAGAGTCAGTTTTCAGTGCCAGTTTTTTTGAAACCACCTATTTTTTCGAGCTCTTCACATCCAGACTATTGGTTTCTACTTTTACAACCATTAATTTATAAATATGGCCGCCCCTTGTGATATTCTACTTAACAGTTCCAACTATTTCTCATGGAAATATCGTATGGAGGATGTTCTATGAAGTAGGGGACTTTTCAGAATTACCTCAGGGAAAGAAAAAGAACCCACTGATGATGATAAGAAAATAAAATGGAAAAATAGATGTGATGAAGCTCGTGGATTGATTGGGATGTCAATCTCTATTGATTTGCGATTCCACATATCTAGAATTGATGAACCTAATGCTGCTTGGGACAAGTTGGAATCTGTGTTTGGTAAACACAATAAAAATTGAGGTCACCAACTCAAAAAATGAGTTGATTTCTTTAAATCCAAGTGACTTTTCATGCATTCAAGATTATTTATCTAAGTACAAAACTCTTAAACTCTTATGTGCAGAATGTAAGATTGAGAGGGAAGACAAACAATGCATTTATCATATTCTTTCCAAACTTGGACCTGCATATTCTGTTTTTGTATCTACATTTTACTCCATGAAAGCATCCTTGAATGCAGCTAGCTATCAAGAGCCTAGTCTTGAATCCTTTTGTGAGTCCTTGATTAGGGAACAAGATAAACTCATTCATCTTGGAATAATCAACAATGCAGATACATCTAGGAAAGCCTTATTGTCCCAAAAGAAAGAAAAGTCCAAGCCTCCCAAGAAACAAAATTTTCTCAATAATAAGTCAAACAAGGGTCCCAAACCCTCTCAGTCAGCTCCTTCTTTAAAAATTGACAAAGGATCCAAGCCAAAAGGCAAGAAGATTGAGTGTCATTGCAACTATTGTTGGAAAGATAATCATGATGAATCTAAGTGTTTCAAGAAGATGGCATCCTTGGAAGCAGCAATGAAGAAGCACCACATCAGCCTAGATTCGTCTTCAGAATTTGCCTCTCATGGACATGCACTTTGTGCTTCTAGTTATTCTTATAATGCATCTTCTTCTTCTACTTCAAATGAATGGCTCATTGATTCTGGAGCATCTTATCATATGGCTAAGGATCAAGGCATCTTTTCTACTATGCATGAATGTGACACCAAACAAATATTTGTTGGTGATGATAGATCTCTAAGTGTTGTAGGAGCTGGAACAGTTCCAGTAGATAATGGTCATTTTAGTGATGTACTATGTGTTCCAAGAATTTCCTACAATTTGTTATCACTCTATCAGATCACTCATTCTGGTGAAGGTAAAACTGTGACTTTTACACCTCACCAAGTTGTAATCAAGGATTTTAAAGATCCTCAACAGGTCCTAGCTACCAGAATTGTTGATGATATTACCAGGTTGTACAAGTTTAACAACTTTGGGTCATCACCTTTCCCTTCAGTTTTTGTTGCTCATAGTGATAACTTGAGCAAACTTTGGCATGAGCGATTTGGTCACTTAAATTATCGCTCATTGCAACAACTATGTAAAGAAAATATGGTGACAGGTCTTCCGAAGGTATCTTGCAGGGATGGTGTTTGCTTCGGTTGTGTACTCGGAAAACATCATTGGGACAGTTTTGACAAACGTGCCTCCTGGCACGCCTCGGTTCCCTTGGAGCTTGTGCATAGTGACTTGTGTGGTCCTCTTCCATCTGCTTCCTTTTCTGGTTTCAAATATTTCTTAACTTTCATTGATGATTACACCAGACGCACTTGGGTTTATTTCCTAAAACTTAAGAGCGAAGTATTTAACATGTTCTTGGCCTACAAGGCCCTTGTGGAAAAACAATCTGGTCATCAAATTATTAAGTTAAGATCTGACAATGGAGGAGAATATGTTAACAATAAGTTCACTACTTTCTGCACTGAACAAGGCATCCAACAACAACACACTGTTCCATATACACCACAACAAAATGGTCTAGCTGAGCAGAATAACTGCACTTTAAAAGAAATGGCTAATTGTATGATCCAATCTAAGGGACTAAGTCTTCAATTTTGGGCTGAAGCCATTAATTGTGCAAATTACATAGTTAATCGCACCCCCACTAAAGCATTACAAGGTATAACACCGGAAGAAGCATGGAGTAAAACTAAACTTGATGTAAGTCACTTCCGTGTGTTTGGTAGTGAAGCATGGGCTCACATTCCGCATGAAAAACGGAAAGCATTACAGCCTAATAGTGAAAAGTGCATATTTGTTGGATATTCTGAAGATGTAAAAGGTTATAGACTTGTTCAACCACATTCTCATGATATAATCATTAGAAGAGATGTTAAATTTGATGAAAATATCTTGGCCTGCGAGCCTAACTCGGCGATTGTGCCATCTTTGGCCTGCGAGCCTGATTCGGAGTTTGTGCTTTCTTCTTCTTCTTCCAACTTTCTTGACAGGTTTCCAACTCCAGTTTCTGATAATGAAAGTGAGGATGAAAATCCACCTCCGCCTGCTCATGTTCCTCCAGTTGCACCAGCACAAGTGCTTCCTCGATGGGTCCGTTCAACATGTGAAGCAACTGGTGATCTTGCCGGTGATCCTAGAGATCAACGTTGAACACATTCTCAGTTTCAGCGAGCCTCTTCTCTTTTGGCTCAAGTTTCAAGGAATCATGATCCAGGAACTTTTGCAGAAGCTTTAGGAAATCCAGATTGGGATGCAGCCATGGATGAAGAATATCGTTCCTTAATGGCGAATGATACTTGGGATCTTGTACCTCTTCCAAAAGGAAGAAAACTTGTCAGATGTAAATGGGTCTACAGAACTAAGTATGCATCAGATGGAAGTGTTGAAAGACTTAAGGCAAGGTTAGTTGCCAAACGTTTTTCCCAAGTTGAAGGGATTAACTACAATGAAACCTTTGCTCCCGTCGCAAAAATGAACTCCATCCGCCTTGTTCTTTCCCTTGCAGCCTTACACAACTGGAAATTCCATCAAATGGATGTCAATTCTGCCTTCTTACATGGTGATTTACAGGAGAAAATTTACATGGAACAACCTCCTGGCTATGTTCAGAATAACTCTAGCCTTGTATTCCGCCTTAAGAAATCCTTATATGGCCTTAAGCAAGCTCCTAGAGCTTGGTATGCCAAAATGGATAACTTTCTCCTTGACACTAGTTTTTCTAGATGCCATTCTGACCCCAATGTCTATACCAAGAAAGTAGGACACCATCTCATCACACTTGTTCTATATGTTGATGACCTTATTCTTATTGGTAGTGACCCTAAGCTTATAACCCATGTGAAATCCAGTCTTAAACAAAATTTTGAAATGTCAGACTTAGGACATTTGCATTATTTTCTTGGTCTCCAAGTCCTGCAAACCAAAGAAGGAATCTTTCTTTCTTAGTCTAAGTATGCTTGTGACCTTCTTCATTGCTTTCACATGGAATATTGTACACCATCCCCTTCTCCCTTCCAATCTGGAGTCAAACATTCTGGCACTTGTACTTCACCTGAAGTCGATGCCACCTTGTATCGTCAGCTTGTTGGTAGTCTCTTATATTTGACTCATTCCCGTCCTGACCTTTCCTTTTCCGTTGGTCGTGTTTCCCGTTATATGCAGAGACCTCATGAAAGTCACTGGAAAGCAGCTAAAAGAATATTTCGATATATTCGAGGTACAGTTCAGTTTGGGATTCATTACAATACATGGGGGAAACCTTTGTTGGTTGGTTTCACTGATTCAGATTGGGCCGGCGATCCTGATGGTCGAAAGTCTACTGCAGGTTATGTTTTCGGTCTGGGATCTGGATCTATTACTTGGGCTTGTAAGAAACAACAAGCTCTTGCTCTTTCTTCAGCAGAGGCAGAATATCGAGTAGCAGTTAATGCCAGTCAGGAAGCTTTATGGCTTCGACAGATCCTTTCAAAGTTTGGATTCGAGCAGCAGCAGCCTACTCCACTTTGGTGCGACACTCAAATTGCCATCAAGCTTACCAAAGATCCAATTCTACATCAACGCAGCAAACACATTGAGCTACATATGCACTTCATCAGAAATCTTGTTCATGATCGGGTTCTTGAAGTGCTCTTTTGCCCTACAGATGATCAAGTTGTAGACATCTTCACCAAGTCTCTTACAGAAGCAAAGTTTTCTAAACTTCGATCTATGTTAGGAGTTCAGGAACTTTTCATTAAGGGGGGATAGGCTCTAATGCCTCCTTCCTTCTCCTAATAGTGTCACTTTTGTAAATCCTTCAATCCTATGCCAAGTTGTTCTTAAGGGGGGATGTTAGGATATTTAGACACTTAGGAGTTAGTTAAGATCAACTTGTGTAATATATCCGTTAGGGATAGTGTGTTTCTTTAGTATGCATTTGTAAATACTCAATCCGACGGTCACGATATGTTCCCGACATAGAGTGATCCGATGGATCAACTTCTCTTAGATAAAACCTAACCTTGATCCGTGGCTTAACACCCGATTGGTCCATGATCTCTATTTAAAGAGTATGGAGGGTCATTGTTTAGTTGATTGATTATGAAAAGTTCATTTGTAACTTTCTTTCTTTGCATAATAAATTGTCCCGTAGAAGCTATTTGGCCGGGGCCGTGGAGTGTTTCTCTCAAGAGGGTTTAAACCACATCAAAACATCGGTGTGTTGATCTGTGATCTGTTTGTGTGAAGTGGTTGCTCTTGGTGTTCGGTCCTTTGGTAGTACCCTGTGTACCCGAACAACAACTGAATATGAAGCTCGAAGAATCCAAGAAGGAGAAAGGACCATATTGGAGGAAATTGCAAAACAGGAAGAAGATGACAAACTGAGAAGGGAACAGGAGGAAGAATCACAAAGAAAAGAAGAAGAAGAAAAGAAATCCAAAGAAGATGCTGACCCTAAAATCCCAAATATACAAGACTTGGATATGAATTCCCCCATAAGAGACCTCCCACTTGTCCCTTTTACACCATCCAAGAGTAGTACGGTGTCCCAATGGGATAAGTTTACTTATAACAAGAAAAGGAAATCCATTGTCAAAGAAACGGTGACCAGAATGAAGAGGCCTTTTCAACCAGATATTGTCACCAAGCATGAAACCATAGTCATGCAAGGTACCCAACATGCCCACAAACTCATGGCATCTATTTCTGTGGCCTCTTTTCTAGCAATCGCTGACAATGTCGACATATTAGCAGACAAGTTAGAAATGGAGAAGGAGAGAGCCCACCATCTATAGGAAACTCTGGTCAAAGAGCAGAATTTTTCAAATTTGATGGTTGAGAAATGTGACACCCTTGTGTTAGAGAAGGGAGAAATTAATAGGAGATTTCAACATCTAGAAGATGAAAAGAGAGCTTTGGTGATACAAATGAGAACTCTGGAGACAGAGAAGAGAGATCTAGAAAGCCACAACCTACAGTTGGAGTTCGAGAAGTTTGATACTGCTCAACACATCGATGAACTAAAGGAGAACGTTGAGAAGCTGGAAGAAAAGGAAGAATTGCTTGAAAAACAATTACAAATTGCAACCAGCAAGGTTGGCGACCTGGGACCCTTTCACGAGCAGTCTTGTGAAATTATGAAAAGGACACACAAGATTCAAGAGCTCATAACGGAGGAATTTGCAATTTAAAGGAAGTGGTGGCCATAATCAAAGAAATAAATGGTGAGGCCACTAGGCGTAGGAGAAAATATGTACGTATTAGTAAGGACATTAGGAGGCAAATGGAATGGAGAGAATGAAGATCAAGATTCCCAGAAAGACTCCCTCTTAAGTCCATTGCCGGTTTCAAAGTAGATATCCGCCTCTTGGGGTTTTTCCATAATTATGGAGTGAAGTTGAATGAAGTGGCCATGGTTACGCTTGAACAGTGTGGGAGTTTGTATTTAAAAATACGAGCCACCCAAGATAATTGCTAGGTGAAAATGCCCCAAACTATAGAGGAGTTTCCAGACAAAGCCCAATGTTTGTCTAATCTAAGGGATGGGTTGAATGCTGAAATGTATTATGTAAGGAAGGTAGATGATTTGACCATAGAATACCTTCACAATTAGATTAGTGTAATGTCCCTTGTTAGGAATTTTATTAAAATTGCAATTTTCCACTTTTTTCCTTGGTTCGACCTTGGACTAGTTTCGATCTCTAGGTCCCAAATTTGCCCCAAATGATCCCAAATATTCTGAGAAGGTATATGAATGATATTAGAACATAAATATGTGTTTCAGGGATGCCTTTGTACCTTTAAAACACTTCTGCAAATACTCTTTCAATTCTGGTCAATGTAGGTAACTTTACTAGTGATTTCCCTTTGACTAGTATTGGTCTCTAGGTCTCAAATTGACTCCAAATGCCTTCAAATCTTCAAGGAAGGTTTATGAATGATATTAGGAATTGAATATGATGTTCAGGGATAACATATGGCCACCAAAAGACCTCTGCAAACTCTCTTAAGATTCTGGACCAAGTATGCAATTTTACTAGTAATTTGGGGTTCAAATCCCCTTGAGGTAAGTACTGAAAATGGCTTCCCAAATGCCTCCAAACCCACTCAAATTTATGAACAGAGGTATGTAATGTGTTAAGTATGTTATTAAGGTCTCATATGCACCATTAATGGTTTATTACAACTATTCTCACCCTCTCCCATTCAACTGCAAAAATCCCCAATTCGACCCTTGGGGAAATGGCACTATTTCACCTCCCAATACAACTAAACTGAGTAAAAATGCTTCAAATGCTCAAGTACAGTACATGAAACTTGTAGAAGACATCCATGGAAGTATATTGATCACAAATATATCAGAGAATCATCCATTCATTCGAAATCATCATCAATACATTGGTTCACAACAAGGTAGTGGGGAAATGGCATTGTTCTTCCATTAAAAATGAGATTTATACATTTCTACTTGGAATTTCGACCTGAAAATTTCTGGAGATGAAGAACAGAGTATTTACTTCATATTACAAAATAAATGGGGCATTAAAAGCTCCCCCAAAGAGTACAATAGCTCACCAAAAACGCCCTCCCTCAAGGATCAAGAATATGCCATCAAAACTGGAAATGGTTGAAGGAGCGAGCTGCAATAGAAGAAACCATGAGATTCCCTGTAGCTTACACCTGCAAATAAAGACTCCATTAAAGCTCCAAATGAAAGGTCTGAATGGCCTTTCCAATTGCCAACTTGGATGGGAATCTTTCACCCTCGAAATTGGCTAAGGCAAGAAACTAGTCATCCACTAGCTCTCCCTCTTCACAAATGCAATTGCAAATTCTACAAATGATCAAAAGCTGGTTTCATTCTTTGTTATTGACATTTATAAACTTCTAATGTCCTCCATGGGTCGAATTCCTTCCAAGAGACTCATGCCAACTCAAGTTGGGAAGAGATTCCAAAGAACGCCACTTGTACAACAATTCCTAGTCTCCCACTTCCACCAAATCACATGTGGAAGCATCTTAGCTGCCCTAACACCCTTGAGCGCCCTCTTGGAGTCTATTTTTAGCCCTGACATGTCATATATGTCATATGTCAGCCTTCAGGTCTGATTTGTGTCATAGGTGTCATAGCATCTTCATCATTGTTGTCATAGAGCTAGGGAATCTAGCCCAAGTGTCTCACTAGCTCCAATTTGCCTCTTCCTCTTCCATGGGAGTTACTCTTCCTCTATATTTCGACCTTGGATGAGTAATGCAATGAATAATACCTTTTGGACTCCCCCAAGTATGTTACCATTCACCTTGAATTCGAATTGGTGAGAGAATGATGCCAAGTGTAGTGGGGAAATCTAGCCATATGTGGGTCCCACTTCCTCCATGTGTCTTCATGATGAAATGCCACTTTGATTTTCACTTGTATATATTTATTTATCTCCTTTATTAAATATTTATGCCATTCTAATGTTCAAACATCATTTATTATCCCCATTATGCCAAATCCCAAAGCTTCCACCCCAAACCTAGGAAACTAGTAATTTTCCTCCTTGGCAATTATTTGACCTTTAGCATCAATTTGACAAACTCTAATGAATAGGGCCAATGTGATTAGGCCATTTTGACCCAATACCAAATTTGGGACATGACAAATCCTCCCTTCCCAATATTTCTTGTCCTCAAGCAATTTTAAACATGGGTGTTGAAGAACCTGCTTTCTGTATAATTCTTGAAGTTGCCATTGAATTGCCCAACCTTGAGTCTTTGAGTTTCCATGAAGATTTTAGAGAGGAACCACCATGCTTGCTGCTGCACTACTCTGATAAAAATCACTTTATTAAGTGGGGAAATCCATATCCCATACTGCTTGTTTCCCCAAAAAATTTGAAACCAATGAGATAAAAATTATTCCAGGGTCCCATTGCTTGTATTGCACCCCAATAATTAAGAGTGCTCTCCAACCCACACCATTAGTTAAGAGGATTCCTGGATCCCATTTTCTTGTATGCATCCTTCCAAACATCATGAGTACCAAATATATATCATCAAAGTACATAACAACATAATGAAAATGTACATCAAGGATATGCTTAATCAAAGAGTCATGAAGGTGCTTATACCTCCAAGCAAGTAGACCACCATTTTCCAAGTGCATACAAGCTTCAAGTGACCAATCAAATCTGCTCCAATGACATAGGTGAGGATCCCATGTCCTATAATGCTGCTCCAAAAGGATGTGATATGCATCAAAATATTCAACCATGTATTCTTTCATCCAAGAAGTGAATGAAGAATCTCCACTAAAATCTGAACCAAATAATGAGCAGAAAAAACAAGGAGACTTCAAATGACTCAAAGAAGTCTCATCCATACATCCATGAATGTGAGAATCATAAAGATGTAACAAAGTATGTGGCTGCCAACAAAAATGTTCTCCCATCATAAATCTATTCACCCAAGTGTTGGATGAAGTTCCTCTAACATAAAATGAACCCAGTGTTGAGCAAGAAAAACCATGAGTCTTCAAGTGACTCAAATCCATATCATAGGTACATCCATGTAGATGTGAATCATCATAAAGTGACAAATGATGCTGCTGCAAATGTGAATAAGAATGTGCTCCAACCATGTCATCATAAAATTTAAATCTAGGAGTTCCATGCTCCTCATGTGGCACCATCAAAAAGAACCCTTTCACCCATACTTCATTGAGACTAATGTTGCAAAACATGGAATTGTAGGAAGTAGGAGAATGAACTAACTCACCCAAATGATCAAAAAGTGCAGAAGTTTCATCATGGGAAGGATCCATATGGGTAGTATCATGCAGCTCCTTCAAAAGTGTGAACTCTTTGTCATAGTTTGGTTCCAATGTAGAGGAATCATGCTCTTCTTTAAAAATTGCATAACCTTCATCAAGAGGCAATTCAAATTCCTCTTCCACCACATCAAGTGTTTGGATCTCTTCAAGTTCATCTTCAAACACATCAAGAACATTCAAATTTTCACATTTCTCATGATCCACCATGTCATGAGAATCCTCCAAACAATCTACCATTTGACAATCTGAAACATTGGAGGAAAAACAAGTATCTTGCAAATTTTCAAGAAGTTGCTCATTTTGAATTGTGAGCTTATGAATATCCTCATTATTCTTCAAGTATGCATCATGTAACAATTCATTAAGCTCAAACAAATGGTTTCTATCAAAAAGCAAAGACATGAAATTACCTTTGATGTGGCACATTGCTCTTTGAATCTTCTCCATGTCTTCAAGGAAGGATGTTTCCTCCAATGAAGTAGCTCTCCAACAAGAATTTGACACCAATGCTTGAGTGTCATGGAGAATGCTGAGGGACTCTTGGATCTTCTTTTCATTCATCTTTAAGGACCCTTCAAGAAAATGAGGCTCTTGCAAATGAACCTCCTCATCTTCTTCATTTTTTCTTGGACCAACTTCATGAAGCTCAAGTGGTGATGGGGAAGTTGATCTTGGTTCTTCTTCAACTGCTGCAAGGTCTTCATTATCATGCTTAATGGAACTTGGGCTTGCAGCAACATTTTCAAAAGTGATCTCTATGTCACCAACATAGAGGTGTGAGCACCCATCAATAGGTACTCCTTCATAGTTTAAGCATCCATCAGTAGATGCTCTTTGGTTCATGTCTAAGCTAGAAGGTGTCTCGAAATGATCTTCCATATTTTCAATAGAATATTCTTCACTATCTTGTGATGTCTCTTCCTTTTGCTCCTTCAAGCAAGCTGTTGCATTTTGCCCCTTGGTTTCCTTAAAATCAATAATTTTTTCCACAAGTTCGATAGAAAACAATTCGAATCCTTCCTTAATTTGCTTGGTCATATCTTCAAATATTGTTTTCATAATTTTTATATGCTCCTCACCATCATATGAGGCTCCCTTTTCATCCCTAGTCATAGTTCCCTCAAAAAATTTGCTCTTCTTCTCCTACTTTTTTTTTTCCTCTTCAACAAAAGCACTTTTGGTTTCAATATATAATGGTGGTACCTAAATTCTTTTCCTCATAGATATTATACCACATCAGGTGCCAAGATCATGCTCTGATACCACTGTAATGTCCCTTGTTAGGAATTTTATTAAAATTGCAATTTTCCACTTTTTTCCTTGGTTCGACCTTGGACTAGTTTCGATCTCTAGGTCCCAAATTTGCCCCAAATGATCCCAAATATTCTGAGAAGGTATATGAATGATATTAGAACATAAATATGTGTTTCAGGGATGCCTTTGTACCTTTAAAACACTTCTGCAAATACTCTTTCAATTCTGGTCAATGTAGGTAACTTTACTAGTGATTTCCCTTTGACTAGTATTGGTCTCTAGGTCTCAAATTGACTCCAAATGCCTTCAAATCTTCAAGGAAGGTTTATGAATGATATTAGGAATTGAATATGATGTTCAGGGATAACATATGGCCACCAAAAGACCTCTGCAAACTCTCTTAAGATTCTGGACCAAGTATGCAATTTTACTAGTAATTTGGGGTTCAAATCCCCTTGAGGTAAGTACTGAAAATGGCTTCCCAAATGCCTCCAAACCCACTCAAATTTATGAAAAGAGGTATGTAATGTGTTAAGTATGTTATTAAGGTCTCATATGCACCATTAATGGTTTATTACAACTGTTCTCACCCTCTCCCATTCAACTGCAAAAATCCCCAATTCGACCCTTGGGGAAATGGCACTATTTCACCTCCCAATACAACTAAACTGAGTAAAAATGCTTCAAATGCTCAAGTACAGTACATGAAACTTGTAGAAGACATCCATGGAAGTATATTGATCACAAATATATCAGAGAATCATCCATTCATTCGAAATCATCATCAATACATTGGTTCACAACAAGGTAGTGGGGAAATGGCATTGTTCTTCCATTAAAAATGAGATTTATACATTTCTACTTGGAATTTCGACCTGAAACTTTCTGGAGATGAAGAACAGAGTATTTAATTCATATTACAAAACAAATGGGGCATTAAAATCTCCCCCAAAGAGTACAATAGCTCACCAAAAACGCCCTCCCTCAAGGATCAAGAATATGCCATCAAAACTGGAAATGGTTGAAGGAGCGAGCTGCAATAGAAGAAACCATGAGATTCCCTGTAGCTTACACCTGCAAATAAAGACTCCATTAAAGCTCCAAATGAAAGGTCTGAATGGCCTTTCCAATTGCCAACTTGGATGGGAATCTTTCACCCTCGAAATTGGCTAAGGCAAGAAACTAGTCATCCACTAGCTCTCCCTCTTCACAAATGCAATTGCAAATTCTACAAATGATCAAAAGCTGGTTTCATTCTTTGTTATTGACATTTATAAACTTCTAATGTCCTCCATGGGTCGAATTCCTTCCAAGAGACTCATGCCAACTCAAGTTGGGAAGAGATTCCAAAGAACGCCACTTGTACAACAATTCCTAGTCTCCCACTTCCACCAAATCACATGTGGAAGCATCTTAGCTGCCCTAACACCCTTGAGCGCCCTCTTGGAGTCTATTTTTAGCCCTGACATGTCATATATGTCATATGTCAGCCTTCAGGTCTGATTTGTGTCATAGGTGTCATAGCATCTTCATCATTGTTGTCATAGAGCTAGGGAATCTAGCCCAAGTGTCTCACTAGCTCCAATTTGCGTCTTCCTCTTCCATGGGAGTTACTCTTCCTCTATATTTCGACCTTGGATGAGTAATGCAATGAATAATACCTTTTGGACTCCCCCAAGTATGTTACCATTCACCTTGAATTCGAATTGGTGAGAGAATGATGCCAAGTGTAGTGGGGAAATCTAGCCATATGTGGGTCCCACTTCCTCCATGTGTCTTCATGATGAAATGCCACTTTGATTTTCACTTGTATATATTTATTTATCTCCTTTATTAAATATTTATGCCATTCTAATGTTCAAACATCATTTATTATCCCCATTATGCCAAATCCCAAAGCTTCCACCCCAAACCTAGGAAACTAGTAATTTTCCTCCTTGGCAATTATTTGACCTTTAGCATCAATTTGACAAACTATAATGAATAGGGCCAATGTGATTAGGCCATTTTGACCCAATACCAAATTTGGGACATGACAAATCCTCCCTTCCCAATATTGCTTGTCCTCAAGCAATTTTAAACATGGGTGTTGAAGAACCTGCTTTCTGTATAATTCTTGAAGTTGCCATTGAATTGCCCAACCTTGAGTCTTTGAGTTTCCATGAAGATTTTAGAGAGGAACCACCATGCTTGCTGCTGCACTACTCTGATAAAAATCACTTTATTAAGTGGGGAAATCCATATCCCATACTGCTTGTTTCCCCAAAAAATTTGAAACCAATGAGATAAAAATTATTCCAGGGTCCCATTGCTTGTATTGCACCCCAATAATTAAGAGTGCTCTCCAACCCACACCATTAGTTAAGAGGATTCCTGGATCCCATTTTCTTGTATGCATCCTTCCAAACATCATGAGTACCAAATATATATCATCAAAGTACATAACAACATAATGAAAATGTACATCAAGGATATGCTTAATCAAAGAGTCATGAAGGTGCTTATACCTCCAAGCAAGTAGACCACCATTTTCCAAGTGCATACAAGCTTCAAGTGACCAATCAAATCTGCTCCAATGACATAGGTGAGGATCCCATGTCCTATAATTCTGCTCCAAAAGGATGTGATATGCATCAAAATATTCAACCATGTATTCTTTCATCCAAGAAGTGAATGAAGAATCTCCACTAAAATCTGAACCAAATAATGAGCAGAAAAAACAAGGAGACTTCAAATGACTCAAAGAAGTCTCATCCATACATCCATGAATGTGAGAATCATAAAGATGTAACAAAGTATGTGGCTGCCAACAAAAATGTTCTCCCATCATAAATCTATTCACCCAAGTGTTGGATGAAGTTCCTCTAACATAAAATGAACCCAGTGTTGAGCAAGAAAAACCATGAGTCTTCAAGTGACTCAAATCCATATCATAGGTACATCCATGTAGATGTGAATCATCATAAAGTGACAAATGATGCTGCTGCAAATGTGAATAAGAATGTGCTCCAACCATGTCATCATAAAATTTAAATCTAGGAGTTCCATGCTCCTCATGTGGCACCATCAAAAAGAACCCTTTCACCCATACTTCATTGAGACTAATGTTGCAAAACATGGAATTGTAGGAAGTAGGAGAATGAACTAACTCACCCAAATGATCAAAAAGTGCAGAAGTTTCATCATGGGAAGGATCCATATGGGTAGTATCATGCAGCTCCTTCAAAAGTGTGAACTCTTTGTCATAGTTTGGTTCCAATGTAGAGGAATCATGCTCTTCTTTAAAAATTGCATAACCTTCATCAAGAGGCAATTCAAATTCCTCTTCCACCACATCAAGTGTTTGGATCTCTTCAAGTTCATCTTCAAACACATCAAGAACATTCAAATTTTCACATTTCTCATGATCCACCATGTCATGAGAATCCTCCAAACAATCTACCATTTGACAATCTGAAACATTGGAGGAAAAACAAGTATCTTGCAAATTTTCAAGAAGTTGCTCATTTTGAATTGTGAGCTTATGAATATCCTCATTATTCTTCAAGTATGCATCATGTAACAATTCATTAAGCTCAAACAAATGGTTTCTATCAAAAAGCAAAGACATGAAATTACCTTTGATGTGGCACATTGCTCTTTGAATCTTCTCCATGTCTTCAAGGAAGGATGTTTCCTCCAATGAAGTAGCTCTCCAACAAGAATTTGACACCAATGCTTGAGTGTCATGGAGAATGCTGAGGGACTCTTGGATCTTCTTTTCATTCATCTTTAAGGACCCTTCAAGAAAATGAGGCTCTTGCAAATGAACCTCCTCATCTTCTTCATTTTTTCTTGGACCAACTTCATGAAGCTCAAGTGGTGATGGGGAAGTTGATCTTGGTTCTTCTTCAACTGCTGCAAGGTCTTCATTATCATGCTTAATGGAACTTGGGCTTGCAGCAACATTTTCAAAAGTGATCTCTATGTCACCAACATAGAGGTGTGAGCACCCATCAATAGGTACTCCTTCATAGTTTAAGCATCCATCAGTAGATGCTCTTTGGTTCATGTCTAAGCTAGAAGGTGTCTCGAAATGATCTTCCATATTTTCAATAGAATATTCTTCACTATCTTGTGATGTCTCTTCCTTTTGCTCCTTCAAGCAAGCTGTTGCATTTTGCCCCTTGGTTTCCTTAAAATCAATAATTTTTTCCACAAGTTCGATAGAAAACAATTCGAATCCTTCCTTAATTTGCTTGGTCATATCTTCAAATATTGTTTTCATAATTTTTATATGCTCCTCACCATCATATGAGGCTCCCTTTTCATCCCTAGTCATAGTTCCCTCAAAAAATTTGCTCTTCTTCTCCTACTTTTTTTTTCCTCTTCAACAAAAGCACTTTTGGTTTCAATATATAATGGTGGTACCTAAATTCTTTTCCTCATAGATATTATACCACATCAGGTGCCAAGATCATGCTCTGATACCACTGTAATGTCCCTTGTTAGGAATTTTATTAAAATTGCAATTTTCCACTTTTTTCCTTGGTTCGACCTTGGACTAGTTTCGATCTCTAGGTCCCAAATTTGCCCCAAATGATCCCAAATATTCTGAGAAGGTATATGAATGATATTAGAACATAAATATGTGTTTCAGGGATGCCTTTGTACCTTTAAAACACTTCTGCAAATACTCTTTCAATTCTGGTCAATGTAGGTAACTTTACTAGTGATTTCCCTTTGACTAGTATTGGTCTCTAGGTCTCAAATTGACTCCAAATGCCTTCAAATCTTCAAGGAAGGTTTATGAATGATATTAGGAATTGAATATGATGTTCAGGGATAACATATGGCCACCAAAAGACCTTTGCAAACTCTCTTAATATTCTGGACCAAGTATGCAATTTTACTAGTAATTTGGGGTTCAAATCCCCTTGAGGTAAGTACTGAAAATGGCTTCCCAAATGCCTCCAAACCCACTCAAATTTATGAACAGAGGTATGTAATGTGTTAAGTATGTTATTAAGGTCTCATATGCACCATTAATGGTTTATTACAACTGTTCTCACCCTCTCCCATTCAACTGCAAAAATCCCCAATTCGACCCTTGGGGAAATGGCACTATTTCACCTCCCAATACAACTAAACTGAGTAAAAATGATTCAAATGCTCAAGTACAGTACATGAAACTTGTAGAAGACATCCATGGAAGTATATTGATCACAAATATATCATATAATCATCCATTCATTCGAAATCATCATCAATACATTGGTTCACAACAAGGTAGTGGGGAAATGGCATTGTTCTTCCATTAAAAATGAGATTTATACATTTCTACTTGGAATTTCGACCTGAAACTTTCTGGAGATGAAGAACAGAGTATTTAATTCATATTAAAAAACAAATGGGGCATTAAAATCTCCCCCAAAGAGTACAATAGCTCACCAAAAACGCCCTCCCTCAAGGATCAAGAATATGCCATCAAAACTGGAAATGGTTGAAGGAGCGAGCTGCAATAGAAGAAACCATGAGATTCCCTGTAGCTTACACCTGCAAATAAAGACTCCATTAAAGCTCCAAATGAAAGGTCTGAATGGCCTTTCCAATTGCCAACTTGGATGGGAATCTTTCACCCTCGAAATTGGCTAAGGCAAGAAACTAGTCATCCACTAGCTCTCCCTCTTCACAAATGCAATTGCAAATTCTACAAATGATCAAAAGCTGGTTTCATTCTTTGTTATTGACATTTATAAACTTCTAATTTCCTCCATGGGTCGAATTCCTTCCAAGAGACTCATTCCAACTCAAGTTGGGAAGAGATTCCAAAGAACGCCACTTGTACAACAATTCCTAGTCTCCCACTTCCACCAAATCACATGTGGAAGCATCTTAGCTGCCCTAACACCCTTGAGTGCCCTCTTGGAGTCTATTTTTAGCCCTGACATGTCATATATGTCATATGTCATCCTTCAAGTCTGATTTGTGTCATAGGTGTCATAGCATCTTCATCATATTTGTCATAGAGCTAGGGAATCTAGCCCAAGTGTCTCACTAGCTCCAATTTGCCTCTTCCTCTTCCATGGGAGTTACTCTTCCTCTATATTTCGACCTTGGATGAGTAATGCAATGAATAATACCTTTTGGACTCCCCCAAGTATGTTACCATTCACCTTGAATTCGAATTGGTGAGAGAATGATGCCAAGTGTAGTGGGGAAATCTAGCCATATGTGGGTCCCACTTCCTCCATGTGTCTTCATGATGAAATGCCACTTTGATTTTCACTTGTATATATTTATTTATCTCCTTTATTAAATATTTATGCCATTCTAATGTTCAAACATCATTTATTATCCCCATTATGCCAAATCCCAAAGCTTCCACCCCAAACCTAGGAAACTAGTAATTTTCCTCCTTGGCAATTATTTGACCTTTAGCATCAATTTGACAAACTCTAATGAATAGGGCCAATGTGATTAGGCCATTTTGACCCAATACCAAATTTGGGACATGACAATTAGCTAGGCTACAATTCTCCTAAATGGAAGTCTCCAAGTTACAACAGTAGAAGTTGCTAATCTTGAAGAAGAGTTGGCCAAGCATGAAGTTTCTATGAAAACCATGCTTCCCCTTGATGCAAACAATATCATAAAAGAAACTAGTCTCTGGGTGAGGCATATAGCAGAAGCAGACATGGTACTAATAGTAGGAACACATCAACTAACAGCAGGAGGAGAAGAGGCATCAGTTTCTATGGAATTACCAGCAGCACCAGTGGCGCAAGCCCCAACAGGAGTACCGGCTTTAGAAGAAAATCCCAAGTCAGCAAAGGCGTCAGCTCATAAATAATCCACCTTTTGTCTTATTTTTTGATTTGCAACCAACGTGTCTTCCTTCAGCCTTCGTATGTGTTAATTATTAAAATGACATTTGGACCTCCGTCACATTCATTTTTGTAATATTTCTGGGCTTTTATTCTTTTTGTGACATGGACACTACAAGACAAATTAGAGGAATGTGGACGGTTAGGGTATAGGTGGCAGCTCTTGGAGTATTTTGTAAAGCTATATATAGCTGAGTAGAAGAGAATGAAGGGACTTTTGGCAGGTAGAATAATTTCTTTTCGTGTATGAGAACTACTTCAACTACATGAATGGAGAAATGATTTGGACCTGTGAAAGTTGGTGCATTGTTTGCTTTCAGTTGCAACGGAGGATTGCTGAACTATTTCAACAGTGTCTATAGACATTTAGTGAGATCTTTCCTGGCTTATGTGAATTAATTATACGCTGTGAATGATTTTACTTCTTAGCAAAATTTTTGTACCTTATGAGTGATGGAATGTTTTAATATAATCAAAGCTATCTTTGATATCATTTATATTCTGCTGAAAATGCATTCATGGGAGTAAATGGCTATCTATTTCAATCTTTAAAGGTTACTTTCAGTTATTGTTCATAATTTAAAGTTCTGCTCCTTGCAAGGATAGGTTAATTTAGATTTAAATAAGAAGATTTGTTTAACACATGCATTTAATCTAGGGCATATGCATATCATCTTAAATATAAAATATATAAACGGTGGATCGGGCCGCAACCGGTAAAAATAAACAAATGTTTAAAACTCACACAGTAGTCGGACTGTTAACCGGACGGATTCCCTACACCAAATGGTGGGCGATCTAATTGGGATCGCTTACTGGGGAGAATCCCTTGCTGATTGATGCTACTATTTTTGAGGAATCAACATAGTTGTTAACACCAAAAAAGTGCTCACTAGCTCATTTCCCTATTCACATGACCCATTTGTCCACTTTTTCACCATCGAAGCCTCTGAAACCAACAAAAGGTCACCAAAAGACCCGAGTACACCCCTTTTTCCATTAAAAAAGATTATTTTTCCTGAAAAGCATAAAAAACCCTCAAAAAGGGTCCAAATTCCCAAAAATATTAAAAAGAGAATTAAAATATTATTTCTATTCAAAAAAGGAAAAAGTACCTAAACCATATTGACCAACATGGTTTAGGTACTTTTCCCTCCTTTTTCCTTTTTTGAATAGAAATAATATTTTAATTCCCTTTTTAATATTTTTGGGAATTTGGACCCTTTTTGAGGGTTTTTTATGCTTTTCAGGAAAAATAATCTTTTTTAATGGAAAAAGGGGTGTACTCGGGTCTTTTGGTGACCTTTTGTTGGTTTCAGAGGCTCCGATGGTGAAAAAGTGGACAAATGGGTCATGTGAATAGGGAAATGAGCTAGTGAGCACTTTTTTGGTGTTAACAATAGTTGTTGGAGGTCTACGAAGGAGGCGGCTGTCTCAAAGACGTTGGATTCATGGTCAATTAGGCAGACATTTATGGGGTTATTAATTCCTTTGGCCTCTGGGGTATTTATCTCATATGAGGATGGCACGATAACTTTATTTTAATACTTAAGATAACACAGTAACAAAGGGATGATGGTAAAAATAGAATTACTAGGTTGGTTGGGGATTGAGTTGACCGGTGCAGTGATGTGCACTGGAATATCTAGTGTGAAGCTAACATAGTGCTTCTTCGTTTCCCAGAGCAGAATGAGTGCCTTTGGACTATTTCTCTTCTTTAACTACCCAAAATTTGAATTTGATAGGTGGCGCATGATCATTTGGGGGGGCCTTGAGGTGACATCACTTGATTTTATCCAGGTGTGGGGCCTACCTATCAGTCATCGTGCAGTGAAAGTGGAACCTACGTTCCCTAGGAGATCCTCCTAGTAAATGTTAATGGTTCCTGACGTGGAGAACGTGTCACCTTCTTGGGATCTCATGTCATTTATGATTTTTAGTGGAGAAGGTGGTAACGAATCGATGTAAGGTGATTTGGAGAATGCAAAATTTGGAGACCACACCAATAGAATGGTACCACGTAGCCTGGAGGTTTTTTCCCAATGAATCGACGAGATGGCATTAAGGTCCATGGACTTTGGTGATGCGCTATTGTTCTCTTCCATTGCTCCAACATCCTAACTAGGGATATTCTTACTAGTAGGGTAAGTGCCCTTTGGTGCGGCTCTTGGAGTGCGAGGGTGCTTTCCTCTACCCTATGGTTTTGATCCCGCATTCGTCCAAAATAGGGTACCTGGTGCTTGAATTCTCTTCTTTTGCGCCTGTTCATCATTCCCTCTAGCACCAACTTATTCTTCATTTCTCTCCATTGGCAACCCTCTGTGGCTCCTTATGGAAATGTTTCCCTTCCATGATAGTTTCTAGGTCCTTGAGACCAAAATCTTCTTAGTACTAACATAATGATTCCATAATCAAATTGTATGGCACCAATTTCATAAGTCAATAACACTAATATATCATTGGCTATCTTTCACTTACAACCCAAGATTTACATTAGTCAATGTTGCACTAAGATTAATCTCATACATTGGTTCTATGAAATTCGTAGCTTTAATAATCCTATATAATTATTTCATAATCCTCAATAATGAGGGGTAATGCAATATATATATAGGTTATTGGGTGATGAGATTTATCCATGTCATTAATCACCATTTTTTGTGTGTTGAAGGATGTAATGCACCTTATCGAATATTGGGTATGGTACTTTTGATCTTTATCCAATGAACCTCACAAGGTAATTTCTATCAATGTAGAAGGTTCCTTGCAAGGTTCATGGATAAATACCTAAAGCATGCTACAATGGTCGATCAAGTTTTCCTTATAAATTCACAAAATTATAGAGGAGAAAAGTGTGGCCCTTTATTTTCTATTAGATCCAAATACAACCATCAATTAGTTTCTTGATCATAAATACATGGGTTTTATGCACAAGGATATCTCTGAAACTTGTCAAATGTGTTGACATATTGTAACTTCAAAGAATATTATATTTGTACTTTATTATTCCGGAGATGTTTCATTCCTCCGTAAAGATCTTATTGTATATCCGGAGATGTTTGTTCCTCCGTCGGAATGTGGTAACTCGGGTTATTAGACTTCCCTAGTGGGGGTTGGCCCTATATGTGTTATGTGGGTCAAAGGGTTATTAGACCACCCTAGAGGGGTCGGCCCAGTCAGTTGTAGTGGGGTATTTAACCCATTGGTTAAATACGAGCCTACGTGTACTTGTGTAAAAGATATGTCAGAGTAGTGTATAAATAGAGGAGGTGTGTTCCTCATTTGTTACACTCACTCACTTGAGGATAGCGCACTTGTGGAGGAGAGGTCTGCTATTGTGGAGGAGGAGATCATGTCTCAGGGTTTCATTTTTGTATATTGCTGGTCATCTATATTGAGGAAGCTTTGCTGGGTTTTCTACCCCATGAGGGTTTCCCAGGATAAATCTCTATCTCTTGTGTTCATGCTATGCTTGTTGTTTCTTCAGTGATCCTGTATATGCTATAATTGTGAAATGGAATGTAATGCTGCTATTTTCTGTCTTAGCATATTAAATATTAACATGGTATCAGAGCTAACCTGAAGGAAGGCAAGGTATGGCACTTACGACACTTGCTTTACTTACGACAATTTGAAGGTTAGGGTTTTACATAGAAAAAACCAGTCATCGTGGAACTTTCGCTATAAATTAATTTATGCGAAGGTTCAGGGTCTGAAAAGTTTATAGGTCGAATATAACAGCCCCAGGTACCTTGTGTCCAAAGGGCACCCTCAGATTCGTTGTACTTTATGATTTATGATCAGTACAAGTTAGGGTTTCTGCCTCTTCCAGATCTCAGTCAAAATCAGGTGACCTTGGAAAAAAGGTCATAACTTGGGCTAGGAAGCTCCAAATGAAATTTAGTAAAATGTGAAAGGTAGTACACAGATTGTACTATCTTAGGAAACTTTTTTCAGAGGCTGAAGGTGAACCAGTGACACGTGGCACGCCGTACAAGTTCGCTCTCCTGGTTTATCCCATAAACAGGTCACGTTGCGACACTTGGCACAAATCTCTCTCAGAAAATCCAATTGAGGTCAGACCTGTCAGGATGGAAATATGACAGGTCAGGCTACTGCAAAAAACGTTTTTAGACCCTGTGGAGCAAAAATTTTAGAGTTATAGCAGAAACAATTAGGTGCATATTTCTGTCAAAATAGAATTATTTTTGGAGCACCTTTATTCATGGCTTCCGGAATTTAGGGTTTCGGAGAAAGTTAGAATTTTTGGAATCGGAGTCCACGGCTGAATGATACTCAGGAAAATAGAAATTTAGAGACCAAGATCGAATTTTTTGGTTGGGTAGAAGACTGGGCTTGATCAAACCCTAGTTCGGGATTTTGATAAGAAAGATGGAAAATTAGGGCTTCAACAAAAGTTGGAATTTTTGAAGTCTGTAACCACGGCTGGAAGCTCCTCAGAAAAATAAGAGTTTAGAGCCTTGGATCGAACCTTTTGATTGGACATAAGGGTGTGCTTCATCAAACCCTAGTTCGGGTTCCTGTCCAGAAGATCCAGAAGTTTCGAAGGCAATCTTGAGGGGTAAAATTTTGGAGATTTCAAAATTGAAGAATGCTAGGTTGATCAGCTCAGCAAGACACATTCTTCCATCCATTCAGAAGTGTGAAAGTCAAAGATTGAATTTTTAGGGTTTCTCTAGCAAACCCTAATCAAGCTCTAGATTAAGTTTCAGGGGGAGTTGAGGCTAAGGCCTTACATAAGAAGACTACAAGAAGTCTCGACAGGTATGGCTTAAGAAGGTTCAGGTATGTCTTGAAATCTGATTCTTGATTAAGTTCATAATGTGTTTGTCTTCATATTATTTATTAGTACAATATTGATCAATGTTAGAATTGTCTTATCACTCTAGTAGCAGTATGAATGCATGTGAATGATCGAAGACATTCATTGATTAGGGCTATATGATTGTACTAATGCATTATGGTGTTGTGTGAGGTTGATGTTGTCTGCTAACAAGATACAGGTACATCACAAAAGACAAATCAAGTTCCATGACCATGACATCATGAAGACAAAGACTCATCCATAATCTTTGTTTTACTTACGAGGTATGTGTGAATTTGTTATATTATGCTTAACCTATGAGACATGCAGGTTCTAGCTCAGGATCTCTAAATCATTGAAGAGATTGTTTAGGTATGTTGTACATAACTAAGCAGGTATACTAATCCAGGTATGTTTTCCTATGTCATGTTAGAATCTTACCTTGTGTTAGGATCCCTTATATAAGTATGCTTGGTATGATTGATTATGCTTATTCATAAAGTTAGTAATCAAGGGTTTATGCATATTATGTCTCTTATCTTGGTTGATGATTTAACTAACTATGATCAAACAAGAATATGCATGAGTAAAAGAAGACTTCCTTGAAATCTTGAATACTAATGATCATTACTATACATATTCAAGATCATTTAGAATTAGAATGTTTTGATAATATTGAGAATATACTAATGAATGTATGTTTGTGTATGAGATCCCGAGGATAACACTAGTGCACACTTGAGCATGCACAGTGGTATAGAATGAATAGAAGTTCAAAAGACATATAGAAGATCAAGCGGGAGGCAACCACACAAACATAAAAGATAAGTATTTGAGTTGTTATTTGAAATAGTAAATGATATTGTCTGTAATAGGTTGTATGCATATTTGTATTCCTATAATATATCATGCTGAGTGTAAACATTCATAGAGCATTGAACAGTATACTACTAATATGCATATGATTGGTAAGTTGGACAAACATTCCATTGTTGCTTGTCTAGAATGAAACCTCTTTGCTGACATGCTGAGAGCTGTGCACACTCTCGATAGTATGTTCTGGTAGAGATGGAAGGCATCTAGATAGCCACTGTATGCATACAGGATATGGAAAAGTGTTGTGCCAAAGTATTGGTCAAGATAGTTGCATAACTATGTATCTGTATGCATAATAGGTTATCATGTCAATATGATTTGATGATTATGAAGTATTACTAATTATGTACTTAATTTTGATTTGTAGGAAAGATCATGATGAATGATGAACACTGAATAAGCGATGGATGTTCAACAAAAGGCTTACAAATCAAACACACTATAGAAGGCTTGTGGCTAGAAGATTCTCTTAGAAAGAGGAAGAGAATCATGATGAGATGGTTGCTTTAACTGGCTAGATAAGACCATTATCTTAATGTTGTAATTAAAGAAGAAGTGTGAATCAGATTCTGTATGGGTTCCCAGGATCGATAATCAATTGATGAGCTTAATAATCACCATGGGTGATGAGGATCTCAACCTTTGCTACAAGGTTGAATATTGTTTCTATACACAGATGACATGGATGCAAGAAGGAACTCACCACAGAGTTCGAATAGACCCATCTAACGAGAGATGGCACAGATAGATATGCAGAAGATCATTCAATGAAAATGAAAGATCTCAGATTGATGCATTACTTCCTAGGTCTGGAAGTATGGCAAGGCTCAGAAGGAATCTTTCTCAACCAAGGAAAGTATGCTGAGGAATATTAAAAGGACTTGATGTGTTGGTATGGCCACTCTTGAAGTTGTTAGCAGATGACTCATCAGAGTTAGTGGATAGAACTCTGTACAGACAAAATATTGAGTCATTGATGTGTCTAAAGAATACTAGGTCAGATATATGCTTTGCTGTGAACACCTTGAGTCAGTATCTAGTGGAAACTAGATGTGTTCACCTGATAAGCTGCAAATCATGTGATGCAGTACCTAAAGGATACAATAAGACTTTGATCTATGTTATCTTGGAGATCATGACTTAAGATGGTTACACAGATGTTGATTGGGAAGGAAGTGTATCAGACAGGAAGAGCACATCGAGAAGATGTTATTGTCTGGGATCAACCATGATCTCGTGAGCACAAGCATAATATATGGCTTCTTGCTCTGCTAAGTTATGAAGCCGTATGGCTTCAGGATTGTTTGACTTAGAGATAGACACAACTATGATCCTACGTGACAAGCAGAGTTTTATCAAGATGGAAAAGAATCTAGTGTTCCAAGATATGGTGCAAAAAGGAACCAAAAGTTTGAATTTGTAACAATGTAATAACCAAACCTCTACCGATCCGATGTACTAACCAAACCTCTACCTCAAGAAAAGTTTTCTGAGACAAACTTAATATAGTTCAGAAGGACCCTCCTCGAAAGGGGGAGTGATGTGATAACTCATGATGAGATTGCCTGCATCGACAGTGAGGTTGATGATGAGGATACCTATATTAGTGATGCCGACAGAGAGGTTGGTGGACGGTCCTTAGACAGGGTCTAAGGTGACAAGGGGATTGGATCATCCCTGGACTTCAGTCCTAAAGAGAGCCGTAGACGTATGTCTTCGATAATGAAGTCCTTGGTGGACTTGAGGGGATTAGATCATCCCTGGACTTCAGTCCTAAAGAGAGCCGTAGACATATGTCTTCGAGAATGAAGTCCTTGGTGGACTTGAGGGGATTGGATCATCCCTGGACTTCAGTCCTAAAGAGAGCCGTAGACGTATGTCTTCGAGAATGAAGTCCTTGGTGGACTTGAGGGGATTGGATCATCCCTGGAATTCAGTACTAAAGAGAGCCGTAAACATATGTCTTCGAGAATGAAGTCCTTGGTGGACTTGAGGGGATTGGATCATCCCTGGACTTCAGTCCTAAAGAGAACCGTAGACATATGTCTTCGAGAATGAAGTCCTTGGTGGACTTGAAGGGATTGGATCATTCCTGGACTTCAGTCCTAAAGAAGAGCCATAGACGTATGTCTTCGAAAATGAAGTTCTTGATGAACATGTGAAGGGATTGGATCATTCCTAGACTTCAGTCCTAAAGAAGAGCCGTAGACGTATGTCTTTGAAAATGAAGTTCTTGATGAAAATGTGAAGGGATTGGATCATTCCTGGACTTCAGTCCTAAAGAAGAGCCGTAGACGTATGTCTTCGAAAATGAAGTTCTTGGTGAACATGTGAAGGGATTGGATCATTCCTGGACTTCAGTCCTAAAGAAGAGCCGTAGATGTAAGTCTTCGAGAATGAAGTCCTTGGTGGACGGTGAGGGATTAAGTCATCCTTGGACGTAGGTCCTAAATGCATGGTTGAGGATTAAGTCATCCTTGGACGTAGGTCCTAAATGCACGGTTGAGGATTAAGTCATCCTTGGACGTAGGTCCTAAATGCACGGTTGAGGATTAAGTCATCCTTGGACATAGTCTTAAATGTACGGTGAGGATTAAGTCATCCTTGGACGTGGTCCTAAATGTACGGTTGAGGATTGAGTCATCCTTGGATGTGGTCCTAAATGTATGGTTGAGGATTGAGTCATCCTTGGATGTGGTCCTAAATGTACGGTTGAGGATTGAGTCATCCTTTGACGTGGTCCTAAATGTACGGTTGAGGATTGATTCATCATTTGACATGGTCCTAAATGTACGGTTGAGGATTGAGTCATCCTTGGACGTGGTCCTAAATGTACGGTTGAGGATTGAGTCATCCTTGGACGTGGTCCTAAATGTATGGTTGAGGATTGAGTCATCCTTGGAAGTGGTCCTAAATATACGGTTGAGGATTGAGTCATCCTTGGACGTGGTCCTAAATGTACGGTTGAGGATTGAGTCATCCTTGGACGTGGTCCTAAATGTACGGTTGAGGATTGAGTCATCCTTGGACGTGGTCCTAAATGTATGGTTGAGGATTGAGTCATCCTTGGACGTGGTCCTAAATGTACGGTTGAGGATTGAGTCATCCTTGGACGTGGTCCTAAATGTATGGTTGAGGATTAAGTCATCCTTGGACATGGTCCTAAATGTACGGATGGGATTGCATCGTCCCTAGACATGAGACTTGTCTTAAAGTGATAAGGACTGATCATCCTGGAACTCGATCTGGATTGTATCATCCATGGACCTATGTCCTAAAGAGAGCGGGATTGATCATCCTGTAATATGATCATGTGATGACGATGCTGATGATCGTGTGATGACGATGCTGATGATCGTATGATGACGATGCTGATGATCGTGTGATGACGATGTTGATGATCGTGTGATGACGATGCTGCTGATCGTGTGATGACGATGCTGATGATCGTGTGATGACGATGCTGACGATGCTGATGATTGTGTGATGACGATGCTGATGATCGTGTGATGATGATGCTGATGATCGTATGATGACGATGCTGATGATCATGTGATGATGATGCTGATGATCGTATGATGACGATGCTGATAATCGTGTGATGACGATGTTGATGATCGTGTGATGACGATACCGACGATGCTGATGATCGTGTGATAACGATGCTGATGATCGTGAGATGACGATACTGATGATCGTGAGATGATGATACTGATGATCGTGAGGATCCAGATGTTGATGTTGTTGTAGCTGTTCGAGTGCTGCAGAAGATAAAGACTCAGTACTGAAGATGTTGATGTTCCAGTATTGAAGATGTTCCAGTAACTGCTTGAGTTACTGATGATGTTGAGAAAGCTTCCAATGATTTATAGATGTATCATGTATGATGTTGATGACTCCCTGCTCGTGCAGATGCTGTTATAATATCCTTTTCGTTAAGGGGGAGTGTTGACATATTGTAACTTCAAAGAATATTATATTTGTACTTTATTATTTCGGAGATGTTTCATTCCTCCGTAAAGATCTTATTGTATATCTGGAGATGTTTATTCCTCCGTCGGAATGTGGTAACTCGGGTTATTAGACTTCCCTAGTGGGGGTTGGCCCTGTATGTCTTATGTGGGTCAAAGGGTTATTAGACCACCCTATAGGGGTCGGTCCAGTCAGTTGTAGTGGGGTATTTAACCCATTGGTTAAATACGAGCCTACGTGTACTTGTGTAAAAGATATGTCAGAGTAGTGTATAAATAGAGGAGGTGTGTTCCTCATTTGTTACACTCACTCACTTGAGGATAGCGCACTTGTGGAGGAGAGGTATGCTATTGTGGAGGAGGAGATCATGTCTCATGGTTTCATCTTTGTATATTGCTGTTCATCTATATTGAGGAAGCTTTGCTGGGTTTTCTACCCCATGAGGGTTTCCCAGGATAAATCTCTATCTCTTGTGTTCATGCTATGCTTGTTGTTTCTTCAGTGATCCTATATATACTATAATTGTGAAATGGAATGTAATTCTGCTATTTTCTGTCTTAGAATATTAAATCTTAACATGGTATCAGAGCTAACCTGAAGGAAGGCAAGGTATGGCACTTACGACACTTGCTTTACTTACGACAATTTGAAGGTTAGGGTTTTACATAGCAAAAACCAGTCATCGTGGAACTTTCGCTATAAATCAATTTCTGCAAAGGTTCAGGGTCTGAAAAGTTTACAGGTCAAAGATAACATCCCCAGGTACCTTGTGTCCAAAGGGAACCCTCAGATTCCTTGTACTTTATGAGTTATGATCAGTACAATGTAGGGTTTCTGCCTCTTCCAGATCTCAGTCAAAATCAGGTGACGTTGGAAAAAAGGTCATAACTTGGGCTAGGAATCTCCAAATGAAATTTAGTAAAATGTGAAAGGTAGTACACAGACTGTACTATCTCAGGAAACTTTGTTCAGAGGCCGAAGGTGAACCAGTGACACGTGGCACGCCGTACAAGTTCGCTCTCCTGGTTTATCCCATAAACAGGTCACGTTGCGACACGTGGCACAAATCTCTCTCAGAAAATCCAATTTAGGTCAGACCTATCAGGATGGAAAGATGACAAGTCAGGCTACTGCAGAAAACGTTTTCAGACCTTGTGGAGCAAAAATTTCAGAGTTATAGCAGAAACAATCAGGTGCATATTTATGTCAAAATAGAATTATTTTTGGAGCACCTTTATTCATGGCTTCCGGAATTTAGGGTTTCGGAGAAAGTTAGAATTTTTGGAATCGGAGTCCACGGCTGAATGATACTCAGGAAAATTGAAATTTAGAGACCAAGATCGAATTTTTTGGTTGGGTAGAAGACCGGGCTTGATCAAACCCTAGTTCGGGATTTTGATCAGAAAGATGGAAAATTAGGGCTTCAGCAAAAGTTTTAATTTTTGAAGTCTGTAACCACGGCTGGAAGCTCCTCAGAAAAATAAGAGTTTAGAGCCTTGGATCGAACCTTTTGATTGGACAGAAGGGTGGGCTTCATCAAACCCTAGTTCGGGTTCCTGTCCAGAAGATCCAGATGTTTCGAAGGCAATCTTGAGGGGTAAAATTTTAGAGATTTCAAAATTGAAGAATGCTAGGTTGATCAGCTCAGCAAGACACATTCTTCCATCCATTCAGAAGTGTGAAAGTCAAAGATTGAATTTTTAGGGTTTCTCTAGAAAACCCTAATCAAGCTCTAGATTAAGTTTCAGGGGGAGTTGAGGCTAAGGCCTTACATAAGAAGACTACAAGAAGTCTCGACAGGTATGACTTAAGAAGGTTCAGGTATGTCTTGAAATCTGATTCTTGATTAAGTTCATAATGTGTTTGTCTTCATATTATTTATTAGTACAATCTTGATCAATGTTATAATTGTCTTATCACTCTAGTAGCAGTATGAATGCATGTGAATGATCGAAGACATTCATTGATTAGGGCTATATGATCGTACTAATGCATTATGGTGTTGTGTGAGGTTGATGTTGTCTGCTAACAAGATACAGGTACATCACAAAAGACAAATCAAGTTCCATGACCATGACATCATGAAGACAAAGACTCATCCATAATATTTGTTTTACTTACAAGGTATGTATGAATTTGTTATATTATGCTTAACCTATGAGACATGCAGGTTCTAGCTCAGGATTTCTAAATCATTGAAGAGATTGTTTAGGTATGTTGTACATAACTAAGCAGGTATACTAATCCAGGTATATGATCTGATACAAGTCGAAATAAAGTAACTTCAAGCTTTCATAACGAGATATGAGGAAAATGGCACCGTTTACACATTGTTTGGTATTTTGACATAGTTTTAAGTGGTACTTTTACCTGAGTATATTTTGAGAAGAAAATTAGGAGTAAATAAATCATATTAAAAATAAATGGGGCCACAATATCTCCCCCAAATAGATCAACATCTCACCAAGTGCGCCCTTCCTCCAAGAGCCAAAATATGAAGAGAAAAGTGAGAAAGGTGTGGAAGCAAGTTGAGGATGAGAATGTCACGAGCAGCCTTGTAGATTCAAACTACAAAAAATGACTCCATTTTATCTCCAAATTAAAGGTCTAAATGGCCTCTCCAATTTCCAATTAGGATAAGAATATTTCACCCTCGAAATTGGTACTAAGGCAAGTAGAGTAAACACTCCACAAGCATGGACAAGCTATGCTCTCTAATATGCAAAATGAGAAATGATCAAAATCCACTCTCCTTCTTTGTTATTTACTTTTATAAACTTCCAAAGGCCTCCTTGGGTTGAATTCCTTCAAAAAGACTCATGCCAAATCAAGTTGGGAAGAGATTCCAATGTGTGCCACTTGTCCAACAATTCCCAGTCTCCATCTTCCCTCATTTTGAATGGGTGTCTCTTTGGATGCCCTAACTCCCTTGTGCACCTTCTTGGAGGCTAGTTTTATCCTTGACATGTCATATATGTCAGATGTCAGCATTCAGGTCTGATATGTGTCATAGGTGTCATATCATCTTCATCATTGTTGTCATAGAGCTAGGGAGTCTATCCCAAGTGTCCCACTAGCTCCAAAATGCCTCTTCCTCTTCCATGGGAGTTAATATTCCTCTACATTTCGACCTCATTGAGTCATTCCAATTATTATTCCCTTCCAAATCGCCCAAGAACATTGGAATCCACCTTGGATTCGAATGGGTGAGAGTGGAATGCCATGTGGCATGGGGAATCTAGCTTTGTGTGGGTCCCACACGACCAATGTGTCTCCATGATCAAGTTCCACCTTATTTTCCTCTGATAAATATTTATCTAACCCATTTTAATACATTTATTTCAAGCCAATGTCCATTTGGGGTTTATTAGTCTCCTTATTCCAAATCTAATGTTTCCACCCCAACCTAGGAAACTAGTAGATTGGTGGAATTTTCTCTTCTTGAGATTTATTTGAATGGGGACATTATAGTCCTCCCCACCCAAGTTATCTTTCCCTCAAGAAATTCCAAATTAGGATTCTGCAAAAAAAATTTCCTCCTCGCATGTGGCATCCTCACTTGTCAAATCTTTTCATTGTACCAAATACTCCCTTATGGTTTTGCTCCTCAATTTCCTTTCTCTTGCCTTCAAATTTTTATTTTATTTTTTATTTTTTATTTTTTATATTTATTTTATTTTATTTTATTTATATTTTATTTATTTTATTTTATTTTATTTTTTATTTTTTATTTTTTATTTTATTTTATTTATTTTATTTTATTTTTTATTTTATTTTTTATTTTTTTATTTTTTATTTTTTTATTTTTATTTATTTATTTATTTTTATTTATTTTTAATTTTTTTTTCTTCTCTGGAATATGTATGAGTTTTCCTTCATCATCTAATGGGGGAGGGTTTATGAAACAAATATTTTTTGACCAACATCCTTCTTGAGGCATGAAACATGAAATACATTGTGGATTTTTCTCGCTTCCGGAAGTTCGAACTCATGGGCCACCTCCCCAACTTTTCTAACTACCTTATATGGATCATAATATCTTGGTTTGATATTTTCTGATCCTTTCACTTTCAAGGATGTTTTTTTATATGGATGTAGCCTCAAATAAACCAAATCATCCACTTGAAAAGTTCTTTCCAACCTATGTTGATCCACATACCGTTTCTGTTGATTTTGGGCAACCTGCAAATTGTCTTTTAGAAGTTTCAAAATATCTTGACTTTCCTCTACCCAATCCTTTGCTTTTGGGGATCTACTATAACCAAATATGTGCTAAAAAAATGTGAGTTCTTAATAACCATAAATTTCTTTGAAATGAGACATGCCAATGGACATATGGAAAGTAGTGTTGTAGCAAAACTCAGCCAAATGTAGCCATTTTACCCATGTTTTCTGCTGCTCACCAACATAGTTCCTCAAGTATCCCTCCAGCAATTGATTCACTCTTTCTGTTTGGCCATCAGATTGAGGATGGTAGATTATTCTTGGAGTCAATTGAGTACCAACCAACTTGAAAAGTTCTTTCCAAAAGGTGCTCATAAATATGCTATCTCTATCACTCACAATGTTCTTGGGAAGTCCATACAATCCGAAAATTTATCTAAAGAATAGATCAACCACTTTTACAACAGTAAAAGATGATGTAACTGCAAAGAAATGAGAAAATTTGGTGATTCTGTCCACCACAACATAAATGCAATCCTTACCCAAAGCCTTGGGCAAACCTGCGATGAAATCCATGGAGATACTATCCCATTTTTGTTGTGGAATGGGAAATGGTTGCAATAGACTAGTAGGATGTGTATGTTCAGATTTGTTTTGTTGACATAACTTGCATTCATTCACATATTTTAGAACATCTTCTTTAATCCCTTTCCAAAAGAACCTTTCCATTAGTTGCCTATATGTTTTGAAAAAACTAGGATGGCCTGCTAAAGGAGAATCATGAGCTTCCTTCAAAATCTTATGCTTGAGATTTGAACCATGAACCAAGTATATTCTATACTTATAGTATATTATACCATCCAAAACCTTGTACCTATAATAACCTTTTATCCCATCTAACACATCACAAGCAAAACTATCTTTGGCATATCCAACTATTAGCATCTTTTTCCTATCTTTTGAAATGTCCATAAGAGAAAGTGATGGTCTTCTATATAATGCATCTGCTACAATATTATTCTTCCCCTTAACATATTCAGTGTAAAAATATAAATCTTGTAATTTGCTTACCCACTTTTTTTTTCCTTTCATTGAGGTCCTTTTGTGTGAGAAAATGCTTCAAACTGTTATGATAAGTTTTGACCAAAAACTTGTTTCCCACCAAGTATTGTCTAAAATTGTCCAAGGAATGCATGATGGATAATATTTATTTGTCATAAATGGATTAGAGCTTCTCATGTGGCTGCAAATTTCCACTCTCAAAATCTATGGGGTTTTGATTTTGTTGTAGGACCACCCCTATCCCTTCTCTTGATGCATCACATTCCAAGACAAATGGTTTAGAAAAATCAAGTAATGCAAGTACGAGACAACTACTCATTACCTCTTTTATTCTTTGGAAAGCCTTTTAAGCCTCTTCATCCCACTTGAAAGCATCCTTCTTGGTCAAATCAGTAAATGGAGTAGTCAATTTAGAGAACCCTTTCACAAATTTTCTATAGTAAGTGCATATTCCAATGAAGCCTCTCAATGCTGTGATGTTTTTGGTTGATGGCCATTCAAGAATATATCTTATTTTTTCCAAGTGAACCTTCACTCCATCTTTCCCAATGATGTGCCTGAGATATAAAACTTCTTTCAACCCAAATTCACACTTGGACAACTTAGCAAACAAATATTGTTCATGCAAAATTTTCAAGATAACTTCTAGATAGTGCAAGTGTTCCTCCCATGTTTTGCTGTAAATTAAAATGTCATCAAATAAAACCAAAAGAAACTTATGGAGATGTTTGAAAAATATTTGATTCATGCATGATTTAAATGTGGCTGGAGCATTGGTCAATCCAAAGGGCATGGAAAGAAACTCAAAATGGCCATAGTGACATCTAAAAGTTGTTTTCTGCACATCCTCCTCCTTCATTCGAATTTGATGGTAACTAGATCTAAGATCAATTTTTTAGAGGAATTTTTCTCCATGTAGCTCATTGTTGAAGCCTCAGATGTGTAGGTTGTTGATATGGGATCCAAGTATAACAACAGAGGGTGAAAACACAAACTGAAAGGCTTCAAAATGTTCTACGCAAGAACAATTCTATGCCCAGCTTGTTTGGTGTAGTTAACTCCCACAGATACAAAGGCCTCCGCTGGCACTTATGGGTTTTGATCTTGAAAGGATCAGTCTTCCTGTGAGGGAAGATTAAAGTGTTCTAACTCTAAAAAGGATCTAAACCTAGAAAAAATATACCTTAAAGGAAATATAAACTAAGTCAGATCTAATCTAAAGGAAGTGTATTGTTTGTATGCAAGATAACTTGGTTTGCATTTTAATAAGTGATTTCACCAGCTTAACATAAATGTAAAATTGGATCATTACTCATTACTTCAAAATACAATCAGGAAATGAAAATTACTGATAATAGTTTAAAGGTTAAGCATGCACAATGTTATCCTGTTTCTCTTATGTTAATTGAAAAATTAACATGAACTTAATAATTTCTGTGAATAATTTGCAAAAATAGATAAAGATTTTAATTAAATAAATTAAATTAAAACATAAATACACAAAGATCATGAATTAAGACAAATCCAAATCATGGATCAATGCATTAATGATTGGCTACAAAATCAAAATTAGTCATTGATAATTAAGGTGAAGAAACCAGATATCATCAAAGAAATTTGATAACATAAACAAATAAGATGCCAAAATAAACTAACTTTGATTCATTGGTCTACACAAAATTACAAGATCACAAGTGAAACAACGTTTCTCAAGTCCTTCTTTGGTGATTATATCCCTCCTTTACCCATGATACCTCTACCCTTTAAATAATAATTACAAAATGGTTACAAATGATAGCCATCCCATGAAAACAGGGATTACAAAACCAATTAATCTAAGGATAACCAAGGGTTGCTTTCCACTTGGTCCTATTTTCCAACAATTCATCAACATCAGGATAGCTATGTGATTCAAGCCCCAGCTGGGTATCACATATGATGATATCTATCTCATTTTTAGCTAATTTATGCCAAGTACGTAGATAGATGTGGATCTTGCCTTCCAGGATGATCGATTGCTTGATGAACTGATCCACACCAGCAATATGGATGTGCTTGACCTGTTTGATCTTTTCTTTGACCTCCTTGCACCCACTCTCAACCTGCTCGATCATTAACTTAGGAAGACAATCATCCTCTATGATATCCATCGTAGGAAACTTAAGCATTTCCATGATTCCATCTACAGCATACCACCTCCTCCCACAAATAGATTTTTACTTAGTTATTGTTTCATCTACCATGTCAAGAAAATTCTTCCAGGGATTGAGGGAAGCTATGACTTTCCTAAACTGAAAACTGTTTAACACTGCAATGTCATCTGGCCTAGTTTGGATATACCTTTTCCAATCGACAATGTCTTCGATGGCCTTAGAAGCTTGTTGTCTTTTCTCCAATTGCTGGTTAAAGATGAAAAACATCTTTTCAAAAGCATTGTTAGTCTCCTGAAATTCATTCAGGGCATTAAATAGTTCAGTTAGGAGCTTGTGATGCTCCTCATTCACCTGATTGGCCAAGTCTTTAAACTCTTGTTGAGTGAACTTAGAAAAGGAATAGGAGGATGCACTTGCAGTTGCATCCTTTGGCTGTTGTTTAAGCACAACTATCTTTTCAACATTGGCAGTATCCAAAGCTTTAACATATTGCAATTGAATTTGACGAGAAGCATTTTGTTCTTGAAGGTATTCAAACTTATCTTCAAATTATTTTCTTAGTTCATGAATATCAGCTTCATGTTCTTCGTTGGCCTTAAGCAACTACTCTTGAAGGTTCCTCATCTCTTCCTTCTTGACATCAATTTCTTTATTCAGCGTGATCACTGAATCAAAATTGGCACCTACACAATCACCCATGGCAACAACAGTCTCCAATTATTCCTGTTGTATGTCATCTGATTGCTTGGCCCAAATGATCTGATTAGGAAAAGGGCCCTGCATCATATCCTGATCTCTGCCTCTCTTGTTACCTTTCTTCACCACTTCCTTAGCCCTTTTTCTATAGAAATAATCTCCAAGGGAGGTTACAGTATCTTCTTCATAAGGGCCTACCAATTCAGCAGGTGATGAAGCCACATCTCTTGTTACCACTAATGGGGTTGTTTGAGTAACCGTGGAGACAGGTATTGTCAAAATGATCTGAGAAGTGGTCAAAATTGAAGGGACAACTTCAGGGGCTAAGGGTACAGAGGTTAGAGTAGGGATTGAAGTAGAAACTTCAGGAAGTAAAATGGATGCATCAACAACTGATGGTGAAGAAGGAAAAACTAGGATTTGGACATCATTGGATGGTGGCGATGAAGTAGATGATGGTTATTGTAGAGAAACATTTGAAGACTGGATCTTTGAAACTATTGATGGTGAAATGGGAAATGGAACTGAAAGGGTTGGAAATGGAGCAGTGTTGGAGATTAGTGCATCAAATAGCTGGGATATGGTGGGTGGTGGTGGTACCCCAAAAGATAGAGTGCAAAGAGCTTGGATGGATGAAAGTAGGAGTGTTGAAGTTGTGGTATCAACAGCAGTGGTTTTTTTAAGAAATTTTTGATCTGGGACATGATCATCCATGACTATGGCATCCAACAAATCTTTCATTTCCTGAGAACTTTCAGTTACTTCCTGCATAACAGTCACAGAAGGAAGTGTTTCATCTTCCACATGACTGTATTCAATATTAAGAGTAGGAATTTGATAGGTAGAAGTTTGAATCTTCTTCCTTTTAGCTGCTTTACTCACAACAATCACTTGAACATCACTAATAAGGTTGGTTGTAACAACCACTTGGACATCAGTAGTGGGTTTGGGTATTGCAACTACTTGGGTGTCTAGCATCGAAGTCATCTGTGCCAATTTGTGCTTCAATTGCTGATATGTCTGCATTAACACATTTAACTCTGCATCAATTTTCAACTTTGGAGGATCATCCATAAGGCCTTTGCCTTTATCTCCATCCGGGTAGGTCAACATGAGTGGAGCACTTACTTTCTGTGCCTCCCTTTCTTCACTATCTTTCCTTGTTTTCTCTTCAAGCCCGAGTTCCATTTTTCTATAGCTCAAAACCTTGGTTTTAAGCTCCTATTGATACTGAAGGATAAGGCTTTTCTCTTATTTGCTTTTGGATCTTACCAGGAATTCAAAGAAAACATTAACTCACAGATAAATGGAGTCATTAGGAATATCCTGATGTGTATAGCCAATCTTCTTCTTCGTATGCTTCTGTTTGAAGTGAGCATCCATAAATGCTTTTAGGGTCATGCATTCTTTTGGGAGCATATCCCAATTTCAAAGCAGCAATCTCGTCTCCCAGCACTGCAACCCAAGTTGAAGTTGGAATAACCAAAGGCCCAAGGTTTAAAGGGAAATTAGGCCATCCCTTGCTTTTAGGTCCAGTGAGCTTAAGGTAGACACCATCTGTAACAATCTGATAAGATATCTCCTCAAGTAACAGTCTATCAAGGACAACTCTTGGTAGCAAATGTACTGTACTGCTTCCCCAGACCCTGATGTAAGCAGAGGCTTCCCCCACATACTAGTCACCTAATGTAGGGATGAGAGTTCTGGCATCTGGAGAAAAGGTAGGGGCATCTTCCCTGAAAATCTGCTGGTAAATCGCACCAAAGAAATGGTAGCAGATGTCATAGATCAAAGCAAGAAAATTGCTTTCCCATAGGGATGAGCAAAAAATATGAATAGGGGGTGAGGACAAGGTCCAGCTCCACACCATGGTGGGATACTAAAATTCTGTGCAGAAAACATCAGTTACATAAGTTGAGAAAAAGAAGTGTGGCTTCCTTGTTGGCGGTGTTTTCTGATATTTTTCAATGGTTGTCTTTAGTTCAACTGACAAAATTGAGGCCCAGGGAAATGACTCTCTCGTCGTAAGAACATGGTGGGATACAAGTGCCCATTCAACCTAATATTGAACAATTTGGGAGACCATAAATTCTGTAGAGCATGGCTTCCAAGATAGAATAAGGCTCCTTGAACCAGGAAATTGGGTATGAATTATCATCGCCGAGCATGAAATTTGTCGGTCTGTGCATCCAAGACTTCAACATTTCATTTAAATTATACCTAGTCTTTGCTGAGTCTAGAAATACAGCATTAAGGGGTTGAACAGGTGGTTTTAAGGTGTAAGCTCTGATAAAAACCTCAGGGCGAAAAGCATCCAGTTGAGACCCTACGCTATCATTGAAAGAGCGGCCTTTAGGATTGGTGAGGTCTATAATCCACTTAACTGCATCAGTGTAGGGAACGATAGTGGGTCTGGAAGCTATAGCATGGAGTTGTGAGTCCCTAATATTTTCATAGATGGGGCGGTCACTCTAAATATCAGTTAGGTCATCATTATAAGAGATGGAGTAAATTTTGGACCAATCAATTTGGTATGTCTCAGAAACCCTATCGTTGGTGTCGACAAGGATGACAAAGTTTGGGTTTTTGTTCAAAACATCTTTCTAAGCAGTTTTGGAGCAAGTGTTGCAAGACATGTTTGAAAATATGGAAATATCTGATGAATAAATAAACACAAATAAAAAATAACTCAAAATAGAAAAAACTGTGAACAATTGAATAAGAAAGCGACACGAAACCAACCTATGCAAGCTGAAAAAATGGCGAAAACGACCCCTGGTAAAAACTCAGAGTAAAATCCACACAACAGGTAATTTTCGAAAATGAAAAATGATAAAAGAAAACATAAAAAATTAACATATTTATTAATTTCGTTGAGCAATATCTGAGCCGTAGGATTAAGACAAATCAACGGTCGAGATATGATCCTGAGGAAACATATGTATTTTATGTAGGGAAATTGAGGAAACAAATGGTCATCTATTTATTAATTGTTGTTTCAATCAACAATTGTGGAAGGAGATTGAGTCTCAGGAAAAGGTTCATCATCTTTGGTCCCATGAAAATGCATTATATTGTTTGGCACATTTTTTTAATCATAAGGAATTAAAATAGTTTAGGGTACTACCTTATGATCTGGTCAATTGGGCCATTTGGTTAGCAAGTAACCAAGCCCTCTTTGAAGAAAAACTGCCACCAATATTCCATCTCTTTGTTCAGGTAATTTCTCTCTTCCATTATTACTAGTAGTTTGGAAGTAAAAAAAAGGAGACAATAGTTGTTCCTTTGCAAATTCTCAAGGAGAATCCTTGTTTTTTTTTGATGGGGCAAGCCAAGGACATCAAAATCTATGTGGATTTGAATTTGTAATACACTTATCAGAGGATTATTATGTTCTTGACAGAGGTGCTTTGGGTCCAAGATTGAATAATTGGTAAGAGATTTCAACATTATTTCATATGTTCCTTACATCATTAGATTTCGACCTAAGGTAGCTATAGGTGTTTGGTGATTCAAGTTTTGTCATCAATTGGATGAGAGGCTCGATGCAAACAATGAATATAAACCTTAACCAACTAACAAATCATCTCAAATGAATTAGTGGAACTTTCCATTGGATTTGTTTTGATCATGTATACAAAGAGCATAATGTAGTTTCCAATTGGATTTCAAAGTAGGCTCCAATAATGAACCCGAGGAAACACTGTTTGGTGAAATTCCATGTGGAGAGTTTAATCTCCTATGGGAATGCTTTCTTTTAGTCTCCTTTGTTTTAGTCTATACCCCGCATATGATTCATAAAGAAAGAAGCATGTTATAAGATGGTAGTAAGGAGTTATCAGAACACAAATATATTTTTTGCAGTTTTGAGGAGTTGGGAAAGCTTAGTTTTGATCTGTGCTCATAGCACATGAAAAATGTATTTTATTTTCATTGAATAAAAAGTAATTTTTTTTGGTTTAGTAACAATAGTCATGTAGCATCAATGTGCACTGGGATTTGTAGCAACACCGAGGTGCAACAATATGTAGTGCGAGTTGCAGTAACGCCGAGGTGCAACGATCTTCACTCAAAGTTCTAGCAATACTGAGGTGCAACAATTTGAACAAGGATTTACAGAAGCCATGGTGTTTTGACCCGTGAGTAGAAATACTCACACGTTGTTTCCAAAAGGATATGCACATCCACGGGGAGGCGATCCTCCCCCCAAAATTGATGAAGCTACCATCTTTCAAGCATCGGTTTCTTCCCTCAAAGCTTACATGAAAACACACCCAACAAAATTTGTTAAACATTTGGAGGACATTCCAAAAGTTCCTTTGTCACAAATCTCTTCTTAATCAATGGAAATAACCCTCTTAGAACAAGGTTTAATCGAAGAGTTAATGAGAATTTGGACATCTACTAGAAAAGTGGATATGTGGGTCCAAATTAACTGGGTTGTGTTGATCCAAGGCAAAATATCCCATTTATTTTGTGGCCAAGGGTTTTATGCTTTCCTTTCTTAGCTCAAAGAGGACATGGATATGATATTTAGAAGTGGCCCTTAATTTTATGGGAACAAAGGTATGTACTTAAGCAGATGGACCCTAGAATTTGACCTAGACATGGACGTCCATACTAAAGTTTCATTCTGGGTTAGACTCCCCCACCTCCCACTCCATTGTTGGGGAGATGATTCCATAAAATCTTTGAGAAAATACATTGATAAACATGAGCTAAAATATGGAATTTTCCCTTGTGATATGAGTTGAAATAGATCTTGAAAAATGGCTTCCTCAAGTTGTGCTTCTCACCCTCTATGACTGGAGACACCTTCAGAAGTTAGACTATGAACAATTGTCGTTCAAGTGCAAATCGTGTCACCAATATGACCACTTGAAAAAAAATAACAAGATGAATCAAGGAAACAACTCGACCTCAACAAACAAGGAAGATCATTGGAAAATAGTGGAAAAAAAACTCGCCTCCCTCAACCTCAGCCCCTTCTTCCCCTCCCTGCTCCTCGCAGCCCCATTCATTCCCCTCCAAGAAACCTCAAAATAAAAAAACCTTTCATTCATCCAATTTCCCAGTTGTGCAAGGCTCCACTAGCCCCCAAGTTTGATTCACTCCTTAATACACCTTAATTAATATGAGGCCTTGCATCAAGAAGACCCAATCATTGAAGAATTAGTAGTACCAAGATGACTTGGCAATTCTTTGAACCAAGCTCGACCCTCTCTCAATCAACCTACTCTATCCCTCTCCATTTTCGATGATGACAAGATCTCAGATTGTCAAGGTGAGATAGAAAACTAGTATGAAAATCCCTCACAACCCCATATTTTGACTCGAAGAAAAGTTGTTTCCATAATAAAGAAGAATAGAAAGAAGAGATCATCAAAGAACATTACCATCAAAAAAATATGGGATGTAGCTCAATGAAGGAAAAGCGAGAAGAAGAAGCAAGAACGAATAAGATTCTTGACAATCAAATCGCCATTGAAAAGTAACTAGGAAGCAACAATCTAGGCAGCACCATGAAAGTCGCAATAGACAAAGCCACCTTGCCGAATGTGAGTAGAGCTAAGGCTTTTTCACAAGGGGGGGGGCTCTAAACCCAATCAAACCAAATGATGAAAAGTATCTCCTAGAACTACCGTGGGATGGGGAGAAAGAAAAAACAACATCACTCATATATTTAGTCAATCTTGAGAAATCAACGATCCTCCTTATCTAGGAAACAAAACTTAAGGAAGAATAAATGGTTACAATTTCATAAACGTAGTGGAAAAACTATGATGCAATTGTTGTAAGCTTGAAGGGATCCTTGGTAGGACCATGCACCCTCTGGGACCTCAACATCTTCTCACTCGCCTTTCAACACCAAACACAACATTGCATTCTCACAACCTTGCACAACCAACATTCGAGCATTAGGTATGATATTTTAAATATTTACATGCCCATGCATCATTTTGAAAAAGAAACATGTTGGAATTGAAAAAGAAACATGATCACAAGAGAACAACATAAAACAAGATGCATAAATAAAACACATAAAGACAATACAGGAGAGACACCAATATATGTGGTTCACCAAATATGGGCTACACCCATGGAGAAATTGTTAGTCCTTTTATTATACCATCCAACAAATGAAGGGATAAAACCCGAAGCACATCCGTTGCAACTTCATCTTCACTCTCTCACAATCTCTCTCACACAATCATTGATATTTTTGCAATACTACAATATACGACCGTATTACAGTGCCTTCCTTTTAAATAGGGATTACTAGGGGAAAATACCACGGGTTACCCAATACCATGGGCTTGTAAATCACTCATTATTGACCAAGTCATGTCTATGAAATTTACAACATTTTACAAGGCATTTTTTCTGAAATTTTCGCTACGGAGTCGCTTCCCCCAAATGCCCGTTAGGTAGGGGCATCAAAATTATTCACAACCCCCTCTATACCCCCCATGGAGACTGTAGTGGGGAATAAATACCCCCCGCATGCCCCCGTCATGGTATGGGAGCCAAACACGGCTTAACAAAATCTATGAATTAGGAACATTAAGCTCCACAACCAATAATCTCCCACTTGGAGACTAATCACAACAACTCCACCGCAACTGCATCTGCTGGACTATGCTCCAAACTTTGGACCTGGAAAATTTACCATATTCACCTGCATGCTTGAAGGCCAAGTGAAAATGAGAATGAACTCACTTTCTCTTTGGTTACTAGCTTTGTCAACACGTTTGTAGGATTCTAGCTAGTATTTATATTTTCCAACTTCAACAATTCATCTTCCAGAACAGATCGTATGAAATGGTACTTGATTTGTATATGTTTAGTCTTAGAATGGAAAGCTCAGCTCTTTGAAAGATGAATTACACTCTGGCTATCACTGTATAACTTTCTATTCTTCTACTTCTTACCCAATTCCTCCATGAACGTCTGTATCCAAATCACCTCTTTACTAACATCTGTAGCAACAACATACTCTTATTCCGTTGTTGAAAGTGCAACAAACTTTTGAAATTTCAAAATCCAACTTACTGCTCTTCCACCTATAGTAAATACATGCCCTGCGACGCTTCTCCTTCTATCTTTATCACTTGTCGTATCTGCATCAACATATCCTTGTGGAACAGTGTTCAAACCTCCAAAAAATAATGCATGATTAGTAGTACCTCTCAAATACCCAAGAATCCACTTTACTACCATTCCAATGTTTTTGACCTTGATTGTTGATATACCTGCTCAGAACTCCCACTGCATGTATGATATCTAGTCTTGTGCACACCATCGCATACATAATACTGGAAACTGTTGATGAATAGGGAACCTTGGACATGTATTCTATCTGTTCCTGTGTCTTGGGACACATATCCTTACTTAGTTCTAAATGGCTAGACAAATGTGTAGTAACTGGTTTTGCATCCTGCATTCTAAACCTATCCAATACCTTTCACTATGTACCCACCTCGAGACAATGTCAATTTGCGATTTTTCCTATCTCTTGTTATTCTCATACCAAGGATTTGATTTGCAACACCCAAATCCTTCATCACAAATGAATTAGCTAATTTCCTTTTGAGCACATTTATATCCTGCATTTTAGAACCTACAACAAGCATGTCATCCACATACAATAACAAGGTAATATATCTTCCATTATATAGCTTCATGGAATAAACACACTGTTGATAATGACATCTACTCTAAACTTGTTCTGTCATAAACCTGTAAAATTTTAAATACCAATGCCTTAGAGCTTGCTTCAGGCCATACAAGCTCTTCTTCAACATGCATACTAAATTCTCCTCCCCTTTGACCTCATACCCCTATGGTTGCTTCATATAATAATCTTACTCCAAATCCCCATGGGGAAATGATGTTTTTACATGTAACTGTTCAAGATGTAAATCTTTTACTACCACTAGAATTAAAATAGTTCTAATTGAAGTCATTTTAAAAAAAAGAGAAAATATTTCATCAAAATCTATACCTTTATTTTGTGCAAACCCCTTTACAACAAGTATGGCCTTGTACCGCTTATTTCCATTATCTTCTTCCTTCAACTCGTAAACCCATTTATTATGCAATGCTCTTTTGCCTGCAAGAAACTAAACCAAATTGCAAGTCTGGTTTCTTACCAATGAGTCAATCTCCCCATTCATTCCTTGCTCCCACTTCTTTATAGTTTCCACCCGCATTGCTTCTTCATAACATTTTGGTTTACCAGAGTCAGTCATCAATAAATAATACGGTGAATGAGAGTATCGTTTAGGGGGTCTACTTGACCTGGTAGATCTTCTAACACTTGCAGGAATTTGAGGTATCTGCTAATGTTCTTGATTTTTTGGCACATTTGGAACTTCATTTTCTTTGACTTCATCAAGCACTATGTACTCCGTGTTTTCCTTTTTTGTTTCTTTCCTTGCAACTGATCTTTATACACGACCTTTTAATTGAATATCACATCTCTACTCCCAATGGTTTTTTTATATTCATAATCCAATAAGAGATACCCAAAATCATCAACCTTGTATCCAATAAAGGAACATTTATTGGATTTAGGCTCAAGATTTGTTCTATTTTATTTATCAATATGGACAAATGCTTCACAACCAAAAGTTCCTAGAAATGAGTAGTTTACCTTTTTACCTGTCCATGCCTCCTCTAGAATCCCACCATCCAAAGCACTTGAAGGCCCTCTATTTATTAAGTAAACAACAATATCTACAACATTTTCCCAAAACTGTAAGGGAAACCCTGCATGCAATCTCATACACCTTGCACCCTCCATGATTGTTCTGTTCATCCTTTCTAACACACAATTTTATTGTGGTATTTTGGAACAGTCCTCTTTCTACGAATCCGATGGTATGACCAACAAATATCAAACCTCTTGTCGCAGTATTATCTCCATTATCGGATTTGAGACACTTTTAACCTTTTTATTGTCTCATTTTCAACCAAAGCTTTCCATTTCTTAAAAGTAGCAAAAACATTAAACATTTGTCGAAAGCATTAAACCCAAGTTTTTTTAGTTGCATCATCAATAAAAGTAGCATAATAACGAGAGCCACGAACATATTGTACTTGAGCCGGTCCCCATACATCTGTATGTACAAGCTCTAACATTTTACTCTTATTTTGCTTCCCAACCCTAATAAATATGAATTTCTTTTGTTTTCCATAAACAGAGTTCTCACATAATTCCAAACTTACCTAATTTAGATATGGAAGCAACTTCCTTGAGTGGAGAATCTGCATCCCCTTCTTAGTCATGTGTCCAAGCCTATGATGCCACAATGTTGTATTTGTTTATGTGAAATCTGCAAAGATAGAAGAATTAGTATTATGAGGACATAAATACAACATACCTATCCTATCTCCTTTTGCTATTACCAGTGATCCTTTAGTGATATTTTACCACGCTTCTCCAAACGTATATAAAAAACCTCCATCTCCCTACTTACCTATTGAGATTAGATTTCTTTTCATAACAAGATTATGCCTTGCATCTTTCAACAACCATTCACTCCCATTCTTTAACGTTATTCGTACCTTACCCATTCCAACAATTTTACATGGTTCATCATCGCCGACTAAAACATGTCCAAAATCACTTTGAACATGATCATAAATGAATTTCTTATGGGGTGTAGCATGACATGAAGCCCCTAAATCTACTACTGAGTAATCACTGGTATTATCTAATGCAAGAATCAAAGCATCTTGTAACACATCACATGCTACATTTGCTTCTTGAGTACTCTCCTATTGTCCATCTCCTTTCTTCTTTAGATATCTACAGTCTTTCTTCATATGTCCTTTATATCCACAATTCCAACACTCTATATTTTCCTGTGTGGACTTGTATATGCCCTTCCTAGACTTCCCATGATTACCTAGGCTCTTTCTTCTCTCCTTCTGTCTTCCCTTGCTCTCCATGGTCAACGAATTCTCTGGTGTCTCAATTTTTCTTTTCCTTCACATTTCCTCGCTAAGAATAACACCAACAACATCATCAAATTTCAAAGTGTTTGAACCAGAGACAAAGTTACTTACAACCATGACCAAGCCGTTCCATCTTTCTGGCAATGGACACAAAAATAGAAGAGTTCTAACCTTATCTTCAAAGTTCACTTTTGTATAACTTAGTTGATTAGTAATCATATTAAATTCATTTAAATGGTCAGGAACAAACCCACCTTTTGAGATCTTCATATTAAACAAATGCTTCTTTAGAAATACCTTATTGGAGGGAGAGGGTTTTTCATACAGTTTAGCCAATGCACTCATCATACCCTTCGTTGTATTTTCTTTTGAAATATTGAAAGTCACCGATGAAGCCAGGCACAACCATATTGTTCCTAGTTCCTTTCTATCAAGAACCTCCCATTCTCCATCCTTTATAGCCGTCGGTTGTTTCACTTTTCCTCCCAACGATAGGAATAGATCCTTCTGATACAAATAGTCCTCCATTTGCATATTCCATAACTAGTAGTTTTGGCCATTAAATTTTTTGACCCTAAACCGCCATTTTCATATTCCCTCATTGCTCCCACTTGAACCAGGAACCCTTCTTTCCTGCGAATTTATGCGCCAAATAGCCCTTTGGATCTAATACCAATTGTTAGAAAAATAGGATTGCAGAACAATAGTAGAAAACAAGATGCATAAACACAGTACAAGAGAGACACCAATACACATGGTTCACTTAATATGGGCTATGTCCATGGAGAAATTTCTAGTCCTTTTATTATATCGTCCGACAAATGAGGGGATACAACCCGCAACACATCTGTTGCAATTTCCTCTTCACTCCTTTACAGTCTCTCTCACACAATCATAGAGATTTTTACAATACTACAATACATAGACATGTATTACAATTCCTTCCTTTTAAAGAGGGATTACGATGGGAAAATACCACAGGATACCCAATACCATGGGCCCATAAATCACCCATTATTGACCAAGTAATGACTATGAAATTACAACATTTTACAAGGCATTTTTCTAAAATTTTCACTACAAGGGCGCTGCCCTCGAACCCTCACCAGGGGGTGCTTCCAAATTAGTCACTGCCTCCCTTGACCCCCATGACGACTGTAGTGGGGTTGCAATCCCCCCCACACCCCCCCCAACCCCCCATCATGGTTTGGGATCCAAACACGACTAAAGCACAATCTATGAATTTGGAAGATCAAGCTCCACAACTAACACTAAGATCACTAAGAATAACATTGTTGTTGACGACTTCAATCTCATCCTCGAATCTAGAGAAACAAAAGGTGGGATCCCCATCCATGATCCCTTTAGAGAGAAAATGGGAGATTTAAAATCTGACTAGGACCTTGTTAATGTCAACAAAAACATTTCTGATTTGACTTGTCCACTTGCCACAAAAATATTCGGATCTCCTGGCCAATATTGTTCATGATATTAACTAGAGCAAGAATATAGGAACATTGAAATAAAGGAAGTGAAGATAAGACAAATTTAATGAGAGTGATGTTACCAACGGGGTTCAACCACTAAGCCCCCTAAGCTTCCATTTTCTATTTGATTTTATGATGAATATGGGACCAAATTGTTGGGCATGGGCGATGCAAATCATACCTTTAAAATACAAATTCTAGGCATTGTATTAGATAGTACAAATTAAAATTTCATTTTGTTTCAAGGGGATGTGCCTTGAATTTTGTTGAGGGTGCCTTTTCACACTCAAGTTTTGGGACATGTCCCTTAGGATAGGGAGACATGTCTCTGAAACATTGAGATGTGGGGATTTGTTTCCTATGGCCTGGACCCATCCCTTGGTAATGCAATTGTTAATTAGTCAAGGTTAAATTAACCATTCAATTTGATGCACTTGCTAAGGAGAGTTTGGTGAAGGGAATGGAACAATGTTGACCTAGTCTCTCCACCAAATTTTTGTGGACAAGATACGTAAGGATACTTGTAATTACCTCGGCTCCGGGTGCCACTGCCACTATCAATAGGGCCGCCAAGGGAGACACGTCTCCTCTTCCTGGCACCAGTTCCCAGACCATGCATTAATTAATGGATACGACGCCCCTCCATTTGGCCTCCCTACACAAAATGGATCCCATCGCTCACATGGCATGGGGGATGGCATTTATGCCGGCTCAATTTTCATGGTCCTCTCGCTCGAGCTGGTATCAAATCACATTTATTCACTCGCGTGTGACCTCCTACGCTCTCCATGGCTCTTGCAAGGTTATGAAGAACCAGGCTCGCTCCATTGCGTTCATTACGCCTCTTGGTTATGCTCGGTCTGCATCCATATCCGAGAGCTCGACACCTGCGGAGAGTTCAGCTTTCTTGCTGCCCCATTCGATTATGAAGCGCACTAGAGGCATCTCCCTGCGAGGTTCCAGTCAGGGCACTGGTAAATCCACGTCGGTGGAGAAGGAAATCCCAGGCAACATTGGCTACAAGGATAACGTTTCACTGCCAGTTCACAAACTGGTGGATAATTGGAAGTCCAGGAGCGTTGCTGAGATTCTCGCCTTCGGTAGCCCTGGTACGCAGGTGAACCACTATTGGCTACTTAAAAACTTGCTTGGAACTCTGGTTGAAGACATGCTTACGAACTGGAATGTGGCCAAGCTGAATATAATGGAAACCAGGTCCAATATGGCTCAGTTGGATAGCATCCTTGTAGCTCTTGAAGCCTGTCTCTCAGGAAACAGATATTCAATTTTCCCTCACCCGTCTCCACCCCCGGGGGTTGGTCCTGAAGGTCCGTTGGCTGGTACTGGAGATGGATTGGTCGGGGTGAATAAAGGCTTTGAGCCTCACGCAGTCGAGCAAGCAGCCGGGAGATCTCTTCACAATTATGGGGACCTCACTGCCTCAGCGGACGTGGCTCTAGCACCTATTCCTGCTCCTCGTAGCACTCCATGTTCTGATCCCCCAGCTGCCATTGCGGTACAGGTTGTCTCCCCTCCTGGGACCTCTTTTCCGATACCCTCCAGTATTGACATTGCTCATAGCAAGCGCCTTCGGAAGGATGAAGCAACAGTGATTCTTCAGCAAAAAACAAAGCCCCTGCCATTCAAGCTCCTAGAGTAGCAGTGGACAGATGATCTCTTTGAACCTTGCCTCATCTCTGAGGAAACACATGACTCCAAAGGCGCAGAAGCTAGTTCTTGAGCTCTGCATTTCTGGTTTTTTCTTTATGTCTTTTTGTACACTCTGGCTTGCCCAGAGTTATAGTCATAGTATTTTACTTTCTTTCATGCTCGATAGATATCTAGTTTATCTCCATAAGTTTGGTTACAATGGTTTGTTTTGTAAAGATGGAACCTTGAACAAGGCCAATCTGAATTATCTGGATTTTCCTATGGACTGTAACATTTTTGTACTATAATATAAATTTCCCATGCAGATTACAAAAAAAAAGGATACTCATAATTATATCCTTACTTTTGTCCATAATTACGTTCATTAGAGTTGGGAAGATTAAATTTTCTCTCGAGCTATGTTCTTTGACCGTCCTAGTCCCCTTTTGAAAGTACCATGTATCATTATATAGGGGTGTGTCCTTGTGATTTTCCTTCCTAAGAAAAGGTAAATGTTGATTAAAACATATTCTTAGTAAAGCATTTTTTTATACTTGGACATATTGTCGTTCCATATGAGGAAGGTCCTTCAAATTCTCAATCGTTGTTAATCTTTGAAACACTTGAACTTTGATTCTTCTTAATCTTTGAAAGACACGAACTTTGATTGGCGTTGGATAGTTTATAAAGAGGCTAGGTAGTTGTAGCCTTTTCAAATTGGGCCTATGGTAAGGAGAGTTTCGTAAAGATTTATGGGTACCAGGTTTATCTAAGGTAGCATTATGACAAAAATGATGTCAATATTTTCTATTTCCTTGGGTATGTAGTAGACGAGTATAGATCCATCTATTAAGTTTGGAGAGGTATCCAATTTATTGAGGTGTATTTTTTTTTAATCTTGAAGTCAAGAAGGTTGATTTCTCACTTGCTTGATAGAGTGTTGAAGTTTTAATTTTTTATTTTATAGATGGACATGAATTTTTTTAATTACTTTTCATAAATTTATTTTATGAGTTGGCATGGATTTTTTAAATTATTTTTCATACTTTATTTTATTTTATAAGATGACATGAATTTTTTTAATTACTTTATAAAGAAAATTTGAATAAGGAGAAAAAAAGTCGGCTTAATAATAAAAAAATAAATGCAAAGGAAGGGTTTGCACCTCCATAGATTTGATCCCTCTCGGGGCTTGGTAGAGCCACTTTTAAGATGGATATATGTTGGTTTTAATTACAATCTCTTTCTTTCCTTCATTCTTAATTTATAGAAGAGACTGATTCGATGTGATGAACCTGCAATAATTAATTAATGCAAATACACGAGATATCAGAAATAATAGAACAGAATCACTTTTATATTGATCACGGGCCACTCCGAGGGGGCAACCTCCTTTGAGCAAGCTCAATACAATTAACTTCACGGTGCCTTCAATGACCTCAACACACACTTATATACTAAGTCTATGCCCAATACTATGAGTCAAAACCATGGGACATATAATACTACGGGACGACTTACAAAGCATATGCGTCCAATACTATGGGTCAATACTATGGGCTAATATAAACTACGGATCAAAAAATACTACGGGACAACTTACAAAGTATATGCGTCCAACAACAATATACTAACATAGTAAAGAGAAGGGTTGACATAGGTTCCTAACATCCCCTCTCCCTTAGAAAAATATTTGTCCTCAAAACTTTGGTTGGAGAAATTGCTGCAGAATCTGAAGGAGTGGTTCCCCGGTAGCATCCTCGGGTTGCATTTCAGGCCACTGACGCCTTTGGAGTGTCAAGGAGGATTGTTGGGAAGGATGTAGATGAAGAAGAACTCTGTCAGTTGCGTGGAAAATGCACTCAGAACGGTGCTGATCGGCTTGTTGTTTTAGGCGAATTCTGGCCATGTGAAGATTGTCCTGTAGAATGAGAAGAATCTGATCACGGTTTCGAAGAACCGAGTCAATTTCCTGAACTGGGGAGCTGCTAAGGGTGTATGGAAGAAGAACTTGCGGTTTTTTTCCATAGACTGCTTCATATGGTGTCCTTTGAGATGTGGTATTGTACCACCAGAGCGTTGCTAGGAAATCCATAGAAATAGTTGGCCAAAGCTGTGTAGGGATGGGCAAGGGTTTGAGCAATCCCGAAAGGAGTGTCGTTTCACCCTTGTTAACTTGGAAAGTATCATCGTCAGCCACCATATGTTGAATTGTCATTTTTAGTCATTGCCAAAAGAAATTACATTGTTCTCGGTCATACATTTTGCAGAACCCAGAGTTCCCTGTTGATGAAGAAGCATGGAGTTCATAGAAGAGAGAGCCCCGTTGAACATATTGCAACCAATTTGGAACAAGCAGAGAAAGAGCTGTAAGAGAAACTGGGTCATAAATTGTGCAAGAAGGAGCATCTTCCACCATATTGTCCTTTCCCTTCTTTTAAGTGATCACATAGGGATAACCCATGAGTTGGATAACCCATTTCAGGTGTGTTGGGGAGGAGACCCATTGTTCCAAAAAAATTTCCAGACTCGGGAGATCAGTCTTGATGCAGAAATAATTCCCTTATAGGTATGGCTGCCACTTCTGTACTGCATGCAAAATAGCCATAATGTCCTGCTGAGAGGTAGATGTGGCTAAATTCTTACCGGAAAGGTCTCTTGAAGGCAGCAAGCGCATTGGTTCAACAAAGATACCTACATATCTATCCAAGGAAGTAGTGGAGACTGTTGATGGGTGCATCTGAATCGAATTGAGCTGAGCGATGACACCATGTGAATTCTTCTTAAGGATTTTTTCCAGGCGATGTGAACTGATGATGCATAGAGACCCTGGTTGTAAGCCCATAAATTTATGTTGTGCCCTGTTGACTTTAAACTGCATCCAAAGTTCAACAAAATCCCATAAGATTGGGCCAAGTGTGCGTAACCACTGAATTCCCAAAACCACATCACATCCGCCTAAGGACAAGGAAAACATGTCAGAGTGTAGGTTATAATCTTCCATAGAGATACGCACATTGTGACACTTCCCCTTGCAAGGTAAGGTGCCCCCATTGGAAACCATGACTTCAAAGTTGGAGCAAGGATGGACAAAACTATCAACCTGTTTGGAAATCCGAGGGTTAATGAAGTTATGAGTGCTATCAGAATCAATGAGTATGGTAAGAGGGAGCTTCTTGAAGTATCCCCTGACCCGCATTGTTTGTGGGGTGGTGACGTCGGTTACAGCATGGAGAGAGATCTTGGGTGGGTCATCCTGAGATGGGGTGTCAACAGGCGGGTGTTAAATGTCGACCTGATCATCTACTGTATCTGTAGCTTCTTCACCAAGTTCTAAGGCAGGCGGAGAATCCACATCCAAGAGATATAGCTTTTGTTGAACACATCTATGTCCCCGAGTGAATTTCTCATCACAATTATAGCAAAGCCCTTTTTCTCGGCGTGCCTGCATTTCTATTTCAGACAAATGCTTGATAGGAGTTGGTTGAGGAGAAGGCGTGATGGTAGGTCATTGGGAACCCATATTTATGAAGGGAACAAAGGTGGGTTTGGAGCATTGTTGAGTTGCGATCTTGTTCTCGGCCAACTTAGCCAACCCTAGGACTTCCATCATTGTGTTGGGACAAAACATTTTGACCTCTGAGCAGATTTCATCCTTGAGACCACTGATAAAACAACTCCTGTAGAATTCATCAGACAATCCTTCTGTGCGATTGGCCAATTTCTCAAATTCTGTCTGATACTCTCTCACTGTCCCAATTTGGTGAATTTTATTGAGTGCTCCTATGAAATCATCAAAATCACTAGGACCAAATCGTGGCAAAATGAGTTGGCAAAAATCTGTCCAGTTTGTCTCAGGATGAGCTTTGATGTACCAACGGTACCATTGAAGGGATTCCTGTTCCAAATGAAAAGATGAAAGTAGAACTTTCTAGACATCAAAAGTATTATGCAGACTGAAATATTGTTCTGCTCGGTATATCCATCCAGTCGGATCAGTACCATTGAAGCGAGGAAAATCAAGCTTCGGCCCACGAAAATTGCTGGAAGAAGAGAACTCGGTGGCTGCAAAAGATTCTGGCTGTCGGTTATTGTTCATGGCTGAATGCTGAAGATGGAGGCTGAGAAATTTTTCATCCAGATCTTGGAGTTTGGTTTGGATGGCTGCAAGTGCTTCCTCCATGGTGTTTGCTCCTGCACGGGTGACAACCATCACCAGGTTTTTTTTTTGGTGGAATGGGTAGAAAAACACAAACATAAGCTGATTTAGTAAAGGAAAATTTGGATTGGGGAAACAATCTGATGGGTAATTGGGGTTTGACTAGATTTTGGACACTGTCAAAAGGACAAGAAAGCAAAAAGGGGGATTTCAGAAGCGGGGTGATAGAATGAGAAAATTTGGCAGAGAGGGACAAAGAAGAAGAATTTAGAAAGGAATTTTGTGGTAAAAGTTGAAGGTGATTGGGTGAAATCTGAGGAAGTTATGGCAAACCCTAAAAATAGACAAATGTGGGATTTCGGGCTTTGGGAAGGGGAATTCGAGATAGGGTCCTCAGGAATGAAAGATGCAAAATGGAATGACAGGGGTTCCCCTAAAATTTCAAGGGAAACAAAGTGATCCACAACAGATGGATCTGCAATGGCGTGGAAGGGATCCACAACAAATGGATCTGCAATGGCACGGAAGGGATAAAAAATGGCTGGATCTGAAACGGAGACTGGATCTGGAATGACTTTCAGAATAGATCTGAAACGGATGGATCTGGAGCGGAAGTGATCGGCAATAGTTCAACTGAAAATAGATATGGACCCCAGGTATGTGCGGCTTCCTAATAGTTCAGGGGTTTCACTCGGCCACCAATGCTGTCTGATGGCTTGCGTATTGGGGCAATACCCTTCACTCCACGGCTCAAGTAAAACTGATAACCGCTTTGCCACAAACGACAGCTCTTGGTTTACCTCATGGGTGCGAATTAGTCAATCAGGAGGGGGTCGTTGCCCTTTTCGCTGGCAGGTCCTCTCAATGGGCCAGGTACTTCGGGGTTCCTGTGGTACTCCTCACAATGATTTTTAGGGCATATGCCCAAGTACTTCCCACAGTTAAGCGGATAGGGATTATTCCCAAATCCGAACCTGCAACAGATGCGAAAAAAAAATTGTGGCAGAAATTTCACCCAGCGAGACCAAGAAAGTGCTCTGATACTAGATGTGAAGAACCTGCAATAATTAATTAATGCAAATACATAAGATATCAGAATAATAGAACTCAGAATCACTTTTATATTGATCACGGGCCACTTCGAGGGGGCAACCTCCTTTGAGCAAGCTCAATACAATTAACTTCACGGTGCCTTCAATGACCTCAACACACACTTATATACTAAGTCTATGCCCAATACTATGAGTCAAAACCATGCGACATATAATACTACAGGATGACTTACAAAGCATATGCGTCCAATACTATGGGCTAATATAAACTACGGATCAACAAATACTAAGGGACGACTTACAAAGCATATGAGTCCAACAACAATATACTAACATAGTAAAGAGAAGGGTTGACATAGGTTCCTAACAAGAGCAGAGGGGATTGAGTCCAAAAAGAAGTTAGAAGTTTTGGAATTAGAAAAGAATAACATGACCCAGGAAATGATGAATTTAGAAAATGAAAGAGATGGGCTACATGTTCAGGTAGTCATAATGGAGGGAGAGAGAGAGAACACCCTCAAGCCCGCCTGAATGAGCTTGAGACACAGAAAATACAATTGAGTCAATAGGTAGATTCACTGCACATTGAAAAGAAAAACTTGGAATCACAGATAGATCCAATGAAGAATGAGTAGGAGGAACTGAGATCAAAGATTGAAGAACTGAACAATGAGAATAATATCCTGAAAGAACAGATAGAAATTGATCAAAGGAAAAAAAAAGATATGTCACATTTCCATGCCTATGCTAGGAAGCTACACGAGCAAATCCATAATGTGCAGAAATTATTAATTGATGTAGTTTACAAAATAAAGGAGACAGTGGATAGACATAAGGAAGTCTCTGAAAACGCTGTAGCTATAAAACATAAAATTCTTGATACATATAATAAGGTGAAGAGGATTCTAGAATGGAAAAAGAAGAATTCTAATTTTCAAGATTTTTTATCACGAAAGACATTGGAAGAGCACATATTAGATATATCACTTTTGGAAAGGTGTAGAGTAGCAGTGATCAAGATACAGGAGGATACACCTAAAATTATACAAAGATGTGAAGCTGTGTATACAGGTATCTATAAAGCTTATTGTAAGTGAAATGTTTCAATTGCTCAAAGCATGAATGATTTCCAAATTAAAGAAGAACAGTTGAAAGAACTAAAAGACAGAATTGAAGAGGACTTGGAATATGTAAATAAATTGGATGCACTAAACGAAGAGGATCTACAACATTACATTGGGCAAGCAGTTGTAGCCGCTTATGTAATGGAAGATAGTCATAAAGTGGCTGTCAACTCATTAAATACTATGAGGAAAGATTTAGTGGGACAAGAAATTTCTCTAAAGTTATTAGAACCTCAATATTTTAATGTAATATTGATGAGGCAAATGCATGGGATACGTACCTATCTATTTTAGAGGACCCACCAGCGAGGCAATAAATTTTGTAAATATTTCTTTAGTTTTGTACTCACAAAAGACAAACCCGAGGATCTCAAGTCTCAAAGAAGTTGAAGTGATAGGTCACAAAATGACAATTTTGTTGTAATTTAAATAGACAAGAGAGGGATGTAAAGAGGGTTTTTTGCTGGTGCAATAGAGACTTGAACATTATGTATGAGAACTAATTTTCTGCTAATGGGAAAATATTGCACTGGATTTTGTATGGAATGTTGTGAATATTTAGATCAAAATTACTTTTTTTTTTTTATGTTTCATTTATATTGTGATATTTTTCCAATTTTATTGAACTATTTCAATATAATGAATGGTTTCATGTTTAAATGTGCAAATGTTCATGTGTTACGGAGTAATAAATTGTTTTAATTAAAATTAGAGTTATCTTTGGTATCTTATTTACTGTGAATACATGTTCATGTGTTACAGAGTAATAAATTGTTTTAATTAAAATTAGAGTTATCTTTGGTATCTTATTTAATTCAGCTCCTTGCAAGGATAGGATAGTTAATTTAGTTTAGGAGTAAATATTGATAAGGTAGTAGAGATAAGACATAAGGTAAGAACCTACCCATCTGCCTGTCAATAATAGACTAAATGCATTAATTATATTAGAAGCATTTGCATTTTCATACCTTTAAAACTTAAAAGATTCCAAACACAAAATGATCTAATTGGGATTGTTCATTGGGGAGAATCCTTACTGTTGATGCTAGGATTTTCTAGGCATCAACATGTTCCTATATTTCCCAACCTCAATACTCACCTACATCCATTTCTTTTTCCTTCAAATCCACAACTCCAGTTCCAAATTCAAAGTTCTAGATTATACCCAATATGATTATTGATAATAGTATAAATATCATGAAGGAGGGATCTACATAATGTAGAAATCTCATACTTTTATATAGAAAAACAGTTCCTTAACTTAAGTTTTTAAATTCTTACTGGAAGTGGTCAATTTCACAATGTCCACAAAAACCCACCTTGAAACTAAAATGTAATGTCTATATTTGCAGTAAACATAAAATCTATTTTAACGAGCCCGTCATCAAACTATTTGCCAAGTTCATTTGGCTCGCAACTGATCAATTTTCTACGGAATTCATTTGTGATTAAAGGGATGAGCAAATGTTGAGTCGCTTAAGCTCAACATAAACATATTCACAATCTTAAGACTAGAGCCATTGAGATTTTTTATTGACAATTCAATAAAAATATTTACACAAAGAATATTGTCATGTGGATTTTAGTATAGTTATTCATATTTTTTCATAAAACAAATAAATTAAAGAATAATTCATTTATAACAATTACAACAAACAAATAAAAAGATAATTCATTTTTAACCAACCACACTTTTATAAATTTATACATTGTGTTTCTACATAAACGCTCAAAATCATATAAAATAATACTGTTATTTATTGTTGAAAATGTTAGTCTCAAAACCAAAATGACAACATAAGGTGTCCTTGTAGGTTTAATTCAATGATATAGCCCAAGCCTATCAAGTGGTTAAAAAGTCAAAGTGAGGAAAAATCTTGATCATCTATTGTGTTATTTTGTTTAAGATGAAGAAACACAACTTCTTCAATTTATAGAAAAAACGAACACTACCTCGATGACTGGGGCATTATCACGCATTTCAAAGAAAACCAATTCAAAGCTTAAATAGAAAGAATTTTACAATTGTGAGGAGTCAAAAAAATATGATATGCAAGAATTCTGTAACGAACTACAAATGTCATTGCAAATGACATCAAATATGTTTACATTGTAGACTTATGAATAAACATAGTATTATTTAAAACCAGTGAAGTGGAGGATACATACCATCTTAGACCTAACAACAAGGGGAAGATAAAATTAAGGACGCCTTAGAATTAAGGTGTGTATAGATTAGGATGTAAATGGAGTAAGTAAGCTTCATAAGAAAATATAGTTCATTACTTTTCTTTCATCAATATTATTTTTGAAATTATATGGTGAACTCCAACTATCTTTTTAATTAAGATTCCAATATAAATGGATAAGCTTGAGCCAAAATTGGAAACATTGTCATTTGCATCCTCGCCTTGAGTCTTGTTGCTTGTCCATTAAGCATGTGGGTATTGCAGAAATCACAAAACTCAAAAGAGTCATTGCAGAAAATGAGCAATTAATCAACACGCTGCAAATGACTCTCAAATGGATTGCACTCGGACGAGCACATTATCATCAGTGACTATAAACAAAGATTACAACCAATCTGAAACATATAATTATTTGGTTTAATGTGGATATTTAATAACCATTAGATTGAAATTGTATGAGAAATGATATTGTCTTTAATCAAATCCTTTTTATTTTTCCATTGACTGACAAGTTTAAGAAAGTGGAATAGTAAACATCAGCCATCTGATCTAGTTTCTCACCCTATGGAAAATAAAAATAAAAAACAATCAAAGCCGATGACTACTTCACTCAGTAAGATACCAGTGACTTCAATATTGGATAAAGCACTGTTGAACAAATAACTCACCTTACAACAAATCGCATCTGAAACTCAATCTAGAAAATTGCTAATTACTTATAGTTTCTTCATTGAGCTCATCATCTTCTAGAACTTGTAATGGAATAAAGAAATTAAATAAGCATTCACATTGTTCAGTCTTTGTCACGGTCTTGGTATTTTTGGCTCCATTCTTTGGATTCTTCTTCATAAACTTTTGTGTTTTATTCAAAACTGAAAAACTATAAAACTGACTATGACAGTGTCGGTTAGAGGTGTGAATTCTGTAGGAAACCTGTGAATGGGATCGAGACCTGCGCAGTGCGAAATCAAACTTGTGAGTTTCTATAGGCTTCTGAAACTCCCATAAAGCAGAGGTTTGTGGACATGTCTTCACATAGGGGGAAATGATAGGAAACTTCACTATTTTCCATGAAATTCGCGATTTATGTTCCAAAGGCTTATGAAATGTATATGAAACTTCTTAAAGACATTAATTACCATCCATACATCATAAAAATCAAATATATGAGCTGATACTTGAGTCGAAATAAAGCAACTTCAATATTTCATAACGAGATATGAGGAAAATGGCACCGTTTACACATTGTTTGGTATTTTGACATAGTTTCAAGTGGTATTTTGATCTGAGGATATTATGAGAAGAACATTAAGAGTAAATAAATCATATTAAAAATAAATGGGGCCACAATATCTCCCCCAAATAGATCAACATCTCACCAAGTGCGCCCTTCCTCCAAGAGCCAAAATATGAAGAGAAAAGTGAGAAAGGTGTGGAAGCAAGTTGAGAATGAGAATGTCATGAGCAGCCTTGTAGATTCAAACTACAAAAAATGACTCCATTTAGATCCACATTAAAGGTCTGAATGGCCTCTCCAATTTCCAGTTAGGATAGGAATCTTTCACCCTCGAAATTGGTAATAAGGCAAGTAGAGTAAACACTCCACAAGCATGGACAAGCTATGCTCTCTAATATGCAAAATGAGAAATGATCAAAATCCACTCTCCTTCTTTGTTATTTACTTTTATAAACTTCCAAAGGCCTCCTTGGGTTGAATTCCTTCGAAAAGACTCATGCCAAATCAACTTGGGAAGAGATTCCAATGTGTGCCGCTTGTCCAACAATTCCCAGTCTCCATCTTCCCTCATTTCGAATGGGTGTCTCTTTGGCTTCCCTAACTCCCTTGTGCACCTTCTTGGAGGCTATGTTTATCCCTGACATGTCATATATGTCAGATGTTAGCATTCAGGTCTTATTTGTGTCATAGGTGTCATATCATCTTCATCATTGTTGTCATAGAGCTAGGGAGTCTAGCCCAAGTGTCCCACTAGATAAAAAATTCCTCTTCCTCTTCCATGGGAGTTACTCTTCCTCTACATTTCAACCTCATTAAGTCGTTCCAAGTATTATTGCCTTCCAAATACTCCAAGAACATTGGAATCCACCTTGGATTCAAATGGCTGAGAGTGGAATGCCATGTGGCATGGGGAATCTAGCTTTGTGTGGGTCCCACACCACCAATGTGTCTCCATGACCAAGTTCCACCTTATTTTTCTATCATAAATATTTATTTAACCCATTTTAATACATTTATTTCAAGCTAATTTCTATTTGGGGTTTATTAGTCTCCTTATTCCAAATCTAATGTTTCCACCCGAACCTATGAAACTAGTAGATTGGTGGAATTTTCTCTTCTTGAGATTTATTTGAATGGGGACATTATAGTCCTCCCCACCCAAGATAGCTTTCCCTCAAGAAATTCCAAATTAGGATTCTGTAAAAAAATTTCCTCCTCACATGTGGCATTCTCACTTGTCAAATCTTTCCATTGTACCAAATACTCCCTTATGGTTCTGCTCCTCAATTTCCTTTCTCTTGCCTTCAAATTTTTTTCTGGAATATGTATGAGTTGTCCTTCATCATTTAATGGAGGGAGGGTTTTTGAAACAAATATTTTTTGACCAATATCCTTCTTGAGGCATGAAACATGAAATACATTGTGGATTTTTCTCCCTTTCGGAAGTTTGAACTCATAGGCCACTTCCTCAATTTTTCGAACTACCTTATATGGACCATAATATATTGGTTTGATATTTTCTAATCCTTTCACTTTCAAGGATGTTTGTTTATATGGATGTAGCCTCAAATAGACCAAATCATCCAGTTGAAAATTTCTTTCCACCCAATGTTGATCCACATGCTGTTTCTATTGATTTTGGGCAACCTACAAATTGCCTTTTAGAAGTTTCAAAATATCTTGACTTTCCTCCACCCAATCCTTTGCTTTCGGGGCTCTACTATAACCAAAGATGTGCTAAAAAAATGTAAGTGCTTAATAACCATAAATTTCTTTGAAATTAGACAAGCGAATGGACATATGGAAAGTAGAGTTGTAGCAAAACTCACATACTGAAAGGCTTCAAAATGTTCTACGCAAGAATAGTTCTATCCCCAACTTGTTTGGTGTAGTTAACTCCCACAGATACAAAGGCCTCCGCTGGCACTTATGGGTTTCGATCCTGAAAGGATCAGTCTTCCTGTGAGGGAAGATTAAAGTGTTCTAACTCTAAAAATGATCTAAACCTCGAAAAACTTTACCTTAAAGGAAATATAAACTAAGTCAGATCTAATCTAAAGGAAGTGTATTGTTTGTATGCAAGATAACTGGGTTTGCATTTTAATAAGTGATTTCACCAGCTTAACAGAAATGTAAAATTGGACCTTTACTCATTAATTCAAAATACAATTAGGCAATGAAAATTATTGATAATAGTTTAAAGGTTAAGCATGCACAATGTTATCCTGTTGCTCTTATGTTAATTGAAAAATTAACATGAACTTCATAATTTCTGTGAATAATTTGCAGAAATAGATAAAGATTTTAATTAAACAAATTCAATTAAAACATAAATACGCAAACATCATGAATTAAGACAAATCCAAATCATAGATCAATGCATTAATGATTGGCTCAAAATCAACAGTATTCATTGATAATTAAGGTGAAGAAACTTGGTATCATCAAAGAAATTTGATAACATAAACAAATAAGATGCCAAAATAAACTAACTTTGATTCATTGGTCTGCAAAAAATTACAAGATCACAAGTGAAACAACGTTTCTCGAGTCCTTCTCTGGCGATTATATCCCTCCTTTACCCATGAGACCTCTACCCTTTAATTAATAATTACAAAATGGTTACAAATGATAGCCATCCCATGAAAATAGGGATTACAACACCAATTAATCTAAGGATAACCAAAGGCTGCTTGCCACTTGGTCCTAATTTCCAACAATTCATCAACATCAAGATAGATATGTGATTCAAGCCCCAGCTGGGTATCACATGTGATGATCTCTATCTCATTTTTAGCTAATTTATGCCAAGTACGCAGATAGATGTGGATCTTGCCTTCCAGGATGATCGACTGTTTGATGAACTGATCCAAATCAACAATCTGGATGTGCTCGAGCTGTTTGATCTTTTCTTTGACCTCCTCGCACCTGCTCTCAACTTGATGGATCATTAACTTAGGTGGACAAGCATCCTCTATGATATCCATCGTAGGAAACTTAAGCGTTTCAATGATTCCATCTACAACATACCACCTCCTCCCACAAATAGCTTTTTCCTTAGTTATTGTTTCATCTACCATGTCAAGAACATTCTGCCAGGCATTGAGGGAAGTTATGACTTTCCTAAACTGAAAACTGTTTAACACTGGAATGTCATCTGGCCTAGTTTGGATATACCTTTTCCAATCGACAATGTCGTCGATGGTCTTAGAAGCTTGTTGTCTTTTCTCCAACTGTTGGTTAAAGATGACAAACATATTTTCAAAAGCATTACTAGTCTCCTGAATTTCATTCAGGGCATTAAACAGTTCAGCTAGGAGCTTGTGATTCTCCTCATTCACCCGATTGGCCAATTCTTTAAACTCTTGTTGAGTGAACTTAGAAAAGGAACAGGAGCCTGCACTTGTAGTTGCATCCTTTAGCTGTTGTTCAAGCACAACTATCTTTTCAACACTGGCAGTATCCAAAGCTTCAGTATCTTGCAATTGAATTTGAAGAGAAGCATTCTGTTCTTGAAGGTCTTCAAACTTATCTTCAAATTCTTTTCTCAGTTCACGAATATCAGCTTCATGTTCTTCATTGGCCTTAACCAACTGCTCTTGATGGTTCTTGAGCTCTTTCTTCTTGACATCAATTTCTTTATTTAGCATGATCACTGAATAAAAATTGGCACCTGCACAATCACCCATGGCAACAACAGTCTCCAGTTCTTGTTGTTGTATGTCATCTGATTGCTTGGCCCAAATGATTTGATCAGGAAAAGGGCCCTGCATCATATCCCTATCTATGTCTCTCTTGTTACCTTTCTTCACCACTGCGTTAGCCCTTTTTCTATAGAAATAATCTCCAAGGGAGGTTTCAATATCTTCTTCATAAGCAGCTACCAATTCAACAGATGATGAAGCCACATCTCATGTTGCCACTAATGGGGCTGTTTGAGTAACAGTGGAGACAGGTATTGTCAAAGTGATCTGAGAAGTGGTCAAACTTGAAGGGACAAATACAGGGACTGAGGTTACAGAGTTTAGAGTAGGGATTGAACCAGAAACTTCAGGAAGTGAAATGGATGCATCAGCAACTGATGGTGGAGAAGGAACAACTGGGATTTGGACATCATTGGCTGGTGATGATGAAGTAGATGATGGTGATTGCAAAGAGACAGTTGAAGATTGGATCTCTGCAACTATTGGTGGTGAAATGGGAAATGGAACTGACGGGGTTGGAAATGGAGCAGTGATGGAGGTTAGTGCATCAAATAGATGGGATATGGTTGTTGGTGGTGGTACCCCGAAAGATGGAGTGGAAAGAGCTTGAATGGATGAAAGTAGGAGTGTTGAAGTTGTGGTATCAACAACAGTGGTTTTTTAAAGAAATTGTTGATCTGGGACATGATCATCCATGACTATTGGATCCAACAAATCTGCCATTACTTGAGAACTTTCAGTTACTTCATGCACAACAGTGACAGAAGGAAGTGTTTCATCTTCCACGTCACTGTATGCAATATTAAGACTAGGAATTTGAGAGGTATAAGTTTGAATCTTCTTCCTTTTACTTGGTTTACTCACAACAATCACTTGAACATCACTAATCAGGTTGGCTGTAACAACCGCTTGGACATTAGTAGTGGGTTTGGGTAATGTAGCCACTTGGGTGTCTAGCACCGAAGTCATCTGTGCTAATTTGTGCTTCAATTGCTAAGATGTCTGCATTAACACATTTAACTCTGCAGCAGTTTTCAACTTCAGAGGATCATCCATAAGGCCCTTTCCTTTATCTCCATCCGGGTAGGTCAACATGAGTGGAGCACTTACTTTCTGTGCCTCCCTTTCTTCCCTATCTTTCCTTGTTTGCTCTTCAAGCCTGAGTTCCATTTTTCTATAGCTCAAAACCTTGGTTTTAAGCTCTTGTTGATACTGAAGGATAAGGCTTTGCTCTTCTTTGATTTTGGATCTTACCAGGAATTCAGAGAAAACATTAACTCACTGATAAATGGAGTCATTAGGAATATCCTAATGTGTATAGCAATCTTCGTCTTCGTATGCTTCTATTTGGAGTGAGCATCCAGAAATACTTTTAGGGTCATGCATTCTTTTGGGAGCATATCCCAATTTTAAAGTAGCAATCTCGTCTCCCAGCACCGCAACCCAAGTTTGAGTTGGGATAAGCAAAGCCCCAAGGTTTAAAGGGAAATTAGGCCATCCCTTGCTTTTAGGTCCACTAAGCTTAAGGTAGACACCATTTGTAACAGTTGGATAAGATATCTCCTCAAGTAACAGACTATCAGGGACAACTCTTGGTAGAAAATGTACTATACTGCTTCCCCAGACCCTGATGTTAGCAAAGGCTTCACCCACATACCAGTCACCTAATGTAAGGATGAGAGTTCAGGCATCTGGAGAAAAGGAAGGGGCATCTTCCCTGAAAATATGCTGGTAAATCACACCAAAGAAATGGTCGCAGATGTCATAGAGAAAAGGAATAAAATTGATTTCCCATAAGGCTGAGCAATAAATATCAATAGGGGGTGAGGAAAAGGTCCAGCTCCACACCATGGTGGGATACTGAAATTCTGTGCAGAAAACATCAGTTACATAAGCTGAGAAAAAGAAGTGTGGCTTCCTTGTTGCTGGTGTTTTATGATATTTTTCAATGGTTGTCTTTAGTTCAACTGACAAAATTGAGGCCCATGGGAATGACTCTCTCGTCGTAAGAACATGGTGGGCTACAGGTGCCCATTTAGCCTTAAATATTGAACAATTTGGGAGACCATAAATTCTACAGAGCATGGCTTCCAAGAGAGAATAAGGCTCCTTGACCCAAGAAATTGGGTATGAATTATTAGCCCTGAGCATGAAATTTTTCGGTCTGTGCATCCAAGACTTCAACATTTCATTGAAATTATACCTAGTCTTTGCTAAGTCTAGAACAACATAAAGGGGTTGAACAACTGGTTTTAAGGCATAAGCTCTGATAAAAACCTCAGGGCGAAAAGCATCAAGTTGAGACCTTGCGCTATCATTGAAAGAGCGGCCTTTAGGATTGGCATGGTCTATAATCCACTTAACTGCATCAGTGTAGGGAAGGATAGAGGGTCTGGAAGCTATAACATGGAGCTGTGAATCCCTAATATTTTCATAGATGGGGAAGTCACTCTAAATATCAGTTAGGTTGTCATTGTCAAAGATGGAGTAAATTTTGGACCAATCAATTTGGTATGTCTCAGAAACCCTATCGCTGGTGTCGACAAGGATGACAAAGTTTGGGTCTTTGTTCAAAACATCTTTCTAAGCAGTTTTGGAGTGAGTGTTGCGAGACATGTTTGAAAATATGGAAATATCTGATGAATAAATAAACACAAATAAAAAATAAATCAAAATAGAAAAAACTGTGAACAATTGAATAAGAAAGTGACACGAAACCAACCTATGCAAGCTGAAAAAATGGTGAAAACGACCGCTGGTAAAAACTTAGAGTAAAATCCACACAACAGGTAATTTTCGAAAATGAAAAATGATAAAAGAAAACATAAAAAATTAACATATTTATTAATTTCGTTGAGCAAGATCTGAGCCGTAGGATTAAGATAGATCAACGGTCGAGATATGATCCTGAGGAAACATATGTATTTTAAGTAGGGAAACCGAGGAAACAAATGGTCATCTATTTATTAATTGTTGTTTCAATCAACAATTGTGGAAGGAGATTGAGTCTCAGGAAAAGGTTCCTCATCTTTGGTCTCATGAAAATGCATTATATTGTTTGGCACATTTTTTTAATCATAAGGAATTAAAATAGTTTAGGGTACTACCTTATGATCTGGTCAATTGGGCCATTTGGTTAGCAAGTAACCAAGCCCTCTTTGAAGAAAAAATGCCACCAATATTCCATCTCTTTGTTCAGGTAATTTCTCTCTTTCATTATTACTAGTAGTTTGGAAGTAAAAAAAAGGAGACAATAGTTGTTCCTTTGCAAATTCTCAAGGAGAATCCTTGGTTTTTTTTGATGGGGCAAGCCAAGGACATCAAAATCTATGTGGATTTGAATTTGTAATACACTTATTAGAGGATTATTATGTTCTTGATAGAGGTGCTTTGTGTCCAAGATTGAATAATTGGTAAGATATTTCAACATTATTTCATATGTTCCTTACATCATTAGATTTCGACCTAAGTTAGCTATAGGTGTTTGGTGATTCAAGTTTTGTCATAAATTGGATGAGAGGCTCGATGCAAACAATGAATCTAAACCTTACCCAACTAACAAATCATCTCAAATAAATTAGTGGAACTTTCCATTGGATTTGTTTTGATCATGTATACAAAGAGCATAATGTAGTTGCCAATTGGATTTAAAAGTAGGCTCCAGGAATGAACCCGGAGAAACATTGTTTGGCGGAATTCCATGTGGAGAGTTTAATCTCCTATGGGAATGCTTTCTTTTAGTCTCCTTTGTTTTAGTTTATACCCCGCATATGATTCATAAAGAAAGAAGCATGTTATAAGATGGTAGTAAGGAATTATCAGAACACAAATATATTTTCTGCAGTTTTGAGGAGTTGGGAAAGCTTAGTTTTGATCTATGCTCATAGCACATGAAAAATGTATTTTATTTTCAATGAATAAAAAGTAATTTTTTTTGGTTAAGTAACAATAGTCATGTAGCATCAATGTGCACTGGGATTTGTAGCAACACTGAGGTGCAACAATATGCAGTGCGAGTTGCAGCGATCTTCACTCAAAGTTCTAACAACCCTGAGGTGCAACAATTTTAACAAGGATTTACAGAAACCATGGTGTTTTGACCCGTGAGTAGAAATACTCACACGTTGTTTCCAAAAGGATATGCACATCCATGGGGAGGCGATCCTCCCCCCAAAATTGATGAAGCTGCCATCTTTCAAGCATCGGTTTCTTCCCTCAAAGCTTACATGAAAACACACCCAACAAAATTTGTTAAACATTTGGAGGACATTCCAAAAGTTCCTTTGTCGCAAATCTCTTCTTAATCAATGGAAATAACCCTCTTAGAAAAAGGTTTAATCAAAGAGTTTATGAGCATTTGGACATCTACTAGAAAAGTGGATATGTGGGTCCAAATTAACTGGGTTGTGTTGATCCAAGGAAAACTATCCCATTTATTTTCTGGCCAAAAGTTTTATGCTTTCCTTTTTTAGCTCAAAGAGGACATGGATATGATATTTAGAAGTGGCCCTTAATTTTATGGGAACAAAGGTATGTACTTAAGCACATGGACCCTAGAATTTGATCTAGACATGGACGTCCATACTACAGTTTCATTCTGGGTTAGACTCCCCCACCTCCCACTCCATTGTTTGGGAGATGATTCCATAAACTCTTTGAGAAAATAAATCGATAAATATGAGCCAAAATATGGAATTTTCCATTGTGATATGAGTTGAAGTAGATCTTGAAAAATGGCTTCCTCAAGTTGTGATTCTCACCCTCTATAACTGGAGACACCTTCAGACGTTAGAGTATGAACAATTGTCGTTCAAGTGCAAATCGTGTCACCAATATGACCACTTGAAAAAAAATAACAAGATGAATCAGGGAAACAACTCGACCTCAACAAACAAGGAAGATCATTGGAAAATAGTGGAAAAAAAAACTCACCTCCCTCAACCTCAGCCCCTTCTTCCCCTCCCTCCTCCTCGCATCCCCATTCATTCCCCTCCAAGAAACCTCAAAATCCAAAAACCTTTCATTCATCCAATTTCGCAGTTGTGCAAGGCTCCACTACCCCCCAAGTTTGATTCACTCCTTAATACACCTTAAGTAATATGAGGCTTTGCATCAAGAAGACCCAATCATTGAAGAATTAGTAGTACCAAGATGACTTGGCAATTCTTTGAACCAAGCTCGACCCTCTCTCAATCAACGTACTCTATCCCTCTCCATTTTCGATGATGACAAGATCTCAGATTGTCAAGGTGAGATAGAACACTAGTATGAAAATCCCTCACAACCCCATATTTTGACTCGAAGAAAAGTTGTTTCCATAATACAGAAGAATAGAAAGAAGAGATCATCGAAGAACATTACCATCGAAAAAATATGGGATGTAGCTCAATGAAGGAAAAGCGAGAAGAAGAAGCAAACACGAATAAGATTTTTGGAAATCAAATCGCCATTGAAAAGTAACTAGGAAGCAACAATCTAGGCAGCACCATGAAAGTCGCAATAGACAAAGCCACCTTGCCGAATGTGAGTAGAGCTAAGGATTTTTCACAAGGGGGGGGCTCTAAACCCAATCAAACCAAATGATGAAAAGTATCTCCTAGAACTACCGAGGGATGGGGAGAAAGAAAAAATAACATCACTCATATATTTAGTCAATCTTGAGAAATCAACGATCCTCCTTATCTAGGAAACAAAACTTAAGGAAGAATAAATGGTTACAATTTCCAAAACGTAGTGGAAAAACTATGATGCAATTGTTGTAAGCTTGAAGGGAGCCTTGGTAGGACCGTGCACCCTCTGGGACCTCAACATCTTCTCACTCGCCTTTCAACACCAAACACAACATTGCATTCTCACAACCTTGCATAACCAACATTCGAGCATTAGGTATGATATTTTAAATATTTACATGCCCATGCATCATTTTGAAAAAGAAACATGTTGGAATTGAAAAAGAAACATGACCACAGGAGAATAATATAAAACAAGATGCATAAATAAAACACATAAAGACAATACAGGAGAGACACCAATATATTTGGTTCACCAAATATGGGCTACACCCATGGAGAAATTGTTAGTCCTTTTATTATACCATCCAACAAATGAAGGGATAAAACCTGAAGCACATCCATTGCAACTTCATCTTCACTCTCTCACAATATCTCTCACACAATCATTGATATTTTTGCAAAACTACAATATACGACCGTATTACAGTGCCTTCCTTTTAAAGAGGGATTAATAGGGGAAAATACCACGGGATACCCAATACCATGGGCCCGTAAATCACTCATTATTGACCAAGTCATGTCTATGAAATTACAACATTTTACAAGGCATTTTTTCCGAAATTTTTGCTACAGAGTCGCTTCGCCCAAATGCCCGTCAGGTAGGGGCATCAAAATTATTCACAAGCCCCTCTAGACCCCCCATGGAGACTGTAGTGGGGAATAAATACCCCCCACATTCCCCCGTCATGGTATGGGATCCAAACATGGCTTAAAAAAATCTCTGAATTAGGAACATCAAGCTCCACAACCAACAATCTCCCACTTGGAGACTAATCACAACAACTCCACCGCAACTGCATCTGTTGGACTATGCTCCAAACTTTGGACCTAGAAAATTTACCATATTCACCTACATGCTTGAAGGCCAAGTGAAATGAGAATGAACTCAATTTCTCTTTGGTTACTACCTTTGTCAATACGTTTGTAGGATTCTAGCTAGTATGTATATTTTCCAACTTCAACAATTCATCTTCTAGAACAGATCGTATGAAATGGTACTTGATTTGTATATGTTTAGTCTTAGAATGGAAAGCTCAGTTCTTTGAAAGATGAATGACACTCTGGCTATCACTGTACAACTTTCTATTCTCCTACTTCTTACCCAATTCCTCCATGAATGTCTGTATCCAAATCACCTATTTACTAGCATCTGTAGCAACAACATACTCTTATTCTGTTGTTGAAAGTGCAACAAACTTTTGAAATTTCAAAATCCAACTTACTGCTCTTCCACCTATACTAAATACATGCCCTGCGGCGCTTCTCCTTCTATCTTTATCACTTGTCGTATCTGCATCAACATATCCTTGTAGAACAGTGTTCAAACCTCCAAAAAATAATGCTTTATTAGTAGTACCTCTCAAATAGCCAAGAATCCACTTTACTACCTTTCCATTGGTTTTTACCTGGATTGTTGATATACCTGCTTAGAACTCCCACTGCATGTACAATATCTAGTCTTGTGCACACCATCGCATACATAATACTGGAAACTGTTGATGAATAGGGAACCTTGGACATGTATTCTATCTCTTCCTGTGTCTTGGGACACATATCCTTACTTAGTTTGAAAGGGATAGACAAATGTGTAGTAACTGGTTTTGCATCCTGCATTCTAAACCTATCCAATACCTTTCACTATGTACCCACCTCGAGACAATGTCAATTTGCGATTTTTCCTATCTCTTGTTATTCTCATACCAAGGATTTGATTTGCAACACCCAAATTCTTCATCACAAATGAATTAGCTAATTTCCTTTTGAGCACATTTATATCCTGCATGTTAGAACCTACAACAAGCATGTCATCCACATACAATAACAAGGTAATATATCTTCCATTATATAACTTCATGGAATAAACACACTGTTCGAAATGACATCTACTGTAAACTTGTTCTGTCATAAACCTGTAAAATTTTAAATACCAATGCCTTAGAGCTTGCTTCAGGCCATACAAGCTCTTCTTCAACCTGCATACTAAATTCTCCTCCCCTTTGACCTCATACCCCTATGGCTGCTGCATATAAATATCTTACTCCAAATCCCCATGGGGAAACGTTGTTTTTACATCTAACTGTTCAAGATGTAAATCTTCTACTACCACTAGACTTAAAATAGTTCTAATTGAAGTCAATTTTAAAACAAGAGAAACTATTTCATCAAAATCTATACCTTTATTTTGTGCAAACCCTTTACAATAAGTATGGCCTTGTACCGCTTATTTCCTTTATCTTCTTCCTTCAACCCGTAAACCCATTTATTATGCAATGCTCTCTTTCCTGCAGGAAACTAAACCAAATTGCAAGTCTGGTTTCTTACCAATGAGTCCATCTCCCCATTCATTCCTTGCTCCCAGTTCTTTATAGTTTCTACCTGCATTGCTTCTTCATAACATTTTGGTTCACCAGAGTCAGTCATCAATAAATAATACAGTGAATGAGAGTATCGTTTAGGGGGTCTACTTGACTTGGTAGATCTTCTAACACTTGTAGGAGTTTGAGGTATCTGCTAATGTTCTTGATTTTTTGGCACATTTAGAACTTGATTTTCTTTCACTTCATCAAGCACTATGTACTCCATGTTTTCCTGTTTTGTTTCTTTCCTTGCAACTAATCTTTATACACGACCTTTTAATTGAATACCACATCTCTACTCCCAATTGTTTTTCTATATTCATAATCCAATAAGTGATACCATAAATCATCAACCTCATATCCAATAAAGGTACATTTATTGGATTTAGGCTCAAGATTTGTTCTATTTTATTTATCAATATGGACAAATGTTTCACAACCAAAAGTTCCTATAAATGAGTTGTTTACCTTTTTACTTGTCCATGCCTCCTCTAGAATCCCACCATCAAAAGTACTTGAAGGCCCGCTATTTATTAAGTAAACAACAATATCTACAACATTTTCCCAAAACTGTAAGGGAAACCCTGCATGCAATCTCATACACCTTGAACGCTCCATGATTGTTCTGTTCATCCTTTCTAAGACACAATTTTCTTGTGGTATTCTGGAACAGTCATCTTTCTACGAATCCCATGGTATGACCAACAAATATCAAACTCCTTGTCGCAGTATTATCTCCATTATCAGATTTGAGACACTTTTAACCTTTTTATTGTCTCATTTTCAACCAAAGCTTTCCATTTCTTAAAAGTAGCAAAAATATTAGACTTTTGTCGAAAGCATTAAACCCAAGTTTTTCTAGTTGCATCATCAATAAAAGTAACATAATAACGAGATCCACCAACATACTGTACTTGAGCCGGTCCCCATACATCTGTATGTACAAGTTCTAACATTTTACTCTTATTTTGCTTCCCAACCCTAATAAATATGACTTTCTTTTGTTTCCCATAAATAGAGTTCTTACATAATTCCAAACTTACCTGATTTAGATATGGAAGCAACTTCCTTGAGTGGAGAATCTGCATCCCCTTCTTAGTCATGTGGCCAAGCCTATGATGCCACAATGTTGTATTTGTTTATGCGAAATCTACATAGATAGAAGAATTAGTATTATGAGGACATCAATGTACCTATCCTATCTCCTTTTGCTATTACCAGTGATCCTTTAGTGACATTTCACGACGCTTCTCCAAACGTATATAAACAACCTCCATCCCCCTACTTACCTATTGAGATTAGATTTCTTTTCATAACAAGAATATGCCTTGCATCTTTCAACAACCATTCACTTCCATTCTTTAACGTTATCCGTACCTTACCCATTCCAACAATTTTACATGGTTCATGATCGCCCACTAAAACATGTCCAAAATCACCTTGAACATGATCATAAAGAAATTTCTTATGGGGTGTAGCATGACATGAAGCCCCTGAATCTAGTACCCAATAATCACGGGTATTATCTAATGCAAGAATCAAAGCATCTTGTAACACATCACATGCTACATTTGCTTCTTGAGAAGTCTCCTATTGTCCATCTCCTTTCTTCTTTAGAGATCTGTAGTCTTTCTTTATATGTCCTTTATTTCCACAATTCCAACACTCTATATTTCCCTATGTGGACTTGTATCTGCCCTTCCTAGACTTCCCATGATTACCTAGGCTCTTTCCTCTCTCCTTCTGTCTTCCCCTACTCTCCATGGTCAACGAATTCCCTAGTGTCTCAATTTTTGTTTTACTTCGCATTTCCTCACTAAGAATAACAACAACAACATCATCAAATTTCAAAGTGTTTGAACCAAAGACAAAGTTACCTACAACCATGACCAAGCCGTTCCATCTTTCTGGCAATGGGCACAAAATTAGAAGAGCTCTAACCTTATCTTCAAAGTTCACTTTTGTATAACTTAGTTGATTAGTAATCGCATTAAATTCATTTAAATGGTCAAGAACAAACCCACCTTTTGAGATTTTCATATTAAATAAATGCTTCATTAGAAATACCTTGTTGGAGGCCGAGGGTTTTTCATACAGTTTAGCCAATGCGCTCATCAGACCCTTCGTTGTATTTTCTTTTGAAATATTGAAAGTCACCGATGAAGCCAGGCACAACCATATTGTTCCTAGTTCCTTTCTGTCAAGAACCTCCCATTCTCCATCCTTTATAGCCATCGGTTGTTTCGCTTTTCCTCCCAACGATAGGAATAGATCCTTCTGATACAAATAGTCCTCCATTTGCATCTTCCATAACTAGTAGTTTTTTCCATTAAATTTTTTGACCCTAAACTGTTATTTTCATATTCTCTCATTGCTCCCACTCGAACCAGGAACCCTTCTTTCCTGTGAGTTTATGTGCCAAATAGCCCTTTGGATCTAATACCAATTGTTAGAAAAATAGGATTGAAGAACAATAGTAGAAAACAAGATGCATACATAAAATGCATAGACAGAATACAAGAGAGACACCAATACACATGGTTCACTTAATATGGGCTATGTCCACAGAGAAATTTCCAGTCCTTTTATTATATCGTCCGACAAATGAAGGGATACAACCCGCAACACATCTGTTGCAATTTCCTCTTCACTCTCTTACAATCTCTCTCACACAATCATAGAGATTTTTACAATAATACAATACATAGACATGTATTACAATTCCTTCCTTTTAAAGAGGGATTACCATGGGAAAATACCACGGGATACCCAATACCCTGGGCCCATAAATCACCCATTATTGACCAAGTAATGACTATGAAATTACAACATTTTACAAGGCATTTTTCTAAAATTTTCACTATGAGGGCGCTGCCCTCGAACCCTCTCCAGGGGGTGCTTCCAAATTAGTCGCCGCCTCCCTGGACCCCCATGACGACTGCAGTGGGGTTGAAATCCCCCCCACAACCCCCCAACCCCCCATCATGGTTTGGGATCCAAACACGACTGAAGCACAATCTATGAATCTGGAAGATCAAGCTCCACAACTAACACTAAGATCACTAAGAATAACATTGTTGTTGCCGACTTCATTCTCATCCTCGAATCTAGAGAAACAAGTGGTGGGATCCCCATCCGTGATCCCTTTAGAGAGAAAATGGGAGATTTAATCTCTGACTAGGACCTTGTTAATGTCAACAAAAAAAATTTCTGATTTGACTTGTCACTTGCCACAAAAATATTCGGATCTCCTGGCCAATATTGTTCATGATATTAACTAGAGCAAGAATATAGGAACATTGAAATAAAGGAAGTGAAGATAAGACAAATTTAATGAGAGTGATGTTACCAACGGGGTTCAACCACTAAGCCCCCTAAGCTTGCATTTTCTACTTGATTTTATGATGAATATGGGACCAAATTGTTGGGCATGGGCGATGCAAATCATAACTTTAAAATATGAATTCTAGGCATTGGATTAGATAGTACAAATTAAAATTTCATTTTGTTTCAAGGGGATGTGCCTTGAATTTTGTTGAGGGTGCCTTTTCACACTCAAGTTTTGGGACATGTCCCTTAGGATAGGGAGACATGTCTCTGAAACATTGAGATGTAGGGATGTGTTTCCTAGGGCCAGGACCCATCCCTTGGTAATACAATTGTTAATTAGTCAAGGTTAAATTGACCATCCAATTTGATGCACTTGCTAAGGAGAGTTTGGTGAAGGGAGTGGAACAATGTTGACCTATATATATATATATAATTTAAAATATCACAAATTTGAAATATAAAAATCCATTTACCAACTGCTCACAGAGTCACATACTCAGATTCATGCCGGGCGGAGCATTCTTCCACTTGATTCCTTAAAGCCAAGCAAACATTCAGCCAAAAGGCTGGGAGCGTTCTTCAACTCTGATTCCTTAGAGCCAAGCTAGATGTGAAGCATTCAGCAGAAGAGCTCTGAGTAATGGAGGATGTGTTAGATGCACTAAAGAGCAACACACTTCAATGCCGAATTCCAATCCTTTCCATTTGAGTGGTTGAGTGAGTGGCTAAGCATATCATAAATAACTAGTGTATGTTTTAATAATAGTAACATAGCCATGCAAGACTATTCTAATTATTTATCTAAAAACATTATACTATTCTAATTATTTAAAAAAAATTAAATAGCAACATTCTTTTATGATATGTAATTTTTTTATATGATATGTAGATTAAGAATTTATGAAAAATATGATATATTATTTTAATATTTTTTATAATGGTAAATTTTTTTATGGTGTAGATAAAAAATCAATGAAAAGTATGATATATTACAGGATATTTTTCTATCTTTTAAATGCAAAAATAAAAAATAAATTTTATTTTAAATTTGACAATTAATTTTTTATTTTAAATTTCATTTATATGGGAAAAAATAATTTACCCTTTTATGACGAGCTAAAAGTAATTAATAATTTACCCTTTTATGACGAGCTAGAAGTCTCTTGAAAGACAATGACGACTTCAGTTTTGATCCCTGATTTACAGTTTATTGACAGTTTATTAGCTGAAAAACTTCTAGTGGCTAACACACATCTGGTGTTCCATAAATGGAAAGCGACTTCAATTAGCTGTGCCTCCTTTGCATGGAAAATAATTCCTGACTTCGATTAGCTGTGCTCCTTGCATGAAAAATAACTCAAGATGACAACTACCTATCTGCTGTTCTAAAAATAGCCGGGCCACTGGTGGTACCTTTAGATGCCTATCTAATTTGTGCGATGAAATACATGGGAAAAACTTGTTGATGAAATACATGGGAAAAACTTGTTCAGGATTGGGAATTTGGAATGCTTTCGTACTCTATTTCATTTATTTTGCATCTATGACTTCTAACAGCGTTATCCCTGTTGTAGCAGGTTCTTGATTTGGAATGTTTGTTAAGATGCCATCTAGTGCATATACATCTATGTAATCTCTTACATTTTTAACATTTTTATGCTATATGACAATTTCATAATTATAAGTATGATAACAAACAAGGGTTTAAGGAATTCTTCCCTTTTCGATCCCTCATCGTAACATGGAATTCCTCTTCCATATCATGCAATTGTAGAAATTGCCCATATTGACAACAAAATTTGCTTGTCAAAACGGCCGTCGGCACTCTTCTGCACTAAATATCTATGATAGATGTAGACCTCATTCAAACTCTGGTCATGTATCATTGTTCCCTGCTGGACAAGCTTTCCAATGCCTGTGTTCATGCTCCATTCCGTCGTCGGGTGAGGGAACTGCATCTTTTCAAAAATGACAACTTTCACTCCAATTCTGCACATTTTACACAGTTGCATTTTGGTCCCGAATGCCAACTTTAGCCACCTGCGGAAGAAAATATATGAGGAATCACAAAAAAAATCTATTGGGCGAAGTTATTCCATATAAAAAGGAACACTCAGCAATTCACGGATTTCAATTCTGATGCACCGTTAATCTTCTATGAATTTCTGGGTTTTACTACTTCTCACTTTTCACATTTTTCCCAAAATTCCAAATTTTGGGCCAAAAATGGCTATCTCCCAAACGGTGCATTTCTGGAAAATCTTCGTCTAACGAAAATTGTCCGTCCTAATGCGAATATCAAATGTCTAGTTCAGTAAAATTTTTGATTCCCACATCTAGGGTCACTTTTACTGCCCACAAGCTTTCCAAAATCCCGAAAAAGTGGCCCGGAACAGTGCTTTTTGGCCTTCTTGCTCACCCCGACTCCACATCCTTTGGAGTTTGGCTCCAAGATTCGGAACTTAACATTGTGCCTGCTTCATGGCCACACCTGATCAATTTCAGCTCAAACCGACCTTCTGTCAAGCCTCGGGACTCCGTCCTTCAAAAGTCATTATTCCCCTTTTTCTGTCAAATCGGAGTGTAATGGGCTAGGGGTCTTCACTGGTTCTTTCATGGCCCTCGTCAATGGCCTCCGAAACCCACAGGAATCATTCCATTCTGAGTCCGGATGTTCCTGCTATTCAAAAATCAAGTTTTCCGGATGTTCACCGAACGCTCCCGCAATTGCGGAGCCATTCGGCGAAGGCTCCCGCAGTTGCGGAGCCATTCGACGAATGCTCCCGCAGTTGCGGAGCCATTCGGTGAATGCTCCCGCAACTGCGGAGCCATTCGGCGAATGCTCCCGTTGTGGAGCGATTCGCCGAACGCTCCCGTAATTGCGGAGCAATTCATTGAAGCCCTCCGCAATTTCGGAAGGACTCGCCGAAGTCTTCCGCAACTTCGAAACGACTCGCTGAAGTCTTCCGCAACTTCGGAATGACTCGCCGAATTCTTCCGCAACTTCGGAACGACTCTCCGAAGTCTTCCGCAACTTCGGAATGATTCGCCGAAGTCTTCCGCAATTTCGGAAGGACTCGCCGAAGTCTTCCGTAACTTCGGAACGACTCGCCGAACTCTTCCGCGTTGCGGAACGATTCGTGGAATCTTTTCGCAGTTTCGGGACAACTTCCCGAATTATTTCCGAAACAAACTTTAAACAAAATTTTCGAAAACACTTAGAAAAATTTGAAATCTTTTTTTCTGTCAGAGATGACTGTAATTAGTTTTGGACCATAGAGGCCCAATGCTGCAACCAGCAGCTTTGATACCAAATGTAATGTCCCCTCCTATCATACCAGCATGATAGAGAGGATCATTGTGCTAAAACTGGGCAATTGGCCCCGATGCTTACTAAATAAAACATCCACATATATAAAAAGACAGGCATGCAGATGTACAAATCTAAGCAAACACAGCAGAAGCAAATCATGTGCAGAATTAACACACATCCATCATACATGCCAGATTTTCATGTCATTAATCAATTAAGCAATATCAAATTATCAAATTAGAATACTTATCTTAAACCAAGTAGTCCCTGAGCAACCAGCTACGCTTCTGCAACGTTCCACCCAACCATAGGCCAGTGTGCTCCTCAATCTCTCAGCACCACTGCCACCCCCGAGCTGGGCATGATCTCCACAAGGAAAAGGGGAAAGCAGGCTCTCACATAGCCAAAGGTATACCAGAATCAGCCAAGCCAATCATCAATTGGGTTTCTTAGGCTGTTAAGGGATGGATGCATATAACATCAAAAGCGTAAGTGTTGGGTATGAGAAAAAAAATGCTTATACAGTGAAGTTCCCAACAGTGGGTTTCTACCAGTTCCAGAAAAACGTGGGCAACCAAAGACGAAAAGGAGGAAATGGGAAATCAACCCCAGGAGAGCAGAATCGTTTTCAGAAAAATGCTCATGGGCATTTCGTGGGCAGAAACGGCCTCCATAACCCCAAAAATCGTGGCTCTCTTCTCCTAGCCACTGAGCTAACCAAAAACGAGTTTGCAGACATGGAATAATGCAGGACATGGTGAAAAATGTGAAGGATAAAACCCCAACAAGCTCAGACTGCGTGAGAGGATGAATGCCATGGGTGAAGAATGGCTTTGGGCCAATTTCGTGGGGGTTTTCTTGCCCAGCAAATCAAAACTCGATTTCCCAGGTTGCTGTCTTGCCCATACACGAAAATTGACAACCATACCTCTCCCATCCCAAGGCATTAATTGTCTCAACCAATTATTGGAAGAATTAAATGATTGGGTGCATGAGACCAAATGGGTAGTTGAGAGTTCATGGGTTTCCTCAATGAAATGGATTAACACCATGGCTCAAGGGTTTGGTTATTCCCCCCCCCCTTTTCCTTGTAAAGATCGTGCCCCCATCTCTTTGTTGCATTGCATCACTGGTTGTGGGTTTTTCATTAAAAATTGCATGTTTACATGATGTCCGATTTTACATTGTGCACCGCTAGCACAAGAACCATATGCATCTATTCTAATTGCCGATACATAAAACGATAAAATCAATGGCGGGGCCTTGGCCTTGAGCTCCTCACCATGACTAAATGACAACATTTACATAATTTACAATATTAATGCAATAGGGTCAAGCTGGGGACATTACATTGTCCATCTCCTTTCTTCTTTAGAGATCTGCAGTCTTTCTTTATATGTCCTTTATTTCCACAATTCCAACACTCTATATTTCCCTGTGTGGACTTGGATCTGGCCTTCCTAGACTTCCCATGATTACCTAGGCTCTTTCCTCTCTCCTTTTGTCTTCCCCTACTCTCCATGGTCAACGAATTTCCTAGTGTCTCAATTTTTGTTTTACTTCGCATTTCCTCACTAAGAATAACAACAACAACATCATCAAATTTCAAAGTGTTTGAACCAGAGACAAAGGTACCTACAACCATGACCAAGTCGTTCCATCTTTCTGGCAAGGGGCACAAAATTAGAAGAGCTCTAACCTTATCTTCAAAGTTCACTTTTGTATAACTTAGTTGATTAGTAATTGTATTAAATTCATTTAAATGGTCAGGAACAAACCCACCTTTTGAGATCTTCATATTAAATAAATGCTTCATTAGAAATACCTTGTTGGAGGCTGAGGGTTTTTCATACAGTTTAGCCAATGCGCTCATCAGACCCTTCGTTGTATTTTCTTTTGAAATATTGAAAGTCACCGATGAAGCCAGGCACAACCATATTGTTCCTAGTTCCTTTCTGTCAAGAACCTCCCATTCTCCATCCTTTATAGCCGTCGGTTGTTTTGCTTTTCCTCCCAACGATAGGAATAGATCCTTCTGATACAAATAGTCCTCCATTTGCATCTTCCATAACTAGTAGTTTTTTCCATTAAATTTTTTGACCCTAAACCGCCATTTTCATATTCTCTCGTTGCTCCCGCTCGAACCAGGAACCCTTCTTTCCTGCGAATTTATGCGCCAAATAGCCCTTTGGATCTAATACCAATTGTTAGAAAAACAGGATTGCAGAACAATAGTAGAAAACAAGATGCATACATAAAATGCATAGACACAATACAAGAGAGACACCAATACACATGGTTCACTTAATATGGGCTATGTCCACGGAGAAATTTTCAGTCCTTTTATTAGATCATCCAACAAATGAAGGGATACAACCCGCAACACATCTGTTGCAATTTCCTCTTCACTCTCTTACAGTCTCTCTCACACAATCATAGAGATTTTTACAATACTACAATATGTAGACATGTATTACAATTCCTTCCTTTTAAAGAGGGATTACCATGGGAAAATACCACGGGATACCCAATACCATGGGCCCATAAATCACCCATTATTGACCAAGTAATGACTATGAAATTACAACATTTTACAAGGCATTTTTCTAAAATTTTCACTACGAGGGCGCTGCCCTCGAACCCTCGCCAGGGGGTGCTTCCAAATTAGTCGCCGCCTCCCTGGACCCCCATGACGACTGTAGTGGGGTTGAAATCCCCCCCACACCCCCCCCAACCCCCCATCATGGTTTGGGATCCAAACACGACTGAAGCACAATCTATGAATCTGGAAGATCAAGCTCCACAACTAACACTAAGATCATTAAGAATAACATTGTTGTTGACAACTTCAATCTCCCTCGAATCTAGAGAAACAAGAGGTGGGATCCCCATCCGTGATCCCTTTAGAGAGAAAATGGGAGATTTAATCTCTGACTAGGACCTTGTTAATGTCAACAAAAACATTTTTGATTTGACTTGTCCTCTTGCCACAAAAATATTCGGATCTCCTGGCCAATATTGTTCATGATATTAACTAGAGCAAGAATATAGGAACATTGAAATAAAGGAAGTGAAGATAAGACAAATTTAATGAGAGTGATGTTACCAACGGGGTTCAACCACTAAGCCCCCTAAGCTTGCATTTTCTATTTGATTTTATGATGAATATGGGACCAAATTGTTGGGCATGGGCGATGCAAATCATACCTTTAAAATACGAATTCTAGGCATTGGATTAGATAGTACAAATTAAAATTTCATTTTGTTTCAAGGGGATGTGCCTTGAATTTTGTTGAGGGTGCCTTTTCACACTCAAGTTTTGGGACATGTCCCTTAGGATAGGGAGACATGTCTCTGAAACATTGAGATGTAGGGATGTGTTTCCTAGGGCCAGGACCCATCCCTTGGTAATACAATTGTTAATTAGTCAAGGTTAAATTGACCATCCAATTTGATGCACTTGCTAAGGAGAGTTTGGTGAAGGGAGTGGAACAATGTTGACCTATATATATATAAGTTAAAATATCACAAATTTGAAATATAAAAATCCATTTACCAACTGCACAGAGTCACATACTCACATTGATGTCGGGCGGAGCATTCTTCAACTTGATTCCTTAAAGCCAAGCAAACATTCAACCAAAAGGCTGGGAGCGTTCTTCAACTCTGATTCCTTAGAGCCAGGCTAGATGTGAAGCATTCAGCAGAAGAGCTCTGAGTAATGGAGGATGTGTTAGATACACTAAAGAGCAACACGCTTCAATGCCAAATTCCAATCCTTTCGATCTGAGTGGTTGAGTGAGTGGCTAAGCATATCATAAATAACTAGTGTATGTTTTAATAATAGTAACATAGCCATGCAAGACTATTCTATTTATTTATCTAAAAACATTATACTATTCTAATTATTTAAAAAAAAATTAAATAGCAACATTCTTTTATGATATGTAATTTTTTTTTTTATGATATGTAGATTAAGAATTTATGAAAAATATGATATATTATTTTAATATTTTTTAAAATGGTAAATTTTTTTATGATGTAGATAAAAAATCAATGAAAAGTATGATATATTACAGGAAATTTTTCTATCTTTTAAATGCAAAAATAAAAAATAAATTTTATTTTAAATTTGACAAGTAATTTTTTATTTTAAATTTTAAATTTCATTTATATGGGAAAAAATAATTTATCCTTTTATAACTAGCTAAAAGTAATTTTTTATTTTAAATTTCATTTATATGGGAAAAAATAATTTACCCTTTTATGACGAGCTAGAAGTCTCTTGAAAGGCAATGACGACTTCAGTTTTGATCCCTGATTTACAGTTTATTGACAGTTTATTAGCTGAAAAACTTCCAGTGGCTAACACACATCTGGTGTTCCATAAATGGAAAGCGACTTCAATTAGCTGTGCCTCCTTTGCATGGAAAATAATTCCTGACTTCGATTAGCTGTGCTCCTTGCATGAAAAATAACTCAAGATGACAACTACCTATCTGCTGTTCTAAAAATAGCCGGGCCACTGGTGGTACCTTTAGATGCCTATCTAATTTGTGCGATGAAATACATGGGAAAAACTTGTTCAGGATTGGGAATTTGGAATGCTTTCGTACTCTATTTCATTTATTTTGCATCTATGACTTCTAACAGCGTTATCCCTGTTGTAGCAGGTTCTTGATATGGAGTCTGAATCACCGTCATCACACATTTTGTCCACTGCTGCTCAGGATTCTCCCGAGTCTTCTGCCACTGGAGAGGTGATTGACGCTCCTCAACATCCCTTCTGGTGCTACCTGTGCACTGAAATTGTTTTGGCAGAACCAGAAAGATCAGGAGACAATTTGGAAATGGTATGCTATGCTTGTCACTTTGGCTTCATTGAAGCTATGACCATCGGTGGAGAATGGGAAGCAGGAGGGGAAGAGGATGGCAATATTGAAAACAGAGATGATGATGGTGGAGAATGGGAAGCAGGAGGGGAAGAGGATGGCAATATTGAAAATAGAGATGATGATGGTGGAGAATGGGAAGCAGGAGGGGAACAGGATGGCAATATTGAAAATAGAGATGATATTGATGGTGGAGAATGGGAAGCAGGAGGGGAAGAGGATGGCAATATTGAAAATGGAGAAGGAACTGGAGAGACAAGAGAAGCTTCAAGGAGAAATGGGCCATTTTATGCTGGAAATCCTGGGGACTATCTTGATGCAAGAGGTTTTGAACAACTCTTAGAACATCTGGCTGAGACTGAGAACTCAGGGAGAGGTGCTCCGCCTGCTGCACAATCTGTTATAGAGCAGTTGCCTCTGACTGTTATTAGGCAGGCACATGAAGAGGATGGGAGTTCGGTTTGTACCATCTGTCAAGATTCTTTTGAGCTTGGGGACCAAGCTAAGCAGCTTCCCTGTATGCACTTGTATCACCCGGACTGTATTTTGCCGTGGCTATGTGCTAAAAATTCATGTCCTGTGTGCCGTTACGAGCTACCCACAGACGATCCTGAATATGAAGAAGAAAAGGGCAATGCAGGTCGCAGAACTAATAATAACTACCATGGGCAGAACTTCAATCAGGAAAATTCTTCTGAACTGTCTGCTGACACACAGGAATTGGAAAATGCTGTTCTTGAGCAACAACCTGATGCAGACAATTTACTCGGTTCTTCTAGAACACTCGGCAATCCTAGTGCGGCAGATCTTTTGGCAGAGATAGGTAGAGCGAATTACTAATCATGTCCAGGAACGTCCAACTCTGGAGCTTGTTGAAATTTTACTAAATTTGTTGTGAACATCCAACTCTGGAATTTGGTGGAATTAACCAAACACGAGGACGCAATTCGAATAATGCAACTATAACAAAGGCAACAGTAGTTTGCCCTCCATTTTGTTGTTTTGGGTCACAAGTTAAATAATGTGCAGAATGGACTAAATCAATCATTATGAAGTTAATTTTGTGAATGTAATTGTTGTTCTCTCAATATATATGGTTGTGAAACTAATTTTATGTAAATGGACCATTTTCAACATGAGCCCATCTACAAGATAATTATAGTTTTATGTTTTTTTGATATTAGATTATTTAAGAGCTGAATTATTGTGGTTCAAGTAGGGTTAGTACACAAAATGTGTTTTTTCGATTACATTAGTTATTAAGGTTTATATGTTAAATTGTTAGCATTAAAAATGTAATAATCAATTTATATAAATTGTTAGCATTTAGCATTAAGGTTTTTTATGCATGTTATCCAATTTTTTAAATTAAAAATTTATATAAAAATTATCTTCTTTTTCATTAATAATTTTTTCATTCCATTCTATTTCTATTTATTATTATTTTTAATATTTTATGCATGCTATTTAAATTTTCAAGCTAAAAAAATTATATAAAAAATGTTATTCAAATTTTTAAGTTAAAAATTTATATAAAAATTGTCTTGTTTTTCATTAATATTTTTTTCATTCCATTCTATTTCTATTTCTATTTATTATTATTTTTAATATTTTATGCATGTTATTCAAATTTTCAAGTTTAAAAACTTATATAATAATTATCTTTTCAACTCAGCTATATAAGAATGCATTGTGATTTATTTTGTTTGCATTTTTCAATAATGTAGTAGTAAAGGATTTTAGCACAATTTAAAATGAAGATTATTTGTTGATGGTCATAAGTTTTTAAGAGTTTGTCAATGTTTGTTAAAAAACATAAAGTTGGACTTTTACCTTTGCAATCGATGGTTGTTGAATGTTTCTAAAAATTTAAAAATAATTTAAAAAACTAACTTATATAAAAAATAAAAGTATTTAAAAAATCATATAAGTTAAAGTGAGCATAGATCAATTTTAAACACCAATCTATTAAATGGTACAATTAGACTCAATAAAATTTGTATTCCTTCAAATTATAAAAAATACATAATTCTCACTATAAATTTGAACAATTATGCATTGATATTTAGTAATTTTAACAAATCATACTTCCATTTCGTGGATTTTAATATATATATATATATATATTTGTGATGATTGCACTTTTTCTAAACTTTAGTTGCATTTGATTTTTAATTGTTCATGAACTCCATATGTTGATTTATATCTTCTTTTTTAAAATTGTAGATTCACCAATCATACCTTGATTTCTTAGATTTTGAAAATTATAATAATATATATTTGTGAAGTGTGGTGATTGCACTTTTTCTAAACTTGTGTTGCATTTCCCCTTGGATGGTTAGAATGGATCTCAAATAGTGTATCTCTCACATCATACCCTCTCATGGTAACTTTCACCTCCTCCTAGTTATCTCTCCCCAACATTTGGGTCCTCATCATCATAATAGCATTGTTTGAGAGTGCTTTGTGGTCCCATGCCCCTATAAAGATCCATCAACTTATTAACACTTCATACCAATGACATTGATCATTGAGTGGTACTATCTCGAGGAATTTTTAGGATCTCCTTGTTCAACCACTTGCACTATCTAGACATCTCCTCAAGGGTGATATTGCTTATGATGATATTTGTAGCCTTTAATATCATGTCTTGAAACTATTGAATATATTTTGTGGTTATGGGTGATCCAATCAAACCAGCAAGTTCTCTTCATAGTTTTCTGATCAAAATGATAGATTTGCTTTGAAGAAACCTTAGTGGAACATATCAACAGAATAACGGAAGTACGTTTGTGCAATCAATATTTTAAAAAGAAAAATTTCATGCATGCACAAACTACATTTCACTTCAATTAATGTTTCTTTTGTTTAGGATTTCAAAATGTCTAAGAAAGCCGACAAGCGGAAATCCAAGGTAGTAGAATCAGACTCTAATGTCGAACTTGTCCCGGAAATTAGTATGGAGACACTATTCAAAGACACTAAGGCTACGACAGTTGCTACCCCTGAATTTAGATGGGGATAATTATATCATGCAATTCATGATCTTAACATACCAGGTGCTTCCATTGGGGAGATGGTAATATATCAAAACATCAAAAGATCGGGTATTCATAAAGCTTCCACTAGACCTGAGCTATTCCAATGCTCAGAGGTTATAGGATGGATACTTCCATGTACATAGATGTTGGAACCAGGATTATAGCGGGAGCAGGTGGGGAAGGTTTTGCTTCATTTCAACCCGCTAATATTAGTGTTTCTTACAGGTTGCCATCCTCAAAAGTTATGATGACTGGTGACTGGATCAAGGCAACAGATATTGATAATTTGGAATATGCCAAGAAAATGATGATCCCTGGGAAGCAGCTGAGATAGAAATCTGGCAGGGAGTATGATACTGCAAACTTAAAGACACCATTCAGAAGTATAGCATTAATGCTGAGTAGAGTATTTGGCAGAGCTAACGGGACTATTTATAAACTCACTTGGGTCCCTATTATGTATCACATTGTGTCATATGGTACTATCTTTAATTGGGCAGACATAATATCAAAAGCATGGTGTCCACGACAGCAGCAGCTCAGGGAGAAATTTCACAGAAAAAAACTGAGTTCTTTGTGTCTTCTTTCTTGATAGAATATATCTTGATAAGAAATCTATTTAATAAACTTGGATGTCGATGGAATCCATCACAAGGCCCTATTTATGTTGCCTATCAAATTTTATGGGCTCACAAGTATCCAAGATTTGTGAAAGTTCTTGATCCCATTATATCGGCTAATTTTCAATGAAGAACCAAACTGCTTGTCGGAGAATGCAATGAACGTCATCTGTGAGTATGGAGACTTTTATTTTTCTCCTCAAGGGACCTATATCAGAGTATATGGAGGCACAAAGTCACCTTCACTAATGCCAAGATATGCCACGGACTATGTGGTGCATAGGGAAGCAGTAAGATAGGTCTTTATCAATGGGATAGATAATTTTTTGAATGAGCATACAAAGACATCATACCCTCCACTGCCTTTTGTTGTTGGATATTATAAGTTCCCAACTGTGAAAGGGTCTGACATTTTCACAAAAGATCTAGAGTTATTCCATTTTGGCGAAAATATTTTTGTTAGGAATAATAGTGAATAGACAGTTGCGCAACATTGCGCTATGCACAAGATACATTTTGAGTACACTGACTATTTTCTTAAAGAGGAAGAGGTGTATAGGAGAGTGAACAACATGAAATCACTGGACAAAAGACTCGGGAAGAAAAGTGGTGCAAGTTCCAGTGGCATGGATGCAGCGAAAGAAGCAACATTAGGAAAAGCTAAAGAAGAAGTTGCAGTAGCAGAGGAAGCAAAAAGGTTGCAAGAGGAATTAGAAAGACAAAGGAAAACAGAAGAAACAAAGAGATTGCAAGAGGAATTAGAAAGACAAAGGAAAACAGAAGAAGCAGAAAATAAACAACTTGAAGAGGAACAAAGAACAAAGGTTGAATGAAGAAGAACAAAGAAGGAATGAAGAGCAGGATGCTATGGAGAAAGCAGCTGAGCTTGAAAGGAAGAAAAAAGAAGAAGACTATAAGCTCAAGAAATTTGTGGAAGATGAGCAAGCCCAGAGCATGGATACAGGCTAACCTCATAATACATATATCCCATTAACAGGAGGTCATATTATTTTTATTGAACTTGGGTTGACTCCATTCACACTTTCTAGACAACATATAGTAGCCAAGCTGGTACAATATTTTTTTATCCTAAAAGGAAAACTATCTCCAGAAGAACAAAAAATAGATTGAAAATGGGGGCTCTTCCAGAGGTAGTTACTGTGCAAGAAAATACTATCATAGAAGGTACGCACAAAGATCCAAAATTTACCGCTTCCGTCAATATATCAGCTGCACAGGCAAACACTGACAATGTAGATAGATTAATGAATGACATGGAGCGCAGCAAAGAAAATATGCTCAAGTTAAAGGATAACATGGTAAAGGCCATAGAAGAGGGGATTGAGTCCAAAAAGAAGTTAGAAGTTATGGAATTAGAAAAGAATAACATGACCCAGGAAATGTTGAATTTAGAAAATGAAAGAGATGGGCTACATGTTCAGGTAGTCATAATGGAGGGAGGGAGAGAGAAGACCCTCAAGCTCGCCTGAATGAGCTTGAGACACAGAAAATACAATTGAGTCAATAGGCAGATTCACTGCGCATTGAAAAGAAAAACTTGGAATCACAGATAGATCCAATGAAGAATGAGCAGGAGGAACTGAGATCAAAGATTGAAGAACTGAACAATGAGAATAATATCCTGAAAGAACAGATAGAAATTGCTCAAAGGAAAAAAAAAGATATGTCACATTTCCATGCCTATGCTAGGAAGCTACACGAGCAAATCCATAATGTGCAGAAATTATTAATTGATGTAGTTTACAAAATAAAGGAGACAGTGGATAGACATAAGGAAGTCTCTGAAAACGCTGTAGCTATAAAACATAAAATTCTTGATACCTATAGTAAGGTGAAGAGGATTCTGGAATGGAAAAAGAAGAATTCTAATTTTCAAGATTTTTTATCACGAAAGACATTGGAAGAGCACATACTAGATATACAACTTTTGGAAAGGTGTAGAGTAGCAGTGATCAAGATACAGGAGGATACACCTAAAATTATACAAAGATGTGAAGCTGTGTATACAGGTATCTATAAAGCTTATCGTAAGTGCAAAGTTTCAATTGCTCAAAGCATGAATGATTTTCCAACTAAAGAAGAACAATTGAAAGAACTAAAAGACAGAATGGAAGAGGACTTGGAATATGTAAATAAATTGGATGCACTAAACGAAGAGGATCTACAACATTACATTGGGCAAGCAGCTGTAGCTGCTTATGAAATGGAAGATAGTCATAAAGTGGTTGTCAAGTCATTAAATACTATGAGGAAAGATTTAGTGGGACAAGAAATTTCTATAAAGTTATTAGAACCTAAATATTTTAATGTAATATTGATGAGGCAAATGCATGGGATACGCACCTATCTAGTTTAGAGGACCCAACAGTTGGGCAATAAATTTTGTAAATATTTCTTTAGTTTTGTACTCACAAAAGACAAACCTGAGGATCTCAAGACTCAAAGAAGTTGAAGTGATAGGTCACAAAATGACAATTTTGTTGTAATTTAAATAGACAAGAGAGGGATGTAAAGAGGGTTTTTTGCTGGTGCAATAGAGACTTGAACATTATGTATGAGAACTAATTTTCTGCTAATGGGAAAATATTGCACTGGATTTTGTATGGAATGTTGTGAATATTTAGATTAGAATTACTTTTTTTATGTTTCATTTATACTGTGAGATTTTTCCAATTTTATTGAACTATTTCAATATAATGAATGGTTTCATGTTTAAATGTGTAAATGTTCATGTGTTACAGAGTAATAAATTGTTTTAATTAAAATTAGAGTTATCTTTGGTATCTTATTTACTGTGAATAAATGTTCATGTGTTACAGAGTAATAAATTGTTTTAATTAAAATTAGAGTTATCTTTGGTATCTTATTTAATTCAGGTTATTATTTTCATTTAATTCAACTCCTTGCAAGGATAGGATAGTTAATTTTGTTTAGGAGTAAATATTGATAAGGTAGTAGAGATAAGACGTAAGGTAAGAACCTATCCATCTGCCTGTCAATAATAGACTAAATGCATTAATTATATTAGAAGCATTTGCATTTTCATACCTTTAAAACTTAAAAGATTCCAAACACGGAATGATCTAATTGGGATTGTTCATTGGGGAGAATCCTTACTGTCGATGCTAGGATTTTCTGGGCATCAACATGTTCCTAGATTTCCCAACCTCAATACTCACCTACATCCATTTCTTTTTCCTTCAAATCCACAACTCGAGTTCCAAATTCAAAGTTCTAGATTATACACAATATGATTATTGATAGTAGTATAAATATCATGAAGGAGGGCTCTACATAATGTAGAAATCTCATACTTTTATATAGAAAAACAGTTCCTTAACTTAAGTTTTTAAATTCTTACTAGAAGTGGTCAATTTCACAATGTCCACAAAAAACCCACCTTGAAACTAAAATATAATGTCTATATTTGCAGTAAACATAAAATCTATTTTAACGAGCCCGTCATCAAATTATTTGCCAAGTTCATTTGGCTCGCAATTGATCAATTTTCTACGGAATTCATTTGTATTTAAAGGGATGAGCAAATGTTGAGTCGCTTAAGCTCAACAAAAACATATTCACAATCTTAAGACTAGAGCCATTGAGATTTTTTATTGACAATTCAATAAAAATATTTACAAAAAGAATATTTTCATTTGGATTTTAGTATAGTTATTCATATTTTTTCATAAAACAAATTAATTAAAGAATAATTCATTTATAACAATTACAACAAACAAATAAAAAAATAATTCATTTTTAACCAACCACACTTTTATAAATTTATACATTGTGTTTCTACATAAATGCTCAAAATCATATACACTATTCTAGAATAACATAACACTGTTACTTATTGTTGAAAATGTTAGTCTCAAAACCAAAATGACAACATAAGGTGTCCTGTTTAATTCAATGATATAGCCAAAGCCTATCAAGTGGTTAAAAAGTCAAAGTGAGGAAAAATCTTGATCATCTATTGTGTTATTTTGTTTAAGATGAAGAAACACAACTTCTTCAATTTATAGAAAAAACGAACACTACCTTGATGACTGGGGCATTATCACGCATTTCAAAGAAAACCAATTCAAAGCTTAAATAGACAGAATTTTACAATTGTGAGGAGTCAAAAAAATATGATATGCAATAATTCCGTAACGAACTACAAATGTCATTGCAAATGACATCAAATATGTTTACACTGTAGGCTTATGAATAAACATAGTATTATTTTAAACCAATTAAGTGGAGGATACATACCATCTTAGACCTAAAAACAAGGGGAAGATAAAATTAAGGACGCCTTAGAATTAAGGTGTGTATAGATTAGGATGTAAATGGAGTAAGTAAGCTTCATAAGAAAATATAGTTCATTACTTTTCTTTCATCAATATTAGTTTTGAAATTAGAAGGTGAACTCCAACTATCTTTTTAATTAAGATTCCAATATACATGGATAAGCTTGAGCCAAAATTGGAAACATTGTCATTTGCATCCTCGCCTTGAGTCTTGTTGCTTGTCCATTAAGCATGTGGGTATTGCAGAAAACACAAAACTCAAAAGAGTCATTGCGGAAAATAAGCAATTAATCAACACGCTGCAAATGACTCTCGAATGGATTGCACTCGGACGAGCACATTATCATCAGTAACTATAAACGAAGATTACAATCAATCCGAAACATATAATTATTTGGTTTAATGTGGATATTTAATAACCATTAGATTGAAATTGTATGAGAAATGATATTGTCTTTAATCAAATCCTTTTTATTTTTCCACTGACTGACAAGTTTAAGAAAGTGGAACAGTAAACATTGGCCATCTGCTCCAGTTTCTCAGCCTGTAGAAAATAAAAGTAAAAAACAATCAAAGCTGATGACTACTTCACACTGTAAGATACTAGTTACTTCAATATTGGATAAAGCACTGTCGAACAAATAACTCACCTTACAACAAATCGCATTTAAAGTTCAATCTAGAAAATTACTAACCACTTACAGTTTCTTCATCGAGCTCATCATCATCTAGAACTTGTAATGGACTAAAGAAATTAAAGAAGCATTCACATTGTTTAGTCTTTGTCATAGGCCTGGTATTTTTGGCTCCATTCTTTGGATTCTTCTTCATAAACTTTTGTGTTTTATTCAAAATTGAAAAACTATAAAACTGACTATGATAGTGTCGGTTAGAGGTGTGAATTATGTAGGAAACCCATGAATGGGATCGGGACCTGCGCCGCGCGAAATCAAACCTATGAGTTTCTATAGGCTTTTAAAACTCCCATAAATCAGAGGTTTGTGGACATGTCTTCACATAGGGGGAAATGATAGGAAACTTCACTATTTTGCATGAAATTCGTGATTTATGTTCCAAAGGCTTATGAAATGTATATGAAACTTCTTCAAGACATTAATTACCATCCATACATCATAAAAATCAAATATATGAGCTGATACAAGTCGAAATAAAGCAACTTCAATATTTCATAATGAGATATGAAGAAAATGGCACCATTTACACATTGTTTGGTATTTTGACATAGTTTCAAGTGGTATTTTGACATGGGGATATTATGAGAAGAAAATTAAGAGTAAATAAATCATATTACAAATAATTGGGGCCACAATATCTCCCCCAAATAGATCAACATCTCACCAAGTGTGCCCTTCCTCCAAGAGTGAAAATATGAAGAGAAAAGTGAGAAAGGTGTGGAAGCAAGTTGAGAATGAGAATGTCACGAGCAGCCTTGTAGATTTAAACTACAAAAAATGACTCCATTTTAGCTCCAAATTAAAGGTCTGAATGGCCTCTCCAATTTCCAATTAGGTAAGGAATCTTTCACCCTCGAAATTGGTACTAAGGCAAGTAGAGTAAACACTCCACAAGCATGGACAAGCTATGCTCTCTAATATGCAAAATGAGAAATGATCAAAATCCACTCTCCTTATTTGTTATTTACTTTTATAAAATTCCAAAGGCCTCCTTGGGTTGATTTCCTTCGAAAAGACTCATGCCAAATCAAATCGGGAAGAGATTCCAATGCGTGCCACTTGTCCAACAATTCCTAGTCTCCATCTTCCCTCATTTCGAATGGGTGTCTCTTTGGCTGCCCTAAATCCCTTGTGCACCTTCTTGGAGGCCAGTTTTATCCCTGACATGTCATATATGTCAGATGTCAGCATTCAGGTCTGATTTGTGTCATAGGTGTCATATCATCTTCATCATTGTTGTCATAGAGCTAGGGAGTCTAGCCCAAGTGTCCCACTAGCTCCAAAATTCCTCTTCCTTTTCCATGGGAGTTACTCTTCCTCTACATTTCGACCTCATTGAGTCTTTCCAAGTATTATTCCCTTCCAAATCCCCCAAGAACATTAGAATCCACCTTGGATTCGAATGGGTGAGAGTGGAATGCCATGTAGCATGGGGAATCTAGCTTTGTGAGGGTCCCACACCACCAATGTGTCTCCATGACCAAGTTCCATATTATTTTCCTATCTAAATATTTATTTAACCCATTTTAGTACATTTATTTCAAGCTATGACCATTTGGGGTTTATTAGTCCGCTTATTCCAAATCTAATGTTTCCACCCCAACCTAGGAAACTAGTAGATTGGTGGAATTTTCTCTTCTTGAGATTTATTTGAATGGGGACATTATAGTCCTCCCCACCCAAGATAGATTTCCCTCAAGAAATTCCAAATTAGGATTCTGGAAAAAAATTTCCTCCTCGCATGTAGCATCCTCACTTGTCAAATATTTCCATTGTACCAAATACTCCCTTATGGTTATGCTCCTCAATTTCCTTTCTCTTGCCTTCAAATTTTTTTCTGGAATATGTATGAGTTGTCCTTCATCATCTAATGGAGGGAGAGTTTCTGAAACAAATATGTTTTTACCAATATCCTTCTTGAGGCATGAAACATGAAATACATTGTGGATTTTTCTCCCTTCCGGAAGTTTGAAATCATAGACCATCTCCCCAATTTTTCGAACTACCTTATATGGACCATAATATCTTGGTTTGAGATTTTCTAATCCTTTCACTTTCAAGGATGTTTGTTTATATGGATATAGCCTCAAATAAACCAAATCATCCACTTGAGAAGTTCTTTCCACCCTATGTTGATCCACATGTTGTTTCTATTGATTTTGGGCAACCTACAAATTGCCTTTTAGAAGTTTCAAAATCTCTTGACTTTCCTCCACCCAATCCTTTGCTTTCGGAGCTCTACTATAACCAAAGATGTGCTAAAAAAATGTGAGTGCTTAATAACCATAAATTTCTTTGAAATGAGACATGCATATGGACATATGGAAAGTAGAGTTGTAGCAAAACTCACCCAAATGTAGCCATTTCACCCATGTTTTCTGCTGCTCACCAACATAGTACATCAAGTACCCCTCCATCCATTGATTCACTCTTTCTGTTTGTCCATCAGTTGGGGATGGTAAATTGTGCTTGGAGTCAATTGAGTGCCAACCAACTTGAAAAGTTCTTTCCAAAAGGCGCTCATAAATCTGCTATCTATATCACTCACAATGTTCTTGGGAAGTCCATGCAATCCGAAAATTTATCTAAAGAATAGATCAGCCACTTTTACAGCAGCAAAAGATGATATAAGAACAAAGAAATGAGAAAATTTGGTGCTTCTATCCAACACAACATAAATGTAATCCTTACCCAAAGTCTTGGGCAAACCTATGATGAAATCCATGGAGATACTTTCCCATTTTTGTTGTGGAATGGGAAATGGTTGCAATAGACCAGCAGGATGTGTATGTTCAGATTTGTTTTGCTGACATAACTTGCATTCATTCACATATTTTAGAACATCTTCTTTCATCCCTTTCCAAAAGAACCTTTCCGTTAGTTTCCTATATGTTTTGAAAAAACCAGGATGGCCTGCTAAAGGAGAATCATGAGCTTGCTTCAAAATCTTGTGCTTGAGATTCGAACCATGAACCAAGTATATTCTATACTTATAGTATATTATACCATCCAAAAACTTGTACCTATAATAACCTTTGACCCCGTCTAACACATCACAAGCAAGACTATCTTTGGCATATTCAATTATTAGCATCTTTTTCCAATCTTTCGAAATGTCCATAAGAGAAAGTGACAGTATTCTATATAATGCATCTGCTACAATATTATTCTTCCCCTTAACATATTCAATGTCAAAATAAAAATCTTGGACTTTGCTTACCCACTTTTTTTTTTCCTTTGATTGAGGTCCTTTTGTGTGAGAAAATGCTTCAAACTGTTATGATAAGTTTTGACCAAAAACTTGTTTCCCACCAAGTATTGTCTAAACTTGGCCAAGGAATGCATGATGGATAATATTTATTTGTCATAAATGGATTAGATCTTCTCACGTGGATGCAAATTTCCACTCTCAAAAGCTATGGGATTTTGATTTTGCTTTAGGACCGCCCCTATCCCTTCTCCTGATGCATCACATTCCAAGACAAATGGTTTAGAAAAATTAGGTAATGCAAGTACGAGACAACTACTCATTACCTTTTTATTCTTTGGAAAGCCTTTTAATCCTCTTCATCCCACTTGAAAGCATCCTTCTTGGTCAACTCAGTAAATGGAGCAGCCAATTTAGGGAACCTTTTCACAAATTTTCTATAGTAAGTGCATATTCCAATGAAGCCTCTCAATGCTGTGATGTTTTTGGCTGATTTCCATTCAAGAATAGATCTTATTTTTTCCAAGTGAACCTTCACTCCATCTTGCCCAATGATGTGCCTGAGATATAAAACTTCTTTCAACCCAAATTCACACTTGGACAACTTAGCAAACATATATTTCTCATGCAAAATTTTCAAGACAACTTCTAGATGGTGCAAGTGTTCCTCCCATGTTTTGCTGTAAATTAAAATGTCACCAAAGAAAACCAAAAGGAACTTACAGAGATGTTTGAAATGTTAAGATTTAATATGCTAAGACATAAAATAGCAGCATTACATTCCATTTCACAATAATAGCATATACAGGATCACTGAAGAAACAACAAGCATAGCATAAACATAAGAGACAGAGATTTATCCTAGGAAACCCTCATGGGGTAGAAAACCCAGCAAAGCTTCCTCAATATAGATGACCAGCAATATACAAAGATGAAACCCTGAGACATGATCTCCTCCTCCACAATAGCAGACCTCTCGTCCACAAGTGCGCTATCCTCAAGTGAGTGAGTGTTCTAATGAGGAGTTCACCTCCTCTATTTATACTGACCCCCAACTGACTAAAAGACCTAATGGGGCCGACCTCTCCTGGAGAAGTCTAATAACCCCTAAAATATAACTACAGGGCCGACCCCCACATGGTGGGTCTAATAACCCTAGTTAATACAAACCCCTGGAGGAATAAACATCTCCAGTTACATGATAGGGTTACCTCGGAGGAATGAAACATCTCCGGAATAATAAAGTACAAATATAATATTCTTTGAAGTTACAATATTCAACACTCCCCCTTAACGAGAAGGATATTATAACAACATCTGCAGGAGCAAGGAGTTATCATACATGATACATCTATGTATCATCGGAAGCTTTCTTCAATTCATCTTCATCAGTAACTCAACCAGTTACTGTAACAACAGTGTTGATATCACTACGATCATCAGCATCGTCACCATACGATTATCAGCATCGTCATCAGCAATGTCATCACACGATCATCAACATCGTCATCACATGATCATCAACATCGTCATCACACGATCATCAGCATCGTCATCACACGATCATCAGTATTGTCATCACACGATCATCAGCATCGTCATCACACGATCATCAGCATCGTCATCAGCATCATCATCACATGATCATCAACATCGTCATCAGCATCGTCATCGCACGATCATCTCGATCTACAACATCTGGATCATCTCGATCTACAGCATCTGGATCATCTCGATCTACAGTATCTGGATCATCTCGATCTATAGCATCTGGATCATCTTGATCTATAGTATCTGGATCATCTCGATCTACAGCATCTGGATCATCTTGATCTACAGTATCTTGATCATCTTGATCTACAGTATCTGGATCATCTCGATCTATAGCATCTGGATCATCAGTATTAGTATCCACACCAATACACATATACATACAAGTATCCTCATTAATACAAGTATCATCAAAAGTATGTATTCTCACCAATACATCTATCAAAACATGTATTCTTACTAATACATATATCATCAAATGCATGTATTCTCACTAATACATCTATCATCAAAAGCATGTATTCTCACTAATACATCTATCATCAAAAGCATGTATTCTCACTAATACATCTATCATCAATAACATGTATTCTCACTAATACATAGCAGCATACCCTGCAACACACACGATCATATTACAGGATGATCAATCCCGCTCTCTTTAGGACATAGGTCCATGGATGATACAATCCAGATCAAGTTCCAGGATGATCAATCCTTATCACTTTAAGACAAGTCTCATGTCTAGGGACGATGCAATCCCATCACGTACATTTTGAACCAAGGTCCAGGGACGATGCAGTCCTATCTTCAATTCTCGGAGACATCAGTCTACGGATCAATTCTGGGACCTCAGTCCGGGGACGATGCAATCCCCTACCTGTTCATTCAGGACTTCATTATCGGAGACCCAGTCTACGGCTCTATTCTGGGACCTCAGTCCGGGGATGATGCAATCCCCCGCTTGTTCATTCAGGACTTCATTTTCGGAGACCCAGTCTACGGCTCTATTTTGGGACCTCAATCCGGGGACGATGCAATCCCCTACCTGTTCATTCAGGACTTCATTATCGGAGACCCAGTCTACGGCTCTATTCTGGGACATTAGTCCGGGGACGATGCAATCCCCTACCTATTAATTCAGGATTTCATTTATCGGAGACATCATGTCTACGACTCTATTCTGGGACATCAGTCCGGGGACGATGCAATCCCCTACCTGTTAATTCAGGATTTCATTTATCGGAGACATCATGTCTACGGCTCTATTCTGGGACATTAGTTCGGGGACGATGCAATCCCCTACCTGTTAATTCAGGATTTCATTTATCGGAGACATCATGTCTACGGCTCTATTCTAGGACATTAGTCCGGGGACGATGCAATCCCCTACCTGTTAATTCAGGATTTCATTTATCGGAGACATACATCTACGACTCTCTTTAGAACAGATGTTCAAGGATGATACAATCCCTCTTCTTTCTCGGAGACTTCTGTCTACGGCTCATTTTAGAACATGTGTTCAAGGATGATACAATCCTTCTTCTTTCTCGGAGACACCTGTCTACGGCTCTCTTTAGGACTAAAGTCCAGGGATGATCCAATCCCCTCATGTCCACCAAGGACTTCATTCTCGAAGACATACATCTACGGCTCTCTTGAGGATGATGCAATCCTATATGTCCACCAAGGACTTCATTCTCGAAGACATACGTCTACGGCTCTCTTGAGGATGATGCAATCCTATCATGTCCACCAAGGACTTCATTCTCGAAGACATACGTCTACAGATCTCTTTAGAACATATGGTCAAGGATGATGCAATCCCCTTGTCACCTTAGACCCTGTCTAAGGACCATCCACCAACCTCTCTGTCGGCATCACCAATATAGGTATTCACATCATCGACCTCACTATCAATGCAGGCAATCTCATCATAACTGATCACATCAATCCCCCTTTCGAGGAGGGTCCTTCTGGACTATATTAAGTTTGTCTCGGAAAACTTTACTTGAGGTAGAGGGTTGGTTGGTACATCGGATCGGTAGAGGTTTGGTTAGTACATTGGTAACTTGTTACAAATTCAAACTTTAATTCCTATCTGCGCCATATCTCGTATATAGAAATGCCAGATCTCTATGTGCTTTTGACTTATCATGGAACACTGGATTCTTTTCCATTTTAGTACAACTCTGTTTGTCACATAGGATCACAGTTGGGTCCATCTCTAAGTCAAACAATTCTGAAGCCATGCCGTTTCACAATTAGAAGAGCAAGCAACCATATATTCCGCTTGTGCTAGACTGCTTCCTGCTAAACCACAAGATCATGGCTGATCCCAGACAATAACATCTTCTCGATGTGCTCTTCCTGTATGATACACTTTCTGCTCAATCAATATCTGTGTAGCCATCTGAAGTCATGATCTCCAAAACAGCATAGATCAAACTCTATCGTATCCTTTAGGTACCTGGTCACATGCTTTGCAACTAATAGGTGAACACATCTAGTTTCCACTAGATACTAACTTAAGGTATTCACAGCAAATCATATATCTGACCTAGTATTTAATAGATACATCAATGACCCAATAATTTGTCTGTACAGAGTTATATACACTAACTTTGATGATTCATTCACTAACAGCTTCAAGTTGGAATTCATGAGAGTGGACATTCCAACATATCAAGTCCTTTTAATATTTCTCGGCATACTTTCCCTGGTTGAGAAAGATTCCTTCTGAGCCTTTCCATACTTCCAGACCTAGGAAGTAATACATTAATCTAAGATATTTCATTTTCTTTTATGCAGCCATCTATCTGTGCCATCTCTCGTTAGATGGGTCTACTGATATGAACCTCAACATCATTCGATCTCTGAGGTGAGTTCCTTCTTGTATCCATGTCATCTATGTATAGAAACCATATTCAACCTTGTAGCAAAGGTTGAGATCCACATCATCCATGGTGATCATTAAGCTCATCAATTGATTATCGATCCTGGGAACCCATACAGAACCTGATTCACACTTCTTCTTTAATTACACCATTAAGAGAATGGTATTATCTAGCCACTTGGAGCAAAACATCTCATCATGATTCTCTTCCTCTTTCTAAGAGAATCTTCTAGCCACAAGCCTTCTATAGTGTGTTTGATTTGTAAATATTTTGTTGAACATCCATCGCTTGTTCAGTGTTCATCATTCATCATGATTTTTCCTACAAATCAAAATTAAGTACAGGATTAGTAATACTTCATAATCATCCAATCATATTGACATGATAACCTATTATGCATACAGATATCATTTACATAGTTATGCAACTATTTTGACCAATACTTTGGCACAACACTTTCCCATATCCTGTATGCATACAGTGGCTATCTAGATGCCTTCCATCTCTACCAGAACATACTATCGAGAGTGTGCACAGCTCTCAGCATGTCAGCAAAGAGGTTTCATTCTAGACAAGCAACAATGGAATGTTTGTCCAACTTACCAATCATATGCATATTAGTAGCATGATATATTCTAGGAATACAAATATGCATACAAGCAATATCATTTACTATTTCTAATAACAACTCAAATACTTATCTTTTATGTTTGTGTGGTTGCCTCCCGCTTGATCTTCTGTATGTCTTCTGAACTTCTATTCATTCTGTACCACTGTGCATGCTCAAGTGTGCACTAGTGTCATCCTCATGATCTCATACACACACATACATTCATTAGTATATCCTCAATATTATCAAAACATTCTAATTCTAAATAATCTTGAATATGTATAGTCATGATCATTAGTATTCAGGGTTTCAAGGAAGTCTTCTTTTACTCATTCATATTCTTGTTTGATCTAGATAGTTAAATCATCAACCAATATAAGAGACATAATATGCATAAACCCTTGATTACTAACTTTATGAATAAGCATAACCAATCATACCAAGTATACTTATATAAGGGATCCTAACACAAGGTAAGATTCTAACATGACATAGGAAAACATACTTGGATTAGTATACCTGCTTAGTTATGTACAACATACCTAAACAATCTCTTCAATGATTTAGAGATCCTGAGCTAGAACCTGCATGTCTCATAGGTTAAACATAATATAACAAAGTCATACATACCTCGTAAGTAGAACAAAGATTATGGATGAGTCTTTGTCTTCATGTTGTCATGGTCATGGAACTTGATTTGTCTTTTGTGATGTACCTGTATCTTGTTAGCAGACAACATCAACCTCACATAAAACCATAATGCATTAGTACAATCATATAGCCCTAATCAATGAATGTCTTCGATCATTCACATGCATTCATACTGTTACTAGGGTGATAAGACAATTCTAACATTAATCAAGATTGTACTAATAAATAATATGAATACAAACACATCATGAACTTAATCAAGAATCAGATTTCAAGACATGCCTGAACCTCCTTAAGTCATACCTGTCGAGACTTCTTGTAGTCTTCTTATGTAAGGCCTTAGCCTCAACTCCCCCTGAAACTTGATCTGGAGCTTGATTAGGGTTTGCTAGAGAAACCCTAAAAATTCAATCTTTGACTTTCACACTTTCGAATGAATGGAAGGATGTGTCTTGCTGAGCTGATCAAACTAACATACTTCAATTTTGAAATCTCCAAAATTTGACCCCTCAAAATTGCCTTTGAAACTTCTGGATCTTCTGGACAGGATCCCGAACTAGGGTTTGATGAAGCCCACCCTTCTGCTCAATCAAAAGGTTCGATCCAAGTCTCTAAACTCTTATTTTTCCGAGGAGCTTCCAGCCGTGGTTACAGACTTCAAAAATTCCAACTTTTGCTGAAGCGCTAATTTTCCATCTTTCTGATCAAAATCCCGAACTAGGGTTTGATCAAGCCCAGTCTTCTACCCAACCAAAAAATTTGATCTTGGTCTCTAAATTTCGATTTTCTTGAGTAGCATTCAGCCGTGGACTCCGATTCCAAAAATTCTAACTTTCTCCGAAACCCTAAATTTCGGAAGCCATGAATAAAGGTGCTCCAAAAATAATTATGTTTTGACAGAAATATGCACCTGATTGTTTCTGCTATAACTCTGAAATTTTTGCTCCACAGGGTCTGAAATTTTTTTTCTGCAGTAGCCGGACCTGTCATCTTTCCATCCTGACAGGTCTGACCTCAATTGGATTTTCTGAGAGAGAGTTATGCCAAGTGTCGCAACGTGACCTGTTTATGGGATAAAACAGGAGAGCGAACTTGTACGGCATGCCACATGTCACTGTTTGAACTCCGACCTCTGGAAACGTTTCCTGAGATAGCTTGCCCTGTTATCTTTCCATATTGATAGGTCTGACCTCAATTGGACTCTCTGAGAGAGAGTTATTCCAAGTGTCGCAACGTGACCTGTTTATGGGATAGAACCAGAGATTTAACTTGTACGGCGTGCCACGTGTCACTGGTTCACCTTCAGCCTCTGAAAACGTTTCCTGAGATAGTAGAGTCTGTGTACTACCTGTCACTTTTTACGAAATTTCATTTGGAGCTTCCTAGCCCAAGTTATGACCTTTTTTCCAAGGTCACCTGATTTTGACTGAGATCTGGAAGAGGCAGAAACCCTAACTTGTACTGATCATAACTTACAAAGTACAACGAATAGGAGGATTCCCTTTGGAAACAAGGTACCTGGGGATGTTATAGTCGACCTGTAAACTTTTCAAACCCTGAACCTTCGCAGAAATGGATTTATAGAGAAAGTTCCACGATGACTGGTTTTTGCTATGTAAAACCCTAACCTTCAAATTGTCGTAAGTAAAGCAAGTGTCGTAAGTGCCATACCTTGTCTTCCTTCATGTTAGCTCTGATAACATGTTAAGATTTAATATGCTAAGACATAAAATATCAGCATTACATTCCATTTCACAATAATAGCATATACAGGATCACTGAAGAAACAACAAGCATAGCATAAACACAAGAGACAGAGATTTATCCTGGGAAACCCTCATGGGGTAGAAAACCCAGCAAAGATTCGTCAATATAGATGACAAGCAATATACAAAGATGAAAACCTGAAACATGATATCCTCCTCCACAATAGTAGACCTCTCCTCCACAAGTGCGCTATCCTCAAGTGAGTGAGTGTTCTAATGAGGAGTTCACCTCCTCTATTTATACTGACCCCCAACTGACTAAAAGACCTAATGGGGCTGACCTCTCCTGGAGAAGTCTAATAACCCCTAAAATATAACTACAGGGCCGACCCCCACATGGTGGGTCTAATAACCCTAGTTAATACAAACCCCTGGAGGAATAAACATCTCCAGATACATGATAGGGTTACCTCGGAGGAATGAAACATCTCCGGAATAATAAAGTACAAATATAATATTCTTTGAAGTTACAATATTCAACATGAAAAATATTTGATTCATGCATGATTTAAATGTGGCTGGATGATTGGTCAAGCCAAAGGGCATGACAAGAAACTCAAAATGGCCATAGTGACATCTGAAAGTTGTTTTCTGCACATCCTCCTCCTTCATTCGAATTTGATGGTAACTAGATCTAAGATAAATTTTTTAGAAGAATTTTTCTCCATGTAGCTCATTGATGAAGACTCAGATGTGTAGGTTGCTGGAATGGGTTCCAAGGATAAAAACAGAGGGTGAAAACACAGACTGAAAGGCTTCAAAATTTTCTATGCAAGAACAGTTCTATCCCTGGCTTGTTTGGTGTAGTTAACTCCCACGGATACAAAGGCCTCCGCTGGAACTTATGGGTTTTGATCCTGAAAGGATCAGTCTTCCTGTGAGGGAAGATTAAAGTGTTCTAACTCTAAAACTGATCTAAACCTATAAAAACTATACCTTAAAGGAAATATAAACTAAGTCATATCTAATCTAAATGAAGTGTTTTGTTTGTATGCAAGATAACTTTGTTTGCATTTTAATAAGTGATTTCACCAGCTTACCAAAAATGTAAAATTGGACCATTACTCACTACTTCAAAATACAATCAGGAAATGAAAATTATTGATAATAGTTTAAAGGTTAAGCATGCACAATGTTATCCTGTTGCTCTTATGTTAATTGAAAAATTAACATGAACTTAATAATTTCTGTGAATAATTTGCAGAAATAGATAAAGATTTTAATTAAATAGATTAGTTTAAAACATAAATACACAAAGATCATGAATTAAGACAAATCCAAATCATAGATCAATGCATTAATGATTGGCTACAAAATCAACAGTATTCATTGATAATTAAGGTGAAGAAACTTGAAATCATCAAAGAAATTTGATAACATAAACAAATAAGATGCCAAAATAAACTAACTTTGATTCATTGGTCTGCAAAAAATTACAAGATCACAAGTGAAACAATGTCTCTCGAGTCCTCCTCTGGCGATTATATCCCTCCTTTACCCATGAGATCACTACCCTTTAAATAATAATTACAAAATGGTTACAAATGATAGCCATCCCATGAAAACAGGGACTACAAAACCAATTAATCTAAGGATAACCAAGGGCTGCTTGCCACTTGGTCCTAATTTCTAACAATTCATCAACATCAAGATATATATGTGATTCAAGCCCCAGTTGAGTATCACATGTGATGATCTTTATCTCATTTTTAGCTAATTTAGGCCAAGTACACAGATAGATGTGGATCTTGCCTTCCAGGATGATCGACTGTTTGATGAACTGATCCAAATCAGCAATCTGGATGTGCTTGTGCTGTTTGATCTTTTCTTTGACCTCCTCACACCAGCTCTCAACTTGCTGGATCATTAACTTAGGTGGAAAAGCATCCTCTATGATATCCATCGTAGGAAAATTAAGTGTTTCCATGATTCCATGTTCAGCATACCACCTCCTCTCACAAATAGCTTTTTCCTTATTTATTGTTTCATCTACCATGTCAAGAACATTCTGCCAGGCATTGAGGGAAGTTATGACTTTCCTAAACTGAAAACTGTTTAACACTGGAATGTCATCTGGCCTAGTTTGGATATACCTTTGCCAAGACAATGTCGTCGATGGTCTTAGAAGCTTGTTGTCTTTTCTCCAATTGTTGGTTAAAGATGACAAACATATTTTCAAAAGCATTGTTAGTCTCCTGAATTTCATTCAGGGCATTAAACAGTTCATCTAGGAGCTCGTGATGCTCCTCATTCACCTGATTGGCCAAGTCTTTAAACTCTTGCTGAGCGAACTTAGAAAAGGAACAGGAGGCTGCACTTGAAGTTGCATCCTTTAGCTGTTGTTCAAGCACAACTATCTTTTCAACACTAGAAGTATCCAAAGCTTCAGTATCTTGCAATTGAATTTGAAGAGAAGCATTCTGTTCTTGAAGGTCTTCAAACTTATCTTCAAATTCTTTTTTCAGTTCACAAATATCAGCTTCATGTTCTTCATTGGCCTTAACCAACTGCTCTTGAAGGTTCTTGAGCTCTTTCTTCTTGACATCAATTTCTTTATTTAGCGTGATCACTGAATCAAAATTGGCACCTGCACAATCACCCATGGCAACAACAGTCTCCAGTTCTTCTTGTTTTATGTCATCTGATTTCTTGGCCCAAATGATCTAATTAGGAAAAGGGCCCTGCATCATATCCCTATCTATGTCTCTCTTGTTACCTTTCTTCACCACTCCCTTAGCCCTTTTTCTATAGAAATAATATCCAAGGGAGGTTACAATATCTTCTTCATAAGCAGCTACCAATTCAGCAGATGATGAAGGCACATCTCCTGTTGCCACTAATGGGGTTGTTTGAGTAACAGTGGAGACAGGTATTGTCAAAGTGATCTAAGAAGTGGTCAAACTTGAAGGGACAACTTCAGGGACTGAGGGTACAGAGTTTAGAGTAGGGATTGAAGCAGAAACTTCAGGAGGTGAAATTGATGCATCAACAACTGATGGTGGAGAAGGAACAACTGGGATTTGGAAATCATTGGTTGGTGGTGATGAAGTAGATGATGGTGATTGCAGAGAGACAGTTGAAGACTGGATCTCTGCAACTATTGATGGTGAAATGGGAAAAGGAACTGACAGGGTTGGAAATGGAGCAGTGATGGAGGTTAGTGCATCAAATAGATGGGATATGGTGGGTGGTGGTGGTACCCAAGAATATAGAGTAGAAAGAGCTTGAATGGATGAAAGTAGGAGTGCTGAAGTTGTGGTATCAACAACAGTGGTTTTTCCAAGAAATTGTTGATATGGGACATGATCATGCATGACTATGGGATCCAACAAATCTGCCATACCTTGAGAACTTTCAGTTACTTCCTGTACAACAGTCACAGAAGGAAGTGTTTCATATTCCACATCACTGTATGCAATATTAAGAGTAGGAATTTGAGAGGTAGAAGTTTGAATCTTCTTCCTTTTAGTTGGTTTACTCACAACAATCACTTGAACATCACTAATCAGGTTGGCTGTAACAACCGCTTGGACATCAGTAGTGGGTTTGGGTACTGCAGCCACTTGGGTGTCTAGCATCGAAGTCATCTGTGCTAATTTGTGCTTCAATTGCTGAGATGTCTGCATTAACACATTTAACTCTGCAGTAGTTTTCAACTTTAGAGGATCATCCATAAGGCCCTTTCCTTTATCTCCATCTGGGTAGGTACTTCCCTATCTTTCCTTGTTTTCTCTTCAAGCCTGAGTTCCACTTTTCTATAGCTCAAAACCTTGGTTTTAAGCTCTTGTTGATAATGAAGGATAAGTCTTTTCTCTTCTTTGCTTTTGGACATTGCCAGGAATTCGTCTTCATATGCTTTTGTTTGGAGTGAGCATCCAGAAATACTTTTAGGGTCATGCATTCTTTTGGGAGCATATCCCAATTTCGAAGCAGAAATCCCGTCTCCCAGCACCGCAACCCAAGTTGAAGTTGGGATAACGAAAGCCCCAAGGTTTAAAGGGAAATTAGGCCATCCCTTGCTTTTAGGTCCAGTGAGCTTAAGGTAGACACCATCTGTAACGGTCAGATAAGATATCTCCTCATGTAACAGTCTATCACGGACAACTCTTGGTAGAAAATGTATTGTACTGCTTCCCGAGACCCTGATGTAGGCAAAGGATTCCCCCACATACCAGTCACCTAATGTAAGGATGAGAGTTCTGGCATCTGGAGAAGAGGGAGGGGCATATTCCCTGAAAATATGCTAGTAAATCACACCAAAGAAATGGTCGCAGATGTCATAGAGAAAAGGAATAAAATTGCTTTCCCATAAGGCTGAGCAATAAATATGAATAGAGGTTGAGGACAAGGTCCAGCTCCACACCATGGTGGGATACTGAAATTCTGTGCAGAAAACATCAGTTACATAAGATGAGAAAAAGAAGTGTGGCTTCCTCGTTGCCAGTGTTTTATGATATTTTTCAATGGTTGTCTTTAGTTCAACTGACAAAATTGAGGCCCAGGGGAATGACTCTCTTGTCGTAAGAACATGGTGGGCTACAGGTGCCCATTCAGCCTTAAATATTGAACAATTTGGGAGACCATAAATTCTACAGAGTGTGGCTTCCAAGAGAGAATAAGGCTCCTTGAACCAGGAAATTGGGTATGAATTATCATCCCTGAGCATAAAATTTGCCGGTATGTGCATCCAAGACTTCAACATTTCATTGAAATTATACCTAGTATTTGCTGAGTCTAGGAATGCAGCATTAAGGGGTTGAACAGCTGGTTTTAAGGTGTAAGCTCTGATAAAAACCTCAGGGCGAAAAGTATCCAGTTGAGACCCTGCGCTATCATTGAAAGAGCGGTCTTTAGGATTGGCGTGGTCTATAATCCACTTAACTGCATCAGTGTAGGGAAGGATAGCGGGTCTGGAAGCTATAGCATGGAGCTGTGAATCCCTAATATTTTCATAGACGGGGCGGTCACTCTAAATATCAGTTAGGTCATCATTGTCAAAGATGGAGTAAATTTTGGACCAATCAATTTGGTATGTCTCAGAAACCCTATCGTTGGTGTCGACAAGGATGACAAAGTTTGGGTCTTTGTTCAAAAGATCTTTCTAAGCAGTTTTGGAGCGAGTGTTGCAAGGATTGTTTGAAAAACTAGAAATATCTGATGAATAAATAAACACAAATAAAAAATAACTCAAAATAGAAAAAACCGTGAACGATTGAATAAGAAAGCGACACGAAACCAACCTATGCAAGCTGAAAAATTGGCGAAAACGACCCCTGGTAAAAAATCACAGTAAAATCCACACAACAAGTAATTTTCGAAAATGAAAAATGATAAAAGAAAACAAAAAAAATTAACATATTTATTAATTTCGTCGGGCAAGATCTGAGCCATAGGATTAAGATAAATCAACGGTCAAGATATGATCCTGAGGAAACATATGTATTTTATATAGGGAAACAGAGGAAACAAATGGTCATCTATTTATTAATTGTTGTTTCAATCAACAATTGTGGAAGGAGATTGAGTCTCAGGAAAAGGTTCCTCATCTTTGGTCTCATGAAAATGTAGTGTAATGTTTGGCACATTTTTTTAATCATAAGGAATTAAAATAGTTTAGGGTACTACCTTATGATCTGGTCAATTGGGCCATTTGGTTAACAAGTAACCAAGCCCTCTTTGAAGAAAAACTGCCACCAATATTCCATCTCTTTGTTCAGGTAATTTCTCTCTTTCATTATTACTAGTAGTTTGGAAGTAAAAAAAAGGAGGCAATAGTTGTTCCTTTGCAAATTCTCGAGGAGAATCCTTGGTTTTTTTTTATGGGGCAAGCCAAGGACATCAAAATATATGTGGATTTGAATTTGTAATACACTTATCAGAGGATTATTATGTTCTTGACAGAGGTGCTTTGGGTCCAAGATTGAATAATTGGTAAGAGATTTCAACATTATTTCATATGTTCCTTACATCATTAGATTTCGACCTAAGGTAGCTATAGGTGTTTGGTGATTCAAGTTTTGTCATAAATTGGATGAGAGGCTCGATGCAAACAATGAATATAAACCTTACCCAACTAACAAATCATCTCAAATAAATTAGTGGAACTTTCCATTGGATTTGTTTTGATCATGCATACAAAGATCATAATGTAGTTGCCAATTGGATTTCAAAGTAGGCTCCAGGAATGAACGAGGGGAAACACTGTTTGGAGGAATTCCATGTGGAGAGTTTAATCTCCTATGGGAATGCTTTCTTTTAGTTTCCTTTTTTTAGTCTATACCTCGCATATGATTCATAAAGAAAGAAGCATGTTATAAGATGGTAGTAAGGAATTATCAGAACAAAAATATATTTTCTGCAGTTTTGAGGAGTTGGGAAAGCTTAGTTTTGATCTGTGCTCATAGCACATGAAAAATGTATTTTATTTTCAATGAATAAAAAGTAATTTTTTTTGGTTAAGTAACAAGTCATGTAGCATCAATGTGCACTAGGATTTGTAGCAACACCGAGGTGCAACAATATGCAGTACGAGTTGCAGCAACGTCGAGGTGCAACAATCTTCACTCGAAGTTCTAGCAACCCTGAGGTACAACAATCTGAACAAGGATTTACAGAAACCATGTTGTTTTGACCCGTGAGTAGAAATACTCACACATTGTTTCCAAAAGGATATGCACATCCATGGGGAGGCGATCCTCCCCCCAAAATTGATGAAGCTACCATCTTTCAAGCATTGGTTTCTTCCCTCAAAGCTTACATGAAAACACACCCAACAAAATTTGTTAAACATTTGGAGGACATTCCAAAAGTTCCTTTGTCGCAAATCTCTTCTTAATCAATGGAAATAACCCTCTTAGAACAAGGTTTAATCGAAGAGTTTATGAGCATTTGGACATCTACTAGAAAAGTGGATATGTGGGTCCAAATTAACTGGGTTGTGTTGATCCAAGCCAAACTATCCTATTTATTTTGTGGCCAAGGGTTTTATGCTTTCCTCTTTTAGCTCAAAGAGGACATGGATATGATATTTAAAAGTGGCTCTTAATTTTATGGGAACAAAGGTATATACTTAAGCAGATGGACCCTAGAATTTGACCTAGACATGGACGTCCCTACTACAGTTTCATTCTGGGTTAGACTCCCCCACCTCCCACTCCATTGTTGGGGAGATGATTCCATAAACTCTTTGAGAAAATACATCGATAAATATGAGACAAAATATGGAATTTTCCCTTGTGATATGAGTTGAAGTAGATCTTGAAAAATCGCTTCCTCAAGTTGTGCTTCTCACCCTCTATAACTGGAGACACCTTCAGAAGTTAGACTATGAACAATTGTCGTTCAAGTGCAAATTGTGTCACCAAGATGACCACTTGACAAAAAATAACAAGATGAATCAAGGAAACAACTCGACCTCAACAAACAAGGAAGATCGTTGGAAAATAGTGGAAAAAAAACTTGCCTCCCTCAACCTCAGCCCCTTCTTCCCCACCCTTCTCCTCGCAGCCCCATTCATTCCCCTCCAAGAAACCTCAAAAGCCAAAAACCTTTCATTCATCCAATTTTGCAGTTGTGCAAGGCTCCACTACCCCCCAAGTTTGATTCACTCCTTCATACACCTTAATTAATATGAGGCCTTGCATCAAGAAGATCCAATCATTGAAGAATTAGTAGTACCAAAACGACTTGGCAATTCTTTGAATCAAGCTCGACCCTCTCTCAATCAACATACTCTATCCCTCTCCATTTTCGATGATGACAAGATCTCAGATTGTCAAGGTGAGATAGAAAACCAGTATGAAAATCCCTCACAACCCCATATTTTGACTCAAAGAAAGGTTGCTTCTCATAATAAAGAAGAATAGAAAGAAGAGATCATCGAAGAACATTACCATCCAAAAAATCTAGGATGTAGCTCAATGAAGGAAAAGCGAGAAGAAGAAGCAAACACGAATACGATTCTTGGCAATCAAATCTCCATTGAAAATTAACTAGGAAGCAACAATCTAGGCAGCACCATGAAAGTCGGAATAGACAAAGCTGTTCGGATATCCACATCATCTTTTTCAGGATCTTGCATGCAATTAGGGTTTGCATGCAAATTCTAGGGTTTGCATGCACTTGCATGCACTTTGCATGCATCCCAGTCACCAGTTTGATGCCTCCAACACCTTAGCCACCTTATTCTAGCACTCGGGAGCCACTTCCTTCAGAGTTTTAGCCCTCCTAGGCTGAAAGGCACCCACTTCTCACCTACTACTAGAGAAGGGCGCACTTGTTCACCTACCACTGCAGTTCCACTTCAGTTACATTCAGTTAGCTCCGATTCTCCCTGATTTGAGGCTAGTTTCACTCCTGACTGACTGTTTCACTTTCGTTGGACCTCCAGATTGACTAGATGACTTGTTCTGACTTCAGTTAGCTTCCCATGCACCCCCCACTGAGCCTCCTTCCCTTAATCAGTGCTACACACTTCAGTTACACATGACACACTCAGTTAGACTCAGATTGACACCTGGATGACTGGTTCTTGTGCATTGATGACCACCACCGATTGATGATGAGGACTCCTAGTTGGAGTCAAGATACTCCATTCAGTGATTCGAATGGCCTACTTAGTCAATTCGAATTTCTCACTCACATAGTTGTATTCTATTGTAATTCATTCACCCTTATTGGGATATTGAGCACTGCTGCATGTTTTGCACAGTTTTACACCATATTTTCTATGTTCATTTGTTGTGATTGATTTACTTGTTCATTAGATCTGCTGTGACTAATTTTACATGGTATCAGAGCCATTGCAGGGACAAGATCTCTTTTCTACAGGTGTTCTACATGAAGATTGAGTGAATTGCTCACCAATATATTTCAGCAGCGGCATGCAAAATCTCATGTGCATTCGCTCATGTGCATGCAAGGCTGAAAACATAGTGTTTGTTTGTGTGTGATTTGCAGGTTTCTTACTTCCTCCATGTGCATTCGCTAATGCAAAGATGGAGACTTCTTCTTGACGAAATATTCTTACTCCATTCAACTATGATGAATGGAAACCAAAGATGATTGCATTCTTGAAGAGACAATGTCTTTTTGATATGTGCATTGGTAATACAAGAGATTTTGATTCCGATGAAGAGGAGAATGATTGGCTCAATGATTTGACAGAGCTTTTGGAGCAATATGTCTTGCTATGTCTCCTTGTATGCGCTACCTTAGTAAGACTGCTGAAAATCCAAGTGATCTATGGGTCCAACTTGACAGAGAATTTGGAAAGCAGGAAGAAGAGGATCATGCTAGCCTTTTGGAGAACAAGCCCAGTGAGATCTCCTTATGTGTTCTTTCCGATCATGTGTTGGCCTCAACAATTGTTCAAGATGAAGAAGAAACTGTAGATTCAACACTCATTCTCTCAAAGTCTTCTATTTCGAATTCCGAGCAAGATAAACAAGCTCATACTCTAGATTCCGAAGAGGTTCTTGAATCCTCTCTTTCACATGAGTTTGCCAGCATGCAGAATAATGATCTACTTGATGTTTTGGAGGTAAAATCTGATTTTGGAGGTGAAGCATTCGTCCTCCTTGATTGCATGCCTCCTATAGACTTATGTTCTATATTTGCAAAGTTTCTCATATTTTTAATGAAGATGAAGAGCACTACCATTCGCTTGAGTTCAATTCTCATGCACTTTTTGCTGATTTTGGTTTTGATCTCACCCTTGTTGGTTCAAAGGAGATCTCAAGAAACCATTCATCTATTTTTGGAGCTGATTTAACTTCTATTGATAAGAAGTTCAAGTTTCAAGATCTATTTTATCCGATTGGAGCTATTCCTACCTCACTTGGTTCGAATCACAGGTTCCAGGATCATCCTTATATTTTCAGATTTGTTCTCACCATTTTCGGTATGAAGAGCAAGTTCTTAAAGTCTCTACATTCGCTTGCATCCACTGATGGAGAATTCAAGCACATGTTTTTGGAGCATAATCCATTTACTCCCAAGAGTAAGATACCTCCAGACATATCTATTTTAGTTTGGAGCAGTTAAATCTTTTGGTGTGTTACAGTTCATTTTGAGTGGGGGTATTTTTCCCATGAGGTTTTCCCCATTTCCTCGGTTTATTTACTGTTATTAGTTTGGATTATTATTGTATTGGGGTGACCTTTGGTCTTAGTTACCAGGGCCCCACACATTATTTTTTGTACATCATAGTCTAGCTTGAGAGGGGGTGTTCGGATATCCACATCGTCTTTTTCAGGATCTTGCATGCAATTAGGGTTTGCATGCAAATTCTAGGGTTTGCATGCACTTGCATGCACTTTGCATGCATCCCAGTCACCAGTTTGATGCCTCCAGCACCTTAGCCACCTTATTCTAGCACCCGGGAGCCACTTCCTTCAGAGTTTTAGCCCTCCTAGGCTGAAAGGTGCCCACTTCTCACCTACTGCCAGAGAAGGGCGCACTTGTTCACCTACCACTGCAGTTCCACTTCAGTTACATTCAGTTAGCTCCGATTCTCCCTGATTTGAGGCTAGTTTCACTCCCGACTGACTGTTTCACTTCCGTTGGACCTCCAGATTGACTAGATGACTTGTTCTGACTTCAGTTAGCCTCCCATGCGCCCCCCACTGAGCCTCCTTCCCTTAATCAGTGCTACACACTTCAGTTACACATGAAACACTCAGTTAGACTCAGATTGACACCTGGATGACTGGTTCTTGTGCATTGATGACCACCACCGATTGATGATGAGGACTCCTAGTTGGAGTCAAGCTACTCCATTCAATGATTCGAATGGCCTACTTAGTCAATTCGAATTGCTCACTCACATAGTTGTATTCTATTGTAATTCATTCACCCTTATTGGGATATTGAGCACTGCTGCATGTTTTGCACAGTTTTACACCATATTTTCTATGTTCATCTGTTGTGATTGATTTACTTGTTCATTAGATCTGCTGTGACTAATTTTACAAAAGCCACCTTGCCGAATGTGAGTAGAGATAAGGATTTTTCGCAAGGGGGGGGCTCTAAACCAAATCAAACCAAATGATGAAAAGTATCTCGTAGAACTACCGTGGGATGGGGAGAAAGAAAAAACAACATCACTCATATATTTAGTCAATCTTGAGAAATCAACGATCCTCCTTATCTAGGAAACAAAACTTAAGGAAGAATAAATGGTTACAATTTCCAAAACGTAGTGGAAAAACTATGATGCAATTGTTGTAAGCTTGAAGGGAGCCTTGGTAGGACCATGCACCCTCTGGGACCTCAACATCTTGTCACTCGCCTTTCAGCACCAAACACAACATTGCATTCTCATAACCTTGCACAACCAACATTCGAGCATTAGGTATGATATTTTAAATATTTACATGCCCATGCATCATTTTGAAAAAGAAACATGTTGGAATTGAAAAAGAAACATGATCACAGGAGAACAACATAAAACAAGATGCATAAATAAAACACATAAAGACAATACAGGAGAGACACCAATATATGTGGTTCACCAAATATGGGCTACACCCATGGAGAAATTTTTAGTCCTTTTATTATACCATCCAACAAATGAAGGGATAAAACCCGAAGCACATCCGTTGCAACTTCATCTTGACTCTCTCACAATCTCTCTCATACAATCATTGGTATTTTTGCAATACTACAATATACGACCGTATTACAGTGCCTTCCTTTTAAAGAGGGATTACTAGGGGAAAATACCAGGGGATACCCAATACCATGGGACCGTAAACCACTCATTATTGACCAAGTCATGTCTATGAAATTACAACATTTTACAAGGCATTTTTGCCGAAAGTTTCGCTACAGAGTCGCTTCCCCCAAATGCCCGTCAGGTAGGGGCATCAAAATTATTCACAACCCCCTGTAGACCCCCCATGGAGACTGTAGTGGGGAATAAATACCCCCCACATGCCCCCGTCATGGTATGGGATCCAAACACGGCTTAAAAAAATCTCTGAATTAGGAACATCAACCTCCACAACCAACAATCTCCCACTTGGAGACTAATCACAACAACTCCACCACTACTACATCTGCAGGACTATGCTCCAAACTTTGGACCTGGAAAATTTACCATATTCACCTGCATGCTTGAAGGCCAAGTGAAAATGAGAATGAACTCAGTTTCTCTTTGGTTACTAGCTTTGTCAACATGTTTGTAGGATTCTAGCTAGTATGTATATTTTCCAACTTCAACAATTCATCTTCCAGAACAGATCCTATGAAATGGTACTTGATTTGTATATGTTTAGTCTTAGACGTGAAAGATCAGTTCTTTGAAAGATGAATGACACTCTGGCTATCACTGTACAACTTTCTATTCTCCTACTTCTTACCCAATTCCTCCATGAACATCTGTATCCAAATCACCTCTTTACTAGCATCCATAGCAACAACATACTCTTATTCCGTTGATGAAAGTGCAACAAACTTTTGGAATTTCAAAATACAACTTACTGCTCTTCCACCTATAGTAAATACATGCCCTGCGGCGCTTCTCCTTCTATCTTTATCACTTGTCGTATTTGCATCAACATATCCTTGTAGAATAGTGTTCGAACCTCCATAAAATAATGCATGATTAGTAGTACCTCTAAAATACCCAAGAATCCACTTTACTACCATTCCATTGTTTTTTACCTGGATTGTTGATATACCTGCTCAGAACTCCCACTGCATGTACAATATCTAGTCTTGTGCACACTATCGCATACATAATACTGGAAACTGTTGATGAATAGGGAACCTTGGACATGTATTCTATCTCTTCCTGTGTCTTGGGACACATATCCTTACTTAGTTTGAAATGGCTAGACAAATGTGTAGTAACTGGTTTAGCATTCTGCATTCTAAACCTATCCAATACCTTTCACTATGTACCCACCTCGAGACAATGTCAATTTGCGATTTTTCCTATCTCTTGTTATTCTCATACAAAGGATTTGATTTGCAACACCCAAATCCTTCATCACAAATGAATTAGCTAATTTCCTTTTGAGCACATTTATATCCTGCATGTTAGAACCTACAACAAGCATGTCATCGACATACAATAACAAGGTAATATATCTTCCATTATATAGCTTCATGGAATAAACACACTATTCATAATGACATATACTATAAACTTGATCTGTCATAAACTTGTAAAATTTTAAATACCAATGCCTTAGAGCTTGCTTCAGGCCATAAAAGCTCTTCTTCAACCTGCATACTAAATTCTCCTCCCCTTTGACCTCATACCCCTATGGCTGCTGCATATAAATATCTTACTCCAAATCCCCATGGGGAAATGTTTTTTTTACATCTAACTATTCAAGATGTAAATCTTCTACTACCACTAGACTTAAAATAGTTCTAATTGAAGTCATTTTTAAAACAAGAGAAAATATTTCATCAAAATCTATACCTTTATTTTGTGCAAACCCCTTTACAACAAGTATGGCCTTGTACCGCTTATTTCCTTTATCTTCTTCCTTCAACCCGTAAACCCATTTATTATGCAATGCTCTTTTTCCTGCAGGAAACTAAACCAAATTGCAAGTCTAGTTTCTTACCAATGAGTCCATCTCCCCATTCATTCCTTGCTCCCACTTCTTTATAGTTTGCACCTGCATTGCTTCTTCATAACATTTTGGTTCACCAGAGTTAGTCATCAATAAATAATACAGTGAATGAGAGTATCGTTTAGGGGGTCTACTTGACCTGGTAGATCTTCTAACACTTGCAGGAGTTTGATGTATCTGCTAATGTTCTTGATTTTTTGGCACATTTGGAACTTCATTTTCTTTGACTTCATCAAGCACTATGTACTCCGTGTTTTCCTTTTTTGTTTCTTTCCTTGCAACTAATCTTTATACATGACTTTTTAATTGAATACCACATCTCTACTCCCAATGGTTTTTTTATATTCATAAACCAATAAGCGATACCCAAAATCATCAACCTCGTATCCAATAAAGGTACATTTATTGGATTTAGGCTCAAGATTTGTTCTATTTTATTTATCAATATGGACAATTGCTTCACAACCAAAAGTTCCTAGAAATGAGTAGTTTACCTTTTTACCTGTCCATGCCTCCTCTAGAATCCCACCATCCAAAGCACTTGAAGGCCCTCTATTTATTAAGTAAACAACAATATCTACAACATTTTCCCAAAACTGTAAGGGAAACCCTGCATGCAATCTCATACACCTTGCACACTCCATGATTGTTCTGTTCATCCTTTCTAACACACAATTTTCTTGTGGTATTCTGGAACAGTCCTCTTTCCACGAATCCGATGGTATGACCAACAAATATCAAACCTCTTGTCGCAGTATTATCTCCATTATCATATTTGAGACACTTTTAACCTTTTTATTGTCTCATTTTCAACCAAAGCTTTCCATTTCTTAAAAGTAGCAAAAACATTAAACATTTGTCGAAAGCATTAAACCCAAGTTTTTCTAGTTGCATCATCAATAAAAGTAACATAATAATGAGAGCCACCAACATATTGTACTTGACCCGGTCCCCATACATCTGTATGTACAAGCTCTAACATTTTACTCTTATTTTGCTTCCCAACCCTAATAAATATGACTTTCTTTTGTTTTCCATAAATAGAGTTCTCACATAATTCCAAACTTACCTGATTTAGATATGGAAGAAACTTCCTTGAGTGGAGAATCTGGATCCCCTTCTTAGTCATGTGGCCAAGCCTATGATGCCACAATGTTGTATTTGTTTATGTGAAATATGCATAGATAGAAGAATTAGTATTATGAGGACATAAATACAACGTACCTATCCTATCTCCTTTTGCTATTACCAGTGATCCTTTAGTGATATTTCACCACGCTTCTCCAAACGTATATAAACAACCTCCATCTCCCTACTTACCTGTTGAGATTAGATTTCTTTTCATAACAAGAATATGCCTTGCATCTTTCAACAACCATTCACTTCCATTCTTTAACGTTATTCGTACCTTACCCATTCCAACAATTTTACATGTTTCATCATCGCCCACTAAAACATGTCCAAACTTACTTTGAACATGATCATAAATAAATTTCTTATGGGGTGTAGCATGACATAAAGCCCCTAAATCTACTACCGAGTAATCACTGGTATTATCTAATGCAAGAATCAAAGCATCTTGTAACACATCACATGCTACATTTGCTTCCTGAATACTCTCCTATTGTCCATCTCCTTTCTTCTTTAGAGATCTGCAGTCTTTCTTCATATGTCCTTTATATCCACAATTCCAACACTCTATATTTTCCTGTGTGGACTTCTATCCGCCCTTCCTAGACTTCCCATGATTACCTAGGCTCTTTCTTCTCTCCTTTTGTCTTCCCTTGCTCTCCATGGTCAACAAATTCCCTGGTGTCTCAATTTTTCTTTTCCTTCGCATTTCCTCGCTAAGAATAACACCAACAACATCATCAAATTTCAAAGTATTTGAACTAAAGACAAAGTTACTTACAACCATGACCAAGCCGTTCCATCTTTCTGGAAATGGACACAAAAATAGAAGAGTGCTAACCTTATCTTCAAAGTTCACTTTTGTATAACTTAGTTGATTAGTAATCGTATTAAATTCATTTAAATGGTCAGGAACAAACCCACCTTTTGAGATCTTTATATTAAATAAATGCTTCTTTAGAAATACCTTGTTGGAGGGAGAGGGTTTTTCATACAGTTTAGCCAATGCGCTCATCATACCCTTCGTTGTATTTTCTTTTGAAATATTGAAAGTCACCGATGAAGCTAGGAACAACCATATTGTTCCTAGTTCCTTTTTGTCAAGAACCTCCCATTCTCCATCCTTTATAGACGTCGGTTGTTTCGCTTTTCCTCCCAACGATAGGAATAGATCCTTCTGATACAAATAGTTCTCCATTTACATCTTCCATAACTAGTAGTTTTGGCCATTAAATTTTTTGACCCTAAACCGCCATTTTCATATTCCCTCATTGCTCCCACTTGAACCAAGAACCCTTCTTCCCTGCGAATTTATGCGCCAAATAGCCCTTTGGATATAATACCAATTGTTAGAAAAACAGGATCGCAGAACAATAGTAGAAAACAAGATGCATAAACACATTACAAGAGAGACACCAATACACATGGTTTGCTTAATATGGGCTATGTCCATGGAGAAATTTCCAGTCCTTTAATTATATCGTCCAACAAATGAGGGGATACAACCCGCAACACATCTGTTGCAATTTCCTCTTCACTCTCTTACAGTCTCTCTCACACAATCATAGAGATTTTTACAATACTACAATACATAGACATGTATTACAATTCCTTCCTTTTAAAGAGGGATTACGATGGGAAAATACCACGGGATACCCAATACCATGGGCCCATAAATCACCCATTATTGACCAAGTAATGACTATGAAATTACAACATTTTACAAGGCATTTTTCTAAAATTTTCACTACGAGGGCGCTGCCCTCAAACCCTCACCAGGGGGTGCTTCCAAATTAGTCACCGCCTCCCTTGACCCCCATGACGAATGTAGTGGGGTTGAAATCCCCCCCACACTCCCCCAACCCCCCATCATGGTTTGGGATCCAAACACGACTAAAGCACAATCTATGAATCTGGAAGATCAAGCTCCACAACTAACCCTAAGATCACTAAGAATAACATTGTTGTTGACGACTTCAATCTCATCCTCGAATCTAGAGAAACAAGAGGTGGGATCCCCATCCGTGATCTCTTTAGATAGAAATTGGGAGATTTAATCTCTGACTAGGACCTTGTTAATGTCAACAAAAACATTTCTGATTTGACTTGCCCACTTGCCACAAAAATATTCAGATCTCCTGGCCAATATTGTTCATGATATTAACTAGAGCAAGAATATAGGAACATTTAAATAAAGGAAGTGAAGATAAGACAAATTTAATGAGATTGATGTTACCAACGGGTTTCAACCACTAAGCCCCCTAAGCTTGCATTTTCTATTTGATTTGATGATGAATATGGGACCAAATTGTTGGGCATGGGCAATGCAAATCATACCTTTAAAATACAAAGTCTAGGCATTGGATTAGATAGTACAAATTAAAATTTCATTTTGTTTCAAGGGGATGTGCCTTGAATTTTGTTGAGGGTGCCTTTTCACACTCAAGTTTTGGGACATGTCCCTTAGGATAGGGAGACATGTCTCTGAAACATTGAGATGTAGGTATTTGTTTCCTATGGCCTGGACCCATCTGTTGGTAATGCAATTATTAATTAGTCAAGGTTAAATTAACCATCCAATTTGATGCACTTGCTAAGGAGAGTTTGGTGAAGGGAATGGAACAATGTTGACCTAGTCTCTCCACCAATTTTTTGTGGACAAGATACATAAGGATACTTGTAATTACCTCGGCTCCGGGTGCCACCGCCACTATCAATAGGGCTGCCATGGGAGACACGTCTCCTCTTCCCGGCACCAGTTCCCAGACCATGCATTAATTAATGGATACGACGCCCCTCCATTTGGCCTCCCTACACGAAATGGATCCCATCGCTCACATGGCCTGGGGGATGGAATTTATGCCGACTCAATTTTCATGGTCCTCTCGCTTGAGCTGGTATCAACTCGCATTTATTCACTTGCGTGCGACCTCCTACGCTCTCCACGGCTCCTGCAAGGTTATGAAGAACCAGGATCGCTCCATTGTGTTCATTACGCCTCTTGGTTATGCCCGGTCTGCATCCATAGCCGAGATATCGACACCTGCGGAGAGTTCAGCTTTCTTGCTGCCCCATTCGATTATGAAGCGCACTAGAGGCATCTCCCTGCGAGGTTCCAGTCAGGGCACTGGTAAATCCACGTCGGTGGAGAAGGAAATCCCAGCCAACATTGGCTACAAGGATAGCGTTTCAATGCCGGTTCGCAAACTGGTGGATAATTGGAAGTCCAGGAGCGTTGCTGATATTCTCTCCTTCGGTAGCCCTGGTACGCAGGTGAACCACTATTGGCTGCTTAAAAACTTGCTTGGAACTTTGGTTGAAGACATGCTTACGAACAGGAATGTGGCCAAGCTGAATATAATGGAAACCAGGTCCAATATGGCTCAGTTGGATAGCATCCTTGTAGCTCTTGAATCCTATCTCTCAGGCAGCAGATATTCAATTTTCCCTCACCCGTCTCCACCCCCGGGGGTTGATCCTGAAGGTCTGTTGGCCGGTACTGGAGATGGCTTGGTCGGGGTGAATAAAGGCTTTGAGCCTCACACAGTTGAGCAAGCAACCGGGAGATCTCTTCACAATTGTGGGGACCTCACTGCCTCAGCGGACGTGGCTCCAGCACCTATTCCTGCTCATCGTAGCACTCCATGTTCTAATCCCCCAGCTGCCATTGCAGTGCAGGTTGTCTCCCCTCCTGGGACCTCTTTTTTGATACCCTCCACTATTGACATTGCTCATAGCAAGCGCCTTCGGAAGGATGAAGCAGTAGTGATTCTTCAGCAAAAAACAGAGCCCCTGCCATTCAAGCTCCTAGAGTAGCAGTGGACAGATGATCTCTTTGAACCCTGCCTCATCTCTGAGGAAACGCATGACTCCAAAGGCGCAGAAGCTAGTTCTTGAGCTCTGCATTTCTGGTTTTTTCTTTATGTCTTTTTGTACACTCTGGCTTGCCCAAAGTTATAGTCATAGTATTTTACTGTCTTTCATGCTCGATAGATATCCAGTTTATCTCCATAAGTTTGGTTACAATGGTTTGTTTTGTAAAGATGGCACCTTGAACAAGGCCAATCTGAATTATCTGGATTTTCCTATGGACTGTAACATTTTTGTACTATAATATAAATTTCCCATGCAGATTACAAAAAAAAAAGGATACTCATAATTATATCCTTACTTTTGTCCATAACTGCGTTCATTAGAGTTGGGAAGATTAAATTTTCTCTCGAGCTATGTTCTTTGACCGTCCTAGTCCCCTTTTGAAAGTACCATGTATCATTATATAGGGGTGTGTCCTTGTGATTTTCCTTCATAAGAAAAGGTAAATGTTGATTAAAACATATTCTTAGTAAAGCAATTTTTTATACTTGGACATGTTGTCGTTCCATATGAGGAAGGGCCTTCAAATTCTCAATCGTTCTTAATCTTTGAAACACTTGAACTTTGATTCTTCTTAATCTTTAAAAGACACGAATTTTGATTGGCATTGGATAGTTTATAAAGAGGCTAGGTAGTTGTAGCCTTTTCAAATTGGGCTTATTGTATAGTTTATAAAGAGGCCAGGTAGTTGTAGCCTTTTCAAATTGGGCCTATGGTAAGGAGAGTTTCGTAAAGATTTATGGTTACCAGGTTTATCTAGGGTAGCATTATGACAAAAATGATGTCAATATTTTCTATTTCCTTGGGTATGTAGTATACGAGTATAGATCCATCTATTAAGTTTGGAGAGGCATCCAATTTATTGAGGTGTATTTTTTTTTAATCTTGAAGTCAAGAAGGTTGATTTCTCACTTGCTTGATAGAGTGTTGAAGTTTTAATTTTTTATTTTATAGATGGACATGAATTTTTTTAATTACTTTTCATAAATTTATTTTATGAGTTGGCATGGATTTTTTTGATTATTTTTCATAATTTTTTTATTTTATAAGATGACATGAATTTTTTTAATTACTTTATAAAGAAAATTTGAATAAGGAGAAAAAATGTCGGCTTAATAATAATAAAAAAAATAAAATAAAATAAAATAAATGCAAAGGAAGGGTTTGCACCTCAATAGATTTGATCCCTCTCGAGGCTTGGTAGAGCCACTTTTAAGATGGATATATGCTGGTTTTAATTACAATCTCTTTCTTTCCTTCATTCTTAATTTATAGAAGAGACTGATTCGATGTGATGAACCTGCAATAATTAATTAATGCAAATACACGAGATATCAGAAATAATAGAACATAATCACTTTTATATTGATCACGGGCCACTCCGAGGGGGCAACCTTCTTTGAGCAAGCTCAATACAATTAACTTCACGGTGCCTTCAATGACCTCAACACACACTTATATACTAAGTCTATGCCCAATATTATGAGTCAAAACCATGTGACATATAATACTATGGGACGACTTACAAAGCATATGCGTCCAATACTATGGGTCAATACTATGGGCTAATATAAACTATGGATCAACAAATACTATGGGATGACTTACAAAGAATATGCGTCCAACAACAATATGCTAACATAGTAAAGAGAAGGGTTGACATAGGTTCCTAACATCCCCTCTCCCTTAGAAAAATCTTTGTCCTCAAAGCTTTGGTTGGAGAAATTGCTGCAGAATCTGAAGGAGTGGTTCCCCGGTAGCATCCTCGGGTTGCATTTTAGGCCACTGACGCCTTTGGAGTGTTAAGGAGGATTGCTGGGAAGGTTGTAGATGAAGAAGAACCCTATCAGCTGCATGGAAAATGCACTCAGAACGGTGCTGATCGGCTTGTTGTTTCAGGTGAATTCTGGCCATGTGAAGATTGTCCTGCAGAATGAGAAGAATCTGATCATGGTTTCGAAGAACCGAGTCAATTTCCTGAACTGGGGAGCTGCTAAGGGTGTATGGAAGAAGAACTAGTGGTGTTTTTCCATAGACTGCTTCATATGGTGTCCTTTGAGATGTGGTATTGTAACACCAGAGCGCTGTTAGGAAATCCATAGAAATAGTTGGCCAAAGCTGTGTAGGGATGGGAAAGGGTTTGAGCAATCCCGAAAGGAGTGTCGTTTCACCCTTGTTAACTTGGAAAGTATCATCGTCAGCCACCATATGTTGAATTTTCATTTTTAGTCATTGCCAAAAGAAATTACATTGTTTCCGGTCATACATTTTGCAGAACCCAAAGTGCCCTGTTGATGAAGAAGCATGGAGTTCATAGAAGAGAGAGCCCCGTTGAACATATTGCAACCACTTTGGAACAAGCAGAGAAAGAGCTGTAAGAGAAACTGGGTCATCAATTGTGCAAGAAGGAGAATCTTCCACCATATTGTCCTTACCCTTCTTGTAAGTGATCACATAGGGATAATGCATGAGTTGGATAACCCATTTCAGGTGTGTTGGGGAGGAGACCCATTGTTCCAAAAAAATTTCCAGATTCGGGAGATCAGTCTTGATGCAAAAATAATTCCCTTATAGGTATGGCTGCCACTTCTGTACTGCATGCAAAATAGCCATCATGTCCTGCTGAGAGGTAGATGTGGCTAAATTCTTACCGGAAAGGTCTCTTGAAGGTAGCAAGCGCATTGGTTCAGCAAAGATACCTGCATATCTATCCAAGGAAGTAGTGGAGACTGTTGATGGGTGCATCTGAATCGAATTGAGCTGAGCGATGACACCATGTGAATTCTTCTTAAGGATTTTTTCCAGGCGATGTGAACTGATGATGCAGAGAGACCCTGGTTGTAAGCCCATAAATTTGTGTTGTGCCCCGTTGACTTTAAACTGCATCCAAAGTTCAGCAAAATCCCATAAGATGGGGCCAAGTGTGTGTAACCATTGAACGCCCAAAACCACATCACATCCACCTAAGGACAAGGAAAACATGTCAGAGCGTAGGTTATAATATTCCATAGAGATACGCACATTGTGACACTTCCCCTTGAAAGGTAAGGTGCCCCCATTGGCAACCATGACTTCAAAGTTGCAGCAAGGATGGACAAAACAATCAGCCTGTTTAGCAATCCGAGGGTCAATGAAGTTATGAGTGCTACCAGAATCAATGAGTATGGTAAGAGGGAGCTTCTTGAAGTATCCCCTGACTCGCATTGTTTGTGGGGTGGTGACACCGGTTACAGCATGGAGAGAGATCTCGGGTGGGTCATCCTGAGATGGGGTGTCAACAGGCGGGTGTTGAATGTCGACCTGATCATCTACTGTATCTGTAGCTTCTTCACCAAGTTCTAAGGCAGGCAGAGAATCCACATCCAAGAGATAGAGCTTTTGTTGAACACATCTATGTCCCCGAGTGAATTTCTCATCACAATTATAGCAAAGCCCTTTTTCTCGACGTGCTTGCATTTCTATTTCAGACAAATGCTTGATAGGAGTCGGTTGAGGAGAAGGCGTGATGGTAGGTCGTTGGGAACCCATATTTATGAAGGGAACAAAGGTGGGTTTGGAGCGTTGTTGAGCTGTGATCTTGTCCTCAGCCAGCTTAGCCAACCCTAGGACTTCCATCATTGTGTTGGGACAAAACATTTTGACCTCTGAGCGGATTTCATCCTTGAGACCACTGATAAAACAACTCCTGTAGAATTCATCAGACAATCCTTCTGTGTGATTGGCCAATTTCTCAAATTCTGTCTGATACTCTCTCACTGTGCCAATTTGGTGAAGTTTAGTGAGTGATCCTTTGAAATCATCAAAAGCACTAGGACCAAATCGTGGCAAAATGAGTTGGCAAAAATCTGTCCAGTTTGGCTCGGGATGAGCTTTGATGTACCAACGGTACCATTGAAGGGCTTCCTGTTCCAAATGAAAAGATGCTAGTGGAACTTTCTGGACATCAAAAGTATTATGCAGACTGAAATATTTTTCTGCTCGGTATATCCATCCAGTCGGATCATTACCATTGAAGCAAGGAAAATCAAGCTTCGGCCCACGAAAATTGTTGGAAGAAGAGAACCCGGTGGCTGCAAAAGATTCTGGCTGTCGGTTATTGTTCATGGCTGAATGCTGAAGATGGAGGCTGAGAAATTTTTCATCCAGATCTTGGAGTTTGGTTTGGATGGCTGCAAGTGCTTCCTCCATGGTGTTTGCTCCTGCACAGGTGACAACCATCACCAGGTTTTTTTTTTGGTGGAATGGGTAGAAAAACACAAACAGAATCTGATTTAGTAAAGGAAAATTTGGATTGGGGAAACAATCTGATGGGTAATTGGGGTTTGACTAGATTTTGGACACTGTCGAAAGGACAAGAAAGCAAAAAGGGGGATTTCAGAAACGGGGTGATAGAATGAGAAAATTTGGCAGAGAGGGACAAAGAAGAAGAATTCAGAAAGGAATTTTGTGGTAAAATTTGAAGGTGATTGGGTGAAATCTGAGGAAGTTATGGCAAACCCTAAAAATAGACAAATGTGGGATTTCGGGCTTTGGGAAGGGGAATTCGGGATAGGGTCCTCAAGAATGAAAGATGCAGAATGGAATGACAGGGGTTCCCCTAAAATTTCAAGGGAAATAGAGTGATCCACAACAGATGGATCTGCAACGGCGTGGAAGGGATCCGCAACAGATGGATCTGCAATGGCGAGGAAGGGATCGAAAACGGCTAGATCTGAAACGGTGACTGGATCTGGAATGACTTTCAGAATAGATCTGAAATGGCTGGATCTAAAGCGGAAGTGATCGAAAACAGTTCAACTGAAAATAGATATGGACCCCAGGTATGTGCGGCTTCCTAATAGTTCGGGGGTTTCACTCGGCCACCAATGTTGTCTGACGGCTTGCGTATTGGGGCAATACCCTTCACTCCACTGCTCAGGTAAAACTGATAACCGCTTTGCCACAAACGACAGCTCTTGGTTTACCTCACGGGTGGGAACTAGTCAATCAGGTAGGGGTCGTTGCCCTTTTCGCTGGCAGGTCCTCTCAATGGGCCAGCTACTTCGGGGTTCCTGTGGTACTCCTCACAATGAGTTTTAGGGCATATGCCCAAGTACTTCTCACAGTTAAGCGGATAAGGATTATTCCCAAATCCAAACCTGCAACAGATGCAAAAAAAAATTTTTGGCAGAAATTTCACCTAGCGAGCCCAAGAAAGTGCTCTAATACCAGATGTGAAGAACTTGCAATAATTAATTAACGCAAATACATGAGATATCAGAATAATAGAACTCAGAATCACTTTTATATTGATCACGGGCCACTTCGAGGGGGCAACCTCCTTTGAGCAAGCTCAATACAATTAACTTCATGGTGCCTTCAATGACCTCAACACACACTTATATACTAAGTCTATGCCCAATATTATGAGTCAAAACCATGGGACATATAATACTACGGGACGACTTACAAAGCATATGCGTCCAATACTATGGGCTAATATAAACTACGGATAAACAAATACTACAAGACGACTTACAAAGCATATGCGTCCAACAACAATATACTAACATAGTAAAGAGAAGGGTTGACATAGGTTCCTAACAAGAGCAGAGGGGATTGAGTCCAAAAAGAAGTTAGAAGTTTTGGAATTAGAAAAGAATAAGATGACCCAGGAAATGATGAATTTAGAAAATGAAAGAGATGGGCTACATGTTCAGGTAGTCATAATGGAGGGAGAGAGAGAGAACACCCTCAAGCCCGCCTGAATGAGCTTGAGACACAGAAAATACAATTGAGTCAATAGGAAGATTCACTGCGCATTGAAAAGAAAAATTTGGAATCACAGATAGATCCAATGAAGAATGAGCAGGAGGAACTGAGATCAAAGATTGAAGAAATGAACAATGAGAATAGTATCCTGAAAGAACAAATAGAAATTGCTCAAAGGAAAAAAAAAGATATGTCACATTTCCATGCCTATGCTAGGAAGCTACACGAGCAAATCCATAATGTGCATAAATTATTAATTGATGTAGTTTACAAAATAAAGGAGATAGTGGATAGACATAAGGAAGTCTCTAAAAACGCTGTAGCTATAAAACATAAAATTCTTGATACATATAATAAGGTGAAGAGGATTCTGGAATGGAAAAAGAAGAATTCTAATTTTCAAGATTTTTTATCACGAAGACATTGGAAAAGCACATACTAGATATATCAGTTTTGGAAAGGTGTAGAGTAGCAGTGATCAAGATACAAGAGGATACACCTAAAATTATACAAAGATGTGAAGCTGTGTATACAGGTATCCATAAAGCTTATCGTAAGTGCAATGTTTCAATTGCTCAAAGCATGAATGATTTCCAAATTAAAGAAGAACAGTTGAAAGAACTAAAAGACAGAATGGAAGAGGACTTGGAATATGTAAATAAATTGGATGCACTAAACGAAGAGGATCTACAACATTACATTGGGCAAGCAATTGTAGCCGCTTATGTAATGGAAGATAGTCATAAAGTGGCTGTCAACTCATTAAATACTATGAGGAAAGATTTAGTGGGACATGAAATTTCTCTAAAGTTATTAGAACCTCAATATTTTAATGTAATATTGATGAGGCAAATGCATGGGATACGTACCTATCTAGTTTAGAGGACCCACCAGCTAGGCAATAAATTTTGTAAATATTTCTTTAGTTTTGTACTCACAAAAGACAAACCCGAGGATCTCCAGACTCAAAGAAGTTGAAGTGATAGGTCACAAAATGACAATTTTGTTGTAATTTAAATAGACAAGAGAGGGATGTAAAGAGGGTTTTTTGCTGGTGCAATAGAGACTTGAACATTATGTATGAGAACTAATTTTCTGCTAATGGGAAAATATTGCACTGGATTTTGTATGGAATGTTGTGAATATTTAGATCAGAATTACTTTTTTTTTTTATGTTTCATTTATACTGTGAGATTTTTCCAATTTTATTGAACTATTTCAATATAATGAATGGTTTCATGTTTAAATGTGCAAATGTTCATGTGTTACAGAGTAATAAATTGTTTTAACTAAAATTAGAGTTATCTTTGGTATCTTATTTACTGTGAATAAATGTTCATGTGTTACAGAGTAATAAATTGTTTTAATTAAAATTAGAGTTATCTTTGGTATCTTATTTAATTCAACTCCTTGCAAGGATAGGATAGTTAATTTAGTTTAGGAGTAAATATTGATAAGGTAGTAGAGATAAGACATAAGGTAAGAACCTACCCATCTGCCTGTCAATAATAGACTAAATGCATTAATTATATTAGAAGCATTTGCATTTTCATACCTTTAAAACTTAAAAGATTCCAAACATGGAATGATCTAATTGGGATTGTTCATTGGGGAGAATCCGTACTGTTGATGCTAGGATTTTCTGGGCATCAACATGTTCCTATATTTCCCAACCTCAATACTCACCTACATCCATTTCTTTTTCCTTCAAATCCACAACTCCAGTTCCAAATTCAAAGTTCTAGATTATACAAAATATGATTATTGATAGTAGTATAACTATCATGAAGGAGGGCTCTACATAATGTAGAAATCTCATACTTTTATATAGAAAAACAGTTCCTTAACTTAAGTTTTTAAATTCTTACTGGAAGTGGTCAATTTCACAATGTCCACAAAAAACCCACCTTGAAACTAAAATGTAATGTCTATATTTGCAGTAAACATAAAATCTATTTTAACGAGCCCGTCATCAAACTATTTGCCAAGTTCATTTGGCTCGCAACTGATCAATTCTCTACGGAATTCATTTGTGATTAAAGGGATGAGCAAATGTTGAGTCGCTTAAGCTCAACATAAACATATTCACAATCTTAAGACTAGAGCCATTGAGATTTTTTATTGACAATTCAATAAAAATATTTACACAAAGAATATTGTCATTTGGATTTTAGTTTAGTTATTCATATTTTTTCTTAAAACAAATTAATTAAAGAATAATTCATTTATAACAATTACAACAAACAAATCAAAAAATAATTCATTTTTAACCAACCACACTTTTATAAATTTATACATTGTGTTTCTACATAAACGCTCAAAATCATATACACTATTCTAGAATGACATAATACTGTTATTTATTGTTGAAAATGTTAGTCTCAAAACCAAAATGACAACATAAGGTGTCCTTGTAGGTTTAATTCAATGATATAGCCCAAGCCCATCAAGTGGTTAAAAAGTCAAAGTGAGGAAAAATCTTGATCATCTATTGTGTTATTTTGTTTAAGATGAAGAACACAACTTCTTCAATTTATAGAAAAAACGAACACTACCTTGATGACTGGGGCATTATCACGCATTTGAAAGAAAACCAATTCAAAGCTTAAATAGACAGAATTTTACAATTGTGAGGAGTCAAAAAAATATGATATGCAAGAATTCTGTAACGAACTACAAATGTCATTGCAAATGACATCAAATATGTTTACACTGTAGACTTATGGATAAACATAGTATTATTTAAAACCAATGAAGTGGAGGATAGATACCATCTTAGACCTAACAACAAGGGGAAGATAAAATTAAGGATGCCTTAGAATTAAGGTGTGTATAGATTAGGATGTAAATGGAGTAAGTAAGCTTCATAAGAAAATATAGTTCATTACTTTTCTTTCATCAATATTATTTTTGAAATTAGATGGTGAACTCCAACTATGTTTTTAATTAAGATTCCAATATACATGGATAAGCTTGAGCCAAAATTGGAAACATTGTCATTTGCATCCTCACCTTGAGTCTTGTTGCTTGTCCATTAATCATGTGGGTATTGTAGAAATCACAAAACTCAAAAGAGTCATTGCAGAAAATAAGCAATTAATCAACACGCTACAAATGACTCTCAAAAGGATTGTACTCAGACGAGCACATTATCATCAGTGACTATAAACGAAGATTACAATCAATCCGAAACATATAATTATTTGGTTTAATGTGGATATTTAATAACCATTAGATTGAAATTGTATGAGAAATGATATTGTCTTTAATCAAATCCTTTTTATTTTTCCATTGACTGAGAAGTTTAAGAAAGTGGAATAGTAAACATCGGCCATCTGCTCTAGTTTCTCACCCTATAGAAAATAAAAATAAAAAACAATCAAAGCTGATGACTACTTCACGCTGTAAGATACCAGTGACTTCAATATTGGATAAAGCACTGTTGAACAAATAACTCACCTTACGGCAAATCGCATTTGAAGCTCAATCTAGAAAATTGCTAACCAATTACAGTTTCTTCATTGAGCTCATCATCATCTAGAACTTGTAATGGACTAAAGAAATTAAAGAAGCATTCACATTGTCCAGTCTTTGTCATGGGATTGGTATATTTGGCTCCATTCTTTGGATTCTTCTTCATAAACTTTTGTGTTTTATTCAAAATTGAAAAACTACAAAACTGACTATGACAGTGTCAGTTAGAGGTGTGAATTCTGTAGGAAACCCGTGAATGGGATCGGGACCTGCGCAACGCGAAATCAAACCTATGAGTTTCTATAGGCTTCTAAAACTCCCATAAATCAGAGGTTTGTGGACATGTCTTCACATAGGGGGAAATGATAGGAAACTTCACTATTTTCCATGAAATTCGCGATTTATGTTCCAAAGGCTTATGAAATGTATATGAAACTTCTTAAAGACATTAATTACCATCCATACATCATAAAAATCAAATATATGAGCTGATACTTGAGTCGAAATAAAGCAACTTCAATATTTCATAACGAGATATGAGGAAAATGGCACCGTTTACACATTGTTTGGTATTTTGACATAGTTTCAAGTGGTATTTTGACCTGAGGATATTATGAGAAGAACATTAAGAGTAAATAAATAATATTAAAAATAAATGGGGCCACAATATCTCCCCCAAATAGATCAACATCTCACCAAGTGCGCCCTTCCTCCAAGAGCCAAAATATGAAGAGAAAAGTGAGAAAGGTGTGGAAGCAAGTTGAGAATGAGAATGTCACGAGCAACCTTGTAGATTCAAACTACAAAAAATGACTCCATTTTAGCTCCAAATTAAAGGTCTGAATGGCCTCTCCAATTTCCATTTAGGATAGGAATCGTTCACCCTCGAAATTGGTACTAAGGCAAGTAGAGAAAACACTCCACAAGCATGGACAAGCTATGCTCTCTAATATGAAAAATGAGAAATGATCAAAATCCACTCTCCTTCTTTGTTATTTACTTTTATAAACTTCCAAAGGCCTCCTTGGGTTGAATTCCTTCGAAAAGACTCATGCCAAATCAAGTTGGAAAGAGATTCCAATGTGTGCCGCTTGTCCAACAATTCCTAGTCTCCATCTTCCCTCATTTCGAATGGGTGTCTCTTTGGCTTCCCTAAATCCCTTGTGCACCTTCTTGGAGGCTAGTTTTATCCCTGACATGTCATATATGTCAGATGTCAGCATTCAGGTCTGATTTGTGTCATAGGTGTCATATCATCTTCATCATTGTTGTCATAGAGCTAGGGAGTCTAGCCCAAGTGTCCCACTAGATCCAAAATTCCTCTTCCTCTTCCATGGGAGTTACTCTTCCTCTACATTTCAACCTCATTGATTTGTTCCAAGTATTATTCCCTTCCAAATACTCCAAGAACATTGGAATCCACCTTGGATTCGAATGGGTGAGAGTGGAATGCCATGTGTCATGGGGAATCTAGCTTTGTGTGGGTCCCACACCACCAATGTGTCTCCATGACCAAGTTCCACCTTATTTTCCTATCATAAATATTTATTTAACCCATTTTAATACATTTATTTCAGGCTAATTTCAATTTGGGGTTTATTAGTCTCCTTATTCCAAATCTAATGTTTCCACCCGAACCTAGGAAACTAGTAGATTGGTGGAATTTTCTCTTCTTGAGATTTATTTGAATGGGGACATTATAGTCCTCCCCACCCAAGATAGCTTTCCCTCAAGAAATTCCAAATTAGGATCCTGCAAAGATTTTTCCTCCTCGCATGTGGCATCCTCACTTGTCAAATCTTTCCATTGTACCAAATACTCCATTATGGTTTTATTCCTCAATTTCCTTTCTCTTTCCTTCAAATTTTTTTTTCTGGAATATGTATGATTTGTACTTCATCATCTAATGGCGGGAGGGTTTCTGAAACAAATATTTTTTGACCAATATCCTTCTTGAGGCATGAAACATGAAATACATTGTGGATTTTTCTCCCTTCCGGAAGTTCGAACTCATAGGCCACCTCCCCAATTTTTCGAACTACCTTATATGGACCATAATATCTTGTTTTGATATTTTATGATCCTTTCACTTTCAAGGATGTTTGTTTATATGGTTGTAGCCTCAAATAGACCAAATCATCCACTTGACAAGTTATTTCCACCCTATGTTGATCCACATACTGTTTCTATTGATTTTGGGCAACCTAGAAATTGCCTTTTAGAAGTTTCAAAATCTCTTGACTTTCCTCCACCCAATCCTTTGCTTTCGGGGCTCTACTATAACCAAAGATGTGTTAAAAAAATGTGAGTGCTTACTAACCATAAAGTTCTTTGAAATTAGACATGCCAATGGACATATGGAAAGTAGAGTTGTAGCAAAAGTCACCCAAATGTAGCCATTTCACCCATGTTTTTTGCTGCTTACCAACATAGTTCATCAAGTACCCCTCTAGCCAATGATTCACTCTTTCTGTTTGGCCATCAGTTTGAGGATGGTAGATTGTGCTTGGAGTCAATTGAGTGCCAACCAACTTGAAAAGTTCTTTCCAAAAGGCGCTCATAAATCTGCTATCTATATCACTCACAATGTTCTTGGGAAGTCCATGCAATCCGAAAATTTATCTAAAGAATAGATCAGACACTTTTACAGCAGTAAAAGATGATATAAGAACAAAGAAATGAGAAAATTTGGTGATTCTATCCACCACAACATAAATGCAATCCTTACCCAAAGCCTTGGGCAAATCCGTGATGAAATCCATGGAGATACTTTCCCATTTTTGTTGTGGAATGGGAAATGGTTGCAATAGACCGGCATGATGTGTATGTTCATATTTTTTTTGCTGACATAAATTGCATTCATTCACATATTTTAGAACATCTTCTTTCATCCCTTTCCAAAAGAACCTTTCTATTAAAGGAGAATCATGAGCTTGCTTCAAAATCTTGTGCTTGAGATTCGAACCATGAACTTAGTATATTCTATACTTATAGTATATTATACCATCCAAAACCTTGTACCTATAGTAACCTTTGACCCTATCTAACACATCACAAGCAAAACTATCTTTGGCACCTTCAACTATTAGCATCTTTTTCCAATCTTTAGAAATGTCCATAAGAGAAAGTGATGGTATTCTATATAATGCATCTACTACAATATTATTCTTCCCCTTAACATATTCAATGTCAAAATAAAATCTTGGACTTTGCTTACCCACCTTTTTTTTTCCTTTCATTGAGGTCCTTTTGTGTGAGAAAATGCTTCAAACTATTATGATAAGTTTTGACCAAAAACTTGTTTCCCACCAAGTATTGTCTAAACTTGGCCAAGGAATGCATGATGGATAATATTTATTTGTCATAAATGGATTAGAGCTTCTCATGTGGCTGCAAATTTCCACTCTCAAAAGCTATGGGATTTTGATTTTGCTTTAGGACCGCCCCTATCCCTTCTTTTGATGCATTACATTCCAAGACAAATGGTTTAGAAAAATCAGGTAATGCAAGTACGAGACAACTACTCATTACCTCTTTTATTATTTGGAAATCCTTTTAATCCTCTTCATCCCACTTGAAAGCATCCTTCTTGGTCAAATAAGTAAATGGAGCAGTCAATTTAGGGAACCCTTTCACAAATTTTCTAGAGTAAGTGCATATTCCAATGAAGCCTCTCAATGCTGTGATGTTTTTGGGTGATGGCCATTCAAGAATAGATCTTATTTTTTCCAAGTGAACCTTCACACTTGGACAACTTAGCAAACAAATATTGTTCGTGCAAAATTTTCAAGACAAATTCTAGATGGTGCAAGTGTTCCTCCCATGTTTTGGTGTAAATTAAAATGTGATCAAAGAAAACCAAAAGGAACTTACAGAGATGTTTGAAAAATATTTGATTCATGCATGATTTAAATGTGGTTGGATCATTGGTCAAGCCAAAGGGCATGACAAGAAACTCAAAATGGCCATAGTGACATCTGAAAGTTGTTTTCTGCACATCCTGCTCCTTCATTCGAATTTGATGGTAACTAGATCTAAGATCAATTTTTTAGAAGAATTTTTCTCCATGTAGCTCATTGTTGAAGCCTCGGATGTGTAGGTTGATGGAATGGGTTCCAAGGATAACAACAGAGGGTGAAAACACAGACTGAAAGGCTTCAAAATGTTCTATGCAAGAACAATTCTATCCCCGGCTTGTTTGGTGTAGTTAACTCCCATGGAACAAAGGCCTCCGCTGGCACTTATGGGTTTTCATCCTGAAAGGATCAGTCTTCCCGTGAGGGAAGATTAAAGTGTTCTAACTCTAAAAATGATCTAAACCTCGAAAAACTATAACTTAAAGGAAATATAAACTAAGTCAGATCTAATCTAAAGGAAGTGTATTGTTTGTATGCAAGATAACTTGGTTTGCATTTTAATAAGTGATTTCACTAGCTTAACAGAAATGTAAAATTGGACCTTTACTCATAACTTCAAAATACAATCAGGCAATGAAAATTATTGATAATAGTTTAAAGGTTAAGCATGCACAATGTTATCCTGTTGCTCTTATGTTAATTGAAAAATTAACATGAACTTAATAATTTCTGTGACTAATTTGCAGGAATAGATAAAGATTTTACTTAAATAAATTCAATTAAAACATAAATACACAAACATCATGAATTAAGACAAATCCAAATCATAGATCAATGCATTAATGATTGGCTCAAAATCAACAGTATTCATTGATAATTAAGGTGAAGAAACTTGATATCATCAAAGAAATTTGATAACATAAACAAATAAGATGCCAAAATAAACTAACTTTGATTCATTGGTCTGCAAAAAATTACAAGATCACAAGTGAAACAACGTTTCTCGAGTCCTTCTCTGGCGATTATATCTCTCCTTTACCCATGAGACCTCTACCCTTTAATTAATAATTACAAAATGGTTACAAATGATAGCCATCCCATGAAAACAGGGATTACAAAACCAATTAATCTAAGGATAACCAAAGGCTGCTTGCCACTTGGTTTTAATTTCCAACAATTCATCAACATCAAGATAGATATGTGATTCAAGCCACAGCTGGGTATCACATGTGATGATCTCTATCTCATTTTTAGATAATTTATTCCAAGTACGCAGATAGATGTGGATCTTGCCTTCCAGGATGATCGACTGTTTGATGAACTGATCCAAATCAACAATCTGGATGTGCTCGGGCTGTTTGATATTTTCTTTGACCTCCTCGCACCTGCTCTCAACTGGATGGATCATTGACTTAGGTGGACAAGCATCCTCTATGATATCCATCGTAGGAAACTTAAGCGTTTCCATGATTCCATCTACAACATACAACCTCCTCCCACAAATAGCTTTTTCCTTAGTTATTGTTTCATCTACCATGTCAAGAACATTCTGCCAGGAATTGAGGGAAGTTATGACTTTCCTCAACTGAAAACTGTTTAACACTGGAATGTCATCTAGCCTAGTTTGGATATACCTTTGCCAATCGACAATGTCGTCGATGGTCTTAGAAGCTTGTTGTCTTTTCTCCAACTGTTGGTTAAAGATGACAAACATATTTTCAAAAGCATTACTAGTCTCCTGAATTTCATTCAGGGCATTAAACAGTTCAGCTAGGAGCTTGTGATGCTCCTCATTCACCTGATTGGCCAAGTCTTTAAACTCTTGTTGAGTGAACTTAGAAAAGGAATAGGAGGCTGCACTTGTAGTTGCATCCTTTAGCTGTTGTTCAAGAACAACTATCTTTTCAACGCCGGCAGTATCCAAAGCTTCAGTATCTTGCAATTGAATTTGAAGAGAAGCATTCTGTTCTTGAAGGTCTTTAAACTTATCTTCAAATTCTTTTCTCAGTTCATGAATATCAGCTTCATGTTCTTCATTAGCCTTAACCAACTGCTCTTGAAGGTTCTTGAGCTCTTTCTTCTTGACATCAATTTCTTTATTTAGCGTGATCACTGAATCAAAATTGGCACCTGCACAATCACCCATGGCAACAACAGTCTCCAGTTCTTCTTGTTGTATGTCATCTGATTTCTTGGCCCAAATGATATGATTAGGAAAAGGGCCCTGCATCATATCCCTATCTATGTCTCTCTTATTACCTTTCTTCACCACTTCCTTAGCCCTTTTTCTATAGAAATAATCTCCAAGGGAGGTTACAATATCTTCTTCATAAGCAGCTACCAATTCAATAGATGCTGAAGCCACATCTCATGTTGCCACTAATGGGGTTGTTTGAGTAACAGTGGAGACAGGTATTGTCAAAGTGATCTAAGAAGTGGTCAAACTTGAAGGGACAACTACAGGGACTGAGGGGACTGAGTTTAGAGTAGGGATTGAAGCAGAAACTTCAGGAAGCGAAATGGATGCATCAGCAACTGATGGTTGAGAAGGAACAACTGGGATTTGGACATCATTGGCTGGTGATGATGAAGTAGATGATGGTGATTGTAAAGAGACAGTTGAAGACTGGATCTCTGCAACTATTGATGGTGAAATGGGAAATGGAGCTGACGGGGTTGGAAATGGAGCAGTGATGGAGGTTAGTGCATCAAATAGATGGCATATGGTTGGTGGTGGTGGTACCCCAGAAGATAGAGTGGAAAGAGCTTGAATGGATGAAAGTAGGAGTGTTGAAGTTGTGGTATCAACAACAGTGGTTTTTTAACGAAATTGTTGATCTGGGACATGATCATCCATGACTATTGGATCCAACAAATCTGCCATTACTTGAGAACTTTCAGTTACTTCCTGCACAACAATCACAGAAGGAAGTGTTTCATCTTCCACATCACTGTATGCAATATTAAGACTAGGAATTTGAGAGGTATAAGTTTGAATCTTCTTCCTTTTACTTGGTTTACTCACAACAATCACTTGAACATCACTAATCAGGTTGGCTGTAACAACCACTTGGACATTAGTAGTGGGTTTGGGTACTGCAGCCACTTGGGTGTCTAGCACCGAAGTCATCTGTGCTAATTTGTACTTCAATTGCTGAGATGTCTGCATTAACACATTTAACTCTGCAGCAGTTTTCAACTTCAGAGGATCATCCATAAGGCCCTTTCCTTTATCTCCATCCGGGTAGGTCAACATGAATGGAGCACTTACGTTCTGTGCCTCCCTTTCTTCCCTATCTTTCCTTGTTTGCTCTTCAAGCCTGAGTTCCATTTTTCTATAGCTCAAAACCTTGGTTTTAAGCTCTTGTTGATATTGAAGGATAGGGCTTTGCTCTTCTTTGCTTTTGGATCTTACTAGGAATTCAAAGAAAACATTAACTCACTGATAAATGCAGTCATTAGGAATATCCTAATGTGTATAGCAATCTTCGTCTTCGTATGCTTCTATTTGGAGTGAGCATCTAGAAATACTTTTAGGGTCATGCATTCTTTTGGGAGCATATCCCAATTTCAAAGCAGCAATCCCGTCTCCCAACACCGCAACCCAAGTTGAAGTTGGGATAACCAAAGCCCCAAGGTTTAAAGGGAAATTAGGCCATCCCTTGCTTTTAGGTCCAGTGAGCTTAAGGTAGACACCATTTGTAACAGTCGGATAAGATATCTCCTCAAGTAATAGACTATCAGGGACAAATCTTGGTAGCAAATGTACTATAATGCTTCCCCAGACCCTGATGTTAGCAAAGGCTTCCCCCACATACCAGTCACCTAATGTAAGGATGAGAGTTCTGGCATCTGGAGAAAAGGCAGGGGCATCTTCCCTGAAAATATGCTGGTAAATCACACCAAAGAAATGGTCGCAGATGTCATAGAGAAAAGGAATAAAATTGCTTTCCCATAAGGCTGAGCAATAAATATGAATAGGGGGTGAGGACAAGGTCCAGCTCCACACCATGGTGGGATACTGAAATTCTGTGCAGAAAACATCAGTTACATAAGCTGACAAAAAGAAGTGTGGCTTCCTTGTTGTCGGTGTTTTATGATATTTTTCAATGGCTGTCTTTAGTTCAACTGAAAAAATTGAGGCCCAGGGGAATGACACTCTTGTTGTAAGAAAATGGTGGGCTACAGGTGCCCATTTAGCCTTAAATATTGAACAATTTGGGAGACCATAAATTCTACATAGCATGGCTTCCAAGAGAGAATAAGGCTCCTTGACCCAAGAAATTGGGTATCAATTATCATCCCTGAGCATGAAATTTTCCGGTCTGTGCATCCAAGACTTCAACATTTCATTGAAATTATACCTAGTCTTTGCTAAGTCTAGAACAACATTAAGGGGTTGAACAACTGGTTTTAAGGCATAAGCTCTGATAAAAACCTCAGGGCGAAAAGCATCCTGTTGAGACCCTGCGCTATCATTGAAAGAGCGGCATTTAGGATTGGCGTGGTCTATAATCCACTTAACTGCATCAGTGTGGGGAAGGATAGCGGGTCTGGCAGCTATAACATGGAGCTGTGAATCCCTAATATTTTCATAGACGGGGAAGTCACTCTAAATATCAATTAGGTCGTCATTGTCAAAGATGGAGTAAATTTTGGACCAATCAATTTGGTATGTCTCAGAAACCCTATCGCTAGTGTCGACAAGGATGACAAAGTTTGGGTCTTTGTTCAAAACATCTTTCTAAGCAGTTTTGGAGCGAGTGTTGCGAGACATGTTTGAAAATATGGAAATATCTGATGAATAAATAAACACAAATAAAAAATAACTCAAAATAGAAAAAATTGTGAACAATTGAATAAGAAAGTGACACGAAACCAACCTATGCAAGCTGAAAAAATGGTGAAAACGACCGCTGGTAAAAACTTAGAGTAAAATCCACACAACAGGTAATTTTCGAAAATGAAAAATGATAAAAGAAAACATAAAAAATTAACATATTTATTAATTTCGTTGAGCAAGATCTGAGCCGTAGGATTAAGACAGATCAACGGTCGAGATATGATCCTGAGGAAACATATGTATTTTATGTAGGGAAACCGAGGAAACAAATGGTCATCTATTTATTAATTGTTGTTTCAATCAACAATTGTGGAAGGAGATTGAGTCTCAGGAAAAGGTTCCTCATCTTTGGTCTCATGAAAATGCATTATATTGTTTGGCACATTTTTTTAATCATAAGGAATTAAAATAGTTTAGGGTACTACCTTATGATATGGTCAATTGGGCCATTTGGTTAGCACGTAACCAAGCCCTCTTTGAAGAAAAATTGCCACCAATATTCCATCTCTTTGTTCAGGTAATTTATCTCTTTCATAATTACTAGTAGTTTGGAAGTAAAAAAAAGGAGACAATAGTTGTTCCTTTGCAAATTCTCAAGGAGAATCCTTGGTTTTTTTTGATGGGGCAAGCCAAGGACATCAAAATCTATGTGTATTTGAATTTGTAATACACTTATCAGAGGATCATTATGTTCTTGACAGAGATGCTTTGTGTCCAAGATTGAATAATTGGTAAGATATTTCAACATTATTTCATATGTTCCTTACATCAATAGATTTTGACCTAAGTTAGCTATAGGTGTTTGGTGATTCAAGTTTTGTCATAAATTGGATGAGAGGCTTGATGCAAACAATGAATCTAAACCTTACCCAACTAACAAATCATCTCAAATAAATTAGTGGAACTTTCCATTGGATTTGTTTTGATCATGTATACAAAGAGCATAATGTAGTTGCCAATTGGATTTCAAAGTAGGCTCCAGGAATGAACCCGGAGAAACACTGTTTGGCGGAATTCCATGTGGAGAGTTTAATCTCCTATGGGAATGCTTTCTTTTAGTCTCCTTTGTTTTAGTTTATACCCCGCATATGATTCATAAAGAAAGAAGCATTTTATAAGATGGTAGTAAGGAATTATCAGAACACAAATATATTTTCTGCAGTTTTGAGGAGTTGGGAAAGCTTAGTTTTGATCTGTGCTCATAGCACATGAAAAATGTATTTTATTTTCAATGAATAAAAAGTAATTTTTTTTGGTTAAGTAACAATAGTCATGTAGCATCAATGTGCACTGGGATTTGTAGCAACACCAAGGTGCAACAATATGCAGTGCGAGTTGCAGCAACGCCGAGGTGCAACGATCTTCACTCAAAGTTCTAGCAACCCTGAGGTGCAACAATTTGAACAAGGATTTACATAAACCATGGTGTTTTGACCCGTGAGTAGAAATACTCACACGTTGTTTCCAAAAGGATATGCACATCCATGGGGAGGCGATCCTCCCCCCAAAATTGATGAAGCTACCATCTTTCAAGCATCGGTTTCTTCACTCAGAGCTTACATGAAAACACACCCAACAAAATTTGTTAAACATTTGGAGGACATTCCAAAAGTTCCTTTGTCGCAAATCTCTTCTTAATCAATGGAAATAACCCTCTTAGAACAAGGTTTAATCGAAGAGTTTATGAGCATTTGGACATCTACTAGAAAAGTGTATATGTGGGTCCAAATTAACTGGGTTGTGTTGATCCAAGGCAAACTATCCCATTTATTTTGTGTCCAAGGGTTTTATGCTTTCCTTTTTTAGCTCAAAGAGGACATGGATATGATATTTAGAAGTGGCCCTTAATTTTATGGGAACAAAGGTATGTACTTAAGCACATGGCCCCTAGAATTTGATCTAGTAATGGACGTCCATACTACAGTTTCATTCTAGGTTAGACTCCCCCACCTCCCACTCCATTGTTGGGGAGATGATTCCATAAACTCTTTGAGAAAATACATCGATAAATATGAGCCAAAATATGGAATTTTCCATTGTGATATGAGTTGAAGTAGATCTTGAAAAATAGCTTCCTCAAGTTGTGCTTCTCACCCTCTATAACTGGAGACACCTTCAGAAGTTAGACTATGAACAATTGTCGTTCAAGTGCGAATTGTGTCACCAATATGACCACTTGAAAAAAAATAACAAGATGAATCAGGGAAACAACTCGACCTCAACAAACAAGGAAGATCATTGGAAAATAGTGGAAAAAAAAACATGCCTCCCTAAACCTCAACCCCTTCTTCCCCTCCCTCTTCCTCGCATCCCCATTCATTCCCCTCCAAGAAACCTCAAAATCCAAAAACCTTTCATTCATCCAATTTCGCAGTTGTGCAAGGCTCCACTACCCCCCAAGTTTGATTCACTCCTTAATACACCTTAATTAATATGAGGCCTTGCATCAAGAAGACCCAATCATTGAAGAATTATTAGTACCAAGATGACTTGGCAATTCTTTGAACCAAGCTCGACCCTCTCTCAATCAACCCACTCTATCCCTCTCAATTTTCGATGATGTCAAGATCTCAGATTGTCAAGGTGAGATAGAAAACTAGTATGAAAATCCCTCACAACCCCATATTTTGACTCGAAGAAAAGTTGTTTCCATAATAAAGAAGAATAGAAAGAAGAGATCATCGAAGAACATTGCCATCCAAAAAATATGGGATGTAGCTCAATGAAGGAAAAGCGAGAAGAAGAAGCAAACACGAATAAGATTCTTGGCAATCAAATCGCCATTGAAAAGTAACTAGGAAGCAACAATCTAGGCAGCACCATGAAAGTCGCAATAGACAAAGCCACCTTGCTGAATGTGAGTAGAGCTAAGGCTTTTTCACAAGGTGGGGGCTCTAAACCCAATCAAACCAAATGATGAAAAGTATCTCCTAGAACTACCATGGGATGGGGAGAAAGAAAAAACAACATCACTCATATATTTAGTCAATCTTGAGAATTTAACGATCCTCCTTATTTAGGAAACAAAACTTAAGGAAGAATAAATGGTTACAATTTCCAAAACGTAGTGGAAAAACTATGATGCAATTGTTGTAAGCTTGAAGGGAGCCTTTGTAGGACCGTGCACCCTCTGGGACCTCAACATCTTCTCACTCGCCTTTCAACACCAAACACAACATTGCATTCTCACAACCTTGCATAACCAACATTCGAGCATTAGGTATTATATTTTAAATATTTACATGCCCATGCATCATTTTGAAAAAGAAACATGTTGGAATTGAAAAAGAAACATGATCACAGGAGAACAATATAAAACAAGATGCATAAATAAAAAACATAAAGACAATACACGAGAGACACCAATATATTTGGTTCACCAAATATGGGCTACACCCATGGAGAAATTGTTAGTCCTTTTATTATACCATCCAACAAATGAAGGGATAAAACCTGAAGCACATCCATTGCAACTTCATCTTCACTCTCTCACAATATCTCTCACACAATCATTGATATTTTTGCAATACTACAATATACGACCATATTACAGTGCCTTCCTTTTAAAGAGGGATTAATAGGGGAAAATACCACGGGATACCCAATACCATGGGCCCGTAAATCACTCATTATTGACCAAGTCATGTCTATGAAATTACAACATTTTACAAGGCCTTTTTTTCTGAAATTTTTGCTACAGAGTCGCTTCGCCCAAATGCCTGTCAGGTAGGGGCATCAAAATTATTCACAACCCCCTCTAGACCCCCCATGGAGACTGTAGTGGGGAATGAATACCCCCCACATTGCCTCGTCATGGTATGGGATCCAAACATGGCTTAAAAAAATCTCTGAATTAGGAACATCAAGCTCCACAACCAACAATCTCCCACTTGGAGACTAATCACAACAACTCCACCGCAACTGCATCTGCTAGACTATGCTCCAAAATTTGGAACTAGAAAATTTACCATATTCACCTGCATGCTTCAAGGCCAAGTGAAATGAGAATGAACTCAATTTCTCTTTAATTACTACCTTTGTCAACACGTTTGTAGGATTCTAGTTAGTATGTATATTTTCCAACTTCAACAATTCATCTTCCAGAACAGATCGTATGAAATGGTACTTGATTTGTATATGTTTAGTCTTAGAATGGAAAGCTCAGTTCTTTGAAAGATGAATGACACTCTGGCTATCACTGTACAACTTTCTATTCTCCTACTTCTTACCCAATTCCTCCATGAACGTCTGTATCCAAATCACCTCTTTACTAGCATCTGTAGCAACAACATACTCTTATTCCGTTGTTGAAAGTGCAACAAACTTTTGGAATTTCAAAATCCAACTTACTGCTCTTCCACCTATAGTAAATACATGCCCTGCGGCGCTTCTCCTTCTATCTTTATCACTTGTCCTATCTGCATCAACATATCCTTGTAGAACAGTGTTCGAAGCTCCAAAAAATAATGCATGATTAGTAGTACCTCTCAAATACCCAAGAATCCACTTTACTACCTTTCCATTGTTTTTTACCTGGATTGTTGATATACCTGCTCAGAACTCCCACTGCATGTACAATATCTAGTCTTGTGCACACCATTGCATACATAATACTGGAAACTGTTGATGAATAGGGAACCTTGGACATCTATTCTATCTCTTCCTGTGTCTTGGGACACATATCCTTACTTAGTTTGAAATGGCTAGACAAATGTGTAGTAACTGGTTTTGCATCCTGCATTCTAAACCTATCCAATACCTTTCACTATGTACCCACCTCGACACAATGTCAATTTGCGATTTTTCCTATCTCTTGTTATTCTCATACTAAGGATTTGATTTGCAACACCCAAAATCTTCATCACAAATGAATTAGCTAATTTCCTTTTGAGCACATTTATATCCTGCATGTTAGAACCTACAACAAGCATGTCATCCACATATAATAACAAGGTAATATATCTTCCATTATATAGCTTCATGGAATAAACACACTGTTCATAATGACATCTACTCTAAACTTGTTCTGTCATAAACCTGTAAAATTTTAAATACCAATGCCTTAGAGCTTGCTTCAGGCCATACAAGCTCTTCTTCAACTTGCATACTAAATTCTCCTCCCCTTTGACCTCATACCCCTATGGCTGCTGCATATAAATATCTTACTCCAAATCCCCATGGGGAAATGTTGTTTTTACATCTAACTGTTCAAGATGTAAATCTTCTACTACCACTAGACTTAAAATAGTTCTAATTGAAGTCAATTTTAAAACAAGAGAAAATATTTCATCAAAATCTATACCTTTATTTTGTGCAAACCCTTTACAACAAGTATGGCCTTCTACCGCTTATTTCCTTTATCTTCTTCCTTCAACCCGTAAACCCATTTATTATGCAATGCTCTTTTGCCTGCAAGAAACTAAACCAAATTGCAAGTCTGGTTTCTTACCAATGAGTCCATCTCCCCATTCATTCCTTTCTCCCACTTCTTTATAGTTTCTACCTGCATTGCTTCTTCATAACATTTTTGTTCACCAGAATCAGTCATCAATAAATAATACAGTGAATGAGAGTATTCGTTAGGGGGTCTACTTGACCTGGTAGATCTTCTAACACTTGCAGGAGTTTGAGGTATCTGCTAATGTTCTTGATTTTTTGGCACATTTAGAACTTCATTTTCTTTCACTTCATCAAGCACTATGTACTCCGTGTTTTCCTGTTTTGTTTCTTTCCTTGCAACTGATCATTATACACGACCTTTTAATTGAATACCACATCTCTACTCCCAATGGTTTTTCTATATTCATAATCCAATAAGTGATCCCAAAATCATCAACCTCGTATCCAATAAAGGTACATTTATTGGATTTAGGCTCAAGATTTGTTCTATTTTATTTATCAATATGGACAAATGCTTCCAAACAAAAAGTTCCTAGAAATGATTTGTTTACCTTTTTACCTGTCCATGCCTCCTCTAGAATCCCACCATCCAAAGTACTTGAAGGCCTGCTATTTATTAAGTAAACAACAATATCTACAACATTTTCCCAAAACTGTAAGGGAAACCCTGCATGCAATCTCATACACCTTGCACGCTCCATGATTGTTCTGTTCATCCTTTCCAAGACACAATTTTCTTGTGGTATTCTGGAACAGTCATCTTTCTAAGAATCCCATGGTATGACCAACAAATATCAAACTCCTTGTCGCAGTATTATCTCCATGATCAGATTTGAGACACTTTTAACCTTTTTATTGTCTCATTTTCAACCAAAGCTTTCCATTTCTTAAAAGTAGCAAAAACATTAGATTTTTGTCGAAAGCATTAAACCCAATTTTTTCTAGTTGCATCATCAATAAAAGTAACATAACAACGAGAGACACCAACATATTGTACTTGAGCCGGTCCCCATACATCTGTATGTACAAGTTCTAACATTTTACTCTTATTTTGCTTCCCAACCCTAATAAATATGACTTTCTTTTGTTTCCCATAAACAGAGTTCTCACATAATTCCAAACTTACCTGATTTAGATATGGAAGCAACTTCATTGAGTGGAGAATCTGCATCCCCTTCTTAGTCATGTGGCCAAGCCTATGATGCCACAATGTTGTATTTGTTTATGCAAAATCTACATAGATAGAAGAATTAGTATTATGAGGACATAAATACAATGTACCTATCCTATCTCCTTTTGCTATTACCAGTGATCCTTTAGTGATATTTCATGACGCTTCTCCAAACGTATATAAACAACCTCCATCCCCCTACTTACCTATTGAGATTAGATTTCTTTTCATAACAAGAATATGCCTTGCATCTTTCAACAACCATTCACTTCCATTCTTTAACGTTATCCATACCTTACCCATTCCAACAATTTTACATGGTTCATGATCGCCCACTAAAACATGTCCAAAATCACCTTGAACATGATCATAAAGAAATTTCTTATGGGGTGTAGCATGACATGAAGCCCCTGAATCTACTACCCAATAATCATGGGTATTATCTAATGCAAGAATCAAAGCATCTTGTAACACATCACATGCTACATTTGCTTCTTGAGAAGTCTCCTATTGTCTGTAATGTCCCCTCCTATCATACCAGCATGATAGAGAGGATCATTGTGCTAAAACTAGGAAATTGGCCCTGATGCTTACTAAATAAAACATCCACATATATAAAAAGATAGGCATGCAGATGTACAAATCTAAGCAAACACAACAGAAGTAAATCATGTGCAGAATTAACACACATCCATCATACATGCCAGATTTTCATGTCATTAATCAATTAAGCAATATCAAATTATCAAATTAGAATACTTATCTTAAACCAAGTAGTCCTTGAGCAACCAGCTACGCTTCTGCAACGTTCCACCCAACCGTAGGCCAGTGTGCTCCTCAATCTCTCAGCACCACTGCCACCCCCGAGCTGGGCATGATCTCCACAAGGAAAAGGGGAAAGCAGGCTCTCACATAGCCAAAGGTATACCAGAATCAGCCAAGCCAATCAGCAATTGGGTTTCTTAGGCTGTTAAGGGATGGATGCATATAACATCAAAAGCATAAGTGTTGGGCATGAGAAAAAAAACACTTATACAGTGAAGTTCCCAACAGTGGGTTTCTACCAGTTCCAGAAAAACGTGGGAAACCAAAGACGAAAAGGAGGAAATGGGAAATCAACCCCAGGAGAGCAGAATCGTTTTCAGAAAAATGATCATGGGCATTTCGTGGGTAGAAACGGCCTCCATAACCCCAAAAATCGTGGCTCTCTTCTCCCAACCACTGAGCTAACCAAAAACAAGTTTGTAGACATGGAATAATGCAGGAAATGGTGAAAAACATGAAGGATAAAACCCCAACAAGCTCAGACCGCGTGAGAGGATGAATGCCATGGGTGAAGAATGGCTTTGGGCCAATTTCGTGGGGGTTTTCTTGCCCAGCAAAACAAAACTTGATTTTCCAGGTTGTTGTCTTGCCCATACACGAAAATTGACAGCCATACCTCTCCCATCCCAAGGCATTAATTGTCTCAACCAATTATTGGAAGAATTAAATGATTGGGTGCATGAGACCAAATGGGTAGTTGAGAGTTCATGGGTTTCCTCAATGAAATGGCTTAACACCATGGCTCAAGGGTTTGGTTATTTCCCCCCCCCTCTTCCTTGTAAAGATCATGCCCCCATCTCTTTGTTGCATTGCATAGCTGGTTGTGGGTTTTTCATTAAAAATTGCATGTTTACATGATGTCCGATTTTACATTGTGCACTGCTAGCACAAGAACCATATGCATCTATTCTAATTGCCGATACATAAAACGATAAATCAATGGCGGGGCCTTGGCCTTGAGCTCCTCACCATGACTAAATGACAACATTTACATAATTTACAATATTAATGCAATAGGGTCAAGCTGGGGACATTACATTTCCCTCCCCTTGGAATAATACCGTCCTCGGTGTTCCAACACTTCGGAAATAAATACCCGCTTTACATATGTCTAAAATTCACAAAATGTGGTAGGTTTGTCCTGCATTTCACCCTTTACTTGGGTCTTTCAGGACTAAATCCTTTGGTCTTTACAAGCTGCTCTTGGTGGCTGGAACCTTCTAGTTCTGCATGAGGACATCGTTCCAAAACAATTCCTTCCTTTTCTTTTCCTTCCAACTGGTCCACGAACCTGGGGAATTTACGGTTTCTACCCCCTTGATATTCTCTTGTTGGGCAGTCACGGAGGCAATGATTTCCTCCACATCCCCAACATTTCAATGGCGGCTTTACCTTTTCCCGGTCCATTTCCTTTGAGTCTTCCCACCTGGGACGTTTCTTAATCGGACGATTGGATGAATGCTTCTTCATTTACCCACTTTCTTTTCCCTTGCTGATTGCTCCCAGAATGCTTTTTACCTCTTTTTGTAGACGAATAGATTCCTGCAAAGCCTCATGGTTTATCTCATTCTATTGCCTCTGTAGCTTGAGCATCTCCCCAAGATTCTCTTGGGTCCTGGCAATTGTTTGAAGAAGACTTTCATCCAACTCTAATAGCCCTCGGTCCGCTGCCATGGTCAATGGGCACAACTGAACACACCTTGCTTACTAGCAACACTTTCTTGTGCCGGCTGCAACCAATGGTTTCACTTTCTTACCTATGAAATTCATCATGGGAATTCTTTGTTAGGACAAGCATAACATAAACATTAAGATTAGTCAATTATTTTTCCAATTGACATGGAATGTCCATGCTTTATTCATGGGACTTCCACACTTTTCATGCTTTCCCAACATACACATGAACTCATTCATGTTCATCCTTTCATAGGAAATTTATTATTTCAGCATTCACAATTCATCTCAAGCAATTAAACACAATCTATTTTCAGCCCTGATATGCACTCAACAATCTTTTGTTTTGTAAATGCATCAATCAAAAGGAAAGAGAAGAGTAGGGGTTTCTCCCTCTTAGTCTTGTTCTATTATGGAGCTACACCATCGCTGTGGTTTCATGCTCCTTAGTCTCTTTCACTTCAATGTGAATGCTTTGACTTTCCTTTCTTGGCTATGACACTTAGTGTCTAAGGTCTACATATGGATTTTTAGCTAGGGCACCCTTCCCATTATTGCCTACAGAACCTCGGGTTGCTAGGATCCACTTGTATCCACTAGCACCATCTTTCATTACTGCTCATACTAAGCTCTTTAGGACGGTCACATGTCCACATGCATCTTTAAGATGCCTTCATAGTCCTTGCTTCCAGCAATACCTACACTCAAACATTGAATCAATTCACATGTTTAGTTCATTTTCATAGGGTTTTTCTCTAAACAAGAGTTTAGGAACTCATAACCAAATCATATACACACGTATATTCATAAGCAAGAAGCTGCATGGTAACTGAATACATATCTGCGTTGGATGTCTTTACTTTATTCCACGAGATTCTTCTTTGCTTTCCAAGCATTGGATTTCCCGTGGATACAACAATGAAGGTTGGTCCAGCACGTAGGCTACTCCACAACCATTCGAACAGGCAATGTCAGGCCAGTACGCTGACTGGTTTTATCAATTGTTTAAGGGAATGTTTGGCCAGCACGTCGGCTGCTCCACAACATCAAGTAGTTAATTCCCAATTAGTCACTCTCTGGACTTACCAAGAACTTTATAGCGTTCAACCAGCTACTCCCTGGATTTCTTAATAATTATATCGCCCACTCATTTACTCTCTAGATTTACCAACAATTTATATCGCCCACTCATTTACTCTCTGGATTTACCAACAATTTATATCGCCCACTCATTTGCTCTCTGGATTCACCAGCAATTTATAGTCTTTCAGGGTCTTGCCTTCCTGCAATGACCAATGTTTCCAACAAAGAAACAATAGTGTATCAGCTTAGCTGTTAGAAGAATTATACCTGAAATCTTCATTATTCCAAACAAGACATAAATGAAAAAGAATACTTATCTGTATTGTGCGTTTCCCCTCTGGTCCACAGGATCCTGCTTCGCTTTGCAAGCCTTGGGATCACCTATGGACTTGGATATAGTTAATGCTTAACCAGTACGCCTCCCCATCGGCTGGATTTACCAAGTATTTGGTGGTGCCCAACCAGTCCCATACCTGGTTGGCCCTCTCCAGTGCCGAGCCAACACATTCATCTAGGTCATCGACCAATGGAAGGAAACTGCGCCACCGACCATTATAGGTCAAGGCTCTACTATGTAGCCATAGGCATCTCAGGGTTTTCAGTCAGTCCTCGGCCCCCGCCCTCCCACTGCTGTCCCAATAGAGATTTTATGCCTTTACCAATGCCACCACACCTTCTTGCACCATAACCCTTCACACACATCGGCTCTTCATTTATACAAGGACGCCACTCCTTCTTTTGTGCAATTCGGTGGTTCCTTTTAGGAACTTTATAGGTGACTTTCTTGACTTGCAGGTTAACATGACCCCTACTCACACAAGGATGATACCTTCTCTCATTACACAGCTCTTCCGGCCTGTCCATCCCTTCTGGTAATATTTCATGTGAGCATAGAAAGGTTTCCAATTCCCATACAGTCCCTTTGCGTACCCTTTTTCACTTTGCCCTTTAATGTGCAGTATCAATCTGCATCTGTGTAGGCTGACAACGCAAGAAGGATAAGCAAGCTCATCAGTATTGCTGTTCAATTCTTAACCACATTCCATATCATTCACTACCAAGTATTGAAACACCAGGAATGGGTCCATTCCCTTAGGGTGTAGTCAATATTGGAAACCCTATCATGACCCAGCACCAGAAAAGGTGTGCACCCCCCTTCCTGATGTGCGCCATGTAGGCCCTAATCATACTCAAGCAGTATGCAATGATATAAATAAAATAGAGCATGCTCTGCATATTAACCCTAATAATTTGGACATGAATGCTCTTGTCTAGGGTCACAGAATACTCATTCATTTTGCAGATGTGTCTCACATGCCTTCTGGGCATAGCCTTACCATTTCACTTTCATGGTTTACCGACATGCGGTTTGGCTGAGACATTATCAATGGTGTTTCACCCGTAACCCATTTTCAAAGCATGGGATCCTTCCCATCTAGTTTGGCTTCTGCAGGCCATCACGCATGGTCTTCCTGCAACGTGTCATCCTGGCGCACTTCATCAAATAGCCAACAGTCAGCAACATTTAGCAATAAGCTTCAAATATGATTGTTTCATAACCAATCAATAACATTAATTATTAAATTCAACATGAATTTTACAATTCTATCTCCTACAGAAATTGATTTTCTTAGCAATGAGGCAATCCTCATATTGTTTGGCTCTTGTTCATGGTAGAGTCCAATCTTCATCATGGACTTATCCATATTTGCCATGCCTAGAGCAATCTACCTGAAATCTGAAACTTCAATCAACCAAATGCTTTGTAAGTTTCTATGCATATAATAACTTCATTGCCGCCATAGTCACGGAAGCATTTTAATATCACCAAAACCATCTACTTCCCGTGAATTATTACCATACTAGAGTTGCATGGTTCGATTTCATCATTTTATGCAATTATTCTCTTGATCTTAAGATTGATAATAGTTCACCATTCCATCTATTATCTAGTTGCAATGAAACATACATCACACTCATGCATTCTCACAATGCATCTCATCATGCGCACCTATATCTATGCATGCACATTTACATCCCTCACATAATCTTTTAATGTGTATCCCCTCAATGCACAACCACAAGATTGTGCATAATATCTTAATGCCCATTTCCTCAATGCTACCTTGCATTAAGTTATGAGTACTATGCTTTCAACATAATTCAAACATAGTTGAAGGAATCTTACCAAATCCTCTTTCCTCATTAATGCAATTTGGCACTAATAATCATTACCTGCATGGTTACCATTAACATCGTCTGATGTTACCTGATTAGTTGGCCTCTTACCAAGGCTGCTCAGTCCTTTTGCCAACTTTATGATCATAGATTTGTTGCACCATCCTTTCTGCATAAGGTTGTTGGCTTCATGCAACAACATCCTCAGCACATTTAGCCATGCTCTTTGTTATCTTTGGTCCTACAACCAATACCAACATCAATAGTGATTATCAACCACAATATTCTCCATTAGTGGTTCATTGCATATGCAGACTTCATTATTCTACCAATATGCAATATCCCATTTCTGCACAAGCATTTCCATATGTACTATGCAATGTTTGTTAAGATGCCATCTAGTGCATATACATCTATGTAATCTCTTACATTTTTAACATTTTTATGCTATATGACAATTTCATAATTATAAGTATGATAACAAACAAGGGTTTAAGGAATTCTTCCCTTTTCGATCCCTCATCGTAACATGGAATTCCTCTTCCATATCATGCAATTGTAGAAATTGCCCATATTGACAACAAAATTTGCTTGTCAAAACAGCCGTCGGCACTCTTCTGCACTAAATATCTATGATAGATGTAGACCTCATTCAAACTCTGGTCATGTATCATTGTTCCCTGCTGGACAAGCTTTCCAATGCCTGTGTTCATGCTCCATTCCGTCGTCGGGTGAGGGAACTGCATCTTTTCAAAAATGACAACTTTCACTCCAATTCTGCACATTTTACACAGTTGCATTTTGGTCCCGAATGCCAACTTTAGCCACCTGCGGAAGAAAATATATGAGGAATCACAAAAAAAATCTATTGGGCGAAGTTATTCCATATAAAAAGGAACACTCAGCAATTCACGGATTTCAATTCCGATGCACCGTTAATCTTCTATGAATTTCTGGGTTTTACTACTCACTTTTCACATTTTTCCCAAAATTCCAAATTTTGGGCCAAAAATGGCTATCTCCCAAACGGTGCATTTCTGGAAAATCTTCGTCTAACGGAAATTGTCCGTCCTAATGCGAATATCAAATGTCTAGTTCAGTAAAATTTTTGATTCCCACATCTAGGGTCACTTTTACTGCCCACAAGCTTTCCAAAATCCCGAAAAAGTGGCCCGGAACAGTGCTTTTTGGCCTTCTTGCTCACCCCGACTCCACATCCTTTGGAGTTTGGCTCCAAGATTCGGAACTTAACATTGTGCTTGCTTCATGGCCACACCTGATCAATTTCAGCTCAAACCGACCTTCTGTCAAGCCTCGGGACTCCGTCCTTCAAAAGTCATTATTCCCCTTTTTTCTGTCAAATCGGAGTGTAATGGGCTAGGGGTCTTCACTGGTTCTTTCATGGCCCTCGTCAATGGCCTCCGAAACCCACAGGAATCATTCCATTCTGAGTCCGGATGTTCCTGCTATTCAAAAATCAAGTTTTCCGGATGTTCACCGAACGCTCCCGCAATTGCGGAGCCATTCGGCGAAGGCTCCCGCAGTTGCGGAGCCATTCGACGAATGCTCCCGCAGTTGCGGAGCCATTCGGTGAATGCTCCCGCAACTGCGGAGCCATTCGGCGAATGCTCCCGTTGTGGAGCGATTCGCCGAACGCTCCCGTAATTGCGGAGCAATTCATTGAAGCCCTCCGCAATTTCGGAAGGACTCGCCGAAGTCTTCCGCAACTTCGGAACGACTCGCTGAAGTCTTCCGCAACTTCGGAATGACTCGCCGAATTCTTCCGCAACTTCGGAACGACTCTCCGAAGTCTTCCGCAACTTCGGAATGATTCACCGAAGTCTTCCGCAATTTCGGAAGGACTCGTCGAAGTCTTCCGTAACTTCGGAACGACTCGCCGAACTCTTCCGCGTTGCGGAACGATTCGTGGAATCTTTTCGCAGTTTCGGGACAACTTCCCGAATTCTTTCCGAAACAAACTTTAAACAAAATTTTCGAAAACACTTAGAAAATTTTGAAATCTTTTTTTCTGTCAGAGATGACTGTAATTAGTTTTGGACCATAGAGGCCCAATGCTGCAACCAGCAGCTTTGATACCAAATGTAATGTCCCCTCCTATCATACCAGCATGATAGAGAGGATCATTGTGCTAAAACTGGGCAATTGGCCCCGATGCTTACTAAATAAAACATCCACATATATAAAAAGACAGGCATGCAGATGTACAAATCTAAGCAAACACAGCAGAAGCAAATCATGTGCAAAATTAACACACATCCATCATACATGCCAGATTTTCATGTCATTAATCAATTAAGCAATATCAAATTATCAAATTAGAATACTTATCTTAAACCAAGTAGTCCCTGAGCAACCAGCTACGCTTCTGCAACGTTCCACCCAACCATAGGCCAGTGTGCTCCTCAATCTCTCAGCACCACTGCCACCCCCGAGCTGGGCATGATCTCCACAAGGAAAAGGGGGAAAGCATGCTCTCACATAGCCAAAGGTATACCAGAATCAGCCAAGCCAATCATCAATTGGGTTTCTTAGGCTGTTAAGGGATGGATGCATATAACATCAAAAGCGTAAGTGTTGGGTATGAGAAAAAAAATGCTTATACAGTGAAGTTCCCAACAGTGGGTTTCTACCAGTTCCAGAAAAACGTGGGCAACCAAAGACGAAAAGGAGGAAATGGGAAATCAACCCCAGGAGAGCAGAATCGTTTTCAGAAAAATGCTCATGGGCATTTCGTGGGCAGAAACGGCCTCCATAACCCCAAAAATCGTGGCTCTCTTCTCCTAGCCACTGAGCTAACCAAAAACGAGTTTGCAGACATGGAATAATGCAGGACATGGTGAAAAATGTGAAGGATAAAACCCCAACAAGCTCAGACTGCGTGAGAGGATGAATGCCATGGGTGAAGAATGGCTTTGGGCCAATTTCGTGGGGGTTTTCTTGCCCAGCAAATCAAAACTCGATTTCCCAGGTTGCTGTCTTGCCCATACACGAAAATTGACAACCATACCTCTCCCATCCCAAGGCATTAATTGTCTCAACCAATTATTGGAAGAATTAAATGATTGGGTGCATGAGACCAAATGGGTAGTTGAGAGTTCATGGGTTTCCTCAATGAAATGGATTAACACCATGGCTCAAGGGTTTGGTTATTCCCCCCCCCCCCTCTTCCTTGTAAAGATCGTGCCCCCATCTCTTTGTTGCATTGCATCACTGGTTGTGGGTTTTTCATTAAAAATTGCATGTTTACATGATGTCCGATTTTACATTGTGCACCGCTAGCACAAGAACCATATGCATCTATTCTAATTGCCGATACATAAAACGATAAAATCAATGGCGGGGCCTTGGCCTTGAGCTCCTCACCATGACTAAATGACAACATTTACATAATTTACAATATTAATGCAATAGGGTCAAGCTGGGGACATTACATTGTCCATCTCCTTTCTTCTTTAGAGATCTGCAGTCTTTCTTTATATGTCCTTTATTTCCACAATTCCAACACTCTATATTTCCCTGTGTGGACTTGGATCTGGCCTTCCTAGACTTCCCATGATTACCTAGGCTCTTTCCTCTCTCCTTTTGTCTTCCCCTACTCTCCATGGTCAACGAATTTCCTAGTGTCTCAATTTTTGTTTTACTTCGCATTTCCTCACTAAGAATAACAACAACAACATCATCAAATTTCAAAGTGTTTGAACCAGAGACAAAGGTACCTACAACCATGACCAAGTCGTTCCATCTTTCTGGCAAGGGGCACAAAATTAGAAGAGCTCTAACCTTATCTTCAAAGTTCACTTTTGTATAACTTAGTTGATTAGTAATTGTATTAAATTCATTTAAATGGTCAGGAACAAACCCACCTTTTGAGATCTTCATATTAAATAAATGCTTCATTAGAAATACCTTGTTGGAGGCTGAGGGTTTTTCATACAGTTTAGCCAATGCGCTCATCAGACCCTTCGTTGTATTTTCTTTTGAAATATTGAAAGTCACCGATGAAGCCAGGCACAACCATATTGTTCCTAGTTCCTTTCTGTCAAGAACCTCCCATTCTCCATCCTTTATAGCCGTCGGTTGTTTTGCTTTTCCTCCCAACGATAGGAATAGATCCTTCTGATACAAATAGTCCTCCATTTGCATCTTCCATAACTAGTAGTTTTTTCCATTAAATTTTTTGACCCTAAACCGCCATTTTCATATTCTCTCGTTGCTCCCGCTCGAACCAGGAACCCTTCTTTCCTGCGAATTTATGCGCCAAATAGCCCTTTGGATCTAATACCAATTGTTAGAAAAACAGGATTGCAGAACAATAGTAGAAAACAAGATGCATACATAAAATGCATAGACACAATACAAGAGAGACACCAATACACATGGTTCACTTAATATGGGCTATGTCCACGGAGAAATTTCCAGTCCTTTTATTAGATCATCCAACAAATGAAGGGATACAACCCGCAACACATCTGTTGCAATTTCCTCTTCACTCTCTTACAGTCTCTCTCACACAATCATAGAGATTTTTACAATACTACAATATGTAGACATGTATTACAATTCCTTCCTTTTAAAGAGGGATTACCATGGGAAAATACCACGGGATACCCAATACCATGGGCCCATAAATCACCCATTATTGACCAAGTAATGACTATGAAATTACAACATTTTACAAGGCATTTTTCTAAAATTTTCACTACGAGGGCGCTGCCCTCGAACCCTCGCCAGGGGGTGCTTCCAAATTAGTCGCCGCCTCCCTGGACCCCCATGACGACTGTAGTGGGGTTGAAATCCCCCCCACACCCCCCCCAACCCCCCATCATGGTTTGGGATCCAAACACGACTGAAGCACAATCTATGAATCTGGAAGATCAAGCTCCACAACTAACACTAAGATCATTAAGAATAACATTGTTGTTGACAACTTCAATCTCCCTCGAATCTAGAGAAACAAGAGGTGGGATCCCCATCCGTGATCCCTTTAGAGAGAAAATGGGAGATTTAATCTCTGACTAGGACCTTGTTAATGTCAACAAAAACATTTTTGATTTGACTTGTCCTCTTGCCACAAAAATATTCGGATCTCCTGGCCAATATTGTTCATGATATTAACTAGAGCAAGAATATAGGAACATTGAAATAAAGGAAGTGAAGATAAGACAAATTTAATGAGAGTGATGTTACCAACGGGGTTCAACCACTAAGCCCCCTAAGCTTGCATTTTCTATTTGATTTTATGATGAATATGGGACCAAATTGTTGGGCATGGGCGATGCAAATCATACCTTTAAAATACGAATTCTAGGCATTGGATTAGATAGTACAAATTAAAATTTCATTTTGTTTCAAGGGGATGTGCCTTGAATTTTGTTGAGGGTGCCTTTTCACACTCAAGTTTTGGGACATGTCCCTTAGGATAGGGAGACATGTCTCTGAAACATTGAGATGTAGGGATGTGTTTCCTAGGGCCAGGACCCATCCCTTGGTAATACAATTGTTAATTAGTCAAGGTTAAATTGACCATCCAATTTGATGCACTTGCTAAGGAGAGTTTGGTGAAGGGAGTGGAACAATGTTGACCTATATATATATAATTTAAAATATCACAAATTTGAAATATAAAAATCCATTTACCAACTGCACAGAGTCACATACTCACATTGATGTCGGGCGGAGCATTCTTCAACTTGATTCCTTAAAGCCAAGCAAACATTCAACCAAAAGGCTGGGAGCGTTCTTCAACTCTGATTCCTTAGAGCCAGGCTAGATGTGAAGCATTCAGCAGAAGAGCTCTGAGTAATGGAGGATGTGTTAGATACACTAAAGAGCAACACGCTTCAATGCCAAATTCCAATCCTTTCGATCTGAGTGGTTGAGTGAGTGGCTAAGCATATCATAAATAACTAGTGTATGTTTTAATAATAGTAACATAGCCATGCAAGACTATTCTATTTATTTATCTAAAAACATTATACTATTCTAATTATTTAAAAAAAAATTAAATAGCAACATTCTTTTATGATATGTAATTTTTTTTTTTATGATATGTAGATTAAGAATTTATGAAAAATATGATATATTATTTTAATATTTTTTAAAATGGTAAATTTTTTTATGATGTAGATAAAAAATCAATGAAAAGTATGATATATTACAGGAAATTTTTCTATCTTTTAAATGCAAAAATAAAAAATAAATTTTATTTTAAATTTGACAAGTAATTTTTTATTTTAAATTTTAAATTTCATTTATATGGGAAAAAATAATTTATCCTTTTATAACTAGCTAAAAGTAATTTTTTATTTTAAATTTCATTTATATGGGAAAAAATAATTTACCCTTTTATGACGAGCTAGAAGTCTCTTGAAAGGCAATGACGACTTCAGTTTTGATCCCTGATTTACAGTTTATTGACAGTTTATTAGCTGAAAAACTTCCAGTGGCTAACACACATCTGGTGTTCCATAAATGGAAAGCGACTTCAATTAGCTGTGCCTCCTTTGCATGGAAAATAATTCCTGACTTCGATTAGCTGTGCTCCTTGCATGAAAAATAACTCAAGATGACAACTACCTATCTGCTGTTCTAAAAATAGCCGGGCCACTGGTGGTACCTTTAGATGCCTATCTAATTTGTGCGATGAAATACATGGGAAAAACTTGTTCAGGATTGGGAATTTGGAATGCTTTCGTACTCTATTTCATTTATTTTGCATCTATGACTTCTAACAGCGTTATCCCTGTTGTAGCAGGTTCTTGATATGGAGTCTGAATCACCGTCATCACACATTTTGTCCACTGCTGCTCAGGATTCTCCCGAGTCTTCTGCCACTGGAGAGGTGATTGACGCTCCTCAACATCCCTTCTGGTGCTACCTGTGCACTGAAATTGTTTTGGCAGAACCAGAAAGATCAGGAGACAATTTGGAAATGGTATGCTATGCTTGTCACTTTGGCTTCATTGAAGCTATGACCATCGGTGGAGAATGGGAAGCAGGAGGGGAAGAGGATGGCAATATTGAAAACAGAGATGATGATGGTGGAGAATGGGAAGCAGGAGGGGAAGAGGATGGCAATATTGAAAATAGAGATGATGATGGTGGAGAATGGGAAGCAGGAGGGGAACAGGATGGCAATATTGAAAATAGAGATGATATTGATGGTGGAGAATGGGAAGCAGGAGGGGAAGAGGATGGCAATATTGAAAATGGAGAAGGAACTGGAGAGACAAGAGAAGCTTCAAGGAGAAATGGGCCATTTTATGCTGGAAATCCTGGGGACTATCTTGATGCAAGAGGTTTTGAACAACTCTTAGAACATCTGGCTGAGACTGAGAACTCAGGGAGAGGTGCTCCGCCTGCTGCACAATCTGTTATAGAGCAGTTGCCTCTGACTGTTATTAGGCAGGCACATGAAGAGGATGGGAGTTCGGTTTGTACCATCTGTCAAGATTCTTTTGAGCTTGGGGACCAAGCTAAGCAGCTTCCCTGTATGCACTTGTATCACCCGGACTGTATTTTGCCGTGGCTATGTGCTAAAAATTCATGTCCTGTGTGCCGTTACGAGCTACCCACAGACGATCCTGAATATGAAGAAGAAAAGGGCAATGCAGGTCGCAGAACTAATAATAACTACCATGGGCAGAACTTCAATCAGGAAAATTCTTCTGAACTGTCTGCTGACACACAGGAATTGGAAAATGCTGTTCTTGAGCAACAACCTGATGCAGACAATTTACTCGGTTCTTCTAGAACACTCGGCAATCCTAGTGCGGCAGATCTTTTGGCAGAGATAGGTAGAGCGAATTACTAATCATGTCCAGGAACGTCCAACTCTGGAGCTTGTTGAAATTTTACTAAATTTGTTGTGAACATCCAACTCTGGAATTTGGTGGAATTAACCAAACACGAGGACGCAATTCGAATAATGCAACTATAACAAAGGCAACAGTAGTTTGCCCTCCATTTTGTTGTTTTGGGTCACAAGTTAAATAATGTGCAGAATGGACTAAATCAATCATTATGAAGTTAATTTTGTGAATGTAATTGTTGTTCTCTCAATATATATGGTTGTGAAACTAATTTTATGTAAATGGACCATTTTCAACATGAGCCCATCTGCAAGATAATTATAGTTTTATGTTTTTTTGATATTAGATTATTTAAGAGCTGAATTATTGTGGTTCAAGTAGGGTTAGTACACAAAATGTGTTTTTTCGATTACATTAGTTATTAAGGTTTATATGTTAAATTGTTAGCATTAAAAATGTAATAATCAATTTATATAAATTGTTAGCATTTAGCATTAAGGTTTTTTATGCATGTTATCCAATTTTTTAAATTAAAAATTTATATAAAAATTATCTTCTTTTTCATTAATAATTTTTTCATTCCATTCTATTTCTATTTATTATTATTTTTAATATTTTATGCATGCTATTTAAATTTTCAAGCTAAAAAAATTATATAAAAAATGTTATTCAAATTTTTAAGTTAAAAATTTATATAAAAATTGTCTTGTTTTTCATTAATATTTTTTTCATTCCATTCTATTTCTATTTCTATTTATTATTATTTTTAATATTTTATGCATGTTATTCAAATTTTCAAGTTTAAAAACTTATATAATAATTATCTTTTCAACTCAGCTATATAAGAATGCATTGTGATTTATTTTGTTTGCATTTTTCAATAATGTAGTAGTAAAGGATTTTAGCACAATTTAAAATGAAGATTATTTGTTGATGGTCATAAGTTTTTAAGAGTTTGTCAATGTTTGTTAAAAAACATAAAGTTGGACTTTTACCTTTGCAATCGATGGTTGTTGAATGTTTCTAAAAATTTAAAAATAATTTAAAAAACTAACTTATATAAAAAATAAAAGTATTTAAAAAATCATATAAGTTAAAGTGAGCATAGATCAATTTTAAACACCAATCTATTAAATGGTACAATTAGACTCAATAAAATTTGTATTCCTTCAAATTATAAAAAATACATAATTCTCACTATAAATTTGAACAATTATGCATTGATATTTAGTAATTTTAACAAATCATACTTCCATTTCCTGGATTTTAATATATATATATATATATATATATATATTTGTGATGATTGCACTTTTTCTAAACTTTAGTTGCATTTGATTTTTAATTGTTCATGAACTCCATATGTTGATTTATATCTTCTTTTTTAAAATTGTAGATTCACCAATCATACCTTGATTTCTTAGATTTTGAAAATTATAATAATATATATTTGTGAAGTGTGGTGATTGCACTTTTTCTAAACTTGTGTTGCATTTCCCCTTGGATGGTTAGAATGGATCTCAAATAGTGTATCTCTCACATCATACCCTCTCATGGTAACTTTCACCTCCTCCTAGTTATCTCTCCCCAACATTTGGGTCCTCATCATCATAATAGCATTGTTTGAGAGTGCTTTGTGGTCCCATGCCCCTATAAAGATCCATCAACTTATTAACACTTCATACCAATGACATTGATCATTGAGTGGTACTATCTCGAGGAATTTTTAGGATCTCCTTGTTCAACCACTTGCACTATCTAGACATCTCCTCAAGGGTGATATTGCTTATGATGATATTTGTAGCCTTTAATATCATGTCTTGAAACTATTGAATATATTTTGTGGTTATGGGTGATCCAATCAAACCAGCAAGTTCTCTTCATAGTTTTCTGATCAAAATGATAGATTTGCTTTGAAGAAACCTTAGTGGAACATATCAACAGAATAACGGAAGTACGTTTGTGCAATCAATATTTTAAAAAGAAAAATTTCATGCATGCACAAACTACATTTCACTTCAATTAATGTTTCTTTTGTTTAGGATTTCAAAATGTCTAAGAAAGCCGACAAGCGGAAATCCAAGGTAGTAGAATCAGACTCTAATGTCGAACTTGTCCCGGAAATTAGTATGGAGACACTATTCAAAGACACTAAGGCTACGACAGTTGCTACCCCTGAATTTAGATGGGGATAATTATATCATGCAATTCATGATCTTAACATACCAGGTGCTTCCATTGGGGAGATGGTAATATATCAAAACATCAAAAGATCGGGTATTCATAAAGCTTCCACTAGACCTGAGCTATTCCAATGCTCAGAGGTTATAGGATGGATACTTCCATGTACATAGATGTTGGAACCAGGATTATAGCGGGAGCAGGTGGGGAAGGTTTTGCTTCATTTCAACCCGCTAATATTAGTGTTTCTTACAGGTTGCCATCCTCAAAAGTTATGATGACTGGTGACTGGATCAAGGCAACAGATATTGATAATTTGGAATATGCCAAGAAAATGATGATCCCTAGGAAGCAGCTGAGATAGAAATCTGGCAGGGAGTATGATACTGCAAACTTAAAGACACCATTCAGAAGTATAGCATTAATGCTGAGTAGAGTATTTGGCAGAGCTAACGGGACTATTTATAAACTCACTTGGGTCCCTATTATGTATCACATTGTGTCATATGGTACTATCTTTAATTGGGCAGACATAATATCAAAAGCATGGTGTCCACGACAGCAGCAGCTCAGGGAGAAATTTCACAGAAAAAAACTGAGTTCTTTGTGTCTTCTTTCTTGATAGACTATATCTTGATAAGAAATCTATTTAATAAACTTGGATGTCGATGGAATCCATCACAAGGCCCTATTTATGTTGCCTATCAAATTTTATGGGCTCACAAGTATCCAAGATTTGTGAAAGTTCTTGATCCCATTATATCGGCTAATTTTCAATGAAGAACCAAACTGCTTGTCGGAGAATGCAATGAACGTCATCTGTGAGTATGGAGACTTTTATTTTTCTCCTCAAGGGACCTATATCAGAGTATATGGAGGCACAAAGTCACCTTCACTAATGCCAAGATATGCCACGGACTATGTGGTGCATAGGGAAGCAGTAAGATAGGTCTTTATCAATGGGATAGATAATTTTTTGAATGAGCATACAAAGACATCATACCCTCCACTGCCTTTTGTTGTTGGATATTATAAGTTCCCAACTGTGAAAGGGTCTGACATTTTCACAAAAGATCTAGAGTTATTCCATTTTGGCGAAAATATTTTTGTTAGGAATAATAGTGAATAGACAGTTGCGCAACATTGCGCTATGCACAAGATACATTTTGAGTACACTGACTATTTTCTTAAAGAGGAAGAGGTGTATAGGAGAGTGAACAACATGAAATCACTGGACAAAAGACTCGGGAAGAAAAGTGGTGCAAGTTCCAGTGGCATGGATGCAGCGAAAGAAGCAACATTAGGAAAAGCTAAAGAAGAAGTTGCAGTAGCAGAGGAAGCAAAAAGGTTGCAAGAGGAATTAGAAAGACAAAGGAAAACAGAAGAAACAAAGAGATTGCAAGAGGAATTAGAAAGACAAAGGAAAACAGAAGAAGCAGAAAATAAACAACTTGAAGAGGAACAAAGAACAAAGGTTGAATGAAGAAGAACAAAGAAGGAATGAAGAGCAGGATGCTATGGAGAAAGCAGCTGAGCTTGAAAGGAAGAAAAAAGAAGAAGACTATAAGCTCAAGAAATTTGTGGAAGATGAGCAAGCCCAGAGCATGGATACAGGCTAACCTCATAATACATATATCCCATTAACAGGAGGTCATATTATTTTTATTGAACTTGGGTTGACTCCATTCACACTTTCTAGACAACATATAGTAGCCAAGCTGGTACAATATTTTTTTATCCTAAAAGGAAAACTATCTCCAGAAGAACAAAAAAGAGATTGAAAATGTAGATAGATTAATGAATGATGTGGAGCGCAGCAAAGAAAATATGCTCAAGTTAAAGGATAACATGGTAAAGGCCAGAGAAGAAGGGATTGAGTCCAAAAAGAAGTTAGAAGTTTTGGAATTAGAAAAGAATAACATGACCCAAGAAATGCAGAATTTAGAAAATGAAAGAGATGGGCTACATGTTCAGGTAGTCATAATGGAGGGAGAGAGAGAGAAGACCTTCAAGCTGTAATGTCCCTTGTTAGGAATTTTATTAAAATTGCAATTTTTCACTTTTTTCCTTGGTTCGACCTTGGACTAGTTTCGATCTCTAGGTCCCAAATTTGCCCCAAATGATCCCAAATCTTATGAGAAGGTATATGAATGATATTAGAACATAAATATGTGTTTCAGGGATGCCTTTGTACCTTTAAAACACTTATGCAAATACTCTTTCAATTCTGGTCAATGTAGGTAACTTTACTAGTGATTTCCCTTTGACTAGTATTGGTCTCTAGGTCTCCTAGTTCCAACCTTCCATCTTCTCCCAAATTCGATTTTGAGTCTCTTTGGCTTCTCCAACTCCCAAATTCGCCTTCTTTGAGCCTATTTTTGGGGCTGACATGTCATAGTGGTCAGATGTCAGAGGTCAGGTCTGCAATTTGTCATAGTTGTCATAGATTCTCCATCATTGGTGTCATAGGGGCTGGGGAATCTAGCCCAAGTGTCCACAAACTTCCACTTTGACTCTTTATCTTCCATGGAGGTTACCAATCCTTCCAAATTCGACCTAATATGCTCAATGACATGTGTTATGACTTACCAACTCACCCAAGAAATTGTGCCAGAAATTGTCCCTAGACTACAAAAGCACAGCGTAGCACAATCTCAATAAAATCTCAATATGAAAATGGAATATGTTTTTCTTGGTTTAGGGTTTGTTGGTTTGAAGGTTTCAATTTCAAGAAAATAAAAGGAAATCAAACTAAAACAAGTTACTAATTCATGTAATTCATTGAAGAACTGAAATCAGAAACCATCACATTCATAAACATACAGGTTTTTATCTACACCACATAAGCATTCACTAGATTAAAACATTAAAATAGAAAATGAATTCATATGTTGAATAACCAAACTGATCAAAAACAAAAACTCAATCACACAAGATAAAATGGCTTATATCACATATATATATCTCAGTCTTCAGGACTTACATAAGAGTCTTGCAAGCTTCAATATCATCAGAGTATATAGCTTCTTGAAACCAAAAGATCCAACCTCCTCTTGAATGCTTGTCTTCCTTTTTTATCATTACAACAATAGAGTAGTTCCATAACTACCTTCTAGGTAGAATTTTGAAGTAGTTACATCAATTAGTTACACTCTAACTTAAATCTTTAAAGACAATTAACTAAAAATAGCAAATCGGACTCTAGGAAATTAGGCGAATTTCTGGAAAATTGGGTCTCAAAGATGCCTCCATATCTCTTGATTCACGACACCTATTAGAAAATTGAGAGAGGTTTTTTTAAATGAGTCCATGTAGAACAAAAAAATCTGTTGGTTTTCAAAAGTTCCTCTCCAATTGATCGGAAGACATGCCGAAAGTTTGTGATTAAAACAGTAAATTATTAAATCTTTTAAACCCTGAAAAATAGGCCACAAAGATGAATTAGAATCTTCCAAACTATGACAGATGTTATAAAAATGAGAGAGGTTTTTTTAAATGAGTCCATGCTGAAAACAAACCTCTCTTGTTTTTCTCCAACTCCTTTCCACCACCTTGTAATCCATGCTCAAATTAAATGAAAAAAACAGGAAAAAAACAGAGGAAAACTATGCATTTGTACCACTCTTGCCCATATCTTCAGTTACACTTTGCAAAATAAATTGAAACTTATTCATTGAACCCGGTGAATTTCTCAAAGAAATTAAACCATCCGGCTGCTTTAAAGATGTCTACACATTTGGGAAATTGCGCAGGTCACTTCGTGTCCATCGGTTCAACCCTGTTAATCTCGCCACTTTTTCCCATCTTATAACTGCAAGCTTGTTAATTAAGGCTTAGAAAAACATAGGTGACAATACTTACTAACTGCATTTAGCTACATATGTCTTCAATTTTGTATTCCACAATCCTCAAATCTGAACTCGTGGCACTTCGGACCCCAATCTCTCTCAATGATGGAATGTAAACTAATCAAAAACAAAAACGTTGAATGACCAAACTAATCAAAAACAAAAACTCAATCATACAACATAAAATGGCCTATATCACATATATATATATATATATATATCCCAGTCTTCGGGACTTACATAAGAGTCTTGCAAGATTCAATATCATCATAGTATATAGCTTCTTGAAACCAAAACATCCAACCTTTATCAAAAGTTCATTTGTCAAATTGGTCATGTTTAAAGATTCTTGCAGCGCAAAGTTCAAAACAGACCCCTAATGTGCTACAGGAATCCAATATTATGAAAGATCGTGGTTATTCATGCTGAGTGGTGGTTCATTATGAGCTATGATGACTTGAGATGCTGAAACAAATGTTGAAGAATGATGACAGTTACATATTCTTTTACATTCCATCATTGAGAGAGATTGGGGTCCGAAGTGCCACGAGTTCAGATTTGAGGATTGTGGAATACAAAATTGAAGACATATGTAGCTAAATGCAGTTAGTAAGTATTGTCACCTATGTTTTTCTAAGCCTTAATTAACAAGCTTGCAGTTATAAGATGGGAAAAAGTGGCGAGATTAACAGGGTTGAACCGATGGACACGAAGTGACCTGCGCAATTTCCCAAATGTGTAGACATCTTTAAAGCAGCCGGATGGTTTAATTTCTTTGAGAAATTCACCGGGTTCAATGAATAAGTTTCAATTTATTTTGCAAAGTGTAACTGAAGATATGGGCAAGAGTGGTACAAATGCATAGTTTTCCTCTGTTTTTTCCTGTTTTTTTCATTTAATTTGAGCATGGATTACAAGGTGGTGGAAAGGAGTTGGAGAAAAACAAGAGAGGTTTGTTTTCAGCATGGACTCATTTAAAAAAACCTCTCTCATTTTTATAACATCTGTCATAGTTTGGAAGATTCTAATTCATCTTTGTGGCCTATTTTTCAGGGTTTAAAAGATTTAATAATTTACTGTTTTAATCACAAACTTTCGGCATGTCTTCCGATCAATTGGAGAGGAACTTTTGAAAACCAACAGATTTTTTTGTTCTACATGGACTCATTTAAAAAAACCTCTCTCAATTTTCTAATAGGTGTCGTGAATCAAGAGATATGGAGGCATCTTTGAGACCCAATTTTCCAGAAATTCGCCTAATTTCCTAGAGTCCGATTTGCTATTTTTAGTTAATTGTCTTTAAAGATTTAAGTTAGAGTGTAACTAATTGATGTAACTACTTCAAAATTCTACCTAGAAGGTAGTTATGGAACTACTCTATTGTTGTAATGATAAAAAAGGAAGACAAGCATTCAAGAGGAGGTTGGATCTTTTGGTTTCAAGAAGCTATATACTCTGATGATATTGAAGCTTGCAAGACTCTTATGTAAGTCCTGAAGACTGAGATATATATATGTGATATAAGCCATTTTATCTTGTGTGATTGAGTTTTTGTTTTTGATCAGTTTGGTTATTCAACATATGAATTCATTTTCTATTTTAATGTTTTAATCTAGTGAATGCTTATGTGGTGTAGATAAAAACCTGTATGTTTATGAATGTGATGGTTTCTGATTTCAGTTCTTCAATGAATTACATGAATTAGTAACTTGTTTTAGTTTGATTTCCTTTTATTTTCTTGAAATTGAAACCTTCAAACCAACAAACCCTAAACCAAGAAAAACATATTCCATTTTCATATTGAGATTTTATTGAGATTGTGCTACGCTGTGCTTTTGTAGTCTAGGGACAATTTCACATTCCCATTAATTCGAATTTGCAAAAGAGAGATACCATGTATTATGAAAAATCAAGCTAGTGTGGGTCCCACATCCTCCATATGTCTCCAAAACCATTTGTCACTTAGGATTTCTCTTGAATTTATTTATTCACTCTATTTATTAAATACTTGAACCCTTCTAATGTCTAAACATCATTTATTATCCCCCTTATTCCAAATCTCAAAGCTTCCACCCCAAACCTAGGAAACTAGTAATTTTCCTCCTTGGCAATTATTTGACCCTTAACATCAATTTTACAAACTCTAATGAATATGGCTAATGTGATTAGGCCATTGTGACCCAATTCCAAATTTGGGACATGACAAATCCTCCCTTCCCAATATTGCTTGTCCTCAAGCAATTTCAAACATGGGTGTTGAAGAACCTGCTTTCTGTATAATTCTTTGAAGTTGCCATTGAATTGCCAAACCTTGAGTCTTTGAGTTTCCATGAATATTTTAGAGAGGAACCACCATGCTTGCTGCTGCACTACTCTTATTAAAATCACTTTATTAAGTGGGGAATCCATCTCCCATGCTGCTTGCTTTCCCCAAAAAAAATTAAACCAATGAGACAAAAATTATTCCAGGGTCCCATTGCTTGTATTGCACCCCAACAATTAAGAGTGCTCTCCAACCTACACCATTAGATAAGAGGATTCCTGGATTCCATTTTCTTGTATGCATTCTTCCAAACATCATGAGTACCAAATATATATCATCAAAGTACATAACAACATAATGAAAATGTACATCAAGGATATGCTTCATCAAAGAGTCATGAAAGTGCTTATACCTCCAAGCAAGTAGACCACCATTTTCCAAGTGCATACAAGCTTCAAGTGACCCATCAAATCTGCTCCAATGACATAGGTGAGGATCCCATGTCCTATAATGCTGCTCCAAAAGGATGTGATATGCATCAAAAGATTCAGCCATGTATTCTTTCATCCAACAAGTGAATGAAGAATCTCCACTAGAATCTGAATCAAATAATGAGCAGAAAAAACAAGGAGACTTCAAATGACTCAAAGAAGTCTCACCCATACATCCATGAATGTGAGAATCATAAAGATGTAACAAAGTATGTGGATGCCAACAAAAATTTTCTCCCATCATAAATCTATTCATCCAAGTGTTGGATGAAGTTCCTCTAACATCAAATGAACCCAATGTTGAGCAAGAAAAACCATGAGTATTCAAGTGACTCAAATCCATATCATAGGTGCATCCATGTAGATGTGAATCATCATAAAGTGACAAATTATGCTGCTGCAAATGTGAACAAGAATGTGCTCCAACCATGTCATCATAAAAGTTAAATCTAGGAGTTCCATACTCCTCATGTGGCACCATCAAAAAGAACCCTTTCACCCATACTTCATTGAGACTAATACTGCAAAACATGGAATTTTAGGATGTAGGAGAATGTACTAACTCACCCAAATGATCAAAAAGTTCAGGAGTTTCATCATGGGAAGGATCCATGTGGGTAGTATTATGCAGCTCCTTCAAAAGTGTGAACTCTTTGTCATAGTTTGGTTCCAATGTAGAGGAATCATGCTCTTCTTTAAAAATTGCATAACCTTCATCAAGAGGCAATTCAAATTCCTCTTCCACCACATCAAGTGTTTGGATATCTTCAAGTTCATCTTCAAACACATCAAGAACATTCAAATTTTCACATTTCTCATGATCCACCATGTCATGAGAATCCTCCAAACAATCTACCATTTGACAATCTAAAACATAGGAGGAAAAACAAGTATCTTGCAACTTTTCAAGAAGTTGCTCATTTTGAATTGTGAGCTTATGAATATCCTCATTATTCTTCAAGTATGCATCATGTAACAATTCATTAAGCTCAAACAAATGGTTTCTATCAAAAAGCAAAGACATGAAATTACCTTTGATGTGGCACATTGCTCTTTGAATCTTCTCCATGTCTTCAAAGAAGGATGTTTCCTCCAATGAAGTAGCTCTCCAACAAGAATTTGACACCAATGCTTGAGTGTCATGGAGAATGCCGAGGGACTCTTGGATATTATTTTCATTCATCTTTAAGGACCCTTCAAGAAAATGAGGCTCTTGCAAATGAACCTCCTCATCTTCTTCAATTTTGCTTGGACTAACTTCATGAAGCTCAAGTGGTGATGGGGAAGTTGATCTTGGTTCTTCTTCAACCGCTACAAGGTCTTCATTATCATGCTTAATGAAACTTGTACTTGTAGAAACACTTTCAAAAGTGATCTCTATGTCACCAACATAGAGGTGTGAGCACCCATCAGTAGGTACTCCTTCATAGTTTAAGCATCCATCAGTAGATGCTCTTTGGTTCATGTCTAAGCTAGAAGGTGTCTCGAAATGATCTTTCATATTTTCAATAGAATCTTCTTCATGATCTTGTGATGTCTCTTCCTTTTGCTCATTAAAGCAAGCTGATGCATTTTGCCCCTTGTTTTCCTTAGGATCAATATATTTGGAATCTCTTCTTGAATAAATCTCAAAAGCTCTCCTCAAGGAGGACATCATTTCATGCACACATATATGATACTCGCTCCAAGGGTTTTTACAAGAAGGGCATAAACCTTTCTTCACTAACTCCACATCTTCATTTTTGGGCCTATTTTCAAAAACATGTTCAGCATAGTACTCAAAAGACATGGCATTTTGTGTATTTTTGCTAAAAGCAAGATATTCTTGATATTTTTGATATTGTTGGGGCAAGGTTTTATATTTTGCTCTCCATCTTTGGAACTCACTCATAGAATTATCCTTGGTTGGTGTGACACACTCATATTCATCAGATTTAAAGTCATAAGAATAATCTTCATTTCTCTTGAAATTGTAAGAAGTGTTGCATGATGGCACCTCTTCCTCATACCATTCACATTCTGCTTCATATTGCTCATAAGCATCTGCATATTCCTCATAAGAATTGTACTCATAGGATTCATCATAATAGTAAGACATGGCTGCCAATTATTCTTGAATGTATGTACCTAATACACAGGTGCAAGGACCATGCTCTGATACCACTGTAATGTCCCTTGTTAGGAATTTTATTAAAATTGCAATTTTTCACTTTTTTCCTTGGTTCGACCTTGGACTAGTTTCGATCTCTAGGTCCCAAATTTGCCCCAAATGATCCCAAATCTTCTGAGAAGGTATATGAATGATATTAGAACATAAATATGTGTTTCAGGGATGCCTTTGTACCTTTAAAACACTTATGCAAATACTCTTTCAATTCTGGTCAATGTAGGTAACTTTACTAGTGATTTCCCTTTGACTAGTATTGGTCTCTAGGTCTCCTAGTTCCAACCTTCCATCTTCTCCCAAATTCGATTTTGAGTCTCTTTGGCTTCTCCAACTCCCAAATTCGCCTTCTTTGAGCCTATTTTTGGGGCTGACATGTCATAGTGGTCATATGTCAGAGGTCAGGTCTGCAATTTGTCATAGTTGTCATAGATTCTCCATCATTGGTGTCATAGGGGCTAGGGAATCTAGCCCAAGTGTCCACAAACTTCCACTTTGACTCTTTATCTTCCATGGAGGTTACCAATCCTTCCAAATTCGACCTAATATGTTCAATGACATGTGTTATGACTTACCAACTCACCCAAGAGTGTTCACATTCCCATTAATTCGAATTTGCAAAAGAGAGATACCATGTATTATGAAAAATCAAGCTAGTGTGGGTCCCACATCCTCCATATGTCTCCAAAACCATTTGTCACTTAGGATTTCTCTTGAATTTATTTATTCACTCTATTTATTAAATACTTGAACCCTTCTAATGTCTAAACATCATTTATTATCCCCCTTATTCCAAATCCCAAAGCTTCCACCCCAAACCTAGGAAACTAGTAATTTTCCTCCTTGGCAATTATTTGACCCTTAACATCAATTTTACAAACTCTAATGAATATGGCTAATGTGATTAGGCCATTGTGACCCAATTCCAAATTTGGGACATGACACAAGCTTGCCTGAATGAGCTTGAGACACAGAAAATACAATTGAGTCAACATGCAGATTCACTGCGCATTGAAAAGAAAAACTTTGAATCACAGATAGATCAAATGAAGAATGAGCAGGAGGAATTGAGATCAAAGATTGAAGAACTGAACAATAAGAATAATATCCTGAAAGAACAGATAGAAATTGCTGAAAGGAAAAAACAAGATATGTCACATTTCCATGCCTATGCTGGGAAGCTACAAGAGGAAATCCATAATGTGCATAAATTATTAATTGATGTGTTTTACAAAATAAAGGAGACAGTGGATAGACATAAGGAAGTCTCTGAAAACGCTATAGCTATAAAACAGAAAATTCTTGATACATATAATAAGGTGAAGAGGATTCTGGAATGGAAAAAGAAGAATTCTAATTTTCAAGATTTTTTATCACAAAAGACATTGGAAGAGCACAGACTAGATATATCACTTTTGGAAAGGTGTGAAGTAGCAGTGATCAAGATACAGGAGGATACACCTAAAATTATACAAAGATGTGAAGCTGTGTATACAAGTATCTATAAAGCTTATCTGAAGTGCAATGTTTCAATTGCTCAAAGCATGAATGATTTTCCAACTAAAGAAGAACAATTGAAAGAACTAAAGACATAATGGAAGAGGACTTGGAATATGTAAATAAATTGGATGCACTAAACGAAGAGGATCTACAACATTACATTGGGCAAGTAGCTGTAGCCGCTTATGTAATGGAAGATAGTCATAAAGTGTTTGTCAAGTCATTAAATACTATGAGGAAAGATTTAGTGGGACAAGAAATTTCTCTAAAGTTATTAGAACCTCAATATTTTAATGTAATTATTGATGAGGCAAATGCATGGGATACGTACCTATCTAGTTTAGAGGACCCACCAGCTGGGCAATAAATTTTGTAAATATTTCTTTAGTTTTGTACTCACAAAAGACAAACCTAAGGATCTCAAGAGTCAAAGAAGTTGAAGTGATAGGTCACAAAATGACAATTAATGACAATTTTGTTGTAATTTAAATAGACAAGAGAGGGATGCAAAGAGGGTTTTTTGCTGGTGCAATAGAGACTTGAACATTATGTATGAGAATTAATTTTCTGTTACTGGGAAAATATTGCACTGGATTTTGTATGGAATGTTGTGAATATTTAGATCATAATTACTTTTTTTTATGTTTCATTTATACTGTGAGATTTTCCCAATTTTATTGAACTATTTCAATATAATGAATGATTTCATGTTTATGTGCAAATGTTCATGTGTTATAGAGTAATAAATTGTTTTAATTAAAATTAGAGTTATCTTTGGTATCTTATTTACTGTGAATAAATGTTCATGTGTTACAGAGTAATAAATTGTTTTAATTAAAATTAGAGTTATTTTTGGTATCTTATTTAATTCAGGTTATTATTTTCATTTAATTCAGCTCCTTGCAAGGATAGGATAGTTAATTTAGTTTAGGAGTAAATATTCATAAGTTAGTAGAGATAAGACGTAAGGTAAGAACCTACCCATCTTCCTGTCAATAATAGACTAAATGCATTAATTATATTAGAAGCATTTGCATTTTCATACCTTTAATACTTAAAAGATTTCAAACACGGAATGATCTAATTGGGATTGTTCATTGGGGATAATCCTTACTGTCGATTCTAGGATTTTCTGGGCATCAACATGTTCCTAGATTTCCCAACCTCAATACTCACCTACATCCATTTCTTTTCCCTTCAAATCCACAACTCCAGTTCCAAATTCAAAGTTCTAGATTATACACAATATGATTATTGATAGTAGTATAAATATCATGAAGGAGGGCTCTACATAATGTAGAAATCTCATACTTTTATATAGAAAAATAGTTCCTTAACTTAAGTTTTTAAATTCTTACTCGAAGCGGTCAATTTAACAATGTCCACAAAAAACCCACCTTGAAACTAAAATATAATGTCTATATTTGCAGTAAACATAAACTCTATTTTAACGAGCCCGTCATCAAACTATTTGCCAAGTTCATTTGGCTCGCAACTGATCAATTTTCTATGGAATTCATTTGTGATTAAAGGGATGATCAAATGTTGAGTCGCTTAATCTCAACAAAAACATATTCACAATCTTAAGACTAGAGCCACTGAGATTTTTAGTGACAATTCAATAAAAATATTTACACAAAGAATATTGTCATTTGGATTTTAGTATAGTTATTCATATTTTTTCATAAAACAAATTAATTAAAGAATAATTCATTTATAACAATTACAACAAACAAATAAAAAAAAATCATTTTTAACCAACCACACTTTTATAAATTTATACATTGTGTTTCTACATAAACGCTCAAAATCATATACACTATTCTAGAATAACATAACACTGTTATTTATTGTTGAAAATGTTAGTCTCAAAACCAAAATGACAACATAAGGTGTCCTTGTAGGTTTAATTTAATGATATAGCCCAAGCCTATCAAGTGGTTAAAAAGTCAAAGTGAGGAAAAATCTTGATCATCTATTGTTCTGTTTTGTTTAAGATGAAGAAACACAACTTCTTCAATTTATAGAAAAAATGAACACTACCTTGATGACTGGGGCATTATCACACATTTGAAAGCAAACCAATTCAAAGCTTAAATAGACAAAATTTTACAATTGTGAGGAGTCAAAAAAATATGATATACAAAAATTCTGTAACGAACTACAAATGTCATCAAATATGTTTACACTGTAGACTTATGAATAAACATAGTATTATTTAAAACCAATGAAGTGGAGGATACATACCATCTTAGACCTAAAAACAAGGGGAAGATAAAATAAGGATGCCTTAGAATTAAGGTGTGTATAGATTAGGATGTAAATGGAGTAAGTAAGCTTCATAAGAAAATATAGTTCATTACTTTTCTTTCATCAATATTATTATTGAAATTAGATGGTGAACTCCAACTATCTTTTTAATTAAGATTCCAATAAACATGGATAAGCTTGAGCCAAAATTGGAAACATTGTTATTTGCATCCTCGCCTTGAGTCTTGTTGCTTGTCCATTAAGCATGTGGGTATTGCCGAAATCACAAAACTCAAAAGAGTCATTGCGGAAAATAAGCAATTAATCAACATGTTGCAAATGACTCTCGAATGGATTGCACTCGAATGAGCACATTATCATCAGTGACTATAAATGAATATTACAATCAATCTGAAACATATAATTATTTGGTTTAATGTGGATATTTAATAACCATTAGATTGAAATTGTATGAGAAATGATATTTTCTTTAATCAAATCCTTTTTATTTTTCCATTGACTGACAAGTTTAAGAAAGTGGAACAGTAAACATCGGCCATCTGCTCCAGTTTCTCAGCCTGTAGAAAATTAAAAAAAAACAATCAAAGCTGATGACTACTTCACGCTGTAAGATACCAGTGACTTCAATATTGGATAAAGCACTGCCGAACAAATAACTCACCTTACAACAAATCGCATTTGATGCTCAATCTAGAAAACTGCTAACCACTTACAGTTTCTTCATCGAGCTCATCATCATCTAGAACTTGTAATGGACTAAAGAAATTAAAGAAGCATTCACATTGTTCATTCTTTGTCACAGGCTTGGTATTTTTGGCTCCGTTCTTTGGCTTCTTCTTCATAAACTTTTGTGTTTGATTCAAAATTGAAAAACTATAAAACTGACTATGACAGTGTTGGTTAGAGGTGTGACTTCTGTAGGAAACCTGTAAATGGGATCGAGACCTGCGCAACACGAAATCAAACCTGTGAGTTTCTATAGGCTTCTGAAACTCCCATAAATCAGAGGTTTTTGGACATGTCTTCACATAGGGGGAAATGATAGGAAACTTCACTATTTTCCATGAAATTCGCGATTTATGTTCCAAAGGTTTATGAAATGTATATAAAACTTATTAAAGACATTAATTGCCATCCATACATCATAAAAATCAAATATATGAGCTGATACAAGTCGAAATAAAGCAACTCAATATTTTATAATGAGATATGAGGAAAATGGCACCGTTTACACATTGTTTGGTATTTTTTTCAAGTGGTATTTCTACCTGAGGATATTCTAAGAAGAAAATTCAGAGTAAATAAATCATATTACAAATAAATGGGGCCACAATATCTCCCCCAAATAGATCAACATCTCACCAAGTGCGCCCTTCCTCCAAGAGCCAAAATATGAAGAGAAAAGTGAGAAAGGTGTGGAAGCAAGTTGAGAATGAGAATGTCATGAGAAGCCTTGTAGATTCAAACTACAAAAAATGACTCCATTTTAGCTCCAAATTAAAGGTTTGAATGGCCTCTCCAATTTCCAATTAGGATACGAATCTTTCACCCTCAAAATTGGTACTAAGGCAAGTAGAGTAAACACTCCACAAGCATGGACAAGCTATGCTCTCTAATATGCAAAATGAGAAATGATCAAAATCCACTCTCCTTCTTTGTTATTTACTTTTATAAACTTCCAAAGGCCTCCTTGGGTTGAATTCCTTCGAAAATACTCATGCCAAATCAAGTTGGGAAGAGATTCCAATGTGTGCCACTTGTCCAACAATTCCCAGTCTCCATCTTCCCTCATTTCAAATGGGTGTCTCTTTGGCTTCCCTAACTCCCTTGTGCACCTTCTTGGAGGCTAGTTTTATCCCTGACATGTCATATATGTCAGATGTCAGCATTCAGGTCTGATTTGTGTCATAGGTGTCATATCAGCTTCATCATTGTTGTCATAGAGCTAGGGAGTCTAGCCCAAGTGTCCCACTAGCTCCAAAATTCCTCTTCCTCTTCCATGGGAGTTACTCTTCCTCTACATTTCGACCTCATTGAGTTGTTCCAATTATTATGCCCTTCCATATCCCCCAAGAACATTGGAATCCACCTTGGATTCGAATGGGTGAGAGTGGAATGCCATGTGGCATGGGGAGTCTAGCTTTGTGTGGGTCTCACACCACCAATGTGTCTCCATGACCAAGTTCCACCTTATTTTCCTATCATAAATATTTATTTAACCCATTTTAATACATTTATTTTAAGCTAATGTCCATTTGGGGTTTATTAGACTCCTTATTCCAAATCTAATGTTTCCACCCCAACCTAGGAAACTAGTAGATTGGTGGAATTTTCTCTTCTTGAGATTTATTTGAATGGAGACATTAGAGTCCTCCCCACCCAAGATAGATTTCCCTCAAGAAATTCCAAATTAGGATCCTGCAAAGATTTTTCCTCCTCGCATGTGGCATCCTCACTTGTCAAATCTTTCCATTGTACCAAATACTCCATTATGGTTTTATTCCTCAATTTCCTTTCTCTTGCCTTCAAATTTTTTTCTGGAATATGTATGATTTGTCCTTCATCATCTAATGGCGGGAGCGTTTCTGAAACAAATATTTTTTGACCAATATCCTTCTTGAGGCATGAAACATGAAATACATTGTGGATTTTTCTCCCTTCCGGAAGTTCGAACTCATAGGCCACCTCCCCAATTTTTTGAACTACCTTATATGGACCATAATATCTTGTTTTGATATTTTATGATCCTTTCACTTTCAAGGATGTTTGTTTATATGGCTGTAGCCTCAAATAGACCAAATCATCCACTTGACAAGTTATTTCCACCCTATGTTGATCCACATACTGTTTCTATTGATTTTGGGCAACCTGCAAATTGCCTTTTAGAAGTTTCAAAATCTCTTGACTTTCCTCCACCCAACCCTTTTCTTTCGGGGATCTACTATAACCAAAGATTTTCTAAAAAAATGTGAGTGCTTAATAACCATAAATTTGTTTGAAATGAGACATGCCAATGGACATATGGAAAGTAGTGTTGTAGCAAAACTCACCCAAATGTAGCCATTTCACTCATGTTTTCTGCTGCTCACCAACATAGTTCCTCAAGTACCCCTCCAGCCATTGATTCACTCTTTCTGTTTGGCCATCAGTTTGAGGATGGTAGATTGTGCTTGGAGTCAATTGAGTGCCAACCAACTTGAAAAGTTCTTTCCAAAAGGCGCTCATAAATATGCTATCTCTATCACTCACAATGTTCTTGGGAAGTCCATGCAATCCAAAAATTTATCTAAAGAATAGATCAGCCACTTTTACAGCAGTAAAAGATGATGTAAGAACAAAGAAATGAGAAAATTTGGTGATTCTATCCTCCACAACATAAATGCAATCCTTACGCAAAGCCCTGGGAAAACCTATGATGAAATCCATGGAGATACTTTCCCATTTTTGTTGTGGAATGGGAAATGGTTCCAATAGACCAGCAGGATGTGTATGTTCAAATTTGTTTTGCTGACATAGCTTGAATTCATTCACATTTTTTAGAATATCTTCTTTCATCCCTTTCCAAAAGAACCTTTCCGTTAGTTGCCTATATGTTTTGAAAAAACTAGGATGGCCTGCTAAAGGAGAATCATGAGCTTCCTTCAAAATCTTGTGCTTGAGATTCGAACCATGAACCAAGTATATTGTATACTTATAGTATATTATACCATACAAAACCTTGTACCTACAATAAACTTTGACCCCATCTAACACATCACGAGCAAAACTATCTTTGGCATATTCAACTATTAGCATCTTTTTCCAATCTTTCGAAATGTCCATAAGAGAAAGTGAAGGTATTCTATATAATGTATATGCTACAATATTATTCTTCCCCTTAACATATTCAATGCCAAAATAAAAATCTTGGACTTTGCTTACCCACTTTTTTTTCCCTTTCATTGAGGTCCTTTTGTGTGAGAAAATGCTTCAAACTGTTATGATAAGTTTTGACCAAAAACTTGTTTCCCACCAAGTATTGTCTAAACTTGGCCAAGGAATGCATGATGGATAATATTTATTTGTCATAAATGGATTAGAGATTCTCATGTGGTGCAAATTTCCACTCTCAAAAGCTATGGGGTTTTGATTTTTCTTTAGGACCGCCCCTATCCCTTCTCCTGATGCATCACATTCCAAGACAAATGGTTTAGAAAAATCAGGTAATGCAAGTACGAGACAACTACTCATTACCTCTTTTATTCTTTGGAAATATTTTTAAGCCTCTTCATCCCACTTGAAAGCATCCTTCTTGGTCAAATCAGTAAATGGAGCAGTCAATTTAGGGAACCCTTTCACAAATTTTCTATAGTAAGTGCATATTCCAATGAAGCCTCTCAATGCTATGATGTTTTTGGGTGATGGCCATTCAAGAATAGATCTTATTTTTTCCAAGTGAACCTTCACTCCATCTTTCCCAATGATGTGCCCGAGATATAAAACTTCTTTCAACCCAAATTCACACTTGGACAACTTAGCAAACAAATATTGTTCATGCAAAATTTTCAAGACAACTTCTAGATGGTGCAAGTGTTCCTCCCATGTTTTGCTGTAAATTAAAATGTCATCAAAGAAAACCAAAAGAAACTTACGGAGATGTTTGAAAAATATTTGATTCATGCATGATTTAAATGTGGCTGGATCATTGGTCAATCCAAAGGGCATGACAAGAAACTCAAAATGGCCATAGTGACATCTGAAAGTTGTTTTCTGCACATCCTCCTCCTTCATTCGAATTTGATGGTAACTAGATCTAAGATCAATATTTTAGAAGAAATTTTCTCCATGTAGCTCATTGTTGAAGCCTCGGATGTGTAGGTTGTTGGAATGGGTTCCAAGGATAACAACAGAGGGTGAAAACCTAGACTGATAGGCTTAAAAATGTTCTACGCAAGAATAGTTCTATCTCTGGCTTGTTTGGTGTAGTTAACTCCCACGGATACAAAGGCCTCCACTGGCACTTATGGGTTTTGATCCTGAAAGGACCAGTCTTCCTGTAAGGGAATATTAAAGTGTTCTAACTCTAAAAAGGATCTAAAGCTAGAAAAAATATAGCTTAAAGGAAATATAAACTAAGTCAGATCTAATCTAAAGGAAGTGTATTGTTTGTATGCAAGATAACTTGGTTTGCATTTTAATAAGTGATTTCACTAGCTTAACAGAAATGTAAAATTGGATCATTACTCATTACTTCAAAATACAATCAGGCAATGAAAATTACTGATAATAGTTTAAAGGTTAAGCATGCACAATGTTATCCTGTTTCTCTTATGTTAATTGGAAAATTAACATGAACTTAATAAATTCTGTGAATAATTTGCAGAAATAGATAAAGATTTTAATTAAATAAATTAAAACATAAATACACAAAGACCATGAATTAAGACAAATCCAAATCATAGATCAATGCATTAATGATTGGATACAAAATCAATAGTATTCATTGATAATCAAGGTGAAGAAACCATATATCATCAAAGAAATTTGATAACATAAACAAATAAGATGCCAAAATAAACTAACTTTGATTCCTTGGTCTGCAAAAAATTACAAGATCACAAGTGAAACAACATTTCTCGAGTCCTTCTCTGGTGATTATATCCCTCCTTTACCCATGAGACCTCTACCCTTTAAATAATAATTACAAAATGGTTACAAATGATAGCCATCCCATGAAAACAGGGATTACAAAACCAATTAATCTAAGGATAACCAAGGGTTGCTTGCCACTTGGTCCTAATTTACAACAATTCATCAACATCAAGATAGCTATGTGATTCAAGCCCCAGCTGGGTATCACAAGTGATGAATCTCTATCTCATTTTTAGCTAATTTATTCCAAGTACGTAGATAGATGTGGATCTTGCCTTCCAGGATGATCGACTGTTTGATGAACTGATCCACATCAGCAATCTGGATGTGCTCGAGCTGTTTGATCTTTTCTTTGACCTCCTCGCAACTTCTCTCAACCTGCTCGATCATTAACTTAGGTAGACAAGCATCCTTTATGATATCCATCGTAGGAAACTTAAGCATTTCCATGATTCCATCTACAACATACCACCTCCTCCCACAAATAGATTTTTCCTTAGTTATTGTTTCATCTACCATGTCAAGAACATTCTGCCAAGGATTGAGGGAAGTTATGACTTTCCTAAACTGAAAATTGTTTAACATTGGAATGTCATCTAGCCTAGTTTGGATATACCTTTGTCAATCGACAATGTCGTCGATGGCCTTAGAAGCTTGTTGTCTTTTCTCCAATTGCTGGTTAAAGGTGACAAACATATGTTCAAAAGCATTGTTAGTCTCCTAAATTTCATTCAAGGCATTAAACATTTCAGCTAGGAGCTTGTGATGCTCCTCATTCACCTGATTGGCCAAGTCTTTAAACTCTTGCTAAGTGAACTTAGAAAAGGAATAGGAGGCTGCACTTGCAGTTGCATCCTTTAGCTGTTGTTCAAGCACAACTATCTTTTCAACATTGGCAGTATCCAAAGCTTCAACATCTTGCAATTGAATTTGAAGAGAAGCATTATGTTCTTGAAGGTCTTCAAACTTATCTTCAAATTCTTTTCTCTGTTCACAAATATCATCTTCATGTTCTTCATTGGCCTTAACCAACTGCTCTTGAAGGTTCTTGAGCTCTTCCTTCTTGACATCAATTTATTTATTTAGCGTGATCACTGAATCAAAATTGCCACCTACACAATCACCCATGGCAACAACAATCTCCATTTCTTCTTGTTGTATGTCATCTGATTGCTTGGACCAAATGATCTGATTAGGAAAAGGGCCCTGCATCATATCCCTATCTATGTCTCTCTTGTTACCTTTCTTCACCACTTCCTTAGCCCTTTTTCTATAGAAATAATCTCCAAGGGAGGTTACAATATCTTCTTCATAAGCAGCTACCAATTCAGCAGATGATGAAGCCACATCTCCTGTTTCCACTAATGGGGTTGTTTGAGTAACAGTGGAGATAGGTATTGTCAAAGTGATCTGAGAAGTAGTCAAACTTGAAGGGACAACTTCAGGGACTGAGGGTACAGAGGTTAGAGTAGGGACTGAAGTAGAAACTTCAGGAAGTGAAATGGATGCATCAGCAACTGATGGTTAAGAAGGAACAACTGGTATTTGGACATCATTGGCTGGTGGTGATGAAGTAGATGATGGTGATTGCAAAGAGACAGTTGAAGACTAGATCTCTGGAACTATTGATGGTGAAATGGGAAATGGAACCGATAGGGTTGGAAATGGAGCTGTGATGGAGGTTAGTGCATCAAATAACTAGGATATGGTGGGTGGTGGTGGTACCCTAGAAGATAGAGTGGGAAGAGCTTGAATGGATGAAAGTAGGAGTGTTGAAATTGTGGTATCAACGGCAGTGGTTTTTTCAAGAAATTGTTGATCTGGGACATGATCATCCATGACTATGGCATCCAACAAATCTACCATTGCCTGAGAAATTTCAGTTACTTCCTGCACAACAGTCACAGAAGGAAGTGTTTCATCTTCCACATCACTGTATGCAATATTAAGAGTAGGAATTTGAGAGGTAGAAGTTTGAATCTTCTTCCTTTTAGCTGGTTTACTCACAACAATCACTTGAACATCCTTAATCAGGTTGGATGTAACAACCACTTGGACATCAGTAGTGGGTTTGGGTACTGCAACGACTTGTGTGTCTAGCACCGAAGTCATCTGTGCTAATTTGTGCTTCAATTGCTGAGATGTTTGCATTAACACATTTAACTCTGCAGCAGTTTTCAACTTCAGAGGATCATCCATAAGGCCTTTTCCTTTATCTCCATCCGAGTAGGTCAACATGAGTGGAGCGATTACTTTTCGTGCCTCCCTTTCTTCCCTATCTTTCCTTGTTTGCTCTTCAAGCCTGAGTTCCATTTTTCTATAGCTCAAAACCTTGGTTTTAAGCTCCTGTTGATACTAAAGGATAAGGATTTGCTCTTCTTTGCTTTTGGATCTTACCAGGAATTCAAAGAAAACATTAACTCACTGATAAATGGAGTCATTAGGAATATCCTGATGTGTATAGTCAATCTCCGTCTTCGTATGCTTCTGTTTGAAGTGAGCATCCAGAAATGCTATTAGGGACATGCATTCTTTTGGGAGCATATCCCAATATCAAAGCAACAATCCCGTCTCCTAGCACTGCAACCCAAGTTGAAGTTGGGATAACCAAAGGCCCAAGGTTTAAAGGGAAATTAGGCCATCCCTTGCTTTTAGGTCCAGTGAGCTTAAGGTAGACACCATCTGTAACAATCTGATAAGATATCTTCTCAAGTAACAGTCTATCAGGGACAACTCTTGGTAGCAAATGTACTGTACTGCTTCCCCAGACGCTGATGTAAACAAAGGATTCCCCCACATACCAGTCACCTAATGTAAGGATGAGAGTTCTAGCATCTGGAGAAAAGGCAAGGGCATCTTCCCTGAAAATCTGCTAGTAAATCACACCAAAGAAATGGTCGCAGATGTCATAGAGCAAAGGAGGAAAATTGCTTTCCCATAAGGCTGAGCAATAAATATGAATAGGGGGTGAGGACAAGGTCCATCTCCACACCATGGTGGGATACTGAAATTATGTGCAGAAAAAATCAGTTACATAAGATGAGAAAAAGAAGTGTGGCTTCCCCATTGGTTTTTTTATATTTTTCAATGGTCATCTTTAGTTCAATTGAAAAAATTAAGGCCTAGGGGAATGAATCTCTCTTCGTAAGAACATGGTGGGATACAGGTGCCCATTCAGCCTTAAATATTGAACAATTTGGGAGACCATAAATTCTACAGAGCATGGCTTCCAGGAGAGAATAAGGCTCCTTGACCTAGGAAATTAGGTATGAATTATCAGCCCCAAGCATGAAATTTGCTAGTCTGTGCATCCAAGACTTCAACATTTCATTGAAATTATACCTAGTCTTTGTTGAGTCTAGGAATGCAACATTAAGGGGTTGAATGGCTGGTTTCAAGGCATAAACTCTGATAAAAAACTCAGGGCGAAAAGTATCCAGTTGAGACCCTGCGCTATCATTGAGAGAGCGGTCTTTAGGATTAGCGTGGTCTATAATCCACTTAACTGCATCAGTGTAGGGAAGGATAGCGGGTCTGGAAGCTATAGCATGGAGTTGTGAATCCCTAATCTTTTCATAGACAGGGCGGTCACTCTGAATATCAGGTAGGTCGTCATTGTCAAATATGGAGTAAATTTTGGACCAATCAATTTGGTATGTCTCAGAAACCCTATCGCTGGTGTCGACAAGGATGAAAAAGTTTGGGTCTTTGTTCAAAAGATATTTCTGAGCAGTTTTGGAGCGAGTGTTGTGAGACATGTTTGAAAAACTGGAATAATCTGATGAATAAATAAACACAAATAAAAAATAACTCAAAATAGAAAAAACCGTGAACAGTTGAATAAGAAAGAGACACGAAACCAACCTGTGCAAGCTCAAAAAATGGCGAAAGCGACCGCTGGTAAAAACTCACAATAAAATCCACACAACAGGTAATTTTTGAAAATGAAAAATGATAAAAGAAAACATAAAAAATTAACAGATTTATTAATTTCGTCGGGCAAGATTTGAGCCGTAGGATTAAGCCAAATAAACGACCGAGATATGATCCGGAGGAAACATATGTATTTTATGTAGGGAAACTGAGAAAACAAATGGTCATCTATTTATTAATTGTTGTTTCAATCAACAATTGTGGAAGGAGATTGAGTCTCAAGAAAAGGTTCCTCATCTTTGGTCTCATGAAATTGTAGTGTATTGTTTGGCACATTTTTTTAATCATAAGGAATTAAAATAGTTTAGGGTACTACCTTATGATCTGGTCAATTGGGCCATTTGGTTAGCAAGTAACCAAGCCCTCTTTGAAGAAAAAATGCCACCAATATTCCATCTCTTTGTTCAGGTAATTTCTCTCTTTCATTATTACTAGTAGTTTGGAAGTAAAAAAAAGGAGACAATAGTTGTTCCTTTGAAAATTCTCAAGGATAATCCTTGGTTGTTTTTATGGGGCAAGCCAAGGACATCAAAATCTATGTGGATTTGAATTTGTAATACACTTATCAGAGGATTATTATGTTCTTGACATAGGTGCTTTGGGTCCAAGATTGAATAATTGGTAAGAGATTTCAACATTATTTCATATGTTCCTTACATCATTCGATTTCGACCTAAGGTAGCTATAGGTGTTTGGTGATTCAAGTTTTGTCATCAATTGGATGAGAGGCTCGATGCAAACAATGAATATAAACCTTACCCAACTAACAAATCATCTCAAATAAATTAGTGGAACTTTCCATTGGATTTGTTTTGATGATGTATACAAAGAGCATAATATAGTTGTCGATTGGATTTAAAAGTAGGCTCCAGGAATGAACCCGGGGAAACACTGTTTGGAGGAATTCCATGTGGAGAGTTTAATATCCTATGGGAATGCTTTCTTTTAGTCTCCTTTGTTTTGGTCTATACCCCGTATATGATTCATAAAAAAAGAATCATGTTATAAGATAGTAGTAAGGAATTATCAGAACAAAAATATATTTTCTGTAGTTTTGAGGAGTTGGGAAAGCTTAGTTTTGATCTATGCTCATAGCACATGAAAAATGTATTTTATTTTCAATGAATAAAAAGTAAATTTTTTTGGTTAAGTAACAACAGTCATGTAGCATCAATGTGCACTGGGATTTGTAGAAACACCGAGGTGCAACAATATTCAGTGCGAGTTGCAGCAACGCCGAGGTGCAACGATCTTCACTCGAAGTTCTAGCAACCCTGAGGTGCAACAATCTGTACAAGGATTTACGGAAACCATGGTGTTTTGACCTGTGAGTAGAAATACTCACACATTGTTTCCAAAAGGATATGCACGTCCATGGGGAGGTGATCCTCCCCCCAAAATTGATGAAGCTACCATCTTTCAAGCATCGGTTTCTTCCCTCAAAGCTTACATGAAAACAAACCCAACAAAATTTGTTAAACATTTGGAGGACATTCCAAAAGTTCCTTTGTCGCAAATATCTTCTTAATCAATGGAAATAACCCTCTTAGAACAAGGTTTAATCGAAGAGTTTATGAGCAGTTGGACATCTACTAGAAAAGTGGATATGTGGGTCCAAATTAACTGGGTTGTGTTGATCCAAGCCAAACTATCCCATTTATTTTGTGGCCAAGGGTTTTATGCTTTCCTTTTTTAGCTCAAAGAGGACGTGGATACGATATTTAGAAGTGGCCCTTAATTTTACAGGAACAAAGGTATGTACTTAAGCAGATGGACCCTAGAATTTGACCTAGACATGGACGTCCCTACTACAATTTAATTCTGGGTTAGACTCCCCCACCTCCCACTCCATTGTTGGGGAGATGATTCCATAAACTCTTTGAGAAAATACATCGATAAATATGAGCCAAAATATGGAATTTTCCCTTGTGATATGAGTTGAAGTAGATCTTGAAAAATGGCTTCCTCAAGATGTGCTTCTCACCCTCTATAACTGGAGACACCTTCAGAAGTTAGACTATGAACAATTGTCGTTCAAGTGCAAATCGTGTCACCAATATGACCACTTGACAAAAAATAACAAGATGAATCAGGGAAACATCTTGACCTCAGAAAACAAGGAAGATCATTGGAAAATAGTGGAAAAAAAGCTCACCTCCCTCAACCTTAACCCCTTCTTCCCCTCCCTCCTCCTTGCATCCCCATTCATCCCCCTCCAAGAAACCTCAAAATCCAAAAACCTCTCATTCATCCAATTTTGCAGTTGTGCAAGGCTCTACTACCCCCCAAGTTTGATTCACTCCTTAACACACCTTAATTAATATGAGGCCTTGCATCAAGAAGACCCAATCATTGAAGAATTAGTAGACCAAGAAGACTTGGCAATTCTTTGAACCAAGTTCGACCCTCTCTCAATCAACCTACTCTATCCCTCTCCATTTTCGATGATGACATGATTTCATATTGTCAAGGTGAGATAGAAAACAATTCTGTAAATCCCTCACAACCCCATATTCTGACTCGAAGAAAGGTTGTTTCCCATTCTAAAGAAGAATAGAAAGAAGCGATCATCGAAGAACATTACCATCCAAAAAATCTAGGAGGTAGCTCAATGAAGGAAAAGCGATAAGAAGAAGCAAACACGAATAAGATTCTTGGCAATCAAATCACCATTGAAAAGTAACTAGGAAGCAACAATCTGAGCAGCACCATGAAAGTCGCAATAGACAAAGCCACCTTGCCGAATGTGAGTAGAGATAAGGCTTTTTCACAAGGGGGGGCCTCTAAACCCAATCAAACCAAATGATGAAAAGTATCTCCTAGAACTACCATGGGATGGGGAGAAAAAACAAACAACATCACTCATATATTTAGTCAATCTTGAGAAATCAACAATCCTCCTTATCTAGGAAACAAAACTTAAGGAAGAAGAAATGGCTGCAATTTCCAAAACATAGTGGAAAAACTATGATGCAATTGTTGTAAGCTTGAAGGGAGCCTTGGTAGGAACATGCACCCTCTAGGAGCTCAACATCTTCTCACTCGCCTTTCAACACCAAACACAACATTGCATTCTCACAACCTTGCAAAACCAACATTTGATCATTAGGTATGATATTTTCAATATTTACATGCCCATGCATCATTTTGAAAAAGAAACATGTTGGAATTGAAAAAGAAACATGATCACAGGAGAACAACATAAAACAAGATGCATAAATAAAACACATAAAGACAATATAGGAGAGACACCAATATATGTGGTTCACCAAATATGGGCTACACCCATGGAGAAATTGCTAGTCGTTTTATTATACCATCCAACAAATGAAGGGATAAAACCCGAAGCACATCCGTTGCAACTTCATCTTCACTCTCTCACAATCTCTCTCACACAATCTCTCTCACACAATCATAGATATTTTTGCAATACTACAATATACGACCGCCTTACAGTGCCTTCCTTTTAAAGAGGGAGTACCAGGGAAAAATACCCCAGGATACCCAATACCACAGCCCCGTAAATCACTCATTATTGACCAAGTCATGTATATGAAATTACAACATTTTACAAGGCATTTTTTCTAAAATTTCACTACGGGGTCGCTTCCCCCAAACGCCCATCAGGTAGGGGCATCAAAATTATTCACAACCCCCTCTATACCCCCCATGGAGACTGTAGTGGGGAATAAATACCCCCCACATGGCCCCGTCATGGTATGGGATCCAAACAGGGCTTAAAAAAACCTCTAAATTAGGAACATCAAGCTCCACAACCAACAATCTCCCACTTGGAGACTAATCACAACAACGCCACCACTACTACATCTGCTGGACTATGCTCCAAACTTTGGACCTGGAAAATTTACCATATTCACCTGCATGCTTGAAGGCCAAGTGAAAATGAAAATGAACTCAGTTTCTCTCTAGTTACTACCTTTGTCAACACGTTTGTAGGATTCTAGCTAATATGTATATTTTCCAACTTCAACAATTCATCTTCCAGAATAGATCATATGAAATGGTACTTGATTTGTATATGTTTAGTCTTAGAATGGAAAGCTTAGTTCTTTGAAAGATGAATGACACTCTGGCTATCACTGTACAACTTTCTATTCGCCTACTTCTTACCCAATTCCTCCATGAACCTCTGTATCCAAATCACCTCTTTACTAGCATCTGTAGCAACAACATACTCTTATTCCGTTGTTGAAAGTGCAACAAACTTTTGGAATTTCAAAGTCCAACTTACTTCTCTTCCACCTATAGTAAATGCATACCTTGCGGTTCTATCTTTATCACTTGTCGTATCTGCATCAACATTTCCTTGTAGAACAGTGTTCGAAACTCCAAAAAATAATGCATGATTAGTAGTACCTCTCAAATACTCGAGAATCCACTTTACTACCATTCCATTTTTTTTTACCTAGATTGTTCATATACCTGCTCACAATTCCCACTGCATGTGCAATATCTAGTCTTGTGCACACCATCGCATACATAATATTGGAAACTGCTGATGAATAGGGAACCTTGGACATGTATTCTATCTCTTCCTGTGTCTTGGGACACATATCCTTACTTAGTTTTAAATGGCTAGACAAATGTGTACTAACTGGTTTTTCATCCTGCATTCTAAACCTATCCAATACCTTTCACTATGTACCCACCCCGAGACAATGTCAATTTGCGATTTTTCCTATCTCTTGTTATTCTCATACCAAGGATTTGATTTGCAACACTCAAATCCTTCATCACAAATGAATTAGCTAATTTCCTTTTGAGCACATTTATATCCTGCATGTTAGAACCTACAACAAGCATGTCATCCACATACAATAACAAGATAATATATCTTCCATTATATAGCTTCATGGAATAAACACACTGGTCATAATGACATCTACTATAAACTTGTTCTCTCATAAACCTGTCAAATTTTAAATACCAATGCCTTAGAGCTTGCTTCAGGCCATACAAGCTCTTCTTCAACCTGCATACTAGATTATCCTCTCCTTTGACCTTATACCCCTATGGTTGCTGCATATAAATATCTTACTCCAACTTCCCATGGAGAAAGGTTGTTTTTACATCTAACTGTTCAAGATGTAAATATTCTACTACCACTAGACTTAAAATAGTTCTAATTGAAGTCATTTTTAAAACAAGAGAAAATATTTCATCAAAATCTATACCTTTATTTTGTGCAAACCCCTTTACAACAAGTATGGCTTTGTACCGCTTATTTCCTTTATCTTCTTCCTTCAACCCGTAAACCCATTTATTATGCAATGATCTTTTTCCTGCAGGAAACTAAACCAAATTTCAAGTCTGGTTTCTTACCAATGAGTCCATCTCCCCATTCATTCCTTTCTCCCACTTCTTTATAGTTTCCACCTGCATTGCTTCTTCATAACATTTTGATTCACCAGAGTCAGTCATTAATAAATAATATAGTGAATGAGAGTATCGTTTAGGGGGTCTACTTGACCTGTTAGATCTTCTAACACTCGTAGGAGTTTGAGGTATCTGCTAATGTTTTTGATCTTTTGGCACATTTGGAACTTCATTTTCTTTGACTTCATCAAGCGCTGTGTACTCCGTGTTTTCCTTTTTTGTTTCTTTCCTTGCAACTGATCTTTATACACGATATTTTAATTGAATACCACATCTCTACTCCCAATGATTTTTTTATATTCATAATCCAATAAGCGATACACAAAATCATCAACCCCGTATCGAATAAAGGTACATTTATTGGATTTAGGCTCAAGATTTGTTCTATTTTCTTTATCAATATGGACAAATGCTTCACATCCAAAAGTTTCTAGAAATGAGTAGTTTACCTTTTTACTTGTCCATGCCTCCTCTAGAATCCCACCATCCAAAGTACTTGAAGGCCCTCTATTTATTAAGTAAACACCAATATCTACAACATTTTCCCAAAACTGTAGGGGAAACCCTGCATGCAATCTCATACACCTTGCACACTCCATTATTGTTCTGTTCATCCATTCTAACACACAATTTTCTTGTGGTATTCTGGCATAATCCTCTTTCTACGAATCCCATGGTATGAACAATAAATATCAAACTCCTTGTTGCAGTAATCACTTCCATTATCAGATTTGAGACACTTTTAACCTTTTTATTGTCTCATTTTCAACCAAAACTTTCCATTTCTTAAAAGTAGCAAAAACATTAGACTTTTGTCGAAAGCATTAAACCCAAGTTTTTCTAGTTGCATCATCAATAAAAGTAACATAATAATGAGAGCCACCAACATATTGTACTTGAGCCAGTCCCCATACATCTGTATGTACAAGCTCTAACATTTTACTCTTATTTTGCTTCCCAACCTTGATAAATATGACTTTCTTTTGTTTTCCATAAACAGAGTTCTCACATAATTCCAAACTTACCTGATTTAGATATGGAAGCAATTTCCTTGAGTGGAGAATCTACATCCCCTTCTCAGTCATGTGGCCAAGCCTATGATGCCACAATGTTGTATTTGTCTATGCGAAATCTACATAGATAGAAGAATTAGTATTATGAGGACATAAATACAACGTACCTATCCTATCTCCTTTTTCTATTACCAGTGATCCTTTAGTGATATCTCACCACGGTTCTCCAAACATATATAAACAACCTCCATCTCCCTATTTACCTTTTGAGATTAGATTTATTTTCATAACAAGAATATGCCCCTCATCTTTCAACAGCCATTCACTTCCATTCTTTAATGTTATCTGTACCTTACCCATTCCAACAATTTTACATGGTTCATCATCGCCCACTAAAACATGTCCAAAATCACCTTGAACATGATCATAAAGAAATTTCTTATGGGGTGTAGCATGACAGGAAGCCCTTGAGTCTACTACCCACTAATCACTGGTATTATCTAATGCAAGAATCAAAGCATCTTGTAACACATTACCTACTACATTTGCTTCCTGAGTAGTCTTCTATTGTCCATCTCCTTTCTTCTTTAGAGATCTGCAGTCTTTCTTCATATGTCCTTTATGTCCACAGTTCCAACACTTTATATTTCCCAGTGTGGACTTGGATCTGCCCTTCCTAGACTTCCCATGATTACCTGGGCTCTTTCCTCTCTCCTTTGTCTTCCCCTGTTCTCCATGGTCAACGAATTCCCTGGTGTCTCACTTTTTCTTTTCCTTCGCATTTCCTCGCTAAGAATAACACCAACAACATCATCAAATTTCAAAGTTTTTGAACCAAATACAAAGTTACTTACAACCATGACCAAGCCGTTCCATCTTTCTGGCAATGGGCACAAAATTAGAAGAGCTCTAACCTTATCTTCAAAGTTCACTTTTGTATAACTTAGATGATTAGTAATCGTATTAAATTCATTTAAATGGTCAGGAACAAACCCACCTTTTGAGATCTTCATATTAAATAAATGCTTCATTAGAAATACCTTGTTGGAGGCCAAGGGTTTTTCATACAGTTTAGCCAATGCGCTCATCAGACCCTTCATTGTATTTTCTTTTGAAATATTGAAAGTCACCGATGAAGCCAAGCACAACCATATTGTTCCTAGTTCCTTTCTATCAAGAACCTCCCATTCTCCATCCTTTATAGCCGTTGGTTGTTTCGCTTTTCCTCCCAACGATAGGAATAGATCCTTCTGATACAAATAGTCCTCCATTTGCATCTTCCATAACTAGTAGTTTTGGCCGTTAAATTTTTTGACCCTAAACTGCCATTTTCATATTCTCTGATTGCTCCCACTCGAACCAAGAACCATTCCTTCCTGCGAGTTTATGCGCCAAATAGCCCTTTGGATCTAATACCAATTGTTAGAAAAATAGGATCGCAGAACAATAGTAGAAAACAAGATGCATAAATAAAACGCATAAACACAATACAAGAGAGACACTGATACACATGGTTCACTTAATATGGGCTATGTCCACGGAGAAATTTCCAGTCCTTTTATTATACCATTCGACAAATGAAGGGATACAACCCACAACACATCCGTTGCAACTTTCTCTTTACTCTCTTACAGTTTCTCTCACACAATCATAGAGATTTTTACAATACTAAAATACATAGACATATTACAATTCCTTCCTTTTAAAGAGGGATTACCATGGGAAAATACCACGGGATACCCAATACCATGGACCCGTAAATCACCCATTATTTACCAACTAATGACTATGAAATTACAACATTTTACAAGGTATTTTACTGAAAATTTACAAGGACGCTGCCCTCGAACCCTCGCCAGGGGGTGCTTCCAAATTAGTCGCTGCCTCCCTCAACCCCCATGACGACTGTAGTGGGGGTGAAATCCCCCCCACACTCCCCCAACCCCCCATCATGGTCTGGGATCCAAACACGGATGAAACACAATCTATGAATCAAGAAGATCAAGCTCCACAACCAACACTAAGATCACTAAGAATAACATTGTTGTTGATGACTTCAATCTTATCCTCGAATCTAGAGAAACAAGAGGTGGGATCCCCATCCGTGATCCCTTTAGATAGAAAATGGGAGATTTAATCTCTGACTAGGACCTTGTTAATGTCAACAAATTTTTTTATGATTTGACTTGTCCGCTTGCCACAAAAATATTCGGATCTCCTGGCCAATATTGTTCATGATATTAACTAGAGCAAGAATATAGGAACATTGAAATAAAGGAAGTGAAGATAAGACAAATTTAATGAGAGTGATGTTACCAACGGGTCGTATCCCATCGTCTTCACCTTTGACGGATACTGGGGCTTCACTTTGGTCATCAGAACAGGTTATTAATGCCATTGAGGTTTCGGCGGAAGGAATGAAAGGGCCTATTACGGTACGAGAAGGTTTTCAAGGAACTGGAAGGGTGGCCTTACCAACAACAAACTCATTTCGTGTGTTGAACACGGGTTGGGCGAGGGAAGGTTCGAGGCAGGGCTCACTTGAATTACATGAACATCGTGGGTTTGCTAGCCCATGTGTGGGCTCTGGTACCAGCTCCGAAGAATGGGGAGGCCCTTCATCGCATGATACTTCACATCAGGTGAAGAGAGGCAGAAAACAATGGCTAAAGCTGAGCAGGACCAAGTATAACTATGCACTGGGGGAAGACATTGAGTGGAATCAATTGGTTACAATGACCAGTATAACCTTGGTTGGTAAGGCATTGGGCAGATCCTTCTCACTGCATACCATTGAGGCCTGGGTGGGAGAAAATTGGGGTGCAGAATTAGGTTACTCCCCGGAAGTGGTGGAATTAACCCGCAACTAGTTTGCTTTCAATTTCCACAATGAGGCACATACTAAATGGGTTCTTAATTCCAACTGGAGCTGGGATAATTGCCCGGTCATGATTAATCCTTGGCATCCGATGTTTGATGCGAGCCGGGAACGACTGGATCTTGTCCCACTGTGGGTTCGGCTCCCTGTTTTACCTCTTCATTACTGGTCAGAGAGGCATTTCAGAGGGATTGGTAACCTAATTGGCACCTATTTAGATGGAGATTATAGCTTTCTACAAACCCGTCAAAGGAAGATTGCCGGTATTTTAGTTAATTTGAACATCAGAGATGGGTTGGCACCGGATGTTACCCTCAGCTGGGGACCCTATGTTTATGTGCAGAAACTGGACTATGAAAACGTTCCATTCAGATGCCGTCGTTGTCATGCTTATGGCCATTCGGTGGCTGAGTGTAAGCTTCCTTTACGGAGGAAAAATGGAGGGAAACATAAATCTTCTATTGCTGTGGAGTCTACCCTGCCGACTGATGTTCCATTTTCTGGACCTTCTCATGATGTGGCTCTGGTTGCAGATGAGGGACATGGAATCCTGCGGGATAAGGAAGACCCACATGCCCATGCTCTTTCGGAACCTGGGGTTACTGCGGAAGGGGCTGACGGCATACAACAGGAATGGGTTTTGGATACGCCAATTCTTGGACAGTCAGTACCTGGAACAACAGATATTGTGCTTGCTCAACCTGTTCCTGCCTCGGCACCAGGGTCATCGTCTACGGGTATTACTCCATCCATTAACCCCCTCTCCTTTCATTTTGTTTTAAAAAACTTTACTTTTGATAATCCGGACTGGTTAGAGGCTTTAAAAAATTTGAATATCTCCTCGGCTATGGATTTTGTGGAACCTACTTGTATTGTTTCTGACCTCCCTTCCTCTTCACATACCCTCCCCTCCACTCCTCATACTCAGCCGCCCCCCGGGGTGAGACTGCTTGACCTACCTCCTGAAACTGATCCTGGCCCTATAGAAGGTCTTTCATCCTCCTCCCCTACTACCTCATCGGATTCTGGATACTTTCCTTGATCTCTCACAAAAGTTTCCCCGGGAGGTTTGGGTGCTGGGGTGACTAAAATTGGAAAGGACCGTGGCAGGAAATCACATCTTGATAAGGCACAATCCAAGGCAAAGATGGATCTGATTGAAGGAAAACAGGTGACTATTGATCGGGCGCTTAGAGCAGTGCATGCCCAGAAGAGGGGTTGTTAATGAAATTTATGTCCTTTAACTGTCGGGGTCTTGCTGGTCCCCATAAAAGATCAGCGCTTCATAGAGTGGTATCACTTGAACACCCGGATATCATTCTACTCCAGGAGACTATGGGTGCTGGTGAGGGTATAAAAACATTACTTGAAAGTTGGTTTGGAGGATGGACCTTTGCTACCTTGGATGCTCGTGGTCGGTCTGGTGGCCAGGCTATTGGTTGGAATTCTCGTACAGTGCAGTGCCACAACCTCTTGGGTGTGGAAGCTGCTTTGGGCATGACTTGCTCGTCTCTTGATTTTGGTGAACTCTTTACAGTGGTAAATGTATATGGACTGTATTTGAACCGGGCTCCTTTCTGGGATTATCTTCTCTCACATCCTTTGTTACAGGAAGGAAACCTAATCCTCGGAGGGGATTTAAATTTTTCTCTTGGCCCAGCAGAAGTTTGGGGTAGCAGGGAACGACCAGACCCTTTGACAGATTTTTTCACTCATAAGCTGGTCACTAATAAATTGCCGGATATTGAACCTACTCTTCTAAAACCTACTTGGAGGAATAATAGGACTGGTGACAACAGGGTGGAGAAACGGTTGGACCAGTTTCTGGTGTCAGAACCTTTTGTGGATAGAAAATTTCTACTGAGGCAGTGGGTAGGGTCGGGGGGCTCGTCTGACCACTTCCCTATTTTTTTGGAGATTCGTGACGGACCTTCTAAACCAGCTGGACCGTTGAAGTTCAATAAGATCTGGTTAAAGGATGAGACCTTTTTTGACCTAGTGAGATCCCTCTGGGTACCCTACAACCCAGGGGGGGTGTCTCTGCCTCTTATCAATTCTCTGCTAATATCAAAAAAATTAAAAGGCCAGTGAAGGTTTGGGCCTATGAAAATAATTGTAGAGTTGATAGAGATCTGAAATTGATTGAATTGGAGCTTCAGTCTATTTATGATTCTGGCTCTGGGGGACTGGGCATTGCGGAAGAAAAAGCATACTTGATATCTCTGGAAGGTAGGAGAAATTTGCTATTATTGGAAAAAGAGGAAACCTGGCGTCTTAAAAGCAGGGCTTTGTGGCTATCGGCTGGGGATGAGAACACAAAATTTTTCCATGCATATGCAAAAGGTAGAAAGGCGTCTAATACCATTTGGAGCCTGGAAGACTCTTTGGGGGATACCCAGACTTCTTTTGATAGTATGGCTGGGGTTGGGGTAAATCACTTCCAATCTCTCTTTAAAGCCCCTGCACAGGCTAATATATTGGAGATTGTCAGAATGGCACAATTTTTTCCTCGGTTTGTGGATGAGGAAGACAATCACTCATTGATGGCTATTGTTACTGAAGAGGAGCTGAAGGGAGTGTTATAGAGTTTTCAAAAAGACAAAAGTCTGGGGCCTGATGGATGGACTGTTGAATTCCTGATAGCACTATTTGAACTTATTGGGAATGATATTCTTCAGATGGTGGAAGACACTAGAATCTCTAGGCAGATCCCAGCTGCCCTAAACTCCACCTTTCTAGCCCTAATACCTAAAACTGACAATTCTTCCTCTCTAAGTGATTTCAGACCCATCTCTTTGTGTAATTGTGTATATAAGGTGGTGTCAAAAATTATTGCCAGGCGGCTAAAAATTATTCTGTCCAAGCATATTTTTGAGGAACAATTTGGATTCCTGGAAGGACGACAAATCCATGAGGCGATTGGAGTAGCTCAAGAAGGCACACATAGCATGAAAACAAAGAAAATCAAAGGAGCTATAATTAAGATTGATCTGTCAAAAGCTTATGACAAGGTGAGTTGGATGTATATTCATTTACTTCTTACACACCTGGGTTTTGCTATGGATTTTATTAGGTGGATTATGAGCTGTATATCTACGGTATCTTTTGCGGTACTCATCAATGGTGCAACGTATTCCTTCTTTCGGTCTGAAAGAGGACTACGTCAGGGTTTCCCATTATCACCTTTGCTGTTCCTATTGGTTGCTGAAGGGCTAAGTAAAGCACTGAAGAAGGCCTGTAGGGATGGCACCCTTCAGGGGATACAAGTGGCTCCATATTTATATATCACACATCTGCTTTTCGTGGATGATATACTCATCTTCTGTTCTGGGTCGGCTAGGGATATGGAAACTCTCCAGGACATCTTTCAACTTTTCTCTCGAGCTACGGGTATGGAGATCAATAACAGGAAATCTACTATAACGACTCACCTACTTAGAGAATGTGAGATTTCGGCTATTCGAAGGATCTTCCCCTATACTTTTTTACATCTTGATGATGGTTTTTGCTACCTTGGGTATCACTTAAAACCTAATGCATATACCAAACGGGATTGGCACTAGCTTATTGAAAAATTTCACAAACGTTTGAAGGTATGGAGTCACATGTGGCTGTCTAGAGCTGGAAGGCTGGTCCTGGTGAAATCTGTTTTAGAGGCCATACCGGTGTACTGGATGTCCCTCACCTGGATTCCCAAAGGGACGTTGGAAAAATCTAGGAAACTGTGCTTTCGTTTTCTGTGGAGTGGTAAAGGAGACTTTGTTTCCCCATGGGTCCGTTGGTAGAAAATCGCTATCCCTAAATCCTTGGGGGGATGGGGACTTAAGAACATTCATCTCTTCTCAAAAGCACTGGCGGAAAAAGGGGTTTGGCGACTGCTAAAATCTGAAAGCCTTTGGACAAGAGTTGTCATACAGAAATACATTGCCCCTGTATCTGTAATGGATTGGGTTCGGGCTATGAATAAGTCTCTTATTGGTTGCTCTGTTATCTGGAAAGCAGTTATCAAATCTTTTTCTGTGATTGGAGATCTTCTAACTTGGAATATTGGGAATGGACAAGCTCTTCGTGTTGGGGTAGATCCTTGGTATGGGAGTGCTGGTAGACACATGTTATCAGCTGATCTGATTACATCTCTTCGGGATATTGGCATAACTAATTTATCCCAACTCGCAATTCATGATCGGACCAATCCATGGAATCAATCGTGGATTGGTGCAGATACTTTGGCACTATCTGTGGAGGAACAGGGGGAATTGAGAACATATCTCCGAGCACTTATCTGCTCTCATATACACATTCGTGACAGGGAGGACTGTGTGGTATGGGAAGGGGCTCCAAATGGAAGGTACACACCAAGGAATGGCTACATCAGTTTAAGCCACTTGATAAACCCATGAGAGTTGGTGTGGTGGTGGAAATCCATATGGCAGATACACTGCCCATTGAAACATCATATCTTCATGTGGAATGTCCTTGAAAATTCCATACCTACCTGGGATTTCTTACAGCGCAAGAATAGGGCGGGGATGGGGTGGTGCACTTTGTGCAAAGCAAACGAGGAAACTTGTCTACACTTATTCCTACATTGTCCATACGTGGTGCAGGTATGGGAGGAATGCTCCAGATTATCAAATACCATGTTTAATTGGGAGGGGGATACGATCCTTTTGGCTTGGGCTCAGTGGTTTAGGAACCCTATTGGCATGTCCTACAGAAATCTTCCTTTATTGGTGGCATGGGGCATCTGGTTGGCACGGAACGACATGATCTTCAATGAGAAACCCTGTACACCGGTGGTCTCTGCTGTACAAATCTGTGGATTTTTAAAAGCCTACCCTCATCACATCAAAGTTGCAAAACAACGAGATATCCTTGCTCTTGAAATCGACGATACTATTCCTTGGGGATTCTACGATGGCTCTGCATTGGATTACAACTGTGGGGGTGGGGCTGTACTACATATATCTCGAACCCACTCATACCAACTTTTCTGGGGACTGGGGGAGGGAGGAAACAATTATGCTGAATTAATGAGCCTAAAGCTGCTTCTCATGTTTGCTAGGGAGAAGGACTGTCAACAGATAAATGTGTATGGAGACTCTATGAATGTCACAAACTGGACAATTGGCACTCAACTTTGCAGTGATATCAGACTTGGAAATATACTACAGGACATCCTGGAATTGAAATTGTCATTTTTACATTTTTCTTGCAGACATATATTCGGGGAGAACAACAAGGAGGCAGACCAGGCTTCTAAGATTGGCAGGGACATGGCAATGGGGCTGTGGAAAATAAAGGAACATCGAAATGGGACGATCTATGAATACTACCATAGACCTTTTATGGACATATTGACTATATAGGAACAGTAGGAACAGTAGCTGGAAAATGTAGTGATGATAATATATACTATGGAACTGATATTACTTTTTGGTTTTTTGTTGAAAGGCTGAGCTTTTTCAAATTGTTTAGTTTTTTGGAGAAATCAGGAGGCTCGGGGAGCCACCTGGCATATAGATGTTTTCTGCCATATATTGTGTGATGTTACTTACTGATTTGGCCATATTTTTGGCGAGATTGAACTTACTGGACTGATGTACTGAAGTCTTTTTGTAATGGTTTTTCGTCCTTCAATGGATAATCGCATGCTATATGCATATTCAGAATGTAATTTTTTCACCTCTGCTGAAATAAAATTACGCTTTTTTTCTTGGAAAATATATATATATATATATATATATATTGTGATGATTGCACTTTTTCTAAACTTTAGTGCATTTGATTTTCAATTGTTCATGAACTCCACATGTTGATTTATACCTTCTTTTTTGAAATTGTAGATTGACAAGCCATACTTTGATTTCTTAGATTTTGAAAATTATAATAAGATATATTTGTGAACTATGGTGACTGCAATTTTTCTAAACTTGTGTTGCATTTGATTTTGAATTGTTCTTGAACTCCATATGCTGATTTATTGACTTTTTTCTTAAATTGTAGAATGTTAACTTCATGCAAACACTACAACCATAAGCTTAAACTATTGAAGTTTAATAGGTTTCCCCCTTGGATGGTTAGAATGGATCTCGAATAGTGTATCCCTCACATCATGCCCTCTCATGGTAACTTTCACCTCCTGCTAGTTATATCTCCTCAACATTTGGGTCCTCATCATCATGATAGCATTGTCAAATAGTGCTTTGTGGTCCCATGCCCCTATAAAGATCCATCAACCGATCAACACTTCATAGCACCAATGACATTGATCATTGAGTGGCACTATCTTGAGGAATTTTTAGGATCTCCTTATTCAACCAGTTGCACTATCTAGACATCTCCTCATGGGTGATCTATGTCACCTCATTCTACCATAGAGTGGAGGGGGTGGTGGCAAGATGCACAAAAATCTTGTCCACTGGGGGCCTCTTCTAGTTAGATGGAAAACATATACATTAAAATATATTTTGTGAATTCAAACTTTCAAAATTTTAAGGTGGGGATATGCATGACATTCTTTTCCACCAACGGCCTTTTTAAGTTAGATGGAAAAACATCATACATTAAAATCTATGTTTTCTTATGAATTCCTCATCCTCTAAGGATGCAGGGATATGGGGGAGGTTCATCACCTTTCAAAGTACCACTTGATAATGTCACCTCACGCTTGGAGGGTGGGATCCATGTAAAAGTAAAAACAATTATTATTCACATCGATAATAATTCACTTACATGTAACTCAATAAAAAAAAAAATTGTAACACATGTAGGTCCTCTCATTGGTTGGATGAAGCACAACTCCATGCCATCTATAAGTAGGATTTTGAGGCTTTCTAGAGTTTCATCTCTAGAGAAGAGAAGACACCTGCTCTAGAGAAAGATTCACATCAAATAACTAACATGAATTAAAAAGAGCTAAAAGTTTTAGCTAAAGAAGTAACTAACCTATCATATCATAAATAAAAAAATAACATGCAAGTCACCAAATAAGGGTTTTAAATATCAAATGTTAGTGGTTAAGATCCATAGGGTTTAGGTTCATTGAGACAAGTGGCATTGAATAAAATAGTGACCATCTTTACACCTATAAAAAATATAGGGTTGCCAAGACAAACCACAAGGCAAGAAGACCAACACTAAATGAAGCACTAGACAACCACCATGCAAAATGAGAAGATGAAGGCAAAGGAAAACAACAAGACAAAGGCAACAAAAACACAATGAAATGCTTGCTAAAAGGACACACGATTAGCAAGTAAGGAGTGGTCTTGGTCACCACTTTACTATTTTTATACAACTTGCAAGTCCAAATTGGCAAGACTACCCATGCACAAGAAAGAAGAAAGAAGTGAGGAGACCGGATGGATTTGAGGTTTTCCTCTTCCTTGAGATGAGTGGAATGGAATAAATAAGTTGTCCTCCTTACACCTACCAAAAAGATGGAGTTGCAAAGAAAAGATGAAAGGCAAGAAGACTAAACACTAAATGAGACATAAGGAAAACACCATGCTAAATGATAAGAGAAAGGAAAAGGCAAATAACAACATGGAGGCATGAAACCACACAGGGGCACTTGGTAAAATGACGACAAAATTGTCAAATAAAGAGAGGTCTTGATCACCACTTAAGTTTTTGAAGATGATTTGCAAGCCGATTTAACAAGTGTGTCCATGCACAAAGAAGAATTGAGAAAACCAAACGAACTTATTAGTGGAATTTTGAGGTCCAAAATGAATCTCCTAAAAGATATAATAAAATATTATGAATTAGGCATTTTGTGGGGAAGGTATATTTACAACTCGCCTCTTACACTACAATCTATGTAACTATGATTAAGTTCAAATAAAAAGATGTTTCCAAATAAAATTAATAAAAAAACCCTAGTTGATGCGACTAAAAATATGAATACTTTTTACGAGTAAGTACATAAATTACTTTTGAATATAATATAAAAAATATATATTTATAAAGTAAAGTACTCATATAATTAAAGTATATTGGTTTTAATTTTTTAATATAATTTACTTATTTAATATTAAAAATATGTTTATGAAATAATGTATTCATAATTTTGAATATAAATTAAAATATATAAATAAATTGTCATTAACAATTAGTTTTTTTAAATTACATATTCATTAAAAATAATTGGTCATAGGGTGATTCCATGAAGATGGATAACTATTTTTGGCCAAATATGACGATGAAAAACATAAATTTTACCTAAATTGAAGCCCTCGAAACTCATATTTGCCACATGAATTTTGACATGCGGTTAAAAAATGAAATGTAGAGAATTATGTTGCCTTTCCAATGATATTTTTTTTGAAATATATCAATTTCATTTATCATGTCAAATTTTCATTTAATGAAACATGTGTACTTAAATATTTGAAGAGAAATTAACAAGTAGTTTGTGTGTGTGCACAATAATTTAATGTTAAAGTAATCATTTTAAAAAATCAAATATGTGAACATGATCTAGACATAATGCACTAGTGCTTACATATTTTTCTTTTAATTTTCTCGAAAATGTATATTTATTATTATTTTTCGAAACTGACCAATGAATATTTCAGTCGCATTTTGCTCACATGTGTGTGTGTGCACCAAATCTTTTGATTGTTTACATAATTTGAAAAACTAAATATATCCTTTTGAAGAGGACGCGCTTATTTAGTGCTTGTATATTTTTTCAAATTTTTTGGATGTGTATTTTGAATGTTGTTGATTTATCTTTGAGCTCAATCGAAGTTGTCGGCATGGTTTTTTAGGGCAAGTTTTAGTAGAAATTTAAAAACAAAAGACATACGAAGATAAAAATTCGTAAATTTTATGTATATGGATAGAGGTTTCATTGACGAATCCAATGGTAACAAGTCTTCCCATTAATGTTCATTTAATGACATGGTTTAAGCCTCTGAAAGGCATAAAAAACTTTGTTTCTGCAATGAAAAGGGCTCTCGGCCTGTTTTTTAGGCCCTCGATCAAGGTATTTAAAATACCTCAATCGAGGGTTAAATAGGACATCATTTGAGGGTTTTACCTAGACCTCGATCGAGGTTTTTTTAATCCCTCGATCAAGGTATTTTCAAACCCTCGATCGAGGTATTTGCTCGATCGAGGGCCTGAAATGGGCCTTTTTTCTTTTTGAAAAGCTAGATCGAGGTCTTGTTTCAACCCTCGATCGAGGTTTTGATAGCTCAATCGAGGTCTTGTTTCAACCCTCGATCGATGTCTTTTAAATCCCTCAATCGAGGTCTTTTAAAACCCTCGATCGAGGTTTTAATACCTTGATCGAGGGTCCGCAACACAAATTTTTGGCACTTCGCTCGCCAAAAATCATGAACCAGCTTCATGGATCAACCCCATATATTTATATAAATCTAATTTATATTTAAATATTCAATATATATATTTAATAAATTTTCTAATCATTATATAAATTTAATTTATATTTATTACAAATAAAGCATAATTGTGTATTCATATAAATTTCACCATTATATAATCATTTAACACTTACATAAATTGGCTATTAAAATTCTTAAGCAGGTTTCCCTATGGTATAACTTATATAAATTTTTAATTATTTGTATATCACCATTATATAAATATTTAACTTTTAAAAAAATATTTAAGTATGTAACCATACAATATATTTGCACCAAGAGTAGTGAGGTGCATACAATCCAGTATGGGGGAGATGTTGTCAAGTTTGTCATGTTACATTTTCATGTCAACTCGTAACTTATCAAAAGAAAATTATTTAAAAATTCATGTTGATTCATAAAATAAAATAAAAATAAAAACCAGCATATGCATTTGAGCATAATGAATGGTACCGTTTCATAATTTAGTTATGAAAAGTTGAGTATGATGAATAGTGCGCATCACATTTTAGTTTTGGAAAGAAGTTTGATTTTTAAGACCCATGATACCATATTCAAAACTATTTATTATATAGTGTATTTAATTTTGATTTTTGAATATAGAGTTATTTTTTGGTGTAATAATTTATTTTATAGTAAAAATAAAAAGTATTTTAGTACATTTATGTTATAATTTGAGTAATTTTTTTATGAAGAGTACTTTATTTATAACATTGATGTGGTTAACTATAGGTTTTCGTCCACCATTGAGTATTTGACGAATAAACTTTAGAACTTAACCAATGCCACCTCAATCAAGTAGGATGATATCATCCTCTAGAATGTGATTGGTTATTTTAAAGTTGATTTTGATAGTACAATTTTTTGTAGGCCCATTTTAGACCTCAAAATTCCCCTACTCTAAATGATTCACTTGAAAAAAACCATGAAAAACGAGAAGAGGAAGACAAAGCAAAACAACAAGGCAGAGCCAACGAAACCACAAAGGAATGCTTGGTATAAAGACACAAAATTGTCAAGTAAGGAGAGGTCTTGGTCACCACTTTACTATTTTGAGACAACTTGCAAGCCCAAATTGGCAAGACCACCCATGCACAAGAAATAAGTGAGGAGACTAAATGGATTTGAGGTTTTCCACATCCTTGAGATGAGTGGCATGGAATAAATAAGCCTCCCTCTTTACACCTACCAAAAATATGGGGTTTCCAAGACAAGATGCAAGGCAAGAAGACCAAAAATTAAATGAAACATAAGGAAAACACCATGCAAAATGAGAAGAGAAAGGCATACACAAATAACAACATGGAGGCAATGAAACCACAAGGGAGCACTTGATCAAAATACAACAAAATTATCAAATAAAGACAGGTCTCGGTCACCACTTAACTTTTTTAAGATGAATTGCAAGTCGAATTGACAAGCATGTCCATGCACAAAGAAGAATTAAGGAGACCAAACAAATTTGGGGTTTTTCTCTTCCTTGAGACAAGTGGCATGGAATAAACAAGCCCCCATCATTACACCTACCAAAATAATTTCCAAGACAAGCTAAAGGAAATAAGACAAACACATGAAACACAAGACAAAAGATGAAGATGAACAACAAAGTGGGAGAAATTAAACCACGTAACACAACACTTGGTAAAAATACAACAAAATTATCAAATAAGGAGAGGTCTTGGTCCTCACTCAAATTTTTTGAGATAACTTGCAAGCCCACATTGGAAATCCCACCCATGCACAAGGAAGAAGTGAGGACACCAAACAAATTTTGGGTTTCTCTATTCCTTGAGAGGAGTGCGATAGAATAAACGAGTTGTCATGATTACACCTGCCAAAAAGTTGGAGTTTCCAATACAAGCCACGAGGAAAGAAGGAAAAAAACTAAAAGAAACACCAGGGAAACACCATGTGGAATGAGAAGAAGAAGAAAAAGGTAGACAACAAGGTAGAGGGATTGAAACCACAATGGAGTTCTTGATAAAAAGACAACACAAGCGTTTTCATGCATAACAAAGAAGTGAGGAAACCAAACAAATTTTTATTTTCCCTCCTCCTTGGGACGAGTGGTATTGAATAAATGAGTTTCCATCATTACACCTACCAAAAAAGATGGAGCTTCCAAGACAAGTCATAAGGAAAGAGGATTGAACACTAAACAAAACACAAGGAAAACACCATGCAAAATGGGAAGAGGAATATGAAGGTGAAAAACATGGTAGAGGCTGTTGGCACGGGATTAATATGCATGAAGTGCGGAAGCCAACAGCTATGAAGAGGACCATCCGCAGAAGCGAGGGTCATTCGCGGAGAACAAGGAAGCGCAAGATTAGTTAGTTTGTTAGAAATAGGTCATTTGGACCATTTTGTAATCGTTTAGTTTGATATAAATAGAAGTATGAATGTAAGCCTAAGGGTATCCTAGATCGAAGAATCAAGTGTTGTTTTTCTTTATTTTCGCATTGTTATATGTATCCACGATAAGATGTTCTAAAGTGTTTTATGCGAAGGTTAGACCGTAGGTTTTGATGAATGCATGAAGATGTTCGGTTATGGTTATATATTTTGTCTCTGTTCTATTTGTTGATGTATTTGTAACTTTGGAAGATATTCTTCTATGTATTACATTTGTACTTTATTGTATCCCCAACGTAGATGTATTATTCCTCCAATTGGAAGTGTTGTCATTTGTATTTGCAAGTGTCGCAAGTATTATTGTAAGTGTTGCAACTTATATTTGATGGGTTATTAGACCACCTTGCTAGGGTCGGCCCTATATGAGTTGTTTGGGTCAAAGGGTTATTAGACCACTCTAGTGGGGTCGGCCCTGTATGAGTTGTGTGGGTCAAAGGGTTATTAGACCATTCTAGTGGGGTCGGCCCAGAGTCAGTTTATGTTAAGTGGTTAAGTTGGGGTTGACCTAGTTAGAGTTAAAAGTCAAGTGAAGTAAAGTATAAATAGAGAGTGAGTGTGTCTCATTCTATTCATTCACTCACTCATCCAACTCACATTAGTTGAGAGAGGAGTGAACACAAATGGAGGACGAGTAGCTGCTGGAATTATCCATCTTGGGTTTGATCATTGTGATCTTGTATTGTGGTTTATTCTATCTCTGAGGAAGTTGCGGGGTTTTTCACCTTCTTGGTTATCCCAGAGGAAAATCTATGTCTCTTGTGTTTATGATTGTTATGTTGTGCATGTTATTCTCTTAGTAGGATCCTAAGATAATGTTTGAATGAAATTATCGAAAAATTAACACTATTAAATGATGAATATAAGTATTTGTGATATGCTTAAGGTTTTGTGGTTTAGTAATTGTTGTTGATGTGAATGATCGGTTTAACCATGTTGATGTGAATGTCCATTATGTGTTGAATATGTGAATGTTGAATATGTGAATGATGAGTGTGTGAATGTATGTGAATCTAAATCTCTGGTTTCTAGTACGGTAGGATTGAAGTGCTTGCATGACCTTTCCCCACTATGAAAACTTGGTTACTGCAGCCCCCTTAACCATCTCAGGTGAGAATTCACTCACTTCGTGGGTTTTGCGGGAAAGGGTAAAACCTTTATGGGCCAATGCTTAAGGGTGTTTGGTTGGGTTTGTTGGCGACAATGCGAAGTGAACCCATGTTGATAGTCGCTGTGTCAAAAAATGGTTCTGTTGCCGGGACCTTGAAGAGGAAATATAAGGACATGTCGTGGCATCCGACGAAACCAGAGATCCAGGATTGGTTTGACAAGAAAGTAGAATAATTCGTGGAAGGAGAAAAGAAAAACCCTAGACAGACGACAAGCAGTTGGTTAGAAAAATATATTTATTCAGATATCCATGAGATATTCTTCTGCGAATTCACGGTATTGTTGCACGAGTGGTTAGCATGGCTAACATTTCAGAAGAACCATTGCCAAAAGATTGAGCCGGACCATTGGAATCTAGAATTGATTCGACAGCTAAAACAGGTCGACAATAAGGTATCACAGGCTGTTGAATTATGGTTAGACAGTATCTTAGAAGGATACATCACTGAGTTCGTTGTGGACATGATCAAATCATACAGCGATGCAGAAAATAAAATTTTCAAAGGACCCAGGGGGAGATTCCCGTTGTCGTTGAAATTGTGGATTAAGATGCTCTTCTGTGAAAAGGGCATACTAAGGATGAACTCTGATGAGTAGAAGATCAGTGTGCGGAAGTTGTGGGTACCACGTGGATGCGGGTCTGGTATAAATATGAGGGGTAGATGGACATGAGCGATGATGAATTTTTAAGGGAAGTTGACGAAGAGTGTCATACCTTGAGGAGTGGGGTGATAGTCTAACATCCTGAGAAGAAGAGGAGGACTGAGAGAGAGTCTCCTGAGAGGACTGGAACAGAAGACTGCAAAAACAATACCGCAAGGGAGGAAGCTACCTTATTGCCATGAATAAGGAAGTGAACAGGATACCCCAGAAGCTGGAGAAGGATGGACCCTAAGCTATAATGTACCTTCAACTCCGCGCACTACACAAAATTTGATAAAAGAAAATACAAGTTATTCGCACAGCTGTCGTACGTGCTAGAACAGTAGTAAGAGTAGCACATTAGTAAATAATAATAGTAGAAGTACAAGAATGGCGGGTGACGAAGCGAATATGCCAACTTTCTAAGGTAACTGATCGAGGATCCCGAACAATACTGGTTTTTGTACGAAGCAGTATGGACCGTGAAGCAGGTCCAGGAGGGACAAATAGTGACGACCCTTAGGGGTCATGCGCGAGATTGGTATATGAATTTTACTAAGGTACCAGTGGGAACTCCAGGTAAAAAATTTCCAGAGATCAAAGCAAGGATGATCGATGAATTCAAAAAACCAAAATCTGAGTCGTAGTACATTACTGACATCAAAGAAATCAAACAGTTTCCCAACAAGTTAGTATGGGACTTCAACTAGTGATACAAAACCCTAATGGCGAAAGTGAGTTTTGGGATGAATGATATGCAGCACAAAGAATAGTTTATCGTGGGTTTAGTGCAACACATTCGTGGTCCATTGATGCAACAAAAGGTGGCGACTCAGGAAGAAGCACTGGAGATCACAATGAAGCTGGAAACTTCACCAATCTACGAAATGGGTTTGGAAATGGATCAAATACAAGCGCAACTGGAAAACTTAACAATCCAGCTATAAGACATGAAGAAAGGAAAGGAGGCCTATGAAGAAGTCTAGTGCACTAGATGTAAGATGGAAGGACAACACAAGGATCAGTGCCCAAAGTTTCGAGAATATTTGCAATCGGGTGCACCGAATCCCCTCAGTCAAGGAGGGATTCCTTGGTGTCATGTTTTTCAATCGCGAGGACATCGACCAGAAGAATGTGTGTACATGCAGAAGATGGTTTCGAAACTAGCGAACTTGTATTGCAAGTTCTGTCGATCGGTTGGTCACGATGAGAAAGATTACAGAGCTTATGACCTACTCCAAGAGAGGACTGCAGATACATATTTCATGAAGGGAGAAGAGAAACCACCGGTACAACAACAGCAATAATACAGTCAAACGCAGCCTCAATATATTCCGCAAGCGCAGTATGAGCAGCCACAGTATGTTCAATCACAATATTTCCAAGCAACATATCCTCAACCACAATTTCAACAACCGCAATACGGTCAACTGCAATATCTGCAGCCACAGTATGCTCAACCGCAGTACCCTACACACAGGACACTACGAAGAGGATTCAGAGGGGGGTTCCGCGGCAGATGAGGTGCTGGTGCCAGCCGAGGAGGAGTTGCTGGTGTTGGTTGAGGAGCTGTTGGATGAGGTCTAGGACCCATCATATGTTACATTTGTGGGAAGCAAGAGCATTATCAAAGGGATTTCCCGAATCCAGCACCACAGTGCACTTATTGCAACATTGTGGACCATGGGGTCGAAGATTGTTCTCATCGCATTGCAAAATGTCAAACTAAGAACCTGCCCCCATCTCCGCAAAATCAAAATCAGAACTAGAATCCACCAGCGGTATAGAAGATCTCAGCAGAAGTTAGAAGTCAAAGTGCGACTGTCGGAATAGTGACTCGAGGAGGAGCTATGATAGGGGCTGACAGGTCATAGGCTAGAGTTTGACCAACAATAAGGAAACAAGTCACATTCGATGCGAAAGAAGAAAGGGACATTTTTCTGAAAGCACAAGAAGTAATAAGGCAGTTGAGGCAACCACCTCTTCAGTAGGAATAAGTTACATATGACATTCCACTGATATTCAACACAACGAATTCACAGAGAAAGAAGAACACTTTACGATCCTTCCTGGAGAGTTTCCTGGAGTTAGCAAAAGAAAAGGATGCATTGGCGGAGATATCCAACCTGCTGCATCGACGAGAGGGTGCACGGCTAGAGTAGATGAGCAATCGCATACACAAGAGAAAAACATGATGAGAGATGTGGATGTCTGCACAAGTTGGAGCATTTGACGTCGACTCCATTATCTTGGACTTGGGGTCGGACGTGAACATCCTGACCAAACAGACGTGGGAAACGATTGGGAAACCACAGCTGGCCTGGTCACCAGTGCAACTGTGCCTAGCCAACCAAAGTAAGGTCACCGCAATGAGTCAGTTATGCCAAGTCCCTGTAGATATTGAGGGCCTCAAGAATTACGTAGATTTTGATGTGATCGAAATTGTTGACAACACAAGCCCCTACCCAGTGCTTCTAGGGATAGACTGGGCGATGGATAATCAAGATATTATCAACTTCAAGAAAATAATTATGTCATTCGAGAACTGGGAGATAAGGGTAGTCGCACCTCTTGACCCCACGGAAGGGCAGAGGTATGTAGAGTCGTCGAGGGATGAGTGCACCGAGGGATGGGATAATCTATACAACATCTCCAAAGATTATATGAACCCTACTACGGATGGATATTTAGGGTGTCGTAGTAGTAGTTCGGCATCATTGGATTCAAACGAAGCACTTGAGAATTGGTAGAACAATCTGCATAAAGTGTCATTCAGGAGGTGTGCAAGGATCACTCAGTCTCTATGAAGGGTAGCTATAGAAGAGTGTGATCTACCAACATACGAGGGATTTCCCAATTTGGATACATTTCTCACTAAATTTGAAGAAAAAGTGGCAGAACCACAACGGCTCTTGGCCTTCGAAGAAGCCCTGAAGGCTACACCAGCGAGATGGTGGCCAGTGCACAAGTCCACCATAACTGCCTAGTCACTATGTCAACACCTAATGAAGGTTAGGTTTGGCGATGCAGAATGATATGGAAAAAGGAAGTTCGATGGCAGAGGTGATTCGAAGGTGCATTTGGAGGAATGTGAAAAAAATGGGGACCACGAGTGAAATAGGAATGGGCCCATGTGTTTATTCACACATTGGATGAAGTACCGCTAAGTTGGTGTATCGTAGTAGAACTGCGATGTGGAACAGCTAACAATTGGCTTTAACCAAACATTTAGTTTCTCCGATGAAAACACCTTCATCCATAGTGTGTTACAGGCGATTCAGGAGAAGGTATTTCAAGCAGTTCCGACAGAGAAACCACTGGGGCTTCAGCGGACTGCGACACCGGGGAATGCTCTAGCAATATTTTCAAGATTAGTAGTGGTTTCTAGTATGGTAAGGCTGAAGTGCTTTGTAACATCCCGAAAATCACAAAAATTAAAAAAATTTCAACGTAGCATTAATTGTTATACTTGCTGTGCGAAAATATAATAAATGCCTGTTTGTTCATTTAAACGACATGCTGAAATAAAATGTTGTAATGATCATGCATGTGTATTGTTTTATGATGTGTGTGAAATGTAATTATGTCTACATTAGGATGCTATTGGATGTTTTATTGCCTCAGTCGTGCATCCTAGATTACTTATGATTACTAAAATTGGATGTCAATGCTTTATAGATTTGCTTGCTATTGTTTATATGTGCTAACTGTTATTCTTCTTATTGATGATGAAGGTGTCCTATGGGCACCCCGAGGCTTACTTAGCTATTAGCTAAAGCATTTTAAATTTATTGTTGCAGATCACAGGTAAGAGAAAAATAGTGTTTTGAAAGTGAAATACGGAGGTCCTAAATATCGTCAGTTAGCTTTCAAGTTTTTAAAAGAGAAATAGAATAACTTCCAAAACATGTCAGGGTGAGATCCACTTCAGTTGTTTCTTCAGTTAAAATATGTATTGAATAGTTCATATGATCTCACTTCAATCCATAGCATTTATATTGTTTGTATTCGCATATATTGTACTATGTTATAGTAAATTGAACAAAAGATTATAGTTGAGATCTTTATGCACTCTCTCCTATTAATTTATGTGAGGGATGTTATAACCTATGGCATTGTAATAATGACTATAGTTATAACTATTTCTTAATTGTATTTATTCTATAGTATATTCCATTGATAATATAATGCCTAGAGCATAATATGTATTGTAATTATAAGATGGTGTTGATATAATTTTTGGTACCAAATTTTGATTATTTAAATGACTTAGGAGTATTTTTTTTCCTTGAAAAATGACTTAGGAGTATTGTAACCATATTATAACATATTTATGAGTCCCGCCATGATGGGTGGTCGATGTATTGACCTAGGGTATGGTGCGAAATACATAGTACCTGGATGTTGTGTTGAACTTTGGAATCCTTATGATCACATTATAATGTAATGTTCTACCATGGAAAGGCTGAGCAATAACCCAGATGCATGGTTATGCTAGCAGGGTTCTACGTACCGTGGTAGATATGGTTTAATAAAGTGCATTAAAGTGTGGATGAGTGGAGATTCTAATGTCACCTCCGTGGCAGGGCTTCATGTGGTAGTCTTGATCTCGGTACCAACCCTAACTGCTTTGGCTTACCTTGACGATATCACTCTTTCAGCATTCATTTGGTAAGAGTGGAGTGTTGCAGAGGCCGACAGGCCTGTGGGTCTTTAGGGTTTGCTGGTAGTGCTTGAAGGCATGTAATGTCCCTTGTTAGGAATTTTATTAAAATGGCAATTTTTCACTTTTTTCCCTAGTTAGACCTTTGACTAGTTTTGATCTCTAGGTCCCAATTTTGCCCCAAATGATACCAAATCTTCTGAGAAAGTATATGAATTATATTAGAACATAAATATGTGTTTCAGGGATGCCTTTGGACCTTTAAAATACTTCTTCAAATCCTCTTTCAATTCTGATCAATGTAGGTAACTTTACTAGCTATTTTCCTTTGACTAGTATTGGTCTCTAGGTCTCAAATTGACTCCAAATGCCTTCAAATATTCAAGGAAGGTGTATGAATGATATTAGAACTTGAATATGATGTTTATGGATGACATATGTCCACAAAAAGACCTCTTCAAACTCTCATAATATTCTGAACCAATTATACAATTTTACTAGTAATTTGGAGTTCAAATCCCCCTGGGATAAGTACTGAAAATGGCTTCCCAAATGCCTCCAAACCCACTCAAATTTATGAACAGAGGTATGTAATATGTTAAATATTTGATTAAAGTCTCATATGAACCATTAATGGATTATTACAACTGTTCTCACCCTCTCCCATTCAACTGCAAAAATCATCAATTCGACCCTTGGGGAAATGGCACTATTTCACCTTCCAATACAACTAAACTGAGTAAAAATGCTTCAAATTCTCAAGTACAGTGCATGAAACTTGTAGAATACATCCATGGAAGTATATTTATCACAAATATATCCTAGAATCATCCATTCATTCGAAATCATTATCAATACATTGGCTCACAACAAGGTAGTGGGGAAATGGCATTGTTCTTCCATTAAAAAAGAGATTTATACATTTCTACTTGGAATTTCGACCTGAAAATTTTTGGAGATGAAGAAAAGAGTATTTAATTCATATTACAAAAGAAATGGGGCATTAAAATCTTCCCCAAAGAGTACAATAGCTCACCAAAAACGCCCTCCCTCAAGGATCAAGAATATGCCATCAAAATTGGAAATGGTTGAAGGAGTGAGCTGCAATACAAGAAACCATGAGCTGCCCTGTAGCTTAAACCTGCAAATAAAGACTCCATTAAATCTCCAAATGAAAGTTCTGAATGGCCTTTCCAATTACCAACTTGGATGGGAATCTTTCACCCTCGAAATTGGCTAAGGCAAAAAACTAGTCATCCACTAGCTCTCCCTCTTCACAAATGCAATTGCAAATTCTAAAAATGATCAAAAGCCATTCTCATACTTCATTTCTACATTTTATAACCAACATTAGCCTTCTAAGGGTCGAAATTCTCTCAATAGATTCAATAGATTTCCATTTAGGAAATATTCCACATTTGCCGCTTGTCTCCTAGTTCCAACCTTCCATCTTCTCCCAAATTCGATTTTGAGTCTCTTTGGCTTCTCCAACTCCCAAATTCGCCTTCCTTGAGCCTATTTTTGGGGCTGACATGTCATAGTGGTCATATTTCAGAGGTCAGGTCTGCAATTTGTCATAGTTTTCATAGATGCTCCATCATTGGTGTCATAGGGGCTAGGGAATCTAGTCCAAGTGTCCACAAACTTCCACTTTGACTCTTTATTTTCCATGGAGGTTACCAATCCTTCCCAATTCGACCTAAGATGCTCAATTACATGTGTTATGAATTACCAACTCACCCAAGAGTGTTCACATTCCCATTAATTCGAATTTGCAAAAGAGAGATACCATGTATTATGAAAAATCAAGCTAGTGTGGGTCCCACATCCTCCATATGTCTCCAAAACCATTTGTCACCTAGGATTTCTCTTGAATTTCTTTATTCACTCTATTTATTAAATACTTGAACCCTTCTAATGTCTAAAAATCATTTATTATCCCCTTTGTTCCAAATCCCAAAGCCTCCACCCCAAACCTAGGAAACTAGTAATTTTCCTCCTTGGCAATTATTTGACCCTTAACATCAATTTTACGAACTCTAATGAATATGGATAATGTGATTAGGCCATTGTGACCCAATTCCAAATTTGGGACATGACAAATCCTCCCTTCCCAATATTGCTTGTCCTCAAACAATTTCAAACATGGGTGTTGAAGAACCTGCTTTCTGTATAATTCTTTGAAGTTGCCATTGAATTGCCAAACCTTGAGTCTTTGAGTTTCCATGAATATTTTAGAGAGAAACCACCATGCTTGCTGATGCACTACTCTGATTAAAATCACTTTATTAAGTGGGGAATCCATCTCCCATACTGCTTGCTTCCCCCCAAAAAATGAAACCAATGAGACAAAAATTATTCCAGGGTCCCGTTGCTTGTATTGTACCCCAACAATTAAGAGTGCTCTCCAACCTACACCAATAGATAAGAGGATTCCCAGATCCCATTTTCTTGTATGCATTCTTCCAAACATCATGAGTACCAAATATATATCATCAAAGTACATAACAACATAATGAAAATGTAGATCAAGTTAATGCTTCATCAAAGAGTCATGAAAGTGCTTATACCTCCAAGCAAGTAGACCACCATTTTCCAAGTGCATACAAGCTTCAAGTGACCAATCAAATCTGCTCCAATGACATAGGTGAGGATCCCATGTCCTATAATGCTGTCCCAAAAGGATGTGATATGCATCAAAATATTCATCCATGTATTCTTTCATCCAAGAAATGAATGAAAAATCTCCACTAAAATCTGAACCAAATAATGAGCAGAAAAAACAAGGAGACTTCAAATGACTCAAAGAAGTCTCACCCATACATCCATGAATGTGAGAATCATAAAAATATAACAAAGTATGTGGCTGCCAACAAAAATGTTCTCCAATCATAAATCTATTCTCCCAAGTGTTGGATGAAGTTCCTCCAACATCAAATGAATCAAATGTTGAGCAAGAAAAACCATGAGTCTTCAAGTGACTCAAATGCATATCATAGGTGCATCCATGTAGATTTGCATCATCATAAAGTGACAAATAATGTTGCTGCAAATGTGAATAAGAATGTGCTCCAACCATGTCATCATAAAAGGTAAATCTAGGAGTTCCATACTCCTCATGTGGCACCATCAAAAAGAACCCTTTCACCCATACTTCATTGAGACTAATACTACAAGACATGGAATTGTAGAATGTAGGAGAATGAACTAACTCACCCAAATGATCAAAATGTGCAGAAGTTTCATCATGGGAAGGATCCATGTGGGTAGTATCATGCAGCTCCTTCAAAAGTGGGAAAGCTTTGTCATAGATTGGTTCCCATGTAGAGGAATCATGATCTTCTTTAAAAATTGCACAAGCTTCATCAAGAGACAATTCAAGTTCCTCTTTCACCACATCAAGTGTTTGGATCTCTTCAAGTTCATCTTCAAACACATTAAGCACATTCAAATTCCCACATTTCTCATGATCCACCATGTCATGAGAATCCTCCAAACAATCTACCATTTGAGAATCTGAAACATAGGAGGAAAAACAAGTACCTTGCAACTTTTCAAGAAGTTGCTCATTTTGAATTGTGAGCTTATGAATATCCTCATTATTCTTCAAGTATGCATCATGTAACAATTCATTAAGCTCAAACAAATGGTTTCTATCAAAAAGCAAAGACATGAAATTACCTTTGATGTGGCACATTTCTCTTTGAATCTTCTCCATGTCTTCAAGGAAGGATTTTTCCTCCAATGAAGTAGCTCTCCAACAAGAATTTGACACCAATGCTTGAGTGTCATGGAGAATGTTGAGGGACTCTTGGATCTTCTTTTCATTCATTTTTAAGGACCCTTCAAGAAAATGAGGTTCTTGCAAATGAACCTCATCTTATTCATTTTTTCTTGGACCAACTTCATGAAGCTCAAGTAGTGATGGGGAAGTTGATCTTGGTTCTTCTTCAACTGCTACAAGGTATTCATTATCATGCTTAATGAAACTTGTACTTGTAGAAACACTTTCAAAAGTGATCTCTATGTCACCAACATAGAGGTGTGAGCACCCATCAGTAGGTACTCCTTCATAGTTTAAGCATCCATCAGTAGATGCTCTTTGGTTCATGTCTAAGCTAGAAGGTGTCTCGAAATGATCTTCCATATTTTCAATAGAATATTTTTCATGCTCTTGTGATGTCTCTTCCTTTTGCTCCTTAAAGCAAGCTGATGCATTTCACCCCTTGTTTTCCTTAGGATCAGTATATTTGGAATCTCTTCTTGAATAAATCTCAAAAGCTCTCCTCAAGGAGACATCATTTCATGCACACATATATGATACTTGCTCCAAGGGTTTTTACAATAAGGGCAAAAACCTTTCTTCACTAATTCCACATCTTCATTTTTGGGCCTATTTTCAAAAACATGTTCAGCATAGTACTCAAAAGACATGGCATTTTATATATTTTTGCTAAAAGCAAGATATTTTTGATATTGTTGGGGCAAGGTTTAATATTTTGCTCTCCATCTTTGGAACTCACTCATAGAATTATCCTTGGTTGGTGTGACACACTCATATTCATCATATTTAAAGTCATAAGAATAATCTTCATTTCTCTTGAAATTGTAAGAAGTGTTGCATGATGGCACCTCTTCCTCATACCATTCACATTCTGCTTCATATTGCTCATAAGCATCTGCATATCCGTCATAAGAATTGTACTCATAGGATTCATCATAATAGTAAGACATGGGTGCCAATTATTCTTGAATGTATGTACCTAATACATAGGTGCAAGGACCATGCTCTGATACCACTGTAATTTCCCTTGTTAGGAATTTTATTAAAATGGCAATTTTTCCCTAGTTAGACCTTTGACTAGTTTTGATCTCTAGGTCCCAATTTTGCCCCAAATGAGCCCAAATATTCTGAGAAGGTATATGAATGATATTAGAACATAAATATGTTTTTCAGGGATGCCTTTGGACCTTTAAAATACTTCTGCAAATCCTCTTTCAATTCTGATAAATGTAGGTAACTTTACTAGTGATTTTCCTTTGACTAGTATTGGTCTCTAGGTCTCAAATTGACTCCAAATGCCTTCAAATATTCAAGGTGTTAAATTTTCATAATTTACTTCAATATAATCTAGGATCTTAACTGAGAGAACAACATGTACAGCATATCAATCATGGAGACAATAATGCAAGCACACAAGAGACACAAAGATTTACTTGGGGAAAACCATAAAGGTGAAAAACCCCAATAACTTCCTCAGAGATAGATAGAGCAATGATACAACCAACCAAGAGATAGACATAACCTAGCAGCAGATTCTCCTCCTCCATAAGTGCGCCTCTCCTCCTTGAGAGCATGTGTGAGAAGTGAGTGAGTAAATAGAGTGCCTCCTGCACTCTATTTATACTTGACTTGACTTGCCTTTTTACCTAACTCATGTCGGCTCGAACTTAACCACATAACATAATGCTGAGTGGGCCAACCCCCAATAGGGTGGTCTAATAACCCTTTGACCCACATGGCTGACCCCCAATAGGGTGGTCTAATAACCCTTTGACCCACATGACTTATACAGGGCCGACCCCAAATAAGGTGGTCTAATAACCCATCAAGTATAAGTTACGACACTTACAATATAAATGACGACACTTCCTTATAGAGGAATAATACCATCTCTATAGGAATACAATATACATATATGTGAAATACATTCCGAAGTTACATATACATCAACACTCCCTCTTAACTAGGAAGGTATTTCTCAGCACAGTTCTTCTAGCACAAGTCATCTTCTCTGGATAATCGTCATCGAGTCATCATCATCGTCACTGCTGCTGCTATCTCAATCAATCTCTAAATCTACTCGTCATAGGAAGTTCTACAGAGCCAGTCCTTTTTCATACTGGATGTAGGCCCACCACCTGCAGGTCTTCGTCATCACTGGCCATACTGTGGAATCCTCAGGACTTATTACGTGCGTCACAAAACCTCGAAAGAGCATCCCAGGATGTTACGGGTACACAACTCCGACCTGTAGGATCTCCCAGGGCGCTATTACATGTGACCCCTACCACAAAACCTCGCAAGAGCATCTCAGGATGTTACGGGTACACAACTCCGACCTGAAATCTCCCAGGGCACAAATTACATGTGGTCCACCACAAAACCTCGCAAGAGCATCTCAGGATGTTACGGGTACACAACTCCGACCTGAAATCTCCCAGGGCAACGAATTACATGTGGTCATGGCAAAACCTCGCAAGAGCATCCCAGGACTGATTACGGGCACACAGCCCAACCTATTGGATCTCCCAGGGAAACGAATTACATGCCATAGGACAAAACCTCGCAAGAGCATCTGCCAGATATCCCAGGGCGCTATTATATGCCATAGGCAAAACCTCGAAAGACTATCTGCAGATCTCCCAGGGCAACGAATTACATGTCCTCCCAGAGCAAAACCTCGAAAGAGCATTTGCCAGATGTCCCAGGGCACCGAATTACATGCCATAGGCAAAACCTCGAAAGACCATCTGCAAATCTCCCAGGGCAACGAATTACATGCTCATCTGCACAACCTGATCCACGGCCATAGAGTATCAACCTGATACTCACCATACATCATCCTGATGTATCCATGATCATCCTGATCATCATCACTGCAACGTCCTGCTGCATGTCATCTGGAGCAACATCCTGAAGCTCGTCATCTATGATCATCCTGATCATCACTGCAACATCCTGTTGCATGATCCACCTGATCATCAATGCATCTACCTGATGCATACCAAGTATCATACATGATCCTCCTGATCATCAATGTATCCACCTGATACAAATACATGATACATATCATCATACATGATCCTCCTGATCATCAATGCATCTACCTGATGCATACCAAGTATCATACATGATCCTCCTGATCATCAATGTATCCACCTGATACAAATACATGATACATATCATCATACATGATCCTCCTGATCATCAATGCATCTACCTGATGCATACCAAGTATCTACCTGATACATATCATCATACATGATCCTCCTGATCATCAATGTATCCACCTGATACAAATACAAATACATGATACATATCACCATACATGATCCACCTGATCATACAATGTATCCACCTGATACATATACAGATACATGGTCCAAGCATCCAACATGATGCATACATACATACATAAAATGATCCAACTGATCATATCCAAGCAGAAACCAGAACATCATCCTGATGTTCATCATCCAACACTTACATCCACAGCCATGTGAAGGATCCTCCTTCCAACATGCTTGGAATGGGTTCAGCAAATGTGTCCATCACTTCTTCCTCGAAGTGTCCTCGATCTGAAGAACGCCAAGCCTCTCTCTGAAGTACTCAAACTTCACCCTGGCTAGTGGCTTCGTCAGCACATCTGCAATCTGCTCGTCCGTCGCAACATACAGGAGCTTCACCGCTCCTCTCTGCACCATATCCCTGATATAGTGATATTTGATCTCTATGTGTTTCGACCTGTCATGAAACACTGGGTTCTCGGACAGCTTCACACAACTCTGGTTATCACAGAAGATACCAGTAGCCTCCAACAGGAGATCAAATAACTCAGACAGTAGCTTCCGTAGCCATACTGCCTCACAACTAGTTGAACAGGCTGCAACATACTCTGCCTCAGCTGTACTCAGTGCTACGCAGGACTGCTTCCTGCTAAACCAAGAGATCACACCTGATCCCATACTGAAGCAACACCCAGATGTGCTCTTCCTATCTGCAGCACTACCAGCCCAATCTGAATAAACATAACCCTGCAGGTTAAACTTTTGATTTGCCTCATACCTGAGCCCATAATCCACTGTACCCTTCAGGTACCTCAGAACATGCTTTACAGCAACCAGGTGAACACTCCTCGGATCTGTCAGGAGCTAACTCAATGTGTTCAAAACAAAACAAATGTCTGGTCTCATGTTCATCAGGTACATCAAGGACCCAATCATCTGACGATACAAAGTGATATCAACTAGCTCAGATGAAGCATCACAAAGAAGCTTCAGATTCGATACCATCGGTGTGGCCATGGCCTTGCAATCCATCATCCCAAATCTCTTCAGGATATCTACTGTGTACTTCCCTTGACCAAGGAAGATCCCACCTGCACTCTGCCACACCTCCATACCTAGGAAATAGTGCATCATTCCCAAATCTTTCATCTCGAACTTGGCAGCAAGCTTCCGCTGCGTGTTGGCAATCAATCTATCTTCACCAAGTTCTGCACACATATAAGACTGCACCATGCTGTCTTGAAATCCATCTGGTGCATCTTCTATTTCATCACTTTTATATTTCTTAATGCTGCCATCTGCAACATGCTTGATCTGATAGTTCCATTTGGAAGTCATAACAAACTTCCCTTCACATCTTGGGACCGCATCCCAAACATCGTTCTTCATGATCGACGGATCATGGCATTCTTCCCGTATCCTGGGAACTTCAATATCTTCAATAGATAATTTGTTGCTGAACAAATGTTGTAGTTCTTCTTTTGTAGGAGATGGCATATGATCTTTCCTACACAACAAGTTAAATTGCATGATTAGAAAACATCTCATAGTTTTCAGAACAAATTCTTACACATAAAGAAATATGCCATACAGTCATGCAATTATCCTAGCCAATGCTTCAATACAACATTTATCCATATTCCGTAACTTTCTAGATGCCTTCCAATCTCTACCAGAACATTGTTAAGAGTGTGCACAACTCCAACATGTCAGCAAAGAGGTTTCATTCTAGATAAGTAGCAATGGAATGTTGTACAGTGCCATAGGCCACTTACCCATGTATATTGTTCATCAATGCAATTATTCTAATATGCATAATACACAACCTAATTCTAGGAACATCAGTATATACATTATTGAACAGTATTATTTAAGAAATGACAATTCAAATACTTATCTTTGTTTGTTCGTTGGGTGGACTCCCTCTGAGTCTTCGCTTCCTTGCAGGAGCTGTTGGAGTCCTAATCTGAAGTAGCTTCTTCTACACCTTTCTGTTGTGGGATGTAGAGAGATGGTCAACTCCCTCTGAATATCTACATCCTTGCATAAACCACTGGAGTGTACTCCCTCTTGATCTTTGCTTCCTGGATTACCTGTTCTTGAATCTCATATTCATCCTTGGTCCCTATGCATGCTTATTAGTATCATGAATGTGTTATCCTTGTGATCTCATATAAAATCATACATTCATTAGTATACTATTAAAACACAATAATCTCAAGCATGTATAGTCATGATCATTTCAAACAGAAATAATAAGCATTAGCATTCAAGGATTCTTATGGTTAGTCAAATCATAAAAACATAACATGTCTAAACCTGTAATTACTCAAACCTATGACTCTTCAGGTTAGTTGAATCATCAATCAAGATAAGAGATATAATATGCATAAAACCTGTGATTATTCAAAGCTATACCTTCATGATTCTTCTGGTTAGTCAAATCAATCAATATAAGAGACATAATTCTTTTACTTATATTCCTATTTGACCATAGGACTTTTCTGGTTAGTCATATCATCAATCAAAGTAAAAATCATAATATGCCTAAACCCATGAGTACTAACTTCAATGATCAATCATGCCAAGTATACTTAAATAAAGGATCTTATCACAAGGTGAGATTCTAACTTGATATAGGAAAAACATACCTGGATTAGCATGCTAGCTAATTATGTCTAACATACTCACATGATGTCTTCTTGTTCTTCTTCAATGACTTGTGCTAGTAACCTGTATATCTCATAGGTTAACCATTATAAAACCAAGTTATACATACCTCGTAAATGGATCTTTTATGAGATCCATAACAATGGATGAATCTTTGTCCTCATGTCATCATGATCCTATGTTCTTGAACTGGAACATGATTTGTCTTTCTTGGTGTACCTTTCATGTTAGTAGACAACATAAACCTCATACAACACCATAATGCATTAGTACAATCATAAGTGTCAACAACCTAAATAATGAATATCTTCTATCATGCATTCATAATTTTGTTAAGGTGATACGACAAATCTAAAAACAAAATTGTACTTAACTGTAATAACATGAAGACAAACATACCATAAACTTAATCATGGACAAATATCAAAACATACCTCGATGAGTCATACCTATCGAGATCGCTTGTAATCTTCTTATGTAAGGCCTTAGCCTCATCTCCCTCTGAAACAGGAACTTCTTCACCTATGTAGGTGACCAATCCATTTTCTTCTAGGATTAACCCAATCCACTTGATGTGCAAGAACTGGACCTGGAGCTGGATATGGGTTTGTTAGAGAAACCCCAAAAATTCAAACTTTGAATTTCAAACTTCCGAAAGGATAGAAATATGCGCCTTGATGAGCTGATCAAATTGGTATATTCATAATTTGAAAACTGCAAAGTTTCACTCCTCAATTTTGCCTTTGAAACTTCCGGATTCACTGGACGTGACCCTGAACTGGGGTTTGATGAATCCCACTCTTTTTCCCAATCAAAAGGTTTGATCCAAAGTTCTAAGATTCTATTTTTCTGAGGAGCTTCCAGCCGTGGTCTCAGATTTCAAAAAATTCCCATTTTTACAGAAGCCCTAATTTTCCACTTTCCTGATCAAAGTCCCGAACTAGGGTCTGATCAAGCCCGGCCTTCTGCCCAACCAAAAATTCTGATTTTGGTCTCTAAATTTTTATTTTGATGAGTAGCATTCAGCCGTGGTATCCGATTACAAAAATTCCAACTTTCTTCAAAGCCCTAAATTCCGGAAGCCATGAATGAAGGTACCAAAAAATAATTCTGTTTTGACAGAAATATGTACCTGATTGTTTCTGATGTAACTCCGAAATTCTTGATCCACAGGGTCTGAAAAAGTTTCTTGAGATATCCTGACCTGTTATATTTCCATCCTGACAGGTCTGACCTCAATTGGATTCTCTGAGAGAGAGTTATGCCAAATGTCGCAACGTGACCTGTTTTGGAATAAAACAGGAGAGCGAACTTGTACGGCATGCCACGTGTCACTGTTTTAACTTCGGCCTCTGAAAACGTTTTCTGAGATAGTTCGGCCTGTTATCTTTCCATCCTGACAGGTCTGACCTCAATTGGATTCTCTGAGAGAGAGTTATGCCAAATGTCGCAACGTGACCTGTTTTGGGATAAAACAGGAGAGCGAACTTGTACGGAGTGCCACGTGTCACTGTTTTACCTTCGACCTCTGAAAAAGTTTTCTGAGATAGCTCTGCCTGTGTACTACCTGTCACTTTTCACGAAATTTCATTTGGATCTTCCTAGCCCAAGTTATGACCTTTTTCCCAAGGTCACCTGATTTTGACTCAGATCTGGAAGAGGCAGAAACCCTATATTGTACAGATCATAAATCACAAACTACAACGAATTAGAGGTTTTTCTTTGGACACAAGGTACCTGGAGATTTTAGCTTCGTCCTGTAACAATTTCAGATCCGAAAAATTCGCCAAAACGGATTTATAGCGAAAGTGCTACGATGACTGTGTTTTGCTATATCAAGCCCTAGCATCGTAAGTGCAACAAGTGTCATACATGCCATATCATGCCTTCTTTCAGGCTAGCTCTGATTCCATGTTAAATTTTCATAATTTACTTCAATATAATCTAGGATCTTAACTGAGAGAACAACATGTACAGCATATCAATCATGGAGACAATAATGCAAGCACACAAGAGACACAAAGATTTACTTGGGGAAAACCATAAAGGTGAAAAACCCCAATAACTTCCTCAGAGATAGATAGAGCAATGATACAACCAACCAAGAGATAGACATAACCTAGCAACAGATTCTCCTCCTCCATAAGTGCGCCTCTCCTCCTTGAGAGCATGTGTGAGAAGTGAGTGAGTAAATAGAGTGCCTCCTGCACTCTATTTATACTTGACTTGACTTGCCTTTTTACCTAACTCATGTCGGCTCGAACTTAACCACATAACATAATGCTGAGTGGGCCGACCCCCAATAGGGTGGTCTAATAACCCTTTGACCCACATGGCTGACCCCCAATAGGGTGGTCTAATAACCCTTTGACCCACATGACTTATACAGGGCCGACCCCAAATAAGGTGGTCTAATAACCCATCAAGTATAAGTTACGACACTTACAATATAAATGACGACACTTCCTTATAGAGGAATAATACCATCTCTATAGGAATACAATATACATATATGTGAAATACATTCCGAAGTTACATATACATCAACACAAGGAGTGTGTATGAATGATATTAGAACTTGAATATGATGTTTATGGATGACATATGTCCACCAAAATACCTCTGCAAACTCTCTTAAGATTCTGAACCAATTATACAATTTTACTAGTAATTTGGAGTTCAAATCCCCCTGGGGTAAGTACTGAAAATGGCTTCCCAAATGCCTCCAAACCCACTCAAATTTATGAACAGAGGTATGTAATATGTTAAGTATTTTATTAAAGTATCATATGCACCATTAATGGATTATTACAACTGTTCTCACCCTCTCCCATTCAACTGCAAAAATCTCCAATTCGACCCTTGGGGAAATGACACTATTTCACCTCCCAATACAACTAAACTGAGTAACAATGCTTCAAATGCTCAAGTACAGTACATGAAACTTGTATAATACATCCATGGAAGTATATTTATCACAAATATATCAGAGAATCATCCATTCATTCGAAATCATCATCAATACATTGGCTCACAACAAGGTAGTGGGGAAATGGCATTGTTCTTCCATTAAAAATGCGATTTATACATTTCTACTTGGAATTTCGACCTGAAAATTTTTGGAGATGAAGAAAAAAGTATTTAATTCATATTACAAAATAAATGGGGCATTAAAATCTCCCGCAAAGAGTACAATAGCTCACCAAAAATGCCCTCCCTCAAGGATCAAGAATATGCCATCAAAATTGGAAATGGTTGAAGGAGTGAGCTGTTGAGATATTGTAACTTCAAAGAATATTATAATTGTACTTTATTATTCCGGAGATGTTTCATTCCTCCGTAAAGATCTTATTGTATATCCGGAGATGTTTATTCCTCCGTCAGAATGTGGTAACTCGGGTTATTAGACTTCCCTAGTGGAGGTCGGCCCTTTATGTGTTATGTGGGTCAAAGGGTTATTAGACCACCCTAGAGGGGTCGGCCCAGTTAGTTGTAGTGGGGTATTTAACCCATTGGTTAAATACGAGCCTACGTGTACTTGTGTAAAATACATATCAGTGAAGTGTATAAATAGAGGAGGTGTGTTCCTCATTTCACACACTCACTCATTCAAGGGAGGCGCACTTTTTGGAGGAGAGGTCTGCTACGATGGAGAAGGAGATCATGTCTTTGGTTTGCATCTTTGTATATTGCTGGTCATCTATATTGAGGAAGCTTTACTGGGTTTTCTACCCCATGAGGGTTTCCCAGGATAAATCTGTGTCTCTTGTGTTTATGCTATGCTTGTCGTTTCTTCAGTGATCTTGTATATGCTATTATTGTGAAATGGAATGTAATGCTGCTATTTTCTGTCTTAGCATATTGAATTTTAACATGGTATCAGAGCTAACCTGAAGGAAGACAAGGTATGGCACTAAAGACACTTGCTTTACTTACGACAATTTGAAGGTTAGGGTTTTACATAGCAAAAACAAGTCATCGTAGTACTTTCGCTATAAATCCGTTTTGGCGAAGTTTTCGGATCTGAAATTGTTACAGGACGAAACTAAAATCTCCAGGTACCTTGTGTCCAAAGGAAAACCTCTAATTCGTTGTACTTTGTGATTTATGATCTGTACAATAGAGGGTTTCTGCCTCTTCCAGATCTGAGTCAAAATCAGGTGACCTTGGGAAAAAGGTCATAACTTGGGCTAGGAATCTCCAAATGAAATTTCGTGAAAAGTGACAGGTAGTACACAGACTGTACTATCTCAGAAAACGTTTTTAGAGGCCGAAGTTGAACCAGTGACACGTGGCACAGCGTACAATTTCGCTCTCCTGTTTTATCCCAAAACAGGTGACATTGCGACATTTGGCATAACTCTCTCTCAGAGAATCCAATTGAGGTCAGACCTATCAGGATGGAAAGGTAACAGGCCGAGCTATCTCAAAAAACTTTTTCAGAGGCCGAAGTTGAAACAGTGACACGTGGCACGCCGTACAAGTTTGCTCTCCTGTTTTATCCCAAAACAGGTCACGTTGTGACATTTGGCATAAATCTCTCTCAGAGAATCCAATTGAGGTCAGACCTGTCAGGATGGAAAGATAACAGGTCAGGCTATCTCAGGAAACCTTTTCAGACCCTGTGGATCAAAAATTTCGGAGTTACACTAGAAACAATCAGGTACATATTTCTGTCAAAACAGAATTATTTTTGGTACCTTCATTCATGGCTTCCGAAATTTAGGGCTTTAGAGAAAGTTGGAATTTTTGTAATCGGAGACCACGGCTGGATGCTACTCATCAAAATAGAAATTTAGAGACCAAGATCAGAATTTTTGGTTGGGCAGAAGGCCGGGTTTGATTAGACCCTAGTTCGGAACTTTGATCAGAAAAGTGGAAAATTAGGGCTTCTGTAAAAATGGGAATTTTTGAAATCTGTGACCATGGCTGGAAGCTCCTCAGAAAAATAGAAGCTTAGAGCTTTGGATCAAACATTTTGATTGGGAATAAGAGTGGGATTTATCAAACCCCAGTTCAGGGTCACGTCCAGTGAATCCGAAAGTTTCAAAGGCAAAATTGAGGAGTGAAACTTTGCAGTTTTCAAATTCTAAATATATCAGTTTGATCAGCTCATCAAGGCGCATATTTCTATCCTTTCGGAAGTTTGAAATTCAAAGTTTGAATTTTTGGGGTTTCTCTGACAAACCCATATCCAGCTCCAGCTCCAGTTCTTGCAAATCAAGTGGATAGGGTTAATCCTAGAAGAAGATGGATTGGTCACCTGCATAAGTGAAGGAGTTCCTATTTTAGAGGGAAATGAGGCTAAAGCTTTACATAAGGAGATTACAAGCGATCTTGACAGGTATGACTCATCGAGGTATGTTTTGATATTTGTTCATGATTAAGTTTATGGTATGTTTGTACAATCTTGATTTTTAGATTTGTTGTATCACCTTAACAAAATTATGAATGCATGATAGAAGATATTCATTGGTTAGGGTGTTGACACTTATGATTGTACTAATGCATTATGATGTTATGTGAGGTTGATGTTGTCCGCTAATAAGATACAGGTACATCACAAAAGACAAATCAGGTTCCATGACCATGAAAACATGAAGACAAAGACTCATCCACAATCTTTGTTCTACTTACGAGGTATGTTGTACATAAACAAGTAGGTATACTAATCCAGGTATGTTTCCCATGAATCTTATCTTGTGTTAGGATCCCCTATATAAGTATACTTGGAATGATTGGTTATGCTTATTCATAAAGTTAGTAATCAAGGGATTATGCATATTATATCTTTTATCTTGATTGATGATATGCATGAGTAAAAGAAGACTTCCCTGAAATCTTGAATACTGATGTTTATTAACTATAATCATGACTATACATTCTCAATATTATTTAGAACTATAATGTTTTGATAACATTTAGAACATACTAATGGGTGTATGTTTGTGTATGAGATCATGAGGATGACACTTGAACATGCACAGTGGTACATAATGAATAGAAGTTCAAAAGACATATAGAAGATCAAGCGGGAGGCAACCACACAAACATAAAAGATAAGTATTTGAGTTGTTATTTGAAATAGTAAATGATATTGCCTGTAATAGGTTGTATGCATATTTGTATTCCTATAATATATCATGCTAAGTGTAAATATTCATAGAACATTGAACAGTATACTACCAATATGCATATGATTGGTAAGTTGGACAAACTTTCCATTGTTGCTTGTCTAGAATGAAACCTCTTTGCTGACATGTTGAGAGTTGTGCACACTCTCGATAGTATGTTCTGGTAGAGATGGAAGGCATCTAGATAGCCACTATATGCATACAAGATATGGGAAAGTGTTGTACCAAAGTATTGGTCAAAATAGTTGCATAACTATGTAAATGATATCTGTATGCATAATAGGTTATCATGATTACATGATTATGAAGTATTACTAATCATGTACTTAACTTGTTTTGTAGGAAAGATCATGAAGAATGATGAACACCGAACAAGTGATGGATGTTCAACAAGAAGATTTACAAATCAAACAAAATATAGAAGGCTCATGGCTAGAAGATTCTCTTAGAAAGAGGAAAGAGAACCTTAACAAGATGTTTTGCTCCAAGGGACTAGATAAGACCATTCCCTTAATAATGTAATCAGGTTCTGCATGGGTTCCCAGGATCGGTAGTCAATTGATGAGCTTAATGATCATCATGGGTGATGTGGAATGCAAGAAGGAACTCACCACAGAGTTCAAATGATTTTGAGGCTCATATTAGTAGACCCTTTTGACGAGAAATGGCACAGATAGATATGCAGAAGATCACTCAATGCTGAGTGTGAATAATGGACAATTGACAGCTTCATGACAAAGCTTGGGATTTACCAGAAGTAAAGTTGTCCCTAACCTTTACCTTAAGGTTGTGGATGATGAACCTAACATACCATTATTGCATGACGATGATCTCTTTCTAACAAGGAATGAGAAACAGGTCATGAAAATGGCTGCAGAAATGGAAATGAAAGATCTCGGATTAATGCACTACTTCTTAGGTCTAGAAGTATGGCAACATCCAAAAGGAATCTTTTAAATCAAGGTAAGTATGCTGTGAAGTTTCTAAAAAGATTTGATATGTTGGAGTATAAAGCCATGTCCACTCCCATGGACTCCAACTTGAAGTTATTAGTTAATGACTCATCGTATTTAGTGGACCTAACCCTTTATAGACAAATTATTGAGTCATTGATGTGTCTAAACGAATACTAGGTTAGATATATGCCTTGCTGCAATTACCCTAAGTCAGTATCTAGTAGAATCTAGAAAGGTTCACTTAATAACTACAAAGCATGTAGTGAGGAACCTAAAAGGTACAATAGATTTTGGTCCATATTATCTTGAAGGTCATGAACTCCGTTTACATGGTTACTCAGATTCTGATTGGGCAGGAAGTGCCTCAGACAGAAAGAGTACATCAGGTGGATGTTATAGTCTTGAATCTGCCATGATCTCATGGTTCAGCAAGAAACAATCTAGTGTGGTTCTCAGTACTGCTGAAGCAGAACATATGGCTGTCTGCTCTGCCAGCTGTGAAGCAGTATGGCTTCAGAAGCTTTGGAGTGTTTGACTTAGAAATGGATCCCACTGTGATTATGTGACTGAAAATCTTGTGTTCCACGATAAGTCAAAACACATAGAGATCCGTTACTTTTATATTCGAGATATGGTGCAGAAAGGAGCTATCAAGCTAGAGTATATAAGCACTGAGGATCAAATTGCTGATATCCTGACCAAGCCTCTGTCTCGAGTAAAGTTTGAACACTTCCGAGACAAGCTTGGTGTAGTTCAGAAGAACCCTCCTCGAAAGGGGGAGTAGCACAGTATGAGACAGACAAGCCTATCTCATCAATGATGAGGTTACTTATTTTTCTTTGCACTTACTCACCTAGAATTATTTAGATTTAGGACTCCTATATTCTTTATTTTGATGGTTAGATGTATACATGCTCTTGATGATAGATGTATACATGCTAGATATTTTTTGATGATAGATGCATACATGTTTTGATGATGATGATACATGTTGTGGTTATACATGTTTTGATGTTGATTATACATGTTTTGATGTTGATGATACATGTTGTGGTTATACATGTTTTGATGTTGATAATACATGTTTTGATGTTCATGATACATGTTGTGGTTGTACATGTTTTTAATATTGATGATACATGTTGTGATGATACATGTTATGATGATGAGGATACATGTTCTTGATGAACATGTGAGGGGATTGGATCATCCCTGGACTTTCAGTCCTAAAGAGAGCCGTAGACGTGAGGTCTCCGAGAATGAAGTCCTTAGTGGACAGTTGAGGGGATTGAGATCATCCCTGGACTTTCAGTCCTAAAGAGAGCCGTAGACGTGAGGTCTCCGAGAATGAAGTCCTTAGTGGACAGTTGAGGGGATTGAGATCATCCCTGGACTTTCAGTCCTAAAGAGAACCGTAGACGTGAGGTCTCCGAGAATGAAGTCCTTAGTGGACAGTTGAGGGGATTGAGATCATCCCTGGACTTTCAGTCCTAAAGAGAGCCGTAGACGTGAGGTCTCCGATAATGAAGGGATTGGGATCATTCCTGGACTTCAGTCCGAAAGAAGAGCCGTAGACGTATGTCTCCGATAATGAAGGGATTGGGATCATTCCTGGACTTCAGTCCGAAAGAAGAGCCGTAGACGTATGTCTCCGATAATGAAGGGATTGGGATCATTCCTGGACTTCAGTCCGAAAGAAGAGCCGTAGACGTATGTCTCCGATAATGAAGGGATTGGGATCATTCCTGGACTTCAGTCCGAAAGAAGAGCCATAGACGTATGTCTCCGATAATGAAGGGATTGGGATCATTCCTGGACTTCAGTCCGAAAGAAGAGCCGTAGACGTATGTCTCCGATAATGAAGGGATTGGGATCATTCTTGGACTTCAGTCCGAAAGAAGAGCCGTAGACGTATGTCTTCGAGAATGAAGGGATTGAATCATTCCTGGACTTCAGTCCGAAAGAAGAGCCGTAGACGTATGTCTTCGATAATGAAGGGATTGGATCATTCCTGGACTTCAGTCCGAAAGAAGAGCCGTAGACGTATGTCTTCGAGAATGAAGGGATTGAATCATTCCTGGACTTCAGTCCAAAAGAAGAGCCGTAGACGTATGTCTTCGATAATGAAGGGATTGGATCATTCCTGGATTTCAGTCCGAAAGAAGAGCCGTAGACGTATGTCTTCGAGAATGAAGTCCTTGGTGGACGGTTGAGGATTAAGTCATCCTTGGACGTAGGTCCTAAAAGCACGGTGAAGGATTGGATCATCCTTGGACTTTGGTCCTGTAAACTGAGCCGTAGACGTGAGGTCTCCGAGAACATGATAGGACTGGATCGTCCCTGGACTTCGGTTCAAAAGGTACATGACTGGTTTACATCATTCCTTGACGATGACGATGATCGTGTGATGACGATGCCGATGATCGTGTGATGACGATGCTGATGATCGTGTGATGACGATGCTGATGATTGTGCGATGACGATGCTGATGATCGTGCGATGACGATGCTGATGATCATGCGTGCGATGACGATGCTGATGATCGTGTGATGATGATGTTGATCGTGATGCTGATGACGATGTTGATAATCGTGTGATGATGATGCTGATGATCATGTGATGACGATGTTGATCATGATGCTGTTGATCGTGTGATGATGATGTTGATCATGATGCTGTTGATCGTATGATGATGATGTTGATCATGATGCTGATGATCGTATGATGACGATGCTGTTGATCGTGTGTTGACGATGCTGATGATTGAGTACTATCAACTCTGATGATGTTGATGTTCCAGTATTGAAGATGTTCCAGTAACAGGTTGAGTTACTGATGATGTTGAGAAAGCTTCCAATGATTTATAGATGTATCGTGTATGATGTTGATGACTCCTTGCTCGTGCAGGTGCTGTTATAATATCCTTCTTGTTAAGGGGGAGTGTTGAGATATTGTAACTTCAAAGAATATTATAATTGTACTTTATTATTCCGGAGATGTTTCATTCCTCCGTAAAGATCTTATTGTATATCCGGAGATGTTTATTCCTCCGTCAGAATGTGGTAACTCGGGTTATTAGACTTCCCTAGTGGAGGTCGGCCCTTTATGTGTTATGTGGGTCAAAGGGTTATTAGACCACCCTAGAGGGGTCGGCCCAGTTAGTTGTAGTGGGGTATTTAACCCATTGGTTAAATACGAGCCTACGTGTACTTGTGTAAAATACATATCAGTGAAGTGTATAAATAGAGGAGGTGTGTTCCTCATTTCACACACTCACTCATTCAAGGGAGGCGCACTTTTTGGAGGAGAGGTATGCTACGGTGGAGAAGGAGATCATGTCTTTGGTTTGCATCTTTGTATATTGCTGGTCATCTATATTGAGGAAGCTTTACTGGGTTTTCTACCCCATGAGGGTTTCCCAGGATAAATCTGTGTCTCTTGTGTTTATGCTATGCTTGTCGTTTCTTCAGTGATCCTGTATATGCTATTATTGTGAAATGGAATGTAATGCTGCTATTTTCTGTCTTAGCATATTGAATTTTAACATTCTCACCCTCTCCCATTCAACTGCAAAAATCTCCAATTCGACCCTTGGGGAAATGGCACTATTTCACCTCCCAATACAACTAAACTGAGTAACAATGCTTCAAATGCTCAAGTACAGTACATGAAACTTGTATAATACATCCATGGAAGTATATTTATCACAAATATATCAGAGAATCATCCATTCATTCGAAATCATCATCAATACATTGGCTCACAACAAGGTAGTGGGGAAATGGCATTGTTCTTCCATTAAAAATGCGATTTATACATTTCTACTTGGAATTTCGACCTGAAAATTTTTGGAGATGAAGAAAAAAGTATTTAATTCATATTACAAAATAAATGGGGCATTAAAATCTCCCGCAAAGAGTACAATAGCTCACCAAAAACGCCCTCCCTCAAGGATCAAGAATATGCCATCAAAATTGGAAATGGTTGAAGGAGTGAGCTGCAATAGAAGAAACAATGAGCTTCCCTGTAGCTTACACCTTCAAATAAATATTCCATTAAATCTCCAAATGAAAGTTCTGAATGGCCTTTCCAATTACCAACTTGGATGGGAATCTTTCACCCTCGAAATTGGCTAAGGCAAGAAATTAGTCATCCACTAGCTCTCCCTCTTCACAAATGCAATTGCAAATTCCAAAAATGATCAAAAGCCATTCTCATACTTCATTTATACATTTTATAACCAACATTAGCCTTCTAAGGGTCGAAATTCTCTCAATAGATTCAATAGATTTCCATTTAGAAAATATTCCACATTTGCCACTTGTCTCCTAGTTCCAACCTTCCATCTTCTCCCAACTTCGATTTTGAGTCTCTTTGGCTTCTCCAACTCCCAAATTCACCTTCCTTGAGCCTATTTTTGGGGTTGACATGTCATAGTGGTCAGATGTCAGAGGTCAAACCTAGGAAACTAGTAATTTTCCTCCTTGGCAGTTATTTGACCCTTAACATCAATTTTACAAACTCTAATGAATATGGCTAATGTGATTAGGCCATTGTGACCCAATTCAAAATTTTGGACATGACAAGGCACCTCCCAAGTTTTGATACCAGGACCTGCTACTATGTAAAAAGAATCTCAGAGCTCGAGAGTCGAACCATTTGCTACGTGTGCTTAGCAGTTGAGTGGTTTCAAGGGTTTACGATGGTTATGAGGGTGCTCAGACCAGAACATGGATTCACCTTTCGAAGGTAGACTTGTTTTTCTTCTCCTATTTCCACATGATTTATACTGTTCAATTGTAACTTGTTGTTAGCATTGTCTTCTATGTTTTAACCGTAATATTGTTTGTCTGGCAGGTAACTCCTCGGTTGATGGTTTATATGTTGCAATGCAAAGTGTTGGAACAGTGTAGAAGTAGGGATTTCAAATCGGTAAGCCTCGGTGATTACCTGTGGTGCATCCTAGAAAGAGTGCCGGTTCCTTGTTTGGTTTTTAGCTTGGTCTTACCAGCTTTGTAACCTTCGTTAAGCCATAAGGCAAGGGGTTATGGAGGATAGAATCCTCGACCTACTTCTCTGTAAACTCTTCATGGTTTTTACTGTGTAAATTTTGTCAAGTGTAACCGTCGTACGAAAGGGTTTGACCCTTCTCCTTTTGGTAAAATAAAATATATTGACTGTTTATGGTTTTGGAAATAAATGTTGTTTTAGGAACATTGTTGGGGTTTTAACCTCGTGTTGTCACTGTATGTCCCAGATGTGCCGGGTTTTGTGTGATGGTCGGTTTTAGAACTCTCGACAGTAATAGATGGAAACAAATTGGAACAATGCCTCTCGTTGCTTTTTGAAAAGTTAAAAAAGATTTGTTTGTTGTCTTCGTTCTGATAAAATTGAGAGCAATGGTTGAAGAATCTGTGGTAGAAAATGTTTGGTTTTTGTTTGCTCAATGGATAGTTATGTGGGTCAAACTCGCAACCCCATTCTATTGAAATTCCTTTCGTATACTTGGTATTTAAGTTTGTAATGTAATCTAATGGTTTGGCAGGTTTATACTGTAGCTATTATGTGTATTAAATAAGGCAAAATGCCTTATTTGAAACTTGTTGAAATGCTAAGTATAATAGTCTAAGGTTTAAGGATCTTGGCCGTAATGGTTGGTTTCGAATCCTACCAATACTAAATATGGTTTTGTTTTCTTTTGTAACTATATAATGGTTTCGAACCCATAATTGTTATGTATGAAAATGTCTTCTGGGTAGTTGAACTCTGTCTTGGATACTCTATTCGATTTGCAAAAAGATGAAATGTTTTAAAGTTAGGGTTTTGTGTTAACTAGCTAAGATTGAAACTGTTGGGACATTAGTCCGCAAACACAAATGTTTTAAATTGATAAATGAAGTATCGTATCAAGGTCTATGAAAAGCTGAAGATGTATAGTACTGTACAGTAATTCTATTGTTTTTATTTGATAAGGTGTTGGTGATAATATAAGTGCTTAGCAGCTCTGTAATAATAGTTATGTTTGTTTTACAACTATTTAATTTCATAAATGTTGATGAAAGACTATAGTGAAGTTCAGATACTATAATGTATTAAAAAGAATGATAAGAAAATGTGTAATAATTATCTACTATAAGGAAATAGTTAACCTATAACTAAACCCTAGGTTTTGTGTAGAATAAGAGATGTTTACTTCTGTTGCTATAAATATAAAAGTATTATAATGTCTACATAAATTAAGTATTGTTGTATGCTTCTATGACTGAACAACATAAGATATTTAAATACAAAAAGTAGACAAATTAGAAAATTACAGGAAACATGGCAGAGTTCTATCTATGATAGTTATTCAATCATTTTGTCTATTGCATAACATCATTCTTATCTATTTTTAAACATCCTTCCCTGTACTAGAGTACGGTACAAGAACAATGCGTGGAAAAATACATGGAATAATTCTATTCTATCATTTCATATAATTTCTTCAATAATTTACAGAATCATAATCAGTTCAGAAAATTAAACATTTACTTATGCATAATGATAACTATCAATATCTAGTTAATAAATCGTAAATTAACAGTTACAGAAAATAAATTATAACTACTTAGATAATGAAATAACAAGTAGAACCTGCAAATGTAGATAGGGTGGACAAACACCCAAAGAGGCCTATTCTTCCCAACCTTCTCCAGAAGAAGCAACCAATATCACTTGCTTCTTAGGACCCCCGATCCTATTTACTGAACCACTAGGTAGAAGTCTCTTTGTAGAAGCAAGGCACTTAGGTTGTACTTCCAGCAATCAATGGAGACTTGCAATACACCTCAAAATAACTCTCCGCACTCAGCAGTAACTCTGCATTTAGCAGAAGTGAAATAGACTTACACTACAACTCAAAACATAGCTTCCCCTCATCGAATCTCTTGTGTGCATACAACAGAACCACAAGGTAATTTTTCTCGTTAGAAAAAGTGTGAGCCTATGCTCAAATTCGATGGCTTATAAAGATGCATAGATATTTAGTGGTCAGTTTCCAAATAAATGAGCCTCAAGATCCAGTCCCATCTTTCAGGGAACTTTGACCACAATTCAAGGGATTTGTCCCATAACAACAACTAGTTACTGAGTTCCTGATGCTGCCACTTGTCCATTTCCTTCTACCCCAGATTCCATTCCACCTAGTGGGTCAGTAAACACTCTTTCAATAGTCTCTTTGGGTGAGTGTCTCCTATTTTATTTTATTAAATAATAATATTGTGCACTTACAGTCATCCTTGGCGACTTGGCCAAATATAAAACTTTACAATAAAAGTTAATATAATGTTTTCTTCAAACATAAAATGTTTCAACAAAGGGCTATGTTACATGCTTGCATGTCCTTTCCCCACTACGGAAAATTGGTTCCTGCTGCCCCCTTAACCATCTCGGGCGAGACTTCACTCGCTTCACGGGTGTTGCTGGAAAAGGGAAAAACTTTCTAGGCTATTTCTTAAGGGTGTTTGGTTGGGTTTGTTGACGACAGTGCGAAGTGAAACCTTGTCAATATTCATTGTGTCAACAGAGGCAATGAAAACACAAGGGTTTATTTGGTAAAAAGAAAACAAAAATGTTAAATAAGGATAGGTTTTGGTAGCCCAGTGGGATATCTTGAGTGGTTGAGTGTTGTGAGCTGCAAGTAAGGGGTCATAAGGTCAAATCCTTGGGTTAGTTATCTATGTGAATGTTGAAGGCCTCACTCTTTGTCCTTATCGGGTTAGGTTCCGTAATCAAGGAAATGGTTCACGCCATTTACCATCCATGAGTCATGGTGAAGTACTCATAGGGTTTTCATGATTTGTTCCTTAGAGAAAAAATGGGTGGTTTGGTCACATCTTAACTTTTATGAGATGAATTGAAAACCCAAATTGGAAATCCTTCTCATGCACAAGGGATAATTTAGGAGACCAAATGAATTTGGAGTTTCCAACTTCCTTGAGATGAGTGGCTTGGAATAAATGAGCCACAAGAAGACCAATCACTAAACAAAACACAAGATAAAAACTATGCAATGAGAAGATATTTATTGAATAAGGAGGTCTTTTGTCACCATTTAACATTTTTAGACAACTTACAAGCCCAAATTGGCAAGACTTCCCATGCACAAGGAAGAACTACAGAGATCAAACGAATTTGGGGTTTCCCTCTTCCTTGAGATAAGTGGCATGTAATAAGTGATCCATTATCCTTACACATACCTAAAAATATGGGGTTTCTAAGAAAATACACAAGGTAAGAATACCAAACAATAAATGAAACACAAAGAAAAGACTATGCAAAATGAGAAGAGGAAGATGAAAGAAAACAACAAGGCAAAGACATTAAAACCATGCAAGGGAGTGCTTCTAAAAGGACAACAAAACTGTCAAACAAGCAGTGGTATTGGTCCTCATTTCTTTTAGATGAAATGCAAGCCCAAATTGATAAGCCCACTCATGGATAAGGAAGAAGGGTGTGACCAAATAAATTTTGGGTTTCCCTTTTCCCTGATACAAGTGGCATGGAATAAACTAACTAACATCCTTAGTCCTATTAATGGGGTTTCCAAGACAATCCATAAGGAAGGAAGACCAAACACTAAATGAAACAATAGAAAAGAACCATGTATAATAAAAAGAGGAAGAAAAAGGAGAACAATAAGGCAAAAGAAACAAAAACACAAGGGAGAGCTTGGTAAAAGGAAAACAAATTTGTCAAGTAAAGAGAGGTCTTGGTCATCACTTAAATTTTTTTAAATGAACCGCAATCCCAAATTGGAAAAACCACCCATGCACAAGGAAGAAGTGAGGAGATCAAATGTGTGGTGTTTCCCACTTCCTTGGGATGAGTGGCATTGAATAAAAGAGCCACCATGTGTACATCTACAAAGAACATAGGCTTTATCACAAGACAAGAAGACTAGACACGAAATGAAACACATGGAAAACACCATGTGGAATGCGAAGAGACAAACATAGGAAAACAACAGAGTAGAGGTAATGAAACCATAAGGAAGTGCTTTGTAAAAGACAACAAAATTTTCAAATAAGAAGAGATCTTGGTCACCATTGAACATTTTTTCGATGATTTGAAAGCCCAAATTAGCAAGCACACCCATACACAAGTAATAAGTAAGGAGACCAAATGAATTTTGGGTTTCCCACTTCCTTGAGATGAGTGGCATGAAATAAATGAGTCATCATCCTTACACCTACCAAAATCATGGGGTTTCCAAGGCAAGACACAAGGCAAGAATACCAAACACTAAATGACATGAGTCGTTATCATTACACCTACCAAAATAATGGGATTTCCAAGAAAATACACAAGGAAAGAAGATCAACACTAAATGGAACACAAGGAATGTTCGGGTACACATGGTACTCCCAAAAGACCGAACACTTAGAGCAACCACTTCACACAAATAGATCACAGATCAATACACCAATGTTTTGATGTGGTTTAAACCCTTGAGAGGGAAACAGTACACGGCCCCGTCCAAATAGCTTCTACGGAACAATTTATTATGCAAAAGAAAAAAAGTTACAAATGAAATTCTCATAATCAATCAACTTTCGAATGACCCTCCATGCTCTTTAAATATAGATCATTGACCAATCGGGTGTTAAACCACATATCAAGGGTAGGTATGATCTAAGAGAAGTTGAGCCATCGGATCACAACATATTGTGATCGTCGGATTAAATATTTACAAATGCATACTAAAGAAACACACTTTACCTAACGGATATATTACATAAGTTGATCTTAACTAAGTCCTATGTGTGTAAATATCCTAACATCCCTGCTTAAGAACAACTTGGGATAGGATTGAAGGATTTACAAAAGTGACACTATTAGGAGAAGGAAGGAGGCATTAGAGCCTATCCCCCCTTAATGACAAATTCCTGAACTCCTAACGTAGATTGAAGTTTAGAAAAATTCACTTCTGTAATAGACTTGGTGAAGATGTCTGCAACTTGATCATCCCGAGGGAAAAAGAGCACTTGAAGAACACAATCATGAACAAGATTTCTAATGAAGTGCATATGTAGCTCAATCTTTTTTCTGCGTTGATGTAGGACTGGATCTTTGGCAAGCTTGATGGCACTTTGATTGTCGCACCAAAGTGGAGTAGGTTGCTGCTGCTCGAATCCAAACTTTGAAAGGATCTATCAAATCCATAGAGCTTCCTGAATGGCATTAACTGGTACTCGATATTCTACCTCTGCTGAAGAAAGAGGAAGATCTTGTTGTTTCTTACAAGCCCAAGTGACAGGTCTAGAACCTAGACTGAAAACATAACCTGATGTAGACTTTCGATCATCAGGATCGTCGGCCCAATTTGAATCAGTGAAACCAACCAACAAAGGTTCCCCCCTTGTACTGTAATGAATCCCAAACTGAATTGTACCTCGAATATATCGAAGTATTCTTTTAGCTAATTTCCAATGACTTTCGTGAGGTGTTTGCATCTAACGGGAAACACGACCAACGAAAAAGGAAAGGTCAGGACAGGAATGAGTCAAGTATAAGAGACTACACACAAGTTGACGATACAAGGTGGCATCTACTTCAGGTGAAGTACAAGTGGCAGAAATTTTGACTCCAGATTAGAAGGGAGAAGGGATTGGTGTACAATATTCCATGTGAAAACGACGAAGAAGGTCACAAGCATACTTAGACTGAGAAAGAAAGATTCATTCTTTGGTTTGCAGGACTTGGAGACCAAGAAAATAATGCAGATGTCCTAAGTTTGACATTTCAAAATTTTGCTTAAGACTGGATTTCACATGGGTTATAAGCTTAGGGTCACTACCAGTAAGAATAAGGTCATCAACATATAGAACAAGTATGATGAGATGGTTTCCTACTTTCTTGGTATAGACATTGGGGTCAAAATGGCATCTAGAAAAACCAGTGTTAAGGAGAAAGCTATCCATTTTGGAATACCAAGCTCTAGGAGCTTGCTTAAGGCCATATGAGGATTTCTTAAGGTGACAGACAAGGCTAGAGTTATTCTAAACATATCCAGGAGGTTGTTCCATGTAAATTTCCTCCTATAAATCACCATGTAAGAATGCAGACTTGACATCCATTTGATGGACTTCCCAGTTATGTAAGGTTGCAAGGGAAAGAACAAGGCAGATGGAGTTCATTTTTGCAACAGGAGAAAAGGTTTCATTGTAGTCAATCACTTCAACTTGAGAAAAACCTTTGGCAACTAACCTTGCCTTAAGTCTTTCAACACTTCCATCTGATGCATACTTAGTTCTGTAAACACATTTACATCTGACAAGTTTTCTTCCTTTTGGAAGAGGTACAAGATCCCAAGTATCATTTGCCATTAAGGAGTGATATTCTTCATCCATAGCTGCATTCCAATCTAGATTTCCTGAAGCTTCTGCAAAAGTTTCTGGATCATGATTCTCGAAAACCTAAGCCAAAAGAGAAGAGGCTCGCTGAAACTGAGAACGTGTTCGATGTTGCTCTCTAAGATCATTGGCAAGATCGCCGGCTGCTTCACATGTTGAACGGACCCATCGAGGAAGCACTTGTGCTGGTGCAACTAGAGGAACATGAGCAGGACGAGGTGGATTTTCATCCTCACTGTCATCATCATAAACTGGAGTTGGAAACCTGTCAAGGAAGTTGGAAGAAGAAGAAGGCACAATCATCGAATCAGGCTCGCAAGCCAAAGATGGCACAATCGTCGATTTAGGCTCATAGGCCAATAGATTTTCATCAAATTTAACATATCTTCTAATGATTATATCATGAGAATGTGGTTGAAGAAGTCTATAACTTTTTACATCTTCATAATATCCAACAAATATGCATTTTTCACTTTTAGGCTGTAATGCTTTATGTTTTTCATCCAGAATATGAGGCCATGCTTCACTACCAAGCACACGAAAGTAACTTACATTAGGTTTAGTTTTACTCCATGCTTCTTCCATTGTGATACCTTGTAAAACTTTAGTGGGGGTGTGATTAACAATGTAATTTTCACGATTAATGGCTTCAACCCAAAATTGAAGACTTAGTCCCTTAGATTGGATCATACAATTAGCCATTTCTTTTAAAGTGTGGTTCTTCCGTTCAGCTGCACCATTTTGTTGTGGTGTATATGGAACAGTGTGTTGTTGTTGGATTCCTTGTTTAGTGTAGAAAGTAGTGAACTGTTTGTTAACATATTCTCCTCCATTATCATATCTTAACTTAATAATTTGATGACCAGATTGTTTTTCAACAAGGGCCTTGTAGGCCAAGAACATGTTAAATACTTCGCTCTTAAGTTTTAGGAAATAAACCCAAGTGCGTCTGGTGTAATCATCAATGAAAGTTAAGAAATATTTGAAGCCAAAAAATGAAGCAGATGGAAGAGGACCACACAAATCACTATGCACAAGCTCCAAGGGAACCGAGGCATTCCAAGAGGCACGCTTGTCGAAATTGTCCCGATAAAGTTTTCCGAGTACACAACCAGAACAAACACCATCCCTGCAAGATACCATCGGAAGACATGTCATGATAATGTCTTTACATAGTTGTTGCAATGAGTGATAATTTAAGTGAACAAATCACTCATGCCAAAGTTTGGTCAAGTTATCACTATGAGCAACAAAAACTGAAGGAAAAGGTGATGACCCAAAGTTGTTAAATTTGTACAACCTGGTAATATCATCAATAATTCCGATAGCTAGGACCTGTTGAGGATCTTTAAAATCCTTGATTACAACTTGGTGAGGTGTAAACGTCACAATTTTACCTTCACCAGAATGAGTGATTTGATAGACTGATAACAAATTGCAGGAAATTCTTAGAACACATAGTACATCACTAAAATGACCATTATCTACTGGAACTGTTCCAACGCCTACAACACTTAGAGATCTATCATCACCAACAAATATTTGTTTGGTGTTACATTCATGCATAGTAGAAAATATGCCTTGATCCTTAGCCATATGATAAGATGCTCCAGAATCAATGAGCCATTCATTTGAAGTAGAAGAAGAAGATGCATTATAAGAATAACCAGAAGCACAAAGTGCATGTCCATGAGAGGTAGATTCTGAATGCAAATCTAGGTTGATGTGGTGCTTCTTCATTGCTGCTTCCAAGGCTGATATCTTCTTGAAACACTTAGATTCATCATGATTATCTTTCCCGCAATAGTTACAATGATGCTTAGTCTTCTTACCTTTTGGCTTGGATCCTTTGTCATTTTTTAAAGAAGGAGCTCACTGAGAGGGTTTGTGACCCTTGCTGGAATTATTATTGTGAAAATTTTGTTTCTTGGGAGGCTTGGAATTTTGTTTCTGTTGAGACAATAAGGCTTTCCCAGATGTATCTGCATTGTTAATTATTCCAAGATGGATGAGCTTATCTTGCTCTCTAATCAAGGAATCACAAAAGGATTCAAGACTAGGCTCTTGATAGCTAGCTGCAGTCAAGGATTCTTTCATGGAGTAAAATGTAGATACAAAAACAGAATATGCAGGTCCAAGTTTTGAAAGAATATGATAAATGCATTGTTTGTCTTCCCTCTTAATCTTGCATTCTTCACATAAGAGTTTAAGAGTTTTGTACTTAGATAAATAATATTGAATGCATGAAAAATCACTTGGATTTAATAAAATCAACTCATTTTCGAGTTGATGACCCCGAATTTCATTGTGTTTACCAAACACAGATTCCAACTTGTCCCAAGCAGCGTCATGTTCATCAATTCTAGATATGTGGAATCACAAATCAGTAGAGATTGACATCCCAATCAATCCACGAGCTTCATCACATCTATTTTCCCATTTTATTTTCTTATCATCATCCATGGGTTCTGTTTCTTTCCCTGAGGTAATTCTGAAAAGCACTCTACTTCATAGAACATCCTCCATACGAGATTTCCATAATAAATAGTTGGAACTGGTAGGTAGAATATCACAAGGGGCGTCCATATAGTAAATTAGTGGCTGTAAAAATAGAAACCAATAGTCTGGATATGAAGAGCTCAAAAAAATAGGTGGTTTAAAAAAAATAGCACTGAAAACTGACTCCGTATGATGAAGTTATGCTTGAACAAAGAAAATGTTGAAGATGTCCCCAATAGTGACACGACAGATAGAGAATGACCAGCTTAAAAAAAAGGACTCCCTTCTTCCCAAGATGAACCTATAACAATCACTTTACAAGAAAGTTGCTTTAAGTGAATCACGTTTGTAAAATAAGTGATTTCGATTTTACAATGATGTTAGTTTAAATAGTGCAGCAATAAAAAGGAACTTAAGTGACTCACTTTTTATTTTTATGTAAAATATGGGAAAGAGGAAGGGTTTTTTTTTTGTTTTTTTTTTAATCTTCCCTCCTGGTTTCCATGCTTGCTGCAAATCAAAACACAAATTGAAACAAAAAAAACTCTCCCACAATATGGGGTTAGATCTCGTTAGCTTGCCTAGAAAGTTTACGTTTTCTCTCCATTTTTTATTTGTCAAGATTGCACAAGGTGCACGGCAAAGAGCATACGTAGCCGAGAAAAACCCTTTCCCTTTCTATTTTTGATTCCCCAAGATCGCACAAGGTGCATGGAAAAGAGCATACACAGACAAGGAAACCAACAATCCAAAACTAAAAAAAATCTAATAATAAAAACTAATAAAATATGAGATATTTAAAAAAAAGTCACTGTAACATTATACCTTCAGATCTGATGAAATGCGCGTTTCTGAAGCAACCGAAAACCGTTTTTGATCAAACGAAAACTATTTCCTAATGGAGACAATGCTCTGTACACAATGGAACACCTCCCACAGCGCATAAATGCACAAAAATACCAGAACCATAAACCCTTTCAAGTTTCGGCAACAACAGTTCAAGATCTAGATCATAACCGGAAGTGGCTCTTCATAAAAGCTCTGATACCATGTTCGGGTACACAGGGTACTCCCAAAAGATCGAACACCTAGAGAAACCACTTCACACAAACATATCACAGATCGATACACCAATGTTTTGACTTGGTTTAAAACCTCGAGAGGGAAACACTCCATGGCCCCGGCCAAATAGCTTCTACGGAGCAATTTATTATGCAAAAGAAAGAAAGTTACAAATGATCTTCTCATAATCGATCAACTTTCCAATGACCCTCCATGCTCTTTAAATAGAGATCATGGATCAAGTGTAGGTATGATCTAAGAGAAGTTGAGCCATCTGATCACAACATATCGTGACCGTCGGATTAAATATTTACAAATGCATACTAATGCTTACTAAAGAAACACACTTTACCTAACGGATATATTACACAAGTTTATCTTAACTAACTCCTAAGTGTCTAAATATCCTAACAAGGAAAACACCATGTACAATGTGAAGAGGAAGTGGAAGGTGAAAAACAAGGTGGAGGTAGTAACAACAAAAGGGATTGTGTGGTAAAAATATGATAAAATTCCCAAATTGGTATTCCTTCTCACTCAAAAGGAAGAAGTGAGGAGACCAAATGATAATGGGTTTCTTTTCATTCTTTGAGATAAGACTTAGCATGGAATAAACAAGTTTCATATTTATACCTACCAAAAAATATTGTGTTAATTCCAACACAAACCACGAGTTGAGAATACCAAGAATTAATAAAACACAAAGAAAACACTATTCAAAATGAGAAGAGCAATATGAAGGAAAACATTAAGGTGGAAGCAATGAAACCACAATGAAGAAATTGGTAAAAAGACAATAAAACTTCCAATTAAGGATAGGTCTTGGTCAACACTTATCTTGTTTGAGATGACTTGCAAGCCCAAATTGGCAATATCCATGGTGCATAAGGAGGAAGTGAGGAGACCAAATGAATTTGGAGTTTTTCTATTCCTTGAGATGAGTGGCATTGAATAAATTGTAAGTTTTAAACCTATTGTAGAGAAGCAAAGCATATAGATTCTTTAAAGAAAAATAGATATTATACCATAGTATTCACACATAATACGCATAAATTTACACTGGAAACCCTTAACTGTGATAACCAACAAAACTAGGAGCCACACCTCTTATTTTCTCATGTTGATTATTAACCCCTCAAAATACAAATATAGGTATTATGCAGCATCGAAAACCCTAATATTTTAACCTAGATTAGAAAATAAACTCCAATCCCTTAACCGGGATTAAATTACATATTTTTAGAAAGAACCCAAAATAGCACGAATTGTTTTTGAACTAGCTTCACTCTTATTGGAAATGGGCTAACTCCCATTTATGATGTCCACTTCGTGGAAGAGGGAGGACATCGACACGCCCCCCCTTAGATAGCGCAACGCACGACACCTGAAACATATGATGGAGCACTAGATGGAGGGGATCATCATGTGAGCAGTCAAATAGGCATCCCCCCCCAACATAGACATGCAAAGGATATAACACATACTCAAGATAAATGGCATGCCATCCTGTTTCCTACCAAAACGATTGGGTTTCCAAGGCACACCACTGTGGGGAATGTTATATTCTTTGAATGTGGATCGTCTAGTAAATTTGAAAGTCAATTGGTTTAAGGCAATTATAGTTAGAGGTGACAGATAGTGGAATTTTATTCGGCCAACCAACTAAAATAAGTTGTTTGGTCGAAGGAAAATGACTTGGTCGATGGGAAGTCAAACAACCAAAAGGATCAATGAGAAATTGACCAATGTTGAACCAATCAATTCAACCGTAACAAAATAACCGAAAATGGTTAGGAAGTTATGGATTATCGTTAATGAGTAGTTGGTTATATTGTATCTATAGATAAGATGCAATGGAAATGCATGAACTACTATAATGTATCCATATACTATGAGGGGTATAGTGTGTAACATGATCATGTAATAGAGTGTGATTTATGGTTTATCAAGTCGCGGTTGTAAACATATGTTTTGAGTGTTTGATTAATAGATGAGTTGAGAGCTCATTGGTTTGCTCGTTTTCTTAAGATAGGGATTCTAGGGTAATTTATGTGTTATGTAATGATGTTGTTATATGTCACTGTCTTATGTGAATGTGTCTAGATCAATTTTCAAACTAGCTATAATTAGTATTAAGGCCTAACAGTTGGAATCAAATCTATGTTTGGCTATAGGTGGACTCCTTTGTTGCTGAGGGTTTTGGTGTGATCCTATATTCAAGGGAATACTTGTTGCAATGGGAGTCTCTAGAGATATTGATTCATTTTTAGAATTGATAGCACATTGAGGATATAAATTCAAAAGTTTAATGGAAAAAATTTTGAGCTTTGGAAGCTTAATATGGAGAAAATCCTTGTAGATCGAGAACAATGGATTATGTTCGACCCAGGAATGACTCCAGTTGGTGTGTCGAAGAAAGAATGGAAAAATATTGACATAAAGGAAATGAATAGAATCCAACTTTGTTTAGTGGATTATATATTGTTGAATGTCTCAAGAGAAGACACTACAAAGAAGTTATGGGAAAAATTGGGAAACTTGTACTGGTTGAAATCTCTGGTTAACAAGTTGTTTCTTCGGAAGAAGTTGTAACTTCTAAGGATGGGTGAAGGTTACTCAGTTATAGAGCACCTAAATGAATTCAACACTATTATTAGTCAATTGTTTTCCATAGATATTAACATCACCAAGGAGGATAAATGCATCGGTATGTTATGTTCATTTCTAGATTTGTGGGATAGACTGGTTGTGGCTATTGGGAGCAATAGTACCACATTGAAGATTGACGATGTGGTTGCATATTTTCTGTCGAAAGAAATGAGACAAAATAACATGGAAGTTTTGACCCATGAATCCTTGATAGTAAGAGGTTGACCGATAGACAGAGGAAAAGGAAAAACCTTTAGTAGAAGATCAAAGTTGAGGAGTGTATTTAAGACTAGATCTCTTGGTCTGTTGACGAAAACATGTCGGCGATGCGGTAAAGTCAGGAACTATAGATGAAACTGCAACTTGATGGAAGTCTAAAAACGAAAAGGGTTTGAGGAAAGTAATTCAACTAGTAGCAAGTCTTCACAAGAAGAGAAAAGCGATGTGTATTTGGCCTCCTTAAGTACACAATCAGATCGCCACTCTTGGTTGATTGATTCTAGTGTGGCATATCGTATAACACCTCACATAGAGTGGTTTTGTGAGCATGATAAGGTTGATGGTAGTGATTTCCTACTAGGTGATCACTCACCAAATAGGATAGTTGGACGAGGAAAAGTTTGACTGAAACTAAAAGACAGAAGAATGGGGACACTTTCAGGAGTTTTTCATATCCTAGGTTTGGCATAAAACCTGATATCAATAAGTAATATGGGGAATGTAGGTGTGTATTCTTTATTTGAGAAAGATACATGCAAGATGGTGAGAAGAGAAATGGTGCTAATGAGAGGTATAAAGACTGGAACCCTGTACAAACTATTGGGAAGAAAAAACACTGACAAATGTGCTAATGTGGTATGTCTTGAGTCCAATGGAACATCTACTTTTCTAGATGACTTGAACATGTTGTGGCATCAAGGAATGGGACATATAGGTGAGAAAGGTCTTCGTTCTATGCATAGAAAAGGTATGGTCAAATGTCTCCCTAATTCTTCTAAAGTAGTTGACTTCTGTGAACATTGTATTTATTGTGAGATTCTCATCTGATGCTACTAGGGCTAAGGAAATATTGGAGTTAATACATAGTGGTGTGTTTGGAACTATGTTGATCTCTTCACTAGGAGGATATCAGTATTACGTTTCTTTTATAGATTATTTCTCCAAAATGACATGGTTGTATTTTATGAGGAAGAAATTTCAAGTTTTTGGAAATTTTCAAGGGATCAAAACTCTTGTGGGGAATCAGACTGGTAAAAATATGAAGGTGTTGAGAACATATAACAGAGGAGAGTTATGTGGAAAAGTGTTCGAATAGTTCTATAAATAGCATGGTATAGCTCGAAAAAACACAAATCCATACACACCTCAACAAAATGGAGTTGCTAAAAGAATGAGCAGAACATTGATGGAGAAATAAAGGAGCATGCTTAGTGGTGTAGGAGTTTCACAAGGAATTTTGGAAGAGGTAGCGACAAGACATGTTACCTAGTGAATAGGTCATCATTGATAGATCTAGTCAACAAGACTCCATATGAGGCATGGGTTGGTAAAAATCTCTCTCTTATAAATCTTAGAGAATTTGGGTATAATGCATTTGTGCATGTCCCAAAGGAGAAAATAACAAAGCTCGACATCAAGTCGAAGAAATGCATCTTCATCGGGTACAAGGATGGAGTGAAAGGGTATAAGTTGTGGAATCCAGTGATGAGGAAGGGAATTTATAGTTGAGATGCGATCTTCAAAGAATTTAGAGGAACTTTCAAGAATGAAGAGGCTAAAAGAGAAAAACCATAAAAGAAAGAGTTTGAAATGAACGATGAAAGTATGGATTTGAGAGAGACGATTGAATCCGATGAAGAGGTGGAACAACAAACTCTATATGATAGGAGGTATGGTCGATCAAGCAAAAAACTAGAAAGGTATGATCCAACTGACTTTCACTATGCTTTTGCATTAACTACCACAGACGATAATCTTAGGACGGTAAATGAAGCGATTGAATCGACATAAAGTATACTTTTGAAAAGGGCCATGGAAGAAGAGATGGAATCCTTGAAGAAGAATGAAAAGTGGGATATACTCGGATCACCAAATGGAAGGAAACTTGTTGGTGGTAAGTCGGTGTTCAAGAAAAAATTAAATGCAGTAGGACAAGTTGAGAAGTAGAAATATTGACTTGTAGAGAAAGGGTATTCTCAAGTTGAGGGAGTTGACTTTGGTGAAATTATCTCATGTTGCTAAGTTAAATTCCATAAGGGTACTATTGTGTTTAACTATAGTATTTGATCTTGAGATAGAAAAAATGGATTTAAAGAAAACATTTCTTCATGGTGATGTTGAAGAATAAATCTATATGAATTAGCCTAGAGGTTTTATAGTGGATGGAGAAAAGGAGTTGGTATGTAAGATCAAGAAGTCTCCTTATGGTCTAAATCAATTTCCCATGATATGGTATCAAATGTTCAATATGTTTATCCAGTAGTTGGGGTTTGAGAGAAGTTAGGTTGATCACTATGTATATGGAATGAAAGTCGGAACTAGTCACTTTGTATATGTGATTTTGTATGTCGACGACTGTTAACACCCAAACAATTCTCACTAGCTCATTTCTCTATTCCCATGACCCATTTGTCCACTTTTCCCACCATTTGAGCCTCTAAAACCTTCAAAAGGTCACCAAAAAGACCAAAATGCATAATTTTTCCCTCAAAATATGTAATTTTCCTCAAAAAAATACAAAAAAACCCTAAAAAGGGGTCCAAAATTTCCAAAAATCAATGAAAAGGGAATAAAAATATAAAATATATTCAAAAAAGAAAAAAAGAGAGGGAAAAAGAGGAAAAAGAAACCTAAACCATTTTTGTCAATACCATTGGTTTCCTTAAACGACAATGGTATTCCCCATCACCAAAAAACTATAAAAAGGTGATAGAGGCTCCTCACTATTCATCCACATTTCATCCTATCCTTATGCTTCCAAATTCCCTTTGAGAGCCCTTGCCTCCCTTTTTGAGTTTGAAGATCCCCATTAGAGCATTGGAGAAGAAGAGACCATTGGAACATTAGAGCACCTCAACCTTGGAGCTTCTCAAACTCAACCATTCTCACCATTTGAGATAACATTATTATTGTAAAGCTATTTTTTCAAAAATAAAGAGTTTGTTTTACATATAGATCTGAGTTCTTTACCATTTACTTTCAAGTTTTTACATGAACATGCTAGATCAACTTTTTTACTTCCTTATATCTTAGATTAAATCTGTTTTTCTTACTTTAGTTTTTATTTATTCCATTGAGACTGCTTCTACAAGTTAGTAGGTTCTCACAAGCACATGCTTGGTTGAAAAACCAAGCAATAGTTTTTGGTGACTCCACTGCGTTTCGAATATTTGAATATTTGATTTAGATCTATACTTCTTCATTTTTTAGTTGTTATTTACCTTTAATAGTGTAGATCTGGCCTACTACTAAGCCCATTGCTTGTTTCCCTAGCCATTGGCCTTTTTTGCAGCCCAAACAGCCCAAAATTTCAATTTTTGGGTTCGTTTTCGGCGACCTTTTTCCGTTCGTAAATCACGATTTTTAGCACCCACAACTGCGATTCACATCATGGGTATTTTTCTGTCAGTTGCGATTCACATCGCGGGTTTTTTGCCTATCAGTCGCGATCCACATCGTGTGATTTTAACCGAAAGCCGAAAGCCACGATTCCATATCGTGGGTTTTGCCACAAACACCCGCGATCCAGATCACGGGTTTTGCCACAGACACCCGCGATCTAATCTCCTGACAGCGCGACTCAACTTTAAAATGCCCATATCTCCCTCTCCCGAACTCCATTTGAGACGATTTGTTTTTTGAAACTGGGTGTTTTCGAACAAGGAATCCAAATATCCTATTAGTTTTAAGAAATTTTTCATAGAAGTTTCTCTAATGTTTTATTTTAGTGCTATTTATCATTTTAGTTCATCCTCTACCCATTGTAGTTGGCCCTCTCATACTCTATTTTATGCTCATAGCACTTTTGATTAATTTTGGCTTGTTGTAGAACTTGATAGACTCCATGCATTGCTATCTCTTTCATCATATTTTTAGTAGGCTTATTTACTTGCACCCATTTTGCTACCTGCATTTTTATGCTATTTTCTTTACCTTAACATTTTAAAGAATTTCCCATATTTTTTGAAATTTTTTTAAAGCATTTACATTTAAGTAGATAATGCATTTACATTTAAATCGTTTACATATTTACATTTAATTTGCTTTCATATTTTGCAAGTTAAAATCGTTATTTTAATTTGTGAATTTTTCGCCCAAGCAAGGTATCTTTGTTTTAGTACATAACCACACCATCACACAATCTGTCACAATAAATCAAAGTGAGCCTTAAAATATATGTAACTCAACGAACATTCTAACCCCACCTGGGGAACACCAAAAGAATATTGTAGTTAGCTAAGATTGAGTGGATAGGTATCCAAATAACAACCCTCACTCACTTTCATTTTGAGACATAGTGGTTGAAATTTAAGGTACCAAAATCCCCTAGTATTGATTGGCATGGTTTCAAACCAATTTGTCGGAAAGGCCTCTCCCTTAGGAGGGTCAAAGTAGCCAGACTAGTTTCGGAGGCCTGAGTGGACTACCACAATCCATTCAGTCACCGAAGGATACTTACTCGCTGTTCTCGTTGCACCACCCTTGTGGGAGTACAATGGTGATAGAACAAGAGATGCAGATTCACCTTTCTGGAAGTGTCATGAATGGGGTATGTTAGTGGCCTATCTTCTAGCATTGTCTACCCGGTGTCCCTCCTGGTAGGGGGATATCTAGCCTTTGGTTCTACAATTCATATTGTCTGACTTGGATTTCATCACCTTGCAGAGAATACGTCTTGTTGAATCATAATACTTTCTAGTTAGGTGGTTGCATGCTCTATTACCTCTCCTTGGTTAGTGAGTCCACCATTTTTTTATTTTTTGGAGTCATTTGCATGTTGGTATTTTGACCACATTTTTTTATTAATCCACTTACTATAGCATAGTTGTTATAGTAAGTGTTTTGAGTTTGATTGTTGTCCTGAGTGCCATTATTTTTTTACGCTCCCCTCTTGCACACACGGTTGCATTAGGGTTTTCAAGCTTTCCACTCACCACCACCCATTAGTTTTAATAGACGACTGTCACCATTGAGTCCCCGAGACGTTCTCGGCATTTCTGAGGTGAACACTCGCAGTACGGTTCACTTGACACCACTCGTCATAGATGAAGAGAATTGTCACTTGACTCCACACGTCATCGACATAGAGACCCGTCATCCGACTCTAATGCACCTCATTTCACATCTGACTCTGAGGAAGAATCCGAAAATACCATCTACACCACACCCACTAGCACCATGGTTGGTACGACTTTTGACCCTTTATTCACAGGGACTATTGGTGGAACATCAACCACCCCTGCCACCACAATGGTTACCACAGTAACCACAGCTACAACAACAACTCCCTTAGGTATGCTTAATATGGGACCCACACCTACCTTAGGTATGCCCAACATGGGACCCACACCTATCTTAGGTATGCTTAATATGGGACCTACACCTATCATCACTACCACTACTCAGATCCCAGTAGCTACTGGAACCATTCCTAACCCATCTGTAACTCATGTTGCACTTGGGGGCATTGGCCCCTCTCACACATCTTTGGGTGGAGGGCACATCCCTTTTACAGCTAATATTCCCTTTGGGAGTAGTGGCTCGATCCATAGTGCTACCATTAGCACATATGCCCCAGCGACCATGTCACACACCTCTGCTAGTCTGCCATTTATGGTTATCCTTAACCTACCAGACCTAGCAAGATTAAAAAATGACTCTATTAGACATGATCCTACTTGGCACCCCCATGCCCACAAAAATCCCGTTAGACATCCCAAAGTTTGAAGGGAAGGCTGGTGAAGACCCACAAAATCATGTTATGTCTTTTCACTTATGGTGTTCCTCAAACTCCATAGTCGATGATTCTATTCGCCTCCGACTGTAACAAAGAACTTTCACTGGCTCGACAGCCAAGTGGTATATTGAGCATCCCCATGGGACACACCCTACGTTTACATCCCTTGCCTCAACTTTCCTATACACCCCTGCCACCACAATGGTTACCATAGTAACCACAGCTACAACAACAACTCCCTTAGGTATGCCCAATATGGGACCCACACCTACCTTAGGTATGCCCAACATGGGACCCACACCTATCTTAGGTATGCCCAATATGGGACCTACACCTATCATCACTACCACTACTTAGATCCCAGTAGCTACTGGAACCATTCCTAACCCATCTGTAACTCATGTTGCACTTGGGGGCGTTGGCCCCTCTCACACATCTTTGGGTGGAGGGTACATCCCTTTTACAGCTAATATTCCCTTTGGGAGCAGTGGCTCGATCCATAGTGCTACCATTAGCACATATGCCCAGCGACCATGTCACACACCTCTGCTAGTCTGCCATTTATGGTTATCCTTAACCTACCAGACCTAGCAAGATTAACAAATGACCCTATTAGACATGATCCTACTTGGCCCCCCATGCCCACAAAACTCCCGTCAGACATCCCAAAGTTTGAAGGGAAGGCTGGTGAAGACCCACAAAATCATGTTATGTCTTTTCACCTATGGTGTTCCTCAAACTCCATAGTCGATGATTTTATTCACCTCTGACTGTAACAAGGAACTTTCACTGGCTCGACAGCCAAATGGTATATTGAGCAGCCCCATGGGACACACCTTACGTCTACATCCCTTGCCTCAACTTTCCTATAGTTCTTTCAACTACCCGTCCGCTATGATGCAGGAGTGGAAATCCTACTGTCTTGTAGACAGAACATGGCAAGTCATACAACAGATCATATCCATGAGTGGCGTAAGTGTAACTAGGGTTTTCACCCTAGCTTATGCAAATGAGCACCTACTAAGGAGAAGGGACTCCTTAGTAGCAGTTCAATAAACAATAAATGAAAAGACAATACATTGAAATGGAAATTATTCTAAACATGTGCATGAAACATAAGAGACAAGAAATAATAAATGGTTTTCTTTTGTGTTGAAATTTTACCTCAAGTGTAGAGGTTGGTGAAGTTCTTGCAATGATCCAAGAGGGTTGCTCCAAACTCCAACTTTGCTCCTTCTCTTTCTCCAATGGTGGAAATGGGCCAAAAGGGGCTCTCAATGGTGAAATTAGCTCAAGGGTGAGCTAGGGTTTCAAGAGAGATTTTGGCAGAGTAAGTGTATACTTGATTGTGGATATGAAATGAGGGGTCTCCATCACCTATTTATAGGTTTTTGGTGGTGGAGTGCTGACCCATGGTTTTGGGAACCATATGGTTTAGGTCAGCTGTATAGGGTTTTTTCCTCCTTTTTCCTCTTTTTCCTCCTTATTTTATATTTTTTATTCCCTTTTTAGAGGGTTTTTGCTATTTTGGAGGAATTTTGGATATTTTTGGAGGAAAAAGGGGTTTTTTAGCCTTTTTGAGGCTTTTTTGATGGTTTTGTGGCCTTTTGGAGGGTGTTTAGGCCTTTTGGAGGCTTTTTAATGGGATTTGAGGCTTTTGAAGGCAAATATGGTAGGAAATATGGACAAATGAGTCATGTAATGGGGTAGATGAGGTAGTGAGCACTTTTTGGGTGTTAACATATTGTCCCCTGATGTGTGAGGGCAGGAGCTCATCGTATGGTGTTAACATATTGTCCCCTGATGTGTGAGGGCAGGAGCTCATCGTATGGTGTTAACATATTGTCCCCTGATGTGTGATTTTCTTGGGGTGTGGAGAAGAGAAGAAACAAACTTGAGCCCGGAACAACGGTCCTGAACAAACTGCAAAAACTAAAAGTACATAACCTCAATAATAGATGAGGAATAATCTGATCATATGGACGAGGCGGGCATTCCCATGCTCGTATCAAGATATAGAACAATAATAACAATGGGGTCCAAAATATGGGGACCTGACATATACATGGCCTCAAATAATGAATGAGGAAGAATCTCAATATATAGACAAGGCGGGCATACCCATGCTCGTATCAAGATACATAAAAATAACTGTGAGGCCCGAAAAAGGGGACCTGTAGGATACATAGAAAACCACTGTGTACATCATAAGGGTCTAGAGGGGACACAAATCTGGGACATACTGCTGGGCTGACCATGTCTGAGCTGAAGAACTGATACATTGGAATGACAACAGTGCTACTGAGTGTGGTACCATAGGAACTGATGAGCTACTGGATCATAGTGACAAGGGGTCATACTCTCAATGGTACACTGAACTGGAACTGAATTGGGTACTCAAGGAAGCATTTAACTGGAAGGCTTCCGAATACAATTGCCAACGCAACTCGGACATCCACGGGAACATATAACTGGGCATTCCGAAGTGACTCACCAATGTGCTAGAGTCGGGGGAGATCCGGGGTCTTCGACCAATAACTGAAGGCATATAAGCCCTGCACAATTCTCAACAATGTGATCAAGGTGTTGAAGTCGAGCATGTGAGAAACAACCACTCAGAGAGGCATGATGACTCCTCTCAAAATGGTCCGTAGGCACTCACCACTGATGGTGATGGGTCCAAGGCATAGGGACCTCTGGGTCTATCCTCTGGAATAGAGGGGCTATCGTCGACAGAGGGAGACCTGCAACTAGCAAGGCAATGATGTTTCCTTGATAGGAGCACAAGGTGGAGAACCGAAGTGTGAGAGTACTGATGGTAGTACTGACAAACGGTGGGGGATAACTGGGAAAGTAGAGTGGGTGGACTCAAACTTCATTTGTTCAGAGTATGATGGCAGGGGATGATCGGGCAGCATATGAAACTGATTGATGGGAAAGGGATCATAGCTGTAAGGGATCGAGGATAGTGACTGGGATGAGGGATACCCAAGCTGGTGTAAAATGGCAGGAGACTCCAGAATACTCTGAACAAAGGCGACCTGATTGGGGGTGCTGCTGAGATGACCGATCATAGTGCCGGGAGGCACGGGGGGACTTCTTCATGGGTTAAGGAACTAGAAGAAGTGAGTGTAAAATGGTACTGTCGTGTGGATTTATTCGAGCCCAGGACAGTTCATGCTCGGGATTGCTTTCAATTTTAAGGAGTCTGAAAGCGATAAGAAGACTCTGAATTAATGGAATGGTACTGTCGTGTGGATTTGTACAATCCCAAGACAATTCATGCTCATGGTTGCTTTCACTTTTAGAGAGTTTGAAAGTGGTAAGAAGACTCCACGGGGTTGCTTTTTCGTGTGTTAGTTTCCAAGGCCCAAAGAAGCATAAAAGGATGCAATGAAGAACTCTTCTAGCCGGTGTGACTAGAGTATTCCTATTTTGTAATTAGTCTACCAGGTCTGGAAAAGGGGTAAACTTATACCAGATAGATGCCCTTTCAGGTACTTTAACGAGCATGAAAGGAAGCAAGATTTCTCGATGATCTTTTCATTATTTTAGGAGTTAGAAAAGAGCTTAACAGAAACTCCCTAAGTGCCTTTTTCGTAAAGGACTTGTCCGGCCCGAAAAAGGGATAAAATTATACTGAACAAAAGGAATGGTCAGGCAAGGAGGAAGTGCTCAATCAAGGAACATTGATGATGACCAAGAACGAGGGTAGGGGGGGAACATTGGTGGGCCTCCTTGCGGGATAATGAATGGTGGCAAAATAACGAAATAATTACAGTATGACAGGAGTGAATGGCTCATGTAAAAATGTGGAACAATCCGATGGTGGCCGATGTAACGTGCAAATCGAGGCAGTAAGGTGTCGGGACACAATGTTGTAACTGTACCAAGTTAGAGCGAGAAATGATCTCAAGCATCATCACGAGCTCGGAAAAATGAATCCGGCTATATAAAGAGTGTCAAAAACGGATAACAGCCAATGTGGCATGCAAACCGAGGCGACGGGGGGTGTTTTGGAAAAATACCCAAAAAATATGGGGGTGAGAGTGAGAAATGATCTCAAGCATCATCACGGGCTCGGAAAAATGAATCCGATGATATAAAGTATACTAAAAATGGAGAGCAGCCGAAGTGGCACACAAACCGAGGTGACGAGTGGTGTCTAAAAAATGCTCAAAAAACTAATGTGGAAAAAATAAGAAAACGAGTTGACCATTATGACGGTCTCGTCTTGCTGATTCCAGTGGTGGAAACGGTTCGAAAAATGGACTCCGTATGGGTTCAGAATGGCCAAAACAAGAAAAAGTCAACGGACTATAAATAGTGAGTGGGTCCAACATGACAAGTGTCATTTGTACTTGTTGACTTTGACTAGTGATCAGAGTTGACCAGAGCTTAGTTGGTGTTTCTGGACGATCCGATCGATCGATTTCAGATCCAGGAGATTCAGGTATTCTGTCAAACTCATACCTGCATGTTTTTTAGGTTCGGGGGGGTGGGTAGTGGGTCCCAGGGGGTATTTGTACGGTCCACATGGGGTGGACCGCGGGTTTGTAGGAGGGAGCCATGGTTGGAGACCACGAGTTCCACGGCGGATGACGCGCGTGGAGACCGCGGGATTTGGGTCGGAACACACGCTCTGGGACCACGTATTTCGAGGCTGGACACGCGGTTTGGTACCGCGTGTTCTTCCCCGACAGACATGGTTTTGGACCGTGACTGTATCCCAGATAGCCGCGGTCGAAAACTGTGGCAAGGGGCCCTAAAGCTGCGATTTGGATCGAGCGGTTAGGGTTCCCGGGTGGGGGGGGGCAGGGTTTATTTCTTTGACATGAATCTGATGAGTTTGCCTTACGTGTTTGACAGGATGCCGCTAGTACTGTGGAGAGAGTGGGAGGTCCCGGATGAGATACTGACTGTCGTCTGGGAGGAGCGTCATGTGTGGTCGGTATTGGGAATGTGCGGACTGCTGAAGTTCGTGCAGGTACCTATGATGTGGTCAGCAGGGTTGCTGCTGAACAGGCTAGTGAGTTTCTGGGAGCGAGACATACATGCATTCAGGGTGCAGGGTGAGAGGGTGGAGCTCACCTTGACAGATGTATACTTCATGACGGGGTTGCCCTGTCTGGGTAGGGTGGCGGATACGCAGCCGTGAGTATCTGCAGATGTAGATATGGAGGACATGCTGGAGCGGTACTATGTTCTAGAGGCTAGGGTGCATAGGAATGCACTCCGAGTGGTTGACCTGCAGGAGCCGGCAGTACAGGCTATTGCAGCATGTGTGGTTCGCGTGTTGGGGTCCTAGTCACCGGAGAAGGTGTTCGGGGGCCAGATGCAGCTAGTGGAGCGCGTACTGGATGGTGTCTACTATGCGTGGGGTCAGATGTTCCTCACCTATGTTCAGCGGCAGTTAACATCGACAAAGGAATCCGGCAAGGGGTTCTGTTACGGGTCCTTTCTATGTGATTTCTTTATGCAGCGGGTTCCTACACTGCAACCGCGGCTGCCAGTCAGGGAAGGAGGATTGAGGGAGCCGCGCATGGTGCGGTGGGGGGAGATGATGTGCCGCTGGGGTGGCGGTGAGGTGGGTAGATACTTTACCCAGGAGTTATATCCGCAGTGTCTATAGATGCCACTGCCACTGGATGACTACCCGTATAGGGATATGGATTACACCGGGGACCTAGAGGCACCACGGGCACCAGGACAGGCATGGGTACCAGATGGTACGTATTGATTTACTTGCATGTTATGGATGTCAAGATTTATGTATGATGTGTGTTATGATATATAGTGTTACTGACTGATGTGTGATCTACAGATGTGGGTCCGAGACCACCGCCAGGGCATGTGGCGGTACTAGCCCTGCCAGGCCGAGGCGAGGTGCATCGACGGGACGCGAAGGGGACTTTGGAGTCCGTACGGGTGCTTCTGGATCGAATGCTAGTTGGAGTGACCAACAAGGGGTGGTGGGACGTGGATCCTGATGTGATTCAGGACTGTATGAGGGCGCCACGGGAGTTCTGGTCGATCGCGATCCGGGTGGCTATCCTGGCGGATAGGGGTCGGGAATAGGAGCCCGCAGGGGATGAGGAGCTGCCGGAGGAGGAGCAGGGGGAGGACTCGGAGGCAGCTAATGCAGACAGTGATGCAGGGTATGACTCTCATTAGGGAATGTAGGGGACTCTCCCCCGAGTTTTGTAGCTCCGGCATGTATCTTATGAGATGTATATATATTTTTTGTGTATAGCTGAGTACGGGGGTACTCAGGACATGTGTAGCATATGGACATGTATTTTTTGATACATATATATGCACGTGGATGCACCTTTTTGCGATGATTGTTTAGTTGTACGCACGTGGATGCGCTTATGGTTTGTTGTCTGTTTGTACTACACGTGGATGCAAGTAGCATAGGGTGATGGGCACATGGATGCCCCTTGTGTATTATATGTGATTCATTGCACATGGATGCAACATTAGGATTAGGAACGTGAATGCCCCTGTATATGAATGTGTTTTTATTTGTTATTGCACATGGATGCAAATGTTGATGTGATGATAGGCACATGGATGCCCCTTGCAATCTTTTTGGGTTTTTATAGATATTTTTGATGAGATGTTATGTGATGATGATGCATGATGGAGGTTTTACATGGTGTGATTGATGTGCCAATATAGGATGTTGTTAGCCATTTGATTTGCGACACTATTTTGAGCTCTTGGGACATGGGTGAATGTTATGGATTCAAATTGTCGGCTGAGTTGTTTTGTGCGCAGGAATTTCCTAAAGAGACAGGGATCACGTACCTGGTAGCAGTTGTTGAGCTAGGAGACAAGTAACTGGGAGTCAAGGAACACATGAAGGTGACAAATGCTCATATGGAGGGCAGCAGTCAGGAGACCAGTCACAGCATCATACTCCGCCTGGTTGTTGGTAGCAGCTCCTATACATATTCCGTCAAGGTGATTCAAGTCATGTGAAGGGGAATATAAGATCCATGCTGCAGAAGCCAGGTTTGGAGACCAGTAGCTTGCTCCATCAGCGAAGCCAATGTAATGAGGTGGAAGAGGGTCCATTTGTGATCATGCAAAAATGATGAAGGTAAGATCGCGGTAAAAAAGGTGAAAAACAAAAAAGAGAGCAAATTGTACAATGCGAACCAATGGGGCCGCGAGTTATTCTAAGGATAGAAACGCTTAAGATACAACCCATTATGGGGGTTGCGCAAAGGGTGACCTTCTGATTCAGTTAAAATGTATGCCCCCTTGCCGAGACAGGTCTGCCCGATGTAAGGGCCTTGCCACATGGATTCAAACTTTCCTTTGCCAGTTTTGTCATGGGCCTGGTCATAGGCGAGGACGAGGTCCCCTTCATGGAAAATTAGAGGGTGTACATGTTTGTCGTAACTAGCCTTGGAGCGGTTCTTGGCGGCTTCAATGGTCTGGAGAGTGGCACGATGGTCTTCATCAGCTTGTTCGAGGGATAGCAGACGTTGCTCAAGTGGGGAGGTGTCGGGGAGAAGCTCGACGGCGATGTGTAAGGCAGGTATCTGACACTCGATGGGGAGGACAGACTCTACACCGTGAACTAAATGTAACGGGGTAAAACCAGTGGCGGTCTTGGTAGAGGTACGGTAAGCCCATAAGGCAGGGAACAACATGTGCTTCCAATTGGACTTATGCCGGTCAACAGTGTGTTGAAGGATGGTTTTGAGAATTTTGTTAGTGGCCTCTACTTGGACGTTCCCTTGGGGGTAGTAAGTAGAGGAATATTGATGTTCAAACTTGAGGAGGGTGGATAACTCGCGCCAGACGGAATCTTTGAAGTGCGAACCATGGTCTGAGACCAAATGTTTGGGAACCCCGAATCGAGTGATAATGTGGTTAAAAAGGAAATGGGCAGGGGTGTCAGCGGTACAATTGAAAGTGGGCATGGCTTCGGCCCATTTGGTGAAGTAATCGACGACGACAATGATGTATTTATGGCCGTTTGCGGATGGGGGTCTACACTCCATGAAGTTGATGGCCCACTTACAAAATGGACCAACGGTGACGACTGGGTGTAACGGAGCAGGTGGTGTCCGGGCCTTGGGGGCAAAAAGTTGGCAATTATGGCAATGCTTGACCGCAGTGATGCAGTCGGTGAAAAGTGTGGGCCAGAATTATCGGGCACGGATGACCTTTTGGGCGGTGGCCATCCCAGATAAATGGCCTCCGCAGGCACCGCTATGACAGTTATTGAGGACATGTTCAGCTTCCTCATGTGTAAGGCAATGACGAAGAATCATGTCGACCCCTCGCCGGTAAAGGACATCGCCTAAGAGGAGATATCGAGAGGCCTAGTGACGGACACGACGGTGTCCATCACGATTGATGTTGGGTCTGAACTTCTGCCTTGGAAGGTATAGAAAAATATCACCGTACCATGGGTCATCAGACGAGATGGTGAACCAGTGACTGTCGTGTAACTCATTGGAGATTTGTGGGGACGGCAGAAGGGAAGTGATATCGGTGATGAGATAGGAAAGCGCCAGGGATTTAGTGCTCTTAGGGGTTCTGAAAGTGAGGTCATATTCCTGGAGGATAATGACCCATTTAGCAACACGACCTTGTAGGAGCCGCCGGGTGAGGAGATAGACCATAGCGTTGGAGTCAGCGAGAACTGTGGTACGACTGAGCATAATGTAGTGTCGCAATTTTTGGACAGAAAAGACTACAGCTAGGGCTAATCTTTCCTCGTATGGGTAACGTAGGGGTGGTCCAGACAAGGTTTGGCTGACGTAATAAATGACATGCTCTTGGTGAGAGGCATCTTCTTGATCCAAGACTCTGGACACGGCATGTGCGGATGCCGAGACGTAAAGGGTGAAATCCTGAGAGAAATCCGGAAGGGAGATCAAGGGGGCTTGTGTGAGAGCTTTCTTGAGGGCTTCGAATGCAGCTTCTGCTTGCTCATCCCAAACAAAGGGTATGTGGGTATGAGGCAGGCGTAAGAATCCATGAACTTTGGTGGCGTAATCAGGAATGAAGCGTCGAAGGAAATTGGATCGCCCCTGCAAACTCTGGAGCTGCCGAAGCGTGCGATGAGAGGGAAGGTCTAAAATGGCTTGAACCTTCAGGGGATCGACAACAATTCCTTTCTGGGAAACAATGAAACCCAACAACTGGCCTACCGGAACGCAAAAGACACACTTGTGTGGGTTCAAGCGAATTTTATATTTGCAACAACGCAGGAAAACTTGCCATAGGTCGTTAAGATGGTCGGATCGCTTCCGGGAATGAGTTGTAAGGTCATCAAGATAGACTAGTAGGATATGGACCAAGTCATGAAAACAATAGGTCATGGCCCGCTGGAAGGTGGCACCAGAATTTTTGAGGCCGAAAGGCATGACGCGATAGGCAAAGGTGCCCCATGGGGTGGTAAAAGTAGTCTTGTAGTGATCCTCCTTTCAGATTTGAATCTGGTTGTATCTGGAAAAATCGTCCATGAAAGAGAGTACTTCATGCCCCGCACACGCATCGATGAGTTGGTCAATAAATGGCGTGGGGAAGTTGTCCTTGGGACAAGCTCGGTTTAAATCACGGAAGTCAGTACATACTCTAACAATGCCTTGGTTTTTGTTAACTGGAATGGGGTTTGAAACCCAGGTGGTATAAGCAATAGGATAAATGAATCCTGCTTTGTGAAGTTTCTCGACCTCGGCTTTAACAGCGGGTAGCTTGGAAAAATGAATGGGACATTGTTTCTGACGAACGGGGGGTACATCAGGCCATGTGTCAATGTGGTGCTCTATAATGGCGGGGTCAAGACCAGGCATTTCGGTATAGGACCAGGCAAAGACATCACGAAATTCTTGGAAGATTTTTTTGTACTCCTCAATCTCAGACTCACTGCAGGAGGATCCTAAAGTGATGAGTTCAGGGGCACCTCCTGGGGCGAAGATATCTATGTGGATAACGGGAGAGATTTTGGCCATGTTACCTTCCTCAAAGGCATCAGGAGCAGGAATAGGATCCTTAAACCAGACGACTTTGGTGGGAAGGAAATCTTTGGACTCAACCGCAAATTGAGTAGGTGTGGTGGAGGAGGATTCTTCTAGGAGGAAATATGAACGATGGTGCATGTCGTCCCAGGGATAATCCAGGGCAGTAAGAGCCTCAAGAATCTCCTCATCATTGCGGAAATTTTGAGTTATCAAACCGGTTGACGAGGGAGTCGTAGTCGAAGAGATCATATAAATGGTATTAATCTCTCCGGATGGGGATGATACCGGGGGGTGGATCTCCTCAATTGTGGGGAGAACCATCTCAAGGTCCAAATTATTCATCTCGTAGAGAGCTGCTCTGTAATCTGGGAGATCAGGACAGTGATGTGAGTAGTGGTCGTAAATACTACATATGGCACAAGGGTGGTTGGTGCGCAGTGATTTATCACGAGGCTTAAAGGTTGGGTCGAGTTCGACAATCGGGATGTTGGGGTCATCGTCAAGCATTTGCATGTGTTCCTGTAATGCAGGTAATTGTGGACATTGATGAGTCAGGTGGCCTAACTCATCACACAACGCGCATTTGGGGGGAGCACGAAACACGGGAGGGGGTTTAACGGTCTTGGGAGGGGGGACAGCAGTGTATGGTTGTGGGCCTCTGCCCCAGTGTGCTTGATAAGAGGGGGGGAATTCGTAGAGGACGAAGGGGTAGTGACACTGGGAGGTGGTTGACTAGTAGTAGCCATGGGTTGCACCGGTTGTAGGACGACGTTTGGTGTCGGCGGGGGAACGAGAGGCGAAAGATACCACACAGGTAATCCCAAGGTTAACCCAGGGAGGCTAAGGGTAGCCATAACGGGGGTACTTACTACTCCCGAGGGAGGGACTAGGAAGGGGATGGTGTGGATGGGTGTAACACCAATGTGACTAGGTACCAACGGTGGTTTAGGCAACAAGGGCGATGATTGTTAGGTGTTTGTGTATTGTGGGAAAGGGTACATAGGTCAGATACTTCAGGTGCATATGACGGGGGAGGAATGGAGTGGAATGTTGATGTCATCGGCGGATTTGAGTAAACGCCAGGTCCCACGGAGGAAACAAACGAGGGTAGCGGCACCACTAACAGGTTGTTCAACCATGGGGAGCACATTTTCAGGTTTTCACCAGTGGAGTCGCCAAAACTGTAACTAGGGTTTTAACCCTAGCTTGTGCAAATGAGCACCTACTAAGGAGAAGGGACTCCTTAGTAGCAGTTCAATAAATAGTAAATGAAAAGACAATACATTGAAATGGAAATTATTCTAAACATGTGCATGAAACATAAGAGACAATAAATAATAAATGGTTTTCTTTTGTATTGAAATTTTACCTAAAGTGTAGTGGTTGGTGAAGTTCTTGCAATGATCCAAGAGGGTTGCTCCAAACTCCAACTTTGCTCCTTCTCTTTCTCCAATGGTGGAAATGGGCCAAAAGGGGCTCTCAATGGTGAAAGTAGCTCAAGGGTGAGCTAGGGTTTCAAGAGAGATTTTGGCAGAGTAAGGGTATACTTGATTATGGATATGAAATGAGGGGTCTCCATCACCTATTTATAGGTTTTTGGTGGTGGAGTGCTGGCCCATGGTTTTGGGAACCATATGGTTTAGGTCAGCTGTATAGGGTTTTTTCCTCCTTTTTCCTCTTTTTCCTCCTTATTTTATATTTTTTATTCCCTTTTTAGAGGGCTTTTGTTATTTTGGAGGAATTTTGGATATTTTTGGAGGAAAAAGGGGTTTTTTAGCCTTTTTTAGGCTTTTTGATGGTTTTATGGCCTTTTGGAGGGTTTTTTAGGCCTTTTGGAGGCTTTTTAATGGGATTTGAGGGTTTTGAAGGCAAATATGGTAGGAAATATGGACAAATGAGTCATGTAATGGGGTAGATAAGGTAGTGAGCACTTTTTGGGTGTTAACAGTAAGCGCTGTAGTCTATGCAAGATCAAGCTAGACGACTGTATTTTCCTAGATTGGTTCCTGAAATCTCTCCTTCCACTCATTGCTAAGGATGTGGCTTCTTGAAGGACCCCAGTCGCAAGAAGAAGCCATTCTAAAAGCCCATCAATTTGAGTTGATCTACCCCCAATGTGGCTACTTGTATACCATTTTACCTGACGCTCCGCACGGTGATTCCTCCCGGACTGACGCGCCGGGGGCATCCCATGCCATCGACGATATCATTGGACAAGTTGCATCCCACAACCAACCCTTTTCCATTATGCGCAATAATACCGGCCCTGATCTTTCGCGGGCCACATCTCATTTTGGAGCTACAACTTCGTATGCTCCAATGATGCACTACCACCACACTCATGGACCCTCATGTCCACCACAATATTATGGGCAAGCACCCTCAACTTATGCACCACCTACATACTATAACCAGTAGGCCAATCATACCCCGGTTCAACCACAAGCCCAATTAGCTTATTACCCTCAATAGGAAGTGCTTGCTGCACCACAACCTCCAGTGGCTCAGACTTATCCTCCAAACAACAACAACGCTACTCCCGCCAACCAAAACCCTGATCGACCACCGAAACAGGGTAAGAAACCCAATTTACGAACAAACCACCCATGTTCCTTTTGTTCGGTATACGGTCAATACACATAATTGTCCCCATTTGGAAAAAGCTTGTCAACTTTGGGCTGATGATTCCCAACACCAAGGAAACGCTGCATATCCAGCACCACCTCTTCAGCCACAACCCATGATATTGCAAAATCCTTTACCTAACCAAAGAGTAGTAAATACCCGTCCAATGGATCCGCCACAAGGATCCGCTGCACACCAACAACAAATCACCTATGCTGCAACTGACTACCAGCATACAAATTCATGCACTCACCATTGGTTGATGATGTCATCAAATGATATCAATCTCCAAACACGCTGAAACCAATACGGCTCAACCCCTGAAACCACACATACCGATCCAGCTACAAGCACCCTTCCAATTGATCAGCCACTACGCATACCTAATATGCCAATAGATGGAGGTCTTAAAGCCCCTTGCTTCCCCTTAAGAAGGATCAACAACAATCCTAATGCTTGTGCAGCTTTGAACTATAACATCATAGAAGACTTAGCTTAGTCCCCCGTTGCTATGTACACCCTAGAGGTCCTAAAAAACTGTCCTGCACAGAGGAAATTATTATTATCCGCCATTGGCGCCATAGACCCTAACGAATCACATATGATGGAATTTGACTTAGACCAAGCCGAGCCACGTTTTCCTTTGACATTAGCTTTTCAAGTTTCTGTATCCATTCGGAACCTTGTCGTTCATCGATGCATCATCGATGAAGGTGCCTCCACCTGTGTAATGTTGACTTTTGTCTGGAAAAAACTTGGATCCCCTACATTGCAGCCATCAACTACCGCATTATGGGCTTACGATGGTTTTTCAACTCAACCGCAGCGCCTTTTAACCAACGTACCCATACAATTAGGTGGAAAAACGGTTCTCATAGACATAGAGGTCATCAATGCCCAGGTTGATTACAACCTCCTATTAGGACGAAGTTACATGTATAAGATGAAAGATGATGCCTCTTTCGTCTTCTTCCTCATTATGTTTCCCCACGAAGGACATGTATTCAAAATTGATCAGATCACATACTACGATCCTAATGCCCCTACTGCACCTGAAAATGTTCTACCCATGATTGAACAACCCGTTCAGAGGGTGCCTACATCGTTCATCTCCTCAGTCGGACCCGGGATATACTTGGATACATCCATGACTTCCACATTCCAATCCATTCCACCCCCTGTACAGATAGCCAAAACATCTGATTTTTGCACCATCTTGCACAATAGGTATGCACCTAACCAATAGCCCCCTTTACTACCGCAACCACCCTTAGTGCCCAATCACGTCGGATCCACACCAATTCACTCTATCCCATTCTTATTTCCTCCTTCAAGAGTCATCATCAAACCACTAATGGCTACGCTTAATTTTCTAGGGTTAACTTTAGGACTACCTATGTGGTACCTACCTTCCCCAACCCCTCAACCGACATCGAATGCCATTTTACAACCAGTATAACCCATCAATACTTCTAACCGTCCACCCCCTAGTGTAGCGAACATCCAAAACTGACCACCTCCAACAAGGTCCACTGCATCGACATCCAGTAATGCTCCCCCTCAAATATGCTACAATGGGGGCAGAGGCCCACAAACCTACACCGCTAGACCCACAACCCGCACCACTCCATCAAATCCAAAGTTGGCAAAGAATCCCCCAAAAATCCATGCTCCCCCCAAGTGCTCTTTGTGCGACGATATAGGCCATGCTACCCATCAATGTCCACAATTACTAGCACTTCAAGAACACATGCAAATGTTGGATGATGACACTAACATCCCAGTTGTCAAATTAGAACTTCTCCCTCAACCTCCCAATAAATTGCTGCGTACCAACCACCCTTGTGCAATATGCGGAATTTACAGCCATTACTCACATCACGACCCTAATCTCTCAGATTATAGAGCAGCTCTATACAAATTGAATAATCCCGACCTAGAGACATCCCCTCCTCTTATTGAGGAAATTCATCCCCCACGGTCTTCCTCCTCGGAAGATATTAACACAATTTACATGGTTTCCAATGGAGACCCCTTTGTCTGATCGACCTCTTCCATTGATCCCTCCGACCAACATATTCAACCTTTTAAAATAAAAAAGGAAACCACATGTCCAATGGGGGCAGGCCCGAAACCTTGCATACTCATCATCATCATATTTATTGTCAGAGATATTGGAGGCATCCACCCTGCAAGGGGAATCCCCCATAATCATATCATCACTTCAGTATGCCACCACAACCCACAGCCTCATGGTACACCCCCCTGCCAGCAATTGCTTAATTCCCTAGTGACCCCTCTCTGAGACAACATCTGCACCACATTGACACCTCTAAGTTAGGGGTCATAATAGATTACTTCGACCCTGGGATAGAGGGCATGATCAATCACTTTGAACCTCCCCCATCACATCTATCTCAGTATTTCAATGATCCCATTGTTCAAACCCACACATATGTGATCCACAATCACAAACCCCATGCACATAGCATTGGGGTGGGTCATTAACCCTGCTCACTTTTTGACATCCGCGATCTCAACCATTTTTAAGGTCACGTGTCACTTGTATATTTGATTTGATTTGATACACCTAGTAATTCGTCCCCGTGGGTCATCATTTTTCCCCACCACTACATCCTTGGCTTGGTGGGTTCACCTTTATTTATAGCCATTTTTTAACCTCATTTTTCCTTTGAACATTCCGAAGTCATTTGATCTCCGTTTTTTGCATCCTTTGCACCGCTAGATTCAGATATCCGTGCCCGTGATGATTCTTGAGATCATTTCTCGCTCTCACCACCTTATTTTTAGTGCACTTTTCACATGCCCCTCGTCGCCTCGGTTTGCATGCCACATTGGCCGTTGTCTATTTTTGACGAATTTTATATCACCGAATTCAGTTTTCCGCACTCGTGATGATGCTTGAGATCATTTCTCGCTCTCACCAGAAACCTTTTTTGACATTGTGCCCTCACACATCGCCACCCTCGATTTATGTGCCACATCGACAGTTGTCATTTTTTACAAAACTTGTGCATCACAACTTATACATGAGCCCTTCGCTCCATCCATACTGCAATTATGGCATTGTTTTTCTATCATTCATCAACCTGCAAGGAGGCCCCATCAGTGTTCCCCCCTATCACTATGCTTGATCCCAATACTTGTCCCTTGAGTGAACACTTCCTCCTTACCTCACCATTACTTTTGTTCGGTATAATTTTATCCATTTTTCGGGCCGATCAATTCCTTTACGAAAAAGGAACTTAGGGAGTTTCTGTTAAGCTCTCTTCTGACTCCTAAAACAATGAAAAGAGCACCGAGCAATCTTGCTTCCTTTCATGCTCATAAAATGTATTTGAAAGGGCGTCTACCTGGTATAAGTTTACCCCTTTTTCAGACCATGTAGACTAATTACGAAAAATGAATACTCTAGTCACATCGGCTAGAAGAGTTTTTCACTGCATCCTTTTATGCGTTTTCGAGCCTTGGAGACTAACACATGAAAAAGAACCCCCTTGGAGTCTACTTATTGCTTTCAGACTCTCTAAAACTGAAAGCAACCACGAGCATGAACTGCCCTGGGCTCGTACAAATCCACACGACAATACCATTATTGAGCACACTTCTATCCCTTCTTTGAGCTCCTTAAACCATGAATAAATCCCCAACGACGCCTCTCGGCACCACAACAAAGCATATATAACCACACTATTATGGAAGCTTCCCCAATTTCATCGTGTTTGTTCAGAATATTCTGCAATATGCCACCTTGAGAATTTCCTGATACCATACATCAGTTTGTCCTCCTCATAGTTTCTCCCATTGCAGTACATACCCATGATCCCTTAAGCTATGATCCCCGTACCCAAAGTCAGTTTCATATGCTGTCAGGTCAACCATGTAATCATGCTTTGAAAAAAGGAAGTTTGAGTCCACCTACTTTATGACCCCAATTATTCCCCATCCCCATAGTATGTCAGTCCTACCATCAGTACTATCACACTTCGGTTGTACACCTCGCGCTCTTATCAAGGAAACATCATTTCCTTGGTAGTTTCCGGTCTCCCTCTGTCGACGCCAACCAATCTATTCCATAGGATAGACCCAGAGGTCCCTGTGCCTTGGACTCATCACCATTAGCGGTGAGTGCCTACAGAGCATTTTGAAAGGAGTCATTAGTGCCTATCCAAATGATTTTTTCTTACATGCTCGACGTCAACACCTTGATCGCATTGTTGAGATTCGTATAGGGTATCAGTTCGTCCAGTTATTATTTGAAGACCCTGGATGTCACCACTTTGAGAGCAACCAGTTATATGTTCCTATGGATATCCGGGATGCTCTTGGCTACAATATTCAGAAGTACCCCAGTTTACACTCCCTCGAGTATACAGTTCCATATACTATTCAGAAATTGACTCACACTTATTGAGTCCCTACAGTTGTTGGATACCTTCAAATTCAACAGTTCATCAACCATTTTGATACCTTATTCAGAATGGTTGTTGCGCTTTTCCAGTGTATCAATTCTTCAGATCAGTCATGGTATAACCATGAGTATGTCCCAAACATTGTGTCCCCTCTGGACCATTATGATGTACACAACAGGGTTATATGTATTGTTCAGGTCACCCCTTTTTTGGGCCTCATTGTTATTTATATGTCTTGATACAAGAATGGGTATGCCCGCCTCGTCCATTGTCATAGATTATTCCTTATTCTTTTTGAGGACATGTATTTTTAGTTTGTGTAGTTTGCATGGGCCCAGTGTTCCAGTCTCCAATCGGTGTCTTCTCCCCTCCAAAACCAAGGAAAAAGACAAATAAACTATGATGTCTATTGGCCATACGATGAGATCCTGCCCTCACACATCAGGGGGCAATTTGTTAACACCCAAAAAGTGCTCACTAGCTCATTTCCCTATTCCCATGACCCATTTGTCCACTTTTTCCACCTTTTGAGCCTCTAAAACCTTCAAAAGGTCACCAAAAAGACCAAAATCCATCATTTTCCCCTCAAAATATGTAATTTTCCTCAAAAAATACAAAAAACCCTAAAAAGGGTCCAAAATTCTGTTAGGAACCCATGTCTTTACTTTGTTAGTATGTTGTTGTGGACGCATATGCTTTGTAAGTCGTCCCGTAGTAATTGTTGATCAATAGTTGTGTTATTGTTGTTGGCGCATATGCTTTGTAAGTCGCCCGTGGTATTGTTGATCCATAGTTTGTAATGGCCCATGGTTTCGACCCATAGTATTGGCGCCTAGAATTAGTATATAAGTGTGTGTTGAGACCTATGAAGGCACCGTGAAGTTATTTGTATTGAGCTTGCTCAAAGGAGGTTGCCCCCTCAAAGTGTCCTGTGATCAATATAAAAGTGATTCTGAGTTCTGTCATTTCTGCTATTTCGCATATTCGTATTAATTAATTGTTGCAGGTCCCTCACATCTGGTATCAGAGCACTTTCTTGGGCTCGTTGGGTGAAATTTCTGCCAAATTTTTTTTCGCATCTGTTGCAGGTTCGGATTTGGGAATATTCCCTATCCGCTTAACTATGGGAAGTACTTGGGCATAATCCCTAAAACTCATTGTGAGGAGTACCACAAAAACCCCGAAGTAGCTGGCCCATTGAGAGGACCTGCCAGTGAAAAGGGCAACAACCCCTACCTGATTGACTAGTTCCCACCCGTGAGGTAAACCAAGAGCTGTCGTTTGTGGCAAAGCGTTTATCAGTTTTACCTGAGCCATGGAGTGAGGGGTACTGCCCCAATACGCAAGCCGTCAGACAGCATTGGTGGCCGAGTGAAACCCCTGAACTGTTAGGAAGCCGCACATACCTGGGGTCCATATCTACTTTCAGCTGAACTATTGTCGATCATTACTGTGCCGTTTAGATCCATTTTGCAAGTCATTTCAGATCCGGTCGCTTTCAGTCCATTCGGCGCTGTTCCAGATCCCCGACCACTTTTAGTCCATTCGGCGCTGTTCCAGATTCCTTCCGAAAAAAAGAGAGTATAAAATTCAGTTTTTTGTCCATGTCTTCCTTGTTTTACTCAGTTTCCCTTGAAATTTTCAGGGAACCCCTGTCATCCTATTCTGCATCTTTCAGTCCTGAGGACCCTATCTCCAATTCACCTTCCCAAAGCCCGAAATCCCACATTTGTCTATTTTTAGGGTTTGCCATAACTTCCTCAGATTTCACCCAATCACCTTCAAATTTTACCACAGAGTTCCTTTCTGAATTCTGCTTCTTTGTTTCCCTCTGCCAAATTTTCCCATTCTTTCACCCCGCTTCTGAAATCCTCATTTTTGCTTCCCTGTCTATCCAATAGTGTCCAAAACCTAGTCAAACCCCAATTACCCTTCTTATTTTTTCCCAAATCCAGATTTTCCCTTACTGAAGTAGTTTCTGTTTTTGTTTTCCTACCCAAAAAAAAATAAAAAAAAAATCAATCCTGGTTATGGTTGTCACCCATGCAGGAGCAAAAACCATGGAGGATGCACTTGCAGCCATCCAAGCCAAACTCCAGGATCTGGATGAAAACTTTCTCGGTCTCCATCTTGAAAATCCATCTATGAACAACAAATGACAGTCCGAGTCTTCAGCAGACAATGGGTTCTCTTCTTCCAGCAATTTTCGTGGTCCGAATCTTGATTTTCCTCGCTTCAATGGTACCGATCCAACTGGATGGATCTATCGTGCAGAACAATATTTCAGTCTGCATAATACTTTTGATGTCAACAAAGTTCCGTTGGCATCCTTTCATTTGGAACAGGAAGCTCTTCAATGGTACCGTTGGTACATCAAGGCTCATCCAGAGCCCAAATGGCCAGACTTTTGCCAGCTCCTTTTGCAATGATTTGGTTCTAGTGCTTTTGATGACTTCACAGGAGCCCTCACTAAACTTCGCCAAACTGGCACTGTGAGAGAGTATCAAACCGAATTTGAGAATCTAGCCAACCACACCGAAGGATTGTCTGATGACTTTTACCGGAGTTGTTTTATCAGTGGTCTAAAGGATGCCATCCGCTCTGAGGTCAAAATGTTTTGTCCCAACACAATGATGGAAGCCCTAGGGTTGGCTAAGTTGGCAGAAGACAATATTGCATCCCAACAACTCTCCAAGCCCACTTTTGTTCCCTTCTGAAATATGGGTTCTCAGCGTCCACCTCTACCGCAGGCTCCTCGACCGACTCCTATCAAGCGTTTGTCTGAAACAGAGATGCAAGCACGCAGAGAAAAGGGGCTTTGTTATAATTGTGATGAGAAATTCACTCGGGGACATAGATGTGTTCAGCAAAAACTCTATCTCTTGGATGTGGAGTCTCTGCCTGCCTCTGAAATTGGTGACGAAGATCCAGAAACACTGGATGCTCCGGTCGACATTCAGGAACCGCCTATTGACCCTCCGTCTTAGGATGACCAGCCAGAGATATCGCTCCATGCTTTAGCTGGAATCACCACCCCCCAAACAATGCGGGTCAGGGGTTACTTCAAGAAGATTCCTCTTACAATACTCATTGATTCTGGTAGCACTCATAATTTCATTGATCCTCGGATCGCCAAACAAGCTGATTGTTTTATCCATCCTTTCTCCAACTTTGAAGTCATGGTTGCCAATGGGGGAACCTTACCTTGCAAAGGGAAGTGTTGAAATGTGCGTATTTCTATGGGAGACTATACCTTGTGCTCTGACATGTTTTCCTTGCCCTTAGGCGGATGTGATGTGGTTTTGGGCGCTCAATGGCTACGCACAGTTGGCCCTATCTTATGGGATTTTGCTGAACTTTGGATGCAGTTTTCCCTCAATGGACAAAAACACACATTGACAGGATTACAACCAGGTTCTCTCAACATCATCAGTTCACATCACATGGAAAAAATCCTCGAGAAGAATTCACATGGTGTCATCGCTCAGATCCATTCCATCCAGATGCAACCATCAGCGGTCTCCACTACTCCTTTGGATCTACAACAAATTCTGGATCGATATACAGGTGTCTTTGCTGAACCAGTGGGATTACCACCTTCCAGGCCAGAAGACCATCGTATTCAACTCCTTCCTGGAAGCGTCCCTCCCAACATCAGGCCTTATCACTACCCATTTCACCAAAAAACGGAGATTGAAATGCTCGTTCGGGACTTATTGAAGCAAGGTATTATTCGTCCAAGCACTAGTTCCTTTTCTTCTCCAGTTATTCTTGTCTGCAAAAAAGATGGGTCATGGCGCCTCTGCATTGACTTCTGAGCACTTAATCACCTCACCATCAAGGATAAGTTTCCAATTCCTGTTGTTGATGAGCTTCTTGATGAGCTTCATGGGGCTCACTTTTTCTCCAAGCTGGATCTTCGTTCTGGGTATCATCAAATTCGGGTTCATGAGGAGGATATTCCTAAAACAACTTTCCGCACACATGATGGCCATTATGAGTTTTTGGTCATGCCCTTTGGACTCACTAATGCTTCTTCCACATTCCAGGCCTTAATGAATAAAATATTTCGACCCTACTTGCATAAATTCATTCTGGTATTCTTTGATGATATCCTCATCTACAACAAAACATGGGATGAACATCTCCAGCATCTGGATCTTGTCATGCAACTTTTCTTTGACCATCATCTCCATGCTAAGCAGTCTAAATGTGTTTTTGGACAGAAGGAAGTTGAGTATCTCGGGGACATTATCTCAGCACAAGGGGTTCGCATGGATCCTGCCAAAATCGATGCCATGAACAATTGGCCACAGCCTCAGACACTCAAGAGCCTTTGTGGTTTTTTAGGGTTGACTGGCTACTACCGCAAGTTTGTCAAGGATTATGGGAAGATTGCAGCTCCATTAACTGCTCTATTGAAAAAGGATGCTTTTACATGGACACCTGCTGATCAGTGTGCATTTGAAAGACTAAAACAAGCTATGTGTACTACACCTGTGCTAGCTATGCCAGATTTTTCCAAGCCCTTCACTATTGAGAGTGATGCTTGGGGCAATGGACTTGGTGCATTCCTCCTTCAAGATGAACACCCCATTGCGTTCACCAGCAAAGCCCTTTCAGGTAAGAATTTAGCTGCCTCTACCTATGAGAAGGAAATGATGGCTATTTTGCATGCAGTACAGAAGTGGCACCCATACCTATTAGGCAATCATTTTTGCATCAAGACTGATCACCAGAGTCTGAAATATTTCTTGGACCAATGTGTCTCCTCCCCGACACAACAGAAATGGGTTAGCAAACTCATGGGTTACGACTATGAGATCACTTACAAGAATGGTAAAGACAATATTGTGGCAGATGCTCTTTCTCGCACATTTGATGCCCAAGGTTCTCTTTCAGCTATTTCTATGTCGGTTCCAAATTGGTTGCAATCTGTTCAACAGGGTTATGTCAATGACTCTTCCTTATCACAAATCATCCAATGCTTGACCAACAACCCTTCTGCTGTACCACATTAATCTTGGGATGGTGCTTCTCTGCGATACAAGGGTCGTCTAGTGCTTCCCCAGAGCACAGATCTTCAGCAGGCTGTCTTCTATGAACTCCATGCTTCTCCCTCGGCAGGGCACTCTGGGTTCCTCAAAACATATGAACGAGCACGGCGTAACTTCTTTTGGCAGGGCATGAAAAGGACAATTCAACAGATGGTGGCCGAATGTGATACCTGCCAGCGCAATAAGGGCAAAACAACACTCCTTCCAGGATTGCTTGAACCCTTACCCATACCTACACGGATTTGGACAGATATTTCTATGGATTTCATTGAGGGGCTCCCTAAATCTGGCGGGAAGACGGTGATTCTCGTTGTGGTTTATCGCCTCTCCAAATATAGTCATTTTTGTGCTCTCAGCCATCCCTATACAGCCTCCTCCGTCGCTCAAATTTTTCTGGACCAGATCTTTCATCTTCATGGCATCCCTTCTTCCATTGTCTCGGATCGTGATGCGACTTTCACCAGTCATTTTTGGACAGAACTATTTCGCCACACTGGCACCAAACTAAAGATGAGTTTAGGGTATCACCCACAAACAGATGGTCAGAGTGAAATTGTCAATAAATGCTTGGAAACTTATCTTTGTTGCTTCACCTCAGAACAACAACATCAGTGGGCAAAGTGGCTCCCTCTCGCTGAATGGTGGTACAATACCTCTTACCACACTGCCTCTAAAATGACCCCATATGAAGCAGTCTATGGTCAGGCACCTCCAGCTCTTCTTCCATACACCCCCACCAGTTCACCAGTTCAGGAAGTTGACATGGTCCTTCGCAACCGCGATCAGATTCTTCACATTTTGCGGGACAACCTTCACATGGCATAAAATCGCATGAAGCAACAAGCTGATCAACACCGTTCGGAGCGCACTTTTCAAGTCAGCGATATGGTTTTTCTTCGTCTCCAGCCGTACAAACAATCCTCCTTGAAACTCAAAGGGCGTCATAAGCTCGCTCCAAAGTTCTATGGGCCATATCAGATTCATCAGAAGATTGGGTCTGTTGCTTATAAATTGGAACTTCCTCCTTCTTCCCGCATTCATCCAGTCTTTCATGTCTCTTGTCTGAAGAAAGTTCTTGGCACCAACATCAGCGGACAAACGATTTCACCCGAACTGGATAATGAAGGATCCATCCTGTTGGAACCAGAGGCCATCCTCAATCGGCGCACGCGTCAGCTTCGCTCTCGCTCTATCACAGAGGTCCTAATTCAGTGGCACGGCATGCAACCAGAGGATGCTACATGGGAACCACTCCTTCAGATTCAACAACAATTTCCACATCTAAATCTTTGAGGACAAAGCTTTTTTTAAGGGGGAGGGGATGTTAGGAACCCATGTCTTTACTTTGTTAGTATGTTGTTGTGGACGCATATGCTTTGTAAGTCGTCCCGTAGTAATTGTTGATCAATAGTTGTGTTATTGTTGTTGGCGCATATGCTTTGTAAGTTGCCCGTAGTGTTGTTGATCCATAGTTTGTAACGGCCCATGGTTTCGACCCATAGTATTGGCGCCTAGAATTAGTATATAAGTGTGTGTTGAGACCTATGAAGGCACCGTGAAGTTATTTGTATTGAGCTTGCTCAAAGGAGGTTGCCCCCTCGAAGTGGCTTGTGATCAATATAAAAGTGATTCTGAGTTCTGTTATTTCTGTTATTTCGCATATTCGTATTAATTAATTGTTGCAGGTGCCTCACAAATTCCCAAAAATCAATTAAAAGGGAATAAAAATATAAAATATATTCAAAAAAGAAAAAAAGAGAGGGAAAAAGAGGAAAAAGAAACCTAAACCATTTTTGTCAATACCATTGGTTTCCTTAAACCACAATGGTATTCCCCATCACCAAAAAACTATAAAAAGGTGATAGGGGCTCCTCACTATTCATCCACATTTCATCCTATCCTTATGCTGCCAAATTCCCTTTGAGAGCTCTTGCCTCCCTTTTTGAGTTTGAAGATCCCCATTAGAGTATTGGAGAAGAAGAGACCATTGGAACATTGGAGCAGCTCAACCTTGGAGCTACTCAAACTCAACCATTGTCACCATTTGAGGTAACATGATTATTGTAAAGCTATTTTTTCAGAAATAAAGAATTTGTTTTACATATAGATCTGAGTTCTTTACCATTTACTTTCAAGTTTTTACATGAGCATGCTAGATTAACTTTTTACTTCCTCATATCTTAGATTAAATCTGCTTTTTTACTTTAGTTTTTATTTATTTCCATTGAGACTGCTACTACAAGTTAGTAGGTGCTCACAAGCACATGCTTGGTTGAAAAACCAAGCAACAACGACACATTGTTGGTTAAGAATAACATGGATCTGATAAGGAGCTAAAATACAGTTATCCTTAAAATTCGACATGAAGGATATTGGAGCAACATATTTCATTCTTGGAATCGAAATTCAAAGAGATTGTGTAGCTAGAAGGCTCTAGTTAAGTCAAAGAAAACATATTGAGACAATTTTGAAACATTTTAGCATGCAAGAGAGTCAGTCGGTAAAGGTCCCTATTCTTGTGGGATTCAAGTTATCTATTGAACAGTGTCCAAAGACACAAGAATAAATAGAGTACATATTATGTGCACCCTATGCTAGTGATGTTGGTAGTTTAATCTATGCTATGGTCTATACAAGACCCGATATTTCCCATGAAGTGAGAGTATTGAGTAGTTATATTTTGACACCTAGAAAATGGCACTGGATAGAAATCAAGAGAGTATTCAGGTATCTATACAACACAATGGATTATGAAATATTTTATAGAGGAGATCTCGAGGACAAAAAGGAAATCAATGTACATGGTTTTGTTGATTCCAACTAGGATACAGATATCGACTATAGATGCTTGACTAGTGGATATGTGTTCAAGATATTTGGTTGAGCAGTCAGTTGGACAAGTAGGAGGAAATCGATCATTGCACTGTCGACTATTGAGGATGAATACATGGAAGATACTCATGTATGCAAGAAATTTTTCTAGTTTCAAAGGTTGGGTTCAGATGTTGGATTCAGAAAACATGTTGTTAGGTTGGATTGTGATAGTCAGATTCCAATCTTCCTAGTGAAGAATCCATCATATCATTCGAAGACGAAACACATTGATGTTCAATACCATTTTGTGAGGGATATGGTGGAGAACTAGAAGGTGTTACTAGAAAAGGTAGACATAGTGAAGAATGTTGTAGATTCATTGATGAAGTTGGTAAGCACGACGAATTTTTCATGGTGTATGGAAATTATGGGCTTGGCATCCCTCCTAAAGTGAAAGGAATTTCTAAATATCTTTTTTATGCAAAGAAGACAGAAAATGGGAGAATGTAAGGAATGCTATATTATTTGCATGTGGATCAACTGGTAAATTCAATAGTCATTTGGTTTAAATCGAATATAGTTAGAGGCAATAGATGGTGGAAGTTTGGTCGGTCGACTGATTGGAATAAGTTGTTTGGTCGAAGGAAAATGACTTGGTCGACATGAAGTCAACAAAACGACCAAAAGGATCAATGAAAAATCAATCAAAGTTGTACCAGTTAAGGTGACCATAACAAAATAACTGAAAGTGGTTAGTAAGTTTTGGATTGTCATTAATTAGAAGTTGGTTGTGTTGCATCTATAAATAAGATGTAATGGCTATGCATGAAGTATTGATATGTAAGCATATATTATGAGGCGTATAGTGTGTAACATGATCATTTAATAGTGTGATTTGTGGTTTAGTAAGTCATAGTTGTTTTGAGTGTTGGATTAATAGATGAGCCGAGAGCTCATTGGTTTGTTGGTTTTCCCAAGATTGGGTTTCCAGGGTAATTTCTGAATTATGTATTGATGTTGTTATATGTCATTGTCTTATGTGAATGTGTTTAATATATGAATCAATTTTCAAACCTTCTATAATCGATATTAAGACCCAACAACCACGATACAAGAAGATCAAACACTAAACAAAATAGAAGGAAAACACCTTATGGAATGAGAAGAGGAAGATGAAGGAAAACATCAATGTGAAGGTAAGGATACCATAAGAAAGATCTTGGTAAAAAGACAACAAAATAATCAAATGAGGAGAAGTCGTCGCCACCACTTAAATTTTTTGAAATGAATTGCAAGTAATATCATTAATTTTCTCACAGATTGACATATTTAAAGTAATTGGAACCCTATGTAAGTAGTTAAATTTGACATTTCAGGCTAAATAGTACAACCCATCTCGAGGAGAAGATAAAAATCTTTAGAAGTGTTTAGGCCATCAATTTCTATTAATAATATGTCTATGAAGAGTGCAACAAACCCTATGTAGGTTGGGTCGAGAAGTGAAATGTGCAAATTTAATAAATAAAACATTAGTTTTTAATTTTAGAGTAAAGAAATCTTCCCTAGCAGAACACTCACATATCTCTAAACAACACATTTGCATGGAAGATGCAAGAGTCATTAGCAACATAGACCATTACACAAAATGTTGGGTTTGTGAAGCTATTGAAATTGAAAAAAACCCTAAGAATATTAATCGTGATTATGGATTGACCTTGAGTACATCTTGAGATCCAATTATTAACCAGCAAAAAACATTAGGGATTAATCTAAAAATCAATAAAATAATGACCTCCCTTGAAATTTTAGGGTTTTGGCTAGGAATATAACAATGATGATCCTCCCTTAATTGTTTTTAGGATTTTGGATAATTAGATAATAATATTCACAAACCCTAAAATCCTATGCACATTAAAAACAAAAGAAGGAGGATCATTAATAATTAAACCATAACCAATGATGATCATTAATAAATCTAAAATCAAACCCTAATGTTTATTAATTTAAATTTGCACCTTTCACTCCTTAAGTCGACCTATGTAGGGTTTTCTACAATCTTCATAGACATATTATTAATAGGCATTGATGAACTCAACTCTTCTCAAGATTTTTATCTTCTCCCGATGATTGGCTATGTTATTTAGCCCGAAACATTGAATTTAATTACTTACATAGGCTTCCAATTATTTCAAAAATGAATTGCAAGCCCAAATTGGAAGGCATGCCTTTGCACAACAAATAAGTGATGAAATTAAATGAAGTAGCGTTATAGCATGATTTTGTCATGTCCCAAATTTGGTATTGGGTCAAAATGGCCTAATCACATTGGCCCTATTCATTAGAGTTTGTCAAATTGATGCTAAAGGTCAAATAATTGCCAAGGAGGAAATTACTAGTTTCCTAGGTTTGGGGTGGAAGCTTTGGGATTTGGAATAATGGGGATAATAAATGATGTTTGAACATTAGAATGGCATACATATTTAATAAAGGAGATAAATAAATATATACAAGTGAAAATCAAAGTGGCATTTCATCATGAAGACACATGGAGGAAGTGGGACCCACATATGGCTAGATTTCCCCACTACATTTGGCATCATTCTCTCACCAATTCGAATTCAAGGTGAATGGTAACATACTTGGGGAATTCCAAAGGGTATTATTCATGGCATAACTCATCCAAGGTCGAAATATAGAGGAAGAGTAACTCCCATGGAAGAGGAAGAGGCAATTTGGAGCTAGTGAGACACTTGGGCTAGATTCCCTAGCTCTATGACAACAATGATGAAGATGCTATGACACCTATGACACAAATCAGACCTGAAGGCTGACATATGACATATATGACATGTCAGGGCTAAACATAGACTCCAAGAGGGCACTCAAGGGTGTTAGGGCAGCTAAGATGCTTCCACATGTGATTTGGTGGAAGTGGGAGACTAGGAATTGTTGTACAAGTGGCGTTCTTTGGAATCTCTTCCCAACTTGAGTTGGCATGAGTCTCTTGGAAGGAATTCGACCCATGGAGGCCATTAGAACTTTATAAATGTCAATATCAAAGAATGAAACCAGATTTTGATCATTTGTAGAATTTGTAATTGCATTTGTGAAGAGGGAGAGCTAGTGGATGACTAGTTTCTTGCCTTAGCCAATTTCGAGGGTGAAAGATTCCCATCCAAGTTGGTAATTGGAAAGGCCATTCAGACCTTTCATTTGGAGATTTAATGGAGTCTTTATTTGCAGGTGTAAGCTACAGGGCAGCTCATGGTTTCTTCTATTGCAGCTCACTCCTTCAACCATTTCCGGTTTTGATGGCATATTCTTGATCCTTGAGGGAGGGCGTTTTTGGTGAGCTATTGTACTCTTTGGGGAAGCTTTTAATGCCCCATTTCTAATGTAATATGAATTAAATACTCTGTTCTTCATCTCCAAAAAGTTTCAGGTCGAAATTCCAAGTAGAAATGTATAAATCTCATTTTTAATGGAAGAACAATGCCATTTCCCCACTACCTTGTTGTGAGCCAATGTATTGATGATGATTTCGAATGGATGGATGATTCTCTGATATATTTGTGGTCAATATAATTCCATGGATGTCTTCTACAAGTTTCATGTACTGTACTTGAGCATTTGAAGTATTTTTACTTAGTTTAATTGCACCGGGAGAAGAAATAGTGCCATTTCCCCAAGGGTCGAATTGGTGATTTTTGCAGTTGAATGGGAGAGGGTTGGAACAGATATAATAATCAATTAATGGTGCACATGAGACCTTAATAACATCCTTAATACATTCCCTACCTCTGTTCAGAAATTTGAGTGGCTTTGGAGGCATTTGGGAAGCCATTTTCAATACTTACCCCAGGGGGATTTGAACTCCAAATTACTAGTAAAATTGCATACTTGGTCCAGAATCTTAAGAGAGTTTGCAGAGGTATTTTGGTGGCCATATATCATCCCTGAACATCATATTCAAGTCTTAATATCATTAATACACCTTCCTTGAAGATTTGAAGGCATTTGGAGTCAATTTGAGACATAGAGACCAATACTAGTCAAAGGCAAATTACTAGTAAAGTTCCCTACATTGGCCAGAATTGAAAGAGTATTTGCAGAAGTATTTTAAAGGTACAAAGGCATCCTTAAAACATATATTTATGTTCTAATCTCATTCATATACCTTCTCAGAAGATTTGAAATCATTTGGGGCAAATTTGGGACCTAGAGATCAAACTAGTCAAAGGTCGAACTAGAAAAAAAAAGTGGAAAATTGCCATTTTAATAAAATTCCTAACAAGGGACATTACAGTGGTATCAGAGCATGATCTTGGCACCTGATGTGGTATAATATTCATGAGGACAATAATTCAGGTACCACCATTAGATATTGAAACCAAAAGTGCCTTTGTTGAAGAAAAAAAAAGTAGGAGAAGAAGAGCAAATTTTTTGAGGAAACTATGACTAGGGATGAAAAGGGAGCCTCATATGATGGTGAGGAGCATATAAAAATTATGAAAACAATATTTGAAGATATGACAAAGCAACTTAAGGAAGGATTCGAATTGTTTTCTATCGAACTTGTGGAAAAAATTATTGATTTTGAGGAAACCAAGGGGAAAAATGCATCAGCTTGCTTGAAGGAGCAAAAGGAAGAGACATCACAAGATCATGAAGAAGATTCTATTGAAAATATGGAAGATCATTTCGAGACACCTTCTAGCTTAGACATGAACCAAAGAGCATCTACTGATGGATGCTTAAACTATGAAGGAGTACCTACTGATGGGTGCTCACACCTCTATGTTGGTGACATAGAGATCACTTTTGAAAGTGTTGCTGCAAGCCCAAGTTCCATTAAGCATGATAATGAAGACCTTGCAGCAGTTGAAGAAGAACCAAGATCAACTTCTCCATCACCACTTGAGCTTCATGAAGTTGGTCCAAGAAAAAATGAAGAAGATGAGGAGGTTCATTTGCAAGAGCCTCATTTTCTTGAAGGGTCCTTAAAGATGAATGAAAAGAAGATCCAAGAGTCCCTTAGCATTCTCCATGACACTCAAGCATTGGTGTCAAATTCTTGTTGGAGAGTTACTTCATTGGAGGAAACATCCTTCCTTGAAGACATGGAGAAGATTCAAAGAGCAATGTGCCACATCAAAGGTAATTTCATGTCTTTGCTTTTTGATAGAAACCATTTGTTTGAGCTTAATGAATTGTTACATGATGCATACTTGAAGAATAATGAGGATATTCATAAGCTCACAATTCAAAATGAGCAACTTCTTGAAAGGTTGCAAGATACTTGTTTTTCCTCCTATGTTTCAGATTGTCAAATGGTAGATTGTTTGGAGGATTCTCATGACATGGTGGATCATGAGAAATGTGAAAATTTGAATGTTCTTGATGTGGTTGAAGATGAACTTGAAGAGATCCAAACACTTTATTTGGTGGAAGAGGAATTTGAATTGCCTCTTGATGAAGGTTATGCAATTTTTAAAGAAGAGCATGATTCATCTACACTGGAACCAAACTATGACAAAGAGTTCACACTTTTGAAGGAGCTGCATGATACTACCCATATGGATCCTTCCCATGAAGAAACTTATGTACTTTTTGATCATTTGGGTGATTTGGTTCATTCTCCTACATCCTACAATTCCATGTTTTGCAACATTAGTCTCAATGAAGTATGGGTGAAAGGGTTCTTTTTTATGGTGCCACATGAGGAGTATGGAACTCCTAGATTTACTTTTTATGATGATATGGTTGGAGCACATTCTTATTCACATTTGCAGCAGCATAATTTGTCACTTTATGATGATTCACATCTACATGGATGCACCTATGATATGGATTTGAGTCACTTGAAGACTCATGGTTTTTCTTGCTCAACACTGGGTTCATTTGATGTTAGAGGAACTTCATCCAACACTTGGGTGAATAGATTTATGATGGGAGAACATTTTTTTTTGGCAGCCACATACTTTGTTACATCTTTATGATTCTCACATTTGTGGATGTATGGGTGAGACTTCTTTGAGTCATTGGAAGTCTCCTTGTTTTTTCTGCTCATTATTTGGTTCAGATTTTAGTGGAGATTCTTCATTCACTTCTTGGATGAAAGAATACATGGTTGAATATTTTGATGCATATCACATCCTTTTGGAGCAGCATTATAGGACATGGGATCCTCACCTATGTCATTGGAGCAGATTTGATTGGTCACTTGAAGCTTGTATGCACTTGGAAAATCGTGGTCTACTTGCTTGGAGGTACAAGCACTTTCATGATTATTTGATGAAGCACCTCCTTGATGTACATTTTCATTATGTAGTTATGTACTTTGATGACATATATTTTGTACTCATGATGTTTGGAAGAATGCATACAAGAAAATGGGATCCAGGAATCATTTTATCTGATGGTGTGGGTTGGAGAGCACTCTTCATTGTTGGGGTGCAATACAAGCAATGGGACCCTGGAATAATTTTTATCTCATTGGTTTCAATTTTTTAGGGGAAACAAGAAGTATGGGAGATGGATTTCCCACTTAATAAAGTGATTTTTATCAGAGTAGTGCAGCAGCAAGCATGGTGGTTCCTCTCTAAGATCTTCATGGAAACTCAAAGACTCAAGGTTTGGCAATTCAATGGCAACTTCAAAGAATTATACAGAAAGCAAGTTCTTCAACACCCATGCTTGAAATTGCTTGAGGACAAGCAATATTGGGAAGGGATGATTTGTCATGTCCCAAATTTGGTATTGGGTCAAAATGGCCTAATCACATTGGCCCTATTCATTAGAGTTTGTCAAATTGATGCTAAAGGTCAAATAATTGCCAAGGAGGAAATTACTAGTTTCCTAGGTTTGGGGTGGAAGCTTTGGGATTTGGAATAATGGGGATAATAAATGATGTTTGAACATTAGAATGGCATACATATTTAATAAAGGAGATAAATAAATATATACAAGTGAAAATCAAAGTGGCATTTCATCATGAAGACACATGGAGGAAGTGGGACCCACATATGGCTAGATTTCCCCACTACATTTGGAATCATTCTCTCACCAATTCGAATTCAAGGTGAATGGTAACATACTTGGGGAATTCCAAAAGGTATTATTCATGGCATAACTCATCCAAGGTCGAAATATAGAGGAAGAGTAACTCCCATGGAAGAGGAAGAGGCAATTTGGAGCTAGTGAGACACTTGGGCTAGATTCCCTAGCTCTATGACAACAATGATGAAGATGCTATGACACCTATGACACAAATCAGACCTGAAGGCTGACATATGACATATATGACATGTCAGGGCTAAAAATAGACTCCAAGAGGGCACTCAAGGGTGTTAGGGCAGCTAAGATGCTTCCACATGTGATTTGGTGGAAGTGGGAGACTAGGAATTGTTGTACAAGTGGCGTTCTTTGGAATCTCTTCCCAACTTGAGTTGGCATGAGTCTCTTGGAAGGAATTCGACCCATGGAGGCCATTAGAACTTTATAAATGTCAATATCAAAGAATGAAACCAGCTTTTGATCATTTGTAGAATTTGTAATTGCATTTGTGAAGAGGGAGAGCTAGTGGATGACTAGTTTCTTGCCTTAGCCAATTTCGAGGGTGAAAGATTCCCATCCAAGTTGGTAATTGGAAAGGCCATTCAGACCTTTCATTTGGAGCTTTAATGGAGTCTTTATTTGCAGGTGTAAGCTACAGGGCAGCTCATGGTTTCTTCTATTGCAGCTCACTCCTTCAACCATTTCCGGTTTTGATGGCATATTCTTGATCCTTGAGGGAGGGCGTTTTTGGTGAGCTATTGTACTCTTTGGGGAAGCTTTTAATGCCCCATTTCTATTGTAATATGAATTAAATACTCTGTTCTTCATCTCCAAAAAGTTTCAGGTCGAAATTCCAAGTAGAAATGTATAAATCGCATTTTTAATGGAAGAACAATGCCATTTCCCCACTACCTTGTTGTGAGCCAATGTATTGATGATGATTTCGAATGGATGGATGATTCTCTGATATATTTGTGGTCAATATAATTCCATGGATGTCTTCTACAAGTTTCATGTACTGTACTTGAGCATTTGAAGTATTTTTACTTAGTTTAATTGCACCGGGAGAAGAAATAGTGCCATTTCCCCAAGGGTCGAATTGGTGATTTTTGCAGTTGAATGGGAGAGGGTTGGAACAGATATAATAATCAATTAATGGTGCACATGAGACCTTAATAACATCCTTAATACATTCCCTACCTCTGTTCAGAAATTTGAGTGGCTTTGGAGGCATTTGGGAAGCCATTTTCAATACTTACCCCAGGGGGATTTGAACTCCAAATTACTAGTAAAATTGCATACTTGGTCCAGAATCTTAAGAGAGTTTGCAGAGGTATTTTGGTGGCCATATATCATCCCTGAACATCATATTCAAGTCTTAATATCATTAATACACCTTCCTTGAATATTTGAAGGCATTTGGAGTCAATTTGAGACATAGAGACCAATACTAGTCAAAGGCAAATTACTAGTAAAGTTCCCTACATTGGCCAGAATTGAAAGAGTATTTGCAGAAGTATTTTAAAGGTACAAAGGCATCCTTAAAACATATATTTATGTTCTAATCTCATTCATATACCTTCTCAGAAGATTTGAAATCATTTGGGGCAAATTTGGGACCTAGAGATCAAACTAGTCAAAGGTCGAACTAGAAAAAAAAAGTGGAAAATTGCCATTTTAATAAAATTCCTAACAAGGGACATTACAGATTTGCCACACCTTATGCAACATGCCTTCATGGCATTTCCATGTCCGTCTGTAGACTCATATAATCCCTCTTTCTCATAGAAGCCCCTAAAAAGCACATTTTTGTTGATGTACGTGCCCTAACAACACTACAACCCATGTACATTGGGTTTCATGCTCAAAATTAAAAATATTTCAAGTTTTCCATCTCAAATAACATCCATGTTGATCCTTGGCCTTCATATGATGGAAAATGTTCTGATTCGACCGTCCACCTCCTTTGAGGGTTATATATTGATTCATTGTGGAGAATGAAGGGATGACAAACTAGAGAGCATGGAAACTCTGGAGAAAATTTTCCCCATTACCATTGACTAGAGTCTACATCAATTTATCCTTGTTATTTGAACTCTTTGATGTTCATCTCCCAAGATATTCCATATCTTGTGAAGGAGGGACCCAATTACTCCTTGAACTTGTGAGCTTGCCTTTGCATGGAGGATTGAAGTGGTGGAGGCTTAGGTGGAGGGACATAGTTCTCAGTTCTGACGGGTTTCCCACAGAAGGTTGTCACTATGTACTTCTGTGCATTTCATTAATAGAAATACTCTTTTCTTGTCCACTACATGTTGCAAATGCTTATGTTATCTTCTTTGGGTATATTTTTAAATATGTTAATGGATTATGCTAGTTTTTATGCTAACAATTTATATCTATATTCCATATGCTCATATATATGTGTTGTTGAGGACAATTTTTAGGTAAGCAACATTGGATTTCGAGCTCAACGGTGATCTTCTTAGAAGATCTAATTGAGGTAAGAGTTTTCTATTTTGTTGATGGTATTTTACATTTATCTAGATTACTTGAGAATTGAGTCGATTTCTTGGGTCAACCTATCTATTGTGGTCCACCACAAGCCATAGGAAATTTTTCTCTGTAACAGAATTGGCGACCATACCGGGGAGCCTCAGTTTGGGGTCTTACGGGCGATTTTTCCTTCTTATTGCTCTATTTTTTTTCTGAGTTTCTATGTCGTTGCTAGCTTGGCAGTTTGTACATTGCTTTTATCTTGAAGAATATGGATTCATTCTTAATCTTTTTAAGTATTTGTCTTCACCTACGTGGGCTAGTTGAGTCCTTCCTGTGTATAGACGCGATCGACATGTGTTCTCCTCACGTACATATGTTGTTGTTGGTCAAATAGTTACGTACATCTTACTTTTAAGCCCATATCTTGAGTTAGATTTTTGATGGGTGAATTCTAAATGTTGTTGAGACTTCTTGGGCCTATGTGTGGTCTATTTGTTTCCTTTATAGTGACTGGAAGATATCTTTTTATTTGTTTTTAATTAAGTTATTTTTTGTCATTTTTTCTAATTTCTAACTTTTTGGCTTGCTTGAGTCATGATTCTTGGTGTCTTGCTTGGTTATTCTCATTATACTTGCTGCATAATCTGAGAAGTTCATGGTTCAATATTGCGTTTTCATTCATATATTTGAAAAATACAAAAATACTTTCATTTTGCATTTGAATTGAGCACTTGAATTTCTATTTGGAGTTGCGTTAGTCTTGTAATTTTAGGAAGGACTGCATTGTCATTAGAAATTGAAAGAGAGCATATTTGCATTTCATTTAGTGGCATACAAATTTCTTTTGAAAAAAATGTCTATCACTTGGCAATGTTTTTATGTATGCTTCTTTATTCTTACTGAGTCACAACATCATTATTTGCACAACCATATCCCATTGAGTAAGCACAACCAAGCACAACCAACTAAAATTAACGCTTAATTTAAAATTGATTATAAACATTTGTTTTTATAGGGAGAATCAACAAGTATGGGTTTTAGAGTCTTGGAATAGGATTGTGTGAGTAAACTTGTCCAATACTAAGAAACTAAACATTAGGTGTCTATCCAGGGAGTGGTGAAACCCATTGTATAATTGGTGTTCTCAAGAGGATTTCCTTACACATGATTTAAGCATAAGGTGACATGAAATTTGGTTGACAGGATAGCCCTCCATGACCTTCCTAGAGTTGGAGATGTATCCCGGGTTTAGTCATATTTGGGGGTTCTTGAAGCACCTAAGTGCTTCTTGATATTTGGGCTTTGATACCCTTCCCATACGGTGGATCCAACTTGCGACTGTTCGCCTAAGAATTTGGTTATACGTGGTGACCATAGTTTCCTATCCTAGGTACCGCAAAGGGTACTTGTAGGGTTTATTCTATGAGTGTCCTGATCTAGATAGTGGTCGAAAAACACATTTCATTGCACATTGAAGTATGAGGGCCCTTATAACGGTTTCTACTATCTCTAGTTGTAGTAACATAGTTTCAGGCCCCTCCTGGGAGAGGCATACCTTCTATAGTGTCGGGAGGTCCTTTAGACACTCTCTCCATTTGCCTGCATCTTGAAGTAGATTCCTTAGGAGTGTGCTCGTTGTCGGTTAGTTATCCTTACGGATCAATTTTTTTTGTAACTCATTTGGAGTCATCATGGATCAAGTTCTGGTTATCCACCATTCTCTTTGCTTAGTGGGTTTACCACCCAATGTTCCTTTACAGCCTCTCCATAAGAGGTGTATAGATACCATTAGTGGTACTTATTTATCACACCAAAGGATTCAAAGAATTCTCCTTATGAGCTCTGCATTCGAGACATCGGGGATCCCTTCAACCTCTCTATCGACAGGGGGTGGAGGAGTCCATGGGACTCCACTTTCTTATGTCTCATGGATCCTAAGTAATCTTGTATTTACTAGTCCTCATGCTGTTGGTTCATCCCAAACCATCAGAATGAATCCTTTTGAGAATACTTGGTCTTCAATTCACGTATCCACTTTTTCCTTAGTATTTTCAGACAACGATTCTTCATCAATTCCTGAAACCACTAATCCATTTAAATTTGGCATGCCTCATCCTTCATCCAGTATCCCATCTTACATGCTAGTTTCTAGTGGTAACTATGGTGTTGGGTTCGGGGGAATCTCAGCCCCCTTTATTGCATATTTGTTCAGGAGTGGTCATATCCCTCCTTCTTCTCCTTTTGTTGGGGGATGGCCTCCCCCTTTATATGCCCCTAATACATGTTTCAATCCTTTTATGGGTGGAAGTGGGCACATAGGAAGCGGTTCCACATCGTATATTCCATTTGTCTGCTTATCCTCTACTATACCAGTCCCTACGAACGCCTTCCTTAGGAAACATTGGTCTGCACGCGCCAAGGTGCACGATGGGGACAACAGTTTGATTGAATGAATCAGTACCGTTATGGTGAAAGCATGAGAAGAATAATAAGCAAAGAAGGAAATACACTACACACAGAAGCATATACACACAGAGAATATGTAGGAATGCGAACTACCCTCTATTCTTCTCTATTACTTGTTATCTGCTTGATGATGATCATGATGATGTATATTGCAATATTTTGCATGCTTATATAGAGTGTTGAGACGCTTGGGTGCCTGTCCGTTAGTTTAGTTACAAGAGAAGTTAGAACAATTATAGAAGTTCAACCGTTACAGTCGACTAGAAGATAGAAAGACAATCTGTCGAAGTCGATGATTGGTCGAGGTCCTTGAACTTGTCGAAGTTGCTGAACTTATCGGCATCTCACAGTAATTCCATGTGCTAGGTGAACTTGTCAAAGTTGGTGACTAGTCGAAGTCATGAACTTGTCTAAGTTGATGAACTTGTCAGCATTTGACAGTAATGCCAAGCGCTGGGTGGATCATACTTCCTTCCTTAAGAAATAATGGTCCCCATTGTTTGCTCGTAAAGATGAGGAAACTTGTCGGTCAATTCAATAGCAGAGTACCATTTTCGTTGTGCTGGGATCTGACCGGCTTTGGCCACCCGAAACAAGGGAATTGGGTTCATCCTTGTATGATGTACTCGTCATCCCACAATGGTGTCACAAGGAAGAGGCTTCTGAACATCTAGATGGATGTCATCGAGTTCTGCTGTCTGTAAGTCATTCTGTTCCAAAAGTGGTCCAAGGTATGGTTGAAGTAGATCCAGATTAAATACTGGATGCAGACCCAGGCATGATGGAATTTCGAGCTGAAAATCGTTTTCTCCAATCTGCTCAAGAATATTGTACGGACCATATTGCAAAGGTTTCAGCTTCTTATACTAACCAGTAAAGCATTCCTTCTTGATATGTAACTAGACCTTATCCCCGATTTGGAATGAATGAGGGATATGATGCTTATCATGTCGATCCTTAGATTTTGAATTAGCTCGTTGCGACATTTCCTATGCTTTCTTCTGGATGTCGCAAATTTGATCTCAAAACTTCAATGCTTTATCAACTTCCCGCTAGTTATAGTCGGTATCGTTCGACTGTGTCGAGGAACTGATCAAGTCAATAGGCCTTAAGGGTTGAAATCCATAACAGATCTCAAATGGACTCTTTCCCATATATTTATGTTGAGCACGATTGTACCTGTGTTGTATAAATGGAAGAATTTCATCCCATGTTCATCGATGCTTGTGGTTGTACATACGAAGCAGTTGTATGACCAAGTGATTCACAACTTCCATTTGTCCGTCTTTCTAAGGATGGAAAACTGTCGATAAGGAGAATATTGTGTCAAGTTGTTGCCAACAAGTCTTCCAAAATATGTTGACAAATCTGGCATCTCTATCAAAAATAATGGTTTTCGGTAAACCATAGTGTTTCCAGACATGTTTAAAGAAGAGTTGAGCGGTCTGCTGCGCTATTGTAGTCTTCTTGCATGGAATGAGAATGGAAATATTGGAAAATATGTTGACTACTACTAAGATCATTTCATGCTAATTTTTGGTTGTAGGATATCCCATCAAGTAGTCCATATAAATAGATTCCCATGGTCGACTAGGAACGAGAAAAGGTGTGTACAATCCCTGTCGTCGATTAGGCGGTTTAGCAATGGCACAAACTATGGATGATCGAATTTACTTTTTGACATCAGTTTTAAGTGAAGGATAAAATAAGTACTTTTGGAGAATAACAAGGGTCTTTTATACTCCAAAGTGTCTTGCAGTCTTGCTGTAGTGCGCGTCCCAAATGAGCTGTTGTCGATGCTTACCTGTCGGTACACAAAGTTGTCCAAGCTTGTATAGCAAGGTCTCTTTTAGGAAATAGTCAGAGGTCGACGACTTGTCGGTCTGAATTTATCAATAGACTGATGAAAATTCATTGTCTTCCTGATACAATTGATGCCAAGTGGTGGCACCATAACCCTGCATACTCATCACTGTAAGAAGGAGAGTAATGGGTGGTCGACTGAGGAAATCAACGGCGGCATTGGATTTTCCTTTCTGATACTTAATTACCAACTGGAATTGTTGCAGGTAATTAATGCACTTGAGTTGTCAAGTTGTTTATAATTTTTACTGGGATGGGGCGAACTGTAAAGGCTTGTGGTTAGTGAGAATGACCATCTCCTTTCCAAGGATATAATGTCTCCATTTATTAAGAGCTTTCACAATGCCGTAAAGTTCTTCATACATCGAATATCTTCTAACAATGTCGTTAAAAGTTTAAGAATGAAAAGTGACTAGGTGACCAGACTGAGTGATCACTCAGCCCAAGGCATAATCCGATGCATCCGTCTCAATCTCAAAGGGTTGATGCAAATCAGGTAACACAAGCACTGGTGCAGTACAAATCTTGTGTTTGAGCTGTGTGAAAGCTTCTTGTTGTGTCGGTGTACATTTGAAGACATATTTCCCATTTCCCTTGGTCAATTGATTCAAAGGCTAGGCTATGCGACTGAAACCGAGTATGAATCATTAATAGATATTCGCCAAACCAAGAAAACTTCTTATTTCATGCATGCTTCTAGGAATGGGCCAATCTTTGAGGATTTGTACTTTGTCTGGATCGCCATGAATACCTGCAGAGTCAATTAGATACCCCAAATATTTGATGTTTTTCATCGCAAAGGAGCATTTGTCTATGTTCAAGTAGAGTCGATGTTGATGGAGAGTGTTGAGGACTTGTCGAAGTTGTCCGACATGTTCTTCCCATGATGGACTGGAAATAAATATATTGTCGAGGTAGATAATGACACATTTACCAATGAAAGGTCAAAGAATATTATACATATACTGCATGAAGGTCGTAGGTGCATTGGTTAAGCCGAAAGGCATGACTAACCATTCAAAAAATCCTTCCTTGGTCTTGAAAGTAGTTTTCCATACATATGTGGGCTTGATTGGAATATGATGATATCCCGACTTGAGGTCGAGCTTAGTAAAGAATTTAGCACATTTCAGATAGTCGATGAGATCGTCTATCCAGGACAGAGGGTATCGATTCTTTTCCAAAATTTTGTCGAGGGCCCGGTAGTCGATGCACATGCGCCAAGTCCTGTATTTCTTTGGAACGAGGATGACTGGACTTCCACAAGGAGAGGAGTTGTGTCGGATATGACCTTTGTCGATCAAGTCTTTAATTTGTTTATGAATCACTTCATTTTCAAGAATGGATATTCTGTAAATAGATGCATTAGGTAATGAAGAACCAGGAGAAAAGTCAATGGAGTGTTTTACCTGGAAATGTAGAGGTACTTCGTTTGGATCTTGAAATAGGTTCTGGTACTCATCAATAATGTTTTCGATCTGTTGCTTTTGTTGGGTGTTGGATTGGTCGGTGAGTCGAATAGTTGCTGCAGTATTCCTTGAATGTTGTGTGTTTATCATAATTAATGCGAACTTCTGAGCATGGTTGATGATCTTCTTTGTTTGTTTAGAAGATATCATTGCAACCGTCGGTGTAGGTCGTTGCTCTAGTATGCCATACCATTGGTTCTGAATTCTGACAATTACCTTCTGAGGTCATGACTGGTAACTTCCATGTCAATCCCATAAGTAAGGTTTCCCAAACAAGGCATTGGATATAGAGAGTGGTTCCACGTTGCAGAGTACGTCATCTTCAAAAGGTTTAATGAAGTAGGCGATTTTGCATTGTTGGGTGATCCTTAGCTCTTGTCCATCCTTCATCCAATCGATGTTATAAGGTTGAGGATGTGGATTGGTAACAAGACCTAGTTTCTTCATGAGATATTTAGGAAAAAATTTCTTCTTGATACCATTATCCACAATCAGATGTAATGGATTATTTTGAACCCATATCTGTGTATGTAATAGGCGCTCTCTTTCCTCCTCGTTGACAATAGTCGAGGCTGCTTGAGTGGTCAATGTTGATTTCAAAAGGGTCATTGCTTATGGTTCTTATTCTACAAGAGTCTTGTCGAACAAGTCGAATGTCGACACTTTTGCCAAAAATGTCTTCCGAGCTTTGCATTCAAATGCATCATGCCATGATGAATTGTTGTAATCACACCATTTCCCAGTAGGAGGTTATTTTCTACGTTCCCTTTTGTCTTTCTGAGAATTCCTTTTTCCATGATCTTTTTTTTGTGGAGATGGTTGAGAAGATATTGTCTTGTCGAAGTCGGTTAGTGCCTTCTTGTCGGGTGGTTTTCCTGTCAGTTTAGTCATGAAGCGTGCTTTTCCTTTATGTTTAGCTTCAAGCTTGTTGGCATCGTGAAATGAATCCGTAAGTGTATTGATAGTCGGAAACTCCATCTCTTGCTGAATGTACGGAGACAATCCGCTGACATACTTCAAAACAAGCAATTTCTCTTCTTCTTGAATGGAAACTCTATCCATTATTCGATAGAACTCGTTGGTGTAACTCTGTACATACTGGTCTTTCCATTGCCTTAGCTGCTTCCACTTCTTATACTACTTCTCAATGTACTTGGGAGGGTAAAACTCCTTTCGGACATATTCGACAAATTTGTCCCATGTCTCTATGGGGTCTCCACTTTTCTCCATTTTTGTTGATAGGTTCTCCCACCAGCAGTGCACAGATGTTGACATCTTTAAGGATGCAATGGTGATCTTTTCAGTTTCTGAGAGTTGATTCATAGAGTAATAAGATTCCAATTCTTGTACCCAATTGTCGACGGATTCCATGTCAATATTTCCTTCTAGATTCAGTATGTACAAATTCATTTGCACCTTGAATGGAATGATTTTTTCAGAGTGAGATCTCTCCGAAAATCCTCTGGATGTCAAAGAAAATCGCATGAGAATCTCATTGAAATGGGCGAACATTTCAGTTCATTGTCGATCTAGTGCTTGCTCTATGAGTTTTTGTGTCTCGTCAATTGCATGTCTATTGTATGTTTCTCGTGCCATCTTTGGAGGTAATGTCTGCTTGGATTGCTGAGTTTGCGAGCGTGTTTGAATAGGAATAAGTCAGGTAACTTTGATGGAAGTGACTATGCACAAATTAAGCACGAACAAAGCTAAAGAAAGCTCTGATGGTGTTCTGCTCCGATACCAATGATCCGCACATGCCCAGGTGCACGACGGGGACAACAGTTCAATTGAATGAATTGGTACCATTATGGTGGAAGCATAAGAAGAATAATAAGCAAAGTAGGAAATACACTACATAGAGAAGCATATACACACAGACAATATACAAGAATGCAAACTGGTCTCTATTCTTCTCTAATACTTGTTATCTGCTTGATGATGATGATGATGATGTATATTACAATATTGTACATGCTTATATAGAGTGTCCATTACATCAGTTACGAGAGAATTTAGAACGGCTACAGAAGTTCAAGTGTTACAATAGACTGGAAGACAGAAAGAAAATCTATCAACGTCGAAGACTGGATGAGGTCAATTAACTTGTTGAAGTTGTTGAACTTGTCGGCATCTGACAATAATGCCAAGTGCTGGGTGAACTTGTCGAAGTCGATGACTAGTCGAAGTCATGAGCTTATCAAAGTTGCTGAACTTGTCGGCATCTAACATTAATGCCAAGTGCTGGGTGGATCACACATCCTCCTCCTAGTTTGTTTGTCCCCTTGGGTGGGAATGTATCATTTAATATAGTTTACCATTCGGCTGGATCTCCTCCATCTGGTGGATATATTCCTCCCCCTTCATCAGGGGGAAATGTGTACAATCCTATTGGAAATTTCTACAATATTGCTTTTCCTTCCCAAGGGATTGTTAGGATACTTAATACTCCAACCTCGTCCACCTTAGTATTATTAGTCTTTTCCTAGTATTGGATGATGTCATTGACCCCCTGGTGTGCATATTTAATCTAGGACCCATTAGTCACTTAATGCACCCTGCATGCATGAATTTAGGCCATCCAGAGTTAGTTCCCTACATTTTAGGAGATAACTCAGTGATATAGTTCAGTCCACCTCAGTCCATGACTCTAGTGGCAGGTTTGTGCAATTATTTCTACTGATTGTGATCTAATGCAACCTCTCTAGCCTAATTGCATGAGATTTTGCATGACAAACTCACTAATGTTCCTTGCATGGTCACTTAATTGACAATAGCTTTAGTTCACTGAGTCTCAGTTGAGTTTGGTAGCCTCGAAGCATTGTAGTGGTGATATTTCCTAGGCTAGACTGACATGGATTCGAATCCTCTCCACGTATTCGAATTTTATCTATTGTAACATATATGTTGAATATACTGATTAATGGAATATGAAACACCTTCTATGTACATCTGAGTTTCAATGCATGTTTAATTTTACTCCTCACTTCACTACAATTTTCACCGTAATTCTTCTTCCCTGCTAATCCTTTCACTCTGAGGTATTCTCAGGCTCAAAGATCTGTTGTGTTATAGAATTTCATAAGGAATACTTCTATGCAAATACTGGTTCATCCTTATATGAATCAATTTGGAGAAGGGTACTATCCTACTGGTTGGGGTCATGTTATTTACCAGAATCCATTATGGCCCATGGTCTTGAATCCTATGCCTATGGGCATGTATCCACAAGGTCAATATTTTCGAGGATCATGGCCTCAAGATTCATAACCATGACCCCCATTTTTATCCACTTTGAACTTACTAGACTTACGAATGATCTGGTGTGTCACGATCTGTCATGGCCTTCGGTCCCCACTACGCTACCTTTGGACATTCCAAAGTTTGAAAGCAAGAAGGGTGAGCATCCTAGTAATTACGTTACTAATTTTCACCTTTGGTGCTCGTCGAATTAATTAAATCGTGACTCCCTTCATTTGAGACTATTTCAATGTACCCTTATAGGACCAACCATGAAATGGTACGTCGAGTTTCCCGAGGGCATGTACCAGAATTTTAGCAATTTGGCGTTGGTTTTTCTTAACCACTTTCAATTATCGGTACATTATGATGCAATAATGAAAATCCTATTGATGTTCCATCAAGAAAAATCCACCCATATTTCTTATCACATTCAAAAGCAGAGTTGACGAAAGACCATGATTAAATCCAATATTCCACCAGCATTTATGTTGGGCCTGGCCCAAGTAAGACAATTTTGGATAAGACAGTTTTGGGAGCTGCAGGGATACATCGTAGTGCAACATTGATAGAGTAAGAGACACAATTATGCGTAGTTACAACGCTGCAAAAAGGAAGCTCCATGAGGAACAATGCTACGAAGTGCTAGTTCTACGAAGAGCCAGCAAGGCAGAAGTTTTGGATGAAAAACGGTATAAATTCCGGTGAGACTGATCGACGGTCTATTTTGGTTAAGATACTCCATGATTCCCAGCAGGCGGGTAAGGAGTGGTGAAGAGGGAAAGCGATCGGTCGCACGAGTAAAGGAAGCACTGCGTGAACCAGTCACATGAAGCCGTTAAAGAAGGAATGACGTGGTGAAAGAGACTTGCCGGCATGCGATTGATAGAGGGGATGAAAGTGACGTGACCACATGTAGAAGGATGTCCACGATGGCGAGTCACTATCAGAGCCTAATAGTCCTGGTTAGCGAGTAACTACACCAATTTTTGGGAACCTTAGGGTTTTTTAGCCCATCATGAATGTAAAGACATGGTCAATGTAAGGACATGGTCAATGTAAGGGCATGGTCAATATAAGGGCATATTTTGTAAGGGAAAGGGTTAATCTTCTTATTGCTTATGAAGGTATATCGATCTCTATTGAGGGAGAGACTCATTGTAAAAAGATCTACAGTTGTGTGCGTAGCAACCTACTGAGAGAGAAGAGAGTCCGTAGCTGTGTGCGCAGACTGGAACTGTTGAACCCTTCCCATTGATAATATAATCAACAGTTCCTGTGTATGCAGCTCCCATCCTGGGGGTGAACCACGTTAATTCATTGTGTTATGTGAATGATTATGGGGTTGTATCTGTACATTTTCTTATGTTGAATGGTTAAGTTCATGTTTATGAGTTCGTGTGTTCTTTCTTTTATATGTATTCGCCATAAGGATAAGAGATGGGAATAATATGTTAAGTATTGACATATGTGAATGAATGTTGAAGGTACAAGTATTTCTAAGTCAGCTGAATGCATGAGTATTGGGTAACACTTAGTCAACGAAGTCTGTAGAGTGTGATTCCCTGAAGTGCAACACCATAAGTTCGAAGTTACGTTGTATTTCATCTTATCGTATAAGTTTTCAAGGTTTGCAGTCTATTATGCTATTGAGTGTGTCAATTTGTACTAATTAAAGTCTGTCAAAGTTGCACAAGTGTCAAAGAGGAAGTGTAGTCCTCCGTTGCATTGTCCTACAATTAAGCGACCATCCCCCATCGCGTAGTCCATGGATGCGCGATAGCTTAAGTAGTAACCGTGAGGTAAGTGAGATTCGTGTTGTCCACCATATTCTATTGAAGCATGCATCACCTGGTTGTGGAAACATGATTCTGCAACCTCCCCATAACTTTGCCTCGGGTGAGACCTCAGTCTTCTCGCAGATTGTTTCCGAAAGGGCCGGTGAAAAGGGGTTTTGTTGTTTCCCTGAACCGCGCAGAACCTGGGTCTGTCTTGTAAGATTAAAGAACACATATAGAGCCAACAAATGGTTCCATTTCCGAACTTGAACTAGTGATGAGCACCGAAAATTGGAATCCCGAGAAAACATAAATATGGAACTGGGTGGACAAGACAGAAAGAGATTTTTCCAGAAAGGAGATTAGACATCCGCGTCTATCTGACGTAGAATGGTTAAAAAAATACTTGTGGGCAGATATTCATGAAATTTTCTTCGCAACCATTGGAAATGAGTTGCATGAGTGGTTATCAAGACTCACAGAGAGAAAAAACCATTTCCAAGAAGGAGCACCTACCGAGTGGAATCCAGAGCTTATTCAGAGGCTTAAAGAAGTATATAGTCCACTCTTGTGAGAAGTCAAATTTTGGGTTGAAAGTATTCTAGAAGGCTTTGTGACAGAGTTTTCTGTGGACACGTTGAATTCCTACAACGCAGCAGAGGCCGGATTTTTCAAAGGTTTCAAAGGTAAGTACTTCAACAATTTGACTTTTATATATCAAAATTATTTTAGTTGAGAAAGGAGTTTTAAGAATGCAGTAAGATTCATAGTTGTTTTGATTCGTAATGGTCGATAACACATACAGTGACTCTAAAGAAGATACACACAATTTAAGAAGTGGAAAAAGATATAAGTATACCACCGAGAAGAATCCTAGAGAACCTGAACTCCACATAGAAACTGAGTTCCAAGTTGAGACTGATATCCAGACAACACATCCCTCAACTACCTATCAACCCATTACACTTCAGAATCCTCCAGTTGTGAATACTGCACCTCCTATTCCACAAAATCCGTCAGTTCAGAATCCTCCAGTTGTTAATATTCCCAATCTTCAGAGTGTCAATACTAGTAACACTGCAGGAGTAAGTACTCAGAAAATTCCACGCGGTAACATCCCTAACACCACTCAGACTACTGCGCAGAACATTATACCACCTAGAAGGAGAATGACTGATGATATTAAACTGGCGATATTTAAAGGAACGAGTCTAGAAGACCCTGAGAAACATTGGTTTCTATGTGAATCCATGTGGAGTGTCAAGCAAGTCCAGGATGATGCTGTCAAGCACGCGTAGCTCATCACTACATTCAAATATAGAGCATTAACTTGGTTCATGAAATATTCTATCAGACAGAATAGGGCCCTACCAGATATAAATCCTTCTCTCTTCAGAGAGTTCAAGAAACCGAAATCTAAATCACAATGTATAACAAAGCTAAAAGAAATCAAACATAAAACAACTAAGTCAGTATGGGAATTTGACCAGAAGTTTAAAGCATTATTAGACCAAGTCAGTTTTGACATTGCACCGCAACAGCATCAAGAGTGGTTCATAGTTATGTTGTTGCCACATATCAGATTGTCATTGATGCAACAGAAGGTTGTGTCGCAGACAGAAGCATTAGAGATCACGATGAAGAGAGAAGCTTCGCTAATAGGACAAACAAGTCAAGGAATGATCCAGATCCAAAACCAATTAACAACCCTAACGTTACAACTCTAGGACATTAAGAAAGGAAAAGAAGTTAGAGAAGAGATCTAGTGTACAAAATGTAGAGCAGAGGGACACTCGAAAGAACACTGTCCAGTTTTTAAAGATTACATTGATAGTGGAGCACCAAATCCACTAAAATCATCAGCAAGAAGGGACATGGTGTGAAATCTATCGATGCAGATGTAATGTCCCCATTCAAATAAAACCACTTATACTATGAAATGAGAACTCGACATAGTTCTCGTTTTTCTCTCTCCTAATTTTAGTAGGTATTTTTAGCTCCGTTTAAAAAAGGGGTGATGCCAGTATCACACATTTTCATTTCGAGGCAATTTTTTCTATAAAATAAGACTTTTTTATGGACAAAATAAGACACTTTTATTGACAAAATTGTAAAAAATTCCAGAAAATATAGACATTTAAAACCATTTTCAATCAATTTTCAGATATGTTTTGTATAAAAATGATACTCTTTCATATTATTTTCCGAAAAAGTGTTGATTCACATAAATTCAAGAAAAACTATACAAATTATTTGTAAAAAACATATTTTAAACATTATATATAGAAATTTTATTTCTAAAATTAAGTCTGAAAGTCAAAACATTACTAATATATCTTATCAAAATATTGTCAAACTTAACATTTTCTTCAAAACATGAAACTGATCAACACTTTAAGTTATTAGGCACTTTTAGTCTCTTGTAATATTTATTGGAATGAGCATACGTGACACATACATCTATCTTCACATATTTTTGTATTACTTTGTGGTTTACAGTCTTTTTCTATTTCATCCATTAATAGAATTTGGGTTTTTTTATATTACTATGTTCTTTGCAATATCTTTTTTTGTATATTTCCCTTTTATATTTCTTCCTTCATTCTATGAAGAAACTAGATCAAACATCTCTTCCCTATACCATTGATTTTTATGAACATGATACATTATAAACAGGGAAAATATATTTAATCAATTGGAACACAGATGTCTAAGTGTTAAGACTCCATAGGAGGCCAAATATTTGTATTTTATCAATATTAAAAAGAAAAATATACGATTATAACAAGTGACTATAATCACAATCACATTAGAGAAAACAAATAATTGGTAGAAAGACAAAAAGCCTAGTTCGCGGCTTAAAAATTTAGACATGGAATATATCTATGTAGAAAGGTTGAACACCACAAACTTCACAAGGAGGGTTATCTTAATTGGCAATATAAAATACGCCTTTGCACCATTCTTAAAAAGATATCTAGAAAGATAGAACACTTATCTTAATTGCCACTATATGCTTGTCCACCACTCTTATCAATTGTTTCTTTAAATATAATTTTATTAACTTTATTATAAGATATATAACAAAATTCTTAAACTATTGAAAACCTATGTACAAGATTGTGGAAATGAGGTATATATGTCTGTGAAAATATCATAATATTGAGCTAAAGAGATACATATGTACAATAAATATTATTTTTACTAATATTTATATCTACATTAAAACTTTTTACACTTTTTATAAAAAATCAAAATCATTATTAAACATTAATAACTTAAATCCTTCTATCTTTGAAATGATGGTTATAATCTAAAATATATACATATATTAGATAATTTTTTTAAATGTAGATACTAGTTCAAGTTCTTATGTTCTAATTTATTTCAAGTTCTATTTGCGGTATTAAAATGCATTTAGGTTATTATAATCGTTAGCTATCTTGATCCCTACATAGTTATTGTATGTTGCTACATAGTAGATACATGAGACTATACTATGTGAACCTTAAGAAATTTAGATGAGATAAAATTGAACTAAAAAATCATGATTCTAAGAAGATATTTAGAGTAATTTATGAGGTGTTCCAACATAGAGACTCATTGATTTCATGGATTCAATTACTAGGATGTGCCTTATAGAGTGATACTTTTTCCCAATGGGTTTTATTAAAACATTAGAATGCTTTTTAAATTTGTAATCGCGTCAAACTTCTTAGAAATGAAGCGTATATTAATTTCAACATTTTGTTTACAGTATTAAAATGCTTTTTAAATATGTTATCGCGTCAAAATTCTTAGAAATGAAGTGGAAATGCCCCTACTCCCACTGCACCTCCCTCCTCCATGCTCCTCTGGCCACACTCATTCGCTCATATGGGTGCCCAAGGGCCGCCCTCACAGGCTTGCTTGATGCCGGGCATCGAGCAAGCCCGTGAGGGAGGCCCTTGGGCGCCGAAGTGACCACTCACTTGCCTGTGAGGGCGGCCCTTGGGAGCCCAAGTGAGCGGCAGAGCAGAGAATCACTTGCCGCTCACTTGGGCGCCCAAGGGCCACCCTCATGGGCTTGCTCGATGTTCGGCATCGAGCAAGCCCGTGAGGGCGGCCCTTGGGCGCCCAAGTGAGCGGCAGAGCAGAGCCCTTGGGTGCCCAAGGGCTCTGCTCTGTTGCTCGCTTGGGCGAGCAGAGCCCTTGGGCGCCTAAGGGCCGCCCTCACGGGCTTGCTCGATGCAAGCCCGTGAGGGTGGCCCTTGGGCCCCCAGATGAGCAAATGAGTGAGCAGTTAAGTTGTTAAAATCTTAACACAGTTAGGGAACACCATACCAAACCAATGAACAATCGATTTGATTTTAATAACCGTGAGCAGGCTTTTGACACAGTCATAGATGAGATCCATCTTGAGCTTATTGTTTATAGATACACCTGTAATTGAGAAATGGGATCAGACTTCTATCATCAGGGCTGCTTATTGTTGAACTCTGTTACCGGTCATTTGAACTCTGAGTATGCTCAATTCTATGCAAAGGGACAATACCGATTATTTTTTTCAACACAGACAATACCGATTATGCATTTTATATCACCACAGGTCTCCAAACGGATTGCTTGATAAAAGTCTTGTCATGAAGGAATACATGTATTGTCTTGAAATGATAATCCCCATGTGCATTTATAAAGAGTTAACTTCAAAAAAGTAATTTTATTTGAAAAGTAAATATGGATTTTATAATCTTTAAGTTTTGTCTGATTGTAAATTTAAGAAAATGCAATTTTTAATGGGTGGACATTTTAAAAATAAAGTCTATTGAATGTGTATTTTTTAATTTATAAGTAAGCTACTATTTTTTTTTTTGTATTAGATTTTTTCTTTACATATATTTTTTGTATCGAATCATATTCATATTTGTATTTGTACTAGAATTATGATACTATTCTGTATTCGTACTCGAATTATAATACTATGATTGATTACTAATTATGATACTATTCCGTATTTGTACGAATTATAATATAACTATTAATCATAGTATTATAATATTATGATTGATTACTTATTATAATGTTATGCACATGACCATTTTGATCCTTCTTATTTTTAAGAAATCCGAAATATCCAATTGAATAGTTACAACAAATACATGAAATATCCAAATGAGAGAAGCCGGGTTTGAAGAAATCTAAACACATGACCATTTTTATCCAGCATGTGTTTTTCTTTTTAAGAAATCCGCGTTCTCGAGAGATCACCCATATTTTGAGAATAAAAACACTCTTTGATGGAAATTTACAAATTATCTGTCGGATTCCATCTCGCTAGAAAAAGCTGATAAAGCTAAATAGTTTAAATCTTTGTGGCTAAGCGCCCGAGGCACCTCCAGGAAACGGAAACAAATTGGCATTTTAGCAAAACAAAATCCAGATGCAAGAGTCGAGTGGGTAAAACTAAATGCACAAGTAACATAATTCAATGGGAGACTCGAAGTTCAAATTCCGGTAACAGAGTTCAACAATAAGCAGCCCCGATGACAGAATTCTGATCCCATCGATTACAAGTGTATCTATGTATTTAAAGATACACCTATATCCCAGAGTTCAACAATAAGTAGCCCCGGTAACAGAGATCTATGTCGGGCATCACGCAGCCCCGTGAGGGCGGCCCTTGATGAGCGAATGAGTCTGGCCAGAGGAGCACGGAGGAGGGGGAGGAGGGAGGTGCAGCGGGAGGAGGGGGCATTTCCACTTCATTTCTAAGAAGATTGGCACGATTACAAATTTAAAAAGCATTGTAATACTGTAAACAAAATGTTGGAATTAATATATGCTTCATTTCTAAGAAGTTTGACACGATTACAAATTTAAAAAGCATTTTAATATTGTAATGATCTAGCATCGCACATCCCGTGAGGGCAGCCCTTGGGTGCCCAAGTGAGGGAATGAGTGTAAAACATAAGTTGGAGACAAAAAGCAAATCCTAACTTTAAATTTACATACATATATAATATGTAAAACATTAGTTGGGGACAAAAAAAATGTTGAAATTAATATATGTTTCATTTTTAAACTTGTAATGTCGGAAATAATAATTTTGATTAACTATAAAATTTAGTATTTTAAGTATTTTTAATTGATAATTTTCTTGTCATTTCAAATCTTATATTTAAAATTTATAAAAATATAAAATGAGTTTTAACCTCTAAATAAGTTTTAAACTCTAAATAAGTTTTTGAATATTTATATGAATTATTTGTTCTTGTATGGTCTAATATATTATTTAATTATGAATCGCATCATAATTTCTTTGTTTTTTTTTGTTAGAGTGGTGAAATTATTTATGAATTTTTTTTTGTTTGTTTAATATGCAACTTTAAAAAAAGGTTGTAATTTATCTCTTGAAGAATTTTTTTTTTTCCAATTTAGGGGTTGATTTTAAAATTTTTGTAAACAAGAGTATGGGATGTTTGGGCCATGGCTCCATTGTTTGCCAAAAAAAAAAATCGTGTATACTGGCATCAACACTTTTCTATTTGGGGGGTGTTTTTAGTGTTTTTTTTGCAAAAATCATCGTTTTTATGTCTAGAGTTCTCGTTCATAGTATAAAGTTCTCGTTTCATAGTATAAGTGGTTATAAGTGCATAGTAAGACAATCCCATCAATCCTACTAGTTTCCTAGGTTGGATGGGCACATGTGGGATGGTAATAAGGAAGCTAATAAATGATATTTTGACATTAGAGGGGTTCAAGCATTTAATAGATATGGTGAATAAATAAATTCAAGATAAATTCTAAGTGGCAAGTGGTTTTGGAGACATATGGAGGTGGTGGGACCCACACTAGCTTGATTTTTCATAATACATGGTATCTCTCTTTTGCAAATTCGAATTAATGGGAATGTGAACACTCTTGGGTGAGTTGGTAAGTCATAACACATGTCATTGAGCATATTAGGTCGAATTGGGAAGGATTGGTAACCTCCATGGAAGATAAAGAGTCAAAGTAGAAGTTTGTGGACACTTGGGCTAGATTCTCTAGCCCCTATGACACCAATGATGGAGCATCTATGAAAACTATGACAAATTGCAGACCTTACCTCTGACATCTGACCACTATGACATGTCAGCACCAAAAATAGGCTCAAGGAAGGCGAATTTGGGAGTTGGAGAAGCCAAAGAGACTCAAAATCGAATTTGGGAGAAGATGGAAGGTTAGAACTAGGAGACAAGTGGCAAATGTGGAATATTTCCTAAATGGAAATCTATTGAATCTATTGAGAGGATTTGGACCCTTAGAAGGATAATGTTGGTTATAAAATGTAGAAATGAAAAATGAGAATGGATTTTGATGATTTGAGAAAAATTGCATTTGTGAAGAGAGAGCTAGTGGATGACTAGTTTCTTGCCTTAGCCGATTTCGAGGGTGAAAGATTCCCATCCAAGTTGGTGTTTGGAGAGGCCACTCAGGTCTTTCATGGTGCTTTAATGGAGTTTGTATTTGCAGGTAGCAGCTACAGGAATTTTAATGGTTTGTTTTAGTGCAGCACTTTCTCTCCACCGTTTCCAGTTTTGAAGGCATATTCATGCTCCTTGAGGGAGGGCGTTTTTGGTGAGCACTTGTGCTTCTTGAGAGAGATTCTCATTATATATTTCTAATTTTAATAGCTTCATATCCTTTTTTATTAATATTCAGAAAGTATCAGGTCGAAATACCCACTGGTTGTATGCAAAACTATTGATTAATGAGCAAACAATGTCCATTTCCCCAATGCATTGATGTATGACACTATAATGTTGATTATTTCGAATGGATGGATGATTCTCTGATATATTTGTGATCAATATAATTACATGGATGTATTCTACAAGTTTCATGTACTGTACTTGAGCATTTGAAGCATTTTTACTCAGTTTAGTTGTATTGGGAGGTGAAATAGTGCCATTTCCCCAAGGGTCGAATTGGGGGTTTTTGCTGTTGAATGTAAGAGAGTTAGAACAGTAGTAAAAATCAATTAATGGTGCATATGATACCTTAATCACATACTTAACACATTATATACCTCTTTTCACAAATTTGTGGGAGTTTGGAGGCATTTGGAAGGCCATTTTCAGTGTTACCTGGGGGGGATTTGATGCACAAATTACTAGTCAAAATTACCTATATTGATCAGAATACAAATCAAGTTTGCAGCAGTATTTGGAGGGCCATAAAACATCCCTGAACCTGATATTCAAGTCTAAATACCATTCATACACTCCTACTGAATATTTGGGAGCATTTGGGTTGATTTGGATGTCAAAACAGTTAAACTAGTCAAAGGTCGAAATTGGGAAAAAAGTAGAAAAATTGGCATTTTAATAGAATTTTGAAAAAGGGTCATTACAAGTGGTATCAGAGCATGGTATTTGAACCTTATGGTATTAAAAAGAAACCAAACAAATAAAACACCACCCTTTGAATCAGTAGTTGAAGAAGTTTGGTTGAAGAAGAGATAGTAGCAGAAAAAGAGTTTTTTTCTAAAACAATGGGTAGAGAGGAGGAGGAAAAATTAAGACATAAGGAGGAATTTATTGAAGCCTTAAAACCATGTTTTAAAGGAATTACCATGGTTATGATAGATATGAATAAACAAATGATGAAAGGTTTCGAATTGTTGGGTAGCCAACTTTCAAGCAAAGGGATGATAGGAGATAATAGTGGTTCACACTCAGGGGAAACGATGAAAGGGAATGAGCATATTTTCTCAAGTACAGGACCTCATAATAGACCTGATGAATTTAAAAGCACACGAAGGCATACTGCACCTAAATTTCTCACACCCAAAGAAGAGCCCAATCTTGAATTGGATTACAAGAAACTAGTAAATGATTGGAACGATTTGAATGAAGAGTGTAAAAGAGGTGTACCACTTAGTGACTACATTGATGCTATGCAAAAGATTAAAATGAAGGGAGACAATAGGAGTCCATTCCAAAACAAAGAATTGAATAGTGCTATTGGAAAAATGTCACTTCCTACTTTTGATGGTTCTTCTCAAAATTCTGCTAACACTTGGGTGCAAAAATTGGATGTATATTTGCAGCTGAATCCTATGTTGGAAGAGGATGCATTAAAAATGGTCATTTTGCATTTGGAAGGAGATGCCAATGAATGGTGGTTTCATGGGATGAAAACCTTGGGTCATAATCAGGTTAAAACATATGGAGAATTTGTTGATAGGGTACTAGAAATATTTGAACAAAAAGATCCAGAATTGCCTTTCAAAGAACTAGCTCAATTGAAGCAAACTGGGTCCCCTACAGAATATATGTTGGAATTTCAAAAATTATCAGTCAAGGTGTCTGATGTATCTATGAGAAGATTAGTATTTCTGTTCACTGAAGGTTTGGATGAACCCTTAAGAGGTTTGGTCAAATCCCACAAGCCAACTACATTAAAAGATGCAATGAGCTTGACTAGGGATCTCCAAAATGTGCTTCCTAGAACAAGATTTCCTCCTAAGCCTAACTACAAATTTGAAAAGAAACCTTGGAAAAGGGATGGATATGATAAAAAAATTTGGCAAAGAGAGTCATTTGATAGGAATAAAAAAGAGGGACTAAAAATGGATGAACTTAGAAAAAAGAAATTGTGCTTCACATGCTTCCAACCATGGACACCGGGTCACAAATGTACCAAAGGAAAGGCTCAATACATAGAAGTATTTTCTGACAATGAGGGGCATAATGGGGGCATGGATGAAGATGGACATATTTCATATCAAGAAGAGGCATATGAGACAGCAGTAGAAGAGGAAAGACAAGAAGAAAATCAGCCTTCACCGGACAAAGCAAGAATGGTTGTGCTTTCAGCAGTACCTCGCTATCATACTATCCGATGCAAAGGTGTGGTACAAGGAAAAAGAAATTTAGTTTTGGTAGATGGAGGAGCCACTCATAACTTCATTGATTCAGAGATGGTAGATAAAATAAAGATACCTATTGAACCATTTGATGGCTTCACAGTTGTCATTCCCGGTCACAACACAATGCAATGCAAAACATGGGTTCCAAAGCTGCAAGTCACCGTAGGTAACTATACTTTTGTTGATAGTTTTTATGTGGTTGATGTTGCTGATACTAATGTGGTTTTGGGATTGAAATGGTTGTATTCAATAGGAGAGCATACAGTAAATTATCAAATTCCCGAAATGAAATTCCAAGATTCAAAAGGAGTACAAAGAATTGTGAGAAGGCAACACACATATCCAAATCAAGTAGTAACTTGCAATAGTATGAGATCTATATTGAGGCATGAGGATATAGAATGGGCTACTGAATGTCATATTACATCTCCCAAGCCAACTATAAATATTGTCAAACACCCAAAGGAGATAGAGAGACTTTTGCAAAAATATGAAAAGGCTTTTAGAGACCTTCCACATGGTAGGCCACCGGATAGGGGGGTTGAGCACAGTATTATTTTGGAGGAGGGCACTTCAACCATTCAGATACCACCTTATAGACATCCTAAAAAGTTCATAGATGAGATTGAAAAATCTATCCAAGAACTCCTAGAGTTGGGACTCATTAGACCAAGCTCTATCCCTTATGCTTCTTCAGTAGTGCTAGTGAAGAAAAAAGATGGAACATTGAGAATGTGCATAGATTTTAGAGCCTTGAACAAAAAGACTATCAAGAATAGATATCCTATTCCTAGGATTGATGAGCTCATGGATGAGCTACATGGGGCCAAATACTTCTCAAAAATTGACCTTAGATCAGGGTATCACCAAATTCGAATGAAAGATGAAGATGTGCAAAAGACTGTTTTTCGATGTCATTTTTTCCACTTTGAATTTCTTGTCATGCCTTTTGGGTTAACTAATGCTCCAGCCACCTTTCAAGCATGTATGAATAGGATATTTTGCAAGCAATTAAGAAGGTTTGTTTTGGTTTTCTTTGATGATATTCTCATTTACAGTAAAACATGGGAAGAGCATTTGCAACAGTTAGAGATTGTGTTGAAAATCTTGCAAGAAGAGTCCTTATTTGCTAAATTATGAAAATGTGAGTTTGGGATGAAAGAACTACTATATCTTGGGAACATTATTGGGCAAGAAGGAGTGAAGGTACACATGGAAAAAATCAGGGCTATCTTGGAATGGCCATCACCAAAAAATATTACCGAATTGAGAGGCTTTATTGGCATATGCACCTACTACAGAAAATTTGTGAAAGGGTTCTCCAAGTTGACTTCTCCACTCACTGATTTGACTAAGAAGGATGATTTCAAGTGGGATGAAGAGGCTGAAAAGGCCTTCCAAAAAATGAAAGAGGTAATTAGTAGTTTTCCCATACTTGCACTTCCTGATTTTACTAAACCTTTTGTTGTGGAATGTGATGCTTCAGGTGGAGGAATAGGGGCTGTCCTAAAGCAAGGCCAACACCCCATAGCCTTTGAGAGCAAAAAGTTTCAGCCTCATGAAAAAATTTACTCCATCTATGATAAAGAAATGCTGGCCATTATGCATGCATTGACTAAATTCAGACAATACTTGGTGGGCAGCAAGTTTGTGGTGAAAACTGACCACAATAGTCTAAGACACTTTCTCACCCAAAAAGATCTAAATGAAAGGCAACAAAAGTGGGTAAGCAAGATTCAAGCTTATGATTTTGATATTGAATATGTCAAAGGAAAGAATAATATAGTAGCAGATGCTTTGTCAAGAAGGCCTTCTTTTTCTCTCATGGATATTGCCAAGGATTGGAAAAACATGCTACTAGTTGAATATGCCAAAGACAAATTTGCTTGTGATGTGTTGGATGGAATCAAAGGGGATGATAATTATAGGATTTTGAATGGGCTGATATATTAAAAGGGAAGAATTTATTTAGTTCATAACTCCAAACTCAAGTACCAAATTTTGCAAGAAGCACATGATTCCCCACTAGCGGGCCATCCGAGGATCTTCAAAACTTATAGACAGTTGAGACAAATATTTTTTTGGAATGGGATGAAGGAAGATGTTCAGAAGTATGTGAATGAATGTAAACCATGTCAACAAAACAAATCAGAACTTACATGTCCAGCCAGCCTATTACAACCATTGCCCATTCCAGAGCAAAAATGGGACAATATTTCCATGGATTTCATCACCGGATTGCCTAAATCCTTGGGTAAGGATTGCATCTATGTGGTAGTTGATAGGTTGAAAAAATTTGCTCATTTCTTTGCTGTTACATCACCTTTTAGTGCTGCACAAGTGGCTGATATTTTTTTCAAAGAAATCTTCAGATTGCATGGGCTCCCCAAGAGCATTGTCAGTGATAGAGATAGTAGATTCATGGGTGCTTTCTGGCAAGAACTTTTTAGATTGGTAGGCACTCAATTGACTCCAAGTACCAGCTATAATCCACAAACTGATGGACAAACAGAGAGGGTAAACCAATGGTTGGAAGGATACCTAAGAAACTATGTGGGAGGGCAGCAAAAAGCATGGGCAAAATGGCTACACTTGGGTGAGTTTTGCTACAACACCACTTATCATATGTCAATAGGAATGTCTCCTTTCAAAGCATTATATGGTTGTGATGCACTTACATTTGCTGACATTATATTGGGTGATAGTAGAGCCCCAAAGGCTAAAGATTGGGTGGAAGAGAGCCAAGAAATTTTAAAGCTCTTGAAAGACAATTTGCAGGTTGCTCAAAATCAGCAAAAACAATATGCTGATAGGCATAGAGAAGAAAGAACCTTTCAAGTCAATGATTTAGTATATTTAAGGTTGCAGCCTTATAAACAAACATCTCTAAAAAAGAATGGAGCAGAAAAATTAAAACCAAGGTACTATGGGCCATACAATGTAGTGCGGAAGGTTGAAGAAGTAGCATATGAACTAGAACTTCCGGAAGGGAGTAAAATCCACAATGTATTTCATGTTTCTTGTCTCAAGAAAGCTCTTGTTCAACAAATCATCACTTCAAAAATACTTCCTCCTTTGGATAATGAAGGTCAGCTCACACTAGTTCCAGAAAAGATTTTGAAGACACGGGAAAGAAGGTTGAGGAGTAGAATCATCAAAGAATATTTAGTGCAATGGAAGGACTTACCAAATGAAGATGCCACATGGGAAGAGGAGAATATTTTGCAGCATCCAAATCTGAAATTGCTTGAGGACAAGAAATCTTGGGTGGGAAGGACTGTAATGTCCCCATTCAAATAAGTGCATAGTAAGACAATCCCATCAATCCTACTAGTTTCCTAGGTTGGATGGGCACATGTGGGATGGTAATAAGGAATCTAATAAATGATATTTAAACATTAGAGGGGTTCAAGCATTTAATAAATATGGTGAATAAATAAATTCAAGATAAATTCTAAGTGGCAAGTGGTTTTGGAGACATATGGAGGTGGTGGGACCCACACTAGCTTGATTTTTCATAATACATGGTATCTCTCTTTTGCAAATTCGAATTAATGGGAATGTGAACACTCTTGGGTGAGTTGGTAAGTCATAACACATGCCATTGAGCATCTTAGGTCGAATTGGGAAGGATTGGTAACCTCCATGGAAGATAAAGAGTCAAAGTAGAAGTTTGTGGACACTTGGGCTAGATTCCCTAGCCCCTATGACACCAATGATGGAGCATCTATGAAAACTATGAAAAATTGCAGACCTGACCTCTGACATTTGAACACTATGACATGTCAGCACCAAAAATAGGCTCAAGGAAGGCTAATTTGGGAGTTGGAGAAGCCAAAGAGACTCAAAATCGAATTTGGGAGAAGATGGAAGGTTGGAACTAGGAGACAAGTGGCAAATGTGGAATATTTCTTAAATGGAAATCTATTGAATCTATTGAGAGGATTTCGACCCTTAGAAGTATAATGTTGGTTATAAAATGTAGAAATGAATAATGATAATGTCTTTTGATTATTTGAGAAAAATTGCATTTGTGAAGAGAGAGCTAGTGGATGACTAGTTTCTTGCCTTAGCCAATTTTGAGGGTGAAAGGTTCCCATCCAAGTTGGTGTTTGGAGAGGCCACTCAGGTCTTTCATGGTGCTTTAATGGAGTTTTTATTTGCAGGTAGCAGCTACAGGAAGTTTAATGGTTTGGTTTAGTGCAGCACTTTCTCTCCACCGTTTCCAGTTTTGAAGGCATATTCATGCTCCTTGAGGGAGGGTGTTTTTGGTGAGCACTTGTGCTTCTTGAGAGAGATTCTCATTATATATTTCTGATTTTAACAGATTCATATCCTCTGTTATTAATATTCAGAAAGTCTCAGGTCGAAATACCCACTGGTTGTATGCAAAACTATTGATTAATGAGCAAACAATGTCCATTTCCCCAATGCATTGATGTATGACACTATAATGTTGATTATTTCGAATGGATGGATGATTCTCTGATATATTTGTGATAAATATAATTCCATGGATTTCTTATACAAGTTTCATGTACTTTACTTGAGCATTTGAAGCATTTTTACTCAGTTTAGTTGTATTGGGAGGTGAAATAGTGCCATTTCCCCAAGGGTCGAATTGGGGGTTTTTGCTGTTGAATGTGAGAGAGTTAGAACAGTAGTAAAAATCAATTAATGGTGCATATGTTGATACCTTAATCACATACTTAACACATTATATACCTCTTTTCATAAATTTGTGGGAGTTTGGAGGCATTTGGAAGGCCATTTTCAGTGTTACCCGGGGGGGATTTGATGCACAAATTACTAGTCAAAATTACCTATATTGGTCAGAATACAAATCAAGTTTGCAATATTATTTGGAGGGCCATAAAACATCCCTGAACATGATATTCAAGTCTAAATACCATTCATACACTCCTACAGAATATTTGGGAGCATTTGGGTTGATTTGGAGGTCAAAACAGTTAAACTAGTCAAAGGTTGAAATTGGGGAAAAAGTAGAAAAATTGGCATTTTAATAGAATTTTGAAAAAGGGTCATTACAGTAGAGGACATCGACTAGAGGATTTTTACTTGATCCAAAAATATGTGAGAACACCTAAGAACTTGTATTGCAGTTTCTGTAAGTCAGTTGGACATGATGATTCCAACTGTAGAGCATATGACCTGATGTTATAAAGAAAGCACGATGTTTACAGAGTTCAAGAAGAAACACCGCAACACCCATGATAATGCGCAGTACGATCGAGGTGAATATAGAGGCAGTGGTGGATTCCGTCGAAGAGAAAGAAACACCAAACAAGGACAAGGACAACGACAAGGAAGAGGAAGAGGTTAGATGATTTGTTATAACTGCGCTCAGCCTGGACATCTTTCTAGAGACTGCACAAATGGTACTACTACATGTAGATATTGTAAATATTTTAACCATGTTATTGAAGCATGCCCAGTGCTACAAGCAAAAATGAAAGAAAGAAGACAATAAACACCAAACCCGAATGTTCATATGATCACAGCAGAGAAAATAGATCCAAACATCAATGTTGTGATGCGAAGTGGCGCTGGGACAGGAAGGGATAAAGAACTAGAACCTTCAACTTTTGGAGAGCACAACACTAACCAGATACCTACTGAAGGGATCTGGATAGGAAAAGCTACTTGGAAAACACCTGTTTTCGATCTGATAAGAAATAAATAAGTCTTTGAAGAAGCAAGGGACACCTTCAAACACCTAGTACCTGCAACACCAAGAATTCCACTGCGAAGTGAAACAACGCATATGGAAGATATGCCAACAGCGTATGATCAAATGATTACCGCAGTAGAAACATGGACTTCTGTTGCACAGTTCTTTAGGAGCTGTATGAAGTTGTTGAAGAGCGAAGATGATTTGGTGGAAATAAAAAAATTATTGAACCACTATGAACATCACATTTGCATGAATCCTGTTCATAGTGCAGTTCACCACATTAAAATCCATAAGAGAACAGGCCGAGAAATGATGCTAATTGCACAAATTGGATATTATGAGATGGATGAGATCATACTGGATCTAGGATCTGAAGTAAATGTCTTGACTAAGAAGACATGGGTACATATGGGGAAACCAAAGTTATCATGGTAATGGATAACCTCACGATAATCGAATTAAAGAAAAAACATATGATATTTGAAGGGGGAGATATCAAGGTTATCGTACCCTTGGAGCCTTTGCGAGGACCAAGATACACTGAGCTGATCAAAGAAGAATGTAGAACTCATGATATTGATTGCATCTATAAGATGACAGCGAACCACACCGAATACATCAATCCTACAGCTGATGGAACACTTAGTTGGTGATGCGACATCTCTTATGTATCAAACTTTGATGCAGGATTGGAGAATTGGCAAGTCTGATTGCATGAAGTATCTGGAAGAAGATGCACGCAAATCACAAGATCACTGTGCTAGATTGGAATAGAGTTAATTCCAATCCCCACTTATGATGGTTCAACTAACGTCTATACATTTTTGCAAGAGTATATTGTATCAATTTCAGTTGAACATCACATACCAGCATTGGACATAGCACCACGCTCTACACCTGCCAGATGGTGGGCCATGCATAAGAACACTTTGACCACATGGGAATAGTGAAGGCATATGATGCAAATTAGATTCACCAAGAAAGCTATGCTGACCGTGGAAAATTATAATGGACAAACAGATCTGAGGGATCACATAGAGACTTGTTCGCAAGCATGGATAAAAAGACTGCAGATAGAATGGGTTCATCTGTTTGTGCACACACTAGAGCAGATTCCAAGAAATTGGTATACAGAAGCCGAGCTTCACAGATAAACAACAGCTTGGCCTATTTTAACTGCGAATTTCAAGAGAACCTTCAGCTTTGAAGATGACTGTATAAGCATAAATGAAGCTTTGCAGGTTATTAAAGAAAGGATGTTCAGAGAAGAATGCCCAAATACAAATAGGCATTAGAGGCAATCAAAGACAAGATAATTCAAGATGTAAAAGTACCTGTGAACCTACAGCCAGAATGGGAAACAACAATAGAAAATGCTCTTGAATGTTATAACCTCGCTGAAGAAGAAGAAGATCTAGAGGAAAGTGATGAGGAGGATCCGTGCAATGTTAATATTCTAGAGCCAAAAGGAGCACGTGATGTAGAGGGACCTACGCTAGAAATTCTAGATATGAGCCACCTTGTAAAAACAAAAAAGGTTAATATTGGCACAATCGAAGAGCCAAAGTTCACATCCATTGGAGACTACTGGGATGATGAAACAGTGGTGCAGAGCACAGACCTTCTATATGAATATCAAGATTTATTTCTAGCGTATTTCACCAAAATGAAAGGCATTTTGGGAGACTTGAGAGTGATGAAGATAGCTCTCAAGCCAGGTGCGAATCCTGTCAAACAAAGGCCTTATAGACTAAATCCTAGATACAAAGAACGAGTCAAGGCAGAACTAGACAAGATGCTTGATGTAGGGATAATAGAGCCAGTTGAAGAATCTGAGGGGATAATCCCTATGGTTATCCAGGACAAGAAGATAAAAGGAAAAATAAGAATCTAGGTAGATCTAAGAAAGCTAAATGATGCTTTGCTACATGACCCATTTGCTACTCCATTTACAGATGAAGTATTGGACAATGTTGGAGGAAATTAGGCCTATTCATTCACTGATGGATTCTCTGGGTACTATCAGATCATGATTGATGAATTAGATAGGCATAAGTCCGCCTTTTCTACTGAATGGGGATCATATTAGTATACAATTATGCAATTTGGCTTGAAGAATGCACCTTCCATATTTTCCAGATTCGTTGTAGTAGCATTTAAGGACTTTATCCATAAGTTCTTAGAAGTCTATTTTGATGACTAGATTGTCTTTGGTTTATTGAAGAACCATTATGAGAATCTTAGAATGATGTTAGCTAAATGCAGGCAACATCAAATCTCCTTGAATTTGAAGAAATGTATTTTCAGTGTACCTTATGGTATACTACTAGGACACATTGTGTGCAAGCAAGGTCTGATGGTTGATCTTGCGAAGATCGCAGTGATTGTGAATTTACCTGCACCTGACTCAGTTAAGAAACTACACACAACACTTGGACATACAGGATATTACAGAAAATTCATCAAGGGTTATACATAGATAAGCGCACCAATGGATAAACTTTTGAATAAAGAAGCGCAGTTCATCTGGAAAGCAAACTGCGAGAAGGGACTATACACATTAAAAGAGAAAATGGTAACTGCGCCAATCCTTGTGTTTCCAAATTGGATCAAGCCATTCCATGTACATGTTGATGCTTCATCTATAGCATTGGGCATTGTGCTCGATCAAACAAGTGAAGGGGGCATTGATCACCCCATTTTGTTTTCAGGCAGAAATCTATCTTCAGCTGAAAAGAACTACACAACCACAGAAAGAGAAGGATTAACTATGGTCTACGCGCTGCAGAAATTCATACACTATTTGCTGGGTGCGCACTTCTTGTTGATGTAATTGTAACTTCGGAATGTATTTCACCTATGTATATTGTATTCCTATAGAGATGTTATTATTCCTCTATACATAAGTGTTTGTATTCCTATAGAGATGTTATTATTCCTCCATACGGAAGTGTCGTCATTTATATTGTAAGTGTCGTAACTTATACTTGATGGGTTATTAGACCACCTTAATGGGGTCGGCCCTGTATGAGTCATGTGGGTAAAAGGGTTATTAGACCACCATATTGGTGGTCAGCCCTGTCAGCATTATGTTATGTGGTTAAGTTAAGGACGACCTAGTAAATGTTATTAGGCAAGTCAAGTCAAGTATAAATCGAGTGCGGGAGGCACTCTATTTGATCATTCACTTTCTCACTAATACTCTCATTGGAGAGTGGCGCACCAGTGGAGGAAGAGAAGCTGCTACTAGGAGACTATCTCTTATGCTTGGGTTTTGTATCATTGCTATATCTATCTCTGAGGAAGTTATTGGGGTTTTTCATCTTTATGGTTTTCCCCAAGGAAACTCTATGTGTCTATTGTCTCATGTGATTGCTTGTTGTGATTGATATGATTGATATGCTATACATGTTATTCTCTCAGTAAAGATCCTAGGGTATGTTGAATTAATGCTAAAAAATTAACACTTCTCCATGTACATTGACCATTCAGCTTTGAAGTATCTAGTCAATAAGCCAGTGTTAGGGGGGAGAATATGCAGATGGTTGTTACTTTTCCAGGAATATGACTTTGAGATCATTGTTAAGCCAGGCAGATTAAACCTAGGACCTCACCATCTGTCAAGAATTGAGTCAGGAGAAGAACCCACTAACCTTAAAGACAATCTGCCTGACGTGTAGTTATTTTCCATACATATTGCATATGAGTATTACAAGGATATTGTATACTTCTTGACTATAGATTTGGAACCCATAGAGTTCACTACACAGTAGAAGAAGCAGCTGATAGCTAAAGACACCAACTTCACTATCATTGCAGGCCAGTTATACAAGTTGGGACCATATGAAGTGTTGCGCAGATGCATGTTAGAGCATGAGAAGCCATTTATTTTGGCGGAGGCACATTGAGATGTCTCTGGATGTCACTACGCAGGAAGATCTACTGCGCAAAATATATTAAGAGTAGAGCTATGGTGGCCAACACTACACAAAGATTCAAAGCAACATTGTCAGAGTTGCGATGTGTGCCAGAGAACAGGAAAGCCATCGTGAAGAGAGGAAATTCCACTGAGACCACAATTAACTTTACACGCATTCAAAAAGTGGGCTATTGATTTCGTGGGACCTATTAACCCACCAGGAAAGAGAATTAGTGCGAGATACATTATCACCGCGACTGATTATCTCACCAAATGGGCAGAAGCTAAACTAGTGAAGGACTGTAGTGCAGTTACTGCCGTGTAGGTCATCTTCGAGAACACCCTTACTAGATTTGGATGCCCAAAAATATTAATGAGTGATCAAGGAACTCACCTTTTGAACAGAACCATTGAATCCCTTACTGAGGAATTCCACATCTACCATCAGAGGAGTACACCGTACCATCCTCAAGCCAATGAAACCGTTGAGGCTTTGAACAAAGTACTGGAGAATGCGCTGACAAAAGTATGTACTACAAACAGAGATGATTGGGATCTGCACATTCCAACTATATTATGGGCATACAGAACAACTTGCAAGAAAATGATAGGCCATACACCTTTCAGGTTGGTCTATGGATAGGAAGATGTGATGCCTATGGAGTACATTGTACCAATCTTAAGTATTGTTGCATTCATAGACATGGTTGATGAAGAAACATTGCAAGAAAGGATTCTACGCTTGGTTGGATTGGAGGAGGATCGCTTCATCGCAGGATTTCACCAGCAAGTGCAGAAGGATAGAGAAAAGGCTTGGCATGACAGACACATCAAGCACAAAATATTCTAGGTAGGAGACCTTGTCCTCCAGTATGATAGAAAGTTCATGAAATTTCCCGGCATATTTAAAATACATTGGCTTGGCCCATATACTGTTGTGCATGTTACTAATGGTGGCGTAGCTCGGTTAGCAACGTTATCCCGAGACAACTTACTAGGTCTAGTGAATGGAAGTAGACTTAAACCCTACAGGGATAGTCCTACTTCGTAGAACCCTCAATGATTAGAAGAGAAGAAAATTTCAAGTGTCAATTACAGTTGAAATTGGGCATTAGAAATTGAGCAGAGTCTGTACAGAGTTTTGGCCCGATACGCAAAGATAGATGAAAAGGATGCACTAACGGTGCATCACTAGTAGAAAAGTGAAGTTGCGTAGATCAAAAAAAAAAAGAGAACTAGAAGCGCGCAGTTGCGATGTTTAAAAGGCATCCGCGCATATCAAAAGTAACAGGACGGACACGAAGACCAGTATGAAGAAAATTAGCATCGCGTAGTGAATTGTGCCAAGCATGATGACATCCATTCGCGTAGTTCGACGCAACACCTCAAAATAGCCATTAGAGCTGAAAAATAGCCATTGTACAGTGATTTTGCCGACGTCGCTTGAGTATTTAACACAAAATTAGCCATTCTGAAGCAGTTAATGAGGGAAAGGACCGAAATATTCGATGCATTTGGCCAATGGGCATAACAATTAATGTTTATCTAGCCATTTATGGGAGCATCTAAGCCTAACTGTGCCTATAAATATCACCAACACTAGACTTGCGGGCGTTACTGAAACCTTCAAATTTTTCAGCACGCCATAGTCTCAGTCTGTTTACAGTGAGCGCTAAGTGATTTCGTGAGTCTACAAAGCAATTTCCAGTGAATTTCTGACGATTCTATAGTTGAGAAAGAATCCACAGTCGAGTAGGATGTGAGGGAGTTTAAACAAACTGGCCTTGAAGGGTTGATGAGAACCCCTGCCAAGAAGGTCATTACAGAACAAGGCCAGGGTTCACACCGATCACCATGACACTCAGCACCAATGCAAAGAAAGGGTAAGGAACCCGTAGCTGAGAAGGTAAAAGTGAAGGTAATGGGCTCCAAGGTACCAGATGTTCCACCAGAGGGAAAAGGGATGCCATTAAACTTGACCCTAGAGTATATTTCACCATGCGCAGCAAATGCATCGATGGTAAATCTCACTAGAAATTCCAAGTATGAGATACAACTTCCGCCCATGTCCAAACATGTAAAACTAGAATCAAACCTATTGGGTAAGATTGCAGACTGTAAGTTTGAATACTACGACTTACTTCAATTGTAGAAGGATCCGGATGAGCCGAAGTACCCACAGTTTCAACCCGACAGATATATGTGTAGGAAGATGGATGTGAAGAAAAACCCGTTGTTGGTAGCGCAGAGCTGGTTGTCTGAAATTGTGGAATCAGGGCTTCTAAACTTCCTGAGGCTTCCACACTTTGACCGGAGTCCGGAACTAAATGTGGTGGTGCGCACAATGATTTCGCGCACACACCAAGGTTACCTTTGGTTGTACAGAAACATCGACTTCAATATAGACCTTATCCATCGGATCACGGGGTTAAGTAAGCGAGGTGAGGACCCTAAAACTTTCTTTCCCGGAAAAAACAAAGGCAAGGAAATCACTGCATAGATGAAGGAGGAATACCAGATTCCAAAGGAAAAAGAGGGTTTGTCAGAAATGAATTAATGGATGATGCTACAAGATTTGTAGTACAACTGATGGTAGGAAAAATATTGCATAAGGCACAACTGGTAGAAGTACCATAAGGAGAAATTCTCCTCGGTGCGAAGGCAGTGCAAGGAGGCAGATTAAACTGGTGTCAATATTTACTGAATGAGTCTCTAGAAGATTTCCGCGAAACTTAGGTCAACGGCACTGCTTTCCATTACATTTGGTTAATGTTTTTGATTGCCTTTGTGGGCTGGAAGGAGCCAAGGCATTATGTTGGTCTCACTACTAACATCAATGACTGTCGAGGAACCAGATATGCGAATCTATGGGAAAATATGCTACCAGAGCGACAACATGCTTCAAATGAAGTATTCCTCACATACTATGAGTAGTTGTGCGATGTCATTGTTCGGACACTGCGCATCTCCAAAGAGGTAACATCCAAGTATATTCGCACTTTAAATTTTTGAGCTGACATACATTCCATTTATATTTCAGCAAAGGCACAGAAAAAGAACCCATAATGGTTCCAAGGGAACTATCACATGGACGAAGCAGATATCAACCTCATCATGAAGGAATGGCTAGATGAATAGAAGGTCAAAGGACCAATGGTCATCGACAGCAACTCAGATGAAAGTAACCCAATACTAACAATGATTGTTGAAGAGTCACCAGCAGGAAAAAGGAAGGAGCCTGAAAGCTCTGTGCAGGACAAATGAACGAAGAAGAAACATAAAGAAACAAAGGAGCCATCAGAGACAAAGCTCCACGATGATGATTATGACCTCATCACGAGTAGAGTAAGCCAATATCTGGACAAGGTGCTTTCTCTCAAATACATCAAGAATGAGAAGATTCAAGTCTTAAAGATAATCTCACAACACTGTGGGGAATAGCTGCGAAGATGGAGCAAGTCCAAAAAGACTTGGTTCGTGACTCTGACTCAGAAGGAAGATTTGGTGCCACACTGCAATAGAAGACAAATCCCTTGGGTTTAACCATGTTACCGACACTGCACATCATCAGAATTGAACCACTAAGTGTAATGCTATCGCGCGATGAACTAGCTTAAAGCATGCAAAGAATAGAGCATGTGGATATTGATATCGCGATGCTACCCCTCGAAGGCCTACATAATCTGCACCTACAGGTTGTGGAGGAAATACATGATAGAGATATGGTCATTCTGAATCAACAATAAAACTTACATGCAAATTATAAATAGTTTCAGGAAGCAAGTGCAAAGAAGGTTAAGGCACTTGAAAGCGAACCTGAGTAGCAAAAAAAATAGAGCAGACTATCGCCTCAGTCTATGCAGAGATACCAGAGTACGACGAGCAGCCAGAGCTTGCGGACACTATCCTTAAGATTGACTCAGTAGTCAGTTTTCTTAAGGATAAAATGAATTACATGGAGATAGACTATAAGGAGAAGGATTCAACCTTGGAAGCACAGAATGTCTCGAAGATCCCACCAAATCAGATCGAACTTAGAGCAGCAGAAATGAAAGTTGTCGCAGAAAACATAGCCGGCGAAATAGATAAGTGTTAGGGATTTCTAGATGAGGAAACTAGAGCCTGTACTACGCTACAAGAGGACCCTCAGCTGCTGCAAGTCCAAACCAGCTCAGAGGAAAAACAAGCAGCGTTAGAAGCTCTAACCGCGGAGATGAAGAATTTGCAGCCAAGGGGGAGAATCCACTGATTTCACGAAGTCAAAGACCTGAAGAGGAAAATTCAAGGGCTAAGAGAAAAAGAGGCAGAAACTAGGAAAAAGTCACAACCCCTCTAGGAAGAATCTCATCCTATCTTGCAAGAGATTGAGGAAAAAATAATAGAACTCCAAGACAGAGAAAACAGTGCAAGAGAAAAATCAGGAAGATCTAACACCAAATGTGTTGGATATGGTCAAGGCAGTTGAACAAGATGTTAAAGAAACAGTTGCGAAGTGTTGGTAGGCAGATTGATGGGGAAATGTCGTAGTAATGTGGACGCTGTGACACATCGGATGAGGGTGCGAAAGGAGTATTTTGTGTTAAATAATACCGCAATTGGCGAGTTTTGGGTCACTTGGACCATATGTTACGTAATAGTGAGTCAGTTGTACCGCGGTATGCAGGTTTTTTGGGGTCATTTGGACTGAGTCAGTTAGATATTGGGTTGATTGTCTATAGTGTCGGGTAGGAAGTCATTGGTAAGTGGACAAATATTGTAATGGCAAAAACCTATAAATAGACGAAGAGTTGTAAGTGTTAGGAAAGAAAGGAGCGGAAGAATAGATAGTAACGGAGAGAAGGAGATGTATGTGTATGGAGATCTATGTTTTGCTTCTGGTATATGATCGTGACAATAATATAATGATGATGTTTTGGTACGATCTTTGTGCAATGTTACGATGTATGAATGTTGTTTGATGCAATGTTTGCTTACTATTGCTATGATGATAAATGTTGTGATTAAATAATATGTTCTATGCTGAATGTGATGATAAATGCTGCAATATGTTATAACTCCTTTCCGAATGTTTAAAGTCTCTGTTTAAGTACTGCAATAGAGTTAGTCGTGTGAAAATCCTCACAGCAGATCTAAGAGATGATGTATACCTCACAAGAGTAATTATGATTAAGCAGGAAAATAGAAGAAGAGTGAACAATACAGTATAATGAGCAACAGAATAATATGGTACAGTAGAACTCAGATAGAAGCAATAATAATTCACACACACTAATTAATTAATCACAGTATGGACAAATAAATAGTACAATGGTAGAGAGGATTCAAATGCCTAAGGTGGCAATTCGAATTAGCCTCTCAGAGTGATCATAAGATCAATAAAGTGTCATCGGAGCACAACTAGGTGTCCTCATGATCATCGGAGCGCAACTGAAAGTCTTCATCATCATCAGTGGAGTCATCAATGCTCAATTAACTATCAACCATCAGTCAAACTAACTCTGGTAGGTGTAACTGAGTGTAACTCAATGTAACTAAGTGTAACGGACTGTAACTGACTGTATCTGAGTGTAACTGAGTGTAACTAAGTGTAACTGACTGTAACTGACTGTAATTGAGTGTAACTGAGTGACAACTGGATTGGTATGTGAAGAAGGGCGAGTTGCTCCCTAAAATCAAGGAAGAAGGACGTATTAAGCAACTGGAGGGATAAAACTGAATAGTGAGAAGCTCCTGGGGGCTGGCTAACTGAGGGCTAGGTGCTGGACTGATGACTGGGATGCATGCAAAATGCATGCACACCCTAGAATGCATGCAAACCCTAAAGGTGCATGCATGACTAAAAATGTAAATGATCAAAATATTGTTGGGACTAGGATGGAGTATAGGAATATCCTAACACCCCCCCTTAATCCATCCTGGGCCCTGGTAACTAAGACCAAAGGTCACCCAATACAGTGAATGATAACAATCAATAAACCAAGGAAGTGGGAAAATTTCATGGGAAACATACCCCCTCCTCAAAAAATAGACTGTAAGGCACACATAAAAATAAATGCTCCAAACTCAAGCATGTGTGATGCTTGGTCATATGTCTGGAGGTATCTTCTTCTTGGGAAGAAGTGGATCATGATCAAAAAGCATGTGCTTGTACTTGCTCTTCAGATCGAATGTGATGAGAACAAATCCAACAATATGAGAATGATCCTTGAACCTGTGATTCGAATCAGCTGAGGTAGGATCCAATCTGTGAAAGTGCATATAGTCTTTTGTCTTCTCCTTTGAACCACCATGGATGAGATTATGCCAAAAATAACTATTACATGTTTGCTTGAAATCAAAATCAGATTTAAGACTTAAAAAATAGTTTCTTGAGATCTCCTTTGAACCAGCAGGGGTGAGATCAAAACTATCATATGCATGAGAAATTATCCCAAGCAGTAATTGCTTAGAATCAAAATTAGATCCAAGACTTGAATCATGGTTTCTTGAGATCTCCTTTGAACCATGAGAGGTGAGATCAAAACCAGTAATTGCATGAGAATTTATCCCAAGCGAATGGCAATGGCCATAATCTTCAATAACCTTCTGAAAGCATGAATTTATGATCATATAGTAGTATAAAAGAGGAGATAGTTGGAGAGGAGCGAATGCATTACCTTCAGTAGCTGTTTTGACCTCTGAAATAATCATGTGATCATGATGCAAATCAACAGACTCTGGTGCAAGAGAGGATTTAGGACCTTCTGCAATATCTAGAGTGTGAGCTGGCACAGAAAGAGAATAAAGTTTGAGCATGAGTGGAGAATCTGCAAGTTCTTTGTCAACAATTTCAATATGAGATGATACTGGTTCATGATCTGAGAGACCATCAAGAGGAGCGAATGCACCACTTTGCTTGCTTTCAAATGGGTTAGGACCAAGTCCTTCATTCCTTCTGCCAAATTTTCATCCAGGTGAGCCCATATCTCTTTTGGAGTCCATAACTCCTTTGGAATTTCAACACCATTACGGTATTTGAATTGGAATCTCTGGCGTGCAAACAAAGAAAACATTGTTGCTGCAAAGTGCATGTCACTTTTATTTAACCAGTCAATCTTCTCTTCAGGGGATTCGAACTCTCTTTCAAAATAACAATAAAAAATATCATGGATCTTCAAGTCTGTTATCATTCTTGGTTTCCATTCATCATAGTTGAGTGGATCAAGAGGAGTAATTCCTGATGAATACATTGAATCTCTAGAGGACCTACAAAAACAATATAGAATAACTGCAACTGCTACTGCTGCAAAAATGCAGAAACTGCTGCACTCGAAATCTTGGTAATAATCTGCAAAAAACTCAAGAATGGAGATAAACAATACTCTCAACATGCTCTGATACCATGTGAAAATCCTCACAGCAGATCTAAGAGATGATGTATACCTCACAAGAGTAATTATGATTAAGCAGAAAAATAGAAGAAGAGTGAACAATACAGTATAATGAGCAACAGAATAATATGGTACAGTAGAACTCAGATAGAAGCAATAATACTTCACACACACTAATTAATTAATCACAGTATGGAAAAATAAATAGTACAATGGTAGAGAGGATTCGAATGCCTAAGGTGGCAATTCGAATTAGCCTCTTAGAGTGATCATAAGATCAATAGAGTGTCATCGGAGCACAACTAGGTGTCCTCATGATCATCGGAGCGCAACTGGAAGTCTTCATCATCATCGGTGGAGTCATCAATGCTCAAGTAACTGTCAACCATCAGTCAAACTAGCTCTGGTAGGTGTAATTGAGTGTAACTCAATGTAACTAAGTGTAATTGAGTGTAACTGAGTGTAATGGAGTGTAACTGAGTGTAACTAAGTGTAACTGACTGTAATTGACTGTAACTGAGTGACAACTGGACTGGTAGGTGAAGAAGGGCGAGTTGCTCCCTAAAATCAAGGAAGAAGGGCGAATTAAGCAACTAGAGGGCTAAAACTAAATAGTGAGAAGCTCCTGGGGGCTGGCTAACTGAGGGCTATGTGCTGGAGTGATGACTGGAATGCATGCAAACCCTAAAGGTGCATGCATGACTAAAAATGTAAATGATCAAAATACTGGTGGGACTAGGATGGAGTATAGGAATATCCTAACAAGTCCATGCAGCCACAACTCTCCTCCTCCCTTGATGAAAACATGGTTTCGTCTGCTCTTCCTGGATGACTTAGGTGAGACCTCATCTGCTCTGTGGGTGTTGCTGGGTGGGCTCAAACCTACTCGGGCCGATGTCTAGGGAGACTGCGGTATGTGTCGATAGTGAGGCGAACCCTTGTCGACCAAGGTTGCATTGGTCAACAAATGGTTCCGTTTCCGAGACCATGTGCAGAGTAGAAGGAGGTCATGTTGTGGCACCCGATGAATCCAGAGATACAAAAATGGTTCGATCAGAAGCTGCAGGAGTTTGCTGAAGAAGAAAGCCAGAACACACAACTGACAGTAGGTCATTGGCTGGGAAGATATATTCATGACAGTCTGCATGAATGGTTTTTCTGTGAATTCCTGGTCATTCTGTACGAATGGTTGTCGAAGCTAACCTTCTAGAAGAGGAACTTCCAGGGTGGTGAGCCGACGGCTTGGACCCTGGAGTTGATTCAGGAGCTGGAGGAAGTCAATAATAAGGCATCACGTGCTATCAAAGTTTGGCTTGATAGCATCTTGGAAGGATATATCACTGAATTTGCAGTCGACACGAAGAAATCCTATAGTGAAGCAGAAAGATACTTCTTCTAAGGACCGAGGGGAAGGTTTCTGCTGTCGCTTCAACTGCCGATTAAGATGCTAATCTGTGAAAAGGGTATGTTAAAGATGCACCTTGATAAGTAGACATCCTGGTGGGCGAAGGCTGTGGGTACCGCAACTGCTAGGGAATGGTACATGGAATGGTAAGGGGTAGATGGGTGTAGACCATGAGGAGACTGTGAGCGAAGCCGAGGAAGAAAGTTGTCTTACTAGAGGAGGAGCGAGGCTTCGACAGGAAAAGAGGCAGAGGATTGGAGAAGGTCCTGCTGTGATCGAACCACAAAATTGTGAAGGAAGACCACACGAGACGAAGTGACCTCATAGTCCTGATAGGGACGACCAGGCTATGCCCAGGAGAGAGGCATTACCAAACCCCGGCACCAACGTACCCACACCTCCACTCACTGACTCACAAACAACAAGAAATACCACTTCGACACCACCAAGTTTGTCAATTGGTAGTAGCACAGCGACAGGAGGAAGGACGCCCAAAATGGAGGGCGATGATGCTAAGTTACCGTTGTTCCATGGAAGTGCGACAAACAACCCTAAACAGTATTGGTTTCTGTGTGAAGTGGTCTGGACCATGAAACAGATCAATGATGCCAATGCTAAGAAAGGACAGTTAGCCACGACTTTGCGGGGTCGTGCATTAGATTGGTTCATGAAGTTTATTCTAATCCCTACAAGGGCCCCGGAGAAGTCACTGGATGAGATTCGGGACGGGCTGATTACTGAATTTAGACGGCCTAAGTCGGAGGCCCAATACATGACTGAATTGAAGGAAATTAAGCAGTATCCCTATGAGACAGTAAGGGATTTCGATTAGCGATTCAAGACACTGATGGAAAAGGTTAGTTTCGATATGAGCGCCATCCAACATAAATAATGGTTCATTGCGGCCCTGTTACCCCACATTCGGCTACCGTTGATGCAGCAAAACATATCGATGCCTAGTGAATCTCTAGAGATTGCAATGCAATTGGAAGCGTCATCGATTGGAGATAATGCAGTCGAGATGTCGCAGATACAGACGCAGCTTGCTAACCTGACTATACAGTTGCAAGATTTGAAGAAGAACAAGGAACAGTGCAATGAAGTATGGTGTACATGATGCCGAGGAGAAGGGCATACGAAGGATAATTGCTTGGATTTCCGTAATTATTTGGTGTCAGGTGCGCCAAACCCGTTGAATGGAGGCAGTATGCCGTGGTGTCGCATTTGTCATGTGTTTGGGCACAGTCACGATAATTTCCCATATATGCAGAAAATGCTCACAACCCCGCAAAATATTTACTGGACATTCTGCAAGTCAGTGGGTCATGATGACAAGGATTGTCCTGCATATGGGTTGCTACAGGAGAGGATGTGTGATGCATTCTACGTCAAGGATGATCATTGCACTGTGCAACAACCACAACTGCAACCGCAGGTAGCCCAGCCGCTACTGCAACTGTAGATGCAGTTTGCACCACAACAACAACAACCGCAGCAGTTCATGCCACAATACACTCGGATGTAGATGGCTCCTCCACAGCCACAATATGTACAGCAACCGCAGTATGCACAACAAGGGAAAGGGATTCCACCAGCACCAATGCAGCAACAATACCAGCAGCAGGGAGGCTACTGGGGAGGATACAGGGGCAGATGCGGTGGCGGATTTGGTCGTGGAGAAGAAGGCCGAGGTGGTCATGGACCTGTTCAATGTTACCACTACGTGGTATGGGGGAATTATCAGCGCGACTACCCACTGCTACATAATAAGTGTACATTTTGTTTTGGTAATGATCATACGGTTGAGAATTGTCCATAGTTAATTGCACGATGGCAGGATGGGAACGCTCCGCAGCTACAGAATCAGGCCTAGCCACAGCAACCAGTACAGAACCCGGCATAGAAACCAGTACAGAACCAGCCCCCGCGACCACTGCCAAATGTTAATCAAAATGTCAATCAATCGGGGAATATGCAGCAGAACCAGATGCAGGGTGCAAATATTGCGACCATTTCTGTTGAACCATGACCACAAGATGCTTCGGTGGCTGTTGTCACTTATGGAGGCAAGACGACTGGGGAAGATGGTTTGCGACCACTGATTCGGTTGGCTGGTCAAAAGATGGTACCTTTCGACATTGATACGGAGAGGGAAACATTCCTGGAAGAACGTCGCACCTTAGAGAAAGACCGCGGTAAGGCTATTGTTTGCAATATGTTGCCTGTATTTGATACTACATTAGATGCTCATCGGCTGCCACCAGCGGGGACATTGCAAAAGTTTCTTGAAAGTTGTCTATTATTGGCCCAAGACCCGGCTGCCCTGGTTGAGATTGAGGGATGGTTGCAACAATTTTTGAAAGGATGGCAGGAGTTGGCAGTAAACTCCCTATAGCGACGGAAGACTAGCAAGGAGATGCGAATGAATATTTATATTTGTGACTATGATGTTGACTCTATGATTCTTGACCTTGGTTCGGATGTTAACATCTTAACCAAGCAGGTGTGGCAAAAGATGGGGAGTCCCCAATTGAGCTAGTCTCCTGTACAACTCCGGTTGGCTAACCATGGGAAGGTAACACCCATTGGGTGAGTTCCGCGGCTCACGATTGATATTGAGGGCATGAAGACTTATGCTGACTTTGATGTTATCGAAGTGGTTGAGGGAGAAAGCTGTTATCCGGTGCTCTTGGGGATTGGATGGGATAATGATAGTGGAGTTGTAATCAACTTCAAGAAGCACATGATGACCTTTGAGAATCACGATTTCAGAGTCATAGCCCCGTTGGATCCGGCTGAAGGACGCCGCTACGTGGAACTTGTAAAGGATGATGATCCTGCTAGATGGGACCACACGTTTAATATTTCTAAAGATTATATTCATCCTACCGCCTACGGTGAGTTGGAGTGGCGCAGCGAGAGCTCTGCGTCTTTCGACTATGATGATGCATTGGAATATTGGCAGAATCGAATGCATGAAGTATTCTGGAAATGTGGTTTAGTTACGCAATCCTTATGTCGTGTTGCGACAGAAACGATCACATTGCCTGTCTATGAGGGGTTTCCTGGCCTAAACACCTTTTTAGCAGAATTTGAAGACTGCGTCCCAGAACCACAGCGATTGATGGCCTTGGAGGAAGCACTGAAGGCTGCTCTAGCATGCTGGTGGGTGACACATAAGAAATTCATTAAAGGTTGGTCACAGTGTCGAAGGTTGATGATGGTTCGGTTTGGAGATATTGAGGTTTATCACACTGGCAAGTATGATGACTGGACTGATCCCAGTGATCATGTGATGGAATGCCAATGATTGTGGTTGGCGCGACCCAGAGATGAGTGGGTCCATGCTTTTGTCCATACTTTGGATGAGATACCGCACTCGTGGTACACTGCAGCCGAGTTGCACCGAGACATTAAAACATGGGGGGAGTTGACGATCTATTTCACTCATACATTCACTTTTGCGGATGCCAACCCTGATGTCCATAACGCCCTGTAGCTCATCCGTGACGTGGTACTTCAGGTTGTTCCGGAGGCCTACCCGGTCTACCCGCACACACATTGTCAGATGTAGTCTCTCATGGAGTGCTTCAACATCAGTGGTGGCCCGGAGGACAATGATGATCCCCAGAATGTTAACATTCCCGAATCTGAAGGAAGTCATGATTTGGTCCCACCTGTTGTGACAAGTAATCCATTCAGTCAACCACTGCAGCTTCGCAAGATGAATATCGACATCGAGGCTACTCCCATGTTTGCTAATGTTGGGGATTATTGGGATGATGAGATGATGAGTAAGGTTACTGAGTTACTTCATGGGTTTCAAGATCTGTTTCCCATGAAGTTTTTTGAAATGAAGGGAATCCTGGGTGATTTAGGAGAGATGAAGATTCCATTGAAACCAGATGCTAGGCCAGTCCGACAATGACCTTATCGGCTGAATCTGCGACATAAAGAAAAGGTCAAGGCGGAACTTGATCGCATGTTGGATGCTGGTATTATCGAACCTGTGGAAGAGTCCGAATGGATCAGTCCTATGGTGGTGTAGGACAAGAAAACAGGCGAAGTGTGCATTTGCGTCGACTTACAGAAGTTGAACAATGCCTGCTTGCATAACCATTTTCTGACCCCATTTACTGATGAAGTACTTGAAGGAGTGGGTGGCTAGAAGATGTACTGTTTCACTGATGGATTCTCTGGCTACCATCAGATTCGCATTGCCAAGGAAGATTGCCATAAGACAACTTTCGTTACTGAATGGGGTTGCTTTCAATACACGGTAATGCCGTTTGGTTTGAAGAATGCACCTACGATATTCTCCCGGGTCATTGTTGCAGCATTCAAAGATTTTATTCAGAAGTTTTTGCACGTATATATGGATGATTGGACTGTTTATGGATTGATTTGTGATCATCTCGCCAATCTACGGTTAATGCTTGAGTGATGCCGACAGCACCAGATATTGCTGAATTTGAAGAAATGTATTTTATGTGCACCCTTTAGGATATTGCTGGGTCATATCATATGTAACCAGGGATTGCTGGTCGATCCAACCAAAATAGCACTCATTTTAGGGTTGCAACCGCCAACCACCGTTAAGTAGTTGCGCACGACCTTGGGTCATACGGGATATTATCTCAAGTTCGTTAGGGAGTATGCTGCGATTACTGCCCCTATGGAAAAGTTGTTAAAGAAGGACGTGGCATTCCAGTGGAGCCCAAAATGTCAGGATAGTTTCGAAACGCTTAAAGCGAAGATGGCATCGGCCCCAATCTTGGTATTTCTGGACTGTAGGAAGGAATTCCATGTCCATGTTGATGCTTCATTGATTGCATTAGGGGTTGTGTTGGCTCAACCTGGAGAAGGTGACCTTGATCATCCCATTGCTTTTTCCAGTCAGAAGCTGTCCTCTGCAGAATGCAATTACACTACCACAAAATGAGAAGGTCTGGCCATGGTTTATGCGCTACGGAAATTCAGGCACTATTTGTTGGGTGGCCACTTTAAAATGTTTACTGATCATTCTGCACTGAAATACTTGGTCAATAAGCCTGTTTTGGGGGGGAAGATCTGCCGTTGGCTACTTTTGTTTCAGGAGTTTGATTTCGAAGTCATTATGAAACCGGGGTGGTTGAATGCTGGACCAGATCATTTGTCACAGATTGACATAGGGGAGGAACGGACTAATATCGAAGACGAGTTGCCAGATGCCCAACTATTTCACGTTGCCACCGCTGATCAATATTTTGATGACATCCTTTAGTTTCTGGTGACCGGCATCGTGCCCGCTGACTTTACCACTACTCAGAAGAAGCAATTGGTTGTCAAAGCTACTGACTTTCAGCTAATCGTGGGAGAATTGTATAAATTGGGCACTGATGAGAGATTACGTAGATGAGAAATTACGCAGATATTGACTGAGGTACATGGTGGAGTAGCAGGAGGAAATTATGGCGGTCGGGCGACTCCCCAGAAGGTACTGCATGCAGGACTTTGGTGTCCCACATTACATAATGATGCGACAGACTATGTGCGGTCTTGTGATGTTTTTCAGTGAACTGGAAAGTTGTCCAGGCGCAACGATATGCCACTACTACCTCAAGTGACATTGCAACCATTCAAAAAATGGGCTGTGGATTTTGTCGGGCTAATCACTCCACCATGGAAATGCGTAGGTGCGTGGCATATTATCATGGCGACAGAGTACTTGACCCGATGGGATGAGGCAACACCTGTAGTTGATTGTTCTGCCGCAATAGCTGCTCGACTTTTGTTTGATCACATTATCACTCATTTCGGCTGCCCCAAGATATTGTTGAGTGATCAAGGAAGCCACTTTCTTAATCGCACTATCAGAGCATTGATGGAGGAGTTGCAGATACAACATAAGAAGAGTACACCCTATCACCCACAGGAGAATGGAACGGTGGAGGCGTTTAACAAGGTGTTGGAGCATGTGTTGACAAATGTGTGCAATGCGAACTGCGACGACTGGGATCTAAAAATCCCAGCAGTGTTTTGGGCCTATCGCACCACATCTAAAAGGTTGACTGGTCAGATACCTTTCAAGCTGGTATATGGGAAGGAAGCAATTATGCCTATGGAGTACATTGTTCCAAGTCTACGAATTGTGGCTGTTACGAGCATGGATGATGTCGCAGCATTAGATGAATGTCTAGCACAATTCGTGGAGCTGTAAGAGGATCGATTTATCATTGGCTTTCACCAAGGGGTGGAGAAAGATCGCCAGAAAGCATGGCATGATCACCACATCAAAAGTAAACAGTTTCAGCAAGGTGACTTAGTGTTATTATATGACAGCAAGTTTATGAAACATCCAGGAAAGTTGCAGATGCATTGGCTGGGTCCATATCGTGTCAATAGTATTACTTCAGGAGGAGCGGTTCAGTTGCAACGGTTGGATGGGGTGATGCTACCCAAGCTGGTAAATGCTCACAGGTTGAATCCCTATCACTCAGGCTTGGAACAGTGTGATTTCTGAGTCGCATAAAAAATATCTATATCTATATATATATATATATAATATAGATATATAAATATGTGTGTTGCAGGTTGCTTGGTGGCAGATGGTGCACCAATGGAAGGAGGTATGTGAAAGCGAGAAGGCTTGTGCTGCCAGTTTGGAGACTCATGGCAGTATTGCAAACAAGACCGATGATAACTTTTGTTGAAGGATTTTTGTGATGAGTACAGAGGATTTGGGGGGTGCGGGGCAGTGTTGTGACTACTATTCCACTAGTATCTTGTCATCGTTTCCCATCATCCCTATACATGATTGCACCTAACAGAGTTGGCTAGATTACCACATGATGATGACATGTTTTGCACATGGCACGCTGGGCCGGTGCGATCAGCACGATGTGAGGAGATTGCTCATATGTCGGCATGTGGGATCTTTGATGGAAGCATGGTCACCCCCCCATTGTGTCAGTCGGTGGGTTCACACACGCAAATGAGAGGTAGCGGGGCATCATTCCCACCATCATGACCCAGGAATGGTCTGGCTATAAGTAGCCGAGGCAGCTGGTAGTTCGCTACAACGAAGTTGTTCTGAAATAGAGTGGTTATGCTATTTGATCAATTTGTGAATTGAGTGGTGAGGAATTCCAAGGAGGCTGTGGAAATGCTTCACTTTGTTTCCCGTTGCAGCACCCCAAGGGACCTGCGAGCCCGAATGATGAGTGTCCCTGAGCGCCTTGATACGGTGAGTGCACTTACACTGTGTTATGCCCGAGCCGAGGGCCGGTCCAGCATGGTTAAGTACGCAGTATTTGTTCGAAGGATTGTGCTCTTCTCAACGCCTGAGCTGGTCGAGGCGGTAGCTCCCCGCCCACAGTAGGAAATGATTTCCGGTGCGAAACAGATGTGCCAGAGTCATCTGCTAATTTCGCACCTTGGTACTGTTCGTCCTCTTTTTCTTCCCATCAGTACCATTCCAAGAGACTGGAGGATGAGTTTGTGAAGTACATAACAGCAAGTCAGATGATGACCATTTTTGTTAAAATATATGACACTGAGTCGACGATCAGTGTAGCAGAAGAAGTAGTACAACACCGCGTGATCCAGACAGCAAGAATAGTTACCGTAACATAGTTCAGTTTGAATGCACTATGTCCAGCAATTGACATGGCTCGAGGGAAAGCCACAAGATTGTGTTGGGGGCCTGTTGGCAGGCGGATTGATGGGGAAATGTCACGGTACTACCGATGCTGTGACACATCGGATAAGGGCTCGAAAGGAGTATTTTGTGTTAAAGAATACCACAGTTGGTGGGTTTTAGGTCACTTGGACCATATGTTATGTAATAGTGAGTCAGTTGTACCACAGTATGTAGGTTTTTTGGGGTCATTTAGACCGAGTTAGTTAGATATTGGGTCTATTGTCTATAGTGTCGGGTAGGAAGTCATTGGTAAGTGGAAAAATATTGTAATGGTAGAAGCCTATAAATAGACGAAGAGTTGTAAGTGTTAGGAAAGAAAAGAGCGGAAGAATAGATAGTAACGGAGACAAGGAGATGTATGTGTATGGAGATCTATGTTTTGCTTCTGGTATATGATCGTGACAGTAATATAATGATGATGTTTTGGTACGATCTTTGTGCAATGTTGCGATGTATGAATGTTGTTTGATGCAATGTCTGCTTACTGTTGCTATGATGATAAATGTTGTGATTAAATAATATGTTCTATGCTGAATGTGATGATAAATGCTGCAATATGTTATAACTCCTTGCCGAATGTTTAAAGTCTCTATTTAAGTACCACAATAGAGTTATTCCATGCATCCACAACTCTCCTCCTCCCTCGGTGGAAACATGGTTCTATCTGCTCTTCCTGGATGCCTTGGGTGAGACCTCATCCGCTCTGCGGGTGTTGCTGGGTGGGCTCAAACCTGCCCGGGCCAGTGCCCAGGGAGACTACGGTATGTGTCGACAGTGAGGCGAACCCTTGTCGATCGAGGTTGTGTTGGTCAACATGAAGCTAACTGCAACTTATCAGGAATTCGCTATGAAGATAGATCAACCAGGAGAAGTGTAGCATAGTGAACCAATGGAAAGTGGCTCGGAGACGAACACATGTAAGTGTTAGGGGCTTGTTGGGCCTGGCCCAAGTAAGCCAATTTTGGATAAGACAATCGTTTGTGCCAGAAATTGTCCCTAGACTACAGAAGGGAAAGCTAGCATAATCTCAATAAAATCTCAATATGAAAATGAAATAGGTTTTTCTTGGTTTAGGGTTTGTTGGTTTGAAGGTTTCAATTTCAAGAAAATAAAAGGAAATCAAACTAAAACAAGTTACTAAATCATGTAATTCATTGAATAAATGAAATCATAAATTTGAACAAAGTAAATATAAACCATCACATTCATAAACATACAGGTTTTTATCTACAACACATAAGCATTCACTGGATTAAAACATTAAAATAGAAAATGAATTCATATGTTGAATGACCAAACTGATCATAAACAAAAACTCAATCACACAACATAAAATGGTTTATATCACATATATATATATATATCCCAGTCTTTGGGACTTACATAAGAGTCTTGCAAGCTTCAATATCATCACAGTATATAGCTTCTTGAAACCAAAAGATACAACCTCCTCCTGAATGCTTGTCTTCCTTTTTTATCATTACAGCAATAGAGTAGTTCCATAACTACCTTCTAGGTCGAATTTTGAAGTAGTTACATCAATTAGTTACACCCTAACTTAAATCTTTAAAGACAATTAACTAAAAATAGCAAACCAGACTTTGGGAAATTAGGCAAATTTATGGAAAATTGGGTCTCCACTATGCCTCCATATCTCTTGATTCATGACACTTTTTAGACAAATGAGAGAGGTTTTTTTAAATGAGTCCATTTAGAACAAAAAACTTTGTTGGTTTTAAAAAATTCCTCTCCAATTGATCGGAAGATGTGCCGAAAGTTTGTGAGTAAAACAATAAATTATTAAATCTTTTAAACCCTGAACAATAGGCCACAAAGATGAATTCGAATCTTCCAAACTATGACAAATGTTATAAAACTAAGAGAGGTTTTTTAAAATGAGTCCATGCTGAAAAAAACCTCTCTTGGTTTTCTCAAACTCCTTTCCACCACCTTGTAATCCATGCTCAAATTAAATGACAAAAACAGGAAAAAACAAAGGAAAACTATGCATTTCTGCCACTCTTGCCCATATCTTCAGTTACACTTTGCAAAATAAATTGAAACTTATTCATTGAACCCGGTGAATTTCTCAAAGAAATTAAACCATCCAGCTGCTTTAAACACGTCTACACATTTGGGAAATTGCGCAGGTCACTTCGTGTCCATCGATTCAACCATGTTAATCTCGCCACTTTTTCCCATCTTATAACTGCAAGCTTGTTAATTAAGGCTTAGAAAAATAGAGGTGAAAATACTTACTAACCGCATTCAGCTACAGATGTCTTCAATTTTGTATTCCACAATCCTCAAATCTGAACTCGTGGCACTTCAGACCCCAATCCCTCTCATTGATGGAATGTAAAAGAATATGTAACTGTCATCATTCTTCAACATGTGTTTCAGTATCTCAAGTCATCATAACTCATAATGAACCACCACTCAGCATGAATAACCACAATCTTTCATAATATTGGATTCCTGTAGTGCATTAGGGGTCTGTTTTGAACTTTGCGCTACAAGAATCTTTAAACATCACCGATTTGACAAATGAACTTTGGATAAAGGTTAGATCTTGGTTATGAGCTTTATAGTAAAGCTAAATAGGTATAATTGAGGACTTTGAGATAAATATTATTTTGCATAAGCCATTTAAAGGTTTTTTAACTAAAGAAATTTAAAGCAATCAGAAATATATAAAAATTGAAAACAAAATAATCAAAATCATGGATAAATAAAAGAAAATAAGGTTCAAACAATCCTAAAAGAAACACATAAAAATGAGAACAATCTCAGCATTAACATCTATCTCCTGTTGTGGGATGAAATCCTTCTTGTTAGGTTTCAAGAACTTGTAGACCAGTGCCTTTCATTGGGTGATGGAGTCATTTGTATCTCATTTCCCAATCTATTCCAAACTTGTAACCCTGTTCTTTTGACTGTTAAAAACAAACTGAAACTACTCATTCTAAACCATACTTGCTGAAAACAAACCTCACACCGCAAACTAAAATAATTGCTCAAGAAATGAACTTATTTATTTACATTGCCTACACTGATCAGCTGAACTCTGCTTGATCAAGTGTAATCCCAATTCCAAGGAAGCCAAGAAACGATTTGACTGAGAATCATAATTCCATGCATGCTATTGTTTAAGAAGACCCACAAAAGATGTGATAAATGCAATAAAAAATCTGTAGGCAACTGATATTTACAGCTGGAAATAGGAAGTATGCCAAAAGCTGGAGCATTAGAAACCTTTGAAAAATACAACTCCATCCAAGAAGACACAGGATCATGAAACTCATGCAAAATCATTCCTTCGTGTATTTAAAAAAGAATGGACTGCAAATGGATGCCCTCAATTTTTAATACTCCATGAGATAATGCAATAAGAGAACAATATATAAAATCTTCGACTCTGTTGAGGTTATCCTGTTTTATATCTTCCACGAACCCAAGCTGACTGATTTCTAAAGAGTGCCGCTTGACTAATGAAGACTGAAAGAATAGCTGTAGTAGTTCTTTCTTATCTTGTTCACTGACCACATAATTATCAAATAAAGGAGGACTAGTGAGAAATTCAGTGAGTGTTGATATAAATTTTTGCTCTTCTAAATCCTCTTCATATCCATAAAAATTGGCACATTTTCATATTGGTTTTGAGCAGCAAAGTTATCATGGCCATGGCTATTAGACATATCTAATATTATATTCAAAGTATCTACAGTCTAGCTGCTATCGATTTGAGAGTCAAAGAAATTCAAAAAATTTCTTGTTCAATAGAAAGATTGGAATATAATTCACCTACAATCGGTTGCTGTTGATCATGGAATTTCCAATCTAAAACTTCAATGTCTTCATCACATTCATCATAAAGTGAAGCATTCTGAAACTTTTCCAATGATGATGCTGAAGGTTCATTTTTTTATTCATTCAATAAAACGTGAAAAGCATTTTGTGACACCATATCATCATGTAAATAACTAGAATTTTTTTTTGAATCATTTGAACCAAACGCTTCAACAGTAATTTCTTCATTACAAGGATGATCTTCATCACAAAAATGATGTCCAACATGATTTAACACAATAGTTTGTTCAACAAAAGATTGATCTTCAAAACTGTTTAAAGCATTATGAGAACATTCCAGACCATCTTCGTTGATCTCATCACTAAAATCATTTTCAACATGACTTAATATAGAAGCTCAATTACCATAATGATTATGATATTCTTCCTTGACAATGGAAATTGAAACTAATTCCTCTTTATCTTCAACTAATTCTGAAATCACAGCTTCTTCATGACACATTTGGAATCCTTGATTACATTTATTATCATAACTTGTTGGATCACATAAAGAAGTGGTATTATGGAAATTAGCCTACTCGCAACAATCTTTCAAAAGAAGTTCAGCTGAGAAAACATACTTACAATGTTTCTGGAAACATTCATGAAATTCTTTCAGTGAGGAAATGCTAGCAGCAAGAAGAGAAAAATACCATTCTCGTGCATCTTGCTCGAGTGAATACATGAACATTTTCATGAGTACATCCTCATGATGAATTCCCAACTGATACATAACTTCATGAAATTCCAACAAATGTCTTGCTGGGTTGTCATCTTTTTTCTCTCTGAAATGTGGAAGGAAATCTCCCCACTCATCCATGATAGGCACTGCGTTTGGAAAGCCTGGAACAACTGAAAAATTTAAAGGTGCAAACCTTCGAGCCACAATGGCTTCCATGGTGTTTGACATCTTGAACCAGTGGATTTGCCAACTGATGCTTCCTTCGTGAAGTCGCCAATGAAAAATTGTAGTCTAAACCATGTAGCCAACCTTTGTTCACCATCAGAGGCTGGATGTACTGATGTTAATTCCCATGGAATATTTTCTTCACTTCTGTCCCCGCAACGGCGCCAAAGATGTTTGTGCCAGAAATTGTCCCTAGACTACAAAAGCGCAAGGTAGCACAATCTCAATATGAAAATGAAATATGTTTTTCTTGGTTTAGGTTTTGTTGGTTTGAAGGTTTCAATTTCAAGAAAATAAAAGGAAATCAAACTAAAACAAGTTACTAATTCATGTAATTCATTGAAGAACTGAAATCATAAACCATCACATTCATAAACATACAGGTTTTTATCTACACCACATAAGCATTCACTGGATTAAAACATTAAAATATAAAATGAATTCATATGTTGAATGACCAAACTGATCAAAAACAAAAACTCAATCACACAAGACAAAATGGCTTATATCACATATATATATCTCAGTCTTCAGGACTTACATAAGAGTCTTGCAAGCTTCAATATCATCACAGTATATAGCTTCTTGAAACCAAAAGATCCAACCTCCTCTTGAATGCTTGTCTTCCTTTTTTATCATTACAACAATAGAGTAGTTCCATAACTACCTTTTAGGTCGAATTTTGAAGTAGTTACATCAATTAGTTACACTCTAACTTAAATCTTTAAAGACAATTAACTAAAAATAGCAAATCGGACACTGGGAAATTAGCCGAATTTCTGGAAAATTAGGTCTCAAAGATGCCTCCATATCTCTTGATTCACGATACCTATTAGAAAATTGAGAGAGGTTTTTTTAAATGAGTCCATGTAGAACAAAAAGCTTTGTTGGTTTTCAAAAATTCCTCTCCAATTGATCGGAAGACATGCCAAAAGTTTGTGATTAAAACAGTAAATTATTAAATCTTTTAAACCCTGAAAAATAGGCCACAAAGATGAATTCAAATCTTCCAAACTATGACAGATGTTATAAAAATGAGAGAGGTTTTTTTAAATGAGTCCATGCTGAAAACAAACCTCTCTTTTTTTTCTCCAACTCCTTTCCACCACCTTGTAATCTGTGCTCAAATTAAATGAAAAAACAGGAAAAAACAAAGGAAAACTATGCATTTCTGCCATTCTTGCCCATATCTTTAGTTACACTTTGCAAAATAAATTGAAACTTATTCATTGAACCCAGTGAATTTCTCAAAGAAATTAAACCATCCAGCTGCTTTAAACATGTCTACACATTTGGGAAATTGCACAGGTCACTTCGTGTCCATCGGTTCAACCCTGTTAATCTCGCCACTTTTTCCCATCTTATAACTGCAAGCTTGTTAATTAAGGCTTAGAAAAACATAGGTGACAATACTTACTAACCGCATTTAGCTACAGATGTCTTCAGTTTTGTATTCCACAATCCTCAAATCTGAACTCGTGGCACTTCGGACCCCAATCTCTCTCAATGATGGAATGTAAAAGAATATGTAACTGTCATCATTCTTCAACATGTGTTTCAGCATCTCAAGTCATCATAGCTCATAATGAACCACCAATCAGCATGAATAACAACGATCTTTCATAATATTGGATTCCTGTAGCACATTAGGGGTCTGTTTTGAACTTTGCGCTGCAAGAATCTTTAAACATGACCAATTTGACAAATCAACTTTTGATAAAGGTTGGATCTTTTGGTTTCAAGAAGCTATATGCTATGATGATATTGAAGCTTGCAAGACTCTTATGTAAGTCCCGAAGACTGGGATATATATATATATATATGTGATATAAGCCATTTTATGTTGTGTGATTGAGTTTTTGTTTCTGATTAGTTTGGTCATTCAACATTTGAATTCATTTTTTGTTTTAATGTTTTAATCCAGTGAATGCTTATGTGTTGTAGATAAAAACCTGTATGTTTATGAATGTGATGGTTTATATTTACTTTGTTCAAATTTATGATTTCAGTTCTTCAATGAATTACATGATTTAGTAACTTGTTTTAGTTTGATTTCCTTTTATTTTCTTGAAATTGAAACCTTCAAACCAACTAACCCTAAACCAAGAAAAACCTATTTCATTTTCATATTGAGATTTTATTGAGATTGTGCTAGATTTCCCTTCTGTAGTCTAGGGAAAATTTCTAGCACAAACAACAATTTTGGGAGCTGGGAGGATACAATGCAGTGCAACATTGACAGAGTAAGAGACACAACGCTACAGAGTTACAACCCTGGGAAAATGAAGCTCCGCGAGGATACAGTGTTGTGAAGTGCTAGTTCCGCGAAGATCCAGTAAGGAAAACGTTTTGGACAAAAAAATGGTATAAATTCTAGTGAGACTGATTGGCGGTCTATTTTCATTAATATACTCCATGATTCCCAACAGGTGGGTAAGGAGTGGCGAAGAGGGAAAGCGATTGGTCGAATGAGTGAAGGAAGCACTACGTGAACCGACCGCATGAAGTCGTTAGAGAAGGAACTGTGTGGTGAAAGAGACCCATCGGCATGCGGTCGACAGAGGGGTTGAAAGTGACGGGACCACGGGCAAAAGAATGGCCACAATGACAAGTCGCTATCAAATCCTAAAAGTCCTGGTTAGCGAGTAACTACACTAGTTCTAGGGAACCTTAGGGTTTTTTATCCCATCATGAATGTAAAGATGTGACCTAAGGGCACGATCTATATAAGGGAATATTTTGTAAGGGAAAGGGTTAATATTATTATTGCTTATAGCGGAATATCGATCTATGTTGAGGGAGTGACGCATTGTAAAAGGCTCTACAGTTGTGTGTGCAGTGACCTACTGAGAGAGAAGAGAGTCTGCAGCTATGTGCGCAGATTGGAACTGTTGAACCATTCCCATTGATTATATAATCAATAGTTCCTGTGTACCTAGCTCCCATCCTCAGGATGAACCACGTTAATTCCTTATGTTATGTGAATGATTATGTGGTTGCATCTGTACATTTGCTTATGTTGAATAGTTAAGTTCATGTTTATGAGTTGATGTGTTCTTTCTTTTATATATATTTGCCATAAGGATAAGATATGGGAATAATATGTTAAGTATCGACATATGTGAATGAATGTTGAATGTACAAGTATTTCTAAGTCAGCTAAATGCATGAGTATTGGGTAACACTTAGTCAGTGAAGTTTGTATAGTGCGATTCCCTGAAGCGTAGCACTGGAAGTGCACAGTTACATTGTAGTTCATCTTATCGTATAAGTTTGCAATGTTTGTAGTCTATTATGTTGTTGAGTGCTTCATTTTGTACTAAGTAAAGTCTGTCAAAGTTGCACAAGTGTCAAAGAGGAAGCGCAGTCCTTCATTGTGATGTCCTTCCGTTAAGCAACCATCCCGCATCGCGCAGTCCTTGGATGCACGATAGCTTAAGCAGTAACCATGAAGTAAGTGAACTTCGCATTGTCCACCATATTCTGTTGAAGCGCGCATCACCCGGTTGTGGAAACCTGATTCTGCAACCTCCCCATAATTTCACCTCGGGTGAGACCTCAGTCTTCTCACAGATTGTTGCTGAAAGGGCTGGTGAAAAGGGGTTTTGTTGGTTCCCTGAACTGCGTAGAACCTAGTTCTATCTTGTAAGCTTAAAGAACACATCTAGAGCCAACAATTTCTCTTGGATTGGTTCCTTAAGTCACTTTTACCTTATATTGCGAAGGATGTTTCGACGTCCAGAGTTATGAGTGAGGAACATGCCATCTTTAAATCTCAATAGTTAGACTTATACACTCAGTCTGGGGTTTTGTATGAGATTATACCCAACACACAATGATCTATCCATGAGTCCAAACCAACTCTAGGACCTCATGCCAATGGCATCGTAGGTTCTGCAAGTGCTAAGGTTGTAGACTAGGTAACACAATGGATGCAGAATTTGTCTATTAACCAGTCTGCAACAGGACAAGCTACGACTTCGCCCTCTCCCACCTAGTCATTGGATGTACACTCTGTGTAGTCAGCGAATCTAAAGGGTAACCAACAAATCGAAGGAAATAAGAAAAAGTGGAAGAACAACCGTAAGGGTGGGAACAACAATAATAAGAAGGGAAATGTGAATCATGAGAAGAATGACAACAACGCTGGTGGGGTCAAGAAACATAAGCATAAGGTGAAATTTCCTTGTAATATTTGCTCTCAATATCACCTCACTCACTTGTTCCCCGAGATGGATGAATCCTCGAAGCTCATTGCATAGATCCCATCTGTGCTAACCAATCCATTTCGTCATAGCCAAAACATGACTTCGGGTGCTTTTACCAACGAAAATGGGTTTGTTGTAACTTCAAATAGTTTGGCCCATGATGGTGGTCACGGATGTGTTAAATGGTACAATTGGAGGTCAATGTTGCTACTCGCTCTCGCGATTATAATCCTCTGCAAATATCTATGGGGAAATATCCTCCTCGTTTGGAAATACCCTTGTAGGTTGATAATCCCAATCTCGTGCCATGTATTTATAAAGGATTCCTCAAGCACTCGAGTCACAATCCTAATGCTCGAGCCGCCCATAACTATTCTATTATAGAGGATCTAGGTCAAACATCGTGTGCTATGGCATCCCTTAAGGTACTCCAAACGTGTCCTTCATAGACCAATTCCTTGTTATCTACCTTGAGAGCTCTTGATTCTAGTGGAAATGGTGTCATCAAGTTTGATACTGCTGGCGTGTAGCCACGCTTACCTTACCATGGGCCATGTGAACTGTCTTCTATGACCGTTAAACGCACTATCATTGAAAAAGGTGCTTCTACGTCAGTAATGTCATTATCTTGTTGTAAGACCTTTGGATGGACTCCTTTATCTAAGTCTATGATCATGTTGACCACCTTTAATGGACATTCGTTTAGATCACTTGGTATTATTCCCTCTCTCTAGGTCGAGTTGGGTGGGAAGTACATGACGGTAGAGGTCGAGTTGGTTGATGCACCCCTTGAATACAATATTTCACTAGGTAGAAATTGGATCTATGCTATGAAAGTGATCGTTTCATCTGTATTTCAAGTGATATGATTTCCTCATTAAGGTAAGATCGTAACTGTTGATCAGTTTTCATTTACTAGTTCCAATTTCACAGCATCATCAGGATCTACGGTCCCTAAGATAGAAAGCTCTCAATAAGAAACTGAGAATGTTGGTGTTGGGATGTACTCCTTGTGAGAATTATATATAGTTTGAATACCATGAAATAATTCTATTATCCAAGAATCTTGAAGCAAAGAAGTCCTCACAAGAATTATTCAAAGATATGCAAGAATAAGAAGAAGATATATTGAGACAAAAACATAAGATAAGGAACTCAATTGATGGAAATATCATCTCATGTATTATTCCTCAATGTGAATACAATATATAATACATCTCAAGAGAGAAAATAGAATTCCTGAAAGGCAGGTTGTAAAGCACAAAAATTAAGGCTTACTAAAAACATAAAATCCCCTAGGTGGCAAAAGTTGTTTCCAAAACTATCTAAAGGCTCACGAATTTGTTGAATAAGGTATGAAAGCTCATGAGTGAGGTAAATGGAATTTAATGATCGCTTTAGGAGAGAATAAATGAAGTGGAGGTTGAATTTTTCAAGTGGCAAGAGTTTCTAAGTCAACTAGCTTTACCTTATCCACTAGAAAGTAGGAAAAACAGGATAAAGCTGTCTAAATCAAGAAAGTGTCTTTCTAATTCAAGAATAGAATAAAATCAGACAAAATCCAAGGAAATATTATCTAGAATTTGTCCAAATTTCTTTTTGTGACTTAGGATGGGAAGTGGTCCACTAAAAGACAAAACTTGCCCTATTTAGCTACTCAAAACTTAGGAAATTAATCTAGATGACTAGTAAAATAAATCCTAAGTATGGATGGGTTTTTTAAATGTTCCAACACCCCCCCTTAATCCTGACTTTATGAGGTAAAATATCATAAATACAGGGCCCAAGCAACAAGGCTTATGTTCACCCCAATACAAAAAAAAATATTAGTCCATGTAGGTGAGGAAATAGGGAAAACCACTTGGGAACAAAACTGCCCCTCAAGATCATGGAATACACCATAATAATGATCTCCAAACTCCAAGTAGGTGAGAAATTGGTCAAATGTCTAGAGGAAAATTCTTCTTGGGAAGAAGTGGAATGTGCTCACTAGACTTGAGCTTCTTGAGATCAGCTCCAAACGATACTTGATGATTTCCTCCATATTCTATGCAATAGGTGCCAAAAATCATGTAGTGAATTAGAAGCATGATAGAGAGAGCGAAACCAGTCACTCCAAACTGTAATTTTGCCTCCATAGAATTCAATAACACACCAAAAATAAACCCAAGGAGAGGTTCTGAGTTTGTATGAGCTGCAACAATTGGATGATGATTCGAATCAAAAGACATATGAGAGAATGGAGAGATATCTCCAACTTCTTGAAAAACGTGTTGGCAATCATGTAGGAACTGGCAAGAGCATGGAAAGAGTAAATGAAGGCGCAACCAACAACCTCAACTTTGTACTGAATTCCAAATAACTATATGTCACCTTCTTGGATACCATTGAACAAAAAAGGATCCTCAATATCTAAAGTGTAAGAGGAGAACAATGATGAGAGATGGACAGATCTGAGTTCTTCTTCAACAATAAATTTCTTCTATTTGATCTTCAGTTCCTGCAAAACAAACTCTCTGAAACTTATACTTGAAGAATAATTTAATTAAGAAATCCAAGGGATCTGATACCATGTGATAATTATATATATTTTGAATACCATGAAAGCATTCTAATAGCCAAGAATCTTGAAGCAAAAAAGTACTTACAAGAATTATTCAAAGATATACAAGAATAAGAAGAAGAAATATTGAGACAGAAACATAAGAGAAGGACTCAATTGATGGAAATATCATCTCATGTATTATTCCTCAATATGAATACAATATATAATGCATCTCAATAGAGAAAATAGAATTCCTTAAAGGCAGGTTGTAAATCACAAAATGTAAGGCTTACTAAAAACATAAAAACCCTTTAGGTGGCAAAAGCTATTTCCAAAACTATCTAAAGGCTCATGAATTTGCTGAATATGGTATGGAAGCTCATGAGTGAGGTAAATGGAATGCAATGATGGATTTAGGAGATAATAAATGAAGTGGCGGTCGAATTGGTCGAGTGGCAAGAGTTTCTAAGTCAACTAGCTTTACCTTATCCACTAGAAAGTAGGAAAAACAGGATAAAACTGTCTAAATCAGGAAAGTGTCTTTCTAATTTAGGAATAGAATAAAATCGGATAGAATGCAAGAAAATATTATCCATAATTTGTCCAAATTCATTTTTGTGACTTAGGATGGCAAGTGGTCCACTAAAAGACAAAACTGGCCCTTTTTAGCTAGTGAAAACTTAGGAAATTAATCTAGATGACTAGTCAAATAAATCCTAAGTATGGATGGGTTTTTGAAATGGTCCAACACTCCTCTCTCATGAGAACCTTTAAATTTTTAGTTCCAATTGCATTTATTGAGTCCATTTTCGATGATTCTCCCTTTTCGTTGAGTTTAGCGTCGTTCCACACTTCATATTTGAACGATCCTTGGACTCTTCCTTCCATGAATGCATCATTCGAAGAACATTCACACATCATAATGGAAATGCCATTGTCTATAGATAATATAGCTTATAAAGCTGTACAACAAATCACTACAGACCTCGATCCTTCCTCTTCACGGATGGAGGAGAAGGATCCCACTCTACCACCGGCTTGGGCAGTCAACTCATTTTGTTTGCATGATTTACTTGATGATACTTTACCTTCGGATGAAGCCATTATCGAGGGCATTAATGGTCCCGACAAGCCTTGGGAATACCTTCATCATCGATCCTATTTCTTCCCGAGCTTGAAAGGATTGAGCAAGATGAGTTTCAGTTGAATCTAAGCGAGAAATTCGGTCACCCCGTGGTCCCTTTGGATACACATGGTATATATGTTGAAAGGAACATGGCTACTATTACTCCCACCATTATGACCAACATTTTTCGAACCCCGGGTATTATTCTTGAGTTTCCAACTTAGGCCAGTACTTGGTACATTATTGTATATTTCTGTATATATTTTGGTTTTTACTTCGCTTGCATAAAGTTTAGGATTTCACTCCGCATGCATTGTTGCATTGACATATGACTACAATTCATAAACCTTAGGTGAAATCCCTCTTTTAATCAACATGGAACCTTCCAGCTGCTTCTAGAAGTGTCATTATTTAAGTGATAGGGCTTTCCCGACCAAGGGTACCCTAGTTAGAACCTCTTTTTTTCTTTGGTGCCCATGTTGTAGTTCCTCCTCGGGTATGTGAGTCTCTTGTAGTCCCGCCATGAATTTGCGTTGAAGCTTCATGTCTATTCTTATCTTATATTATGGATATCACTCACAGGGACTCTCGATTATGTCAAGTTGTAAATGCATATCATCAACTTGTTATCCATTATGAGCCTATTTTTGTCTCCTGATTCGTCATTATAAGCCAAATTTCCCAATCACTTCTTAGTCCTAGCCAAGAAGAGATTATTAGTTATCCTTTGCAGCTTGACTACCCTCTGACCCTGAGGAAAAATCCCCCTTAGTGTCCATATCTTGCATTTGTTTCCTTTCATTGAGCATAGGTATGTTTCACTACATGGAACTAGTTTCCTTGTACACAACACTAATTCCCTAGTACTTGTATTATAAGCACTCTTTTATTCTTTTTTAGCATTTTATAAGATGAAAAAGACCAAAAAAAATAAGAAACATAAAAATCCTGACGGGAAAATTTCATCACCTTCTATTGGCAACTGTCGTGTCGCCTTTGAACAAAGCACAAATATTGAGTCTATTCATCAAATATTTGGGTATAGTATGGCCTTAGGAAGCTAAAATCATTACTCAGATATTACTCCTCCAATTGGTTAAGCTTCTATTCCACATGGAGATTCTGTTGATTCCTCCTGCATCACATAATTCTGTTAGTATTAAGTCTTAAGTCTATGCTTCATGAGTCTCCATCTGTCTCATGCTCTTTTTCAAAGGAAGTTTATAAACTTGAGTCGGTCATTCCTCAAGTCTCTTGACTTTGCATGTCATCCATCCCTATATAAGTACATTCCGATCACATGACATTTTTTCCTACCTAGCACCCTGGGCTTACTTTCATTATTAGTAGGTGACCTTAAAATCAGCATTGGTCACTGACTGAGTGGTTTCCATTGTGTTCGATGACAAGACATCTATTCACACATTGGGACTCATGTTGTGCCTTGGGTTCAATTAGACCTCATTGGTGATTTCCTCACTTCTATAGTAGTCTTCATAATTGTCCACTATTTAGAGGGCCTCTTCCGTGAACTACTTGCATCTGGTACACGAAAGAGACGCACTTGGCTTTTGGTTCGCGTTTATCTTGTTCCTACGAGTTCTTCCAAATCCTTCAGCTTAGCTGTGTACCTCATGTTGGTTTATGGGGGATTCATTAATGCCCTACTTCCAGTGGATCACATTCCATCGACTTCAGATCATCTATTTTGGAATTGGTATCTAGAGTCAGATGAGTACCTTGAGACTTGTAGTCAATAGTGGAAGGGCCTCTCATCATTGATAATTGGGAATTCATCAATGTCACCTAATTGATGGATTCTGCAAGTGTTTGACCTCAATCCCCTTATTCACACTTGTTGAATGTACTTGGTGTCTTGACACCCATTTTCATCATCGGTGGGTAGTGTTGTTTCTATTAACAGTGTATCTTAATGGCCGATAATTAGACGATGTTTCATCATGTTCGAATCTAGTACCTTTATTCACGTGATGGGACTTGAACCATTAATGGTTTGTGTAGAATACCTCAAGCTATAGTGGAATGATTCTATATGCTACTATCTGTGATTGTGACAGTATCTATGGGACCCTAGTTCTCATGGAAGAGTAGTTTGTACCCCAAGTTGTACTAGGTGTATTTCGTTTAGTTGGATATTGGACCTCACTATATATAGGTCATGGTTGTGACCTCGTATGACATATATATATTTTGTACTACCTACTCATGACCATTGTATAAAACTGTTATGTACTTCAAGCTACCGATATGTATACAAAGTCAGCGTTGTAATATACTAATGAGTGGCTACTTCTTCTGGCTAGGTCTCCACTTCTCTACTTCTGAGATTTGTAATGTATTTCAGCCATCATGATATTCCCTCTGACGTCATACATTAGGGGGAATCTGTTATAGCATTATTTTCCACACCTTATGCAACATGCCTTGATGGCATTTCCATGTCCCTTTGTAGAATCATATCATCACTCTTGCTCAAAGAAACCCCTAACAAGCACATTTTTTATGATGTATGCACCCTAACAACACTACATCCTGCGTATACTCATGTTTCTCTACTACAGTCTATGCGCATCAGGTTTCATGCCCAAAATTAAAAATATTTTGGGTTTTCCATCCCAAATAACATCCATGTTTATCCTTGGCTTTCCATATGCTGGAAAATGCTCTGATTCGACCCTCCACCTCCTTTGAGGGTTATATATTGAGCCATTATCTGTATCAGCTGTAAAATCCTTCACCGGTGCAGCTTCAGCCCATCATGTCAAATAATCAGTCGAAGTGATTATATATCGTGAACCCATCCTTTTTCCTGGTGGGTTGATTAGCCCGACAAATTCAACTACCCATTTGTCGAATGCTTGTAGCGTCAACTGAGGTAATAGTGGTATCTCATCCCTTCGCGATGGTTTTCTTGTTCTTTGGCACACATCGCAGCTCTTGGCGTAATTTACAGCATCTCCATACATTATTGGCCACCATAATCCATCTCTAAGTATCTTCCTAGCAGTGGCACGTCCTCCATAGTGTCCTCCTGCGATCCCATCGTGAGCTTCCACTAGTATCCTTTCCTATTCGTGCAGAAGAACATATCGGTGAAGGATCTTGTCTGGCCCCATTTTGTAAAGTTTTCCTGCAATTAATTGAAAGTCGAAATCCTTTACCACTAACTAATTTTTCTGGCTGGTATTCAGTCCTTCGGGTGTGCATCATGTAGTTAATAACTCAATGATTTGCTTGTAATGGTCATCAACCATGCCGATCCGAAATAGTTGTGCATATGGTAATCCTTCGTCGATGCTTCGGGATTCTTCTCCTAACTCAATTCAGGACAAGTGATCAGGCCCAACATTCAAGCATCCTAGTTTCACAATAATCTCAAAGTCAAATTCTTGAAATAGAAGTAGCCAACGGAAAATTCGCCCCCCCCAACACAGGCTTGTTGACCAAATATTTTAATTCCGAGTGGTTAGTGAACATCTTGAAATGGCCTCCAAGTAGGTAGTGGATAAATTTCTGTAATGCATAGAAAATGGCTAACCCTTCTCTCTCAGTTGTCATGTAGTTCATTTCTATAGTGGACAGTTCCTACTAGCGAATGCAATTGGGTGATCAATCGCCCCCTCTCCTGGTTGATCCAATACCACCCTTAATGATACTGATGACACATCGACGTGAACATGGAATTCCTTTGTCTAGTCAGGAAAAGATATTAATGGTGCCGCAATCATATTCTCTTTCAATATATCAAGGCTCTTCTGGCACTCTTCATTCCATTCGAACTTCGCATCCTTTTTTAATAGTTTCTCCATTGGTGCTGTGATCATTGCATAACCTGTGATAAAAAATTTGTAATACCCTGTATGCACCAATGTCGCCCTTAATTTATTTACTGTCATCGAGGGTGGTAAGTCAACAATAATGGCAATTTTTTCTGGGTCCACCTGCATCCCCTCCTTGCATACAATGTTTCCTAACAAAATGTCGAATGGAGGGCAGAAAATACACTTCTTCAAATTGAGCAAAATCTGATGTTGTCTACATCTCTAAAGCATCAACCATAGGTTTGAAACGTGGTCCTTAACTAGTCCATACATATTCCAATCATCCATGTATCCGTGCACACCTTCTGAACGACACTTCATGTAGTCAGTTCTTCCAGTTCTCGAGTACTTTATCTGAATCTGATGAGGCCGGGCTAACACTCTGACATCCCAACTCTACATCATCGGTAGGATTGATGTAGTATTCGTAGATATTAAAAACATTGTCCCATCCTTCGGTGAATTCATCTCGCATTGATTTGATATACCGCTTTCCTTCTTCTGGATTTAGGGGTGCGACCACCCTCATGTCATGATTCTCAAACGACATGGTCCTTTTCTTAAAGTTTATGATGGCCGGGTTATCCATCTCCCAATCTATCCCTAGAAGCACTGGATAGGGGATGGTGTTGTTGACTATCTATATCGCATCAAAATCTCCATAGGTATTTAAGCCCTCGATCTCCACTGGGATATGACACAACAATCCAATTGGTGTGACCTTACTCTAATTTTCTAATCAAATCTATATAGGGTACCATTGTAGTTGTGGTTTCCCTATTACCTCCCATGTTTTCTTTGTTAGGATGTTGACATCCAACCCCATGTCGAGAATAATATCATTGACGTCGATTTACGCATTCATCCTCATCTCTTTCCCTATCTTCCTCCTATGCAGTTGGTTTACTGTATGAATTTTCCTTTCGTCCTCCTGCCGATGTAGGAAGGCTCTTAAAGGGTTAATATTTTTCTGTAAAATTGTTGTGTCAAATGTTGGCGGCATGTCGTAGGTGGATTCTTGTTGGGTAGTATGTGGTTGTCTCATTTGCCTCATTGTCTCTTACACTTTCAAGAAAGTCTTCCTTTCTGCTTCCACATCGAATATGACTTGCTTTCTCACTGTCGGTTGGACACTCGACTGCGGTGTGCCTTCTCCTGTCACAACTCCTCCCCTGGTAACTACTACAACAGTTGCCTATAGAATTCTTATTTCTGTCGAGATATTCTGTACGTTACTAGGTGGATTCTGGTTCTTATTCTGATTTAGTGGAGGTGGGTTTATGTTCTTGGTTTTCCACTTCGCGATAATCTGAGGATGGTACTTTATACTGTGGTCTGGTGCGCTACAATATGTACACTGGGAAACTGGGCTCTGACAATCTCTATGATACTTCCAAACTTGACCACAATTATAACATACAACTAGCCCTTAACCTCTTCCAAAAGTTCCTCCTCGGCCATCACCTGTGCCTCGACCTCCGCGGAACCCCCTTTGAAACCTCCTCATTGTTGACCATATGGATCGTACTGCAGTTGACCATACTACGGTGGAGGATGTTGCGGTTGATCATACTGTGGTTGTTGATTATAGTGCGGTTGTTTTTGTACCAGTGGTTGCTCCTCTCCCTTCATAAAAAATGTATATGTAGTCCTTTCTTGGAGTAGGTCGTAAGATCTACAATATTTTTCTTCATGGCCAACCAATCGAAAAATTTGCAATATAGATTGACTGGATTTGATACCATCTTCTACAAGTACATGCATTCTTTTGGTCGATGTCCTCTTGTCTGGAATATTCTACAGTACGACATTCCTCCCTGGTTCAGTGGATTCGGTGCACCAGACTGTAAATATTCGCAAAATTATTAGCATTGATCCTTATGATGTTCGTCTGACTTGCAGCTTGTGCACCATATCTCCTCTCACAATTCTTTTCCCTTTTTAATATCTTGGAGCTAGATCGTCATATTTTCCAACTGCGCTTGTATCCGGTCCATGCCTATGCCTGTCTCGCCAACTAGTGAAGCCTCCAGCTTCATTGCAATCTCCAGTGCTTCTTCATGGGATATGATTTTCTGCTACATTAGTGGTCCATGAATATGTGGCACTAATCTTGCGATGAACCACTCTTTATGCTGCATATCACTCTTTTCGAAACTCACCTTCTCCATTAGAGTTTTATATCGTTGATCGAATTCCCATACCAATTTATTCGGAAACTGCTTGATCTCTTTCAACTCGGTGATATACTTCGACTCAGATTTTGGTTTTCTAAATTCATCAATCATTCCTGCCTTGATCTACGACAGTGTTTTATTTGGGGCCCCTATTAGTACCTTAGAAAATTTCATATACTAGTCTAGTGCACGGCCCCTGAGGGTCATCTCTAGTTGTCCCTTTTTGATATCTTCGTCCTAGACCTGCTTCACATTCCACACTGCTTCACGCAAAAAACAATACTATTCGGGATCCTCGGTGTCGTTACCTTGGAAAGTTGGCATTTTTACGTCATCACCTACCATTCTTGCATTGCCACTATTATTTATGGATCCACTAGTTTTACCACTATTCTGACAGTTTGGGAAGCACTGCGATGAACTTATGTTTCATCCTCCAAAATTTGGTGTAGTGCGCGGGGTTGTGGGTATATTGTAACTTTGGGTCCGTCCTTTGTCTTTAGGGGTAGTCTGGTCGCTTTCTTTGTTTCAGTGAGGTCACTTCATCCTGTGTGGTCCCATCTCGTAGTCCCCTGTTCTTGTCACCTGAGGAGACTCTCTCTTAGTCCTCCTCTTCTTCTCTGGTCATCGGAACCTCACCCCACTTCGCAAGGTACCACAACCTTCCTCAGCTTCTCTTAAGAACTCGTCGTCACTCATGTCCATCTACCCACATCATTCTAACAAACCCGCATTCACATGGTACCCACAACCTTTGCACACCGGGCTCTACTCAGCAGAGTTCATCTTCAATATACCCTTTTCGCAGATGATCTTTTTAATCCAGAACTTGAGAGACATTAGAAACCTTCCACGGGGTCCCTTGAAATATTTCATTTCTGTGTCACTGTATGAATTGATCGTATCGACGATGAATTAAATAATATATCCTTATAGAATACTATCCACCCAGATGTCGACATCTCTAGATGCCTTGTTATCCACTCGCTTCAATTGCTGGATCAACTTAGGTGTCCAATGCTTAAGTTTGCTACCTTGAAAATTCTTCTTTTGGAATGTCAATTGTTCCGGCCACTCATGCGGTAGTATTGGGAATTCATAGAAAAATATGTCGTGGATGTCAGAGTATATATATTTCTGTAACCACTGCGTCATCGACCATCCAAGTTGGCGATTCTCTTCTTCAGTAAACTCTTGTACCTTCTTGTCGAACCAATTTGTTAGGATATTTAGACACTTAGGAGTTAGTTAAGATCAACTTGTGTAATATATCCGTTAGGGATAGTGTGTTTCTTTAGTATGCATTAGTATGTATTTGTAAATACTTAATCCGACGGTCACGATATGTTCCCGACATAGAGTGATCCGACGATTCAACTTCTCTTAGATCATACCTAACCTTGATCCGTGGCTTAACACCCGATTGGTCCATGATCTCTATTTAAAGAGCATGGAGGGTCATTGTTTAGTTGATCGATTATGAGAAGCTCATTTGTAACTTTCACTCTTTGCATAATAAATTGTCCCGTAGAAGCTATTTGGCCAGGGCCGTGGAGTGTTTCCCTCAAGAGGGTTTAAACCATGTCAAACCATCGGTGTGTTGATCTGTGATCTGTTTGTGTGAAGTGGTTTCTCTTGGTGTTCGGTCCTTTGGTAGTACCCTGTGTACACGAACATGGTATCAGAGATTTTATGAAGAGTCACTTCTGGTTATGATCTAGATCTTGAACTGTTGTTGTCGAAACTCGAAAGGGTTTTTGGTTCTAGTATTTCTGTACATTTCTAGGCTATGGGGGGTGTTCCATTGCATCCGAAGCGTCGTTTCCATTGGGAAATAGTTCTCATTTGATCAAAAACGGTTCCCGATTGCTCCAGAAACGCGTATTTCATCAGATCTGAAGGTATAATGTTACAGTGATGCTTTTTTTTTTCTATTTTTAAAAGAAAAAAATCTCATATTTTATCATTTTTTACTGTTAGATTTTTTTTGGATTCGGATTGTTGATTTCCCGTTTGCGTATGCTCTTTGCCATGCACCTTGAGCGATCTCGGCAAATCAGAAATAGAAAGGGAGAGGGTTTTTCTTGGCTGCGTATGCTCTTTGCTGTGCATCTTGCGTGATCTCGGCAAATCAGAAACAGAGAGAAAACGTAGACTTTCCGGGCAAGCTAACGAGACCTAACTCCAGAAGTGTGAAAAAAAAAAATTTGTTTCAATTTGTGGTGTGTTTTGCAGGAAAAAGGGCAAGCACGCAAACCGAGCAAGAAGAGTAAAAAAAAAAAGCCCCCTTCCTCATTCCCATATTTTACATACCTTTTATCTAGCTCACTTGGTTCAAAGTTGCTTTATTCCTTATTAGGTCTTGAGTTTAAGTCTTAGAAAATTACTTTTAAAAGAGAAAGTGCATGCAATTTCTATTTTCAAGTTACTTTATTGTAAAAGTGCATCTCACTTAAATAAAAATAAATAAAAATACAAGTGAGTCACTTAAGTTCTTTTTTATTGTTTCACTATTTAAAAATAATATCATTGTAAAAGTGAAATCACTTATTTTACAAAAGTGGTTCACTTAAAGCAACTTTCTTGTAAAGTGATTGTCAAAAGGTTCATCTTGGGAAGAGGGGGGTTCTTTTTTTTTTTGCTGGTCGTTCTCTAGCTGCCACGTCACTATTGGGGAGATCTTCAACAGTTTCTTTGTTCAAGCATAACTTCATCATACAGAGTCAGTTTTCAGTGCCGTGTTTTTTTAAACCACCTATTTTTTCGAGCTCTTCACATCCAGACTATTGATTTCTACTTTTACAGCCATTAATTTACAAATATGGCCACCCCTTGTGATATTCTACTTAACAGTTCCAACTATTTCTCATGGAAATCTTGTATGGAGGATGTTCTACGAAGTAGGGGACTTTTCAGAATTACCTCAGGGAAATAAACAGAACCCATTGATGATGATAAGAAAATAAAATGGGAAAATAGATGTGATGAAGCTCGTGGATTGATTGGGATGTCAATCTCTACTGATTTGCGATTCCACATATCTGGAATTGATGAACCTGATGCTAATTGGCACAAGTTGGAATCTGTGTTTGGTAAACACAATGAAATTCGAGGTCACCAAGTCGAAAATGAGTTGATTTCTTTAAATCCAAGTGACTTTTCATGCATTCAAGATTATTTATCTAAGTACAAAACTCTTAAACTCTTATGTGTGGAATGTAAGATTAAGAGGGAAGACAAACAATGCATTTATCATATTCTTTCCAAACTTGGACCTGCATATTCTGTTTTTGTATCTACATTTTACTCCATGAAAGAATCCTTGAATGCAGCTAGCTATCAAGAGCCTAGTTTTGAATCCTTTTGTGATTCCTTGATTAGAGAGCAAGATAAACTCATTCATCTTGGAATAATCAAGAATGCAGATACATCTGGGAAAGCCTTATTGTCCCAACAGAAAGAAAATTCCAAGCCTCCCAAGAGCCAAAATTTTGCAATAATAAGTCAAACAAGGGTCCAAAACCCTCTCAGTCAGCTCCTTCTTTAAAAAATGACAAAGGATCCAAGCCAAAAGGCAAGAAGACTGAGCGTCATTGCAACTATTGCGGGAAATATAATCATGATGAATCTAAGTGTTTCAAGAAGATGGCAGCCTTGGACGCAGCAATGAAGAAGCACCACATCAGCCTAGATTCGCCTTCAGAATCTGCCTCTCATGGACATGCACTTTGTGCTTCTGGTTATTCTTATAATGCATCTTCTTCTTCTACTGCAAATGAATGGCTCATTGATTCTGGAGCATCTTATCATATGGCTAAGGATCAAGCCATCTTTTCTACTACGCATGAATGTAACACCAAACAAATATTTGTTGGTGATGATATATCTCTAAGTGTTGTAGGAGCTGGAACAGTTCCAGTAGATAATGGTCATTTTAGTGATGTACTATGTGTTTCAAGAATTTCTTGCAATTTGTTATCAGTCTATCAGATCACTCATTCTGGTGAAGGTAAAACTGTGACCTTTACACCTCACCAAGTTGTAATCAAGGATTTTAAAGATCCTCAATAGGTCCTAGCTACCGGAATTGTTGATGATATTACCAGGTTGTACAAGTTTAACAACTTTGGGTCATCACCTTTCCCTTCAGTTTTTGTTGCTCATAGTGATAACTTGAGCAAACTTTGGCATGAGCGATTTGGTCACTTAAATTATCGCTCATTGCAACAACTATGTAAAGACAATATGGTGACAGGTCTTCCGATGGTATCTTGCAGGGATGGTGTTTGTTCCGGTTGTATACTCGGAAAACATCATCAAGACAGTTTTGACAAACGTGCCTCTCGGCATGCCTCGGTTCCCTTGGAGATTGTGCATAGTGACTTGTGTGGTCCTCTTCCATCTGCTTCCTTTTCTGGTTTCAAATATTTCTTAACTTTCATTGATGATTACACCAGACGCACTTGGGTTTATTTCCTAAAACTTAAGAGCGAAGTATTTAACATGTTCTTGGCCTACAAGGCCCTTGTTGAAAAACAATCTAGTCATCAAATTATTAAGTTAAGATCTGGCAATGGAGGAGAATATGTTAACAAAAAGTTCACTACTTTCTGCACTGAACAAGGCATCCAACAACAGCACACTGTTCCATATACACCACAACAAAATGGTGTAGCAGAGCAGAAGAACCGCACTTTAAAAGAAATGGCTAATTGTATGATCCAATCTAAGGGCTAAGTCTTCAATTTTGGGCTGAAGCCATTAATTGTGGAAATTACATAGTTAATCGCACCTCCACTAAAGCATTACAAGGTATAACACCGGAAGAAGCATGGAGTAAAACTAAACTTGATGTAAGTCACTTCCGTGTGTTTGGTAGTGAAGCATGGGCTCACATTCTAGATGAAAAACGAAAAGCATTGGAGCCTAAAAGTGAAAAGTGCATATTTGTTGGATATTCTGAAGATGTAACAGGTTATAGAATTCTTCAACCACATTCTCATGATATAATCATTAGAAGACATGTTAAATTTGATGAAAATCTCTTGGCCTACGAGCCTAACTCGACGATTGTGCCATCTTTGGCCTGCAAGCCTGATTCAACATTTGTGCCTTCTTCTTCTTCTTCCAACTTCCTTGACAGGTTTCCAACTCCAGTTTCTGATGATGACAGTGAGGATGAAAATCCACCTCCTCCTGCTCATGTTCCTCCAGTTGCACTAGCACAAGTGCTTCCTCGATGGGTCCGTTCAACATGTGAAGCAGCTGGTGATCTTGCCGGTGATCCTAGAGATCAACGTCGAACACGTTCTCAGTTTCAACGAGCCTCTTCTCTTTTGGCTCAAGTTTCTGAGAATCATGATCCAGAAACTTTTGCAGAAGCTTCAGGGAATCCAGATTGGGATGCAGCCATGGATGAAGAATATTGTTCCTTAATGGCAAACGATACTTGGTATCTTGTACCTCTTCCAAAAGGAAGAAAACTTGTCAGATGTAAATGGGTCTACAAAACTAAGTATGCATCAGATGGAATTGTTGAAAGACTTAAGGCAAGGTTAGTTGCCAAAGGTTTTTCCCAAGTTGAAGGGATTGACTACAATGAAACCTTTGCTCCCGTCGCAAAAATGAACTCCATCTACCTTGTTCTTTCCCTTACAGCTTTACATAACTGGGAGGTCCATCAAATGGATGTCAAGTCTTCGTTCTTACATGGTGATTTACAGGAGGAAATTTACATGGAACAACCTCCTAGATATGTTCAGAATATCTCTAGCCTTGTCTGCCACCTTAAGAAATCCTTATATGGCCTTAAGCAAGCTTCTAGAACTTGGTATGCCAAAATGGATAACTTTCTCCTTGACACTAGTTTTTCTAGATGCCATTTTGACCCCAATGTCTATACCAAGAAAGTAGGAAACCATCTCATCATACTTGTTCTATATGTTGATGACCTTATTCTTACTGGTAGTGATCCTAAGCTTATAACCCATGTGAAATCCAATTTTAAACAAAATTTTAAAATTTCAGACTTAGGACATTTGCATTATTTTCTTGGTCTCCAAGTCCTGCAAACCAAAGAAGGAATCTTTCTTTCTCAGTCTAAGTATGCTTGTGACCTTCTTCATCGCTTTCACATGGAAGATTGTACACCATCCCCTTCTCCTTTCCAGTCTGGAATCAAACTTTCTGCTACTTGTACTTCACCTGAAGTCGATGCCACCTTGTATCGTCAGCTTGTTGGTCGTCTCTTATACTTAACTCATTCCCGTCCTGACCTTTCCTTTGTCGTTGATCGTGTTGCCCGTTATATGCAGACACCTCATGAAAGTCACTGGAAAGAAACTAAAAGAATAATTCGATATATTCAAGGTACAGTTCAGTTTGGGATTCATTACAGTACAGGGGGGGAACCTTTGTTGGTTGGTTTCACTGATTCAGATTTGGCTGGCGATCTTGATGATCGAAAGTCTACTGCAGGTTATGTTTTCAGTCTGGGATCTGGACCTATCACTTTGGCTTGTAAGAAACAACAATCTCTTGCTCTTTCTTCAAAAGAAACAGAATATCAAGCAGCAGTTAATGCTAGTCAGGAAGCTTTATGGCTTCGACAGATCCTTTCATAGTTTGGATTCGAGTAGCAGCAGCCTACTCCACTTTGGTGTGATAATAAAAGTGCCATCAAGCTTGCCAAAGATCCAGTTCTATATCAACACAGCAAACACATTGAGTTACATATGCACTTCATCAGAAATCTTGTTCATGATCATGTTCTTGAAGTGCTCTTTTTCCCTATAGATGATCAAGTTGCAGACATCTTCACCAAGTCTCTTACAGAAGCGAAGTTTTCTAAACTTCGATCTATGTTAGGAGTTCAAGAACTTGTCATTAAGTGGGGATAGGCTCTAACGCCTCCTTCCTTCTCCTAATAGTGTCACTTTTGTAAATCCTTCAATCCTATCCCAAGTTGTTCTTAAGGGGGGATGTTAGAATATTTAGACACTTAGGAGTTAGTTAAGATCAACTTTGTGTAATATATCCATTAGGGATAGTGCGTTTCTTTAGTATGCATTTGTAAATACTTAATCCGATGGTCACGATATGTTCCCGACATAGAGTGATCCGATGGCTCAAATTCTCTTAGATCATACCTAACGTTGATCCGTAGCTTAACACCTGATTGGTCCATGATCTCTATTTAAAGAGCATGGGGGGTCATTGTTTAGTTGATCGATTATGAGAAGCTCATTTGTAACTTTCTTTCTTTGCATAATAAATTGTCCCATAGAAGCAATTTGGCCGGGGCCATGGAGTGTTTCCCTCAAGAGGCTTTAAACCACGTCAAAACATCGGTGTGTTGATCTGTGATCTTTTTGTGTGAAGTGGTTGCTCTTGGTGTTCGGTCCTTTGGTAGTACCCTGTGTATCTGAACACAATCCTGGATCTCCGATTTCGTCTGATGCCACAGCATGTCCTTTCTTTTTCTCTTCACACTAAGGTCCCAGAAATAGAATCATTTGTTGGCACAGTTCTGTTGACAGGGGTTCACTTTGGACTGCTGTCAACAAACACCAACCAAACACCCTTAGGCATCGACCCAGAAAGGTTTTACCCTTTCCAGCAACACTTTCAGAGCGAGTGAGGTATCAAATGAGATGTACGTTGACTCAAACCTAGTCGACAGGGTTCCCATCGCTGTCGACATCCGATCCACCGTGATCTACCTGAGCACTGGCCCGAACAAGATTTACCCCGTCCAGCAACACCTGCGAAGCAGATGAGGTCTCACCTGAGATGTTCAAGGGAGAGTCGCCAGAACCATGTTCCCGCCGAATGAAGGAGGATGCTTGCGGCAACAATCACTTAACTTATCGTGACATTCAAAGATATATCTATGCATTCAAATTTAACACCATTCATATTCATAGCATCATTTAACAGGATCTTTCATCGCAACAAGTATAACATTAAAGCATTAGTTGTAGCAAGAAAACATAGCATCATTCATGAATCAAAACATGCATTACCATTAAAGATACTCAGGGAATTTCACCAAATAGTTCTACCATGTCATATTACTTCCGCAAAAATGCTGATACAATATCTCCACAAAACCACAGATCTCACAAATGCATCACAAGATCAGATCTCACTTTCACATTCACTTCAGTTCTTGATCTGGCTCATTCTTCGATATCTAGCACATATGAGTCTATGACTATAAATAGGATTCTGCCTTTACATTGCTTTTCCACTTGCTAACAACTTCCTAACCGAAACTTTGAGCAAATGACCCAAATTCTAACTGACGTGGTCGAAATGACCCAAAAACCCGCATACTGTGGTACAATTGACCCAAAATTACATAACATATGGTCCGATGACCCAAAAACCTGCATTCTGCGGTACAATCGACTCAAAAATACATAAAACAATCTCCTTTGTGCCCAGGTTTCTGCCTTTCACGACATCTTCTGACGTGTCACAGCATCAGCGATGCTGCGATGGTACATTACCAAACCTCCTACCAACAGGCCCCCAACACAATCTTGTAGCTCTCCTGCGAGCCACGTCTATTTGTACATGGATTAGTCGGACTATCTATGGCTGGACTATGTTTCTGCAACTGTTTGTGTTGTCTGGATCTCATTGTTGGATACTGCTCTTGCTGATACAATGATCGTTGGTTCGTTGTCATGTACTTCTTACCCAAAACTGGTCATCCTCCGGCTTGCTTCCATGTACCTCTCAAACTCATCCTTGAGTCTCTGGGAACCTAGTGCATACTGAGAAGAGGTTGCCAAACATCGTCAAAGGGTGAAGTAGGCCAACTTCTCTGGCACATCTGTTTCGCGTTAGTGATCACGTATGATCGGGACCAGGGGGCTGCTACCCCCGTAATTTATGTGGTTGCAAGGACCACAAAGCTTCGAACTACCACCACCTGCCTAGACATCTTAGATGAGACTTCATTTCTGGAACATCTGAGTGTCCATGGCCCTTCTTGCTCCAGGCGCTCATGCACACTCGTCGTTCGGGCCCTCAGCGCACTTGGTGTGCTACCACATGAAATGAAATGGATCATTTCCATAGTATCCTTGGAATTCCTAACTCAGCTCGATGCCTGACCTTCTTGCAACATAACTATCTCTCGATTGGAAATACCTTTGTGCTCTACTATCCTCTGGTTCCTAGATTTATACATCGCCCATGGCTGAATGTATGCCTCAACAATCATCAGCAAAACCCGTTCGCATATGGCGACGATCATACCATTCGGTTGTTTCCCACGTGTATAGACCAGACTTCTGACATGCGTAGTGGAAGCCATACCTCCATAAGCTGCCATTCATGCCAAAGTGTGCAATCCATCACCCCTGGTACCACCGGCCATGATACCACGGTGTGTTTGATGTACCAAATGTGCCTTACACCGACGCTATGTTGGGCCAACTATCAATCATATCTGCCACAATAAACTAAATCCCATTTTCTCATAATTCAGAATGATTGCTGATTGGACCCGGTCACAACCCTTCCACTGTCGGGGACCGCTCCTAACTTGCGGCACAAACCTTCTTGCCTGCGCATTCTGTTCCTGTCGGTACACCAAACTGCCACCAATAACACTGCATTTTTTTTCTTTTCTTTCTCGATGCGACTCAAGCATCACGTTGTTCCAAGCCTGACCGATAGGGCTTCAACCTGCTACCATTAATCAACTTTGGGAGCGTCAATCCGTCTAACTGTTGCAACTGAACCGCGCCTCCTGAAGTAATGCTACTGATGCGATATGGACCAAGCCAATGCATCTGCAATTTTCCTGGATGTTTTATAAATTTCCTGTCATATAACAACACCAAGTCACCCTGTTGAAACTGTTTGGTTTTTATGTGGCAATCATACCAAGCCTTCTGGCGATCCTTCTCCACACCCTGTTGGAAACCTGCAATAAAGCAATCTTCCTCCAGCTGTACTAACTGCACCAGACGTTCTTCTACTGTTGTTGCAACATCCATACCTGTCGCTGCCGCTATGCACAGACTCAGAATGATGTACTCCATTGGCATAATCGCTTCTTGGCCGTACACCAGCTTGAATTGTGTCTGTCCCGTCAACCTTTTATATGTGGTGCGATACGCCCATAAGACTACTGGGATTTTCAGATCCTAGTCATCATGGTTCACATTGCACACCTTTGTCAACACATGTTCCAATATCTTGTCGAAAGCTTCCACTATGCCATTTTCTTGCAGATGATATGGCATACTCTTCTTATGCTGTATCTGTAGTTTCTCTGTCAATGCGCTGAGGGTGCGATTGAGAAAGTTGTTGCTTTGATCACTTATCAATATATTGGGGCAACCGAAGCGAGTGACAATGTTGTCAAACAAAAACCATGTAGCTGTGGCCACAGAACAATCAACGACTAGTGCAGTGTCCTCCCGTCTTGTCAAATAATATGTCGCCATGATGATATATCTTGCACCAATGCGCTTCCCTGGTGGATTGATTGGTCCCACAAAATCCACTGCCCATTTCTCAAATGGCTGTAGTGTTAGCTGAGGCATCAGATCCCTCCTAGATGGCTTTCCGATTCTCTGACAAACATCACAGGACTGCGCATAGTCTGTCGCATCATTATGCAACGTGGGCCACCAGATCCCCGCTCAAAGCACTTTCCTGGAAATCGCCTGACCACCGTAATGCCCTCCAGCTACTCCTCCATGTGCTTCTTCCAAGATCTACGCTTGCTCATGTGGAAAGACACACCTTCGCAATATCTCATATGCGCCCATCTTGTATAACTCTCTTGCGATTAGCTGGAAGTCTGCAGCCTTGACTACCAACTGCTTCTTTTGAGTAGTGGTAAACTCTTCTGGTGCGGTACCGGTCACCAGAAACTGAATGATGTCTTGAAAGTAGCCATCAGCGACTTCAACCTTAAAGAGTTGAGCATCAGGAAACGCGTCTTCAATGTTAGTTGGATCTTCTTCTGTTTCAATCCGCAATAGATGATTAGGGCTAGCATTCAACCGCCCTGGCTTCACAATTACTTCAAAATCAAACTCCTAAAAAAGAAGTAGCCATCGACATATATTCCCTCCCAACACAGGCTTATTGACCAGATATTTCAACTCGGAGTGGTATGTGAACATCTTAAAATGTCCTCCCAATAAGTAGTGTTGAAACTTATGTAGTGCGTAGACCATCGCTAGGACTTCCCTCTCAGTAGTAGTGTAGTTCCTTTCTACAGATGACAGCTTCTGACTTGCGAAAGCAATAGCGTGATCGAGATCCCCTTCTCCTGGTTGTGCTAGCACCACACCTAGTGCAATCGATGATGCATCAACATGGACATGGAATTCCTTACTCCAGTCCAGAAATACTAAGATCAGTGTCGAAGCCATCTTAGCCTTCAGCTGCTCAAAACTATCCTGACATTCAGGGATCCATTGAAATACTGCATCTTTCTTCAATAGCTTCTCCATAGGGGCACTGATCGCTGCATAACCCCCGATGAACTTGTGATAATACTTGGTATGCCACAACGTCGCCCTCAATTGCTTAACAGTAGTCAGTGGAGTTAAGCTCAAAATGAGCGCAATATTTCCTGGGTCGAGTAACCATCCTTGTTTGCACACAATGTGACTAGCAGTAGCCCAAATGGTGCACAAAAGATGCACTTCTTCAAATTGAGCGATATCTAATGCTATCGGCATCGCTCCAGCATCAACCACAGATTGGCCAGATGATCGCGGATCAAACCATAGACTGTCCAATAATCCATGTATACCTACAAAAAATTCTGAATAAAGTCCTTGAATGCAGCAACGACAACCCATGAGAATATTGTAGGCGCATTCTTCAACCCAAATGGCATCACGGTGTACTTAAAACAGCCCCACTCGGTCACAAAATTTGTCTTGTGGTAGTCTTCTTTGGCAATGCGGATTTGATGGTAGCCTGAGAACCCATCCATGAAAGAATTCATCTCCTGGCCGCCCACACCTTCGAGTAATTCATCAGTAAACGAGGTCGAAAAAGGATCATGCAAGCAAGCATCATTCAGCTTTCATAAATTGACACAAATGCACACTTCACCAGTCTTCTTGTCTTGTACCACCATAGGACTAATCCATTATGACTCTTCAATTGGTTCAATGATACCCACATCCAACATGCAATCAGTTTCTACCTTGACCCTCTCCTTATGTTGCGGATTTAGCCGATAGGGTCGCTGCCTGATCGGTTTAGCATCTGGTTTCAAGGGGATCTTCATCTCCCCTAGATTGCCCAAAATACCTTTCATTTCAGAAAACTTCGTAGGAAAAAGGTCCTGGAATTTATGCAACAAGTCAGTCACCTTTCCCATCATCTCATCATCCCAATAATCTCCAACATTCACAAACTTGGGAATGGCCTTCGTCCCAATATTGATCTTACGGAGCTTCAAGGGCTAGTTGATTGGATCACTTGGCACATCAGGTGGTACCACATCGTGACTTCCTTCAAATTCTAGAATATTGACATTCCACGGATCATCACCATCTTCAGGCCCATTAGTGATATTATAACATTCCATCATGGATTGCATCTGGCAGTGCACATGTGGATCTGCAGGATATGCCACTAGAACAACCTTTAGAATCACATCGTAGATGAGCTACAAAGCTTTGTTGACGTCAGGGTTGGCATCTGCAAAGCTGAACGTATTAGTAAAGCAAATTGTCAACTCCAACCAGGTAGTGATTTCTCCCCGTAATTCAGCTTCAGTATACCATGACCGTGACATTTCGTCCAAAGTATGGATAAATGCATGGACCCACTCATCTCTTGGTTGCGATGCCCATAATGTCTGACACTCCATCAAATGGCCTCCAGGGTCATGTCAACCATCATATTTTCTTGTGTGGTAGACCTCGGCATCCCTGAAGTGAACAATCATCAATCTCCTACATTTCGACCATCCGTCAATTGATTTCTTGTGTGTTTCCCACCAGCATGTTGGAGCAGCCTTCAATGCTTCGTCCAATGCCAGCAGTCACTGTGGTGCTGAAACTCTTTCTTCGAACTCCTCCAAAAAGTCATACAACCCAGGAAGCCCTTCATATACTAGTAGAGTGACCATCTCAGTCGCGACACGGCATAGCGACTACGTGATTAACCCACTCTTGCAGAGCAACATCTCATGCAAGTAGTTCTTCCATTGTTCTAACGCGTCATCAGAGTCGGAAGACGCAAAGCTGTCACTACGCCATCCCAGCTCACCGTTGGCAGTTGGATGAATATAGTCTTCAGAAATGTTGAATGCATGGTCCCATCCACTAAGATATTCATCCTTAACTGGTTCAATGTATCCGATTCCTTCAGCCAGATCCAACGGGGCTATAACTCTGAGATTGCGATTTTCAAAAGTCATCATCCGCCGCTTGAAGTTGATTACCACTCCATTGTCGTTAGCCCATCCTATCCCCAATAATGCGAGATACGAGCTTCCTCCTTCAACTGCTTCGATGACATCGAAGCCAGCATAGGTCTGCATGCCCTCAATGTCCACCACCAGACGTGGAACTCTCCCAATCAGTGTCACTTTAGCATGATTAGCTAACCGGAGCTGTACAGGAGACCATCTCAATGGGGGGCTCCCCATTTTCTGCCATGCCTGCTTGGTTAAGATGTTGATATCCGAACCAAGATCTAGAATAACCTAATTACCTTCATAATCCTCGATTTGGATATTCATTCGCATCTCCTTACCAGTCTTCCGCCACTATAAGGAGTTTACCGTGGACTCCTGCCATCCCCTAGCTAGATGCTATAGCAATACCTTGATCTCAGCAAGGGCTGCGGTATCTCTTGCCAATAATAAACAACTCTCAAAAAAATTCTACAAGGTGCCAGACTACGCTGATGGACTTGCCTCTGAAGTATCATAAAAAATGGGGGGCATGTCGCAAATGATATTTTTACCATGATCCTGGTCCATCGCATGATGCGCCTGAAAGAACGTATCACGCTTGGATTCAATGTCAAATGATACCTTTTTCTGCACAGCCTTTTGAATGTCCCCTCCTGTTGCGGCACATCCCCGCGTGATGACTGCGACAGCCACATCTTGTGGTCTTGGCTCCGTCGAAATTGTTGCAACACTCGCACACTGATTCTGGTTTAACGGTGGGTTCCCCGTTGATTTACATTAGCATTCTGATTTGGGCGTTGGTTCTGATTTTGTGCTGGTTCCTGCACCTGATTCTGTACTGGTTGTTGTACCTGATTTTGATTATGCAATTGTGGAATGTTTCCTTCCTGCCATTGCGCAATCAACTATGGGAAGTTCTCCACTGTATGGTCCATAACAAAGCAAAATGTACACTGCATCTGCAATACTGGGAAATCTCCCTGGTAGTGTCCCATACTGCACAGTGATAGCACTGAACAGGTCCGTGACCTCCTCGTCCTCCCCCGCGACCAAATCCTCCACCGTGTCCACCCCGAAATTCGCCTTGCTGTTGGTACTATGGTTGGTTATACTATTGCTGCATAGGAGCTGGTTTCATGCCCTACCCTTACGACGCATACTACGGTTGTTGAACGTATTGTGGTTGCTGTGGAGCCATTTGCATCGGAGCATATTGTGACATGAACTATTGTGGTTTCTGTTGTGGTACAAACTATACCTATGATTGAGGTAGTGGCTGGGCTACCTGCTGCTGCGGTTGCGGTTGTTGTATGGCACGTTGATCGTCCTTCACATAGAATTCATCATACATTCTCTCATGAAGCAACCCATATGCTCGGTAATCTTTGTCATCGTGTCCCACAGATTTACAGAAAGTGCAATATAGATTCATCAGTTTGGTGACCATCTTCTACATGTATGGACATTCCTCATGGCGGTGCCCAAATACTTGACAAACGTGTCACCATGGCATGCCACCACCATTCAATGGGTTGGGTGCCCCCGAGACCAAATTGTTGCGAAAGTTAGGGAAATTGTCCTTAGTATGTCCTTCCCCTCGACATCACGTACACCATACTTCTTAGTGCTACTCCTTGCCCTTCTTCCGATCTTGCAGCTGTATGGTCAATTTAACTAGTTGCGTCTATATCTGCGACAGCCCGGCTGCATTTTCACCAATCGGCGACGCCTCCAACCGCATTGCAATCTCTAGAGTTTCATTAGGCATCGTAATGTTATGTTGCATCAGCGGTAGTCGAATGTGCGGAAGCAGTGCCACGATGAACCATTCTTTATTTTGGACAATGCTCATATCAAAACGAACCATCACCATCAGCATCTTAAACCGCTAGTCAAAACCCCACACTGTCTCATTGGGATACTAATTAATTTCTTTCAATTCTATAATATATTGTGCTTCAGACTTGGGTTTTCTGAATTTCGCAATCAAACCATCCCTGATGTCATCTAGTGTCTTTTCCGAAGCTCCTGTAGGGACTAGAACAAACTTCACAAACCAATCCAATGTGCAACCTCGTTGAGTTGTCGCTAGCTGTCCTTTCTTAGCATTATCATAAGTGATCTGTTTTACGGTCCATGACGCTTCACATAAAAACTAGTACTGTTCAAGGTTATCTGTCCCATTTCCATGGAACAACGACAACTTAGCATACTCACCCACCATCCTGGGCTTCCTTCCTGCAGGTGCTGAACTACTAGAAATCAAGTTTTGTTGACCCGGTGGAGTCAAAGTTGTGTTTCTCACTGGTTGACAGATAGTAAGTGGAGGTGTGGGTACGCTACCGTTGGGGTTTGGTCCTACCTCTATCCTGGGCGTAGCCTGGTTTTCCTTGTCCGAACTGTGAGGTCGCTTCATCCCATGTGGTATTCCTTTGCAAACTTGCGTTTCGATCTCAGCAGGACCTTCTCCTATACTCTACCTCTTTTCCTATCGAAACCTCTCTCCTCCCCTTGTAATACCACTCTCTTCCTCGGCTTCACTCACAGTCTAGTCATGAACTGCACCCATCTACCCCTTATCATTCCATGTACCGCCCCCCTGCTATCGCGATACCCACGGCTTCCGCCAACCAGGCTGCTTACTGATCTAAATGCATCTTCAATATACCCTTCTCTAAAATAAGCATCTTAATGGACAGTTGGAGCGACAACAGAAACCTTCCCTAGGGTTCTCAGAAGAAATATCTTTCAGCTTCACTATAAGACTTTTGCGTATCAACCGCGAATTTAGTGATATACCCTTCCAAGATGCTATCAAGCCACACTACGACAGCCCGCAATGCTTTGTTGTCGACTTCCTATAGTTCTTGGATCAACTCTGGGGTCTAGGTCGTCGTCTCCCCACCTTGGTGGTTCCTCTTTTGAAAGGTCAACTTTTCCAACCAGTCGAACAAAAGGACCGGGAATTCATAGAAAAACCATTCGTGCAGACCATCATGAATATATCTGTCCATCCACTGATCGACTGTCAATTGAGTGTTTCGACTTTCTTCTTCAACAAATTCCTGCAACTTCTGATCAAACCAGCTTTGTATCTCCGGTTGTGTCGGATACCACAACATAACCTCCTTTCACTTCACACATGGTCCCAGCAACGAAACCATTTGTTGACTCAAACCTAGTCAACAAGGGTTCCCATCGCTGTTGACATCCGATCCACTGTGATCTCCCTGAGCACCATCCTGGACAGGTTTTACCCCATCCAGCAACACCTACAGAGTAGATGAGGTCTCACCCGAGATGTTCAAGGGAGAGTCGGTGAAACCATGTTTCCGTCGAATGAAGGACAATGTTTGCACAAACAATCACTTAACTTATCGCAACATTCAAAGATAGATCTATGCATTCAAATTTAACATCATTCATATTCATAGCATCATTCAACAAGATATTTCATCACAACAAGTATAACATTAAAGCATTAGCTTTAGCAAGAAAACATAGCATCATTCATGAATCGCAACATGCATTACCATAAAAGATACTCACAAAATTTCACCAAATAGTTCTACCATGTCATATTATTTCCACAAAACCCTGATATAACAATATCTCCGCAAAACTATAGATCTCACAGATGCATCACAAGATCAGATATCACTTTCACATTCACTTCAGTTCTTGATCTGGCGCATTCTTTGATATCTAGCACATATGACTCTATGACTATAAATAGGCTTCTGCCTTTACATTGCTTGTCCACTTACTAACAACTTCCTAACCAACACTTTGAGAAAATGACCCAAATTGTAACTGACGCGGTCCAAATGACCCAAAAACCCACATACTATGGTACAATTGACCCAAAATTACATAACATATGGTCCGAGAACCCAAAAACCCGCATTCTGCGGTACAATTGACTCAAAAATACATAAAATAATCTCCTTTGCGCTTAGGTTTCCACCTTCTACAACATCTTCTGGTGTGTCGCAGCATCAGCGATGCTGCCTTACCAAATTGCCTGCCAACAGGCTCCAATTTGTTGACTCAAAACTAGTCGACAAAAGTTCCCATCGCTGTCGACATCCGATCCACGATGATATCCCTGAGCACTAGCCAGGACAGGTTTTACCCCGTCTAGCAACACCTGTGGAGCAAATGAGGTTTCACCCAAGATGTTCAAATGAGAGATGACGGAACCATGTTTCCGCTGAGTGAAGGAGGATGTTTGTGGAAACAATCACTTAACTTATCGTGGCATTCAAAGATAGATCTATGCATTCAAATTTAACATCATTCATATTCATAGCATCATTCAACAGGATCTTTCATGGCAACAAGTATAACATTAAAGCATTAGCTTTAGCAAGAAAACATAGCATCATTGATGAGTCGCAACATGCATTACCATAAAAGATACTCAGGGAATTTCACCAAATAGTTCTACCATGTCATATTACTTCAACAAAAACCCTATTACAATATCTCCGCAAAACCACAGATCTCACAGACGCATCACAAGATCAGATCTCACTTTCACATTCACTTCGGTTCTTGATCTAGCTCATTCTTCGATATCTAGCACATATGACTCTATGACTATAAATAGGCTTCCGCCTTTACATTGCTTGTCCACTTACTAACAGCTTCCTAACCGACACTTTGAGCAAATGACCCAAATTCTAACTGACGCGGTCCAAATGACGCAAAAACCTACATATTGCGGTACAATTGTCCCAAAATTACATAACATATGGTCCGATGACCCAAAAACCCGAATTTTGCGTTACAATCGACTCAAAAATACATAAAATAATCTCCTTTGTGCCCAGGTTTCCACCTTACATGACATCTTCTGATGTGTTGCAGCATCAGCGATGTTGCGATGCTACCTTACCAAACCACCTGCCAACAATGTCCAAGGGATGCTGCAGGAACCACGTTTCAACAGTAGGGAGAGGACACGCATCTATTCTCACTCTATTGCTACAGAAACTAGAGATTTATCTTTGCATCATGCTCAACAGTTCAACATACATTTGTTATTAGTATTATCAATGTATAACCAACATTCACACTAACATTGTACACTTGACATTCGCATCAACATAAATTATAGAGCAACAGAACTTAAGCATAACACATTATTTAGATCACATTCATCATTCAACATAAACTGAAACACAAGAAAGAGACATAAGTGAACATCTTCATGCATTAACTCATCCCAAAACTTGCAGTACAACCTTCATAGGGACAGTTCCAAGCGACTTATCGTGAATCCATATATACAAAACAGAACTTGCTAAAAACAGGAAAATACATAGATGCGAGATATCACAGTCCTTAATCAATCAACTACAATTAGATTCTCCAAAATCAGATACCCTTAGGCTTACAATCATGGTTCTATTTATAGACAACTAAGTTATTACAAAACGGTCCAAATGACCCATTCTTCCTAACTAAACCATAACTTGCACCTTCGTCGGCTTCCTTATTCTCTGCGAATGGTCCTTTCTTCTGCAAATGCCTTCTTTGTTGCTATCGGATTCCGTACTTTATGCACTCTAACCCCGTGCCAACAACATGAAAGGCTCAAAACTAGCTCCCGATTTAAACAACAATGTATGTCAGCATAAAATAGATCCTTATATTAGTAATAATATATATGTCTGTCAAAAGCATTGATCCATTCTTACGACCCTACTCCAAAAATCCTACTCTCTGTGTTTTCTTTTACAATTTATAAGCATAAGTGTTTGAAACATTCAGACCTCAAAGATCCATTATTCGAGGATCCAAAATACTAAAAATAACTATAGGCTACAAGCTAGGAACTATAAAATAAAAAACAACAACTATTCCAAGATCTTGATCGAGGCTTTTGACAAAAAAAAAAAAATTCCATTTGTAGTATGAACAACTTGTTAATGGACAATCCACTCGAGCGGACGCAAGCTGAATCTCCCTAGTTCAAGTGAATCTAGAACAAATAATATAGAATACAAAACTCATTTCTAGATCTAGTTACAGACCAAGTACTTAGATATCATACCTTTCAGATCGCAGATCCTTCTCCTTGTTGTTGCTCCAAGTCTCGCGGTCGTCGAATCTCTAGCTGCAAGACCTATCAAGACAATATGGAAACAATACAAGCAGTACAAGATATATAAACAATAACTGATCTAAACTAACAGTTGAGGAAGAAATTTCTAAACATCATCAATGAGACAATAGTTTATGGAAAGAGATTATATTAACTGTATAAAAAGTGGGAATAAATAGAAAGGATGAAGCTACAACCAAAGCCTCAATGTCGCATCCTCCATCCAACATGTCCAAGCCAAGTCTCCAATATGGTACAAGCTTCCCAATCACCAATATGGATTCTATCAACATAAGGATACCATAGACATTCCCCCCTCTAATGGAGAGAGTGGGTGTTTATATAGGGCTAAAGAGATAGGGTAGGTTGAGGATTAGGGGGAGATGGTTAAGGGATCTTCTCATAAGGTTAGGAACCAGAATGCCACCTCACCTAGAGCCTAGGGATAGGCCTCCACCTCAAAATACTTCTAGAAAGACCTCAAGACTCCCCAAAATAGCCTTTAACCAACCTCGTCGCACCCTGGTAGAATACACAGAGTGACATAGGGGTGTCATTGCACTCTGTAGGAAGACAAAGTGCGACAGTGTCTCACCCTAGCTGACCAAAAACTGCGACGTCTCACCCTAGATGAAGGAGAAGTGTGACAACCTACTCAAAGAGGTCAACTAGGAAGGGAAATCCTTCAGTTGGATGTGTTTTAGCCCAGAATGAGGTTAGGGGTCAGAGCAAAGAGTTTACACAATGGTCAAGATAACGACATTTATCACAACGGTCATGATGACGACACTTGGTCATAATGATGATACTTGCAACAGTCACAGTGACGACACTTGCAACACTTGTGACACTTGTGACACTTGCACAAGGGTTATGAAATTTTGGTGTAACAGAATGCCCCCCAAAGCATGAAGCTGACGGAATGAGACAGGTGAAATGCTTTGTACTAAGAAAAATGGCAAGGACTTGCTGGTTGGAAGGAGTTGCTGCAGAAATGACCTAAGATCCACAAGTCTCATATAACACAAAACATGGCTATCGACCAATACATTGCAAATCCATGATAGTAAAGACAGACTGAACACAATCATGGCTACTAGATACAATCGTAGATCCATGACGAAATGATAACACGGCCATGAACAATACAAAAGTGGATATGTGTAACTCTGAACTAAAAACACATCCACGACCAATACAAAGTGGATCTGTGTGTCTCAAACAATCTCCATTGCAACCTGGGTAGAAAATAACTTCCCAAGGGTCTTCAAGCTGAACCCGCAATGATACAAATCTATCCATGTGATTACAATGTTTTGGAGTTGAACATGGTAGAAACCACTTGATTACCATTCATTAATGTATACCGTTAACAAATGCGAGGGGAATCACCATTAATGTCAATGATCCCCAAGGTATCACAGTACATACCATCAAGCGTGAATTAATGAGTTGAAGTCGAACACCTAATGGAATATTTTAATCAAGATTCAATGAGGTGAACTCATGTTGAAAGCGAGGTAACCTGCCATTGAGGCATGTAGGGCCAAGGTACTTGGTTGGTTTCTAGATTCAATCCTCGGATGATGATTTGATGTCGACAAGGATGAATTCGTCGAAGGAGGGCCATAATGAATCCCCCATCAATTGACATGAAACACGACAAAATATGTGTAGAGTAGATCGGATGGTACAGTAATGTGCAAGACTAGCTCAAGGTAGACCAACATGGTTGAAGGTATACTGACTGTAGATGATGAGTAATGAACATCTCTTGAACATGGGCATGGAATGACTTGGCAGTATTGACATGACGAGAATGATACCAACCCCTAATGCAACTGATGATGGAAGCATTCTTTGGCTGATCCAAAGGAGTGACGCGACTCATGGAATTGACAAGACTCAAGGACAAACAGATTATCCAAGTACTTAATGCAAATGCAAATGAGTGCCATGTTCAAGAGTGACTATGTACTACCGTAATTATGATGTAACACAAAATATTTCCTTTTTCTGCATCATGATTGATGAGTGCCTCATGTGTTTTTTGACGAGCTTGATGAGGGTAACCAGATGCTCGGTATAGCTCATCTCATAGATGAGTCCAATCCCAAATATTTTTTGAACCTGGGATAGGAGGGGTTCATCCCATGACGGGCCCTTCAATGTGAGAATTTTAACGAGTCCATAGAAGGTAAACTTGGTCGTCATTTCATGTTTAGAGAGTCTGAAAAGAACTAAAGGAGACTCCAATGGTCTTTTTTCGTAAAGTTAGCCTCATCGCCCGAAAAAGGGTAAAACAACGCGGGAGAGGCCTCTTCCAGCCATGGTTGGTTGGAGTATTCCTTTTTCGTAAATAGTGCTTCCTGGTCTGAAAAAGGGGTAAACTATCACCGAAAAGATGATCATTCAAATGCTTTTACAAGTGTGAAAGCATCAAGTTCGCTTGGCAATCTTTTCCTATTTAGGGAGTCTGAAAAGAGATTAAAAAGGACTCCATGAACAACTTTGTCATGGTTGATGACCTAGTACGACAAAGGAAAAAGTAAACTCGGCACAGTTCTTTTTCCATAAATAGTCTAGTGAGGCCGGATAAAATGATAAACCTATACTCGTTAGACACACCTTTTTACTCAAATTTTTAACAAGGATGATAATAGTATCAAAATCACTCATAATATTTTTCATGTTTGAACCATACCACGAAAAGGTAAAAGCTAAGCTCGAACAACTTTTCATGTTTTAACCAGAGCATGAAAAAAGTGAAAAGTAAGCTCAAATACTATCTTACTGTTTTTAACGAGCTTGAAGATATGTTGGAAGAATGCTCGAGATAATTTTCATGGTTTAATGAGCTCGAAACCTAAAAAAGGAAAGTATGCTCGAAAATGTTCCCAGTGGTGGACTTTTTCCCAACATGGCATCCATAGGTTGGTGTGTGCCCTGAGCATGATTGCTAGAAGTAAGTGAGTTAGCTCCAACGTGGTGTGGAGAGGTGATCGATTTGACTTCAACGTAACTTCTAGAGGTTGAAGACATGCCCCCAAGATTCATTTCATTTGCCTAAGGCATAGGCGGGTGAAAAGAAGGTTTAGATACTAAGTCTACGAGGAGACTCGACTCAAAGGGAAAGGCTATGTTTCATTTTTTAACGAGCTTGACACAGGAATAGAACTCTACTCAAAAGACTTGTTTCATTTTTTAAAGAGCTTGACACAGAAAGGGAACTATGCTCATAGGTTAAGGCCCATTGACGGGTTCCTTCCCAACATGATGCCCAGAGGTTGGAAAATGACCCCAGCATGATTGCTAGCAGCTTAACATGGTAGTGTTCCCTCAACATGATTGTTGATGGTACAACATGTGGCCCTATTTCATTTTTACACAAGCTTGAAATAGACAATAACTATGCTTGAGGGGGGCCATCTTATTTTTTAATGAGATTGATATGGAATAAAACTGTGCTTGAGTGGATGGTTTCATTTTTATGCAATATTGAAACCAAAGGTAAACTATGCCTAGAGGGGTCTATGTCATTTTTTAAAGAGCTTGAAATAGAATAAAACTATGCTCTAGTGGATTGGTTTCATTTTTATGCAAGATTGAAACCAAGGGTAAACTATGCTAGGGTGGTTGGTTTCATTTTTTAACGAGCTTGAAACATAACATAAACCGTGCTCGTACCCCCCATCCTCAAGGGAAAGAAACAACTAAAACATGCGGAACATTTAAGGAAGTATGAGGACTAGGAGTCATATGATGAGTGGGTGTCACAAAGGAAAGCTAATCAATGGTCACAATATTCCCATGATGAGGAAAATACATCACTCGAAAGAGAGTGGACACTACAGATTTCATAGCATAGACATAATCACATCCAAAGAGCATATTGAAATCTAAAGGACCTTGGACAACCATGACATCAACATAAACATTTTTTCCTCTCAACATGATAGGTAACTGTGGGAGAATCCCTAAAGGTCTGGTAGGCCTTCTATTAAAAGCCAAAATCTGGTCAGTTACTGGCACAAGATGAGGGGAACCTATAGCTTGCCAAGCAGTTGAGGATAAAATACTAACAGAAGCTCCCTCATCAATTATCGTATGAAAAATTTCTTTATCTGAAACTCCTACAGATATTTGAAAAGGAAGACGAGATTCTGTTAGACTATTCCAATCAAATGAAATAACCTCAGTACTTGGAGGGGTTCCTGTGGAAATAGACATGGTTTCCCCTCGCCCAGAACAATCTGAACTGACCAGAAAAACATCAGCAGTTTCTATTTCACCCTCAACTAAAGGAGTGGGGTCAACCAAGAATGGGACTTGATTAACCGCTTGGGTATCATCCCTCAAGGGAGAAATGGGGTCGATTGATGATGTTGTTGAATCGACCGCTTCGTTTTCACTCTCTGATGAAAGATTGGGGTCAACCAAGGGTGGGGTCGGATTAACCGCCCTATCAACCAATGAAGGATTAGGGGACAACCTACAAAACTTAGTTGGAAGGTTTTTATGGGATGTGTCTATGTTTTCCAATAATTGTGAAGCGTCATCCATATGAGGACAAAGGTAAGTACGGTGCATGCCCTTGCATAACCAACAAGGGTCTGCAGCTCTACCCTTCCGAACCTTAATTACAACGTCACTAGTTGAAGGGGTATCATCAGTATGATGTCCGAAGATTGATGACAAGGGTTGTTCAGAATGCGATCACATTTCTAAGACCTTGGAGATACCAGTGCAACTCTTAAGAAAATGGGACCCTTTACAAAGTTTTCAAGGGAATTTTGGTTTACGCGAATTCAGAACAGGTGTATTGGTGCCCCCAGCATGATGATCAGTGGTTGGGGTTGTGACCTTCTACTTAGTGTTCTTCTTCTTAGTCTTCCCTTTCTTCTTCTTCTCAACCGCCTTCTTACTAACATCAGAATTTTTAGTAGGAGAAGAGGAAGAGACGGAAGCCGATTCAACTTTTGACGAAGAAGGAGAAGGGTCACCATGAGATTGATGCTCATGTGATGAAGGACCTAGGTTCGACACAATTGGTGCACTTGGTGTAACTGGATTGGAGAATAACCGTACTGGTAATCCTATCGTCAATCCAGGAAGACTCAACGTAGCCATAAAGGGAGGTCCAACAGTTCCACAAGGGGGAATAACAAATGGTGCACCCTAGAAAGGGTTGCCTTGGTTGGTAGTCCCGGAAGAATCTTCCATATATGAACTCCCTAAGAGACTCTAAAGTACCACAAAAGTCAAACACTACTCAATTCTAAAAGCAACAAGCAAACTGTGTGAATAGGAGTGGATTCAAAGTCTGGAACCTCACGGGATTATCAAGGCATTGCAAACCGCTATATACTACAGGGTCCAACAATATGACGTGACAAGGAGGATTGGGACCATACCCTTGCTTGCATACCCGATTACTTGGACAGTACATGTGTGCTAATCTCCTCAAGTGCTGTTCTCGGTGTATTGCTTTGCCAAGACGACCAAATGGTTAACTTAGTTGGTTTTAGGAATCCTAGTGGTGTCTTCCGATATACGCAAGGTACGTGGGAGCTCAAATCCGTAGTGGTACTATCTAATGCACAATCGTTCAGTAAGAGACCTTCTGATATACTATAGAGTACGTGATACACCCTTCGATATAAACCAAGTACGGATTATGGTACTTGGTGGGTACATGAAGGATCTTGACATACCGATAAGTACGTGGAAGACTACAATACCCTCGGGATACAATGCTGGCAAATAATGACAGCTGCCACGTTTAATGACACCGGAACACGTCTGTAACTTACACATAGTTACTAAATTACTTTAACCTAAGCTAGCTTTAATTTTATCTTGTATGGTTAGGTGGATGCATGAGGTGAGTACATAAATGTAAACATAATGCAATCCTCAACTACATGATAATGCACATTTTTCTTTCCCTTTCAATGAAAACTACTTAAGGTAAGGTGAGATTTTTCTTTGCTTTCAAACCAAAAGTACTTAAGTAGTAGCAAAAAGAAGGATTCCTTCCTAAAGTGCAATAACTCTACCTTTCTGCAATAATCAACTAAAAAGCGCAAAGAAAATGAAACATGCAACTAATCTTACCAATGTATAAGACAAAATAATGAAGCACTTTCAATTTTCAAATGCATGTATCAAAAATGGAATTTGATAACTAAATGATTTTCATATCTATATATAGAAAATGAGAGAATATCTACAGCACTCTTTAATCATTCAGAAATTCCTAAAGAAAAACGACAAGCACCCAACACAACTCAAAGGCACTCAAGAACGGCTCAAAATATACCAAATGCAATCAAAACTCAATGATCGAGTAGAGGAAGGGTTTGGAGATCAAATCTAATGATCTGAATAGATCTAAAAAGATATGGTAATGCGACCAGGGATTAGAAGATCAACCCAATAGGCGAAGGGGATTGAAATTACTCCTTACAAGCAAGTAAAACACTTAACTGATCAAGCACCCAAAATCAACCAAAAGACATCCAAACTCAAGCAATGCTAGATATAGGGGGTGTGTGACCACAATACACAGCCTATAGGCCTCAAGCAATCAGACCCAAAGCTCAAAAGTGAAAAACCCTGCTAATCTTTATGTTTTAAGATATCGTCGCACCCTATGCACAGGCAAGGTGCGATAGAGGGGATTCATCGATGGTTGTACACAGGAAAAATGTGACGTTGTCGTAGTTTGGCTTCAGGCAAAGTGAGACGGTCAGACAGTGGCGCAGGGAAGACTCAAACCAGGTGCGACAGTCAAATTTTGAGCAGTAAAGGTGTGAGATCCCTCAAGGTAAAAGGGTAGGAGACTTAATGATGACCCAAAGGAGAATGAAGGACACATATGAAACTCTTTAATGAAAGAGATCTGATGGGAGGAAGGCTTAAAAAGGATAGAAATGGCTCAGACAAAAGAGATGAAATCAAATATATATGAAATCAATTCTATTGTTCTATTCCCCAGTATGGTCGCTAGATTTGTTAATGGACAATCCACTCGAGCGGACGCGAGCCAGATCTCCCTAGTTCAAGTGAATCTAGAACAAATAGTATAGAATACAAAACTCATTTCCTAGATCTAGTTACAGATCGAGTACTTAGATATCATCCCTTTCAGATCGTAGATCCTTCTCCTTGTTGTTTCTCCAAGTCTCGCAGTCATCAGATCTCCGGCTGCAAGACCTATCAAGACAATATGGAAATAATACAAGCAGTACAAGATATCTAAAAAATAACTGATCTAAACTAACAGTTGAGGAAGAAAGTTCTAAACATCATCAACGAGACAACATTTATGGAAAGAGATTATATTAACTGTATAAAAAGTGGGAATACATAGAAAGGATGAAGCTACAACCAAAGCCTCAACGTTGCATCCTCCATCCAACATGTCCAAGCTAAGCCTCCAAGATGGTACAAGCTTCCCAATCACCAATATGGATTCTATCAGCATAAGGATACCATATAACTTCCCCCCCCTCATGGAGAGAGTGGGTGTTTATATAGGGTTAAAGAGATAGGGTAGGTTGAGGATTAAGGGGAGATGGTTAAGGGATCTTCTCATAAGGTTAGCAACTGGAATGCCACCTCACCTAGAGCCTAGGGATAGGCCTCCACCTCAAAAAAATTCTAGAAAGACCTCAAGACTCCCCAAAATAGCCTTTAACCAACCTCGTCGCACCCTGGTAGAAGACACAGAGTGACAGAGGTGTGTCGTTGCACTCTGTAGGAAGACAAAGTGCGACAGTGTCTCACCCTAGCTGACCAGAAACTGCGACGTCACACCCTAGATGAAGGAGAAGTGCGACATCCTACTCAAAGAGGTCAACTAGGAAGGGAAATCTCTCAGTTGGATGTGTTTTAGCCCAGAATGAGGTTAGGGGTCAGAGCAAAGAGTTTACACAATGGTCAAGATGACGACATTTATCACAACAATCATGATGACGACACTTGGTCATAATGATGATACTTGCAACGGTCACAGTGACGACACTAAGTCAATATAATGACACTTGCAACACTTGTGAAAATTGCACAAGGGTGATGACATTTTGGTGTAACACAACAATCAAGAAGAAGATAAGTGATCTCACACGTGTCAAGCTTCCTTTGCCAGCACAACAAGTCCATCCAAAGCTTGCACCTTCCTTTGAAGATGGGCACATTCCCTTTGCAAGTTACAGAGCTTTTGTTCAAGCTCTTCATTTTCCTTTATAAGTTTAATATTTTCTTGTTGTGATATCTTTCTTCTCTTAACAGCTTCATCAACTACCTTAACCAGATCTGCATAATTTGAGGTTATCTCCTCGAGGTCTTGACTCAACATCTGATTGGCCTGAATTAATATGTCATTAATTTGATTGACATTCTCATCTGAATTTTAAACTAATTTAATTCCTCTTTATGCTTTGCTATTTTAATTTCTTCTTCTAAAAGACCGAGGTCTTCATTAACGTTTTTTGGAGTACTATTCTTGATTGAGATCTCCTTTCCCTTAGATGATTCCCCAAATTCTGGTTCAACTATGCCTTTACCCTTGTCATCTGAATTATGAAATTTCAGAACTAATTCTTCTTTGGTATTTTCATCTGTAAAATTACTTCTAGCTGGTTGATCATCTTGAATCCAATATGGAATATTCCTTAATCAAATCTGGAATGTTCCTCAGACTCTGATCAAGTTTATCTAATACCTCTCCAAGCATGTTTACCAATCCTTTTGCTTTAGAATCCCTCTTCATCAGATGAATCTTGAATGTTGATTGTTTCATTATTTTTAATCTTGGGATTCAATACGGCTTCAATATTCATCCTAAGTTGATTTGTTGGTCGTGTTCTAGGACCGTTATAAACCTTGAATTCCTTTGATAAATAGATAGGAGACACATACTCAGAAGTCCTCTGTTCTAGCTTCTTCCAAATTTCACTTTCCTGCTTATCACATATGAAACCAAAGCTTTCACATGGATTGGACTGAGCATTAAAGATTTGTGTCGGTTCTTAATGATCAATTCTTTCTTCAACGAACTTGTCAAGGGTTTGAATAGCAATTTACTCTTCAATTGGCTCAAATTCAAACCCATTTTGTTCATTCTTTTTAGGATGAAGTTTCTGCTCATTACTTTCTTTCTCATCTAAGCCGGGAGATATTCTTGAAGTTTTCTTCACAACACAAGCCCACTTTATTTTTATGTGGGTGACTTGCTCTTCATTACATATAGAATATTTATGTTCAAATTTAAATCAAGACCAAAAGAGGAAATGAGGCCAATATATTTCATTTTTTTTAACTCTTCAACCACTAGAAGCTTTACTAATCCGTGGTGAAAAACATTATGACTCGAAGACTCTGGGTGATTTTGTCGCCTGGTTTCAATTTTTCCTAAAATACTCAAGAAAAATTAAGGTAGGTTCAAATTTTTAATACCTGCTATGTGAACCAAGAATCACATATGATACAAGAAAATGGTGGCAAATCTCCCTTCACATATTACATATCTTTGTATTATTTCCAGGACGTCGCGCCATTCTTCCAGAATACAGGTTCTCTGGATTCCTTCACTCTAGTTAGGGTTTCCGTATTGAGGAAGAATAACATGATTGTAGTCTTTATCAAATTGGCATTTTTTCAACCATATATCTCCTTCCAGGGATACATTGGTTGTCGATGCAATGGTTTCCTCTGTGACCTGGAACTCGAAGCTATTGAAATTTACCACTCATTCTTTAAAATTCAAAGCAAAATGTCTTGTTACCTCCATGTTATGACCTTAAATCCTTTCTCACATAGAGAACCACCCTGCAGCTTTTAATTTTTTAACATACTGTGGGAACTTACTGGTCCAATTCATATTTTCAAGCTCAATTCGAAGCAATTTACTGCTAGGTCGATTGGGTCACTTCTTCTTATCAGGATTCATCTTTAATTTAGGAAATGAAGGTTGAGTGTTAATTCTTCTAAAGATTAACCTGTATTTAAATGAAATACATTTGCATCTGTTGTTTGAAGACACTAATCCCCTGAAAATGAGGGTGCCCACTTGAAACCAAAAGGGACTGAACAAAAGACGAGCCTTTAATGATTCTAATAACTGGAATATTAAATTTCTCGCTTATGAATACATAACCCACGACATATCATAAAAAAAATGTCAGAAACAATTTCCCATGATTAATTTCATAATCATTACAAGATATGTGCCTTGAATAAGCTTGGATTATGATTTGACATTTTGGAAGTGTGCACATGTATTAAAGTAGTATCATGCACTGCTAGAATGTTTTAAACACAAATGTGATATAAAGCTTCAAATATCCACTCAAAATGCATTTAAAATATAAGGAATATTTAAAACCTCAAATATTGGAGCTAGGATAACACTAACACAACTTAAAATGAAAAATGAATTAATTTTTTAAGCAATTCAAGCAACCAAAATATAAGAAATAGGGGGTTAACAGAAAATTAAAGAAAAGGTAGGGTGATCCTAACAAAATATAAGAAATAGGGGGTTGACAAATCTAGGACTAACACCCTACAGTCATCTCTCACTAATAAAAATAAGATCGTATAGTTGTAGCCCTCAATCCATTGATCACTTTTACATCCAGGATACATCACTCATCCTTAGATCTGCAACAAAGAATAGATCTGTAAATAAAACTCCTACAATCAAATGATAGGTGCACTCATCTTGGCACTGAAAAACTGTCATACCAAAACATACATATCTTGGTCATCCAAAAAGCTTTTTCGATGGATAAAAAGGATCATAAATGAGTAGAAATGGGAGAACCATAACCTATGGTTGCACCCCTCTCAATACCATAGAGCCAAAATTACAATTTATGGTTAAGAGGAAGAAGGGAATGAGCATAGACACATATTATATGAAATTCATACTTCCTGCACATATATCTTGGCATTCAATACATGAACATGCAGACAACCAATTTAGCTACCATTGCACATATACTAAAAAAAATAATGTAATGAAAATGAAATGTAAGAGAAATACTTATCTCAAAATAAGGGAAACTAGTTGCAATAGGACAACTTTCCTCCCTTTCGTATACACGGTCAAGCCTTCCTCGGTTGAGCAGGTCAACCTTGAGCTGAGATCATAGATCCATGGGTAGAGGCACTCTTATTATAGCAACTCTTAGAACTACCTCTTCCAAGAACCACAATGCTTCCCACTACTACTTTCATGTCCATCTCGACTATCTATGGGATGTGACTCCTCTCACTAACCCATTTCCAGGCTTCTTGTGCGAGAACCTGGACTAGTAGAGTGATATAATGGAAGAAAAGGGAAACAACTAGACTAGCTCTAAGTCTCAACACACTCTTAATACTATCAACATTCCAAACATGGTGAGAGAGCACAAGTCAAGTGATCTAAAGATCAATATTAGCTTCAACAAGGATATAAAACATGTATAAATAGCTTAAGGAGGGCAATTTGATCCCAATGTGGCTAAATAGAATTGGTTTGAGTGTGGTTGGGATTCATCATCGATACTTTAGTTAAATTAGTGGAGTGGTGGCCTAGTTAAGATATTCCCTTTCCCATGTTAGCACCATGAGGAGGAGTTACCAAAAACCAAGGAGTGGAGACATGAAGAGCACAAGGAGTGTGAAATGGAGCACAACAGATCTAATGAACAAGTAAATCAATCATAATAGATGAAACTCAGAAAATATGGTGTAAACTGTGCAAAAGGCTTGCAGCAGTGCTCTATTGAACTCAGAATGATAGAATACAATACAATACAGTAACAATGAATAACCAATTCGAATTAACCAATGAGGTCATTCGAATATACTGCATGGAATAGCTTGGCTCCAACTAGGTGTCCTCATCATCGGATCAGTGGAGTCATCAATGCACAAGTAACGATCAACCATGTGTCAAACTGAGTCTAACTAAGTGTGGTAGGTGTAACTGGCATATGTAGGAACTAACTGAATGAAGGAGGCTTAATGGAGGGTGCATGAAGAGTTAACTAGAGTCAAAATAGGCAGTCTAGTCTCACTGGGGTTCAACGGAGTGATACAAGCAGTTAGGAGTCAATCTAGCCTTAAATCAAGGAAAGACAACTAGCTAATTGAAGTGAACTAAGTGGTAGGTGAGAGAGGGGGCCTTTCACAAGTGGTAGGTGCATGCAGGGCACACTAAGCACTAGGAGGGATAAAAATGAGTGGACGGAAGCTCCCGGGTACTGAAAGACTGGGGACACGGTGCTGGAGGCATCAAATTGGTGATTGGGCTACATGCAAAGTACATAATTGAATGATGAGATATCCTAACACCTCCCCTCAAGCTATACTATGATGTAAAAAATAATAATTGAATAGGTCCTTGGTTACTGAGACCAAAGGTCACCCCGATACAATAATCAAAAAATGCTAGAAAAAACTCTAAGTGAGGAAAGAAGGGAAAACCCAATGGGAAGAAATCCCCCCCCTCAAATTGAACATAGAAGGATCTAATCCATCTCCACCATGATGGAACTCACCCCCAATAGTGAACGGAGGTAAGAGAACTTCTTCTCAGTGAAGCTCTTGGTGAAGATGTCTACAATTTACTCGTCGGTAGGGCAATATTGCAGAATAATGGTGTGATCATGCACAAGCTCTCGGATGTAGTACATGTGAATCTCAATGTGCTTGGTCCTTTGCCGCTGAACTGGATCTGTGGAGATCTTGATAACACTTTGATTTTCAAAAAATATGACAGTTGAAGTGGTGCTATCAAAATCAAATTCGGAAAGAATACCCTGCAACCAAATTGCCTGAATGCAGGCATTGACTGCTCCTCGATACTCTGCCTCTGCTGAAGAAAGGGAAATGGCTTCCTAATTTTTGCTTGACCAGCAAATAGGGCCATGGCCAATCATGAAAACATATCTAGAAGTGGACTTCCGATCAATGCTATCACCCTCCCAATCTGAATCAATGAAACCAATGAAATCTAGCTCAGAATCTGCAACATAGTGTATGCCAACATGTATCGTACCTTGCACATATTGCAAGATCCTCTTGGATGCCCGCCAATGAAGCTCATGGGGCTGTTGCATATACCTTTATACTTCACTCACAGCATAATAAATATTAGGCCTTGAGTGTGTCAAGTATAGTAGTGAACCAATCAATTGTCGATACAAAGTGCAATCTGCAAGCGGTGTAGAATTTCCCTCCTCAAGATTGATTCCTGAGAGGAATGGGAATGGATGTGACTTACATTCTGCCATATTAAATTTTAATAGCAGGTATGAAGCATACTTTTGTTGAGATAATGTGATCCCATCAAAATTTTGAGCTATCTCTAAGCCCAAAAATTGATTCAGCAAGCCCAAATCGCTCATGTCAAAAGCTAGATTTAAGGTAGCTTTTAGCTTGTTGATTGTAAGGAGAGTGCTACCAATAATGAGAAGATCATCAACACAATGAACAATGATAAGAAAATTACCTTTAATTTTCTTTAGATACACATTCGGATTAGATTTGCATCTTTTGAAATTATGAGAAAGAAGGAGCCCATCTTTGCATACCAAGCTCTTGGGGCCTGTTTCAATCCATACAAAGATTTCTTCAATCTGAAAAATAATGATGGATATGATATGTATCCTTATGGATAATTCATATATATTTATTCATTTATATCTCCATGTATAAAATCACTCTTCACATCCATATGGTGCACTTCCCAGGGCTTGGATGCAGAATTAGCCAAAACTAGGCGGATGGAATCCATCTTTGCAACCGGTGCAAAAGTCTCAGTGTAGTCCACTCCTTGGACTTGGGAGAAACCTTTTTCCACAAAAATAGATTTGTATTTGCTGATAGATCCATCAACAAAAACCTTTGTGTGGTAGACCCATTTACATTGGACTAATTTTCTTCCAGGTGGAAGAGAAACTAGCTCCCATGTAGCATTCTTTTGAAGAGAACTGTACTCTTCATCCATGGTGGTTTTCCACCTCGGATGACAGTGGGAATGATAGTATGATTTGGGATATGAACCTATCATCAAATAAAATTTCTCAGATAATAATGGATCAGAAAAAGAAAGAGCCATACCTTCTTTTGAAATTCTGCTTGAGTCCTCCTTGGATTGACAGGATTTCCAATGTTTGGACCAGCAGAATCGAGTGTATTTTGGGCCCACTTTGGAAACTGTGGGGGAACACCTAGATCAGCTTCTGAACCTGATATATCATGTTCATCAAGTTCTGATAAAATATCAGAAATATCAGAACCAATAGTTTCATCATCTTCTTCAAATTCTTCTTTTGGTGAAGGCGGTGAATCGACAATTTCTTCCTCGACTAGCTCTAGATTTTGAAGTGGTTCTTCAAACTTCACACTTCGCTCAATGAATATATTTTTGGATCTGATATCCATGAGTTTGTATGTATTTTATTCTTCAGCATATCCCAATAGGATGCATTCCACAATTTGTGGATCCAAAGATATTCTCTTTTTTGACGGAATTCTAGCCCAAGTGGTTGAGCCAAAAACACGAAAATTGGACACATCAGGTTTGTGACCTATGTAAGCTTCGAAAGGTGTAATATCAGTCAAATATGAATGTGGAACCCTATCTTGAATGTATGCAAAAACATTCATGGCCTCATCCCAAATTTTTTCAGCCAAATCTTTTGATTCAATCATACAGGTTGCCATCTCTTTTAGTGATTCGTTCTTCTTTTCCACTACACCGTTCATCTAAGGTGTGTAGGGAACTGTGTGTTGGATCTGAATGCCGCTTTCAGCACAAAGTTGAAGCAGCTATGATTTGATATATTCACCTCCATTATCATATCTAAGAGCTTTGATATTCCTTTTAGTAGCAGTCTCAACAGAAGCCATAAAAAAATTGAATTTTTCTAGTACTTCCGACTTGTTTTTGAGGAAGAAAACCCATGTAAATTTGGAGAAGTTGTCGATGAATGTTAGAAAATACCTTGATCCATTCATGGATGTATGTGGTATTGGACCACTGATATCAGAATGTATCAGCCCTAAAATAGTAGAATCTCTGCTAGCTTTGCCTCGGTCAAATTTGTGCTCGGGTTGCTTCCCAATGATGCAACCTTTGCATATTCCCTTCGAGGATTTGATCGTCAGAAGGCCATCAACCATGGAATTTTTCTGTAGAAGCTACAAATATTTACAATTAAGGTGTCCAAACCTCTCATTCCAAATCCTACTGACCTCATTGCCATGTGTGAGAAAAGCAGTGGGCTTGTGTTGTGGCAGAAAGTGAGAAAACTCATAAGCTTTTGCAGTGTGATTTGCTTTTCCAACTACAATAAGTTTTCCACTTTGAATATAAAAAATTTCAACTTTGTTAGGGCAGAATACAACTTTCTTTGGTGTACTAGTGTGAGTCATCTAATAAACGGAAATAAGATTCATAGCTAAGGAGGGTACATAGAGAACATTGTGAAAACTGCCATGCTCTAAATGAATGGTACCTTTGCACTTTGATGAAATTTGAGAGTCATCTCCCATGTGGATGGGAATGGTGCTTGACGGATCATAATCTAATATAGAATATTTATTTCCAGCCATGTGGTTCGAAGCTCTAGAATCAATGAGAAGAGTGGACGAATTCGAAACTGTTTCCATGAGTGCATGACCTCTTTTGGGATGATCATTTTTGTCCTTCTTCCTTGCACCGTCAGGAAGGGTTATGTTGTTTTTCTCCAAGAGAAGTGCCATTTGATGCATTGTATTCTTCATGCATGAGCTTTCAGGATGATAGCCTCTGCTGCAATAAGAACATTTTGACTTCTCTTTGGTCTCTTTGCCTTTTTGCTTGTTTCTAGAACCGGATGGCTCATCCGACTGCTTGGATTTTTCTCTTTGCTTGGAAGGATCAAAATTTGGCTTCTCTTTCTTTTGCTTCCCTTTGCTATTCGAAGCTTTGGATACTCCATCAAAAAGGGCTTGATCTTTGGAGCTTATGGATCCCATTTGAACAAGCTTATCATGCTCTTTTGTGAGAGATTCAATGAATGCATTGAGAGAAGGCATCTTCCAATTAGGAATTGTGAGCTTTCCTGTGTTGAAAGAAGAAACAAAAACTGAATAATATTTTCCAAGTTTTGCAAGGATAAAAAGAATCAATTGTTCATCTTTCTTATCTACTCCACATTACTTCAATAGCATCACCAAGTGCTTGAACTGAGTGAAAAAGTCATTAATGGTATCAAAATTCTCAGGATTGAGGGAGATCAACTTTTTTTCTAGCTGATAGCTTCTCATGTCATCCTGCTTGCCAAAAAGAGTAGCAAGTTGATCCCACACTTCTTTTGGAGATGTCAATCCATTGAGATGGAAAAGAAGATCATCTGAAATTCTAAGACAAAGAAAACCATAAGCTTCATCAAGCTTATTGAAGTGCTTTCCTTTCTCTACTGGTGATGAAGGTTCGACCTCAAGGCCCATGATGGCTCTATAAAAGCCCTTAGAGTGCAACTTGAACTCATTTCTATCCTTCCATTGATAATAATTGAAGGGAGTAAGAATATTTGATGAGGAAGTGTCCATCTTGAACAATAGCGAATGGAATAGGAGGAGAAGAACCTGCAAATGACAATGAAAAACAAGAACAGTAAGGTCGAACAATCCACCCGTTTCAGAGTTGCATCACACCTGGCATAGGAGATCAAGCAAGCTTGAAGATCGATTGATTCAAATCTAGGAATTATGTGGAAAACTCATGGCTTCTGGAGTGGATTGGAGAGTAATTTCAGTCTTGCATGCACATGAGCGAATGCACATGAGATTTTGCATGTCGCTGCTGAAATATTATGGTGAGCAATTCACTCAATATTCATGTAGAACACCTATAGAAAATAAATCTTGTCCCTGCCATGGCTCTGACACCATGTGAAATTGAGCACAACAGATCTAATGAATAAGTAAATCAATCACAATAGCTGAAACTCAGAAAATATGGTGTAAACTATGCAAAAGGCTTGCAACAATGCTCTATTGAACTTAGAATGATAGAATAAAATACAATACAGTAACAATGATTAACCAATTCGAATTAACCAACGAGGTCATTCGAATATACTGCATGGAATAGCTTGGCTCCAACTAGGAGTCCTCATCATCAGATCCATGGAGTCATCAATGCACAAGCAACTGTCAACTAGGTGTCAAACTGAGTCTAACTAAGTGTGGTAGGTGTAACTAGCACATGTAGGCACTAACTGAATGAAGGAGGTTCAATGGAGGGCACATGAGGAGCTAACTGGAGTCAAAATAGGTAGTCTAGTCTCACTGGGGGTCCAACGGAGTGATACAAGCAGTTAGGAGTCAATCTAGCCTTAAATCAAGGAAAGACAACTAGCTAACTAAAGTGAACTGAGTGGTAGGTGAGAGAAGGCGCCTTTCACAAGTGGTAGGTGCATGCAGGGCGCACTAAGCACTAGGAGGTCTAAAACTGAGTGGAAGGAAGCTCCTGGGTGCTGGTAGACTAGGGACAAGGTGCTGGAGGCATCAAACTAGTGACTGGGCTGCATGCGGATGCATGCAAATGCATGCAAAGTACATAAATGAATGATGAGATATCCTAACAAGGAGGTGTACTAATGCGTAAGGGGGGGTTACAAAATATGAAGGAGGGAGAATTAGGTGAGAGATGGGATCCGATAGGGTCATAAATAGGGATGAATGGAGGATTGTGGAGGTGGAGACTCAAATCAAGGAGTGCAAGCTAAATTCTAGGTTACAACTCCTAGAATCTAGAGAGACAGTTCATAAATGAAAAAAACACATAAATAGGAGGGAATTTCTCCCAAGGAGGGAACAATAGGAAAGAGGGTCCCAATAAGGCATATATAAGGTGCAATAATAACTCCATAGTTCATAAAAATCAATAATGGGTTGCATTGTACAATTTTTGGGCCACCAACACATACTAAAGTCACCAAGGCACAAAATGAACTAGGATGGACAACTACCATCCAACAAAAATATCTAAGGTGCTAGGGATATCCCCCATTCCCCCTCAGTCCGTGAGATCCATGGTATCCCATACTTTTTTAGTTGCCTTCCAATTTTACGCACAACTGCAATGTCCATCAATCCACAATCCGCATTTCGCAATCTGAAATCCGCATTGTGGGATTCAGAATGCGGGACTGTAGATCGCCATACCAAATTTCCTTTTCGTAATCCGCAATTCCGCATTGCGGAACTTGGGACTTGCGGAAGTCCAAACCAAACCTCCGAAAATTCCTCCTTCTGCATTCCGCAATATGCATTGCGGGTTGTGGGAATGAGGAAGTCCAATCCCAATGCTCTGGAGCTTCTCCCCTTCCGCAATGGGAAATTCCGCATTGCGGAACTCGAAAATGTGGAGGTCCCAAACGCAAATCCAACATTGATTACTAGTATTCGCAATCTGGAATCTGCATTGCGGATGTGAAAATGTAGAACCACACCCCCTGCAACAACAAACTTCTAGTGTCAATAATTCCCTCATCTGTGAGCCAAATCGGGAAAGTTTGGTACCGTTGGAAAGATATTAGAGAGCTCTATCCACTAGTGTAATCACCTCCCCAACTGAGGTCTCTAACCTTGTCATTTTTCCAACTGAATTTATGCTTACAACTCTCTTCCATGTGCCTTTAACCTTTAACAAGAACTCTACTTTCCTCTTTCCTAACTTCATCCTTCCTCTGACCCACAGAGAAGCTATGAATACCACAGGGGCCATACCACTCCTTTCCCCCTGTCTAGGTGGGGGCTAAGCAGTCCTTCACATCATGCATGCAATGCATAAAGGAACATATAAGGTGAATAAAACTAAGGTCACTTCATACATCTAACACATGTAAAGTTATCAAGGCATCAACCCATGCACTGAAGGAAGCATCCATCCTGAACTCAACCTTCCACTCAGGATAACACATGGCCTACTTATCAATAAAATTCATATAAACATTCATTTAATAACGTGAACACAAACAGATAGACATAACTAAATATCATCACAATTTACACCACATAAATACGTATCCTTGGATTTGAAGTTGCCTAAGCAATTGGATAATTGAGAGCAACATTCCACCCAACCTTAGGTCTCTGTCCAGCCTATAATATTTCAGCTAAGAGACCACCCTCGAGCTGGGATGTGTATCCACTAAGAAGGGATAATGGCTCTCTCACAGTCAAGGTCTCATCCCAATGCTAAGCCAACCTACAGTTGGGTTTATCAAGCATTCCAGGGAGCAACATAACCATGCTAATCCAACCTGCAGTTGGGTTTATCAAGCATTCTAGGGTTACATACCTATGCTAAGCCAACCTGCAGTTGGTTTTATCAAGAATACAAGGAAAAACATGAGGATATCGCAAATCCAGTGAGCTCAACCACAGATCTACAGGAATCTCAACACTCAACAGACATGGCACCCACATTACCTACCTCACCCAACACAAGGAAGGCCCTCTTCTATGTTGCACAGTCCCTCAAGGCCCCTTCCCTTCCAGTGCTATTCAGGGTGGGCATAGAAAGGTCCAACTGCTAGTTCTTTGAGATTACAACCTTCACTAGGTTCTCAAGCATATCCAACCTTAATTTGACCTTCTACCACTGTTAAACAAGCTGGGATCTTCACAGGGTTGCATTCTAAGATCTGTCCCACAACTTGACTCTCTACAACCAACCCATATCTTCTCACGGCTTCCTCGAGCTCCCAACACTCTGTCATTCCTATCATGGTTTTCTTTCATGGATTTCCCAAGCAGACAAGGCTTACACGTAGGGTTTCTATGGCATTCGACTCTGTAATTTCGGCTTACATAGGAATCATGATTTTTCCTTCTCTTCCCGCGGCTTAACTCTGCAACATGTGTGTGAATGTATGAATGAATGGGGTTTTGTGGTAAACAATGGGTTAGCAAATAGGATGTTCGATTTCCCAGGTGGTAGAGTATCCCAAAGAAAATAGAGCCATACCTTGCCATACGAATTTGCAGGGTCTCCCACATTCCATCGAATTTTTGAGAAGATTTTCTCAACCACCTTCTGTAACAGCAATAAATGTCAGCATGGGGAGTCAAATGGGTTCATAAATGAACATGTGGCAGCATGGGTACCAATCCCATAACCCCATCACCTCTCCCTAGTGGATAGACTTGGCCCCTTCTCATTAGTTGCCTCCCTTAGCCAGCTTCTTGGTAATTCATTTCAATATTTAAATGTTTACATCATTTACAATATTTCATGGCTTAATAGCACATGAATAATCAAACTTTTAAATACTTCCCTATGCAATTAAACCTTAAGCATCCACTAGTGGGGCCTTGGACTTGAGCTCCACACTAGGATAAACACACCTGCATTTACACAATATTTACATTGAAACCAATAAACACTAAGGGAAAAACAGGGGTATTACAATTCACCAAGTCACGACTGTGAAATTATAACATTTTACAAGGCATTTTTTTTGAAATTTTCGCTACAAGGGCGCTGCCCTCGAACCCTCTCCAAGGGGTGCTCCCAAATTAGTCGCCGCCACCCCGGGACCCTGATGACGACTGTAGTGGAGGGGAAAGGCCCCCCAATCCCCCCATCATGGTTTGGGATCCAAACATAGCTGAAACACAACCTCTAAATAAGGAAGATCAGGATCCACAACCAACACTAAGATAACTAAGAATAGCATTGTTTTCGATGACTTCAATCTCATCCTTGAATCTAGAGAAACAAGAGATGGGAACCCCATCCGTGATCCGTTTAGAGATCAAATGGAAGATTTAATCTTTGACTAGGACCTTGTCAATCCCAACAAAATTTTTTATGATTTGACTTGTCCGCTTGCCACAAAAATATTTGGATCTCCTCGCCAATATTGTTCATGATATTAACTGGAGCAAGAAGATAGGAACATTGAAATAAAGGAAGTGAAGGTAAGACAAATTTAATGAGAGTGATCTTACCAACGGGGTTCAACAACTGAGCCCCCTAAGCTTTCATTTTATGTTTGATTTTATGAAGAATATGGGGCCAAGTTGCCAATTTTGGAAAAAGGAGATGGGGGTACCAAGATATTTAAAGAAGGACCATTTCAGCTGTCCTGCAAAGCCTAAGATACACTGTATGCTTTGGGTCAACCTTGGCGAAATGTTCCATCTATACATTGTCATTTTTTTTCTTGAATCGACTAGAACATCTGATGCTTCATCAAGAGAATCCAAAACATTATTGAATCTTAAATCATTAACTGTGGATTCTCATCCTAATAAAAGCGAATAATTTGTGAACTAGGTGTGGTTAATAGGATTCACACCTCTAGACACTAAAATTTCAATCTAATGTGCCTTCTTCTCTTTCCTTGTTCAACACTTTGCTAAGAGGTTCAACCATGGTTATGTAGAGGAAAGGAGAGAGGGGTTATCCTTGCTTGATGCCTCTTGAAGTTTGGAAGAAAGAAAAAGTGCATGGGGTAACAAGGCGAGTGCATTGTACCTCTCTCTCTCTCTACCCTCCCTCTCTCTAGTTTTCTTAAATAAGAGAAAGTTATGTAAAACGATAAAAACTTAAACATAAAAACCTATGATATACAATGTAAAATCAAACTTTGTACCATTGAATAGTAACACTACAATTTATATGGATATGCCAAAACTCGGGGAAAGAGTAAACAGTTGTAGGAAGTACAATCCCAAGGAAAGTTAGTAGTGTACAATGCATATTTTGGCACTAGATGAATCTTGAAGAATGTTAGTAATTGGACAACTTAAGTATTGGCACTAGGTGAATCTCAAGTAAATTTAGTAAGTGTATATATTGTAATTTGGCACTAGACATATAGGTTGGATCTTTGTAATAGGTTTCCAAACAATAGAAACACAAATATGACCTTTCTATGACAACTAGGCATAAGATACATAGTATAAACCTCTATATTAGCTAGTTGGGCATGAGATAGGCACTTCAGAGTCTCGAGATAATGTGTTGGACAAATTTATGTCATGGAAATGCAAATCATAGCTTAAATCAAATTGTTGGGCATGGGCGATGCAAATCATACCTTGAAAATATGAATACTAGGCATGGGATTAGAATGTACAAATTAAAATTTCATTTTGTTTCAAGAGGACGTGCCTTGAATTTTGTTGAGGGTGCCTTTTCACACTCAAGTTTTGGGACACATCTCTTGGGATAGGGAGACATGTCTCTGAAACATTGAGATGCAGGGATCTGGTTCGCAAGGCCAGGGACCCTTCCCTTGGTAACACAATTGTTAATTGGTCAAGGTTAGCTTGACCATCCAATTTGATGTACTTGCTGAGGAGAGTTTGGTGAAGGGAATGGAGCAATGTTGACCTAGTCTGTCCACCATTTTGCGGTGGACAAGATACATATATTAAAACTAAAAATACTGGTAATTATATCCTTACTTTTGTCCATAACTGTGTTCATTAGAGTTGGGAAGAAATTTTATCTTGAGCTATATTCTTTGACGGTCCTAGTCCCCTTTTGAAAGTATCACATATCATTCTATATGGGGTGTCCCTTTTGAAAGTATCACATATAATTATATAGGGGTGTGTGTCCTTGTGATTTTCCTTCCTACTAAGGGGTAAATGTTGATTAAAACATATTCTTAGTAAAGAAAATTTGTATACTTGGACGTATTGTCGTTCCATATGAGGAAGGGATTTCAAATTCTGCATCCTTCTTAATCTTTGAAAGACTTGAGTTTTGATTGGCGTTGGGTAGTTTATAAAGAGGCTAGGTAGTTGTAGCTTTTTTAATTTATGAAATATTTGTTGGCATGAGGCTTATTTAGGGTAGCATTTAGATAAAAATGATGTCAATATTTTCTATTTTTTTGAGCATGTAGTAGAACTAGTATAGATCCATCTTAAATCCTAATCTATGGATCCAATTTCTTGAGGTGTAACTTTTTTTAATCTTAAACTCAAGAAAGTTGTTTTTTTTTTAATCTTAAATCCTAATCTATGGATCCAATTTCTTGAGGTGTAATTTTTTTTTAATCTTAAACTCAAGAAAGTTGATTCCTCACTTGCTTGATAGAGTGTTTATGTTATAATTTTTTATTTTATAGACAGACATGATCTGCTCATAATCGACTCAAATTAAAATATAAAAAAATTGAATAAGGAGAACAATATGTCGACTGGATTTGATAAGCTGGTTTTAATTACTTTTTATTTTTTGTAATGTTATGTTACGTTAAATGTAGGTAACATGACAACATCTCTCTATATTGAGCTGTGGAGCACCTCGCTCCTCTGAATGCAATCACCTGTATTACTTATGAAGCTCTTCTTTCCTTTATTCTTGATTCGGAGAAGGGACTGATTCAACTCTTAACAGAGATAGCTTAAACTTCAAAGACATCAAACAAGTAGACAATAGACATGTGTAACCACCAAGACTTCGGTGCAATTTTTTAATTTCACAGCCAATGCCACAATTGGATTAATACACGTGTTCTCTTTTTTACAATTTTCTCTACTACATGTTACCATAAATTGGATTGGTGTTGTCATGGATCAATTAATTGTTTCCAACTCGCTAAGACATTTTTATTGGATCAATTAAATGGAAAGCGACTTCAATTAGCTGTGCCTTCTTGCATGGAAAATAACTCGTGACTTCGATTAGCTGTGCTCCTTGCAAGAAAAGTAACTCAAGATGACAACTACCTATCTGCTGTTCTAAAAATAGCACATAAAGTTCACCCGGTTGATGATCTCACGTTAAGTTATTTGTTAGATTAGGGTTTTAAATAAAGTATAAAGCAAGTCAAAGTAGAGGGAAAATACATTCATTCTTTAAGCAAGTTTTGTAAGAAGGCGAAGAAAGAGGCTGAGAGAAAATAGAGGGAAAATACATTCATTATTTAAGAAGGCAGTTTTGTCCGAAGGCGAAGAAAGAGGCTGAGAGAAAATAGAGGGAAAATACATTCATTATTTAAGAAGGCAGTTTTGTCCGAAGGCTGAGAGAAAGGAAGAACAGGGCGATCGAGGAGAAAATCGATCTGCAAATTCAGCAGGTCGAAGGATAGGGCCACAGCAACAATTCAGTACAGTTGTACGTACGGGCAGATCTGGGCACAGTCTTTTTCTGATCCAGTTGTCGTTTTTCTTTTATCAGCAGGCTTAAAACCTCAGTTTTCGAGGTATCATTGTAAGTTTTGAAACATTTATGATAAACTTATTTGAATGGCAGGTTTTCTGTTTAGGCTGTTTATTTGTTTGCAACTATCTGTGTGAATGTTGCATTCTGAGAATTATTTGTTTCTGTTATTTAATAAATCTAGATCAGATTTGATAAATAAAAAAACATAGGACAGCAGTCGCCTCGGAAATTTAACACATCTTTCAAGTGTCTATCAATAGTACAAAAGTCTGAGAATAACACACTAAACAATGCGCTCCATGCTTGCTGTTATAAAGATAGTATAGCCTCTTTCCTGTATAAATGATAACACACAACAGTCACCATTGTTATGACTCCGCATCACACCCGTAGGGAGGGTCATAAGTTAATAACCCTCCCTAGGGGTGTAATGGGGTGTCATAACAACCATGAAGTGCATTTTGTTTTGTAGTTCAAAACAGCAAAGTTAGTGGTCACAAGTGCACCTATCTTCAAGCCTAAAGACATCAAGCATTGAACCTATCTTCAAGCCTAAAGACATCAAGCATTGAGTCCTATTTCCACCAGTCATGTAATAAACCCTTGTTGCTCCTCCTCTACAGTCACGAGGACAGAAGAAGCTAAAGAATCCACCTTCCCTCTGTTATTCCACCTTCAGAATCTACTAAGTGAAACGCCTTCTTTATGAGCAGCAACAAAGCGCCCTCTTTTCCTACAAACTACTGGAAATTTCCCCCACAGGATGCACTACTCTTTTGAAATACCTCGTACAAACTGCCTCTATCTCTGAAATATGTTCTATATCACCTACTTCTAGGCAGCATAGGTTCCAGACCACAGCTACCTCACGAATAGCTGCCTCCGAAATCAGCAAATATGCCTGATTTCCACAGGAGCTCTCATTGGATGCCATATATCCATAGGAGCTCTACGAGGAAAATGCTAGCTTCCCCACTTGGTGATTTCTTTTATTATGGTGGTTACTTTGGTTTTTTGTGGGAGCGCTTGCTATTACGGGGGTTAGCTGAATGCATTTTCTGCCATGTTATTCCTTTATGTTGGACTTGTCTCGTACACTGTTTAAAGCCGGGCCACTGGTGGTACCTTTAGATACCTATCTAATTCGTGCGATGAAATACATGGGTAAAACTTGTTCAGGATTGGGAATTTGGAATGCTTTCGTACTCTATTTCATTTATTTTGCATCTATGACTTCTAACAGCGTTATCCCTGTTGTAGCAGGTTATTGATATGGAGTCTGAATCACCGTCATCACACATTTTGTCCACTGCTGCTCAGGATTCTCCCGAGTCTTCTGCCACTGGAGAGGTGATTGACGCTCCTCAACATCCCTTCTGGTGCTACTTGTGCACTGAAATTGTTTTGGCAGAACCAGAAAGAGCAGGAGACAATTTGGAAATGGTATGCTATGATTGTCACTTTGGCTTCATTGAAGCTATGACCATCGGTGGAGAATGGGAAGCAGGAGGGGAAGAGGATGGCAATATTGAAAATAGAGATGATGATGGTGGAGAATGGGAAGCAGGAGGGGAAGAGGATGGCAATATTGAAAATAGAGATGATGATGGTGGAGAATGGGAAGCAGGAGGCGAAGAGGATGGCAATATTGAAAATGGAGAAGGAACTGGAGAGACAAGAGAAGCTTCAAGGAGAAATGGGCCATTTTATGCTGGAAATCCTGGGGACTATCTTGATGCAAGAGGTTTTGAATTGCTATTACAACATCTGGCTGAGACTGAGAACTCAGGGAGAGGTGCTCCGCCTGCTGCACAATCTGTTATAGAGCAGTTGCCTCTGACTGTTATTAGGCAGGCACATGAAGAGGATGGAAGTTCGGTTTGTACCATCTGTCAAGATTCTTTTGCGCTAGGGGAGCAAGCTAAGCAGCTTCCCTGTATGCACTTGTATCATCCGGACTGTATTTTGCCGTGGCTATGTGCTAAAAATTCATGTCCTGTGTGCCGTTACGAGCTACCCACAGACGATCCTGAATATGAAGAAGAAAAGGGCAATGCAGGTCGCAGAACTAATAATAACTACCATGGGCAGAACTTCAATCAGGAAAATTCTTCTGAACTGTCTGCTGACACACAGGATTTGGAAAATGCTGTTCTTGAGCAACAACCTGATGCAGAAAATTTACTCGGCTCTTCTAGAACACTCGGCAATCCTAGTGCGGCAGATCTTTTGGCAGAGATAGGTAGAACGAATTACTAATCATGTCCAACTCTGGAGCTTGTTGAAATTTTACTAAATTTGTTGTGAACATCCAACTAAATATTGCGCTCTTTACATATCATATGATATGGTGTATGTTCAAATAAATATTGCACTTCTTTACTCTAAATTTGATTTATTATTACGTATTTCATAATAAAAAATGGATTCAAATCATTAAGTATGAACCAATTCTCTTAACATGTCAAGCTACAAGAAATTACAGGAAAAAATAAATATTGAATTCATGTCAACCAATGAAAGATTAGAAAAATAAATGTTGAATCATATGTTAAGGGGACACAAGTTTCTCCAACTAACCTGGGCTCATATTCTGCCAATTACGATCCAGCTCGCACTGAAAATTAGATGGTTGATCTTAGAAATTAAACAATCAAACATTAAAAAAATAAAAGCGAAAGCATGCCGAGAGTTCGCATACGAAGAAAAGGAGCGGTACTTTCGCCTATCTGTTTTCAACTGCAACCAGGAGAGAGTTAGGAAATGAAGATTTTCGTCAGATTTGAACGATTGGACGGAGACAAAATGGAATTCGCCTATGATGATGAGGACCCAAATGTTGGGGAGAGATAACTAGGAGGAGGTGAAAGTTACCATGAGAGGGTATGATGTGAGAGATACACTATTTGAGATCCATTCTAACCATCCAAGGGGAAATGCAACACAAGTTTAGAAAAAGTTTAATCACCACACTTCACAAATATATATTATTATAATTTTCAAAATCTAAGAAATTAAAATATGATTTGTCAATCTACAATTTTAAAAAAGAAGATATAAATCAATATATAGAGTTTATGAACAATTGAAAATAAAATGCAACTAGAGTTTAGAAAAAGTGCAATCATCACAATATATATATATATATGTATATATTAAAATCCAAGAAATAAAAGTATGATTTGTTAAAATTAGTAAATATCAATGCATAATTGTTCAAAATTATAGTGAGAATTATGTATTTTTTATAATTTGAAGGAATACAAATTTTATTGAGTCTAATTTTACTGGGCATTTAATAGATTGGTGTTTAAAATTGATCTATGCTCATTTTAACTTATACCAGCCTAGCCACCTAATCCTAAGCTCTAAAGTCTCTAGTTTAAGTCTCATATTTACTTTTTACTTTGTATTATTCTTTTTTGTTTATGGCCGACACAATATTTATTACTTTTTACTTTGTATTATTTTGTTACTGGACAAACACTCGACAAACACTCTAAAGTCTCATATTTACTTTTTATTTTGTATTAAAAGTAGAAAGTAAAGTCTCTAGTTTAAGTCTCATAAATTTTACTTTTTACTTTGTATTAAAAGTAAAAAGTAAAGTCTCTAGTTTAAGTCTCATATTTACATTTTACTTTGTATTATTCTTTTTTGTTTATGGTGGACATAATATTTACCACCTAATTCTAAGCTCTAAAGTCTCTAGTTTAAGTCTCATATTTACTTTTTGCTTCGTATTATTCTTTTTTGTTTATGGCCGACATAATATTTATTAGTTTTTACTTTGTATTATTCTTTTTTTTGTTACTTTGTATTATTTTGTTCAGGATTTCGAAATGTCTACGAAAGCTGGCAAGCGGAAATCCAAGGTAGTAGAATCAGACTCTGATGTCGAACTTGTCCCGGAAATTAGTATGGAGACACTATTCAAAGACACTAAGGCTACGAAAGGTGCTACCCTTGAATTTAGACGGGGATAATTATATCATGCAATTCGTGATCTTAACATACCATGTGCTTCCATGGAGGAGATGGTAATATATCAAAACATCCAAAAGATCGGGTCTTCATAAAGCTTCCACTAGACCTGAGCTCAGAGGTTATAGGATTGATACTTCCATGTACATAGATGTTGGAACCAGGATTATAGTGGGAGCAGGTGGGGAAGGTTTTGCTTCATTTTAACCCGCTAATATTAGTGTTTCTTACAGGTTGCCATCCACAAAAGTTATGATGACTGATGACTGGATCAAGGCAAAAAATATTGATAATTTGGAATATGCCAAGAAAATGATGATCCCTAGGAAGCAGCCGAGACAGATATATGGCGGGGAGTATGATACTACAAACTTAAAGACACCATTCAGAATTATAGCATTAATGCTGAGTAGAGTATTTGGCAGAGCTAACGGGACTATTTATAAACTCACTTGGGACCCTATTATGTATCACATTGTGTCATATGGTACTATCTTTAATTGGGTAGACATAATATCAAAAGCATGGTGTCCACGATAGCAGCAGCTCAGGGAGGAATTTCACAGAAAAAAACTGAGTTCTTTGTGTCTTCTTTCTTGATAGACTATATCTTGATAAAAAATCTATTTAATAAGCTTGGATGTTGATGGAATCCATCACAAGGCCCTATTTACATTGCCTATCAAATGTTATGGGCTCACAAGTATCCAAGATTTGTGAAAGTTCTTGATCCCATTATATCGGCTAATTTTCAATGAAGAACCAAACTGCTTGTCGGAGAATGCAATGAGCGTCATCTGCAAGTATGGAGACTTTTATTTTTCTCCTCAAGGGACCTATATCAGAATGTGTGGAGGCACAAAGTCACCTTCACTAATGCCAAGATATGCCACGGACTATGTGGTGCATAAGGAAGCAATAAGACAGGTCTTTATCAATAGCATAGGTAATTTTTTGAATGAGCATAAAAAGACATCTTACCCTCCACTGCCTTTTGTTGTTCGAGACTATAAGTTCCCAACTGTGAAAGGGTCTGACATTTTCACAAAAGATCTAGAGTTATTCCATTTTGGCAAAAAGATTTTTGTTAGGAATAATAGTGAACAGACAGTTGCGCAACATTGTGTTATGCACAAGATACATTTTGAGTACACTGACTATTTTCTTAAAGAGGAAGAGGTGTATAGGAGAGCGAACAACATGAAAGCACTGGACAAAAGACTTGGGAAGAAAATTGGTGCAAGTTCCAGCGGCATGGATGCAGCGAAAGAAGCAACATTATGAAAAGCTAAAGAAGAAGCTACAGCAGCAGAGGAAACAAAGAGGTTGCAAGAGGAATTAGAAAGACAAAGGAAAACAGAAGAAGTAGAAAAGAAACGACTTGAAGAGGAACAAAGAACAAAGATTGAAAGAAGAAGAACAAAGAAGGAATGAAGAGCAGGATGTTTTGGAGAAAGCAAATGAGCTTGAAAGGCAGAAAAAAGAAGAAGACTATAAGCTCAAGAAAGTTGTGGAAGATGAGCAAGCCCAGAGCATGGATACAGGCTCACCTCATAATACATATATCCCATTAACAGGAGGTCATATTCCTTTTATTGAACTCGTGTTGACTCCATTCACACTTTCTAGACAACATACATTAGCCAAGCTGGTATAATATTTTTTATCCTAAAAGGAAAACTATCTCCAGAAGAACAAAAAAGAGATTGAAAATGGGGGCTCTTCCAGACGTAGTTACTGTGCAAGAAAATACTATCATAGAAGGTATGCATAAAGATCCAAAATTTATCGCTTCGGTCAATATAGCAGCTGCACAGGCAAACGCTGACAATGTAGATAGATTAATGAATGACGTGGAGCGCAGCAAAGAAAATATGCTCAAGTTAAAGGATAACATGGTAAAGGCTAGAGCAGAAGGGATTGAGTCCAAAAAGAAGTTAGAAGTTTTGTAATTAGAAAAGAATAACATGACCCAGGAAATGCATAATTTAGAAAATGAAAGAGATGGGCTACATATTCAGGTAGTCATAATGGAGGGAGAGAGAGAGAAGACCTTCAAGCTCGCCTGAATGAGCTTGAGACATAGAAAATACAATTGAGTCAACAGGCAGATTCACTGCACATTGAAAAGAAAAACTTGGAATCACAGATAGATCCAATGAAGAATGAGCAGGAGGAACTGAGATCAAGGATTGAAGAACTGAACAATGAGAATAATATCCTGAAAGAACAGATAGAAATTGCTCAAAGGCAAAAACAAGATATGTCACATTTCCATGCCTATGCTGGGAAGCTACGAGAGCAAATCCATAATGTGCAGAAATTATTAATTGATGTAGTTTACAAAATAAAGGAGATAGTGGATAGACATAAGGAAGTCTCTGAAAATGCTGCAGCTATAAAACAAAAAATTCTTGATACATATAATAAGGTGAAGAGGATTCTGGAATGGAAAAAGAAGAATTCTAATTTTCAAGATTGTTTATCACAAAAGACATTGGAAGAGCACAAACTAGATATATCACTTTTGGAAAGGTGTAGAGTAGCAGTGATCAAGATACAGGAGGATACACCTAAAATTATACAAAGATGTGAAGCTGTGTATACAGGTATCTATAAAGCTTATTTGAAGTGCAATGTTTCAATTGCTCAAAGCATGAATGATTTTCCAACTAAAGAAAAACAGTTGAAAGAACTAAAAGACAGAATGGAAGAGGACCTGAAATATGTAAATAAATTGGATGCACTAAACGAATAGGATCTACAACATTACATTGGGAAAGCAGCTGTAGCCGCTTATGTAATGAAAGATAGTCATAAAGTGGTTGTCAAGTCATTAAATACTACGAGGAAAGATTTAGTGGGACAGGAAATTTATCTAAAGTTATTAGAACCTCAATATTTTAATGTAATTATTGATGAGGCAAATGCATGGGATACGTACCTATCTAGTTTAGAGGACCCACCAGCTGGGCAATAAATTTTGTAAATATTTCTTTAGTTTTGTACTCACAAAAGACAAACTTGAGGATCTCAAGAGTCAAAGAAGTTGAAGTGATAGGTCACAAAATGACAATTAATGACAATTTTGTTGTAATTTAAATAGACAAGAGAGGGATGTAAAGAGGGTTTTTTGCTGGTGCAATAGAGACTTGAACATTATGTATGAGAACTAATTTTTTGCTAATGGGAAAATATTGCACTGGATTTTGTGTGGAATGTTGTGAGTATTTGTTGTGAGGAAAATGCACCTATAGTTGAGGGGAGAAACTACCAACTTACAGGTATGAAAGATAGACCTACTAATGTTCTGCAAGTACAACAAGTAAATGAAGAGGAGGTTTTCTGCTCATTTTTAGGAGATGGTTTGGTTTGGAAAAGTGTTCCTAAGGGTTGTAACCATTAAATGGGTCAGGAGTGAGGTAATTTCAACCATTTTTCGTGTCCCAAATGACCCCTCAATCCACAAGTGTCCTATTGTGTGACTAAACTTGATCTCAAGAAGTGTCGTCATGCGACCAAGGGAAGCAAGCGTCGTCACGGACGGAGAGGTGTCATTTTAAGCTATAACAATATTTAGATCAGAATTACTTTTTTTTTATGTTTCATTTATAGTGTGAGATTTTTCCAATTTTATTGAACTATTTCAATATAATGAATGATTTCACGTTTATGTGCGAATGTTCATGTGTTACAGAGTAATAAATTGTTTTAAATAAAATTAGAGTTATCTTTGGTATCTTATTTACTGTGAATAAATGTTCATGTGTTACAGAGTAATAAATTGTTTTAATTAAAATTAGAGTTATCTTTGGTATCTTATTTAATTTAGGTTATTATTTTCATTTAATTCAGCTCCTTGCAAGGATAGGATATTTAATTTAGTTTAGGAGTAAATATTGATAAGGTAGTAGAGATAAGACGTAAGGTAAGAACCTACCCATCTGCCTGTCAATAATAGACTAAATGCATTAATTATATTAGAAGCATTTGCATTTTCATACCTTTAAAACTTAAAAAATTCCAAACACTGAATGATCTAATTGGGATTGTGTAGCTAGGGTTTTCACCCTAGCTTGTGCAAATGAGCACCTACTAAGGAGAAGGGACTCCTTAGTAGCAGTTCAATAAACAGTAAATTAAAATGCTAAAGCAATACAAATTCTAAACTGGCATGAGCATTGAGAAACATAACAAAACATGGAATATGAATGGTTTTCTTTGTATTAAAATTTTACCTCAAGTGTAGAGGTTGGTGAAGTTCTTGCAATGATCCAAGAGGGTTGCTCCAAACTCCAACTTTGCTCCTTCTCTTTCTCCAATGGTGGAAATGGGCCAAAAGGGGCACTCGATGGTGAAAGTAGCTCAAGGGTGAGCTAGGGTTTCAAGAGTGATTTTGGCAGAGTAAGGGTATACTTGATTGTGGATATGAAATGAGGGGTCTCCATCACCTATTTATAGGTTTTTGGTGGTGGAGTGCTGACCCATGGTTTTGGGAACCATATGGTTTAGGTCAGATGTATAGGGTTTTTTCCTCTTTTTTCCTCGTTTTCCTCATTTTTTAAAATATTTTTTATTCCCTTTTTAGAGGGTTTTTGCTATTTTGGAGGAATTTTGGATAATTTTGGGGGGGAAAGGGGTTTTTTAGCCTTTTGGAGGCTTTTTTGATGGTTTTGTGGCCTTTTGGAGGCTTTTTAGTGGGATTTTAAGGTTTTTAAGGAAAATATGGTAGGAAATATGGACAAATGAGTCATGTAATGGGGTAGATGAGGTAGTGAGCACTTTTTGGGTGTTAACAAATTGCCCCCTGATGTGTGAGGGCGGGAGCTCATCGTATGGCCGATAGACATCATAAGTCCTGTATGGTTTTCCTGGGGTGTGGAGAAGAGAAGAAACAAACTGGATCCCGGAACAACGATCCTGAACACACTGCAAAAAATAAAAGTACATAACCTCAATAATGGATGAGGAGTAATTTGATCATATGGACGAAGCGGGCATTCCCATGCTCGTATCAAGATATAGAACAATAATAACAATGGGGTCCAAAATATGGGGACCTGACATATACATGGCCTCAAATAATGAATGAGGAAGAATCTCAATATATGGACGAGGCGGGCATACCCATGCTCATATCAAGATACATAAAAAATGACTGTGAGGCCTGAAAAGGGGGACCTGGAGCATACATAGAGAACCACTGTGTACATCGTAAGGGTCCAGAGGGGACACAAATCTGGGACATACTGCTGGGCTGACCATGTCTGAGCTAAAGAACTGATACACTGGAATGAAAACAGTGCTACTGAGTGTGGTACCAGAGGAACTGATGAGTTGCTGGATCATAGTGACGGGGAGTCATACTCTCAATGGTACACGGAACTGGAACTAAACTGGGTACTCAAGGAAGCAGATAACTGGATGGCTTTCGAATACAATCGCCAATGCAACCCGGACATCCACGGGAACATATAACTGGGCATTCCAAAGTGACTCACCGATGTGCTAGAGTCGAGGGAAATCCGAGGTCTTCGACCAATAAATGAAGGGATATAAACCCTGCGCGATTCTCAACGATGAGATCAAAGTGTTGAAGTCGAGCATGTGAGAAACAACCACTCGGAGAGGAAATGATGACTCCTCTCAAAATGGTCCATAGGCACTCACCACTGATGGTGATGGGTCCAAGGTGCAAGGACCTCTGGGTCTATCCTCTGGAATAGAGGTGCTGTCGTCGACAGAGGGAGACCTGCAACTAGCAAGGCAATGGTGTTTCCTTGATAGGAGCACGAGGTGGAGAACCGAAGTGTGAGAGTACTGATGGTAGGACTGACATACTGTGGGGGATAACTGGGCAAGCAGAGTGGGTGGACTCAAACTTCCTTTGTTCAGAGTATGATGGCAGGGGATGATCGGGCAGCATATGAAACTAACTGGTGGGAAAGGGATCATAGCTGTAATGGATCAAGGATAGTGACTGGGATGAGTGAGACTCAAGCTAGGGTAAAAATGGCAGGAGACTGCAGAATACTTTGAACAAAGGCGACCTGATTGGGGGTGCTACCGAGATGATCGATCATAGTGACAGGAGGCATGGGGGGACTTCTTCAGGGGTGAAGGAACCAGAAGAAGTGTGTGTAAAATGGTACTATCGTGTGGATTGATATGAGCCCAAGACAGTTCATGCTCGTGATTGCTTTCAATTTTAAGGAGTCTGAAAGCGATAAGAAGACTCTAAAAATAATGGAATGGTACTGTCGTGTGGATTTGTACGAGCCCAGGACAGTGCATGCTTGTGGTTGCTTTCAATTTTAGAGAGTCTGAAAGCGATAAGAAGACTTCGGGGGGTTGCTTTTTCATGTGTTAGTCTCCAAGGCCCAAAGAAGCATAAATGGATGCAATGAAGAACTCTTCTAGTCGGTGTGACTAGAGTATTTCTTTTTCATAATTAGTCTACCAGGTCTGGAAATGGGTTAAAATTATACCAGATAGACGCCCTTTCAGGTACTTTAACAAGCATGAAAGGAAGCAAGATTGCTCGACGATCTTTTCATTGTTTTAGGAGTCAGAAAAGAGCTTAACAGAAACTCCCTAAGTGCCTTTTTCGTAAAGGACTTGTCCGGCCCGAAAAAGGGATAAAATTATACCGAACAAAAGGAAAGGTCAGGAAAGGAGGAAGTGCTCAATCAAGGGACATTAATGATGACCAAGAACGAGGGTAGGGGGGAACAATGGTGGGCCTCATTGCGGGATAATGAATGATGGCAAAATAAAGAAATAATTGCAGTATGACAGGAGTGAATGGCTCATGTAAAAATGTGGAACAATCCAATGGCGACCGATCTCAAGCATCATCACGAGCTCGAAAAAATGAATCCGGCGATATAAAGAGTGTCAAAAACGGATAACGGCCGATGTGGCACGCAAACCGAGGCGACGGGGGGTGTTTTGGAAAAAATACCCAAAAAATATGGGGGTGAGAGAGAGAAATGATCTCAAGCATCATCACCGGCTTGGAAAAATGAATTCGATGATATAAACTATGCTAAAAACGGAGAGCAGCCGAAGTGGCACGCAAACCGAGGCGACTAGTGGCGCTTAAAAAATGTGCAAAAAATGACGTGGAAAAAAAAAGAAAATGAGTTGACCGTCATGACAGTCTCGTCATGCTGATTCTAGTGGTGGAAACGGTTCGAAAAATGGACTCCGTATGGGTTCAGAATGGCCAAAACAAGAAAAAGTCAACGGACTATAAATAGTGAGTGGGTCCAATATGACAAGTGTCATTTGTACTTGTTGACTTTGACTAGTGATCAGAGTTGACCAGAGCTTAGTTGGTGTTTCTGGATGATCCGACCGACTGATTTCAGATTCGGGAGATACAGGTATTCCGTCAAACTCATACTTGCATGTTTTTTAGGTTCGGGGGGTGGGTAGTGGGTCCCAGGGGGTATTTGTATGGTCCACGTGGGGTGGACCGCGGGTATGTAGGAGGGAGCTGCGGTCGGAGACCGCGGGTTCCACGGCGGATGAAGCGCGTGGAGACCGCGAGGTTTGGGTCGGAACACACGGTCTGGGACCGTGTGTTTCGAGGCTAGACACGCGGTTTGGTACCGCGTGTTCGGCCTCGACAGGCGCAGTTTAGGACCGTGACTGTATCCCAGATAGCCACGGTCAGAAAGCGCAGCAAGGGGCCCTAAATCTGCGATTGGGATTGAGCGGTTAGGGTTCCCCGGGGGGGGGAGCAGGGTTGATTTCTTTGACATGAGTCTGATGAGTTTACCTTGCGTGTTTGATAGGATGTCGCTGGTACTGTGGAGAGAGCGTGAGGTCCCGGATGAGATAGTGACTGTCATCCGGGAGGAGCATCATGTGCGGTCGGTGTTGGGAATCTGCGGACTGCTGAAGTTTGCATAGGTACCTATGATGCAGTCAGCAGGGTTGCTGCTGAACAAGCTAGTGAGTTTCTGGGAGCTAGACATACAGGCATTCAGGGTGCAAGGTGAGAGGGTGGACCTCACCCTGACAGATGTATACTTCCTGACGGGGTTGCCCTGTCTGGGTAGGGTGGCGGATACGCAGCCGCGAGTATCCGCGGATGTAGATATGGAGGATATGCTGGAGTAGTACTGTGTTCCAGAGGCTAGGGTGCATAGGAATGCACTCCGGGTGGTGGACCTACAGGAGCCGGCAGTACAGGCTATTGCAGCATGCGTGGTTCGCATGTTGGGGTCCCAGTCACCGGAGAAGGTGTCCAGGGGCCAGATGCAGCTAGTGGAGCGTGTACTGGATGGTGTCTACTATGCGTGGGGCCAGATGTTCCTCACCTGCGTTCAGCGGCAGCTGACATCGGCGAAGGAATCTGGCAAGGGGTTCTATTATAGGTCGTTTCTATGTACTTTCTTCATAGAGCGGGTACCTACACTGCGGTTGCGGGTACCAGTCAGGGCAAGAGGACTGAGGGAACCGTGCATGGTGCGGTGGGGAGAGATGATGCACCGCCGGGGTGGCGATGAGGTGGGTAGATACTTTACCCAGGAGTTATACCTGCAGTGGCTACAGATGCCGCTGCCACTGGATGACTACCCGTACAGGGATATGGACTACATCGGGGATCCAGAGGCACTAAGGCCACCAGGGCAGGCATTGGGACCAGATGGTACGTATTAATTTTACTTGCATATTATAGATGTCAAGTTTTATGTATGATGTGTGTTATGATATATACTGTTACTGACTGATATGTGATTTACATATGTGGGTCTGAGACCACCGCCAGGACACGTAACGCGTAGGGGGCATGCGGCGGTAACAGCCCTGCCAGGCCGAGGGGAGGTGCATCGACGGGACGCGGAGGGGACTTTGGAGTCCATGCGGGTTCTTCTGGATCGGTTGCTAGTCAGAGTGACCGACGAGGGGTGGCAGGACGTCGATCCGGAGGTGATTTAGGATTGTATGAGGGCGCCCCGGGAGTTCCGATCGATCGCGATCCGGGTGGCTATCCTGGCGGACAAGGGTTGGGCACAGGAGCCCGCAGGGGATGAGGAGCTGCCGGAGGAGGAGCGAGGGGAGGACTCGGAGGCAGCAGATGCAGATAGTGATGCAGGGTATGACTCTCATTAGGGAGTGCAGGGGACTCCCCCCGAGTTTTGTAGCTCCGGCATGTATCTTATGAGATGTATAGATATTTTTTTAGTATAGCTGAGTACGGGGGTACTCAAGACATGTATAGCCGATGAACATGTATTTTTTGATATATATATATGCACATGGATGCACCTTTTTGCGATGATGTTTTAGTGTACGCACGTGGATGCAAGTAGTATAGGATGTTGGGCACATGGATGCCCCTCGTGTATGTTATGTGATGTATTGTACATGGATGCAACATTATGTATGTAGGATTAGGCACATGGATGCCCCTGTATATGAATGTGTTTTTAGTTTTTTATTGCACGTGGATGCAAATGTTGATGTGATGATAGGCACGTGGATGCCCCTTGCAATCTTTTTGGGTTTTTATATATTTTTGATGAGATGTTATGTGATGATGATGCATGATGGAGGTTTTACATGGTGTGATTGATGTGCCAATCTAGGATGTTGTTAGCCATTTGATTTGCGACACTATTTTGAGCTCTTGGGACATGGGTGAATATTATGGATTCAAATTGTCGGCTGAGTTGTTTTGTGTGCAGGAATTTCCTAAAGAGACAGGGATCACGCACCTGGTAGCAGTTGTTGAGCTGGGAGACAAGTAACTGGGAGTCAAGGAACAGATGAAGGTGACAAATTCCCATCTGGAGGGCAGCAGTTAGGAGACCGGTCACAGCATCATACTCCTCCTGGTTATTGGTAGCAGTGCCTATACATATTTCGTCAAGGTGAATCAAGTCATGTGAAGGGGAATATAAGACCCATGTTGCAGAAAACAGGTTTGGAGACCAGCGGCTTGCTCCATCAGCGAAGCCAATGTAATGAGGTGGAAGAGGGTCCATCTGTGATCATGCAAAAAATGATGAATGTAAGATCGTGGTAAAAAAGGTGAAAAACAAAAAGAGAGCAAACTGTACAATGCGGACCAATGGGGCCGCGAGTTATTCTAGGGATAGAAACGCTTAAGATACAACCCATTACGGGGGTTGCACAAAGGGTGACCTTCTGAGTCAGTTAAAATCTATGCCCCCTTGCTGAGAGAGGTCTGCACGATGTAAGGGCCTTGCCACATGGATTGAAACTTTCCTTTACCAGTTTTGTCATGGGCTTGGTCATAGGCGAGGACGAGGTCCCTTTCATGGAAAATTCGAGGGTGTACATGGTTTTCGTAACCAGCCTTGGAGCGGTTCTTGGCGGCTTCAATGGTCTGGAGAGTGGCACGACGGTCTTCATCAGCTTGTTTGAGGGATAGCAGACGTTGCTCAAGTGGGGAGGTGTCAGGGAGAAGCTCGATGACAATGTGTAAGGTAGGTATCTGACACTCGATGGGGAGGACAGACTCTACACCGTGAACTAAATGAAACGGGGTAAAACCAGTGGCGGTCTTGGTAGAGGTACAGTAAGCCCATAAGGCAGGGAACAACATGTGGTGCCAATTGGACTTATGTCGGTCAACAGTGCGTTGAAGGATGGTTTTGAGAATTTTGTTAATGGCCTCTACTTGGCCATTCCCTTGGGGTAGTAAGCAGAGGAATATTGATGTTCAAACTTGAGGAGGGTGGATAACTTGCGCCAAACGGAATATTCGAAGTGTGAACCATGGTCTGAGACCAATTGTTTAGGAACCCCGAATCGAGTAATAACGTGGTTAAAAAAGAAACAGGCAGCGGTGTCAGCAGTACAATTGAAAGTGGGCATGGCTTTGGCCCATTTGGTGAAGTAATCGACGGCAACAATGATGTATTTATGGCCATTGGCAGATGGGGGTTTACACTCCATGAAGTCGATGGCCCACTTACAAAATGGACCAATGGTGACGACTGGGTGTAACGGAGCAGGTGGTGTCCGGGCCTTGGGGACAAAAAGTTGGCAATTATGGCAATGCTTGAGCGCAGTGATGCAGTCGGTGAAAAGTGTGGGCCAGAAGTATCCGACGTGGATGACCTTTTGGGCGGTGGCCATCCCAAAGAAATGGCCACCGCAAGCACCGCTATGACAGTCATTGAGGACATGTTCAGCTTCCTCGTGTGTAAGGCAACGACGAAGAATCGTGTCGAACCCTCGCCGGTAAAGGACATCGCCTAAGAGGAGATATCGAGAGGCCTGATGACGGATACGACGACATCCATCACGGTTGAGTTTGGGTCTGAACTTCTGCGTGCGAAGGTATAACAAAATATCATCGTACCATGGGTCATCAGACGAGATGGTGAACAAGTGGTTGTCGGGTAACTCATCGAAGATTTGGGGGGACGATAGAAGGGAGGGGAGATCGGTGATGAGCTGGGCTTTGCTGCTGTTAGGGGTTCTGAAAGTGAGGTCATATTCCTGAAGGATAATGATCCATTTAGCAACACGACCTTGCAATAGCCGTCGGTTTAAGAGATACACCATGGGGTTTGAGTCGACGACGACTGTGGTATGACTAAGTAAAATGTAGTGTCGCAATTTTTTGAAGGAAAAGACAACAGCTAGGGCTAGTCTCTCCTCATATGGGTAACGTAGGGGTGGTCCAGACAAGGTTTGGTTGACGTAATAAATGACATGCTCTTGGTGAGAGGCGTCTTCTTGAACCAAGACTCCGGACACGGCATGCTCAGATGCTGAGACGTAAAGGATGAAGTCCTGAGAGAAATCCGGAGGGGAGATCAAAGGGGCTTGTGTGAGAGCTTTCTTGAGGGATTCGAATGCAGCTTCTGCTTGCTCATCCTAGACAAAGGGTATATGGGTACAGAGCAGGCGCAAGAAACCATGAACGGTAGTGGCGTAATCAGGAACGAAGCGACAAAGGAAATTGGATCGCCCCTGCAGACTTTGGAGCTGTCGGAGCGTGCGAGGAGAGGGAAGGTATAAGATGGCTTGGACTTTCAGAGGATCAACAGTAATTCCTTTCTGGGAAACAATGAAACCCAACAATCGGCCTGCCGGAACGCAAAAGACACAATTGTGTGGGTTCAAGCGGATTTTATATTTGCGACAACGCAGAAAGATTTGCCGAAGATCGTTAAGGTGGTCTGATCGTTTCCGGGAACAAGCTGTAAGGTCGTCAAGATAGACTAGCAGGATATGGACAAAATCGTGAAAGAAATAGGTCATGGTCGACTGGAAGGTGGCACCAACATTTTTTAGGCCAAAAGGCATGACGCGATAGGCAAAGGTGCCCCATGGGGTGGTAAAGGAAGTCTTGTACTGATCCTCCTTACGGATCTGAATCGGATTGTATCCGGAAAAACCGTCCATGAAAGAGAGGACTTCATGCCCCGCACATGCATCGATGAGTTGGTCAATAAATGGCGTGGGGAAATTGTCTTTGGGACAGGCACGGTTTAAATCGCGGAAGTTAGTACATACTCTAATGGTGCCTTGATTTTTGTTAATAGGAATGGGGTTTGAAACTCAAGTGGTATAAGCAATAGGATAAATGAATCCTGCCTTGCTAAGTTTCTCAATCTCTACTTTAACAGCTGGGAGCTTTGAGGGATGAATGGGGCGCTGTTTCTGACGAACGGGGGGTACATCAGGCCATGTGTCAATGTGGTGTTCTATAATGGCGGGGTAAAGACCAGGCATTTCGGTATAGGACTAGGCAAAGACATCATGGAATTCTTGGAAAAAAAATTTGTATTCGCCAATCTTATGCTCACTGCAGGAGGCTCCTAATGTAATGATTTCAAGAGCACTAGGTGGGTCAGAGATATCGATGTGGATTACGGGTGAGATGTTGGCCATGTTACCCTCCTCAAAGGCATCAGGAGTGGGAATAGGATCCTTAAACCAATCGACTTTGGTGGGAAGGAAACCTTTGGATTCAACCGCAAATTGGGTAGTTGTACTAGAGGAGGATTCTTCTAGGAGGAAATAGGAACGATGGTGCATGTCATCCCAGGGATAATCCGGGGTAGTGAGAGCCTCTAGAATCTCCTCATCATTGCGGAAACATTGAGTTGTCAAATCGGTTGACGAGGGAGTGGTAGTCAAAGAGATCATATAAATGGTATTAATCTCTCCAGATGGGGATGATACCGGGGGGTGGATCTCCTCAATTGTGGGGGGTGCCGTCTCAAGGTCCAAATTATTCATCTCGTAGAGAGATACTCTGTAATCTGTAAGATCGGCACAGTGATGTGAGTAGTGGCCGTAAATACTGCATATGGCACAAGGGTGGTTGGTACGCAATGATTTATCACGAGGCTTAGGGGTTGGGTCGAGTTCGACAACCGGGATGTTGGGGTCATCGTCAAGCATTTGCATGTGTTCCTGTAATGCAGGTAATTGTGGACATTGATGACTTGGATGGCCTAACTCATCACACAACGAGCATTTAGGAGGAGCACGAAACATAGGGGGGGTTTAACCGTTTTGGGAGGGGGTACAGCAGTGTATGGTTGTGGGCCTCTGCCCCCAGTGTGCTTGATAAGAGGGGGGGGATTTGTAGATGACGAAGGGGTAGTGACACCGGGAGGTGGTTGACTAGTAGTGACAATGGGTTGCACCGGTTGGAGGATGACATTTGGTGTTGGCGGGGGAACGGGAGGCGAAAGATACCACACGGGTAATCCTAAGGTTAACCCAGGGAGGCTGAGGGTAGCCATAACCGGGGTGCTTACTACTCCCAAGGGAGGGATTAGGAAGGGGATGGTGTGGATGGGTGTAACACCAATGTGACTAGGTACCAATGGTGGTTTGGGTAATAAGGGTGGTTGATTGGTGGGTGTTTGTGTATTGTGGGACAAGGTACATTAGGTCAGATACTTCGATCGCGGGTGATGGGGGTGGAATGGATTGGAAGGTTGAAGTCATCGGTGGATCTAAGTAAATTATGGGTCCCACAGAGGAAACAAACGAGGTAGTTTCCCCACCAACAGGTTGTTCAACCATGGGGAGAACATTCTCGGGTGCAGCGGGGGCATTTGGATCGTAGTAGGTGAGTTGGTCGACCTTGACCACGCGTCTATCATGGGGGAACATCATGGTACAAAAAACGGAAGAGGCAACTGCCTGCATAGCATACATGTAGTTGCGGCCAAGTAAGAGGTTATAATCAAGTTGGGAATTGATGACCTCTATGTCAATGAGAACAATTTTACCAGCCAACTGGATGGGGACGTTAGCTAATAGACCTTGGGGTTGAGCCGAACGGCCGTCGTAAGCTCGCAACGTAGTGGTGGACTGCTGGAGAGTGGGGGATCCCAACTTCTGCCAAACGAATGTGGACATAACGCATGTGGAGGCACCTTCATCGATGATGCACTGATGGATGACAAGATTCCGAACGGAAACAAAAACTTGGAATGCTAAAGTGGAAGGCAGGCGTGGTTCAGACTGTTCCAAATCGAATGCCATTAGTTGTGAATCATTGGGATCAATAGCACCAATGGCGGAGAGCAAAGTCTAGCGCTGTGAAGGACAGTTTTTCAAGACTTCCAACGCATACATGGCTGTGGGAGACTGGGCTAAGTCATCTACAATGTTGTAATTTGATGCAGCGCGAGCATTGGGATTATTATTGATTCAACGAAGTGGGAAGCAAGGTGCTTTGGTAGTGCCATCTAGTGGAGCCGGAGGTATACGTAACGTCTGATCAGTGGGATGAGCGTTAGTTTTTTTGTCGACGGGAGGGGCGTCAGGGGTGGAGCCATATTGGTTTCGACGGGTTTGGAGGTTGACATCAGCGAACAACATCATCAACAAATGGTGTGTACCTGAGTCGAACATGGGTTGATCAAGAGCGGCGTAAGTGATATGTTGTTGTGGTGGCGCGTTGGCTTGAGGGGGAGCCAACGGCTGAGTGTTCACTGCGCCCTGAGTTGGTGAGGGTTTTTGCAACACCAAAGGTGGCTACTGAGGGGGTAGGGGGTTGGGCAGTGCTTAAGGAGCTGCATGCCCTTGGCGATGGGAATCATCAACCCATAGTTTCCGAGCTCGCTCCAAATGTGGGAAAGCATGTGTGTAGTGGCCATAGACCCTGCAAATAGAACAAGGATGGTTAGTTCACAAGTTAGGGTTTTTGGCCTGCTTGGGTGACCGATCAAGGTTTTGGTTGGCAGGTGCCGCATTATTGTTGTCTGGGGGATTGGGAGGTTGACCACCTTGGTCTGGAGGAGGGTTGTTCCCATGGTTTTGCTGGCCCTGTTGGCGCTAGTTGTTTTGGTTTTGCTACTGATTTTGTTGGGCGTATACTTTCCCTTGGGCAGCAGGTGGGTTCTGGGGTTGTGTAGGTGCAGGAGCAGGCTGTGGTGGATAATAAGTAGGTGGAGGCTGCGCAGGTGCTGAACCTTGTGGGGGTTGTTGATATGTCTGCGGAGCGGGTTGTGGGTTTTTCGCAGGGGCTTCCTGTGGCGAGTAATAAGCAGGTTGGGCTTGAGAGGTCACAGGAGTTGGTGCAGCCTGTGGATGGTAATATGGCTGAGTTGTGACCGAGGGGGCATAAGCAGGGGATGCATGTCCAAATCATTGAGGTAGATAAGAGGGTCCGTGAGAATGGTGGTGATGTGCCATGGGAGCATACGAATTGGTAGCTTTGGACTGTGATGTAGCCCGCGAAAGGTCGGGGCCATGGCTAGGGAATGCTATGGAAAAGGGTTGGGGATGTGAGGCAATACGGCCAATGATGCCGTCTGCGGCATGAGATTCCCCCGGTGCATCGTGCTGGGAGGAATCGACGCGAAGGGGCATCATGTATGATGGTATAGAGATAACCCGACTGGGCGTATATGAGGTCAAATTGCTAGGCTTTGAGGATGGCCTCTTCTTCGGATTGGGGTTGTTCGGATGCCACATCCTTAGCAATGACAGGAAGGAGGGATTTTAGAAACCAATCTAAGAAGATACGGTCGTCTAAATTGATTTTGCAGAGGCTGCGGCGTCGATGCCACTCATGAATGTGGTCAGTGATGTGGGTAGCCGTGTTCTGTCTGCAAGACAGTAGGATCTCAACTCCCGTGTCATAGCGGACAGGTAACTGAAAGAACTGCAGGAAGGTCGAGGCAAGGGAAGTAAAGGTGGCATGGGTCCCATGGGGCTGCTTGATGTACCACTTAGCTGCAGAGCCAGTGAAGGTGCGCTGTAACAGACGGAGGCGGACAAAGTCATCCACTATGGAGTTGGAGGAACACCATAGATGGAAGGACATAATATGGTTCTGGGGGTCCTCACCTTCCTTGCCCTCAAACTTAGGGATGTCAGAGGGGACCTTGGTGGGAATGTGAGGCCACGCAGGGTTGTGTCTAATAGGATCGTTAGTCAGTCTAGCTAGGTCAGGAAGGTTGAGGCTAGCCATGAATGGAAAACTAGTAGAAGGATGTGACATACTAGTGGGTTGGACCATGTTGGGGCCAATGCTCCCAAGTGTAGGGGCAGGGTTTGGGAGGTTGCCCCCAAGTGTAGGGACGAACGTGGTATGGGACGGTCTTGCACCGCCAAGAGTAGTGTGAGTCACTGATGGAGTGGGAATAGGTATTCCATCTACTGGAATGGGTGCAGTGATCGGAATGGTAGAGGTGGGCCCCAGGGAGGGCATACCCAAAGCAGGTGTGGTAGCTAGTGTGGTGGTGGATGCTCCACCAATGGTCCCTACAAAGAAAGGGGTGGAAGTCACGCCAGCCATGGGACTGGTTGGTGCACTATAAATGGGGTTCTCGGACTCTGCCTTAGAATCAGAGGTAAAATAGGGGGTGTCTAACTCGGGCGACGGAGATCTATGCCGTTGACAAGTGGAGTCAAGTGACAAGGCTCGAGATCTATGATGAGTGGTATCAAGTGATGAAGATCTATGTCTATGACGGGAGGTGTCAAGTGAACCGTGCTGCGGGGGCTCACCCCGGAGGCACCGAGAATGTCTCAGGGACTCAATGGTGACAAATGGTGTCAAATATCTGGGGGTTGTGTGGAGTGAAAAATAGCTCAAAAACCCTAATGAAACCGAGTGTGCAGAACGAGAGCTCAAAAAATATGGCACTCAGGCCAACAACCAACTCAAAACACTTACTGCAACAGCTGTGCTACAATAAGTGGAGTATCAACAGAAATGGTCAGAATACCAACAAGCAGCAGGTTTCCTAAAAAACAAAAATAGTGGACTCACTAGACCAAAAGGAGGTAAGGGAGCATGCAAACACCTAGCTAAATAGTATTCTGACTCAACTAGACATATCCTCTGCAAGGTGATGAAATGCAAGTCAGAAAATATGGCCTCGGGTCTGTGGCAAAGATCAACGGTCGGACCGTGGGAAACAGAGAAACAGTCGCGGATAGGTTGCAGGTTTTTGGCTGAAAGATGCAGTCGGACCACAGGAAAAGGGTAAAAAGCCACAGGCGGGTTGCAGCAAAAGGGTTGAAAGCTGCAGTCGGGATGCGGGAAAAAGGGCGACAGATGCAGTCGGGTTGCAGTAAAACGGCTAAAAGCCGCAGTCGAGACGCGGAAAATGGGTTAATAGCTACAGTCGGACCGTCCCAAATAGGATAATAGTCGTGGTCGGATCACAGGTAACAGACTGAAAACGGTCAGCAGATCGCCGGAAACAGTCTGAGAGCCACGGTTGGATCTCATGTAAACACCTAAAAGACGCGGTCGGAACACAACTGCAGGGGGTAAAATATGCGGTTTACATCGGTCGAAAGGGACAGCCGAACAAAAAAATATTGTAGAAAATTAAAACGTCTAAAACTTAAAAAATTATAACTATAAATTCTGAAAAACACAAGCGGAGTCGCCAAAACTGTAGCTAGGGTTTTCACCCTAGCTTGTGCAAATGAGCACCTACTAAGGAGAAGTTACTCCTTAGTAGCAGTTCAATAAACAGTAAATTAAAATGCTAAAGCAATACAAATTCTAAACTAGCATGAGCATTGAGAAACATAACAAAACATGGAATATGAATGGTTTTATTTGTATTAAAATTTTACCTCAAGTGTAGAGGTTGGTGAAGTTCTTGCAATGATCCAAGAGGGTTGCTCCAAACTCCAACTTTTCTCCTTCTCTTTCTCCAATGGTGGAAATGGGCCAAAAGGGGCACTCAATGGTTAAAGTAGCTCAAGGGTGAGCTAAGGTTTCAAGAGTGATTTTGGTAGAGTAAGGGTATACTTGATTGTGGATATCAAATGAGGGGTCTCCATCACCTATTTATAGGTTTTTGGTGGTGGAGTGCTGATCCATGGTTTTGGGAACCATATGGTTTAGGTCAGCTGTATAGGGTTTTTTCCTCATTTTTTTTTTATATTTTTTATTCCCTTTTTAGAGGGTTTTTGCTATTTTGGAGGAAATTTGGATAATTTTGGGGGAAGAGGGGGTTTTTTAGCCTTTTGGAGGCTTTTTTGATGGTTTCGTGGCCTTTTGGAGGCTTTTTAGTGGGATTTTAAGGTTTTAAAGGCAAATATGGTAGGAAATATGGACAAATGAGTCATGTAATGGGGTAGATGAGGTAGTGAACACTTTTTGGGTGTTAACAGATTGTTCATTGGGGAGAATCCTTACTGTCGATGCTAAGATTTTCTGGGCATCAACATGTTCCTAGATTTCCCAACCTCAATACTCACCTACATCCATTTCTTTTTCCTGCAAATCCACAACTCTAGGTCCAAATTCAAATTTCTAGATTATACACAATATGATTATTGATAATAGTATAAATATCATGAAGGAGGGCTCTACATAATGTAGAAATCTCATACTTTTATATAGAAAAACAGTTCCTTAACTTAAGTTTTTAAATTCTTACTGGAAGTGGTCAATTTCACAATGTCCACAAAAAACCCACCTTGAAACTAAAATATAATGTCTATATTTGCAGTAAACATAAAATCTATTTTAACGAGCCCGTCATCAAACTATTTGCCAAGTTCATTTTGCTCGCAACTGATCAATTTTCTATGGAATTCATTTGTGATTAAAGGGATGAGCAAATGTTGAGTCGCTTGAGCTCAATAAAAACATATTCACAATCTTAAGACTAGAGCCACTGAGATTTTTTAGTGACAATTCAATAAAAATATTTACACAAAGAATATTGTCCTTTTGATTTTAGTATAGTTATTCATATTTTTTCATAAAACAAATTAATTAAAGAATAATTCATTTATAGCAATTACAACAAACAAATCAAAAAATAATTCATTTTTAACCAACCACACTTTTATAAATTTATACATTGTGTTTCTACATAAACGCTCAAAATCATATACACTATTCTAGAATAACATAACACTGTTATTTATTGTTGAAAATGTTAGTCTCAAAACCAAAATGACAACATAAGGTGTCCTTGTAGGTTTAATTCAATGATATAGCCCAAGCCTATCAAGTGGTTAAAAAGTCAAAGTGAGGAAAAATCTTGATCATCTATTGTGTTATTTTGTTTAAGATGAAGAAACACAACTTCTTTAATTTATAGAAAAAACAAACACTACCTTGATGACTGGGGCATTATCACGCATTTGAAAGCAAACCAATTCAAATCTTAAATAGACAAAATTTTACAATTGTGAGGAGTCAAAAAATATGATATGCAAAAATTCCATAATGAACTACAAATGTCATTGCAAATGACATCAAATATGTTTACACTGTAGACTTATGAATAAACATAGTATTATTTAAAACCAATGAAGTGGAGAATACATAACATCTTAGACCTAAAAACAAGGGGAAGATAAAATTAAGGATGCCTTAGAATTAAGGTCTGTATAGATTACGATGTAAATGGAGTAAGTAAGCTTCATAAGAAAATATAGTTCATTACTTTTCTTTCATCAATATTATTGTTGAAATTAGAAGGTGAACTCCAACTATCTTTTTAAATAAGATTCCAATATACATGGATAAGCTTGAGCCAAAATTGGAAACATTGTCAGTTGCATCCTCGCCTTGAGTCTTGTTACTTGTCCATTAAGCATGCGGGTATTTCCGAAATCACAAAACTCAAAAGAGTCATTGCGGAAAATAAGCAATTAATCAACACGTTGCAAATGACTCTCGAATGGATTGCACTCGGACGAGCACATTATCATTAGTGACTATAAACGAAGATTTCAATCAATCCGAAACATATAATTATCTGGTTTAATGTGGATATTTAATAACCATTAGATTGAAATTGTATGAGAAATGATATTGTCTTTAATCAAATCCTTTTTATTTTTCCATTGATTGACAAGTTTAAGAAAGTGGAACAGTAAACATCGGCCCTCTGCTCCAGTTTCTCAGCCTATAGAAAAAAAAAAAACAATCAAAGCTGATGACTACTTCACTTTGTAAGATACGAGTGACTTCAATATTGGATAAAGCACCGTCGAACAAATAACTCACCTTACAACAAATCGCATTTGAAGCTCAATCTAGAAAACTGCTAACCACTTATAGTTTCCTCATCGATCTCATCATCATCTAGAACTTGAAATGGACTAAAGAAATTAAAGAAGCGTTCACATTGTTCAGTATTTGTCACAGTCTTGGTTTTTTTGGCTCCGTTCTTTGGCTTCTTCTTCATAAACTTTTGTGTTTTATTCAAAATTGAAAAACTTTAAAACTGACTATGACAGTGTCAGTTAGAGGTGTGAAATCTATAGGAAACTTGTGAATGGGATCGAGACTTGCACAACACGAAATAAAACCTGTGAGTTTCTATAGGCTTCTGAAACTCCCATAAATCAGAGGTTTGTGGACATGTCTTCACATAGGGGGAAATGATAGGAAACTTCACTATTTTCCATGAAATTCGCGATTTATGTTCCAAAGGCTTATGAAATGTATATGAAACTTCTTAAATACAATAATTACCATCCATACATCATAAAAATCATATATATGAGCTGATACAAGTTGAAATAAAGAAACTTCAATATTTCATAACGAGATATGAGGAAAATGGCACCGTTTGCACACTGTTTGGTATTTTGACATAGTTTCAAGTGGTATTTCGACCTGAGGATATTCTGAGAAGAAAATTAAGAGTAAATAAATCATATTACAAATAAATGGGGCCACAATGTCTCCCCCGAATAGATCAACATCTCACCAAGTGTGCCCTTCCTCCAAGAGCCAAAATATGAAGAGAAAAGTGAGAAAGGTGTGGAAGCAAGTTGAGAATGAGAATGAGAATGTCACGAGCAGCCTTGTAGATTAAAACTACAAAAAATGACTCCATTTTATCTCCAAATTAAAGTTTTGAATGGCCTCTCCAATATCCAATTAGGATAGGAATCTTTCACCCTCAAAATTGGTACTAAGGCAAGTAGAGTAAACACTCCACTAGCATGGACAAGCTATGCTCTCTAATATGCAAAATGAGAAATGATCAAAATCCAGTCTCCTTCTTTGTTATTTACTTTTATAAACTTCCAAAGGCCTCCTTGGGTTTAATTCCTTCGAAAAGACTCATGCCAAATCAAGTTGGGAAGAGATTCCAATGTGTGCCACTTGTCCAACAATTCCCAGTCTCCATCTTTCCTCATTTCGAATGGGTGTCTCTTTGGCTTCCCTAACTCCCTTGTGCACCTTCTTGGAGGCTATTTTTATCCCTGACATGTCATATATGTCATATGTCAGCATTCAGGTCTGATTTGTGTCATAGGTGTCATATCATCTTCATCATTGTTTTCATAGAGTTAGGGAGTCTAGCCCAAGTGTCCCACTAGATCCAAAATTCCTCTTCCTCTTCCATGGGAGTTACTCTTCCTCTACATTTAGACCTCATTGAGTCGTTCCAAGTATTATGCCCTTCCAAATCCCCCAAGAACATTGGATTCCACCTTGGATTCGAATGGGTGAGAGTGGAATGCCATGTGGCATGGGGAATCTAGCTTTGTGTGGGTCCCACAGCACCAATGTGTCTCCATGACCAAGTTCCACCTTATTTTCCTATCATAAATATTTATTTAACCCATTTTAATACATTTATTTCAAGCTAATGTCCATTTGGGGTTTATTAGTCTCCTTATTCCAAATCTAATGTTTCCACCCCAACCTAAGAAACTAGTAGATTGGTGGAATTTTCTCTTCTTGAGATTTATTTGAATGGGAACATTATAGTCCTCCCCACCCAAGATAGCTTTCCCTCAAGAAATTCCAAATTAGGATTCTACAAAAAAATTTCCTCCTCACATGTGGCATCCTCACTTGTCAAATCTTTCCATTGTACCAAATACTCCCTTATGGTTCTGCTCCTCAATTTTCTTTCTCTTGCCTTCAAATTTTTTTTTGGAATATGTATGAGTTGTCCTTCATCATCTAATGGAGGGAGGGTTTCTGAAACAAATATTTTTTGACCAATATCCTTCTTGAGGCATGAAACATGAAATACATTGTGGATTTGTCTCCCCTCTAGAAGTTCGAACTCATAGTGTGATGTCCCCATTCAAATAATTGCATAGTAAGACAATCCCATCAATCCTACAAGTTTCCTAGGTTGGATGGGCACATGTGGAATAGTAATAAGGAAGACAATAAATGATGTTTAGACATTAGAAGGGTTCAAGTATTTAATAAATAGAGTGAATAAATAAATTCAAGAGAAATTCTAGGTGGCAAGTTTTTGGAGACATTTGGAGGGTGTGGGACCCACCCTAGCTTGATTTTTCAACGACACATGGCATCTCTCTCTTGCCAATTCGAATTCATGGGAAGATGAACACTCTTGGTTGAGTAGGTAAATCATAACACATGGAATTGAGCATCTTAGGTCGAATTGGGATGGATTGGTAACCTCCATGGAAGATAAAGACTCAAATTGGAAGTTTGTGGACACTTGGGCTAGATTCCCTAGCCCCTATGACACCAATGATGGAGAATCTATGACAACTATGACAAATTGCAGACCTGACCTCTGACATCTAACCATTATGACATTTCATCCCCAAAAATAGGCTCAAGGAAGGTGCTCATGGGAGTGGGAGAAGCCAAAGAGACTCAAATTCGAATTTGGGAGAAGGTGGAAGGTTGGAACTAGGAGACAAGTGGAAAATGTGGAATATTTCCTAAGTGGAAATATCTTGAAGCTATTTAGAGGATTTCAACCCTTAGAAGGATAATATTGGTTATAAAATGTATAAATCAAGTATGAGAATGACTTTTGATGATTTGAGAAAAATTGCAGTTGTGAAGAGAGAGCTAGTGGATGACTAGTTTCTTGTCTTAGCCAATTTCGAGGGTGAAAGATTCCCATCCAAGTTGGTGTTTGGAGAGGCCACTCAGGTATTTCATGGTTCTTTAATGGAGTTTGTATTTGCAGGTAGAAGCTATAGGAAAGCTCATGGTTTGGTTTAGTGCAACACTTTCTCTCCACCATTTCCAGTTTTGATGGCATATTCATGCTCCTTGAGGGAGGGCGTTTTTGGTGAGCTCTTGTACTCATTGGGAGAGATTCTCATGATGTATTTATGATTGTAATAGGTTAATATGATTTGTTATTAATACTCAGAAAGTATCAGGTCGAAATACCTACTGGTTGTATGCAAAAATGTTGATTAATGAGCAAACAATGTCCATTTCCCCACTACATTGATGTATATCATTATAATGGTGATGATTTCGAATGAATGGATGATTATCTGATACATTTGTGATTAATAGACTTCCATGGATGTGTTTTACAAGTTTCATGTACTGTACTTTAGCATTTGAAGTATTTTTACTCAGTTAATTTACATTGGGAGAAGAAATAGTGCCATTTCCCCAAGGGTTGAATTGGGGATTTTTACAGCTGAATGGGAGAGGTTTAGAACAGACATAATAATGAATTAATGGTACATTGGGAACCTTATTAACATCCTTAATACATTACATACCTCTGTTCATAAATTCGAGGGAGTTTGGAAGCATTTGGGAAGCCAATTTCAGTACTTACCCCAAGGGGATTTGAACCCCAAATTACTAGTAAAATTGCATACTTGGACAAGAATATTAAGAGAGTTTGCAGAGGTCTTTTGGTGACCATATATCATCCCTGAGCATCATATTTAAGTCCTAATATCAGTCATAAACCTTCCTTGAATATTTGGGACCATTTGGGGCAAAATTGGGACCTAGGCATCAAAACTAGTCAAAGGTCGAAATTAGGGAAAAAGTGGAAAATTGGGCATTTCTATAAAATATTAAAAAGGGACATTACACATAGGCCACTTCCCCAATTTTTTGAACTACCTTATATGGACCATAATATCTTGGTTTGAGATTTTCTGATCCTTTCACTTTCAAGGATGTTTGTTTATATGGCTGTAGCCTCAAATAGACCAAAGCATCCACTTGAAAAGTTCTTTCCACCCTATGTTGATCCACATATTGTTTCTATTGATTTTGGGAAACCTGCAAATTGCCTTTTAGAAGTTTCAAAATCTCTTGACTTTCCTCCACCTAATGCTTTGCTTTCGGGGCTCTACTATAACCAAAGATGTGCTAAAAAAATGTGAGTGCTTAATAACCATAAAGTTCTTTGAAATGAGACATGCCAATGGACATATGGAGAGTAGAGTTGTAGCAAAACTCACCCAAATGTAGCCATTTCACCCATGTTTTCTGTTGCTCACCAACATACTTCATCAAGTACCCCTCTAGCCATTGATTCACTCTTTTTGTTTGGCCATCAGTTTGAGGATGGTAGATTGTGCTTGGAGTCAATTGAGTGCCAACCAACTTGAAAAGTTCTTTCCAAAAAGCGCTCATAAATCTGCTATCTCTATCACTCACAATGTTCTTGGAGAGTTCATGCAATCCGAAATTTTATCTAAAGAATAGATCAACCACTTTTACAGCAATAAAAGATGATGTAAGAACATAGAAATGAGAAAAATTTGGTGATTCTATCCACCACAACATAAATGCAATCCTTACCCAAATCCTTGGGTAAACCTGTGATGAAATCCATGGAAATACTTTTCCATTTTTGTTATGGAATGGGAAATGGTTGCAATAGACTAGTAGGATGTGTATGTTCAGATTTGTTTTGCTGACATAACTTGCATTCATTCACATATTTTAGAACATCTTCTTTCATCCCTTTCCAAAAGAACCTTTCCATTAGTTGCCTATATGTTTTGAAAAAACCAGGATGGCCTGCTAAAGGAGAACCATGAGCTTCCTTGAAAATCTTGTGCTTGAGATTCCAACCATGAACCAATTATATTCTATACTTAAAGTATATTATACCATCCAAAACCTTGTACCTATAATAACCTTTGACCCCATCTAACACATCACAAGCAAAACTATCTTTGGCATATTCAACTATTAGCATCTTTTTCCAATATTTCGAAATGTCCATAAGAGAAAGTGATGATATTCTATATAATGCATCTGCTACAATATTATTCTTCCCCTTAACATATTCAATGTCAAAATAAAAATCTTGGACTTTGCTTACCAACTTTTTTTTTCCTTTCATTGGGGTCCTTTTGTGTGAGAAAATGCTTCAAACTGTTATGATAAGTTTTGACCAAAAACTTGTTTCCCACCAAGTATTGCCTAAACTTGGCCAAGGAATGCATGATGGATAGTGTTTATTTGTCATAAATGGATTAGAGCTTCTCATGTGGCTGCAAAGTTCCACTCTCAAAAGCTATGGGGTTTTGATTTTTCTTTAGGACCGCCCCTATCCCTTCTCCTGATGCATCACATTCCAAGCAGGGTAATTTTTAGGGGCGAAATTTTGCCAATTGGCTATTTTTTGGGCATTTTTTCAAAAAATAAATTCGCTATTTGGTCATTTTTAGACTCTATTATCGCCTATATTTACATAAAATATGTTTTTTTAGCATAATATTCGCCAAAAATTACACGTTTCAATAGTAAATTGTAGGTTTTGTATTTAATATTCGCCTACCTATCTATATCTATGTTTTTTCCAATTGAAAATAATCGCCTAGAATACTATACTTAAGTGTAATGTTAGAATCCTTAAAAAATACCCTGATTCCAAGACAAATGTTTTAGAAAAATCAGGTAATGCAAGTACGAGACAACTACTCATTACCTCTTTTATTCTTTGGAAATCCTTTTAAGCCTCTTCATCCCACTTTAAAGAATCCTTCTTAGTCAAATCAGTAAATGGAGCAATCAATTTAGGGAGCCCTTTCACAAATTTTCTATAGTGCATATTCCAATGAAGCCTCTCAATGCTGTGATGTTTTTGGGTGATGGCCATTCAAGAATAGATCTTATTTTTTCCAAGTGAACCTTCACTCCATCTTTCCCAATGATGTGCCCGAGATATAAAACTTCTTTCAACCCAAATTCACACTTGGAAAACTTAGCAAACAAATATTGTTCATGCAAAATTTTCAAGACAACTTCTAGATGGTGCAAGTGTTCCTCCCATGTTTTGTTGTAAATTAAAATGTCATCAAAGAAAACCAAAAGAAAACCAAAAGAAACTTACGGAGATGTTTGAAAAATATTTGATTCATGCATGATTTAAATGTGGTTGGATCATTGTTCAAGCCAAGGGGCATGACAATAAACTCAAAATGGCCATAGTGACATCTGAAAGTTGTTTTCTGCACATCCTCGTCCTTCATTCAAATTTGATGGTAACTAGATCTAAGATTAATGTTTTAGAAGAATTTTTCTCCATGTAGCTCATTGTTGAAGCCTCAGATGTGTAGGTTGCTGGAATGGGTTCCAAGGATAACAACAGAGGGTGAAAACACGGACTGAAAGGCTTCAAAATGTTCTATGCAAGAACAGTTCTATCCCCGGCTTGTTTGGTGTAGTTAACTCCTATAGATACAAAGGCCTTCACTAGAACTTATGGGTTTTGATCCTGAAAGGATCAGTCTTCCTATGAGGGAAGATTAAAGTGTTCTAACTCTAAAAAGGATCTAAACCTAGAAAAAATATACCTTAAAGGAAATATAAACTAAGTCAGATCTAATCTAAAGGAAGTGTATTGTTTGTATGCAAGATAACTTGGTTTGCATTTTAATAATTGATTTCACCAGCTTAACAAAAATGTAAAATTGGATCATTACTCATTACTTCAAAATACAATCAGGAAATGAAAATTACTTATAATAGTTTAAAGGTTAAGCATGCACAATGTTATCCTGTTGCTCTTATGTTAATTGAAAAATTAACATGAACTTAATAATTTCTATGAATAATTTGCAAAAATAGATAAAGATTTTAATTAAATAAATTCAATTAAAACATAAATACACAAAGACCATGAATTAAGACAAATCCAAATCATAGACCAATGCATTAATGATTGGACACAAAATCAACAGTATTCATTGATAATTAAGGTGAAGAAACCAGATATCATCAAAGAAATTTGATAACATAAACAAATAAGATGCCAAAATAAACTAACTTTGATACATTGGTCTGCAAAAAATTACAAGATTACAAGTGAAACAACGTTTCTCGAGTCCTTCTCTGGCGATTATATCCCTCCTTTACCCATGAGACCTCTACCCTTTAAATAATAATTACAAAATGGTTACAAATGATAGCCATCCCATGAAAACAGGGATTACAAAACCAATTAATCTAAGGATAACCAAGGGTTGCTTGCCACTTGGTCCTAATTTCCAACAATTCATCAACATCAAGATAGCTATGTGATTCAAGCCCCTGCTGGGTATCACATGTGATGATCTCTATCTCATTTTTAGCTAATTTATGCCAAGTACGCAGATAGATGTGGATCTTTCCTTCCAGGATGATCGACTGTTTGATGAACTGATCCACATCAACAATCTGGATGTGCTCGAGCTGTTTGATCTTTTCTTTGACCTCCTCGCACTTGCTCTCAACTTACTCGATCATTAACTTAGGTGTACACGCATCCTCTATGATATCCATCGTAGGAAACTTAAGCGTTTCCATGATTCCATCTACAACATACCACCTCCTCCCACAAATAGCTTTTTCCTTAGTTATTGTTTCATCTACCATGTCAAGAACATTTTGCCAGGCATTGAGGGAAGTTATGACTTTCCTAAACTGAAAACTGTTTAACACTGGAATGTCATATGGCCTAGTTTGGATATACCTTTGCCAATCGACAATGTCGTCAATGGCCTTAGAAGCTTGTTGTCTTTTCTCCAACTGGTGGTTAAATATGACAAACATATTTTCAAAAGCATTGTTAGTCTCTTGAATTTCATTCAGGGCATTAAACTGTTCAGCTAGGAGCTTGTGATGCTCCTCATTCACCTGATTGGACAAGTATTTAAACTCTTGCTAAGTAAAATTAGAAAAGGAATAGGAGGCTACACTTGCAGTTGCATCCTTTAGCTATTGTTCAAGCACAACTATCTTTTCAACACTGGCAGTATCCAAAGCTTCAACATCTTGCAATTGAATTTGAAGAGAAGCATTTTGTTCTTGAAGGTCTTCAAACTTATCTTCAAATTCTTTTCTCAGTTCACAAATATCAGCTTCATGTTCTTCATTGGCCTTAACCAACTACTCTTGAAGGTTCTTGAGCTCTTCCTTCTTGACATCAGTTTCTTTATTTAGCATGATCACTGAATCAAAATTGGCACCTACACAATCACCCATGGCAACAACAATCTCCAATTCTTCTTGTTGTATGTCATTTGATTGCTTGGCCCAAATGATCTGATTAAGAAAAGGGCCCTGCATCATATCCCTATCTCTGCCTCTCTTGTTACCTTTCTTCACCACTTCCTTAGCCCTTTTTCTATAGAAATAATATCCAAGGGAGGTTGCAATATCTTCTTCATAAGAAGCTTCCAATTCAGCGGATGATGAAGCCACATCTCCTATTGCCACTAATGGGGTTGTTTGAGTAACGGTGGAGATAGGTATTGTCAAAGTGATCTGAGAAATTGTCAAACTTGAAGGGACAACTTCAGGGAATGAGGGTACAGAGGTTAGAGTAGGGATTGAAGTAGAAACTTCAAGGAGTGAAATGGATGCATCAAAACTGATGGTGAAGAAGGAACAACTGGGATTTGGACATCATTGGCTGGTGGTGATGAATTAGATGACGGTGATTGCATAGAGACAGTTGAAGACTGGATCTATGAAACTATTGATGGTGAAATGGGAAATGGAACTGACAAGGTTGGAAATGGAACAGTGATGGAGGTTAGTGCATCAAATAGCTGGGATATGGTGAGTGGTGGTGGTACCCCAGAAGATAGAGTGGAAAAAGCTTGAATGGATGAAAGTAGGAGTGTTGAAGTTGTGGTATCAACAACAGTGGTTTTTTCAAGAAATTGTTGATTTGGGACATGATCATCCATGACTATGGCATCCAACAAATCTACCATTTCATGAGAACTTTCAGTTACTTCCTACACAATAGTCACAGAAGGAAGTGTTTCATCTTCCACATCACTGTATGCAATATTAAGAGTAGGAATTTGAGAGGTAGAAGTTTGAATCTTCTTCCTTTTAGTTGGTTTAGTCACAACAATCACTTGAACATCACTAATAAGGCTGTTTATAACAACCACTTGGACATCAGTAGTGGATTTGGGTACTGCAACCACTTGGGTGTCTAGCACCAAAGTCATCTGTGCTAATTTGTGCTTCAATTGCTGAGATGTCTGCATTAACACATTTAACTCTACAGCAGTTTTCAACTTCGGAGGATCATCCATAAGGCCTTTTCCTTTATCTCCATCCGGGTAGGTCAACATGAGTGGATCACTTACTTTCTATGCCTCCCTTTCTTCCCTATCTTTCCTTGTTTGCTCTTCAAGCCTGAGTTCCATTTTTCTATAGCTCAAAACCTTGCTTTTAAGCTCCTATTGATACTGAAGGATAAGGATTTGCTCTTCTTTGCTTTTGGATCTGTCACCTACCCAAATTTCTGAAATTATTATTTTATTAGCAAAATACTTTATGTTAAATTTAATTACAAAGTTTTGTAATTATGATCAATTTTGATCAAAGATGAATGTAATTACTGATTATTATTATTTAAATAAATTAATTAAACACCCAAGGGAACTGTTAAATGAGTGTTCACTGACCCACTAGGAGGAATGGAAGTTGTTGGAAGGTATGGGACAGATGGCAGCAGTTGCACCACACCACTAGCTGTTGGTTATGGGACAACTACCCCTAAAAATGTGGAATTATCCCCCAGGTGGTGGGACTGTGCAAGCAACTCATTTAACGACCAAGTAACAACTGAAAAGGCCTAGGCAGCCTACATAAGGCAAATTCGAATTGAGCAGGCAGCTCTTAGACAATATTTTTTGCAGAAATATTCCTCATGTGCATCAAGTGATCACTGAGAAATTCGAATAGGGAGGCTAGTTGTGAGTACAATCATAAGTCTTCATACTATTTTGCTAAGAAGAACCAGAGGTGCTGGTGCAGGTCTTTTGGACTGCTAGTTCTTAAAGATTCGACAGTTAGTGCTACTGCAAGTGGAGATCCTAAATTCCTAAGTTTCTTCCTCTTGGTGGTTCAGTGAACAGGATCGGGGGTCCTAAGGCAAGTATTTGACTGTCTTCAGGAATTGGTTGGGTGGAACGGTCTTCTTGGGATGTTTGTTTCCCTACAGATTAATCCAAGTTTTACAGTTTTCTACTTTACCTCACTTAATAGTTCTGTTTAGTAAAATTAGTAATCTCTATTTTTCTTTTTGAAAGAAGAATTTATTTCTGATTTTGTTTAAAGTCTGAATGCTAAGTTTAAATAATAATCTGGATTGATAAATCAATCTCTACATTTTTCCCACATGTTGTTTTATGCATCGTACTCTAGTGTAGAGAAGTAAATTAAGTATAGAAGAAAAGATAGGCAAACTGCCATTGATTCGGTAAAGAAGTATAGTGATTGAGTTGTGTTTCTTTTTCAGCCCTATAGCTAATAACAGTAATAATTACTATATAGTATTTAATATATTATAGAATACTCCATTGTTTCATGAAAAACAAACATTGTTTATTTCCTGTACAGATACATTGTATTTTCTTATCTCTACTATGTACATAGGAAATAAATGGAATTCAAAGTTTCATACATCATATCATGTCTGTAATATCAATAGTACCTGCTGCAAATAAATAAATGTGTTCATTATGGACAAAGCTACAAATCACAGTCATTACATAGTTTTCACGTTTCACACACACAAATTGTTTTCATTTCCTATTATACCAATTGCATTGATTATTTAGTTCTATCAGATAATGAAAACATTATAAACTTTATTTGCTATCATTCATCTTATATCTATATATATTATAAACTAAAAGTATTGATTTCAAAACTAGGTTTCGTATAAAACCCTAGACAACATCTTAACTATTTTATAATTGCTAAGACGAACAGTAAGAAATTATTTATCTCTCAAGTCGAAAGCACGATTCATACCATTGTCTAATCTAGCTCATAACTCAATTTTTTAAAACACATACAGATTCAAAATATTTATTTTTATTAGCTAAGGTTTTCTTGGGTTCGATTTCTTCCCTACACAGTAAGGTAGACAAGGAAAAGCCCAAGTAGGGTTCCTTTCATAAAGAATTTAGATCATTGAGTCAAAGCCTCTATAAAACACTTAACATTCAAACAAAATCATCAATTCTTTTTCCAAACATAAATATCCACAACGAGAACGAATTATAGGTAAACATCTTCATACAGTGTTCTTAACGTTTATCTTTCAAAACACAACCTTCCATTCAAAGAGACGAGCCATAGTTTGCAATTGCAAAAGAACCCTCGGTCCTCGATTTCCATTTAAATTTACATAACAGAAAATTTCATTTTAAACTTGTCAAGGTTTCACATTACACGGGACTTGCCCCTTTTTCAACCAAAAACTTAAAATAGAGTCATGAATCAACAAAATTACACAGGTTTTTTATCCTTGAAACATCTAGCATAAATAAATGAAAGTTTGGAGTCTCTACCATCAACACAGCCAGGCATCAAATAGCCAGTAGCATCTTAAAAGACTGAGAGGTTACTCTCTGTATAGTCTAATTTAAAAAAAAAAATACAAACTTAAAACTTTGCTTTCTGCCATCATCAAAACAAGTCGGAGGTTTCCAACTCTCGGCATACAGGAAAACACCTTTCAAAGGAACCTACGAGGTTTGTTGTGAACCACCAGAGCTTACCAGGAAAACCGTAGCAACTTTCCACTTCTTTTTCTTTACTTAGTAAACCGCTCTCGATCGGGTACCTGTCATAGCATACGTTGAAAGGTCAAAACAAGTTTTTACAGAACTAAAACAAGCATTATAGTAGCATGTTACAGTTTTAAACAAACTTACCTTTAATATTGACGCTTCGGAGTATTGAACTACTACATCATTGAAACAACGAAGCAAGTGACAACTGACGAGCAATCCAAGGTTAACATCGTAGACCAATCTCCATCTTAGGAGTACCAAACTCTTTCTGAATCACTTAGACTACACTAGTAGAAGAAGCCTATCACATTTTGGCATCGAGGGTTAAGTGCAGAAGGCTTAATGCCTGTATCTATTAAGAAAACACCTCTCATAGGTCACGGGGTCGAAACCCCTGAGAGTCACTCTCGGCCAACCTACTTTTTGGCAGCCTGTCGGCCTTGACCTAGCATAACAAAGAAAGACCGAGAAGTTCGCTTTCACTACTTGTAACAAGGTTACGGTTCCATAATCAACGATCCAGATCTGTTATGATCAACGGGTAAGAAAGGTGCCAACATTGCTACATTGAAAGCCGAGCAACCTTGTATTAATGCCTCTTTAAATGCAAACAATCACGATTATGCCAACATTTCATGCTAGTGATCAGTACCATGTACAACTCAGAGGAGAGGCATTTTAATTGCCATGTCCAGCTAGGATTCCCAATGATGTTTTAAATCAGAGTTCACATGGATGGGCTATGTGGGTTCGCAACAATACTATCCACTGTGGAGTTCGGACAAAACATTTAATACTTGATCGTAACCCTATTAGCCTGCAGTGGAGAATGTTAAATTTTCAGAATTTACTTCAATCTGATCTAGGATCTTAACTGAGAGAACAACATGTACAGCATCTCTACAGCATATCAATCATGGAGACAATAATGCAAGCACACAAGAGACACAAAGATTTACTTGGGGAAAACCATAAAGGTGAAAAACCCCAATAACTTCCTCAAAGATAGATAGAGCAATGATACAACCAACCATAAGAGATAGACACAACCTAGCAGCAGATCATCCTCCATAAGTGCGCCACTCCTCCTTGAGTGCATGTGTGAGAAGTGAGTGAGCAAATAGAGTGCCTCCCACACTCTATTTATACTTGACTTGACTTTCCTTTTTACCTAACTCATGTAGGCTCGAACTTAACCACATAACATAATGCTGAGTGGGCCAACCCCCAATAGGGTGGTCTAATAACCCTTTGACCCACATGGCCGACCCCCAATAGGGTGGTCTAATAACCCTTTGACCCACATGACTTATACAGGGCCGACCCCAAACAAGGTGGTCTAATAACCCATCAAGTATAAGTTACAACACTTACAATATAAATGACGACACTTCCTTATAGAGGAATAATACCATCTCTATAGGAATACAATATACATATATGAAATACATTCCGAAGTTACATATACATCAACACTCCCTCTTAACTAGGAAGGTATTTCTCAGCACAGTTCTTCTAGCACAAGTCATCTTCTCTGGATCATCGTCACTGGATAATCGTCATCGAGTCATCATCATCGTCACTACTGCTGCTATCTCAATCAATCTCTGAATCTACTCGTCATAGGAAGTTCTACAGAGCCACTCCTTTTTCATACTGGATGTAGGCCCACCACCTGCAGGTCTTCATCATCACTGGCCATACTGTGGAATCCTCAGGACTGATTACGTGCGTCACAAAACCTCGAAAGAGCATCCCAGGCTGTTACGAGCACACAGCTCTACCAATAGGATCTCCCAGGGCACCGAATTACATGTGACCTCACCACAAAACCTCGCAAGAGCATCCCAGGCTGTTACGAGCACACAGCTCTACCTATAGGATCTCCCAGGGAAACGAATTACATGTGGTCATGGCAAAACCTCGCAAGAGCATCCCAGGACTGATTACGGGCACACAGCCCAACCTATCGGATCTCCCAGGGAACCGAATTACATGCCATAGGACAAAACCTCGAAAGAGCATCTGCCAGATATCCCAGGGCACCGAATTACATGCCATAGGCAAAAACTCGAAAGACTATCTGCAGATCTCCCAGGGCACCGAATTACATGTCCTCCCAGAGCAAAACCTCGAAAGAGCATTTGCCAGATGTCCCAGGGCACCGAATTACATGCCATAGGCAAAACCTCGAAAGACCATCTGCAAATCTCCCAGGGCACCGGATTACATGCTCATCTGCACAACCTGATCCACGGCCACAGAGTATCACCCTGATACTCACTATACATCATCCTGATCATCATCACTGCAATGTCCTACTGCATGTCATCTGGAGCAACATCCTGAAGCTCGTCATCTATGATCATCCTGATCATCACTGCAACATCCTGCTGCATGTCATCTGGAGCAACATCCTGAAGCTCGTCATCTATGATCATCCTGATCATCACTGCAACATCCTGAAGCTCATCATCTATGATCATCCTGATCATCACTGCATCTACTTGATGCATACCAAGTATCTACCTGATACATATCATCATACATGATCCTCCTGATCATCAATGTATCCACCTGATACAAATACAAATACATGATACATATCACCATACATGATCCACCTGATCATACAATGTATCCACCTAATACATATACAGATACATGGTCCAAGCATCCAACATGATGCATACATACATACATAAAGTGATCCAACTGATCATATCCAGCATCCACATGATGCGTACATACATACATAAAATGATCCAACTGATCATATCCAGCATCCACATGATGCATACATACATACATAAAAATGATCCAACTGATCATATCAAGCAGAAACCAGAACATCATCCTGATGCTCATCATCCAGCGCTTACATCCACATCCATGTGAAGGATCCTCCTTCCAACATGCTTGGAATGGCTTCAGCAAATGTGTCCATCACTTCTTCCTCGAAGTGTCCTCGATCTGAAGAATGCCAAGCCTCTCTCTGAAGTACTCGAACTTCACTCTGGCTAGTGGCTTCGTCAGCACATCTGCAATCTGCTCGTCCGTCGCAACATATAGGAGCTTCACAGCTCCTCTCTACACCATATCCCTGATATAGTGATATTTGATCTCTATGTGTTTCGACCTGTCATGAAACACTGGGTTCTCGGACAGCTTCATACAACTCTGGTTATCACAGAAGATACCAGTAGCCTCCAACAGGAGATCAAATAACTCAGATAGTAGCTTCCGTAGCCATACTGCCTCACAACTAGCTGAACAGGCTGCAACATACTCTGCCTCAGCTGTACTCAGTGCTACGCAGGACTGCTTCCTGCTAAACCAAGAGATCACATCTGATCCCATACTGAAGCAACACCCAGATGTGCTCTTCCTATCTGCAGCACTGCCAGCCCAATCTGAATCAACATAACCATGTAGGTTAAACTTTTGATTTTCCTCATACCTGAGCCCATAATCCACTGTACCCTTCAGGTACCTCAGAACATGCTTTACAACAACCAGGTGAACACTCCTCGGATCCGTCAGGAACTGGCTCAATGTGTTCACAGCAAAGCAAATGTCTGGTCTCGTGTTCGTCAGGTACATCAAGGACCCAATCATCTGACGATACATAGAGACATCAACTGGATCAGATGAAGCATCACATAGAAGTTTCAGATTTGATGCCATAGGTGTGGCCATGGCCTTGTAGTCCATCATCCCGAACCTCTTCAGGATCTCTACTGCATACTTCCCTTGTCCAAGGAAGATTCCATCACTCTGCCACACCTCCATGCCAAAAACAAATAGTGCATCAACCCCAAGTTCTTCATCTCGAACTCGGCAGTAAGCTTCCGCTGCATGTCGGCAATCAATCTATCTTCACCTGTAACAAACAGGTTATCCGCATACAACTATTCAAGAAAGCTGTCTTGAAATCCATCTAGTGTATCTTCTATTTCATCACTTTCATATTTCTCTATGCTGCCATCTGCAGCATGCTTGATCTTGATAGATCCATATGGAAGTCATAACAAACTTCCCTTCAGGTCTTGGGACTACATCCCAAACATCATTCTTCATGATCAACGGATCATGGCATTCCATTTCTTCATCCTAGATCCTAGGAACTTCAATATCTTCAATATTTTCAATATATATCTTTGCTACTGGAACAAATGTTGTAGTCCATTTGTAGGTGAAGATATACGGTCTTTCCTACAAAACAGGTTAAATTGCATGATTAGAAACATCTCATAATTTTCAGAACAAATTCTTACACATAAAGAAATATGTCATACAGTCATGCAATTATCTTAGCCAATGCTTCAATACAACATTTATCCATATCCTGTAACTTTCTAGATGCCTTCCAATCTCTACCAGAACATTGTTAAGAGTGTGCAAAACTCCCAACATGTCAGCAAAGAGGTTTCATTCTAGATAAGTAGCGATGGAATGTTGTACAGTGCCATAGGCTACTTACCCATGCATATTAGTAGTATACTGTTCATCAATGCAATTATTCTAATGTGCATAATACACAACCTAATTCTAGGAACATCAATATATACATCATTGAACAGTATTATTTAAACAAGCACATATGCAAGAAATGATAATTAAAAATACTTATCTTTGTTTGGTTACTGGGTGGACTCCCTCTGAGTCTTTGCTTCCTTGTAGGAGCTGCTGAAGTAGCTTCTTCTACACCTTTCCATTATGGAATGTAGAAAGATGGTCAACTCCCTCTGAATATCTGCATCCTTGCAGAAACTACTGAAGTGTGCTCCTTTGCTTTCTTGCAGGAACAACTAGAGTGTGCTCCCTCTTGATCTTTGCTTCCTGAATTACATGTTCTTGAGCTCATATTCATCCTTGGTCCCTATGCATGCTTATTAGTATCATGATTGTGTTATCCTTGTGAACTCATATAAAATCATACATTCATTAGTATACTATTAAAACACAATAATCTTAAGCATGTATAGTCATGATCATTTCAAACAGAAAATAATAAGCATTAGCATTCAAGGTTTATGTAGGATTCTTATGGTTAGTCAAATCATAAGAAACATAACATGTCTAAACCTGTAATTACTCAAACGTATGACTCTTCGGGTTAGTTGAATCATTAATCAAGATAAGAGATATAATATGCGTAAAACCTGTGATTATTCAAACCTATACCTTCATGATTATTCTGGTTAGTCATATCATCAATTATGGTAAGAAACATAATATGCATACAACCATGATTATTCAAACCTATGACTTCATGAATAATCATTATCAACAACAGTATAAGATCCTAACACAAGGTAGGATTCTATCTTGATATAGGAAAAACATACCTGGATTAGGATGCTAGTTAGTTATGTCTAACATACTCACATGATGTCTTCTTGTTCTTCTTCAATGACTTGTGCTAGTAACCTGTATATCTCATAGGTTAGCCATTATAAAACCAAGTTATACATACCTCGTAAATGGATCTTCTATGAGATCCATGACAATGGATGAGTCTTTATCCTCATGTCATCATGATCATATGTTCTTGAACTGGAACATGATTTGTCTTTCTAGGTGTACCTTTCATGTTAGTAGACAACATAAACCTCATACAACACCATAACGCATTAGTACAATCATAAGTGTCAACACCCTAACCAATGAATATCTTCTATCATGCATTCATAATTTTGTTAAGGTGATACGACAAATCTAAAATCAAGATTGTACTAACCGTAATAACATGAAGACAAACATACCATAAACTTAATCATGAACAAATCTCAAAACATACCTTGATGAGTCATACCTGTCGAGATCGCTTGTAATCTCCTTATGTAAAGCCTTAGCCTCATCTCCCTCTGAAACAGGAACTCCTTCACTTATGCAGATGACCAATCCATCTTCTTCTAGGATTAACCCTATCCACTTGATTTGAAAGAACTGGACCTGGAGCTGGATATAGGTTTGTCAAAGAAACCCCAAAAATTCAAACTTTGAATTTCAAACTTCCGAAAGGATAGAAATATGCGCCTTGATGAGCTGATCAAGCTGGTATATTTAGAATTTGAAAACTGCAAAGTTTCACTCCTCAATTTTTCCTTTGAAACTTCCAGATTCACTAGACGTGACCCTGAACTGGGGTTTGATGAAGCCCACTCTTTTTCCCCATCAAAAGGTTTGATCCAAAGCTCTGAGCTTCTATTTTTCTGAGTAGCTTCCAGCCGTGGTCACAGATTTCAAAAATTCCCATTTTTACAGAAGCCCTAATTTTCCACTTTTCTGATCAAAGTCCCGAACTAGGGTTTGATCAAGCCCGGCCTTCTGCCCAACCAAAAATTCTGATCTTGGTCTCTAAATTTTTATTTTGATGAGTATCATTCAGTCGTGGTCTCCGATTACAATAATTCCAACTTTCTCCAAAGCCCTAAATTCCGGAAGCCATGAATGAAGGTACCAAAAAATAATTCTGTTTTGACAGAAATATGTACCTGATTGCTTCTGGTGTAACTCCAAAATTTTTGATCCACAGGGTCTGAAAACGTTTACTAAGATAGCCTGACCTGTTAGCTTTCCATCCTGATAGGTCTGACCTCAATTGGATTTTCTGAGAGAGAGTTATGCCAAATGTCGCAACGTGACCTGTTTTTGGATAATACAGGAGAGCGAACTTGTACGGAGTGCCACGTGTCACTGTTTCAACTTCATCCTATGAAAACCTTTCCTGAGATAGCATGGCCTGTTATCTTTCCATCCTGACAGGTCTTACCTCAATTGGATTCTCTGAGAGAGAGTTATGCCAAGTGTCGCAACGTGACCTGTTTATGGGATAATATAGGAGAGCGAACTTGTACGGCGTGCCACGTGTCACTGGGTCAACTTCGGCCTCTGAAAACATTTTTTGAGATAGTACAGTCTGTGTAATACCTGTCACTTTTTACGAAATTTCATTTGGAGCTTCCTAGCCCAAGTTATGACCTTTTTCCCAAGGTCACCTGATTTTGACTCAGATCTGGAAGAGGCAGAAACCCTATATTGTACAGATCATAAATCACAAAGTACAACGAATTAGAGGTTTTCCTTTGGACACAAGGTACATGGGGATCTTAGCTTTGGACCGTAACAATTTCAGATCCGAAAAATTCTCCAAAACAGATTTATAGCGAAAGTGCTACGATGACTGGTTTTTGCTATATCAAGCCCTGGCATCGTAAGTGCAACAAGTGTCATACATGCCATATCATGCCTTCTTTCAGGCTAGCTCTGATACCATGTTAAATTTTCAGAATTTACTTCAATCTGATCTAGGATCTTAACTGAGAGAACAACATGTACAGCATCTCTACAGCATATCAATCATGGAGACAATAATGCAAGCACACAAGAGACACAAAGATTTACTTGGGGAAAACCATAAAGGTGAAAAACCCCAATAACTTCCTCAGAGATAGATAGAGCAATGATACAACCAACCATAAGAGATAGACACAACCTAGCAGCAGATCATCCTCCTCCATAAGTGCGCCACCCCTCCTTGAGTGCATGTGTGAGAAGTGAGTGAGCAAATAGAGTGCCTCCCGCACTCTATTTATACTTGACTTGACTTGCCTTTTTACCTAACTCATGTAGGCTCGAACTTAACCACATAACATAATGCTGAGTGGGCCGACCCCCAATAGGGTGGTCTAATAACCCTTTGACCCACATGGCCGACCCCCAATAGGGTGGTCTAATAACCCTTTGACCCACATGACTTATACAGGGCCGACCCTAAACAAGGTGGTCTAATAACCCATCAAGTATAAGTTACGACACTTACAATATAAATGACGACACTTCCTTATAGAGGAATAATACCATCTCTATAGGAATACAATATACATATATGAAATACATTGCGAAGTTACATATACATCAACAGAGAATTTATTAACCATCAACTCATCACTTCAATACTGAGGCTTTGGTGGATACCACTACATTGCTACTAACACTTAGAACAAAAGCCAGGTCGTATAACATAGTTCTTTCCTTTGTTATAGTCTTAGTGTTTCAAAGGATCGAATATATCACATAATTGATTATCAATCATTGCTAAAGTTTAGAAATAGATAGAATTACATTGTAAACAATTGTATGCATATGGAAACCATATCATTGCATATTGAATTTATATTATTGCCCATTGAAAATTATATCACTATAATTATAGTGCATATTCTATATAGTTCAAAGCTAGACATTGTCACATTTGAATTACATGTCAATATAATATAGAGATGCATAATAACCATAGAATATTTCTATTTAAATTCTATTCCATTTTCTATGATTTTGTATAAGCAATAGGACAAAGTCTTATAATGCCAGTTCAAAAGCATAGACCATTAATTGTTCTCCCAGTTCCTTACAGCATTAATAATAGATTCGGTATCATGGTTTATTAGTACCGACAGTAGCCCTTTGATAATATTGTAGCATTAAAGTGAAATACAAGGACGACATGAAAACTATCTCATTAAAGAGCTTAAAAGTCATTACAAGAACTAGAATAAGAACCATACATCCATAACTCTTGTAACTTGTTTTCACAAAGGAAGTAAAATAGCATTTAATTTTACTTTGACAATGAATGGAAAGAAACTTTAACTTGTTTGCCGTAGAATTCTTACCTGTTGTCTACACACAGAAATTGTTTCAAATGCCTTAGCTAATCAGAGCTACGTAAACTCCGGGGTACCTCGTAGGACCCCTTCATAATCATACAAAAAAAATAGTCAGTACGTCATCCATTACAGTGGGTTAATATAAGCATATGTACAGCACAGAAGCACTCTTAGAATTCAGACAGGTTGAAGACTGTATTTAATGATGTTTTAATCATAAATATCTTGTGTTAAAGATTAGTTTCTATTTAATTAAGCATTAGCAATTCAGCTAATGTTATGTGTTATACGTATTAAGTTCGACAGGCCATCATTGTCGATGATTCTAGTTAAGATATTTATGTAGTTATTAATTCCGCAATTCTAATTTCGATAATTATTGCTATTATAATTTTTTTTTTTTTTGGTATTTTCGGGTTGTTACATGTGGTATCAAAGCTCATGTTCGAACTCTAGGCTTGAAAAAGGTCCAAGAACACGCAGCAAATTTTTTTATACAGTGGCAAATTTTATACAGCAAAATTTTTTACTAATTTGAATTTTAATTATGATATTGTTCATAAATTATTTTAAGCTACAGGTATGGAGAATTTAGCTGATCATGTAGAAGACAGATTTCAACAGCCACAGCTTGGGACAACACGATGCAGAAGAAAGTCACGGTGAACTAAATAACAATTCGATTGTATTGTTACGTGATTTTCAGGAATTAAAGGAAGAAATCATATCTGTGAAACAATACAATGAAAGAATTTTGCAAGCACAAGAACAATTAAACCAAGTGTTGTTTGAACAGTGCCCAACTGAGGAGCAAGAGAGAGAGATAATGAAGATATATCCAAAATTGAGGATCTGCCTCATGCTAATAAAAATAAGAAAATGAAAACCAGTGAGGTGAACAACAGTTCAACCTCATTGGGAGATGCTATTGAAGTGCGTAAAAAGAAACGTAACTACACCAGTGATAGCAGCGAAGGAGATTTCAAACCCAGAAGGAAAAACTATAAGGAGTATGAGCAGATTTTTGGGGAGTTCAAAAATATTAGACCTCCAACATTCAATGGAGAAACTGAAAAGTGTGAGACAGTTGAAGCTTGGCTATCCGGTATGAAGAAATACTTCCAGATTTATAACTATTCAAAGTCCTTGAAGGCAAATTTGGCTATATATAACTTGACTAGAAAAGTGGATATTTGGTGGCAGGACATCAAAAGAGTAAAGGGCATCAAAGATAAAGATGTAAGCTAGAGTACTTTTAAACGATACTTTAAAAAGAAGTATTTATCTGAATAGTACTATGAAGAAAAATCCAAAGAGTTCTACGATTTGAAGCTGGGAGTAGGAAATGAACAGTAAATTTTTGAACTTACTAAGATATGTGCCATACTTCATAGAAGAAAAAAAAAAAATTCAAAGATACTTGAGTTGCCTACCTTTCAATATTAAGTATAGAATCGAGTACGACAGTCCTAAAACCTTGGAAGAGGCTATGAGAAAGGAAGTTTTCTATTATGACACAAATCGTAAAAGAGAAGGAACGTTGAATTGGAAGAATCATAAGCCCAACAATTTTGAGCTGAAAAGGAAAAATTTCAGGTTCAGTGGAAATTCCGATTTCCAAAAGAAAAATTTATAGAATCAGAATTTTCAAGGGAATAACTTTAGAAACAGTCAACAACAAAATTCTACAGCACCTAGAAATGCACCTAATAATACCAGAACCAATGAGCAAAAGGCACCTATCAAATGTTTTGAATGTCAAGGTCCCCATTATGCATTAGAATGTCCCTTGAGGAAGCGAAAAGCTAACAACATCAACTCTATTCAGACTGAACCTACTGTTGGAGACGTGGCAAGGGAGATGCCTAGAATTAATGCAGAACTCGACAACAGGCAAGCGAATCATCAAATCTCCATGGTAGAGATTGAAGGTATGCTACAAAATCATCCTATTACTGTTTTAATTGACCTAGGTGCTAGCTTAAGTTATATATCACTAGATATTGTGGAAAGTCTTAAATTGAAAACAAACAAGTTTAGTAAATCTTGGTTAGTTAGACTATCAACTGGAACAAAGAGGAAAGTATCAGATTTTATAGAAAGTTGTACCTTATCCATGAATCAGTTACAAACACAAATCAAGTCGAATATTTTACCTTTAGGATCCTATGATATTATAATTGGAATGGACTGGTTAGAAGCCCATCATGTCATTCTGGACTGTTACGGAAATTTGTTTACATGTTTAAATGATGAAGGAAAAACTGTAGAAATAAAAGGTATCCCAAGAAAGGTGACCCTTAGACAGATTTCAGCCATGCAAGTTAAGAGGGCAGTTAGGAAAGGATGTCAGTTGTTTGCAGTAAATGTAGTAAACGATGAGATTATCTGTAAAGAGGACAAACTGAAATTAGAAGACATACATGTCCTAAAGGATTTTAAGGATGTATTTCTTGAGGAGATTCCAGGATTACCTCCTAAAAGAGATTTAGATTTTACCATCGAGTTAATACCAAGAGCAGTACCAAATTCTAAAGCTCCATATAGAATGAATATACTGGAATTAAACAAATTGAAATCGTAGTTGAAGGAACTGATTGATAAGAATTATATAAGACCCAGCGTGTCTCCTTGGGGAGCACCTGTCATCTTTGTTAAGAAGAAAGATGGAACCTTAAGACTGTGCATAGATTATCACCAGCTTAATAAGATGACAATCAAGAATCGGTATCCGTTGCCCCACATAGACGATCTATTTGATCAGCTGTGTGGAGCAACGATATTTTCAAAGATTGATCTAAGGTTAGGATATCATCAAGTATGGGTTAAGGATGAAGATATTTTCAAGACAGCTTTCAGAACTCGGTATGGACATTACGAGTTCGTAGTCATGCCATTTGGCTTGACTAATTCCCCGGTTGTATTTATGTGTTTGATGAATAATATTCTGCACAAATACTTAGACAAGTTTGTTGTTGTGTTTATAGATGACATTTTAGTGTATTATAAAAGTAAAGAAGAGCATGATGAACATTTACGGATTATCTTACAAGTTCTGAGAGATCATCAACTATACGCTAAGTTTAGTAAGTGTGACTTCCACAAAGAAAAAATTCAGTATCTAGGACACATAATTTCTAAAGAAAGAATCTCGGTTGACCCCAATAAGATAAGGGCCATTAATGACTGGCCAGTTCCTAAGGATGTGTCAGATGTAAGATCATTTATGGGAATTACTGGATGTTACCAAAAATTTATAGAAGGTTTTTCGAGGATTGCCAACCCCATAAATTCTTTTCAAAAAAAAGGGAAGAAATTTGTATGGGATCAGAAATGTTCTGACAATTTTAAGAAATTAAAGGAATTATTGACTACAGCACCTATCTTGAGGATAGCAGACCCTAACAAGGATTTTACAGTTTGTATAGGCGCATGCAATGACGAACTCGGTGGAGTCCTGACACAGGAAGGGCATGCGGTGGCATATGAATCTAGAAAGCTGAAAATACATGAGAATAACTACTCTACTTATGATTTAGAGTTATTGGCAGTAATTCATGCCTTAAAAATGTGGTGTCATCACCTTATTGGCAGAAAATTCACATTGTTGATAGATAATATGGGTCTAAAATATTTATTAGACCAGACAAATTTGAACACTAGACAAGCTAGATGGTTGACTTTTTTAAGTGAGTATGATTTCGAAATTCAGCATATTAAAGGAAAGGAGAACAAGGTTGCAGATGCCTTGAGTTGTAAGGAAAAATTGAATTTTATTTCAGCCATCAGTATTTATTCAACAGATTTGGAAAATCAGATTCTTGAAAAGAGTGAGACAGATGAGGAATACGGAAAAATGAAGGAAAAGACAGCAAACAACAGTTCTAAATTTTTTATGGTAGATTACAGCATGAAGGAAAACGGGTTATTACTATATAAGAACAGATTGTATGTACCAGACATACCAGAAATAAAAATTCTAATATTAAATGAGATGCATAAAAGTCATTATTCTGGTCATCCAAGTTATCAAAAGACCATTACTATGCTAAGGAAAGAATATTATTGGCCTAGAATGAAGGATGAAGTAACAGAGTACATAGCTAAATGTTTGGATCGTCAAAAAGTGAAGGTTAAACACCAACATCCTACTGGATTGTTGCAACCGTTACCTATACCGAGTTGGAAATGGGAAGTGATAAGCATAGACTTTATTACTGGATTACCTAAAAATCAGAAAACAAAATGACTCTATCATGGTGGTAGTGGACAAACTCAACAAAGAAGCACATTTTATACCTGTGAAGACTACTCATAAAGCTCCAGACATTGCGGAGATCTTTATGAAAAAGATTTTTCGACTACATGGGATACCAAAGGTGATAATTTCAGATTGTGACTCTAAGTTTACCGGAAATTTTTGGAGGTTACTGTTTAAGGGGTTGAATACAACCTTAAATTTCAGCACAGCATTTCATCCACAAACAGATGGACAGACAGAAAGGGTAAATCAAGTTTTAGAAGATTTATTAAGAATGTATGTTAAGGATCAGCCTCGTAAGTGGGAAGACTACTTGGACTTAGCAGAATTTGCTTATAATGATCATTTTCATGCATCAGCCAGACTTAGTCCTTTTGAAATTCTTTATGGTAGGAAAAGTGATACACTTGTTTTGTGGAATGATCCAGTAATTAGAGTTTTGTTAGGACCTGAATTATTGCAGGAGTTAGAACTAATTCTGAAACAGGTACAAGGAAATTTAAAAGCTACCCAAGATAGGCAAGAGTCAAGCAGATTTAAAAAGGACTCATAAAGAGTTCCAGGTTGGTGAGCATGTATTCCTCAAGGTAAGATAAAAAAAGAGTTCATTAAAATTGGGAAGCTGTGCCAAGTTGGCACCCAGGTATTGTGGTCTTTTTGAAATATTTTCCAAGGTTGGACGAGTGGCATACCAACTGGCCTTGCCACCAAATTTAAAAATACATAATGTTTTTCATATATCATTTTTAAAGAAGTATGTACACGATGCTACTCATGTTCTAAACTGGAATGGTGTATAGGTGGGACAAGATGAAGATTTTTTAGGTGGAACTGGACTGTATCTTCGAAAGGAGGGAAAATCTGCTCCGGAATCGCACCATTGGGCAAGTGAAAGTGCAATGGAAGCACCTTAGCCCGAAAGATGCAACCTGGGAGTTGGAGAGTAGTATGAAGGAAGCATACCCAACTATGTTTCAGGAACACTCAAGGAGTGATTAACCAACATCGAGGAAGATGTTGAGACTTAAGGGGGGGTGTATGTCACCTACCCAAATTTCTGAAATTACTATTTTATTAGAAAAATACTTTATGTTAAATTTAATTACAAAGTTTTGTAATTATGATCAATTTTGATCAAGGATGAATGTAATTACTGATTATTATTATTTAAATAAATTAATTAGGAGACAAACACCCAAGGGAACTATTAAATGAGTGTTCATTGACCCACTAGGAGGAATGGAAGCTGTTGGAAGGTATGGGACAGATGGCAACAATTGCACCACACCACTAGTTGTTGGTTATGGGACAACTACCCCTAAAAATGTGGCATTATGCCCCTGGTGGTGGGAGTGTGCAGGTAGCTCATTTAATGACCAAGTAACAACTAAAAAGGCCTAGGCATCCTACATAAGGCAAATTCGAATTGAGCAGGAAGGTCTTAGACAATATTTTCTGCAGAAATATTCCTCATGTGCATCATGTGATCACTGAGAAATTCGAATAGGGAGGCTAGTTGTGAGTGCAATCATAAGTTTGCATAATATTTTGCTAAGAAGAACCAGAGGTGCTAGTGCAGGTCTTTTGGACTGCTAGTTCTTGAAGATTCGACAATTAGTGCTACTACAAGTGGAGATCCTAAATTCCTAGGTTTCTTCCTCCTGGTGGTTCAGTGAAAAAGCTCGGGGGTCCTAAGGCAAGTATTTGACTGTCTTCAGGAATTGCTTGGGTGGAATAGTCTTCTTGGGCTGTTTGTTTCCCTACAGATTAATCTAGATTTTACAGTTTTCTACTTTACCTCAGTTAATAGTTTTGTTTAGTAAAATTAATAATCTCTATTTTTCTTTTTGAAAGAAGAATTTATTTCTGATTTTGTTTAAAGTCTGAATGCTAAGTTTAAATGATAATCTGGATTGATAAATCAATCTCTACATTTTTCCACATGCTATTTTATGCATCGTACTCTAGTGTAGAGAAGTAAATTAAGTATAGATGAAAAGATAGGCAAACTGCAATTGATTCGATAAAGAAGTATAGTGATTGAGTTGTGTTTCTTTTTTTTCCCTATAGCTAATAACAGTAATAATTACTGTATAGTATTTAATATATTATAGAATACTCCATTGCTTCATGAAAAACAAACATTGTTTATTTCCTATACAGATACATTGTATTTTCTTATCTCTACTATGTACATAGGAAATAAATAGAATTCAAAGTCCCATACATCATATCATGTCTGTAATATCAATAGTACCCGCTGCAAATAAATAAATGTGTTTATTATGGACAAAGCTGCAAATCACAGTCATTACGTAGTTTTCATGTTTCACACACACACATTGTTTTCATTTCCTATTATAACAATTGCATTGATTATTTAGTTCTATCAGATTATGAAAACATTATAAACTTTATTTGCTATCATTGATCTTATATCTATATATATTATAAACAGAAAGTATTGATTTCAAAACTGGGTTTCGTATCAAAACCCTAGACAACATTTTAACTATTTTATAATTGCTAAGACGGACAGTAAGAAATTATTTATCTCTCAAGTCGAAAGCACGATTCATATCATTGTTTAATCTATCTCATAACTCAATTATTAAAACACATACAGATTCAAAATATTTATTTTATGAGCTAAGGTTTTCTTGGGTTCAATTTCTTCCCTACACAATAAGGTAGACAAGGAAAATCCCAGGTAGGGTTCCTTTCATAAAACATTTAGATCATTGAGTCAAAGCCTCTATAAAACACTTAACAATCAAACAACATCATCAATTCTTTTTCCAAACATAAATATCCACAACGAGAACTAATTATAGGTAAACATCTTCATACAACGTTCTTAACGTTTATCTTTCAAAACACACCTTCCATTCAAAGAGATGAGCCATAGTTTGCAATTGCAAAAGAACCCTCGGTCCTCAGTTTCCATTTAAATTTACATAATAGAAAATTTCATTTTAAACCTATCAAGGTTTCACATTGCACGGGACTTGCCCCTTTTTCAACCAAAAACTTAAAATAGAGTCATGAATCAACAAAACTACACAGGCTTTTTATCCTTGAAACATCTAGCAGAAATAAACGAAAGTTTGGAGTCTCTACCATCAACACAGCCAGGCATCAAATAGCCAGTAGCATCTTAAAAGACTGAGAGGTTACTCTTCGTATAGTCTAATTTTAAAAAAAACAAGACAAACTTAAAACTTTGCTTTCTGCCATCACCAAAACAAGTTGGAGGTTTCCAACTCTCGGCATACAGGAAAACACCTTTCAAAGGAACCTTCTTTAATCAGTAAACCGCTCTCGATCGGGTACCTGTCATAGCATATGTTGAAATGTCAAAACAAGTTTTTACAAAACTAAAACAAGGATTATAGTAGCATGTTGCAGTTTTCAACACACTTACCTTTAATATTGATGCTTTGGAGTATTAAACTACTACATCATTGAAACAACGAAGCAAGTGGAAACTGATGAGCAATCCTAGGTTAACATCACAGACCAATCTCCATCTTAGGAGTACCAAAATATTTATGAATCACTTACACTACACTGGTAGAAGAAGCCTGTCACATTTTGGCATCGAGGGTTAAGTGCGAAATGCTTAATGCCTGTATCTATTAAGAAAACACCTCTCACATGTCATGGGGACGAAACCCCTGAGAATCACTCTTGGCCAACCTGCTTTTTGGCAGCCTGTCGGCCTCGACCTAGCATAACAAAGAAAGACCGAGAAGTTCACTTTCACTAATTGTAACGAGATTAGGGTTCCACAATCAACGATCCAGATCTGTTATGATCAACGGGTAAGAAAGGTGCCAACATTGCTACATTGAAAGTCGAGCAACCTTGTATTAATGCCTCTTTAAATGCAAACAATCACGATGATGCCAACATTGCATGCTAGTGATCAGTACCATGTACAACTTGGAGGAGAGGCATTCTAATTTCCATGTCTAGCTAGGATTCCCAACGATGTTTTAAATCAGATTTCACGTGGATGGGCTACGTGGGTTGGCAACAATACTATCCACTGTGGATTTTGGACAAAACATTTAATACTTGATTGTAACCCTGTCAGCCTGCAGTGGAGAATTTATTAACCATCAACTCATCACTTCAATACCGAGGCTTTGGTGGATACCACTACATTGCTACTAACACTTAGAACAAAATCTCGGTCGTATAACATAGTTCTTTCCTTTGTTATAGTCTTAGTTTTTCAAAGGATCGAATATATCACATAATTGATTATAAATCATTGCTAAAGTTTAAAAATAGATGGAATTACATTGTAAACAATTGTATGCATATGGAAACCATATCATTGCATATTGAATTTATATTATTGCCCATTGAAAATCATATCACTATAATTATAGTACATATTCTATATAGTTCAAAGCTAGACATTGTCACATTTGAATTACATGTCAATATATAATAGAGATGCATAATAACCATAGAATATTTCTATTTAAATTCAATTCCATTTTCTATGATTTTGTATAAGCAGTAGGACAAAGTCATATAATGCTAGTTCAAAAGCATAAAACAATTGTTCTACCAGTTCCTTACAGCATTAATAATAGATTCAGTATCATGGTTTATTAGTAACGAAAGTAGTCCTTTGATAATATTGTAGCATTAAAGTGAAATACAAGAACGACCTGAAAACTATCTCATTAAAGAGCTTAAAAGTCATTACAAGAACTAGAATTAGAACCATACATCCATACCTCTTGTAACTTGTTTTCGCAAAGGAAGTAAAATAGCATTTAATTTTACTTTGACGATGAATGGAAAGAAACTTTAACTTGTTTGCTGTAGAATTCTTACCTGTTGTATGCACACGGAAATTGTTTCAAATGCCTTAGCTAATCAAAGCTAAGTAAACTCTGGGGTACCTCGTAGGACCCCTTCATAATCATACAAAACAAACAGTCAGTACGTCATCTATTACAACAAATTAGTATAAGCATATGTACATCACATAAGCACTCTTAGAATTCAGACAGGTTGAAGACTGTGTGTAATGATGTTTTAATCATAAATATCTTGTGTTAAAGATTAGTTTCTATTTAATTCTGCATTAGCAATTCAGCTAATGTTATGTGTTATACATATTAAGTTCAACAGGCCATCATTGTCAACGATTCTAGTTAAGATATTTATCTAGTTATTAATTCCACAATTCGAATTTCGATAATTATTGCTATTATAATTATTTTTTTTGGGTATTTTCGGGGTGTTACAGGATCTTACCAGGAATTCAGAGAAAACAACAACTCACTTATAAGTGGATTCATCAGGAATATTCTTATGTGTATAGCCAATCTTCATCTTCGTATGCTTCTGTTTGAAGTTAGCATCCAGAAATGCTTTTAGGCTCTTGCATTCTTTTGGGAGCATATCCCAATTTCAAAGTAGAAATCCCGTCTCCCGGCACCGCAACCCAAGTTGAATTTGGGATAACCAAAGGCCCAAGGTTTAAAGGGAAATTAGGCCATCCCCTTCTTTTAGGTCCAATGAGCTCAAAGTAGACACCATCTGTAACAGTCTGATAAGATATCTCTTCAAGTAACAGTCTATCAGGGACAACTCTTGGTAGAAAATGTACTGTACTGCTTCCCTAGACCCTAATGTAAGCAAAGGCTTCCCCCACATACCAGTCACCTAATGTAAGGATGAGAGTTCTGGCATCTGGAAAAAAGGCAGGGCATCTTCCCTGAAAATCTGCTGGTAAATCACACCAAAGAAATGGTTGCAGATGTCATAGAGCAATGGAAGAAAATTGCTTTCCCATAAGGCTGAGCAATAAATATGAATAGGGGGTGAGGACAAGGTCCAGCTCCACACCATGGTGGGATACTGAAATTCTGTGCAGAAAACATCAGTTACATAAGCTGAGAAAAAGAATTGTGGCTTCCTCATTGCTGGTGTTTTTTGATATTTTTCAATGGTTGTCTTTAGTTCAACTGACAAAATTGAGGCCCAAGGGAATGACTCTCTCGTCGTAAGAACATGGTGGGATACAGGTGCCGATTCATCCTTAAATATAGAACAATTTGGGAGACCATAAATTCTGCAGAGCATGGCTTCCAAGAGAGAATAAGGCTCCTTGACCCAAGAAATTGGGTATGAATTATCAGCCCTGAGCATGAAATTTGCCAGTCTGTGCATCCAAGACTTCAACATTTCATTGAAATTATACCTAGTCTTTGCTGAGTCTAGGAATGCAGCATTAAGGGGTTGAACAGCTGGTTTTAAGGCGTAAGATCTGATAAAAATGTCAGGGTGAAAAGTATCCAGTTGAGACCCCGCGCTATCATTGAAAGAGTGGTCTTTAGGATTGGCATGGTCTATAATCCACTTAACTGCATCGGTGTAGGGAAGGATAGCGGGTCTGGCAGCTATAGCATGGAGCTGTGAATCCCTAATCTTTTCATAGATGGGGCGGTCACTCTGAATATCAGTTAGGTCATCATTGTCAAAGATGGAGTAAATTTTGGACCAATCAATTTGGTATGTCTCAGAAACCCTATTGTTGGTGTCGACAAGGATGACAAAGTTTGGGTCTTTGTTCAAAAGATATTTTTGAGCAGTTTTGGAGCAAGTGTTGCGAGACATGTTTGAAAAACTGGAAATATCTGATGAATAAATAAACACAAATAAAAAATAACTCAAAATAGAAACAACTGTGAATAATTGAATAAGAAAGAGACACGAAACCAACCTGTGCAAGCTGAAAAAATGACGAAAACGACCCCTGGTAAAAACTCACAATAAAATCCACACAACAGGTAATTTTCGAAAATGAAAAATGATAAAAGAAAACAGAAAAAAAATTAACATATTTATTAATTTCTTCGGGCAATATCTGACTCGTAGGATTAAGACAAATCAATGGCCGAGATATGATCCTGAGGAAACATATGTATTTTATGTAGGGAAACTGAGGAAACAAATGGTCATCTACTTATTAATTGTTGTTTCAATCAACAATTATGGAAGGAGATTGAGTCTCAGGAAAAGGTTCCTCATCTTTGGTCTCATGAAAATGTAGTGTATTGTTTGGCACATTTTTTTAATCATAAGGAATTAAAATATTTTAGGGTACTATCTTATGATCTGGTCAATTGGGCCATTTGGTTAGCAAGTAACCAAGCCCTCTTTGAAGAAAAACTGCCACCAATATTCCATCTCTTTGTTCAGGTGATTTCTCTCTTTCATTATGACTAGTAGTTTGGAAGTAAAAAAAAGGAGACAATAGTTGTTCCTTTGCAAATTCTCAAGGAGAATCCTTGTTTTTTTTTTATGGGGCAAGCCAAGGACATCAAAATCTATGTGGATTTGAATTTGTAATACACTTATCAGAGGATTATTATGTTCTTGACAGAGGTGCTTTGGGTCCAAGATTGAATAATTGGTAAGAGATTTCAACATCATTTCATATGTTCCTTACATCATTAGATTTCGACCTAAGGTAGCTATAGGTGTTTGGTGATTCAATTTTTGTCATCAATTGGATGAGAGGCTCTATGCAAACAATGAATATAAACCTTACCCAACTAACAAATCATCTCAAATAAATTAGTGGAACTTTCCAATGGATTTGTTTTGATTGTGCATACAAAGAGCATAATATAGTTGCCGATTGGATTTCAAAGTAGGCTCCAGGAATGAACCCAGGGAAACACTGTTTGGAGGAATTCCATGTGGAGAGTTTAATCTCCTATGGGAATGCTTTCTTTTAGTCTCCTTTGTTTTGGTCTATATCCCGTATATGATTCATAAAGAAAGAAGCATGTTATAATATGGTAGTAAGGAATTATCAGAACAAAAATATATTTTTTGCAGTTTTGAGGAGTTGGGAAAGCTTAGTTTTGATCTGTGCTCATAGCACATGAAAAATGTATTTTATTTTCAATGAATAAAAAGTAAATTTTTTTTGGTTAAGTAACAACAGTCATGTAGCATCAATGTGCACTGGGATTTGTAGCAACACTGAGGTGCAAAAATATGCAGTGCGAGTTGCAGCAACGCCAAGGTGCAACGATCTTCACTCGAAGTTCTAGCAACCCTGAGGTGCAACAAATTTGTACAAGGATTTACAAAAACAATGGTGTTTTGACCTGTAAGTAGAAATACTCACACGTTGTTTCCAAAACGATATGCACGTCCATGGGGAGGAGATCCTCCCCCCAAAATTAATGAAGCTACCATCTTTTAAGCATCGGTTTCTTCCCTCAAAGCTTACATGAAAACACACCCAACAAAATTTGTTAAACATTTGGAGGACATTCCAAAAGTTCCTTTGTCACAAATCTCTTCTTAATCAATAGAAATAACCCTCTTAGAACAAGGTTTAATCAAAGAGTTTATGAGCATTTGGACATCTACGAGAAAAGTGGATATGTGGGTCCAAATTAACTGGGTTGTGTTGATCCAAGGCAAACTATCCCATTTATTTTGTGGCCAAGGGTTTTATGCTTTCCTTTCTTAGCTCAAAGAGGACATGGATATGATATTTAGAAGTGGCCCTTAATTTTATGGGAACAAAGGTATGTACTTAAGCAGATGGACCCTAGAATTTGACCTAGACATGGACGTCCCTACTACAGTTTCATTCTGGGTTAGACTCCCCCACCTCCCACTCCATTGTTGGGGAGATGATTCCATAAACTCTTTGAGAAAATACATCGATATATATGAGCCAAAATATGGAATTTTCCCTTGTGATATGAGTTGAAGTATATCTTGAAAAATGACTTCCTCAAGCTGTGCTTCTCACCCTCTATAACTGGAGACACCTTCAGAAGTTAGACTATGACCAATTGTCGTTCAAGTGCAAATCGTGTCACCAATATGACCTAGACATGGACGTCCCTACTACAGTTTCATTTTGGGTTAGACTCCCCCACCTCCCACTCCATTGTTGGGGAGATGATTCCATAAACTCTTTGAGAAAATACATCGATAAATATGAGCCAAAATATGGAATTTTCCCTTGTGATATGAGTTGAAGTATATCTTGAAAAATGGCTTCCTCAAGCTATGCTTCTCACCCTCTATAAATGGAGACACCTTCAGAAGTTAGACTATGAACAATTGTCATTCAAGTGCAAATCGTGTCACCAATATGGCCACTTGACAAAAAATAACAAGATGAATCAAGGAAACAACTTGACCTCAACAAACAAGGAATATCATTGGAAAATAGTGGAAAAAAAGCTTGCCTCCCTCAACCTCAGCCCCTTCTTCCCCTCCCTCGTCCTCGCAGCCCCATTCATCCCCTCCAAGAAACCTCAAAAGCCAAAAACCTCTCATTCATCCAATTTCACAGTTGTGCAAGGCTCCACTACCCCCCAAGTTTGATTCACTCCTTAATACACCTTAATTAATATGAGGCCTTGCATCAAGAAGACCCAATCATTGAAGAATTAGAAGTACCAAGACGACTTGGCAATTCTTTGAACCAAGCTCAACCCTCTCTCAATCAACCTACTCTATCCCTCTCCATTTTCGATGATGACAAGATCTCAGATTGTCAAAGTGAGATAGAAAACCATTATGAAAATCCCTCACAACCCCATATTCTGACTCGAAGAAAGGTTTTTTCCCATAATAAAGAAGAATAGAAAGAAGAGATCATTGAAGAACATTACCATCCAAAAAATCTAGGATGTAGCTCAATGAAGGAAAAGCAAGAAGAAGAAGAAAACACAAATAAGATTCTTGGCAATCAAATCACCATTGAAAAGTAACTAGGAAGCAACAATCTAGGCAGCACCATGAAAGTCACAATAGACAAAGCCACCTTGCCGAATGTGAGTAGAGCTAAGGCTTTTTCACAAGGGGGGGCTCTAAACCCAATAAAACCAAATGATGAAAAGTATCTCCTAGAACTACCATGAGATGGGGAGAAAGAACAAACAACATCACTCATATATTTAGTCAATCTTGAGAAATCAACGATCCTCCTTATCTAGGAAACAAAACTTAAGGAAGAAGAAATGGTTACAATTTCCAAAACGTAGTGGAAAAACTATGATGCAATTGTTGTAAGCTTGAAGGGATCCTTGGTAGGACTGTGCACCCTCTAGGACCTCAACATCTTCTCAATCGCCTTTCAACACCAAACACAACATTTCATTCTCACAACCTTGCACAACGAACATTCGAGCATTAGGTATGATATTTTCAATATTTACATGCCCATGCATCATTTTGAAAAAGAAACATGTTGGAATTGAAAAATAAACATGTTGGAATTGAAAAAGAAACATGATCACAGGAGAACAACATAAAACAATATGCATAAATAAAACACATAAAGACAATATAGGAGAGACACCAATATATGTGGTTCACCAAATATGGGCTACGCCCATGGAGAAATTGCTAGTCGTTTTATTATACCATCCAACAAATGAAGGGATAAAACCCAAAGCACATATGTTTCAACTTCATCTTCACTCTCTCACACAATCATAGATATTTTTGCAATACTACAATATACGACCGTATTACAGTGCCTTCCTTTTAAAGAGGGGTTACCAGGGGAAAATACTACGAGATACCCAATACCACGGGCCCGTAAATCACTCATTATTGACCAACTCATGTCTATGAAATTACAACATTTTACAAGGCATTTTTTTTTCTGAAATTTTCGCTACGGGGTCGCTTCCCCCAAACGCTCGTCAGGTAGGGGAATCAAAATTATTCACAACCCCCTCTAAACCCCCCATGGAGATTGTAGTGGGGAATAAATACCCCCACATGCCCCCGTCATGGGATGGGATCCAAACACAGCTTAAAAAAATTTATGAATTAGGAACATCAAGCTCTACAACCAACAATCTCCTGCTTGGAGACTAATCACAACAACTCCACCGCTACTGCATTTGCTGGAATATGCTCCAAACTTTGGACCTGGAAGATTTACCATATTCACCTGCATGCTTGAAGGCCAATTGAAAATGAGAATGAACTCGGTTTCTCTTTGGTTACTACCTTTGTCAACACGTTTGTAGGATTCTAGCTAGTATCTATATTTTCCAACTTCAACAATTCATCTTCCAAAATAGATCGTATGAAATGGTACTTGATTTGTATATGTTTAGTCTTAGAATGGAAAGCTCAGTTCTTTGAAAGATGAATGACACTCTGGCTATCACTGTACAACTTTCTTTTCTCCTACTTCTTACCCAATTCCTCCATGAACCTCTGTATCCAAATCACCTCTTTACTAGCATATGTAGCAACAACATACTCTTATTTCGTTGTTGAAAGTGCAACAAACTTTTGGAATTTCAAAATCCAACTTACTGCTCTTCCACCTATAGTAAATACATACCCTGCGGTGCTTCTCCTTCTATCTTTATCACTTGTCATATCTGCATCAACATATCCTTGTAGAACAGTGTTCGAACCTCCAAAAAATAATGCATGATTAGTAGTACCTCTCAAATACCCGAGAATCCACTTTACTACCATTCCATTGTTTTTTACCTGGATTGTTCATATACCTGCTCACAACTCCCATTGCATGTGCAATATCTAGTCTTGTGCACACCATCGCATACATAATACTGGAAACTGTTGATGAATAGGGAACCTTGGACATGTATTCTATATCTTCCTGTGTCTTGGGACACATATCCTTACTTAGTTTGAAATGGCTAGACAAATGTGTACTAACTGGTTTTGCATCCTGCATTCTAAACCTATCCAATACCTTTCACTATGTACCCACCCCGAGACAATGTCAATTTGCGATTTTTCCTATCTCTTGTTATTCTCATACCAAGGATTTGATTTGCAACACCCAAATCCTTCATCACAAATGAATTAGCTAATTTCTTTTTGAGCACATTTATATCCTGCATGTTAGAACCTACAACAAGCATGTCATCCACATACAATAACAAGGTAATATATCTTCCATTATATAGCTTCATAGAATAAACACACTGGTCATAATGACATCTACTATAAACTTGTTCTGTCATAAACCTGTCAAGTTTTAAATACCAATGCCTTAGAGCTTGCTTCAGGCCATACAAGCTCTTCTTCAACCTGCATACTAAATTCTCCTCCCCTTTGACCTCATACCCCTATGGCTGCTACGTATAAATATCTTACTCCAAATCCCCATGGGGAAATGTTGTTTTTACATCTAACTGTTCAAAATGTAAATCTTCTACTACCACTAGACTTAAAATAGTTCTAATTGAAGTCATTTTTAAAACAAGAGAAAATATTTCATCAAAATCTATACCTTTATTTTGTGCAAACCCCTTTACAGCAAGTATTGCCTTGTACCGCTTATTTCCTTTATCTTCTTCCTTCAACCCGTAAACCCATTTATTATGCAATGCTCTTTTGCCTGCAGGAAACTAAACCAAATTACAAGTCTGGTTTCTTACCAATGATTCCATCTCCCCATTCATTCCTTGCTTCCACTTCTTTATAGTTTCCACCTGCATTGCTTCTTCATAACATTTTGGTTCACCAGAGTCAGTAATTGATAAATAATACAGTGAATGAGAGTATTGTTTAGGGGGTCTACTTGACCTGGTAGATCTTCTAACACTTGCAGGAGTTTGAGGTATTTGCTAATGTTCTTGATTTTTTGGCACATTTGGAACTTCATTTTGTTTGACTTCATCAAGCACTGTGTACTCCTTGTTTTCCTTTTTTGCTTCTTTCCTTGCAACTGATATTTATACACGACCTTTTAATTGAATACCACATCTCTACTCCCAATGATTTTTTTATATTCATAATCCAATAAGAGATACCCAAAATCATCAACCCTGTATCCAATAAAGGTACATTTATTGGATTTACGCTCAAGATTTGTTCTATTTTATTTATCAATATGGACAAATGCTTCACAACCAAAAGTTCCTATAAATGAGTTGTTTACCTTTTTACCTGTCCATGCCCCCTCTAGAATCCCACCATCCAAAGTACTTGAAGGCTGTCTATTTATTAACTAAACAACAATATCTACAACATTTTCCCAAAACTGTAAGGAAAACCCTGCATGCATTCTCATACACCTTGCACGCTCCATGATTGTTCTGTTCATCCTTTCTAACACACAATTTTCTTGTGGTATTCTGGAACAGTCCTGTTTCTACGAATCCCATGGTATGACCAACAAATATCAAACTCCTTGTCGCAGTATTATCTCCATTATCAGATTTGAGACAAGTTTAACCTTTTTATTGTCTCATTTTCAACCAAAGCTTTCCATTTCTTAAAAGTAGCAAAAACATTAGACTTTTATCGAAAGCATTAAACCCAAGTTTTTCTAGTTGCATCATCAATAAAAGAACATAATAACGAGAGCCACCAACATATTGTACTTGAGCCGGTCCCCATACATCTGTATGTACAAGCTCTAACATTTTACTATTATTTTGCTTCCCAACCCTAATAAATATGACTTTCTTTTGTTTTCCATAAACAGAGTTCTCACATAATTCCAAACTTACCTGATTTAGATATGGAAGCAACTTCCTTGAGTGGAGAATCTACATCCCCTTCTTAGTCATGTGGCCAAGCCTATGATGCCACAATGTTGTATTTGTTTATGCGAAATCTACATAGATAGAAGAATTAGTATTATGAGGACATAAATACAACGTACCTATCCTATCTCCTTTTGCTATTACCAGTGATCCTTTAGTGATATTTCACCACGCTTCTCCAAACATATATAAACAACCTCCATCTCCCTACTTGCCTGTTGAGATTAGATTTCTTTTCATAACAAGAATATGCCTTCCATCTTTCAACAACCATTCACTTCCATTCTTTAACGTTATCCGTACCTTACCCATTCCAACAATTTTACATGGTTCATCATCACCCACTAAAACATGTCCAAAATCACCTTGAACATGATCATAAAGAAATTTCTTATGGGGTGTAGCATGACATGAAGTCCCTGAATCTACTACCCAGTAATCATTGGTATTATCTAATGCAAGAATCAAAGCATCTCGTAACACATCACATGCTACATTTAATTCCTGAGTAGTCTCCTATTGTCCATCTCCTTTCTTCTTTAGAGATATATAGTCTTTCTTCATATGTCCTTTATTTCCACAATTCCAACACTCTATATTTCCCTGTGTGGACTTGGATCTGCCCTTCCTAGACTTCGCATGATTACCTAGGCTCTTTCCTCTCTCCTTTTGTCTTCCCTTGCTCTCCATGGTCAACGAATTCCCTGGTGTCTCAATTTTTCTTTTCCTTCGCATTTCGTCGGTAAGACTAACACCAACAACATCATCAAATTTCAAAGTGTTTGAACCAGAGACAAAGTTACTTACAACCATGGCCAAGCCGTTCCATCTTTCTGGTAATGGGCACAAAATTAGAAGAGCTCTAACCTTATCTTCAAAGTTCACTTTTGTATAACTTAGTTGATTAGTAATCGTATTAAATTCATTTAAATGGTTAGGAACAAACCCACCTTTTGAGATATTCATATTAAATAAATGCTTCATTAGAAATACCTTGTTGGAGGCCGAGGATTTTTCATACAGTTTAGCCAATGCGCTCATCAGATCGTTCGTTGTATTTTCTTTTGAAATATTGAAATTCGCCGATGAAGCCAGGCACAACCGTATTGTTCCTAGTTCCTTTCTTTCAAGAACCTCCCATTCTCCATCCTTTATAGCCGTCGGTTATTTCGCTTTTCCTCCCAACGATAGGAATAGATCCTTCTGATACAAATAGTCCTCCATTTGCATCTTCCATAACTAGTAGTTTTGGCCATTAAATTTTTTGACCCTAAACCACCATTTTCATATTCCCTCATTTCTCCCACTCGAACCAGGAACCCTTCTTTCCTGCGAGTTTATGCACAAAATAGCCCTGTGGATCTAATACCAATTGTTAGAAAAACAGGATCGCAGAACAATAGTAGAAAACAAGATGCATAAATAAAATGCATAAACACAATACAAGAGAGACACCGATACACATGGTTCACTTAATATGGGCTATGTCCACGGAGAAATTTCCAGTCCTTTTATTATATCGTCCGACAAATGAAGAGATACAACCCGCAACACATCTATTGCAATTTCCTCTTCACTCTCTTACAGTCTCTCTCACACAATCATAGAGATTCTTACAATACTACAATACATAGACATGTATTACAATTCCTTCCTTTTAAAGAGGGATTACCATGAGAAAATACCACGGGATACCCAATACCATGGGCCCATAAAGCACCCATTATTGACCAAGTAATGACTATGAAATTACAACATTTTACAAGGCATTTTTTCTGAAATTTTCGCTACGAGGGCACTGCCCTCGAACCCTCGCCAGGGGGTGCTTCCAAATTAGTTGTCGGCTCCCTGGACCCCCATGACCACTGTAGTGGGGTTGAAAGCCCCCCCACACCCCCCCAACCCCCCATCATGGTCTGGGATCCAAACACGGCTGAAGCACAATCTATGAATCTGGAAGATCAAGCTCCACAACCAACACTAAGATCACTAAGAATAACATTGTTGTTGATGACTTCAATCTCATCCTCGAATCTAGAGAAACAAGAGGTGGGATCCCCATCCATGATCCCTTTAGAGAGAAAATGGGAGATTTAATCTCTGACTATGACCTTGTTAATGTCAACAATTTTTTTTTATGATTTGACTTTTCCACTTGCCACAAAAATATTCGGATCTCCTAGCCAATATTGTTCATGATATTAACTAGATCAAGAATATAGGAACATTGAAATAAAGGAAGTGAAGATAAGACAAATTTAATGAGAGTGGTGTTACCAATGGGGTTCAACCACTAAGCCCCCTAAGCTTGCATTTTCTATTTGATTTTATGATGAATATGGGACCAAATTGTTGGGCATGGGCAATGCAAATCATACCTTTAAAATACGAATTCTAGGCATGGGATTAGATAGTACAAATTAAAATTTCATTTTGTTTCAAGGGGATGTGCCTTGAATTTTGTTGAGGGTGCCTTTTCACACTCAAGTTTTGGGACATGTCCCTTAGGATAGGGAGACATGTCTCTGAAACATTGAGATGTAGGGATGTGTTTCCTAGGGCCAGGACCCATCCCTTGGTAATACAATTGTTAATTACTCAAGGTTAAATTGACCATCCAATTTGATGCACTTGCTAAGGAGAGTTTGGTGAAGGGAATGGAACAATGTTGACCTAGTCTCTCCACCATTTTTTTGTGGACAAGATACATAAGGATACTCGTAATTATATCCTTACTTTTGTCCATAACTTCGTTCATTAGAGTTGGGAAGATTAAATTTTCTCTCGAGCTATGTTCTTTGACCGTCCTAGTCCCCTTTTGAAAGTACCACGTATCATTATAAGGGGGGTGTGTCCTTGTGATTTTCCTTCCTAAGAAAAGGTAAATGTTGATTAAAACATATTCTTAGTAAAGCAATTTTTTATACTTGGATGTATTGTCGTTCCATATGAGGAAGGGCCTTCAAATTCTCAATCGTTCTTAATCTTTGAAACACTAGAACTTTGATTCTTCTTAATCTATGAAAGGCACGAACTTTGATTTGTGTTGGATAGTTTATAAAGAGGCTAGGTAGTTGTAGCCTTTTCAAATTGGGCTCATTGTATAGTTTATAAAGAGGCCAGGTAGTTGTAGCCTTTTCAAATTGGGCTTATGGTAAGGAGAGTTTTGTAAATATTTATGGGTACTAGGTTTATCTAGGGTAGCATTATGACAAAAATGATGTCAATATTTTCTATTTCCTTGGGTATGTAGTAGACGAGTATAGATCCATCTATTAAGTTTGGAGAGGGATCCAATTTATTGAGGTGTATTTTTTTTTAATCTTGAAGTCAAGAAGGTTGATTTCTCACTTGCTTGATAGAGTGTTTAAGTTTTAATTTTTTATTTTATAGATGGACATGAATTTTTTTAATTACTTTTCATAAATTTATTTTATGAGTTGGCATGTATTTTTTTAATTATTTTTCATAATTTTTTATTTTATAAGATGACATGAATTTTTTTAATTACTTTAGAAAGAAAATTTGAATAAGAAGAAAAATATGTCGGTTTAATAATAATAAAAAAATAAAAATAAAATAAAATAAATGTAAAGGAAGGGTTTGCACCTCGAGAGATTTGATCCCTTTCACGGCTTGGTAAAGCCGCTTTTAAGATGGATATATACTGGTTTTAATTACGATTTCTTTCTTTCCTTCAAAGACATCAAACAAGTAGACAATAGACATGTATAACCACCACAACTTCGGTGCAATTTTTTAATTTCACAGCCAATAACACAATTCGACTAATACATGTGTTTTGTTGTTTACAATTTTATCTACTACATGTTACCATATATTGGATTGGTGTTATCATAAATCCAAAAGGAATGCAATGAAACCTAAAACTCTGGCCTGGTTCAACTTCAGGCCAAGATCAATTAATTGTTGCCAAGTGGCTAAGACAATTTTATTGGATCTATTGAAAACATGGAATCTTCCTCCAGGTCATTTTATGACTTTCTCGATCATCTTATCTGTCATAATAGTTTAGAACCTCATTATGAATGCTGGAACGCAGCCGTATTCTAGCTGTTCAAACCTGATCAGGAGGTAACTTCTTACCCTACAAACCTTTGGGGTTGAGGAAAATCATCCAGGTTCATAACAATTCGATTAAAACCAGGAGTGAAAACCACCAAATACCATATAATTGACCAAATTAGACAGAAGAAGAAGGCCGCATGCATCAATAACAAAAAAACACTGAAAATATGTACCTAACTTTCAAGCACTCACCTGCATGCAATCCAGCCACCGATTTGCTCTCTTTCAATTGTCTCTATCCATACTCGTGCATCGGACTGTCACATACTCACATACATGCTGGGCGAAGCGTTCTTCAACTCTGATTCCTTAAAGCCAAGAAAGCATTCAGCCAGAAGGCTGAGAGCTTTCTTCAACTCTGATTCCTTAGAACCAAGCTAGATGTGAAGCATTCAGCAGAAGAGCTTCTGCTCTCAGTAATGGAGGATGTGTTAGATGCACTAAAGAGCAATACACTTCAATGCCAAATTCCAATCTTTTTGATTGAGTGGTTGAGTGAGTGACTAAGGATATCATAAATAATTAGTGTATGCTTTAATAATAGTAACATAGCCATGCAAGACTATTTTAATTATTTATCTAAAAATGTTATATTATTTTAATTATTTAAAAAAAATAGCAACATTCTTTTATGATATGTAGATTAAGAATTTATGAAAAATATGATATATTATTTTAATATTTTTTAAAATGGTAAATTTTTTTATGATGTAGATAAAAAATCAATGAAAAATATGATATATTACAGGAAACTTTTCTACCTTCCAAATGCAAAAATAAAAAATAATTTTTATTTTAAATTTGATAAATAATTTTTTATTTTAAATTTTATTTATATGGAAAAAAATAATTTACCTTTTTATGACGAGCTTGAAGTCGCTTGAAAGGCAATGACGACTTCAGTTTTGATCCCTGCTTTACAGTTTATTGACAGTTTATTAGCTGAAAAACTTCCAGTGACTAACACACATCTGGTGTTCCATAAATGGAAAGCGACTTCAATTAGCTGTGCCTCGTTTGCATGAAAAATAACTCCTGACTTCGATTAGCTGTGCCTCGTTTGCATGAAAAATAACTCCTGACTTCGATTAGCTGTGCTCCTTGCATGAAAAATAACTCCTGACTTCGATTAGCTGTGCTTCTTGCATGAAAAATAACTCAAGATGACAACTACCTATCTGCTGTTCTAAAAATAGCACATAAGTTCACTCGGTTGTGCCATCCTGTTGATCTCACGTTAAGTGATTGGTAGATTAGGGTTTTAACTAAAGTATAAAGCAGGTCAAAGTAGAGGGAAAATACATTCATTGTTTAAGAAGGAAGTTTTGTAAGAAGGCGAAGAAAGAGGCTGAGAGAAAGTAGAGGAAAATACATCCAGAAGGAAGTTTTGTAAGAAGGCGAAGAAAATCGATCTGAAAATTCAGCAGGTCGAAGGATAGGGCCAGGACAATTCAGTACAGTCGTACATACGGGCAGATGTGGGCACAGTCTTTTGTCTGATCCACTTGTCGTTTGCAGGCTTAAAACCTCAGTTTTCGAGGTGTCATTGTAAGTTTTGAAACATTAATCATAAACTGATTTGAACGGCAGATTTTCTGTTTAGGCTGTTTATTTGTTTGCAACTATCTGTGTGAATGTTGCATTCTGAGAGTTATTTGTTTCTGTTATTTAATAAATCTAGATCAAATTTGTTAAATTAAAAAACATAGGACAGCAGCCGCCTCGGAAATTGAACACATCCTTCAAGTGTCTATCAATAGTACAAAAGTCTGAGAATAACACACTAAACAATGCGCTCCATGCTTGCTGTTATAAAGATAGCATAGCCTCTTTCCTGTATAAATGATAACACACAACAGTCACCATTGTTATGACTTATGACTCTCCATTACACCCATAGGGAGGGTCATAATAACCCTCCCTAGGGGTGTAATGGGGTGTCATAACAACCATGAAGTGCATTTTGTTTTGTAGTTCAAAACAGCAAAGTTAGTGGTCACAAGTGCACCTATCTTCAAGCCTAAAAACATCAAGCATTGAGTCCTATTTCCACCAGCCATGTGATAAACCCTTGTTGCTCCTCTTCTACAGTCACGAGGACAGAAGAAGCTAAAGAATCCACCTTCCCTCTGTTATTCCACCTTCAGAATCTACTAAGTGAAACGCCTTCTTTATGAGCAGCAACAAAGCGCCCTCTTTTCCTACAAACTACTGGAAATTTCCCCCACCGGATGCACTACTCTTTTGAAATACCTCGTACAAACTGCCTCCTCTATCTCTGAAATATGTTATATATCACCTACTTCTAGGCAGCATAGGTTCCAGACTACAGCTACCTCACGAATAGCTGCCTCCGAAATCAGCAAATATGCCTGATTTCCATAGGAGCTCTCATTGGATGCCATATATCCATAGGAACTCTAGGAACTTGGTGATTTCTTTTATTATGGTGGTTACTTTGGTTTTTTGGTGGGAGAGCTTGCTACTACTTTGGTTTTTTTGGTGGGAGAGCTTGCTCCTAGAATGAAGAAGGTAAACTTTATGTTGTATTGGGAATTTAGAATAGACTGAAACTTCTGAAATGCTTTGGTACTCTATTTAATTTCTGTTGCATCTATGACTTCTAACGGCATTATCCCTGTTGTAGCAGGTGCTTGATATGGTGTCTGAATCACCGTCATCACACATTTTGTCCACTGCTGCTCAGTATTCTCCCGAGTCTTCTGCCACTGGAGAGGTGATTGACGCTCCTCACCATCCTGATGAGGAACATGGAATTGATCCGGGGCATCGATCTGATCAGGAACATGATGTGAGGAGGGTCATTGTGCAAGATGATCTGCCCTCTCCTCTTCCTATAACCAGTTCCTACAGTGATACTAACACTACCATCGGTGGGCACGGAGGTTACTCAGGATATCTACAAAGTTTTCTTAATGATTTTGTTTTGACTCGCCAGGATGATCATAGCCATGTAGGTCGAGATTATGGATCTGAATTTAATTTCCGTTATCAATGGGACCCTATACATGATGCTGATGTTGCTGGAGAATGGGAAGCAGGACGGGAAGAGGATAACAGTGAAGCAGGAGAAGAGGATGACAGTGATGATGATGGAGAATGGGAAGAGGATGACAATATTGAAAATAGAGAAGGAACTGGAGAGACAAGAGGAGCTTCAAGCAGAAATATGCCATTTTATGCTGGGAATCCTGGGGACTATCTTGATGCAAGAGGTTTTGAACAACTCTTAGAACATCTGGCTGAGACTGAGAACTCAGGGAGAGGTGCTCCGCCTGCTGCACAATCTGTTATAGAGCAGTTGCCTCTGACTGTTATTAGGCAGGCACATGAAGAGGATGGGAGTTTGGTTTGTACCATCTGTCAAGATTCTTTTGCGCTTGGGGAGCAAGCTAAGCAGCTTCCCTGTATGCACTTGTATCATCCGCACTGTATTTTGCCGTGGCTATGTGCTAAAAATTCATGTCCTGTGTGCCGTTACGAGCTACCCACAGACGATCCTGAATATGAAGAAGAAAAGGGCAATGCAGGTCGCAGAACTAATAATAATTACCATGGGCAGAACTTCAATCAGGAAAATTCTTCTGAACTGTCTGCTGTTCTTGAGCAACAACCTGATGCAGAAAATTTACTCGGCGCTTCTAGAACACTCGGCAATCGTAGTGTGGCAGATCGTTTTGCAGATCTTTTGGCAGAGCTAGGTAGAGCGAATTAGTAATCATGCCCAGGAACATCCAACTCTGCAGCTTGTTGAAATTTTACTAAATTTGTTGTGAACATCCAACTCTGGAGTTTGGTGGAATTAACCAAACACGAGGACGCAATTCGAATAATGCAATTATAACAAAGGCAACATTACTTTGCTATCCATTTTGTTGTTTTTGGTCACAAGTTAAATAATGTGCAGAATTGACTAAATCAGGCATTATGAAGTTATAACAAAGGCAACATTACTTTGCTATCCATTTTGTTGTTTTTTGTCACAAGTTAAATAATGTGCAGAATTGACTAAATCAGGCATTATGAAGTTAATTTTGTGAATGTAATTGTTGTTCTCTCAATATATATGGTTGTGAAACTAATTTTATGTAAATTGGTTGTTTATGTAAATGGACCATGAGCCAATCCACAAGAGAATTATAGTTTTATGTTTTATGATATTAAGATTATTTAAAAGCTGAATTATTGTGGTTCAAGTAGGGTTAGTATACTAAATGTGTACACTACACATGGTTTTTCGATTACATTAGTTATTAAAGTTTATATGTTAAATTGTTAACATTAAAAAGTTAATAATCAATTACCAGAAAATATTGTTCTCTGTTTTTTATTAATATTTTTTTCATTTCATTCTATTTCTATTTATTATTATTTTTAATATTTTAGGTATGCTATTCAATTTTTTAAGTTAATTTTTTTATTCTATTCTATTTCTATTTATTAATATTTTTAATTTTTTTTTTTTTGCATGTTTTTCAATTTTTAAGTTATAAATTTATATAAAAATTATCTTGTTTTTCATTAATAATTTTTTCATTCCATTCTATTTTTATTTATTATTCCATTCTATTTTTATTTATTATTATTATTAATATTTTATGCATGTTATTTAAATTTTCAAGTTAAAAAACTTATATAAAAAATGTTATTCAATTTTTTAAGTTAAAAATTTATATAAAAATTATCTGGTTTTTCAATAATAATTTTTTCATTCCATTCTATTTCTATTTATTATTATTTTTAATATTTTATGCATGTTATTTAAATTTTCAAGTTAAAAAACTTATATAAAAATTATCTTTTAAAATGAAGATATTTGTTGATGGCCATAAGTTTTTAAGAGTTTGTCAATGTTTGTTAAAAAACATAAAGTTGGACTTTTACCTTTGCAATCTATTGTTGAATGTTTCTAAAAATTTAAAAATAATTTAAAATAATTACTTATATAAAAAATAAAAGTATTTAAAAAATCATATAAATTAAAATGAGCATAGATCAATCTTAAACACCAACCTATTAAATGCCCATAAAATTAGACTCAATAAAATTTGTTATCCTTCAAATTATAAAAAATACATAATTCTCACTATAATTTTGAACAATTATGCATTGATATTTACTAATTTTAACAAATCATACTTCCATTTCTTGGATTTTAATATCTCTCTCTCTCTCTCTCTCTCTCTCTCTCTCTCTCTCTCTATATATATATATATAGTTATGATTGCACTTTTTCTAAACTTTAGTTGCATTTGATTTTCAATTGTTCATGAACTCCATATGTTGATTTATATCTTCTTTTTTGAAATTGTAGATTGACAAATCATACCTTGATTTCTTAGATTTTGAAAATTATAATAATATATATTTGTGAAGTGTGGTGATTGCACTTTTTCTAAACTTGTGTTGCATTTCCCCTTAGATGGTTAGAATGGATCTCAAACAGTCTATCTCTCACATCATACCCTCTCATGGTAACTTTCACCTCCTCCTAGTTATCTCTCCCCAACATTTGGGTCCTCATCATCATGATAGCATTGTCAAAGAGTGCTTTGTGGTCCCATGCCCCTATAAAGATCCATCAACTTATTAACACTTCATACCAATGACCTTGATCATTGAGTGGCACTATCTCGAGGAATTTTTAGGATCTCCTTGTTCAACCACTTGCACTATCTAGACATCTCCTCAAGGGTGATATTGCTTATGATGATATTTGTAGCCTTTAATATTGATGCCAACCCCAGAGGATTGGCAGGTGAAAACACGTTTTTCTCCTCTCCCCAAACTGTTGTTCCTACTCTCTCTACACCCAAATGGGGTCGGCACCACCGTCTATCTCCTGCTCGGCCGTGATCAAGGTTTGCACTCGTGCGGGGCTTCCCCTTTCGACCCTGGATAGACCTGCAGAAAACTGGAGCTCATAGACTCCAATGAGAGCCTTGTTTAGAAGAAGTTCCCTTCAGCAGCGATTGATCAGCAATTCGAACCCTTAGGAAAAGAATTCCTAAACCTACAAAACTTGAATCTCTTGCTAGGAAGCAATGGAATATAATAAAACCAGAGATCTAGTATTTTATAAAGGCGCGATCTTTGAGTTTTTCACGACACCGCGAGAGCCTATATTCAGCATATACATTCAAACATTCAACGTGAACATAACTTGCAGAGATTCAAATTGGCATAAGAAACGCCCAGGTACTCGGGCTTCATAAACACATGAAAATAAAACCAAAGCAACAGAGAGTTGAATGTCCTTCTCGATTATAGTGGATTCATTGTTTCATTACATATACTAGTCTCATAGATAGAGACTTAAACTACAGGGTTACAGCTTACAAAACAGTTTCTAGCTCGCAGGCTATCCTTGCCCCTGCTCTCTTCGTTTTTTTCTCCTCTGCCCATGAAAATGAAAATTACATATGATATATCAGGGAGCTCTCGAACAGCCTGTGGATTCTAGATTTTTTTAAAACCAACTACCACTGCTAACTCCTATTACATCTCATTAATAATCTTAAATGCCCTTAGCAGTTTGAAATTTCAAAATGTTACAGCACATGCTTCACAATCATATAGGTTGACGTGTCACCACGATTAGGATGGCAGAGGCACCCATTACATAGATTTTAGGCCCAATAAACAAAATTCAAATCTATGACAGGTTTCAAGCTGAAGGAGATGCTCCTACATCATCCTCCCGAGGAGAGAAAAGAAAGTTCTTCATATGTTCTTCAGGGTCTGTCCCATGCTGGTAAACCTCTGATTCTATCATCCATACATCATCCTCAACAGGATTCCCTTTCCACTTCACTAAATATTGATAATACGTCCTGCTTCTGGTCTTCTTTGAAACTTTGTTGTCCAGCACAACTTCAACTTGTGGCTACTCCTTCTATGGCAGTTGTTCTTGCTAATTCACAGTTTGTCCTTCACTGCCTGAAATTCCTCGTTCTTCATCCTGTCCACCTGCTTCCTTAAAAAGAGACAAATCTGCAACATTGAAAATAGGTGATATACCATACCCAGATGGCAAATCAATCTCATATGCATTAGCAGAGAATTTCTTTAAGATCTTGCAAGGTCCAATTTTGCTGAGTTTCAGTTTGTTGTAAGTTCCCCTTGGGAATATTTCTTTCTTCAAGTAAGCCATCACCATATTCCCCACTTGGAAATATACTTCCCTTCTCCTTTCATCAGCTTTTTGCTTATACTTACTTACACTTTCCTCCAACTTTCTTTTAACATCCTCCTGTAGTTTGTGCATTGCAGATGTAAAGTCCTCCCCATTTGAACTTCTAAACTCTTGTTTTTCCAGATTTCTAAGCTCATATACACCTCTTGGGTGCATCCCATAAACAACTTGAAACGGACTCCTTCCTGTACCTTTGTTGGGTGAGTCGTTATATGCAAACTCATCTTGGGCAAGTGCCAAGTCCCATTGCTTAGGATGTTCATGCACTAAACTTCTTAATATGTTTCCAAGACTTCTATTAACTACCTCTGTCTGTCCATCTGTCTATGGATGGTAGGCTGAACTAAAATACAGCTTTGTCCCCAATTTATTCCATAATGTCCTCCAGAAATGGCCCACAAACTTTACATCCCTATCTGATACGATACTTAATGGTAAGCCATGCAATCTAACAACTTCAGAAAAGAACAAGTTTGCAACATTGGTAGCATCAGTAGTTTTCTTACAAGCAATGAAATGCGCCATCTTTGAGAATCTATCAACCACAACATAAATTGAATTGTTCCCTCTCTAAGTTCTTGGCAGACCTAAAATAAAATCCATGCTAACCGCATCCCATGGCCTGTTAGGAATGGGAAAAGGCTGATACAATCCTGTATTCTGTTTTCCTCCCTTTGCATGCTGGCATACTCTACATCTTTCCACAAACTTCTTGATGTCCTTCCTCATACCTGGCCAATAATAGAATGCATTCACTTGGGATAATGTCTTATCCCCTCTGAAGTGACCAGCTAGGCTGCCGCTATGCTTCTCCTTGATTATATTCTCTCTTACCGAACAATTTGGGATACATAACTTACTGTTTTTGAACAACAGACCTTCTTGTAAGGTATATTCCAGCCATTGAATTCTGTTACAAGTAATAGGACTTACACAAGCTGCATAAATATCCTTAAAGTCCTCATCTTCTTTATAGGCTTCCTTCATGTCTTCAAATCCAACAATGCTCACTTTAACCTCTTATAACAGCAAATTAACTCTACTTAGAGCATCTGCAACTCTGTTTGACTTTCCACTAGTGTGCTTGATTACAAATGTAAAATTCTTCATGAACTCCACCCATTTTGCATGTCTTTGGTTCAACTTAGGCTGACTATTAATGAATTGTAGTGCATGATTATTAGAATATAAAACAAATTCCCTTGGTATAAGGTAATGTCTCCATTTTTTCATTGATTGAACAACAACGTACAATTCTTTATCATAAGAAGAATATTTCTGTTTAGCTTCATTCAACTTCTCGCTGAAATATGCTATGGGTCTCTTATCCTGAGTTAGGACAGCTCCTATGGCAGTTCCACTAGCATCGGTTTCAACTTGAAAAACCTTATCAAAATTAGGCAAAGCTAACATTGGTTGTTCAGTAACCTTCCTTTTCATCACTTTAAAGTTTCTGTCTGCTTCCTCTGTCCACTTAAATGGCTTTCTATTTCCTTTAATAGTATCTGTAATAGGTGCACTTATTTGACTAAAATTTCTTATAAATTTCCTGTAAAAATTTGCTAAACCATGGAAACTCCTTACCTCAAACACACTACTTGGAGCAGACCAATCCAATATAGCTTGTACCTTCTCTGGGTCCATTCTTAATCCATTTCCTAAGATCACAAATCCTAAATACACCAATTATGTCTGCATAAAACTACATTTCTTCAAATTTATCAACAACTTCTCCCTATGTAAAGTCTCCAATACCAACCTAAGATGCTTCAGATGTTCCTCTTTACTTTGACTGAAAATTAATATATCATCTAGGTATACTATTACAAACTTCCTTGTAAAATCCTTTAGGACTTCATTCATCAACCTCATAAAAGTGCTAGGTGCGTTAGTAAGCCCAAAAGGCATAAATAACCACTCATACAACCCATCATTGGTTTTAAAAGTTGTTTTCCACTCATCTCCCTCTCTAATCCTAATCTGATGATACCCACTCTTCAAATTTAACTTAGTAAAGTACTTTGCCCCACTTAAACAGTCCATTAAATTATCCATTATAGGCAAACGAAATTTGTACCTGATTGTTATTTTGTTGATAACCATGGAGTCAGTGCACATTCTCCATCCTCCATCTTTCCTTCTACTGAGTACAGTAGGTACTGCACATGGGCTTAAGCTCTCCTTCACCAAACCCTTCTCTAACAATTCCTAAACCTGATTTTTAACTTCTTCATTTTCTTGTGGTTTCAACCTATATGCTGCTTTGTTAGGTAGGCTTGCTCCTGGTATCAAATCAATGTGATGACTGATACTTCTAACTAGTGGTAACTTACTAGGAAATTCATCTACAACAATTTCTTCAAATTCATCAAGCATATCTTTAATCTCTACGGGAAGTTCATCTATTTCTAGGGTATTTAAGATTACCTTGGGTTTGCCAACAATGGAAAAGTGCATTTCTTCCTCCTTCTGAACTTCTTGCAATAGCTCTTTTCCACTCATCATCAACACTTTAGGTTATGCTGCTTCTTGAACCTTCTCTGGCTGCAATGGTAACAAATTCGGTCTTTCTCCATCCCTCTCCACAGAATAGGCGTTCCTTCTTCCATCATGAATGGATTTCCTATCATATTGCCAAGGCCTCCCTAGGAGTATATGGCAAACATCAATGGGTATAATGTCACACAGCACTTCATCCTTATAATCCCCAATCTGAAATTCAACCCTACATTGTCCATTCACTAAGATTTGGTGTCCCTTCTGCAACCAAGAAACTTTATAAGGTGTAGGATGCTTCATTCTCTTCAATCCTAGTTTTTCCACCATTTCAGTAGAGACTAGGTTATCAGTGCTTCCACTATCTATAACAACTTTGCAACATTTGCCTTGAGTTTTACATCTAGTTCTGAATAAGTTTTTTCTTTGTGGAGGGTCCTACAATTCTTTTTCTGCATTAACCAATACCCTATTTAACATGAGACTCTCTCCATCCTCTATTGCATTATCTTTTTGTCCTCCCTTATGAGATTCCACTCTACCTTCTGCAATGTGTGCACTTCTTTGAACTCGCTGGTTCTTTGGGAAATTTTATGACTTGTGTGTAGGATCTCCACATGTGTGGCACTTCATAACTCTGTTTTCTCCTCTTCCCGCTATGCTAAACCTTCCTGCTCTAAATCCACCTCTCTGAGTGTTCTGATTACTTGATCTTCCAACCTCATCTTGATATCCTTAAGACTTCACATTTGTGTTCTGAAACCCTCCATCATTCCTATACTCTTGAGTTCTTCCACCTCTATCCAAGAACCCTCTACCTCTCACTGCACTTCCTCTTCCTCTATTTTTCTGATTTTGCTTTCTTACCAACTTCTCCTCCACTTTAGTGGTTGCTTGGTAAGCTTCTTCTACACCCCTAAGGTTCAGCAAACTTATCTCATCCTGAATTTCATACCTCAACCCATTAACATGTTTTGCCACTCTTTCAATATCAGTTTGATTTTGTCCTGATCTGATACATAACTTGTAGAATTCTTCAGTGTATTCTTTAATTGACATACCTCTCTGTCTTAAGTTTTGCATCTTCCTTATGAGGTTTAGTTGGTAGTCCTTGGGCAAAAATTGGTTCTTAATCTTTCCCAGCATCTTGTCCAACTTCTTGATTCTGTTCTTCCCTTGTCTTTCTCTTTGTGCTTGCAGGTCATCCCACCATATGGATGCATATCCTTTCATCCTTGTGACTGCATATTTTACCTTTTTCTATCTTCTACCTCTTCAAAGTCAAAGTATTTTTCCACTGCACTAATCCAATCTATTAATTCTTCTGCATTGAGGTTTCCTTCATACATCGGGACTTCTAATCTTGGTTTATGGCTGACTGCTATTAACATTCTCAGTGTTTTGGCTTCCTCATTTGGAACTTCTACAACATCCTCCTATGCTTCTTCTTCATTGTCACTGATATCCAACATATCAGGGTTTCTCCTTTCCATGGCTGCCATCCTGGCTTCAATCCTTCTCATTTTCTCCTCTGTAACTGGTCCCCCTCTTCTTCTTCCTCGTCCCCAGGATGGGACCTCTTGTTCATGACTTTCTCTTCTGGGCAGCATCTTTACTTCCACCTTCTCTTCTTGAAAATCCCCCTCCAAATCTTCCACAGAACCCTTTAATCCGGCTCTGATACCACACTGATGCTAACCCTAGAGGATTGGCAGGTGAAAACACGTTTCTCTCCTCTCCCCAAACTGTTGTTCCTACGCTCTCTGCACCCAAACGGGGTCAACACCACCATCTATCTCTTGCTTGGCCGTGATCAAGGTTTGCACTCATGCGGGGCTTCCCCTTTCGACCTTGGACAGACCTATAGCAAAATTGAGCTCATAGACTCCAATGAGATCCTTATTTAGAAGAATTTCCCTTCAGCAGCGATTGATCAGCAATTCGAACCCTTAGGAAAAGAATTCTTGAACCTACAAAACCTGAATCTCTTGCTAGGAAGCAATGGAATATAATAAAACCAAAGATCTAGTATTTTATAAAGGCGCGATCTTTGAGTTTTACACGGCACCACGAGAGCCTGTATTTAGCATATACATTCAAACATTCAACCTGAACATAACCTGCAGAGATTCAAATTGGCATAAGAAACGCCCAGGTACTCGGGCTTCATAAACACATGAAAATAAAACCAAAGCAACAGACAGCTGAATGTCCTTCTCGATTATAGTGGATTCATTGTTTCATTACATATACTGGTCTCATAGACAAAGACTCAAACTACAGGGTTACAGCTTACAAAACAACTTCTAGCTCGCAGGCTATCCTCGCCCCTACTCTCTTGGTTTTTTTCCCCTCTGCCCATGAAAATGAAAATTACATATGATATATCAAGGAGCTCTCGAACATCCCACGGATTATAGATTTTTTTAAAACCAACTACCACCGCTAACTCCTATTACATCTCATTAATAATCTTAAATTCCCTTAGCAGTTCGAAATTTCAAAATGTTACAGCACATGCTTCAAAATCATATATGTTGATGTGTCACCACGCTTAGGCTAGCAGAGGCGCCCAATACATAGATTTTAGGTCTAATAAACAAAATTCAAATCTATGACAGGTTTCAAGCCGAGCAAGATGCTCCTACATCAAATATCATGTCTTGAAACTATTGAATATATTTTGTGGTTATGGGTGATCCAATCAGACCAGAAAGTTCTCTTCATAGTTTTCTGATCAAAATGATAGATTTTCTTTGAAGAAACCTTAGTGGAACATATCAACAGAATAATGGAATTACGTTTGTGCAATCAATATTTTAAAAAGAAAAATTTCATGCATGCACAAACTACATTTCACTTCAATTAATCTTTCTTTTGTTCAGGATTTCGAAATGTCTAAGAAAGCTGGCAAGCAGAAATCCAAGGTAGTAGAATCAGACTCTGATGTCGAACTTGTCCAGTAAATTGGTATGGAGACACTATTCAAAGACACTAAGGCTATGACAGGTGCTATCCCTGAATTTAGATGGGGATAATTATATCATGCAATTCGTGATCTTAACATACCGGGTGCTTCCATTGAGGAGATGGTAATATATCAAAAAATCAAAAGATCGGGTTTTCATAAAGCTTCCACTAGACCTGAGCTATTCAAATGGTCATAGGTTATAGGATGGATACTTCCATGTACATAGATGTTGGAACCAAGATTATAGCGAGAGTAGGTGGGGAAGGTTTTGCTTCATTTCAACCCACTAATATTAGTGTTTCTTATAGGTTGCCATCCCCAAAAGTTATGATGACTGATGAATAGATTAAGGCAACAAATATTGATAATTTGGAATATGCCAAGAAAATGATGATACCTGGTAAGCAGCTGAGACATAAATCTGGCGGGGAGTATGATACTGCAAACTTAAAGACACCATTCAGAATTATAGCATTAATGTTGAGTAGAGTATTTGGCAGAGCTAACGGGACTATTTATAAACTCACTTGGGTCCCTATTATGTATCACATTGTGTCATATGGTACTATCTTTAATTGGGAAGACATAATAACAAAATCATGGTGTCCACGATAGCAGCAGCTCAGGGAGGAATTTCACAGAAAAAAACTGAGTTCTTTGTGTCTTCTTTCTTGATAGACTATATCTTGATAAGAAATCTATTTAATAAACTTGGATGTCGATGGAATCCATCACAAGGCCCTATTTATGTTGCCTATCAAATGTTATGGGCTCACAAGTATCCAAGATTTGTGAAAATTCTTGATCCCATTATATCGGCTAATTTTCAATGAAGAACCAAATTGCTTGTCGGAGAATGCAATGAATGTCATCTGCGAGTATGGAGACTTTTATTTTTCTCCTCAAGGGACCTATATTAGAGTGTATGGAGGCACAAAGTCACCTTCACTAATGCCAAGATATGCCACGGACTATGTGGTGCATAAGGAAGCAGTAAGACAGGTCTTTATCAATGGGATAGATAATTATTTTAATGAGCATAAAAAGACATCTTACCCTCCACTGCCTTTTGTTGTTAGAGATTATAAGTTCCCAACTTTGAAAGGGTCTGACATTTTCACAAAAGATCTAGAGTTATTCCATTTTGGCGAAAATATTTTTGTTAGGAATAATAGTGAACAGACAGTTGCGCAACATTGCGCTATGCACAAGATACATTTTGAGTACACTGACTATTTTCTTAAAGAGGAAGAGGTGTATAGGAGAGCGAACAACATGAAAGCACTGGACAAAAGACTTGGGAAGAAAAGTGGTGCAAGTTCTAGTGGCATGGATGCAACGAAAGAAGCAACATTACGAAAAGCTAAAGAAGAAGCTACAGCAGCAGAGGAAGCAAAGAGGTTGCAAGAGGAATTAGAAAGACAAAGGAAAACAGAAGAAGCAGAAAAGAAATGACTTGAAGAGGAACAAAGAACAAAGGTTGAAAGAAGAAGAACAAAGAAGGAATGAAGAGTGGGATGCTATGGAGAAAGAAGCTGAGCTTGAAAGGCAGAAAAAAGAAGAAGACTATAAGATCAAGAAATTTGTGGAAGATGAGAAAGCCCAAAGCATGGATACAGGCTCACCTCATAATACATATATCCCATTAACAGGAGGTCATATTATTTTTATTGAACTTGGGTTGACTCCATTCACACTTTCTAGACAACATACAGTAGCCAAGCTGGTACAATATTTTTTTATCCTAAAAGTTAAATTATCTCTAGAAGAACAAAAAAGAGATTGAAAATGGGGGCTCTTCCAGATGTAGTTACAGTGCAAGAAAATACTATCATAGAAGGTATGCATAAAGATCCAAAATTTATCGCTTCGGTCAATATAGTAGCTGCACAGGAAAATGTGGACAATGTAGATAGATTAATGAATGACGTGGAGTGCAGCAAAGAAAATATGCTCAAGTTAAAGGATAACATGGTAAAGGCCAGAGAAGAAGGGATTGAGTCCAAAAAGAAGTTAAAAGTTTTGGAATTAGAAAAGAATAACATGACCCAGGAAATGCAGAATTTAGAAAATGAAAGAGATGGGGTACATGTTCAGGTAGTCATAATGGAGGGAGAGAGAGAGAAGACCTTCAAGCTCGCCTGAATGAGCTTGAGACACAGAAAATACAATTGAGTCAACAAGCAGATTCACTGCGCATTGAAAAGAAAAACTTTGAATCACAGATAGATCAAATGAAGAATGAGCAGGAGGAATTGAGATCAAAGATTGAAGAACTGAACAATGAGAATAATATCCTGAAAGAACAGATAGAAATTGCTCAAAGGAAAAAACAAGATATGTCACATTTCCATGCCTATGTTGGGAAGCTACAAGAGGAAATCCATAATGTGCATAAATTATTAATTGATGTAGTTTACAAAATAAAGGTGACAGTGGATAGACATAAGGAAGTCTCTGAAAATGCTACAGCTATAAAACAGAAAATTCTTGACACATATAATAAAGTGAAGAGGATTCTGGAATGGAAAAAGAAGAATTCTAATTTTCAAGATTTTTTATCACAAAAGACATTGGAAGAGCACATACTAGATATATCACTTTTGGAAAGGTGTAGAGTAGTAGTGATCAAGATACAGGAGGATACACCTAAAATTATACAAAGATGTGAAGCTGTGTATACAAGTATCTATAAAGCTTATCTAAAGTTCAATGTTTCAATTGCTCAAAGCATGAATGATTTTCCAACTAAAGAAGAACAATTGAAAGAACTAAAAGACATAATGGAAGAGGACTTGGAATATGTAAATAAATTGGATGCACTAAACGAAGAGGATCTACAACATTACATTGGGCAAGTAGCTGTAGCCGCTTATGTAATGGAAGATAGTCATAAAGTGGTTGTCAAGTCATTAAATACTATGAGGAAAGATTTAGTGGGGTAGGAAATTTCTCTAAAGTTATTAGAACCTCAATATTTTAATGTAATTATTGATGAGGCAAATGCATGGGATACATACTTGTCTAGTTTAGAGGACCCACCAATTGGGCAATAAATTTTGTAATAATTTCTTTAGTTTTGTACTCACAAAAGACAAACCTGAGGATCTCAAGAGTCAAAGAAGTTGAAGTGATAGGTCACAAAATGACAATTAATGACAATTTTGTTGTAATTTAAATAGACAAGAGAGGGATGCAAAGAGAGTTTTTTGCTGGTGCAATAGAGACTTGAACATTATGTATGAGAACTAATTTTCTACTAATGGGAAAATATTGCACTGGATTTTGTTTGGAATGTTGTGAATATTTAGATCAGAATTACTTTTTTTATGTTTCATTTATATTGTGAGATTTTTCCAATTTTATTGAACAATTTCAATATAATGAATGATTTCATGTTTATGTGCAAATGTTCATGTGTTATAGAGTAATAAATTGTTTTAATTAAAATTAGAGTTATCTTTGGTATCTTATTTAATTTAGGTTATTATTTTCATTTAATTCAACTCCTTGCCAGGATAGCATAGTTAATTTAGTTTAGGAGTAAATATTGATAAGGTAGTAGAGATAAGACGTAAGGTAAGAACCTACCCATCTGCCTGTCGATAATAGACTAAATGCATTAATTATATTAGAAGCATTTGCATTTTCATACCTTTAAAACATAAAAGATTCCAAACACGGAATGAACTAATTGGGATTGTTCATTGCGGAGAATCTTTACTATTGATGCTAGGATTTTCTGGGCATCAACATGTTCCTAGATTTCCCAACCTCAATACTCACCTACATCCTGTTGAGATATTGTAACTTCAAAGAATATTATATTTGTACTTTATTATTCTGGAGATGTTTCATTCCTCCTTGAAGATCTTATTGTATATCCGGAGATGTTTATTCCTCCGTCGGAATGTGGTAACTTGGGTTATTAGACTTCCCTAGTGGGGGTCGGCCCTGTATGTGTTATGTGGGTCAAAGGGTTATTATACCACCCTAGAGGGGTCGGCCCAGTCAGTTGTAGTGGGGTATTTAACCCAATGGTTAAATACGAGCCTACATGATTTGTGTAAAAGACAAGTCGGAATAGTGTATAAATAGAGGAGGTGTATTCCTCATTTTACACACACTCACTCACTTGAGAGTGGCGCACTTGTGGAGGAGAGGTCTGCTATGGAGAAGGAGGAGCTTATGCTCAGGGTTACATCTTTGTATATTGCTGGTCATCTATATTGAGGAAGCTTTACTGGGTTTTCTACCCCATGAGGGTTTCCCAGGATAAATTTGTGTCTCTTGTGTTTATGCTGTGCTTGTTGTTTCTTCAGTGATCGTGTATATGCTATTATTGTGAAATGGAATGCAATGTTGCTATTTTCTGTCTTAACATATTAAATCTTAACACATCCATTTCTTTTCCCTTCAAATCCACAACTCCAGTTCCAAATTCAAAATTCTAGATTATACACAATATGATTATTGATAGTAGTATAAATATCATGAAGGAGGGCTCTACATAATGTAGAAATCTCATACTTTTATATAGAAAAATAGTTCCTTAACTTAAGTTTTTAAATTCTTACTAGAAGCGGTCAATTTAACAATGTCCACAAAAAACCCACCTTGAAACTAAAATATAATGTCTATATTTGCAGTAAACATAAAATCTATTTTAACGAGCCCGTCATCAAACTATTTGCCAAGTTCATTTGGCTCGCAACTGTCAATTTTCTACGGAATTCATTTGTGATTAAAGGGATGAGCAAATGTTGAGTCGCTAAGCTCAACAAAAACGTATTCACAATCTAAAGACTAGAGCCACCGAGATTTGTAGTGACAATTCAATAAAAATATTTACACAAAGAATATTGTCATTTGGATTTTAGTATAGTTATTCATATTTTTTCATAAAACAAATTAATTAAAGAATAATTCATTTATAACAATTACAACAAACAAATAAAAAAAAATCATTTTTAACCAACCACACTTTTATAAATTTATACATTGTGTTTCTACATAAATGCTCAAAATCATATACAATATTCTAGAATAACAGAACATTGTTATTTATTGTTGAAAATGTTAGTCTCAAAACCAAAATGACAACATAAGGTGTCCTTGTAGGTTTAATTTAATGATATAGCCCAAGCCTATCATGTGGTTAAAAAGTCAAAGTGAGGAAAAATCTTGATAATCTATTGTGCTATTTTGTTTAAGATGAATAAACACAACTTCTTCAATTTATAGAAAAAACGAACACTACCTTGATGACTGGGGCATTATCATGCATTTGAAAGCAAACCAATTCAAAGCCTAAATAGACAGAATTTTACAATTGTGAGTCAAAAAAATATGATATGCAAAAATTCTGTAACGAACTACAAATGTCATTGCAAATGACATCAAATATGTTTACACTGTAGACTTATGAATAAACATAGTATTATTTAAAACCAATGAAGTGGAGGATACATACCATCTTAGACCTAAAAACAAGGGGTAGATAAAATTAAGGATGCCTTAGAATTAAGGTGTGTATAGATTAGGATGTAAATGGAGTAAGTAAACTTCATAAGAAAATATAGTTAATTACTTTTCTTTCATCAATATTATTGTTGAAATTAGATGGTGAACTCCAACTATCTTTTTAATTAAGATTCCAATATACATGGATAAGCTTGAGCCAAAATTGGAAACATTGTCATTTGCATCCTCACCTTGAGTCTTGTTGCTTGTCCATTAAGCATGTGGGTATTGCCGAAATCACAAAACTCAAAAGAGTCATTGCGGAAAATAAGCAATTAATCAACATGTTGCAAATGACTCTCGAATGGATTGCACTCGAACAAGCACATTATCATCAGTGACTATAAACAAAGAATACAATCAATCCGAAACATATAATTATCTAGTTTAATGTGGATATTTAATAACCATTAGATTGAAATTGTATGAGAAATGATATTGTCTTTAATCAAATCCTTTTATTTTTCCATTGACTGACAAGTTTAAGAAAGTGGAACAGTAAACATTGGCCATCTGCTCCAGTTTCTCAGCCTGTAGAAAATTAAAAAAAACAATCAAAGCTTATGACTACTTCATGCTGTAAGATACCAGTGACTTCAATATTGGATAAAGCATTGTCGAACAAAGAACTCACCTTACAACAAATCACATTTGAAGCTCAATCTAGAAAACTGCTAACCACTTACAGTTTCTTCATCGAGCTCATCATCATCTAGAACTTGTAATGGACTAAAAAAATTAAAGAAGCATTCACATTGTTCATTCTTTTTCACAGGCTTGGTATTTTTGGCTCCGTTCTTTGGCTTCTTCTTCATAAACTTTTGTGTTTTATTCAAAATTGAAAAACTATAAAACTGACTATGACAGTGTCGGTTAGAGGTGTGACTTCTATAGGAAACCTGTGAATGGGATCGAGACCTGTGCAGTGCGAAATCAAACCTGTGAGTTTCTATAGGCTTCTGAAACTCCCATAAATCAGAGGTTTTTGGACATGTCTTCACATAGGGGGAAATGATAGGAAACTTCACTATTTGCCATGAAATTCGCGATTTATGTTCCAAAGGCTTATGAAATGTATATGAAACTTCTTAAAGACATTAATTACCATCCATACATCATAAAAATCAAATATATGAGCTGATACAAGTCGAAAAAAGCAAATTCAATATTTTATAATGGGATATGAGGAAAATGGCACCGTTTACACATTGTTTGGTATTTTGACATAGTTTCAAGTGGTATTTCTACCTGAGGATATTCTGAGAAGAAAATTAAGAGTAAATAAACCATATTACAAATAAATGGGGCCACAATATCTCCCCCAAATAGATCAACATCTCACCAAGTGCGCCCTTCCTCCAAGAGCCAAAATATGAAGAGAAAAGTGAGAAAGGTGTGGAAGCAAGTTGAGAATGAGAATGTCACGAGCAGCCTTGTAGATTCAAACTACAAAAAATGACTCCATTTTAGATCCAAATTAAAGGTCTGAATGGCCTTTCCAATTTCTAATTAGGATAGGAATCTTTCACCATCGAAATTGGTACTAAGGCAAGTAGAGTAAACACTCCACAAGCATGGACAAGCTATGCTCTCTAATATGCAAAATGCGAAATGATCAAAATCCACTCTCCTTCTTTGTTATTTACTTTTATAAACTTTCAAAGGCCTCCTTGGGTTGAATTCCTTTGAAAAGACTCATGCCAAATCAAGTTGGGAAGAGATTCCAGTGTGTGCCACTTGTCCAACAATTCCCAATCTCCATCTTCCCTCATTTCGAATGGGTGTCTCTTTGGCTTCCCTAACTCCCTTGTGCACCTTCTTGGAGGCTATTTTTATCCCTGACATGTCATATATGTCATATGTCAGCATTCAGGTCTGATTTGTGTCATAGGTGTCATATTATCTTCATCATTGTTGTCATAGAGCTAGGGAGTCTAGCCCAAGTGTCCCACTAGCTCCAAAATTCCTCTTCCTCTTCCATGGGAGTTACTCTTCCTCTACATTTCGACCTCATTGAGTCGTTCCAAGTATTATGCCCTTCCAAATCCCCCAAGAACATTGGAATCCACCTTGGATTCGAATGGGTGAGAGTGGAATGCCATGTGGCATGGGGAATCTAGCTTTGTGTGGGTCCCACACCACTAATGTGTCTCCATGACCAAGTTCCACCTTATTTTCCTATCATAAATATTTATTTAACCCATTTTAATACATTTATTTCAAGCTAATGTCCATTTGGGGTTTATTAGACTCCTTATTCCAAATCTAATGTTTCCACCCCAACCTAGGAAACTAGTAGATTCGTGGAATTTTCTCTTCTTGAGATTTATTTGAATGGGGACATTATAGTCCTCCCCACCCAAGATAGATTTCCCTCAAGAAATTCCAAATTAGGATTCTGCAAATATTTTTCCTCCTCGCATGTGGCATCCTCACTTGTCAAATCTTTCCATTGTACCAAATACTCCCTTATGGTTCTGTTCCTCAATTTCCTTCCTCTTGCCTTCAAATATTTTTTCTGGAATATGTATGAGTTGTCCTTCATCATCTAATGGAGGGAGGGTTTCTAAAACAAATATTTTTTGACCAATATCCTTCTTGAGGCATGAAACATGAAATACATTGTGGATTTTTCTCCCTTCCGGAAGTTCGAACTCATAGGCCACCTCCCCAATTTTTCGAACTACCTTATATGGACCATAATATCTTGTTTTGATATTTTATGATCCTTTCACTTTCAAGGATGTTTGTTTATATGGATGTAGCCTCAAATAGACCAAATCATCCACTTGAAAAGTTCTTTCCACCCTATGTTGATCCACATACTGTTTCTATTGATTTTGGGCAACCTGCAAATTGCCTTTTAGAAGTTTCAAAATCTCTTGACTTTCCTCCACCCAACCCTTTTCTTTCGAGGATCTACTATAACGAAATATGTGCTAAAAAAATGTGAGTGCTTAATAACCATAAATTTATTTGAAATGAGACATGCCAATGGACATATGGAAAGTAGTGTTGTAGCAAAACTCACCCAAATGTAGCCATTTCACTCATGTTTTCTGCTGCTCACCAACATAGTTCCTCAAGTACCCCTCCAGCCATTAATTCACTCTTTCTATTTGGCCATCAGTTTGAGGATGGTAGATTGTGCTTGGAGTCAATTGAGTGCCAACCAACTTGAAAAGTTCTTTCCAAAAGGCGCTCATAAATATGCTATCTTTATCACTCACAATGTTCTTGGGAAGTCCATGCAATCCAAAAATTTATCTAAAGAATAGATCAACCACTTTTACAGCAATAAAAGATGATGTAAGAACAAAGAAATGAGAAAATTTTGTGATTCTATCCACCACAACATAAATGCAATCCTTACCCAAAGCCTTGGGCAAACCTATGATGAAATCCATGGAGATACTTTCCCATTTTTGTTGTGGAATGGGAAATGGTTGCAATAGACCAGCAGGATGTGTATGTTCAGATTTGTTTTGCTGACATAGCTTGCATTCATTCACATTTTTTAGAATATCTTCTTTCATCCCTTTCCAAAAGAACCTTTCCGTTAGTTGCCTATATGTTTCGAAAAAACCAGAATGGCTTGCTAAAGGAGAATCATGAGCTTCCTTCAAAATCTTGTGCTTGAGATTCGAACCATGAACCAAGTATATTCTATACTTATAGTATATTATACCATCCAAAACCTTGTACCTACAATAACCTTTGACCCCATCTAACACATCACAAGCAAAACTATCTTTGGCATATTCAACTATTAGCATCTTTTTCCAATCTTTCGAAATGTCCATAAGAGAAAGTGATGGTATTCTATATAATGCATCTGCTACAATATTATTCTTCCCATTAACATATTCAATGTCAAAATAAAAATCCTGGACTTTGCTTACCCACGTTTTTTTCCCTTTCATTGAGGTCCTTCTGTGTGAGAAAATGCTTCAAACTGTTATGATAAGTTTTGACCAAAAACTTGTTTCCCACCAAGTATTGTCTAAACTTGGCCAAGGAATGCATGATGGATAGTATTTATTTGTCATAAATGCATTAGAGCTTCTCATGTGGCTGCAAATTTCCACTCTCAAAAGCTATGGGGTTTTGATTTTGCTTTAGGACCACCCTTATCCCTTCTCTTGATGCATCACATTCCAATACAAATGGTTTAGAAAAATCAGGTAATGCAAGTACGAGACAACTACTCATTACCTCTTTTATTCTTTGGAAATCCTTTTAAGCCTCTTCATCCCACTTGAAAACATCCTTCTTGGTCAAATCAGTAAATGGAGCAGTCAATTTAGGGAACCCTTTCACAAATTTTCTATAGTAAGTGCATATTCCAATGAAGCCTCTCAATGCTATGATGTTTTTGGGTGATGGCCATTCAAGAATAGATCTCATTTTTTCCATGTGAACCTTCACTCCATCTTTCCCAATGATGTGCCCGAGATATAAAACTTCTTTCAACCCAAATTCACACTTGGACAACTTAGCAAACAAATATTGTTCATGCAAAATTTTCAAGACAACTTCTAGATGGTGCAAGTGTTCCTCCCATGTTTTGCTGTAAATTAAAATGTCGTCAAAGAAAACCAAAAGAAACTTACAGAGATGTTTTAAAAATATTTGATTCATGCATGATTTAAATGTGGCTGGATCATTGGTCAAGCCAAAGGGCATGACAAGAAAGTCAAAATGGCCATAGTGACATCTCAAAGTTGTTTTCTGCACATCCTCCTCCTTCATTCGAATTTGATGGTAACTAGATCTAAGATAAATTTTTTAGAATAAATTTTCTCCATGTAGCTCATTGTTGAAGCCTCATATGTGTAGGTTGTTGGAATGGGTCCCAAGGATAGTAACAGAGGGTGAAAACACAGACTGATAGGCTTAAAAATGTTCTACGCAAGAATAGTTCTATCCCTAGCTTGTTTGGTGTAGTTAACTCCCAAGGATACAAAGGCCTCCGCTGGCACTTATGGGTTTTGATCCTGAAAGGATCAGTCTTCCTGTAAGGGAATATTAAAGTGTTCTAACTCTAAAAGGGATCTAAACCTAGAAAAATATAGCTTAAAGGAAATATAAACTAAGTCAGATCTAATCTAAAGGAAGTGTATTGTTTGTATGCAAGATAACTTGGTTTGCATTTTAATAAGTGATTTCACTAGCTTAACAGAAATGTAAAATTGGATCATTACTCATTACTTCAAAATACAATCAGGCAATGAAAATTACTGATAATAGTTTAAAGGTTAAGCATGCACAATTTTATCATGTTGCTCTTATGTTAATTGAAAAATTAACATGAACTTAATAATTTCTGTGAATAATTTGCAGAAATAGATAAAGATTTTAATTAAATAAATTCAATTAAAACATAAATACACAAAGACCATGAATTAAGACAAATCCAAATCATAGATCAATGCATTAATGATTGGCTACAAAATCAATAGTATTCATTGATAATTAAGGTGAAGAAACCAGATATCATCAAAGAAATTTGATAACATAAACAAATAAGATGCCAAAATAAACTAACTTTGATTCATTGGTCTGCAAAAAATTACAAGATCACAAGTGAAACAACATTTCTTGAGTCCTTCTCTGGCGATTATATCCCTCCTTTACCCATGAGACCTCTACCCTTTAAATAATAATTACAAAATGGTTACAAATGATAGCCATCCCATGAAAACAGGGATTACAAAACCAATTAATCTAAGGATAACCAAGGGTTTCTTGCCACTTGGTCTTAATTTCCAACAATTCATCAACATCAAGATAGCTATGTGATTCAAGCCCCAGCTGGGTATCACAAGTGATGATCTCTATCTCATTTTTAGCTAATTTATGCCAAGTACGTAGATAGATGTGGATCTTGCCTTCCAGGATGATCGACTATTTGATGAACTGATCCACATCAGCAATCTGGATGTGCTCGAGCTGTTTGATCTTTTCTTTGACCTCCTCGAAACTTCTCTCAACCTACTCGATCATTAACTTAGGTGGAAAAGCATCCTCTATGATATCCATCATAGGAAACTTAAGTTTTTCCATGATTCCATCTACATCATACCACCTCCTCCCACAAATAGCTTTTTTCTTAGTTATTGTTTCATCTACCATGTCAAGAACATTCTGCCAAGCATTGAGGGAAGTTATGACTTTCCTAAACTGAAAACTGTTTAACACTGGAATGTCATCTGGCCTAGTTTGGATATACCTTTGCCAATCGACAATGTCGTCGATGGCCTTATAAGCTTGTTGTCTTTTCTCCAACTATTGGTTAAAGGTGACAAACATATTTTCAAAAGCATTGTTAGTCTCCTGAATTTCATTCAAGGCATTAAACAGTTCAGCTAGGAGCTTGTGATGCTCCTCATTCACCTGATTGGCCAAGTCTTTAAACTCTTGCTAAGTGAACTTAGAAAAGGAATAGGAGGTTGCACTTGTAGTTGCATCCTTTAGCTGTTGTTCAAGCACAACTATCTTTTCAACATTGGAAGTATCCAAAGCTTCAGCATCTTGCAATTTAATTTGAAGAGAAGCATTCTGTTCTTGAAGGTCTTCAGACTTATCTTCAAATTCTTTTCTCAGTTCACAAGTATCAGCTTCATGATCTTCATTGGCCTTAACCAACTGCTCTTGAAGGTTCTTGAGCTCTTCCTTCTTGACATCAATTTATTTATTTAGCATGATCACTGAATCAAAATTGGCACCTGCACAATCACCCATGGCAACAACAGTCTCCATTTATTCTTGTTGTATGTCATCCGATTGCTTGGCCCAAATGATCTGATTAGGAAAAGGGAACTCCATCATATCCCTATATATGCCTCTCTTGTTACCTTTCTTCACCACTGCCTTAGCCCTTTTTCTATATAAATAATCTCCAAGGGAGGTTACAATATCTTCTTCATAAGCAGATACCAATTCAGCAAATGATGAAGCCACATCTCCTGTTGCCACTAATGGGGCTGTTTGAGTAACAGTGGAGACAAGTATTGTCAAAGTGATCTGAGAAGTGGTCAAACTTGAAGGGACAACTTTAGGGACTAAGGGTACAGAGGTTAGAGTAGGGATTGAAGTAGAAACTTCAGGAATCGAAATGGATGCATCAGTAACTGATGGTGAAGAAGGAACAACTGGTATTTGGACATCATTGGTTGGTGGTGATGAAGTAGATGATGGTGATTGCAGAGAGACAGTTGAAGACTGGATCTCTGCAACTATTGATGGTGAAATGGCAAATGGAACTGACAGGGTTGGAAATGGAGCAGTGATGGAGGTTAGTGCATCAAATAACTGGGATATGGTGGGTGGTGGTGTTACCCTAGAAGATAGAGTGGGAAGAGCTTGAATGGATGAAAGTAGGAGTGTTGAAGTTGTGGTATCAGCGGCAGTGGTTTTTTCAAGAAGTTGTTGATCTGGGACATGATCATCCATGACTATGGCATCCAACAAATCTGCCATTGCTTGAGAAATTTCAGTTACTTCCTGCACAACAGTCATATAAGGAAGTGTTTCATCTTCCACATCACTGTATGCAATATTAAGAGTAGGAATTTGAGAGGTAGAAGTTTGAATCTTCTTCCTTTTAGCTGGTTTACTCACAACAAACACTTGAACATCACTAATCAGGTTGGCTGTAACAACCACTTGGACATCAGTAGTGGGTTTGGGTACTGCAACCACTTGTGTGTCTAGCACCGAAGTCATCTGTGCTAATTTGTGCTTCAATTATTGAGATGTTTGCATTAACACATTTAACTCTGCAGCAGTTTTCAACATCGGAGAATCATCCATAAGGCCTTTTCCTTTGTCTCCATCTGAGTAGGTCAACATGAGTGGAGAACTTACTTTCCGTGCCTCCCTTTCTTCCCTATCTTTCCTTGTTTGCTCTTCAAGCCTAAGTTCCATTTTTCTATAGCTCAAAACCTTGGTTTTAAGCTCCTGTTGATACTAAAGGATAAGGCTTTGCTCTTTTTTGCTTTTGGATCTTACCAGGAATTCAAAGAAAACATTAACTCACTGATAAATGGAATCATCAAGAATATCCTGATGTGTATAGCCAATCTTCGTCTTCGTATGCTTCTGTTTGAAGTGAGCATCCAGAAATGATTTTAGGGTCATGCGTTCTTTTGGGAGCATATCCCAATATCAAAGCAACAATCCTGTCTCCCAGCACCGCAACCCAAGTTGAAGTTGGGATAACCAAAGGCCCAAGGTTTAAAGGGAAATTAGGCCATCCCTTGCTTTTAGGTCCAATGAGCTTAAGGTAGACACCATCTGTAACAGTCTGATAAGATATCTCCTCAAGTAATAGTCTATCAGGGACAACTCTTGGTAGAAAATGTACTGTACTGCTTCCCTAGACCCTGATGTAAGCAAAGGATTCTCGCACATACCAGTCACCTAATGTATGGATGAGAGTTCTGGCATCTGGAGAAAAGGCAGGGGCATCTTCCCTGAAAATCTGCTGGTAAATCGCACCAAAGAAATGGTCGCAGATGTCATAGAGAAAAGGAAGAAAATTGCTTTCTCATAAGGATGAGCAATAAATATGAATAGGGGGTGAGGACAAGGTCCAGCTCCACTCCATGGTGGGATACTGAAATTCTATGCAGAAAACATCAGTTACATAAGATGAGAAAAAGAAGTGTGGCTTCCCTGTTGCCGGTGTTTTCTGATATTTTTCAATGGCCGTCTTTATTTCAACTAAAAAAATTAAGGCCTAGGGGAATGAATCTCTTGTCGTAAGAACATGGTGGGATACAGGTGCCCATTCAGCCTTAAATATTGAACAATTTGGGAGACCATAAATTCTGCAGAGCATGGCTTCCAGGAGAGAATAAGGCTCCTCGAACAAGGAAATTGGGTATGAATTATCAGCCCCGAGCATGAAATTTGCTGGTCTGTGCATTCAAGGCTTCAACATTTCATTGAAATTATACCTAGTCTTTGCTGAGTCTAGGAATGCCGCATTAAGGGGTTGAACGGCTGGTTTTAAGGCATAAACTCTGATAAAAAACTCAGAGTGAAAAGTATCCAGTTGAGACCCTGCGCTATCATTGAGAGAGCGGTCTTTAGGATTGGCGTGGTCTATAATCCACTTAACTGCGTCAGTGTAGGGAAGGATAGCGGGTTTGGAAGCTATAGCATGGATTTGTGAATCCCTAATCTTTTCATAGACGGGGCGGTCACTCTGAATATCAGTTAGGTCGTCATTGTCAAAGATGGGGTAAATTTTGGACCAATCAATTTGGTATGTCTCAGAAACCCTATCACTGGTGTCGACAAGGATTAAAAAGTTTGGGTCTTTGTTCAAAAGATCTTTCTGAGCAGTTTTGGATCGAGTGTTGCGAGACATGTTTGAAAAACTGGAAATATCTGATGAATAAATAAACACAAATAAAAAATAACTCAAAATAGAAAAAACTGTGAAGAGTTGAATAAGAAAGTGACACGAAACCAACCTGTGCAAGCTGAAAAAATGGCGAAAATGACCCCTGGTAAAAACTCACAGTAAAATCCACACAATAGGTAATTTTTGAAAATGATAAATGATAAAAGAAAACATAAAAAATTAACATATTTATTAATTTCGTCGGGCAAGATCTGAGCCGTAGGATTAAGCCAAATCAACGACCGAGATATGATCCTGAGGAAACATATGTATTTTATGTAGGGAAACTGAGGAAACAAATGGTCATCTATTTATTAATTGTTGTTTAAATCAACAATTGTGGAAGGAGATTGAGTCTCAGGAAAAGGTTCCTCATCTTTGGTCTCATGAAAATGTAGTGTATTGTTTGGCACATTTTTTTAATCATAAGGAATTAAAATAGCTTAGGGTACTACCTTATGATTTGTTCAATTGGGCCATTTAGTTAGCAAGTAACCAAGCCCTCTTTGAAGAAAAAATGCAACCAATATTCCATCTCTTTGTTCAGGTAATTTCTCTCTTTCATTATTACTAGTAGTTTGGAAGTAAAAAAAGGGAGACAATAGTTGTTCCTTTGCAAATTCTCAAGGATAATCCTTGGTTTTTTTTTATGGGGCAAGCCAAGGACATCAAAATCTATGTGGATTTGAATTTGTAATACACTTATCAGAGGATTATTATGTTCTTGACAGAGGTGATTTGGGTCCAAGATTGAATAATTGGTAAGAAATTTCAACATTATTTCATATGTTCCTTACATCATTAGATTTCGACCTAAGGTAGGTATAGGTGTTTGGTGATTCAAGTTTTGTCATCAATTGGACGAGAGGCTCGATGCAAACAATGAATATAAACCTTACCCAGCTAACAAATCATCTCAAATAAATTAGTGGAACTTTCCATTGGATTTGTTTTGATAATGTATACAAAGAGCATAATATAGTTGCCGATTGGATTTAAAAGTAGGCTCCAGGAATGAACCCGGGGAAACACTGTTTGGAGGAATTCCATGTGGAGAGTTTAATCTCCTATGGGAATGGTTTCTTTTAGTCTCCTTTGTTTTGGTCTATACCCCGTATATGATTCATAAAGAAAGAAGCATGTTATAAGATAGCAGTAAGGAATTATCAGAACAAAAATATATTTTTTGCAGTTTTGAGGAGTTGGGAAAGCTTAGTTTTGATGTGTGCTCATAGCACATGAAAAATGTATTTTATTTTCAATGAATAAAAAGTAAATTTTTTTTGGTTAAGTAACAACAGTCGTGTAGCATCAATGTGCACTAGGATTTGTAGAAACATCGAGGTGCAACAATATTCAGTGCGAGTTGCAGCAACGCCGAGGTGCAACGATCTTCACTCGAAGTTCTAGCAACCCTGAGGTGCAACAATCTGTACAAGGATTTACGGAAACCATGGTGTTTTGACCTGTGAGTAGAAATACTCACACGTTGTTTCCAAAAGGATATGCATGTCCATGGGGAGGCGATCCCCCCCCAAAATTGATGAAGCTACCATCTTTCAAGCATCGGTTTCTTCCCTCAAAGCTTACATGAAAACACACTCAACAAAATTTGTTAAACATTTGGAGGACATTCCAAAAGTTCCTTTGTCGCAAATATCTTCTTAATCAATGGAAATAACCCTCTTAGAACAAGGTTTAATCGAAGAGTTTATGAGCATTTGGACATCTACTAGAAAAGTGGATATGTGGGTCCAAATTAACTGGGTTGTGTTGATCCAAGGCAAACTATCCCATTTATTTTGTGGCCAAGGGTTTTATGCTTTTCTTTTTTAGCTCAAAGAGGACGTGGATACGATATTTAGAAGTGGCCCTTAATTTTATGGGAACAAAGGTATGTACTTAAGCAGATGGACCCTAGAATTTGACCTAGACATGGACGTCCCTACTACAGTTTCATTCTGGGTTAGACTCCCCCACCTCCTACTCCATTGTTGGGGAGATGATTCCATAAACTCTTTGAGAAAATACATCGATAAATATGAGACAAAATATGGAATTTTCCCTTATGATATGAGTTGAAGTAGATCTTGAAAAATGGCTTCCTCAAGCTGTGCTTCTCACCCTCTATAACTGGAGACACCTTCAGAAGTTAGACTATGAACAATTGTCGTTCAAGTGCAAATCGTGTCACCAATATGACCACTTGAAAAAAAATAACAAGATGAATCAGGCAAACAACTCAACCTCAACAAACAAGGAAGATCATTGGAAAATAGTGGAAAAAACGCTCGCCTCCCTCAACCTCAACCCCTTCTTCCCCTCCCTCCTCCTTGCAACCCCATTCATCCCCCTCCAAGAAACCTCAAAAGCCCAAAACCTCTAATTCATCCAATTTCCCAGTTGTGCAAGGCTCTACTACCCCCCAACTTTGATTCACTCCTTAATACACCTTAATTAATATGAGGCCTTGCATCAAGAAGACCCAATCATTGAAGAATTAGTAGTACCAAGACGACTTGGCAATTCTTTGAACTAAGCTCGACCCTCTCTCAATCCAACTACTCTATCCCTCTCCATTTTCTATGATGACATGATCTCAAATTGTCAAGGTGAGATAGAAAACCATTTTGAAAATCCCTCACAACCCCATATTCTGACACGAAGAAAGGTTTTTTCCCATACTAAAGAAGAATAGAAAGAAGAGATCATCGAAGAACATTACCATCCAAAAAATCTAGGATGTAGCTCAATGAAGGAAAAGCGAGAAGAAGAAGTAAACACGAATAAGATTCTTGGCAATCAAATCACCATTGAAAAGTAACTAGGAAGCAATAATCTGAGTAGCACCATGAAAGTCGCAATAGACAAAGCCACCTTGCCGAATGTGAGTAGAGCTAAGGCTTTTTCACAAGGGGGGGCCTCTAAACCCAATGAAACGAAATGATGAAAAGTATCTCCTAGAAATACCATGGGATGGGGAGAAAGAACAAACAACATCACTCATATATTTAGTCAATCTTGAGAAATCAACAATCCTCCTTATCTAGGAAACAAAACTTAAGGAAGAAGAAATGGCTGCAATTTGCAAAACGTAGTGGAAAAACTATGATGCAATTGTTGTAAGCTTGAAGGGAGCCTTGGTAGGACCGTGCACCCTTTGGGACCTCAACATCTTCTCACTCGCCTTTCAACACCAAACACAACATTTCATTCTCACAACCTTGCAAAACCAACATTCGATAATTAGGTATGATATTTTCAATATTTACATGCCCATGCATCATTTTGAAAAAGAAACATGTTGGAATTGAAAAAGAAACATGATCACAGGAGAACAACATAAAACAAGATGCATAAATAAAACACATAAAGACAATATAGGAGAGAAACATATATATGTGGTTCACCAAATATGGGCTACGCCCATGGAGAAATTGCTAGTCGTTTTATTATACCATCCAACAAATGAAGGGATAAAACCCGAAGCACATCCGTTGCAACTTCATGTTCACTCTCTCACAATCTCTCTCCCACAATCATCGATATTTTTTCAATACTACAATATACGACCGTATTACAGTGCCTTCCTTTTAAAGAGGGATTACCAGGGAAAAATGCCCTAGGATACCCAATACAACGGGCCCATAAATCACTCATTATTGACCAGGTCATGTCTATGAAATTACAACATTTTACAAGGCAATTTTTTTTAAATTTTCACTACGGGGTCGCTTCCCCCAAACGCCCGTCATGTAGGGGCATCAAAATTATTCACAACCCCCTCTAGACCCCCCATGGAGACAGTAGTGGGGAATATATACACCCCACATGCCCTCGTCATGGTATGAGATCCAAACAGGGCTTAAAAAAACCTCTAAATTAGGAACATCAAGCCCCACAACCGACAATCTCCCACTTGGAGACTAATCACAACAACTCCACCGCTACTGCATCTGCTGGACTATGCTCCAAACTTTGGACCTGAAAAATTTACCATATTCACCTGCATGCTTGAAGGCCAAGTGAAAATGAGAATAAACTCACTTTCTCTCTAGTTACTACCTTTGTCAACACGTTTGTAGGATTCTAGCTAGTATGTATATTTTCCAACTTCAACAATTCATCTTCCAGAATAGATCATATGAAATGGTACTTGATTTTTATATGTTTAGTCTTAGAATGGAAAGCTCAATTCTTTGAAAGATGAATGACACTCTGGCTATCACTGTACAACTTTCTATTCGCCTACTTCTTACCCAATTCCTCCATGAACCTCTGTATCCAAATCACCTCTTTACTAGCATCTGTAGCAACAACATACTCTTATTCCGTTGTTGAAAGTGCAACAAACTTTTGGAATTTCAAAGTCCAACTTACTTCTCTTCCACCTATAGTAAATGCATACCCTACGGTTCTATCTTTATCACTTGTCGTATCTGCATCAACATATCCTTGTAGAACAGTGTTCAAACCTCCAAAAAATAATGCATGATTAGTAGTACCTCTCAAATACTCGAGAATCCACTTTACTACCATTCCACTGTTTTTTACCTAGATTGTTCATATACCTGCTCACAACTCCCACTGCATGTGCAATATCTAGTCTTGTGCACACCATCACATACATAATACTGGAAACTGCTAATGAATAGGGAACCTTGGACATGTATTCTATCTCTTCCTGTGTCTTGGGACACATATCCTTACTTAGTTTGAAATGGCTAGACAAATGTGTAGTAACAGGTTTTGCATCCTGCATTCTAAACCTATCCAATACCTTTCACTGTGTACCCACCCCGAGACAATGTCAATTTGCGATTTTTCCTATCTCTTGTTATTCTCATACCAAGGATTTGATTTGCAACACCCAAATCCTTTATCACAAATGAATTTGCTAATTTCCTTTTGAGCACATTTATATACTGCATGTTAGAACCTACAACAAGCATGTCATCCACATATAATAACAAGATAATATATCTTCCATTATATAGCTTCATGGAATAAACACACTGGTCATAATGACATCTACTATAAACTTGTTCTGTCATAAACCTGTCAAATTTTAAATACCAATGCCTTAGAGCTTGCATCAGGCCATACAAGCTCTTCTTTAACCTGCATACTAAATTATCCTCTCCATTAACATTATACCCCTATGGTTGCTGCATATAAATATCTTACTCCAAATTACCATGGAGAAAGGTTGTTTTTACATCTAACTGTTCAAGACGTAAATATTCTACTACCACTAGACTTAAAATAGTTCTAATTGAATTCATTTTTAAAACAAGAGAAAATATTTCATCAAAATCTATACCTTTATTTTGTGCAAACCCCTTTACAACAAGTATGGCTTTGTACAGCTTATTTCCTTTATCTTCTTCCTTCAACCCGTAAACCCATTTATTATGCAATGCTCTTTTTCCTGGAGGAAACTAAACAAAATTTCAAGTCTGGTTTCTTACCAATGAGTCCATCTCCCCATTCATTCCTTTCTCCCACTTCTTTATAGTTTCCACCTGCATTGCTTCTTCATAACATTTTGATTCACTAGAGTTAGTCATCAATAAATAATATAGTGAATGAGAGTATCGTTTAGGGGGTCTACTTGACCTGGCAGATCTTCTAACACTCGCAGGAGTTTGAGGTATCTGCTAATGTTCTTGATCTTTTGGCACATTTGGAACTTCATTTTCTTTGACTTCATCAAGCACTGTGTACTCCGTGTTTTCTTTTTTTTTTTTCTTTCCTTGCAACTGATCTTTATACACGACCTTTTAATTGAATACCACATCTCTACTCCCAATGATTTTTTTATATTCATAATCCAATAAGCGATACCCAAAATCATCAACCCCGTATCCAATAAAGGTACATTTATTGGATTTAGGCTCAAGATTTGTTCTATTTTATTTATCAATATGGACAAATGCTTCACAACCAAAAGTTCCTAGAAATGAGTAGTTTACCTTTTTACTTGTCCATGCCTCCTCTAGAATCCCACCCTCCAAAGTACTTGAAGGCCCTCTATTTATTAAGTAAACAACAATATCTACAACATTTTCCCAAAACTGTAAGGGAAACCCTTCATGCAATCTCATACACCTTGCACGCTCCATGATTGTTCTCTTCATCCTTTCTAACACACAATTTTCTTGTGGTATTCTAGAACAGTCCTCTTTCTACGAATCCCATGGTATGAACAATAAATATCAAACTCCTTGTTGCAGTATTCACCTCCATTATCAGATTTGAGACACTTTTAACCTTTTTATTGTCTCATTTTCAACCAAAACTTTCCATTTCTTAAAAGTAGCAAAAACATTAGACTTTTGTGGAAAGCATTAAACCCAAGTTTTTCTAGTTGCATCATTAATAAAGGTAACATAATAATGAGAGACACCAAAATATTGTACTTGAGCCAGTCCCCATACATCTGTATGTACAAGCTCTAACATTTTACTCTTATTTTGCTTCCCAACCGTGATAAATAAGATTTTCTTTTGTTTTCCATAAACAGAGTTCTCACATAATTCCAAACTTACCTCATTTAGATATGGAAGCAACTTCCTTGAGTGGAGAATCTGCATCCCCTTCTCAGTCATGTGGCCAAGCCTATGATGCCACAATGTTGTATTTGTCTATGCGAAATCTACATATATAGAAGAATTAGTATTATGAGGACATAAATACAACGTACCTATCGTATGTCCTTTTGCTATTACCAGTGATACTTTAGTGATATTTCACCACGCTTATCCAAACGTATATAAACAACCTCCATCTCCCTATTTACCTATTGAGATTAGATTTATTTTCATAACAAGAATATGCATTGCATCTTTCAACATCTATTCACTTCCATTCTTTAATGTTATCCGTACATTACCCATTCCAACAATTTTACATGGTTCATCATCGCCCACTAAAACATGTCAAAAATCACCTTGAACATGATCATAAATAAATTTCTTATGGGGTGTAGCATGACAGGAAGCCCTTGAGTCTACTACCCAATAATCACTGGTATTATACAATACAAGAATCAAAGCATCTTGTAACACATTACCTGCTACATTTGCTTCCTGAGTAGTCTTCTATTGTCCATCTCATTTCTTCTTTAGAGATCTGCAGTCTTTCTTCATATGTCCTTTATGTCCACAGTTCCAACACTCTATATTTCCCAATGTGGACTTGCATCTGCCCTTCCTAGACTTCCCATGATTACCTGGGCTCTTTCCTCTTTCCTTTGTCTTCCCCTGTTCTCCATGGTCAACGAATTCCCTGGTGTCTCACTTTTTCTTTTCCTTCGCATTTCCTCGCTAAGAATGACACCAACAACATCATCAAATTTCAAAGTGTTTGAACCAAATACAAAGTTACTAAAAACCATGGTCAAGCCGTTCCATCTTTCTGGCAATGGTTACAAAATTAGAAGAGCTCTAACCTTATCTTCAAAGTTCACTTTTGTATAACTTAGCTGATTAGTAATCGTATTAAATTCATTTAAATGGTCAGGAACAAACCCACCTTTTGAGATCTTCATATTAAATAAATGCTTCATTAGAAATACCTTGTTGGAGGATGAGGGTTTTTCATACAGTTTAGCCAATGCGCTCATCAGAGCCTTCGTTGTATTTTCTTTTGAAATATTGAAAGTCACCGATGAAGCCAAGCACAACCATATTGTTCCTAGTTCCTTTCTGTCAAGAACCTCCCATTCTCCATCCTTTATAGCCATTGGTTGTTTCGCCTTTCCTCCCAACGATAGGAATAGATCCTTCTGATACAAATAGTCCTCCATTTGCATCTTCCATAACTAGTAGTTTTGGCCATTACATTTTTTGACCCTAAACCGCCATTTTCATATTCCCTCATTGCTCCCACTCGAACCAATAACCCTTCCTTCCTGTGAGTTTATGTGCCAAATAGCCCATTGGATCTAATACCAATTGTTAGAAAAATAGGATCACAGAACAATAGTAGAAAACAAGATGCATAAATAAAACGCATAAACACAGTACAAGAGAGACACCAATACACATGGTTCACTTAACATGGGTATGTCCACGGAGAAATTTCCAGTCCTTTTATTATACCATCCAACAAATGAAGGGGTACAACCCACAACACATCTGTTGCAACTTTCTCTTTACTCTCTTACAGTGTCTCTCACACAATCATAGAGATTTTTACAATACTACAATACATAGGCATATTACAATTCCTTCCTTTTAAAGAGGGATTACCATGGGAAAATGCCACGGGATACCCAATACCATGGACCCGTAAATCACCCATTATTGACCAAGTAATGACTATGAAATTACAACATTTTACAAGGTATTTTTATGAAATTTTCGCTACGAGGACGCTGCCCTCGAACCCTCGCCAGGGGGTGCTTCCAAATTAGTCGCCGCCTCCTTGGACTCCCATGAAAACTGTAGTGGGGACGAAATCCCCCCCACACTCCCCCAAGCCCCCATCATGGTCTGGGATCCAAACACGGCTGAAACACAATCTATGAATCAAGAAGATCAAGCTCCACAACCAACAATAAGATCACTAAGAATAACATTGTTGTTGACGACTTCAATCTTATCCTCGAATCTAGAGAAACAAGAGGTGGGATCCCCATCCGTGATCCCTTTAGAGAGAAAATGGGAGATTTAATCTCTGACTAGGACTTTGTTAATGTCAACAAAAAAATTTATGATTTGACTTGTCTGCTTGCCACGAAAATATTCGGATCTCCTGGCCAATATTGTTCATGATATTAACTAGAGCAAGAATATAGGAACATTGAAATAAAGGAAGTGAAGATAAGACAAATTTAATGAGAGTGATGTTACTAGTGGGGTTCAACCACTAAGCCCCCTAAGCTTGCATTTTCTATATGATTTTATGAAGAATATGGGACCAAATTGTTGGGCATGGGCGATGCCAATCATACCTTTAAAATACAAATTCTAGGCATGGGATTACATAGTAGAAATTAAAATTTCATTTTGTTTCAAGGGGATGTGCCTTGAATTTTGTTGAGGGTGCCTTTTCACACTCAAGTTTTGGGACACGTCCCTTAGGATAGGGAGACATGTCTCTGAAGCATTGAGATGTAGGGATGTGTTTCCAAGGGCCAGGACCCATCCCTTGGTAATACAATTGTTAATTAGTCAAGGTTAACTTGACCATCCAATTTGATGCACTTGCTAAGGAGAGTTTGGTGAAGGGAATGGAACAATGTTGACCTAGTCTCTCCACCATTTTTTTGTGGACAAGATACATAAGGATACTCGTAATTATATCCTTACTTTTTTCCATAACTGCGTTCATTAGAGTTGGGAAGATTAAATTTTCTCTCGAGTTATGTTCTTCGACCATCCTAGTCCCCTTTTGAAAGTACCACGTATCCCCTTTTGAAAGTACCACGTATCATTATATAGGGTGTGTGTCCTTGTGATTTTCCTTCCTAAGAAAAGGTAAATGTTTATTAAAAAATATTCTTAGTAAAGCAATTTTTTATACATGGATGTATTGTCGTTCCATATGAGGAAGGGCCTTCAAATTCTCAATCGTTCTTTATCTTTGAAACACTTGAACTTTGATTCTTCTTAATCTATGAAAGACATGAACTTTGAGTGGCGTTGGATAGTTTATAAAGAGGCTAGGTAGTTGTAGCCTTTTCAAATTGGGCTCATTGTATACTTTATAAAGAGGCCAAGTAGTTGTAGCCTTTTCAAATTTGGCTTATGGTACGAAGAGTTTCGTAAAGATTTATGAGTACCAGGTTTATCTAGGGTAGCGTTATGACAAAAATGATGTAAATATTTTCTATTTCTTTGGGTATGTAGTAGACGAGTATAGATTCATCTATTAAGTTTGGAGAGGGATCCAATTTATTGAGGTGTATTTTTTTTTAATCTTGAAGTCAAGAAGGTTGATTTCTCACTTACTTGATAGAGTGTTTAAGTTTTTATTTTTTATTTTATAGATGGACATGAATTTTTTTAATTACTTTTCATAAATTTATTTTATGAGTTGGCATGGATTTTTTTAATTATTTTTCATAATTTTTTATTTTATAAGATGGCATGAATTTTTTTAATTACTTTATAAAGAAAATTTGAATAAGGAGAAAAATATGTCGTCTTAATAATAATAAAAAAATAAAAATAAACTAAAATAAATGCAGAGGAAGGGTTTGCACCTCGAGAGATTTGATCCCTTTTGGGGCTTGGTAGAGCCACTTTTAAAATAGATATATGCTGGTTTTAATTACGATCTAATGTAGAGAAAAAACATCAAACAAGTAAACAATAGACATGTGTAACCACCAAGACTTTGGTGCAATTTTTTAATTTCACAGCCAATGACACAATTCGACTAATAAATGTGTTTTGTTTTTTACAATTTTATCTACTACATGTTACGATAGATTGGATTGGTGTTATCATGAATCCAAAAGGAATGCGATGAAACCTAAAACTCGGGCCTTGTTCAACTTCAGGCCAAGATCAATTAATTGTTGCCAACTGGCAAAGACAATTTTTTTGGATCTATTGAAAACATGGAATCTTCCTCCAGGTCATTTTAGACCCATTAAGAATCTAACAATTTATGACTTTCTCGATCATCTTTTCTTTCATAATGTTTTAGAACCTCATTATGAATGCTAGAACGCAACCGTATTCTAGTTGTTCAAACCTAATCAGGAGGTAACTTCTTACCCTACAAACCTTTGGGGTTGAGGAAAATCATCCAGTTTCATAACAATTCGATTAAAACCACCAAATATCATATAATTGACTAAAATAGACAGAAGAAGAAGGCCGCAAGCATCAATAACAGAAACCACTGAAAATATGGACCAAACCTGCATGCAATCCAAGGAAAACTATCCCATTTATTTTGTGGCCAAGGGTTTTATGCTTTCCGTTTTTAGCTCAAAGAGGACGTGGATACGATATTTCGAAGTGGCCCTTACTTTTATGGGAACAAAGGTATGTACTTAAGAAGATGGACCCTAGAATTTTACCTAGACATGGACGTCCCTACTACAGTTTCATTCTGGGTTAGACTCCCCCACCTCCCACTCCATTGTTGGGGAGATGATTCCATAAACTCTTTGAGAAAATACATCGATAAATTTGAGCCAAAATATGGAATTTTCCCTTGTGATATGAGTTGAAGTAGATCTTGAAAAATGGCTTCCTCAAGATGTGCTTCTCACCCTCTATAACTGGAGACACCTTCAGAAGTTAGACTATGAACAATTGTCATTCAAGTGCAAATCGTGTCACCAATATGACCACTTGACAAAAAATAACAAGATGAATCAGGGAAACAACTCGACCTCAAAAAACAAGGAAGATCATTGGAAAATAGTGGAAAAAAAGCTCGCCTCCCTCAACCTCAACCCCTTCTTCCCCTCCCTCCTCCTTGCAGCCCCATTCATCCCCCTCCAAGAAACCTCAAAAGCCAAAAACCTCTCATTCATCCAATTTCGCAGTTGTGCAAGGCTCTACTACCCCCCAACTTTTATTCACTCCTTAATACACCTTAATTAATATGAGGCCTTGCATCAAGAAGACCCAATCATTGAAGAATTAGTAGTACCAAGACGACTTGGCAATTCTTTGAACCAAGCTCGACCCTCTCTCAATCAACCTACTCTATCCCTCTCCATTTTCGATGATGACATGATTTCAGATTGTCATGGTGAGATAGAAAACCATTCTGAAAATCCCTCACAACCCCATATTCTGACTCGAAGAAAGGTTGTTTCCCATACTAAAGAAGAATAGAAAGAAGACATCATCGAAGAACATTACCATCCAAAAAATCTAGGATGTAGCTCAATGAAGGAAAAGTGATAAGAAGAAGCAAACACGAATAAGATTCTTGGCAATCAAATCACCATTGAAAAGTAACTAGGAAGCAACAATCTTAGCAGCACCATGAAAGTTGCAATAGAAAAAGCCACCTTGCCGAATGTGAGTAGAGCTAAGGCTTTTTCACAAGGGGGGGCCTCTAAACCCAATCAAACCAAATGATGAAAAGTATCTCCTAGAACTACCATGGGATGGGGAGAAAGAACAAACAACATCACTCATATATTTAGTCAATCTTGAGAAATCAACAATCCTCCTTATCTAGGAAACAAAACTTAAGGAAGAAGAAATGGCTGCAATTTCCAAAACATAGTGGAAAAACTATGATGCAATTGTTGTAAGCTTGAAGGGAGCCTTGGTAGGACCATGCACCCTCTGGGACCTCAACATCTTCTCACTCGCCTTTCAACACGAAACACAACATTACATTCTCACAACCTTGCAAAACCAACATTCGATCATTAGGTATGATATTTTCAATATTTACATGCTCATGAATAATTTTGAAAAAGAAACATGTTGGAATTGAAAAAGAAACATGATCACAGGAGAACAACATAAAACAAGATGCATAAATAAAACACATAAAGACAATATAGGAGAGATACCAATATATGTGGTTCACCAAATATGGGCTACACCCATGGAGAAATTGCTAGTCGTTTTATTATACCATCCAACAAATGAAGGGATAAAACCCGAAGCACATCCGTTGCAACTTCATCTTCACTCTGTCACAATCTCTCTCGCACAATCATAGATATTTTTGGAATACTACAATATACGACCGTATTACAGTGCCTTCCTTTTAAAGAGGGATTACTAGGGAAAAATACCCTAGGATGCCCAATACCACAGCCCCGTAAATCACTCATTATTGACCAAGTCATGTATATGAAATTACAACATTTTACAAGGCATTTTTTCTAAAGTTTTCACTATGGGGTCGCTTCCCCCAGACGCCCGTCAAGTAGGGGCATCAAAATTATTGACAACCCCCTCTAGAGCCCCCATGGAGACTGTAGTGGGGAATAAATACCCCCCACATGCCCCCGTCATGGTATGGGATCCAAACAGGACTTAAAAAAACCTCTAAATTAGGAACATCAAGCTCCACAACCAACAATCTCCCACTTGGAGACTAATCACAACAACTCCATCGCTACTACATCTGCTGTCCACTATGCTCCAAAATTTGGACCTAGAAAATTTACCATATTCACTTTCATGCTTGAAGGCCAAGTGAAAATGACAATGAACTCAGTTTCTCTCTGGTTACTACCTTTGTCAACACGTTTGTAGGATTCTAGCTAGTATGTATATTTTCCAACTTCAACAATTCATCTTCCAGAATAGATCATATGAAATGGTACTTGATTTGTATATGTTTAGTCTTAGAATGGAAAGCTCACTTCTTTGAAAGATGAATGACACTCAGGCTATCACTGTACAACTTTCTATTCGCCTACTTCTTACCCAATTCCTCCATGAACCTCTGTATCCAAATCACCTCTTTACTAGCATCTGTAGCAACAACATACTCTTATTCCGTTGTTTAAAGTGCAACAAACGTTTGGAATTTCAAAGTCCAACTTACTTCTCTTCCACCTATAGTAAATGCATACCCTGCGGTTCTATCTTTATCACTTGTCATATCTGCATCAACATTTCCTTGTAGAATAGTGTTCGAAGCGCCAAAAAATAATGCATGATTAGTAGTACCTCTCAAATACTCGAGAATCCACTTTACTACCATTCCATTTTTTTTTACCTAGATTGTTCATATACCTGTTCACAACTCCCACTGCATGTGCAATATCTAGTCTTGTGCACACCATCGCATACATAATACTGGAAATTGCTGATGAATAGGGAACCTTGGACATGTATTCTATCTCTTCCTGTGTCTTGGGACACATATCCTTACTTAGTTTGAAATGGCTAGACAAATGTGTACTAACTGGTTTTTCATCCTGCATTCTAAACCTATCCAATACCTTTCACTATGTACCCACCCCGAGACAATGTCAATTTGCGATTTTTCCTATCTCTTGTTATTCTCATACCAAGGATTTGATTTGCAACACCCAAATCCTTCATCACAAATGAATTAGCTAATTTCCTTTTGAGCACATTTATATCCTGCATGTTAGAACCTACAACAAGCATGTCATCCACATACAATAACAAGATAATATATCTTCCATTATATAGCTTCATGGAATAAACACACTGGTCATAATGACGTCTACTATAAACTTGTTCTCTCATAAACCTGTCAAATTTTAAATACCAATGCCTTAGAGCTTGCTTCAGGCCATACAAGCTCTTCTTCAACCTGCATACTAAATTATCCTCTCCTTTGACCTTATACCCCTATGGTTGCTGCATATAAATATCTTACTCCAACTTCCCATGGAGAAAGGTTGTTTTTACATCTAACTGTTCAAGATGTAAATCTTCTACTACCACTAGACTTAAAATAGTTCTAATTGAAGTCATTTTTAAAACAAGAGAAAGTATTTCATCAAAATCTATACCTTTATTTTGTGCAAACCCCTTTATAACAAGTATGGCTTTGTACCGCTTATTTCCTTTATCTTCTTCCTTCAACCCGTAAACCCATTTATTATGCAATGATCTTTTTCCTGCAGGAAACTAAACCAAATTTCAAGTCTGGTTTCTTACCAATGAGTCCATCTCCCCATTCATTCCTTTCTCCCACTTCTTTATAGTTTCCACCTGCATTGCTTCTTCATAACATTTTGATTCACCAGAGTCAGTCATTAATAAATAATATAGTGAATGAGAGTATCGTTTAGGGGGTCTACTTGACCTGTTAGATATTCTAACACTCGCAGGAGTTTGAGGTATCTGCTAATGTTCTTGATCTTTCGGCACATTTGGAACTTCATTTTCTTTGACTTCATCAAGCGCTGTGTACTTCGTGTTTTCCTTTTTTGTTTCTTTCCTTGCAACTGATATTTATACACAATCTTTTAATTGAATACCACATCTCTACTCCCAATGATTTTTTTATATTCATAATCCAATAAGCGATACACAAAATCATCAACCCCATATCGAATAAAGGTACATTTATTGGATTTAGGCTCAAGATTTGTTCTATTTTCTTTATCAATATGGACAAATGCTTCACAACCAAAAGTTCCTAGAAATGAGAAGTTTACCTTTTTACTTGTCCATGCCTCCTCTAGAATCCCACCATCCAAAGTACTTGAAGGCCCTCTATTTATTAAGTAAACACCAATATCTACAACATTTTCCCAAAACTGTAAGGGAAACCCTGCATGCAATATCATACACCTTGCACACTCCATGATTGTTCTGTTCATCCTTTCTAACACACAATTTTCTTGTGGTATTCTGGAACAATCCTCTTTCTACGAATCCCATGGTATGAACAATAAATATCAAACTCCTTGTTGCAGTATTCACCTCCATTATCAGATTTGAGACACTTTTAACCTTTTTATTGTCTCATTTTCAACCAAAACTTTCCATTTCTTAAAAGTAGCAAAAACATTAGACTTTTGTCGAAAGCATTAAACCCAAGTTTTTCTAGTTGCATCATCAATAAAAGTAACATAATAATGAGAGCCGCCAACATATTGTACTTGATCCAGTCCCCATACATCTGTACGTACAAGCTCTAACATTTTACTCTTATTTTGCTTCCCAACCCTGATAAATATGACTTTCTTTTGTTTTCCATAAACAGAGTTCTCACATAATTCCAAACTTACCTGATTTAGATATGGAAGCAATTTCCTTGAGTGGAGAATCTGCATACCCTTCTCAGTCATGTGGCCAAGCCTATGATGCCACAATGTTGTATTTGTCTATGCGAAATCTACATAGATAGAAGAATTAGTATTATGAGGACATAAATACAACGTACCTATCCTATCTCATTTTTCTATTACCAGTGATCCTTTAGTGACATCTCACCACGGTTCTCCAAACGTATATAAACAACCTCCATCTCCCTATTTACCTGTTGAGATTAGATTTATTTTCATAACAAGAATATGCCTTGCATCTTTCAACAGCCATTCACTTCCATTCTTTAATGTTATCCGTACCTTACCCATTCCAACAATTTTACATGGTTCATCATCGCCCACTAAAACATGTCCAAAATCACCTTGAACATGATCATAAAGAAATTTCTTATGGGGTGTAGCATGACAGGAAGCCCTTGAGTCTACTACCCACTAATCACTGGTATTATCTAATGCAAGAATCAAAGCATCTTGTAACACATTACCTGCTACATTTGCTTCCTGAGTAGTCTTCTATTGTCCATCTCATTTCTTCTTTAGAGATCTGCAGTCTTTCTTCATATGTCCTTTATGTCCACAGTTCCAACACTCTATATTTCCCAGTGTGGACTTGGATCTGCCCTTCCTAGACTTCCCATGATTACCTAGGCTCTTTCCTCTCTCCTTTGTCTTCCCCTGTTCTCCATGGTCAATGAATTCCCTGGTGTCTCACTTTTTCTTTTCCTTCGCATTTCCTCGCTAAGAATAACACCAACAACATCATCAAATTTCAAAGTGTTTGAACCAAATACAAAGTTACTTACAACCATGACCAAGCCGTTCCATCTTTCTGGCAATGGGCACAAAATTAGAAGAGCTCTAACCTTATCTTCAAAGTTCACTTTTGTATAACTTAGATGATTAGTAATCGTATTAAATTCATTTAAATGGTCAGGAACAAACCCACCTTTTGAGATCTTCATATTAAATAAATGCTTCATTATAAATACCTTGTTGGAGGCCAAGGGTTTTTCATACAGTTTAGCCAATGTGCTCATCAGACCCTTCGTTGTATTTTCTTTTGAAATATTGAAAGTCACCGATGAAGCCAAGCACAACCATATTGTTCCTAGTTCCTTTCTGTCAAGAACCTCCCATTCTCCATCCTTTATAGCCGTTGGTTGTTTCGCTTTTCCTCCCAATGATAGGAATAGATCCTTCTAATACAAATAGTCCTCCATTTGCATCTTTCATAACTAGTAGTTTTGGCCATTAAATTTTTTGACCCTAAACTGCCATTTTCATATTCCCTCATTGCTCCCACTCGAACCAAGAACTGTTCCTTCCTGCGAGTTTATGCGCCAAATATCCCTTTGGATCTAATACCAATTGTTAGAAAAATAGGATCGCAGAACAATAGTATAAAACAAGATGCATAAATAAAACGCATAAACACAATACAAGAGAGACACCGATACACATGGTTCACTTAATATGGGCTATGTCCATGGAGAAATTTCTAGTCCTTTTATTATACCATCCGACAAATGAAGGGATACAACCCACAACACATCTGTTGCAACTTTCTCTTTACTCTCTTACAGTTTCTCTCACACAATCATAGAGATTTTTACAATACTACAATACATAGACATATTACAATTCCTTCCTTTTAAAGAGGGATTACCGTGGGAAAATACCACGGGATACCCAATACCATGGACCCGTAAATCACCCATTATTGACCAAGTAATGACTATGAAATTACAACATTTTACAAGGTATTTTTCTGAAAATTTCGCTACAAGGACGCTGCCCTCGAACCCTCGCCAGGGGGTGCTTCCAAATTAGTCGCTGCCTCCCTTGACCCCCATGATGACTGTAGTGGGGGTAAAAGCCCCCCCACACTCCCCCAACCCCCCATCATTGTCTGGGATCCAAACACGGCTGAAACACAATCTTTGAATCAAGAAGATCAAGCTCCACAACCAACAGTAAGATCACTAAGAATAGCATTGTTGTTGACGACTTCAATCTTATCCTCGAATCTAGAGAAACAAGAGGTGGGATCCCCATCCGTGATCCCTTTAGAGAGAAAATGGGAGATTTAATCTCTGACTAGGACCTTGTTAATGTCAACAAAAAAATTTATGATTTGACTTGTCCGCTTGCCACAAAAATATTCGGATCTCCTGGCCAATATTGTTCATGATATTAACTAGAGCAAGAATATAGGAACATTGAAATAAAGGAAGTGAAGATAAGACAAATTTAATGAGAGTGATGTTACCAATGGGGATTAGATAGTACAAATTAAAATTTCATTTTGTTTCAAGGGGATGTGCCTTGAATTTTGTTGAGGGTGCCTTTTCACACTCAATTTTTGGGACACGTCCCTTAGGATAGGGAGACATGTCTCTGAAACATTGAGATGTAGGGATGTGTTTCCTAGGGCCAGGACCCATCCCTTGGTAATACAATTGTTAATTAGTCAAGGTTAACTTGACCATCCAATTTGATGCACTTGCTAAGGAGAGTTTGGTGAAGGGAATGGAACAATGTTGACCTAGTCTCTCCACCATTTTTTTGTGGACAAGATACATAAGGATACTCGTAATTATATCCTTACTTTTGTCCATAACTGCGTTCATTAGAGTTGGGAAGATTAAATTTTCTCTTGAGCTATGTTCTTTGACCGTCCTAGTCCCCTTTTGAAACTACCACGTATCATTATATAGGGTGTGTCCTTGTGATTTTCCTTCCTAAGAAAAGGTAAATGTTGATTAAAACATATTCTTAGTAAAGCAATTTTTTATACTTGGATGTATTGTCGTTCCATATGAGGAAGGGCCTTCAAATTCTCAGTCATTCTTTATCTTTGAAACACTTGAACTTTGATTCTTCTTAATCTATGAAAGACACAAACTTTGATTGGCGTTGGATAGTTTATAAAGAGGCTAGGTTGTTGTAGCCTTTTCAAATTGGGCTCATTGTATAGTTTATAAAGAGGCCAGGTAGTTGTATCCTTTTCAAATTGGGCTTATGGTAAGGAGAGTTTCCTAAAGATTTATGAGTACCAGGTTTATCTAGGGTAGCATTATGACAAAAATGATGTCAATATTTTCTATTTCTTTGGGTATGTAGTAGACGAGTATAGATTCATCTATTAAGTTTGGAGAGGGATCCAATTTATTGAGGTGTATTTTTTTTTAATCTTGAAGTCAAGAAGGTTGATTTCTCACTTACTTGATAGAGTGTTTAAGTTTTAATTTTTTATTTTATAGATGGACAGGAATTTTTTCATTACTTTTCATAAATTTATTTTATGAGTTGGCATGGATTTTTTTAACCTTTGGAGTTAGGAAAATCATCCAAGTTCATAACAATTCGATTAAAACCAGGAGTGAAAACCACCAAATATCATATAATTGACTAAAATAGACAGAAGAAGAAGGCCGCAAGCATCAATAACAGAAAACACTGAAAATATGGACCTAACTTTCAAGCACTCACTTAGATCTGTTTTAGCAAACTTGCATGCAATCCATCAATTTGCATGCACGGGTTTCCAGTCACCGATTTGCTCTCTTTCAATTGTCTCTATCCATACTCGTGCAGGGATCAAATTTGAAGGGAAAGGTTAAATTTCTTTGTTTACAAGTTAAAATAATTTTTTTTTCATATGAAATTAAAAAATAATATAAAATTTCATATACATAAAAGAGTAACTAAAGTATATTAATAGTAAACATTTCAACTTATAATCATCCAAACATAATATTCAAAAATTGTAAATGTAAGTATAAATTTCAAATTATAAAAAATTTGTAATTAAAAAAAATATTCAAAATTTTTAAATGTACAAATTTCAACATTAAGCCAAAAAGACTATATAAATTATATATACTAATTAATTTTAAACTTTTGTAGTTTTTTAGAAAATGATTAAGAATATATTTTTTATAGTCTTTTAAAAAATGATTAAAAATACATTTGAAACATGTAAAATGCTAAAAAATTTTAAAATAATATTATTTCAATATTGCATGGAATTTAAATTCAATTTCATTAATTACATTTTATGTAAAAATACAAATTGATCTTATATAAAATTCCAATTAATTAGCAATACATTAGTATTAATTTTGATACTTAAAAACATTTAATTTTTTATTAATATGTAAAATTTTAAAAATAAACATACAAAAAAATTAATATATAAAATTTAGAAAATAAACATATAAAAAATTGTTAATATATAAAATTTAAAAAACAATTTTACAGTTTATTTATTTTTTAAATTATATATATAAAAAATCTAATAGAATAAAAAATGATATAATATTCTTTTAATAAATTGTCAGTATAATTAAAAAAAACTACTTACTAAATCTATCAAAAATCATAAATATATGTGAAACCAAAATTATTTCCAATTTTCCAAAATCATTTCTAGAACATAATATATAAAATTACAATTAACTAACAATATATTTAAATATCGTATAATAATATTAATTTTGATACTTCAACTAACATAGAAACATCTAAATTTCCATTTCTAGAACATAAAGAGAAGCTTAGCTCATCTCTCAACTACAATTATGAATTTAAACGAAATTTTCTATGTAATTTAAATTTATCAGGCTCACTTAATGTGCTTTGTAAAAAAAATCTAATAAAAATAATTGATTTCCAATTTCAATCACTTGGAGATGAACATGCAATGCTTCTATACTAAACTAAAACTAAAAACAAATAAATAATTAAATTTTATTTTAAAAATATATATAAAAATAATTTAAAATATCACAAATTTGAAATATAAAAATCCATTTACCAGCTGCTCACAGAGTCACATACTCACAGACATGCTGGGTGGAGCGTTCTTCAACTTGATTCCTTAAAGCTAAGCAAGCATTCAGCCAGAAGGCTGGGAGCGTTCTTCAACTCTGATTCCTTAGAGCCAAGCTAGATGTGAAGCATTCAGCAGAAGAGCTCGGAGTAATGGAGGATGTGTTAGATGCACTAAAGAGCAACACACTTCAATGTCAAATTCCAATCCTTTCGATCTGAGTGAGTGGCTAAGGATATCATAAATAACTAGTGTATGTTTTAATAATATTAACATAGGCATGCAAGACTATCCTAATTATTTATCTAAAAACGTTATACTATTCTAATTATTTAAAAAAAAATTAAATAGCAACATTCTTTTATGATATGTAATTTTTTTTTATGATATGTAGATTAAGAATTTATGAAAAATATGATATATTATTTTAATATTTTTTAAAATGATAAATTTTTTTATGATGTAGATAAAAAACAATAAAAAATATGATATATTATAGGAATTTTTTCTACTTTTTAAATGCAAAAATAAAAAATAATTTTTATTTTAAATTTGACAAGTAATTTTTTATTTTAAATTTTATTTATATGGGAAAAAATAATTTATCTTTCTATGACGAGCAAAGTCTCTTGAAAGGCAATGAGGACTTCAATTTTGATCCCTGATTTACAGTTTATTAGCTGAAAAACTTCCAGTGGCTAACACACATCTGGTGTTCCATAAATGGAAAGCGACTTCAATTAGCTGTGCCTCCTTTGCATGGAAAATAATTCCTGACTTCGATTAGCTGTGCTCCTTGCATGAAAAATAACTCAAGATGACAACTACCTATCTGCTGTTCTAAAAATAGCACATAAGTTCACTCGGTTGTGCCATCCTGTTGATCTCTACTTTAAGTATAAAGCAGGTCAAAGTAGAGGGAAAATACATTCATTGTTTTAAGAAGGAAGTTTTGTAAGAAGGCGAAGAAAGAGGGTGAGAGAAAGTAGAGGAAAATACATCCAGAAGGAAGTTTTGTAAGAAGGGGAAGAACAGGGCAATCGAGGAGAAAATCGATCTGCAAATTCAGGTCGAAGGATAGGGCCAGGACAATTCAGTACAGTCGTACGTACGGGCAGATCTGGGCACAGTCTTTTCTGTGATCCACTTGTCGTTTTGTGTCATTGTAAGTTTTGAAGCATTTATGATAAACTTATTTGAATGGCAGGTTTTCTGTTTAGGCTGTTTATCTGTTTGCAACTATCTGTGTGAATGTTGCTTTCTGAGAATTATTTGCTTCTGTTATTTAATAAATCTAGATCAGATTTGATAAATAAAAAAACATAGGACAGCAGTCGCCTCGGAAATTTAACACATCTTTCAAGTGTCTATCAATAGTACAAAAGTCTGAGAATAACACACTAAACAATGCGCTCCATGCTTGCTGTTATAAAGATAGCATAGCCTCTTTCCTGTATAAATGATAACACACAACAGTCACCATTGTTATGACTCCGCATCACACCCGTAGGGAGGGTCATAAGTTAATAACCCTCCCTAGGGGTGTAATGGGGTGTCATAACAACCATGAAGTGCATTTTGTTTTGTAGTTCAAAACAGCAAAGTTAGTGGTCACAAGTGCACCTATCTTCAGGCCTAAAGACATCAAGCATTGAGTCCTATTTCCACCAGTCATGTAATAAACCCTTGTTGCTCCTCCTCTACAGTCACGAGGACAGAAGAAGCTAAAGAATCCACCTTCCCTCTGTTATTCCACCTTCACAATCTACTAAGTGAAACGCCTTCTTTATGAGCAGCAACAAAGCGCCCTCTTACTTGAAGTAATGGAGAATTAATAAGACAGATAGATGAACTACAGTTGATTTAATGCAGATCCTATTTCTGCGGTGATTGTTGTAACCGTTTTGTGAATGCTTCAGTCAATATAAACGGATCGAGTGTTACTCTCCGTATTCATTCTGTTTTCCTCAAATGTGCTCTGTTTTCTCCATTAAACTGCATTCTGCTTCTTCTGCTTAACTTGGTATCAGAGCGAGGTTGTTTTGGAGAGCCTGCGCTAGTGTGATCTTTGTTGGGCTGTGAAAGCCGTGAGGACCGCGTTCCCTGGTCTGTGCTAGTGTAAGTGCTGAGTGCAAGCTTTAAAAGAGCCGGATTCGATTTTGAAATTGCAGCAGGACAGACGGCCTGTGTGAAGAAGAGGAGCACCAGCTTTTGTGTGGGTACACCTGAAGATTGAAACGCAGAGTGAAGAGATCGAGCCATCATTTGCTGAAACCCTATTTTTTTGTGGATACGTGTTGACCGGCGTGGAGAACAGAACATTTCTACCTGTTGTCTGCAGAGGCCTTTGTAGTTGTGGCGCGGTTGCGCACCTAGCAGACTTCGACTGATCTGTCAGTTTTTTCCGAATTGGGTTTTGCCTTCTCCGTTTTTTTTATAAATTTTGTGTCATTTCGAAGCGAGTAGGGGTTTTGTCTCCGGATCTGGTTAGCTTTTGTCCGCACGCCTCGATTTGTCTTCGGGTTGAAGATTTATGTGCCTTTTTTGGCTGAAAAGTCTCGGATCACTCTTCAATATTTCTCTGCTGGGATCGATCTGAATCGCTGGTGGAGAAATTGCTACTAAATCCTTGCACAGCTGAGAAGGAGATCTGCTGGTAAAGAACGGAAAGAAGGAGTTGCTGAGATGTCAAATCCATTGGCAGATACCTATCTCAATGAGGCCAACAAATTGGATGGCTCGAATTTCATAAACTGGAAATTCAAAATGCAGACCCTGATGGAAGGCTATGGTGTCTGGACAATCACCAATGGAGATGAAGCGAAACCTGTAGCAGCTGCAGGTGGAACACCAGCACAAATTCAAGACTGGGATAAGCGCGAGAACAAAGCTAAGGTACTGTTACGAATGTCTGTTAAAGATAGTATTATTCCACATATCAGAGAAGCTAAAACTTCTGCTGCAACATGGACAGCACTTAAAGATCTATATGAAACTAGCAATACAAACCGTCTGCTTTTCTTAAAAACTAAATTGCTAGGCATTAAGATGGATGCAAATGAGTCTGTTAGTTCCTTCTTGGGTCGTCTCAAAGAAGTAAAAGATAAGCTAGGAGACATAGGAGAAAAGGTCTCCAGCACTGATCTCGTAACAATTACATTGAATGGTATGCTAGAGGACTACCATATGTTTATAACAGGTCTCGCAGCAAGGGAGAAACCTCCTACGTTTGAAGAGCTGACGGGTATTTTGCTGCAAGAAGAAGAGAGGCGTGGGAACTTTAAGCCTCAAGATTCAGGTTTGGCATTGTGGTCAAGTAAGAGATCTCCGAGAGGGAGATCAGGAGAAAGAGGCAGAGGAGGCAGGTCATCACAGAGTAGAGCTTCTCAAAGACCGAATCAAGGTATGCCATCTAACAGGAATGAGTCAAAAAGTTGTTTTTATTGTGGTCGACCTGGACATCTTATTAAAGACTGTTATAAGAAAAAGAATGATGAGGCTAGGAATAGACAACCTAGAAAACATTCAGGCCATTTTGCTGAAGACTCTTCTTCACCACATGATCTAAAACTGTTTATGGCTAGAGATGAAATTGCTGATAAGATTTCTGAAACGCCAAACTTTGACTCAATGGATCTTAGACTGTTTGTGTCTAATGCTGCTTTATCTGCTGAAATTGATGATATTGATGCTTGGTTTGTTGACTCCGGAGCATCAGTGCATATGACTTGTAATAAGAAGTGGTATACTAACTATAAAGAAACACAGAATGGTGCTAGTATATATCTTGGTGATGACCGTGCTTATCAGATCAAGGGATACGGAGATATTCCAGTGACATTGCCGAATGGTAGTGTTCGTCACATCCGCAATGTGGTGTATGTGCCAGGGATAAAGAAAAATCTGATATCTGTATCTACTATTACAGATCAGAATTTGAAGGTTGAATTCTTCAAAAACTACTGCATAGTGAAGGACTTACTGGACCAACACAAAACTCTTGCAAAGGGAGTCAGAGTAGGAGGCCTATACAAACTTGATGTTACTAGTAAAGAGCATTACGCATTAACTTCTGCAATCATGCCAACAGAGAGTCTTTGGCATCAAAGGTATGGTCACATCAATCATCAAGATTTATTGTTATTATTAAAGCATAATATGGTTGAAGGACTTCCCATGATAAAAAATGTGAACATTCCTTGTGAAGGATGTGCATTAGGAAAGATGCACAGAAATGAATTTCCTTCTAATCCTGATAAGAAAAAAAGAGATGTGTTAGATCTTGTGCATAGTGATGTTTGCGGGCCTATGCAGACTAGATCTTTAGGAGGTGCATTTTATTTTCTGCTATTTATTGATGATTGCACAAGATACACATGGGTTTACTTTCTTAGAAGAAAGAGTGATGTTTTTGAGTACTTTAAGGAGTTCCGAAACATGGTTGAAAAACAGACAGAAAAATCCATTAAAATCCTTCGTTCAGATCAAGGGGGAGAGTATAAATCAGGAGACTTCAACAAATATTGCAAAGATAATGGAATAGAACAGCAGTTTACAGTACCCAGCACTCCACAGCAGAATGGGGTTGCTGAAAGGAAAAACAGAACCCTGGTAGAGTGTGCACGCAGTATGATGAAAGGTAAGAGTCTCTCAAATACCTTCTGGGGTGAAGCCATAAATACTGCTGTTTACTTAAAGAATAGAAGTCCAACTAGGAGTCTTGATAATATTACTCCTTTTGAAGCTTTGTATGGTTTCAAACCAGTAGTTCAGAATTTGAAAGTTTTTGGGTGTACAGCTTTTGCACATATTCCAAAGGAAAATAGGAAGAAACTGGATGCCAAAGCCATTAAATGTATCTTCATAGGTTACTGTTCTCAATTCAAAGCATATAAATTGTTTGATCCTTCTACTCACAAGGTATTTGCAAGTAGAGATGTACTCTTCCATGAACAGGAAACAGAAATTTCAGAGAACATCAACCAAAGCCATGAAGAATGGCATAAAGTTCTTGATGAACCAGTTATTGATGAAGGGGTTACACAAGAACAGCAAACTGTATTACAGCAGCCAAACATACAGGGACAGCAGCAACATCAAGAGGGATTCAGTGATACAAACAGTTCAAACTCAACTAGTGATGAAGACAAAAGTTCACACAGCGAAGAGGAAGGTAATCAACAGCTAAGGAGATCTTCAAGACAGGTTCGAGCTCCTGAAAGGTACAAAGACTATGCCCTTATGAGTAGCATTTCGAATGTCATAGAACCCATTAGTTTTGATGAAGCCAGTGCACATGATGAATGGAGAAATGCAATGGAGGAGGAATATGAATCAATAATGCAAAACAATACCTGGGAATTGACTGAATTGCCTAAACATAAAAAGCCAATAGGATGCAAATGGATATACAAACCCAAGTTTAAATCAGATGGTAGCATAGACAAATATAAAGCTAGATTGGTGGCAAAGGGATACTCACAAACAGAGGGTATTGACTATGCTGAAACATTTGCACCTGTAGCTAAATTGAATACTATCAGATTATTAATTGCCTTAGCTACAAAGTATAATTGGAAGTTAAACCAATTAGATGTTAAATCTGCCTTCTTGAATGGTGAGTTAAAAGAGGAGGTGTACCTTACTCAACCTGAAGGGTTTGTGGAAAAGGGGCAAGAACACTTAGTGTGTAAGTTAAAGAAAGCGTTGTATGGACTAAAACAGGCACCTAGGTCATGGTATGAGAAGATAGACTCTTTCTTTCTTCAACAGGGATTTATGAGGAGCAAGAGTGATCCAAATCTATATATCAAATGTGATGAGCAGGGGTATCTAGTATTGATTTCTGTATATGTTGATGACTTAATAATTACAGGAAATGCAGAGAATCTGATTGATGAAATAAAGGAGCAGCTGTCACAAGTTTTTGATATGAAAGATCTGGGTGAGCTTCATTACTGTCTAGGTCTTGAAGTTTGGAGGAATGCAGGTCAAACATTTGTTTGTCAGAGTAAGTATGTTAGAGATGTACTTCAGAGATTTAAAATGGATGAGTGTAAATCTTCTGCTGTTCCCATGCAGCAGAATGTGAAACTCTCTTGTGCTGATGATTCAAAGGAGGTGAATGCTACAATGTACAGACAGATGGTGGGTAGTTTGAATTATCTCACCACAACTAGACCTGACATTGCATATTCTGTGAGTATGCTAAGTCAGTTTATGGCAAAACCGCAAGAAAGCCATTGGAATGCAGCAAAGACGGTACTCAGGTATCTAAGAGGAACACTTGACTTTGGTATTAAATATACTGATGCTTCTGTTGTTGAGTTGACAGGTTATTCAGATTCTGATTGGGCTGGGAATCCGGATGATCGAAGATCAACCACTGGATATGCATTTAGCATAGGATCTGGAGTTGTTTCATGGAGCAGTAAAAAGCAGCCTACTGTATCTCTGTCCTCTACTGAAGCAGAATACAAGGCCCTGTGTGCAGCTACCTGTGAAGCTGTTTGGCTGAGAAGACTTCTTCAAGATGTCGGAAAAGAACAAAAGGAACCTACAGTAATCAAATGTGATAACCAAAGTACAATCAAGTTGGCAAATAATCCCATCTTTCATGCAAAGACAAAGCATGTTGATGCTCAGTATCATTTTGTTAGAGAGAAGCTACAATCCAATGAAATAGATCTCATTTATTGTAATACTTGTGAAAATACTGCTGACATTTTCACAAAGCCTCTCGGAAAGATCAAATTTGAATTGTTTAGAGAAATGTTAGGTGTAGCTGTTAATCCATTCTCCATTAAGGGGAAGACTTGAAGTAATGGAGAATTAATAAGACAGATAGATGAACTACAGTTGATTTAATGCAGATCCTATTTCTGCGGTGATTGTTGTAACCGTTTTGTGAATGCTTCAGTCAATATAAACGGATCGAGTGTTACTCTCCGTATTCATTCTGTTTTCCTCAAATGTGCTCTGTTTTCTCCATTAAACTGCATTCTGCTTCTTCTGCTTAACTCTCTTTTCCTAAAAACTACAGGAAATTTCCCCCACAGGATGCACTACTCTTTTGAAATATCTCGTACAAACTGCCTCTATCTCTGAAATATGTTCTATATCACCTACTTCTAGGCAGCATAGGTTCCAGACCACAGCTACCTCACGAATAGCTGCCTCCGAAATCAGCAAATATGCCTGATTTCCACAGGAGCTCTCATTGGATGCCATATATCCATAGGAGCTCTAGGAGGAAAATGCTAGCTTCCCCACTTGGTGATTTCTTTTATTATGGTGGTTACTTTGGTTTTTTGTGGGAGCGCTTGCTATTACGGGGGTTAGCTGAATGCATTTTCTGCCATGTTATTCCTTTATGTTGGACTTGTCTCGTACACTGTTTAAAGCCGGGCCACTGGTGGTACCTTTAGATACCTATCTAATTTGTGCGATGAAATACATGGGTAAAACTTGTTCAGGATTGGGAATTTGGAATGCTTTCGTACTCTATTTCATTTATTTTGCATCTATGACTTCTAACAGCGTTATCCCTGTTGTAGCAGGTTCTTGATATGGAGTCTGAATCACCGTCATCACACATTTTGTCCACTGTTGCTCAGGATTCTCCCGAGTCTTCTGCCACTGGAGAGGTGATTGACGCTCCTCAACATCCCTTCTGGTGCTACTTGTGCACTGAAATTGTTTTGGCAGAACCAGAAAGATCAGGAGACAATTTGGAAATGGTATGCTATGATTGTCACTTTGGCTTCATTGAAGCTATGACCATCGGTGGAGAATGGGAAGCAGGAGGGGAAGAGGATGGCAATATTGAAAATAGAGATGATGATGGTGGAGAATGGGAAGCAGGAGGGGAACAGGATGGCAATATTGAAAATAGAGATGATATTGATGGTGGAGAATGGGAAGCAGGAGGGGAAGAGGATGGCAATATTGAAAATGGAGAAGGAACTGGAGAGACAAGAGAAGCTTCAAGGAGAAATGGGCCATTTTATGCTGGAAATCCTGGGGACTATCTTGATGCAAGAGGTTTTGAATTGCTATTACAACATCTGGCTGAGACTGAGAACTCAGGGAGAGGTGCTCCGCCTGCTGCACAATCTGTTATAGAGCAGTTGCCTCTGACTGTTATTAGGCAGGCACATGAAGAGGATGGGAGTTCGGTTTGTACCATCTGTCAAGATTCTTTTGCGCTTGGGGACCAAGCTAAGCAGCTTCCCTGTATGCACTTGTATCATCCGGACTGTATTTTGCCGTGGCTATGTGCTAAAAATTCATGTCCTGTGTGCCGTTACGAGCTACCCACAGACGATCCTGAATATGAAGAAGAAAAGGGCAATGCAGGTCGCAGAACTAATAATAACTACCATGGGCAGAACTTCAATCAGGAAAATTCTTCTGAACTGTCTGCTGACACACAGGATTTGGAAAATGCTGTTCTTGAGCAACAACCTGATGCAGAAAATTTACTCGGCTCTTCTAGAACACTCGGCAATCCTGGTGCGGCAGATCTTTTGGCAGAGATAGGTAGAGCGAATTACTAATCATGTCCAACTCTGGAGCTTGTTGAAATTTTACTAAATTTGTTGTGAACATCCAACTCTGGAGTTTGGTGGAATTAACCAAACACGAGGACGCAATTCGAATAATGCAATTATAACAAAGGCAACGTTACTTTGCCGTCCATTTTGTTGTTTTGGGTCACAAGTTAAATAATGTGCAGAATTGACTAAATCAAGCATTATGAAGTTAATTTTGTGACTGTAATTGTTGTTATCTCAATATATATGGTTGTGAAACTAATTTTATGTAAATTGGCTGTTTATGTTAATGGACCATTTTGAACATGAGCCCATTTACAAGAGAATTATAGTTTTATGTTTTTATGATATTAGGATTACTGAATTATTGTGGTTCAAGTAGGGTTAGTATACAAAATGTGTACCATAAGTGTTGTGGTTTTTGGATTACATTAGTTATTAGTTTTCGAGGTTTATATGTTAAATTGGTAGTATTGGTTTTTCTATTAAATTAGTTATTGAAATTTATATGTTAAATTTTTAGCATTGAAAATGTAATAATCAATTACGAGAAATATTGTTCTCTGTTTTTTATTAATATTTTTTTCATTCCATTCTATTTCTATTTATTATTATTTTTATTATTGTATGCATGTTATTTAATTTTTTAAATTAATTTTTTATTCCATTCAATTTTTATTTATTAATATTTTATGTATGTTATTCAATTTTTTTAAATTAAAAAATTTATATAAAAATTATCTTGTTTTTCATTAATAATTTTTGCATTCCATTTTATTTCTATTTATTATTATTTTTAATATTTTATGTATGTTAGTCAATTTTTCAAGTTAAAAAACTTATATAGTCATATTATTATTATTATTATTAATATTTTATGCATGTTAGTCAATTTTTTAAACTTTAGTTGTATTTGATTTTCAATTGTTCATGAACTCCACATGTTGATTTATACCTTCTTTTTTGAAATTGTAGATTGACAAACCATACTTTGATTTCTTAGATTTTGAAAATTATAATAATATATATTTGTGAACTATGGTGACTGCAATTTTTCTAAACTTGTGTTGCATTTGATTTTGAATTGTTCTTGAACTCCATATGCTGATTTATTGACTCTTTTCTTAAATTGTAGAATGTTAACTTCATGCAAACACTACAATCATAAGCTTAAACTATTGAAGTTTAATAGGTTTCCCCCTTGGATGGTTAGAATGGATCTCGAATAGTGTATCCCTCACATCATGCCCTCTCATGGTAACTTTCACCTCCTCCTAGTTATATCTCCTCAACATTTGGGTCCTCATCATCATGATAGCATTGTCAAATAGTGCTTTGTGGTCCCATGCCCCTATAAAGATCCATCAACTGATCAACACTTCATAGCACCAATGACATTGATCATTGAGTGGCACTATCTTGACGGATTTTTAGGATCTCCTTGTTCAACCAGTTGCACTATCTAGACATCTCCTCATGGGTGATCTATGTCACCTCATTCTGCCATAGAGTGGAGGGGGTGGGGGCAAGATGCACAAAAATCTTGTCCACTGGGGGCCTCTTCTAGTTAGATGGAAAACATATACATTAAAATATATTTTGTGAATTCAAACTTTCAAAATTTTAAGGTGGGGAGATGCATGACATTCTTTTCCACCAACGGCCTTTTTAAGTTAGATGGAAAAACATCATACATTAAAATCTATGTTTTCTTATGAATTCCTCATCCTCTAAGGATGCAGGGATATGGGGGAGGTTCATCACCTTTCAAAGTACCACTTGCTAATGTCACCTCACGCTTGGTGTAATACCCCCAATTCGACCCTTAGGATATATTAGCCTTAAATGGAAATAATGTGTACATGTGATGTATGTTTTCCTAGCGTGGAGCTCAAGGCCAAGGCCCCGCTAGTGAAAGCCTAAATTTTGATTAAGGGCAAGTATTTGATATTTTGATACCATGTGCTCTTAAGCCATGGAAATTGTAATAGGATGTAAATAAACACCAGGCAATATAAAATTCCAAGACTAGCTATGGAGGCAACGAATGAGAAGGGGCCACGTGTATCCACTAGGGAGTGGTGAGGGGGCTATGGGAGTGAACCATAGGTTGCCATATGTCTTTATGAGAACCCATTTGACCTTTCTAGATGACATTTATTCCTGTTGTAAGAAGTGGTTGAAGAATTAAGTCAATGACTTTGATGGAGTATGGGCAGCCCTGAAATTCGTATGGGTAGGTATGGGCTCTGTTGACTTGTCCCACAAGTCACTCTACATCTTGGGGGTTTCTCCATCCTTATCCCCATTCCATTGTGGAAGTATGGGGCATCTTTCTCCATCCAAAAACGAGTTCCCAAGGGTGAGAAATCCAGAAAATCGCGACTGTAAGAGAACCCACGTTTTGGGAAGCCAAAAACGTCCCGAATTGGTATTGGACAGTGAAATCCAATGGGGGATCCATTGGTAGGAACCTTGGGGCGATTTTGGGAGCAATAGCTACCCCAAAATCCATGGGAAAACCCAGTTTTAATTGCCTAGAAAATCAGTGACGGATTTGGGTTATTTGCTGAACAAAGCTGTGAGAAATCCAAGTGTGGATGTTCGAATGGAGGCTGGGATCGTTTGAGTCTAGCTTGATGTATACCTAGCTCTGGGATTGAGCTCAGTGGACTAGCATTCCTCTCCATTTCCCATTGCATGCTTGAAAAACCCAACTGTGTGTTGGCTTAGCATGGTTGTCTGAGTGAAACTCTGACTGTGAGTGAGCCATCTAGTTCCTCCTTAGTGGATACACAGCCCAGCTCGGGGGTGATCTCTCAGCTGAAAGAATACAGGCTGGACAGAGATCTATGGTTGGGTGGAACGTTGCTCTCACATAGCCAGTCGTTTGGGCCATTACAATTCGAGATAAGTATTATTGCAATTGAATTATGTTAATTCTATGCTCTGCAAATATTTTAATTAATGACTGTTGTTTATATGATTGAATGCATAATGAATCTGTGTGCATATGTCGTGTTTAGATCCGCTGTGTTTTATTGAAGTTTACCTCTGTATAGAGAAGTTTTAATTATTACAGATTTATGAGTGAAAATATTGGGGCTAAGTTTACAAAAGCCCGGTATGTTGTTAATGTTTTCCTTCCCTGCATTTGATGGGCGAAGGGGACGTTACAGTTTGGTATTATAGCTCTAGGTTCAGCACTACGGCTGTTGGGCCCTTCACAGAGATACAAATCATTGTGTGTTCATGCATTTTGTATTTGGAACTAAAATGCATTAAAGAAACCTCAAGATCACATGACTGTTTGGGGATTTTTGCAAGTTGATTGCATTGATGGCATTCTATGAAATAGAGAAAGGAGCATGGGCAACCTCTGCCATATTATGTTGTTTCGTTGTTTTGTTGTTGTTGTTAATTGTTGTGCATAGGAGATGATGCATCATGTGCTTGAGACCTTGATTAATGATGAATCCATGTTCCTTGAATGACCATGATGCTTGAATGCATGAACTTGAATGTTGAGCATGGCTGGAAATGAGTTCTGTTTGTTAATTTCCTGAATAAAAGCATGAACAGTCAGTTGTTACAGCCCATGTCTTAATGATGATCGTTAATTACAATGAATCCACATTGTGTGGCCAATTGGTGGTTTTCAGAAGTGAGGAAAGCTTGCAAATTACGCCCTTATACTCATGAGTTTCCTTGCCCATGATTGTTGGTTGCTTGGAGATTAATTGTGAATACATTGGTTGGATTGTCGAATGTTAAATGAATGAAAGATTTCAAATTTTTCCTAAGTCTGTTTGAAAAATCCATTTAAGTCTGTTTCGGAAAGAATTCCCGAATGTCTTCCGCAACTGCGGAAGCATTCGACGAATTGCTCCGAAACTGCGGAAGCATTCCGCGAGTTTTTTCGCACCGCGGAGAAGTTCGGGAAGTCGCCCCGAAATTTGCGGAAGGAATTCCTTTCCAAAATTTTTGGAAGGAATTCTCTTTCGAAATTTGCGGAAGGATTCCGCGAGTTCTCCCGCAACGTGGAAAAATTCAGAAAAATGCTCCAAAAAGCAGAAAATTTTCTAAGTGTCGGCATCGAAAGGAATTTTCGGAAGGAATTCTCTTCCGAAATTGCGGAAGGAATTCTCTTCCGAAATTTCGGAAGGATTCCGCGAATCGTTCCGAAACGCGGGAGAGTTTAGCGAGTCGTTCCGAAGTTGCGGAAGACTTCGGCGAATCGTTCCGCAATTGTGGAAGACTTCGTCGAATCATTCCGCAACTGCGGAAGACTTCGGCCAAGCGCCCCGCAATTGCGGAAGGCTTCGGCCAAGCGCCCCACAATTGCGGAAGGCCACAGCCAATCGCCCCGCTATTGCGGAAGCGTTCGGCGAACTGCTCTGCAATTGCGGAAGCGTTCGACGAACTGCTCCGCAATTGCGGAAGCCGTCGCCGAACCGCCCTGATGCTGCGGAGGGATTTCCCACAAAAAAAAAAGTAAAGTGGCTAAAACTTGATTTTTGGATAGCAGGAGCATCCGAACTCAGAATGGAATGATTCCTGTGGGGCTCGGAGGCCATTGAAGAAGGCCATGAAAGAACCAGTGAAGACCCCTAGCCCATTACACTCCAATTTGACAGAAAATGGATAATAGTGACTTTTGAAGGACGGAGTCCCGAGGATTGACGGAAGGCCGGTTTGAGATGAAATTGATATGAGGCAGTCATGAAGTAGGCACGATGTTAAGTTCAGAATCTTGGAGCCAAACTCCAAAGGATGTGGAGTCGGGGTGAGCAAGAAGGCCAAAAAGCACTGTTCCAGGCCACTTTTTCGGGATTTTGAAAAGTTGATGGACAATAAAAGTGACCCTAGATGTGGGAATCAGAAATTTTACTGAACTAGACATTTCATATTCTCATTAAGACGGACAGCTTCCGTTAGACGAAGATTTTTCAGAAATGCACCGTTTGGGAGATAGCCGTTTTTGGCCCAAAATTTGGAATTTTGGGAAAATGTGAAAAGTGAGAAGTAGTGAAATCCAGAAATTCATAGAAGATGAATGGTGCATCGGAATTGAAATTCGTGAATTGCTGAGTGTTCCTTGTTATATGGACTAACTTCGCCCGACAGATAAGTTTTTGTGATTCCTCATATATTTTCTTCCACAGGTGGCTGAAGTTGGCATTCGGGACCAAAATGCAACTGTGTAAAATGTGCAGAACTGGAGTGAAAGTTGTCATTTTTGAAGAGATGCAGTTTCCGCACCTGATGTCGAAATGGAGCATGAAGACAGGCATTGGAAATCTTGTCCAGCAGGGAACAATTATGCATGACCAGAGTTTGAATGGGGTCTACATATATCACAGATATTTAATGCAGAAGAGTGCCAGCGGCTGTTTTGACAAACAAATTTTGTTGTCAATGTGGGCAATTTCTACAATTGCATGATATTGAAGAGGAATTCCATGATACGAGGAGGGATCGAAAAGGGAAGAATTCTTTAAACCCCTGTTTGTTATCATACTTATAATTATGAAATTGTCATATGACATAAAAATGTTAAAAATGTAAGGGATTACATAGATGTATATGCACTAGATGGCATCTTAACAAACATTGCATAGTGCTTATGGAAATTCTTGTGCATAAATGGGATATTGCATATTGGTAAAATAATGAAGTCTACATATGCAATGAATCACTAATGGAGAATATTGTGATTGATAATCACTTTTGACGTTGGTATTGGTTGTAGGACCAAAGATAACAAAGAGCATGGCTAAACGTGTTGGGGATGTTGTTGCATGAAGCCAGCAACCTTATGCTGAAAGGATGGTGCAACAAATATATGATCATAAATTTGGAAAAAGGACCGAGCAGCCTTGGTAAGAGGCCAACTGATCAGGTAACATCAGGCGATGTTAATGGTAACCATGCAGGTAATGATTATTGGTGCCAAATTGCAGGAATGTTGAAAGAGGATTTGGTAAGATCTCTTCAACTATGTTTGAGCTATGTTGAGTTAGTTGGCATGTGATATTGAATACCGATTGGGACTGTTTACCTACCAAGCTTGGTGAGGTGTGGGTAAGTGAAGGAAATGATCCTTACACCCTATGACTGTTTAGAAATCTCAATGCCTTCATATGAATTTATATCATGCCATGTGTATGTTGGTTATGTGCTTAGTAACCAAAGCAAGTGAGGACTGGTGGCCCTGATTATGATAATGCAAGTTATATGAGATAGTCATGTTTCGATCATAATATGCTTGAATGCATAGTACTCATGAAACAATGCAAGATAGCATTGAGTTGATGTGCATTAAGAGATTTTATAAATCTTGTGATGCATTGTATGAATGCATAGGGATGATGCATATATAGAAGTGTAAATATTTCATTGCATTTCAAATGTAACAGCTGAAGGTGTCTGAATTATTGAGCATTATAATTCTGAGATCACCTCAGTAACTGTTGTGGCAATGAAATGATAATATGCATAGATACTCACGACATGTTTGGCTGATTGAAGTTTTAGTTTCAGGTAAAAAAGTCTTAGATATGGCAATGAGGATAAGTCCATAGTAGAGACCGGAATCTACCGTATGCAGAAGCCAAAAGTTATGAGAAGGAGGACATGCTGTAAGTAGATGCTCATGTATGGCAGCGAGCATAAGACCATAACGGGTAGAGTGGTACCACTTACAGGAGCCAAACAATACGAGGATAGCCTCATGGATAAGAAAACCAATTTCTGTAGTAGACAAAGTTGCAGATTCATACTGAATTCAATTATTAGTGCCATGGATTGGTTATGGAACAATCAGATTTGAATTGTATTGATTAAATGTTGCTAACTGTTTGGCTGTTTAATAAGTGTGCCAGGAAGACACATTGCAGTAAGACCATGACAGAGGTCCTGCAGAAGCCAAACTTCATGGGAAGGGATTCCCTGATTTGAAAATGGGTTCTAGGTGGAATGCCATAAGACATTATTAATGTTTCATCCACACTACATGATTGGTAAACAATATGAGTGGGATGGTGAAGAATATGTCAGTAAGACATATGAAGGTTAGGTAACATCAAAAGGAATTGGGAAGGCAAACCGAGGGACTGTCAACTCAGAGAAGGAGCCTCCATTCCTCATTAAAGAAGAAAAATAACATCTGCAAAATTGATAAGTGTTCCATAAACCCTGAATGATATATATACATACATACATGCATGTCTAATTATTAGAGTTAATATGCAGAACATGTTTTGATTTTATTTTCCATTATGGCAGACTGCTTGAAGTATGATTAGGACCCTCATAGTTCACATCAGTAAGGAGTGCACGCCTTTCTGGTGCTGAGTTATGTTAGGGATGCCAATATTGACTACGCCTTAAGGGAATGGACGCATTCCTGGTGTTTCAAGGTTGGATAGTGGATGTCATGAAATATGTTTACAGTTCTAGAGCAGCAATACTAATGAACTTGCTATCCATTTTGTGTTGACAGATTATACATATGAAATTAAGTGTTGCACCTTAAAGAGAAGAGTGAAGAAAATAGTACTCAAGAAGACTGTATGAGCAGTGGTAACCCTTGCGTAGGGTGAGTGGGTAACATGAGGCCATGATAGCCTGCAGTTAAGAAGTCACCTAAAGAATTCCTTAATGGAACCACCGGCTTACATAAGAGAAGAAGTGCCACCCTTGTGTGGGTGAAGAATTGTTATGCACATTGAGGGATTGTGATACCGTGAAAGGCTGATGCAAGCCTAAGGCAGAGTAGTGGAGCCTTGACCTGTAATGGTCGGTGGCGCAGTTACCTTCCATTGGTCGATGACCCAGACGTATGTGCTGGCTCGGTAATGGAGAGGGCCAACCAGGTATGGGACTGGTTGGGCACCACCAAATGCTTGGTAAACCCAGTCGGCGTGAAGGTGTACTGGTAGGGCATTAATTATTTGATGATTTGGAACAGCCTGCGTGCTGGCCAAACATCTTAGTCCGCAGGAGGATCCCAAGGATTATAAAGTAAAAGCAGGACCCTGTGGACCAAAGAGGAAATGCACAGTACAGATAAGTATTCATTTTCATTCATTTCTTATTTGAAATAATGAAGGTTTCAAGCATAAAGCTTGTAACAGTGAGTTGATGCATTATTGTTTCTTTGTTGGAAACCTTGGTCAATGCAGGAAGCAAGGACCCTGAAGGAACTAAAAGTTGCTTGGTAAATCTAGAAAGTGGCTGGTTGAGCAAGATTATTGATGATTTGGAGCAGCCTGCGTGCTGGCCAAACATGCAAGGTTATTTGATGTTGTGGAGCAGCCTGCGTGCTGGACAAACATACAAGACTATTAGATGTTGAGGGGCAGCCTGCGCGCTGGCCAAGCACCCAAATCCATAGGCGATTCCAAGGCTTGTAAAGCAAAGAAGGACCATATGGAATAAAGTGAATACATCTAGTGCAGGTATTGCTGGAAGCAATGATTATAAAAACATCTCAAGGATGCGTGTGGACATGTAACCACCCTAAAGAGCTCAGCATGAGTAGTAATGAAAGATGGGGCTAGTGGAACTGTGTGAGTCCTAGCAGCCAAGAGTTAGACCAACCAAGTGGAGGAACTCCATGGTTGAGAGGTTTGGAATAGACCATGGACACTACGTGTCATAGCCAAGAAGGGCAGGTCAAGCATTCACGTTGAAGCGAAAGAGGACAGGAGCATGAAAAAACCACAGTGGTGGTGTGGGTTCCAGAATGGAACAAGACTAAGAGGAGAAACTCTTACTGCTCTCTTTCTCTTTCCTTTTATTGATGCATTTATAAAATTAGAAAATTGTTGAATGCATGCATGATTGAAAGCAAAAGTGGGTTTATTTAATTAAAGTGAATTGTGAATGCTAATTAATGAATTGTGAATGGATGAACCTGAAGGAATTCATGTGTATGTTGGGAAAGCACGAAAAGTGTGGAAGTCTCATGAGTAAAGCATGGACTATCCATGACAACTGGGGAAAAACCATTGACTGATTTTTAAATGTTTGGGTTATGCTTGGCCTAACGAGAATTTTAATGATGAATTTCACAGGCGAAAACTGAATCAATTGGTTGCAGCCGGTGCAGGCAAGTGTTGCTAGTGAGCAAAGTGTGGTCAGTTGTTTCCATTGACCATGGTGGTAGACCAAGGGCTATCAGGATTGGCTGGAAGTCTTCTTCAAACAATTGCCAAGACCCAAGAAAATCTTGGAGAGATGCTCAAGATGCAAAGGCAGTAGAACGACATGAACCGCAAGGTCTTGCAAGACACTCTTCATCTGCAGAAAGAGGTAAAAAGCATTATGAAAGCAATCAGCAAGGGAGAGAAAAGTGGATCAATGAAGAAGCATTCATCCAATCGTGCGGTTAAGAAACGCTCCAGGTGGAAAGACTCAAAGGAAATTGAGTAGGCAAATATGAAGCAACCAGTGAAGTGTTGGAAGTGTGGAGGGGATCATTGCCTCCGTAACTGCCCAACAAGAGAACCTCAAGAGGATAAAAGCCATAAAGTTTTTGAAGTTTTGGATATGTGTAAATTGTATATGTATGCCTAAGTTTTGAAACACCGAGGACGGTGTTGTTCTAAGGGGGAGGGGAATGTAAAACCCCCAATTCGACCCTTAGGATATATTAGCCTTAAATGGAAATAATGTGTACATGTGATGTATGTTTTCCTAGCGTGGAGCTCAAGGCCAAGGCCCCGCTAGTGAAAGCCTGAATTTTTATTAAGGGCAAGTATTTGATATTTTGATACCATGTGCTCTTAAGCCATGGAAATTGTAATAGGATGTAAATAAACACCAGGCAATATAAAATTCCAAGACTGGCTATGGAGGCAACGAATGAGAAGTGGCCACGTGTATCCACTAGGGAGTGGTGAGGGGGCTATGGGAGTGAACCACAGGTTTCCATATGTCTTTATGAGAACCCATTTGACCTTTCTAGATGACATTTATTCCTGTTGTAAGAAGTGGTTGAAGAATTAAGTCAATGACTTTGATGGAGTATGGGCAGCCCTGAAATTCGGATGGGTAGGTATGGGCTCTGTTGACTTGTCCCACAAGTCACTCTACATCTTGGGGGTTTCTCCATCCTTATCCCCATTCCATTGTGGAAGTATGGGGCATCTTTCTCCATCCAAAAACGAGTTCCCAAGGGTGAGAAATCCAGAAAATCACGACTGTGAGAGAACCCACGTTTTGGGAAGCCAAAAACGTCCCGAATTGGTATTGGACAGTGAAATCCAATGGGGGATCCATTGGTAGGAACCTTGGGGCGATTTTGGGAGCAATAGCTACCCCACAATCCATGGGAAAACCCAGTTTTAATTGCCTAGAAAATCAGTGACGGATTTGGGTTATTTGCTGAACAAAGCTGTGAGAAATCCAAGTGTGGATGTTTGAATGGAGGCTGGGATCGTTTGAGTCTAGCTTGATGTGTACCTAGCTCTGGGATTGAGCTTAGTGGACTAGCATTCCTCTCCATTTCCCATTGCATGCTTGAAAAACCCAACTGTGTGTTGGCTTAGCATGGTTGTCTGAGTGAAACTCTGACTGTGAGTGAGCCATCTAGTTCCTCCTTAGTGGATACACAGCCCAGCTCGGGGGTGATCTCTTAGCTGAAAGAATACAAGCTGGACAGAGATCTATGGTTGGGTGGAACGTTGCTCTCATGTAGCCAGTCGTTTGGGCCATTACAATTCGAGATAAGTATTATTGCAATTGAATTATGTTAATTCTATGCTCTGCAAATATTTTAATTAATGACTGCTGTTTATATGATTGAATGCATGATGAATCTGTGTGCATATGTCGTGTTTAGATCCGCTGTGTTTTATTGAAGTTTACCTCTGTATAGAGAAGTTTTAATTATTACAGATTTATGAGTGAAAATATTGGGGCTAAGTTTACAAAAGCCCGGTATGTTGTTAATGTTTTCCTTCCCTGCATTTGATGGGCGAAGGGGATGTTACACTTGGAGGGTGGGATCCATGTAAAAGTAAAAACAATTATTATTCACATCGATAATAATTCACTTACATGTAACTCAATAAAAAAAAAAAATTGTAACACATGTAGGTCCTCTCATTGGTTGGACGAAGCACAACTCCATGCCATCTATAAGTAGGATTTTGAGGCTTTCTAGAGTTTCATCTCTAGAGAAGAGAAGACACCTGCTCTAGAGAAAGATTCACATCAAATAACTAACATGAATTAAAAAGAGCTAAAAGTTTTAGCTAAAGAAGTAACTAACCTATCATATCATAAATAAAAAAATAACATGCAAGTCACCAAATAAGGGTTTTAAATATCAAATGTTAGTGGTTAAGATCCATAGGGTTTAGGTTCATTGAGACAAGTGGCATTGAATAAAATAGTGACCATCTTTACACCTATAAAAAATATAGGGTTGCCAAGACAAACCACAAGGCAAGAAGACCAACACTAAATGAAGCACTAGACAACCACCATGCAAAATGAGAAGATGAAGGCAAAGGAAAACAACAAGACAAAGGCAACAAAAACACAACGGAATGCTTGCTAAAAGGACACACAATTATTAAGTAAGGAGTGGTCTTGGTCACCACTTTACTATTTTTATACAACTTGCAAGTCCAAATTGGCAAGACTACCCATGCACAAGAAAGAAGAAAGAAGTGAGGAGAACGGATAGATTTGAGGTTTTCCTCTTCCTTGAGATGAGTGGAATGGAATAAATAAGTTGTCCGCCTTACACCTACCAAAAAGCTGGAGTTGCAAAGAAAAGATGAAAGGCAAGAAGACTAAACACTAAATGAGACATAAGGAAAACACCATACTAAATGATAAGAGAAAGGAAAAGGCAAATAACAACATGGAGGCATGAAACCACACAGGGGCACTTGGTAAAATGATGACAAAATTGTCAAATAAAGAGAGGTCTCGATCACCACTTAAGTTTTTGAAGATGATTTGCAAGCCGATTTAACAAGTGTGTCCATGCACAAAGAAGAATTGAGAAAACCAAACGAACTTATTAGTGGAATTTTGAGGTCCAAAATGAGTCTCCTAAAAGATATAATAAAATATTATGAATTAGGCATTTTGTGGGGAAGGTATATTTACAACTCGCCTCTTACACTACAATCTATGTAACTATGATTAAGTTCAAATAAAAAGATGTTTCCAAATAAAATTAATAAAAAAACCCTAGTTGATGCGACTAAAAATATGAATACTTTTTACGAGTAAGTACATAAATTACTTTTGAATATAATATAAAAAATATATATTTATAAAGTAAAGTACTCATATAATTAAAGTATATTGGTTTTAATTTTTTAATATAATTCACTTATTTAATATTAAAAGTATGTTTATGAAATAATGTATTCATAATTTTGAATATAAATTAAAATATATAAATAAATTGTCATTAACAATTAGTTTTTTTAAATTACATATTCATTAAAAATAATTGGTCATAGGGTGATTCCATGAAGATGGATAACTATTTTTGGACAAATATGACGATCAAAAACATAAATTTTACCTAAATTGAAGCCCTCGAAACTCATATTTGCCACATGAATTTTGACATGTGGTTAAAAAACGAAATGTAGAGAATTATGTTGGCTTTCCAATGATATTTTTTTTTGAAATATATCAATTTCATTTATCATGTCAAATTTTCATTTAATGAAACATGTGTACTTAAATATTTGAAGAGAAATTAACAAGTAGTTTGTGTGTGTGCACAATAATTTAATGTTAAAGTAATCATTTTAAAAAATCAAATATGTGAACATGATCTAGACATAATGCACTAGTGCTTACATATTTTTCTTTTAATTTTCTCGAAAATGTATATTTATTATTATTTTTCGAAACTAACCAATGAATATTTCAGTCGCATTTTGCACACATGTGTGTGTGTGCACACCAAATCTTTTGATTGTTTACATAATTTGAAAAACTAAATATACCCTTTTGAGGAGGATGCGCTTATCTAGTGCTTGTATATTTTTTCAAATTTTTTGGATGTGTATTTTGAATGTTGCTGATTTATCTTTGAGCTCAATCGAAGTTGTTGGCATGGTTTTTTAGGGCAAGTTTTAGTAGAAATTTAAAAACAAAAGACATACGAAGATAAAAATTCGTAAATTTTATGTATATGGATAGAGGTTTCATTGACGAATCCAATGGTAACAAGTCTTCCCATTAATGTTCATTTAATGACATGGTTTAAGCCTCTGAAAGGCATAAAAAACTTTATTTCTGCAATGAAAAGGGCTCTCGACCTGTTTTTTAGGCCCTCGATCGAGGTATTTGCTCAATCAAGGCATTTAAAATACCTCAATCGAGGGTTAAATAAGACATCGTTTGAGGGTTTTACCTAGACCTTGATCAAGATATTTTCAATCCCTCGATCGAGGTATTTTCAATCCCTCGATCGAGGGCCTAAAATGGGCCTTTTTTTTTTTGAAAAGCTAGATCGAGGTCTTGTTTCAACCCTCGATCGAGGTTTTGATAGCTCAATCGAGGTCTTGTTTCAATCCTCGATCGATGTCTTTTAAATCCCTCAATCGAGGTCTTTTAAAACCCTCGATCGAGGTTTTAATACCTTGATCGAGGGTCTGCAACACAAATTTTTGGCACTTCGCTCGGCAAAAATCATGAACCAGCTTCATGGATCAACCCCATATATTTATATAAATCTAATTTATATTTAAATATTCAATATATATATTTAATAAATTTTCTAATCATTATATAAATTTAATTTATATTTATTACAAATAAAGCATAATTGTGTATTCATATAAATTTCACCATTATATAATCATTTAACACTTACATAAATTGGCTATTAAAAATCTTTAGCAGGTTTCCCTATGGTATAACTTATATAAATTTTTAATTATTTGTATATCACCATTATATAAATATTTAACATTTAAAAAAATATTTAAGTATGTAACCATACAATATATTTGCACCGAGAGTAGTGAGGTGCATACAATCCAGTATGGGGGAGATGTTGTCAAGTTTGTCACGTTACATTTTCATGTCAGCTCGTGACTTATAATAAAAAAATTTATTTAAAAATTCATGTTGACTCATAAAATAAAGTAAAAACAAAAACCAGCATATGCATTTGAGCATAATGAATGGTACCGTTTCATAATTTAGTTATGAAAAGTTGAGTATGATGAATAGTACGCATCACATTTTAGTTTTGGAAAGAAGTTTGATTTTTAAGACCCATGATACCATATTCAAAACTATTTATTATATAGTGTATTTAATTTTGATTTTTGAATATAGAGTTATTTTTTGTTGTAATAATTTATTTTATAGTAAAAAGAAAAAGTATTTTAGTACATTTATGTTATAATTTGAATTTTTTTATGAAGAGTACTTGATTTATAACATTGATGTGGTTAACTATAGGTTTTCGTCCACCATTGAGTATTTGACGAATAAACTTTAGAACTTAACCAATGCCACCTCAATCAAGTAGGATGATATCATCCTCTAGAATGTGATTGGTTATTTTAAAGTTGATTTTGATAGTACAATTTTTGTAGGCCCATTTTAGACCTCAAAATTCCCCTACTCTAAATGATTCACTTGAAAAAAACCATGAAAAACGAGAAGAGGAAGACAAAGGAAAACAACAAGGTAGAACCAACGAAACCACAAAGGAATGCTTGGTATAAAGACACAAAATTGTCAAGTAAGGAGAGGTCTTGGTCACCACTTTACTATTTTGAGACAACTTGCAAGCCCAAATTGGCAAGACCACCCATGCACAAGAAATAAGTGAGGAGACTAAATGGATTTGAGGTTTTCCACATCCTTGAGATGAGTGGCATGGAATAAATAAGCCTCCCTCTTTACACCTACCAAAAATATGGGGTTTCCAAGACAAGATGCAAGGCAAGAAGACCAAAAATTAAATGAAACATAAGGAAAACACCATGCAAAATGAGAAGAGAAAGGCATAGACAAATAACAACATGGAGGCAATGAAACCACAAGGGAGCACTTGATCAAAATACAACAAAATTATCAAAATAAAGAGAGGTCTCGGTCACCACTTAACTTTTTTAAGATGAATTGCAAGTCGAATTGACAAGCATGTCCATGCTCAAAGAAGAATTGAGGAGACCAAACAAATTTGGGGTTTTTCTCTTCCTTGAGACAAGTGGCATGGAATAAACAAGCCCCCATCATTACACCTACCAAAATAATTTCCAAGACAAGCTAAAGGAAAGAAGACAAACACATGAAACACAAGACAAAAGATGAAGATGAACAACAAAGTGGGAGAAATTAAACCACGTAACACAACACTTGGTAAAAATACAACAAAATTATCAAATAAGGAGAGGTCTTGGTCCTCACTTAAATTTTTTGAGATAACTTGCAATCCCACATTGGAAATCCCACCCATGCACAAGGAATAAGTGAGGACACCAAACAAATTTCGGGTTTCTCTATTCCTTGAGAGGAGTGCGATAGAATAAACGAGTTGTCATGATTACACCTGCCAAAAAGTTGGAGTTTCCAATACAAGCCACAAGGAAAGAAGGAAAAAAACTAAAAGAAACACCAGGGAAACACCATGTGGAATGAGGAGAAGAAGAAAAAGGTAGACAACAAGGTAGAGGGATTGAAACCACAATGGAGTTCTTGATAAAAAGACAACACAAGCCTTTTCATGCATAACAAAGAAGTGAGGAAACCAAACAAATTTTTATTTTCCCTCCTCCTTGGGATGAGTGGTATTGAATAAATGAGTTTCTATCTTTACACCTACCAAAAAATATGGAGCTTCCAAGACAAGTCATAAGGCAAGAGGATTGAACACTAAACAAAACACAAGGAAAACACCATGCAAAATGGGAAGAGGAATATGAAGGTGAAAAACATGGTAGAGGCTGTTGGAATGGGATTAATATGCATGAAGTGCGGAAGCCAACAGCTATGAAGAGGACCATCCGTAGAAGGGAGGGTCATTCGCGGAGAACAAGGAAGCGCAAGATTAGTTAGTTTGTTAGAAATGGGTCATTTGGACCATTTTGTAATCGTTTAGTTTGATATAAATAGAAGTATGAATGTAAGCCTAAGGGTATCCTAGATCGAACCCGGGGGCGGCAGGTGCGGGGGGGTAATTTTTGATCCTGGAGGAAATAAATTACTAGATTTCTCTTGGGGACTTGGAACTAGCACCAACAATCAAGCAGAATGGCTAGCCTTGTTCTATTCTCTAGAATTAGCAGTCACCCTCAACATGAATCGCCTACAAGTTTATGGGGACTCCAGGCATGTTATTCATGCAATGAACAATGGCAATTCCCTAAAGAATGACAAAAATCGGAGAATCCAGAAAAGAATAAAACGTCTTACCCTCCCAAAGGACACACTCTATTATCATGTGCTAAGGGATCTCAATGGTAATGCTGACACTTTGGCCAACAATGGAGTCAAGTTAGAAATGGGGCAAGTAATCCTAAACAATATTTTATCATACCACTTTATCCCCTAATGGTCTCGTGGTTTAAGCACTCTCCACTATGGAAAAGTTTAAGGCATATTAGCCTAAACTCTCACGGCGATTTTTGCATTGGTCTCTGCCTACCCCACCGCCATAGCATGGCTCGTTTATCTCACCTCACACCACGTGCTCTCCTCGTGGAGGGTACTGTTCTCACGCCTGAGCATTTATCACCCCAGGCGACGGTAGTTGATATTACATTCAACATGGACAACCCTCCATTCGATGCTCTCGGCCCTGCTCTGCAAAACCTTTGTCTCGCTCAGGAACCTGCAGTGTTGTTCGCAGGTCGCTACCTCCCGGCTGAATGCGAGATGGACGGCGTCAGGCAGGCGATTGTTACTCTGAGTCGCCTCACCTCCGACATCAAGGTTTACCTGTCAAGAACTTATGCTGCAGTGTGCAACACAGACAACAAAATTGATGAACTCGTGGTGGAAGACAAATACATTCATTCTAGGCTGTCTTGCTTGGAATCGCGCATGGAGGATATTGATAGAAACATCATTGAACTCATGGGGAAGCTGGAAAACGTCAAAAATGACATCTCTGCTCTTGTATACAAAACACAATGTAGCTACGCACAGGAGGCTCCAACAGTGAACCTGGAAATGGCAGAGGCGGCTTCAGTCAACCAGCAGAACTATGGATAATGGCATTTCCTTGTTAGCAGGTTCTCCTAGCTGTTTTTGTTTTGAATGTATTTTTGCCTTAAATTATGTAATCAGTTTGTGAGGGTTTACCCCACTAGTAATTTCAGTGTTTTTAGGAAGTCTGATAGTAAAGAACTCCAGGGAACATACTTTAAAAATCTCTGCAATTTTCCTACATTAGAAGCAGAGAACTGGATTTTGCCAATGTACTGAATGGCTGTGCACAGCCTTTGTTAATACAACCTCTTTACCTATTTCTGTTTAAAAAAAAAGGGTATCCTAGATCGAAGAATCAAGTGTTGTTTTTCTTTATTTTCGCATTGTTATATGTATCTGCGATAAGATGTTCTAAAGTGTTTTATGCGAAGGTTATACCGTAGGTTTTGATGAATGCATGAAGATGTTCGGTTATGGTTATATATTTTGTCTCTGTTCTATTTGTTGATGTATTTGTAACTTTGGAAGATATTCTTCTATGTATTACATTTGTACTTTATTGTATCCCCAACGGAGATGTATTATTCCTCCAATTGGAAGTGTTGTCATTTGTATTTGCAAGTGTCGCAAGTATTATTGTAAGTGTCGCAACTTATATTTGATGGGTTATTAGACCACCTTGCTAGGGTCGGCCCTATATGAGTTGTGTGGGTCAAAGGGTTATTAGACCACTCTAGTGGGGTCGGCCCAGAGTCAGTTTATGTTAAGTGGTTAAGTTGGGGCCGACCTAGTTAGTGTTAAAAGTCAAGTGAAGTAAAGTATAAATAGAGAGTGAGTGTATCTCATTCTATTCATTCACTCACTCGTCCAACTCACATTAGTTGAGAGAGGAGTGAACACAAATGGAGGAGGAGTAGTTGCTGGAATTATCCATCTTGGGTTTGATCATTGTGATCTTGTATTGTGGCTTATTCTATCTCTGAGGAAGTTGCGGGGTTTTTCACCTTCTTGGTTATCCCCAAGGAAACTCTGTGTCTCTTGTGTTTATGATTGTTATGTTGTGCATGTTATTCTCTTAGTAGGATCCTAAGATAATGTTTGAATGAAATTATCAAAAAATTAACACTATTAAATGATGAATATAAGTATTTGTGATATGCTTAAGGTTTTGTGGTTTAGTAATTGTTGTTGATGTGAATGATCGGTTTAACCATGTTGATGTGAATGTCCATTATGTGTTGAATATGTGAATGATGAGTGTGTGAATGTATGTGAATCTAAATCTCTGGTTTCTAGTACGGTAGGACTGAAGTGCTTGCATGACCTTTCCCCACTGCGAAAACTTGGTTACTGCAGCCCCCTTAACCATCTCAGGTGAGAATTCACTCGCTTCGCGGGTGTTGCTGGAAAGGGTAAAACCTTTATGGGCCAATGCTTAAGGGTGTTTGGTTGGGTTTGTTGGCGACAATGCAAAGTGAACCCATGTCGATAGTCGCTGTGTCAACAAATGGTTCCATTGCCGGGACCTTGAAGAGGAAATATAAGGACATGCCGTGGCATCCGACGAAACCAGAGATCCAGGACTGGTTTGACAAGATGTAATGTCCCCATTTTGACCCCCTTTGTATTAAATCGTAAATGATGTAAATATTGTTGTTTAATCATGGTTAGGAGCTCAAGGCCAAGGCCCCACCATTGATTTAGCGTTTTATGTATCAGCAATTAAAAATAGATGGCTATGGTTCTTGTGCGAGATGGGCACAATGTAAATAAGACATCATGTAAATACGAATTTTAATGGAAAAACCCACAACTAGCTATGCAATGCAACAAAAGAGACGGGGCATGATTCTACAAGGAATAGGGAGGGAAATTATTCAAACCCTTGAGCCAATGGTGTTAATCCATGTGTCAATGAGAAAACCCATAAACCACCAACTACCCATTTTGGGTTAGGGACCCAATCATTTAATTCTTCCAGAAATTGGTTGAGGTAGTTAATGCCTTGGGAAAGAAGAGGTATGGCAGCCAATTTCATGTATGGGCAAGCCATCAACTTGGAAAATCGTGTTTTGTCTCCTTGGGCAAGAAAACACCCACGAAATGGTTCCCAAAGCCATTCTGAACAGGGAGTCTCTCATCTCTCACGCAGACTGAGCTCACTAGAATTTATCCTCACGTTTTTCACCATAACCCTGCGTTTTCCATGCCCAGGAACTCGTTTTTGGTAGTGTGCAGCAGCTGGGGAAGGAGGGACGCGATTTGGGACTGAGGGAGAGGTCAATTTTTCCCTGGGGGGGGCATTTTTCTGGAATGGGTTTTCTCTCCCAGTCGAATTTTCCCAGTTTCCAATATGTTTTGGGTCTTCCCACGTTTTTCTGAAGCTCAGGAAACCCCATCTCATGCATCCCATTGTTGAAACGTTTTTCTCATGCTCAGCAAGTGTAGTTTTGCTGTTATGTGCATCCTTGTTTGTTTTGAACCTGTAAGCAAGAAACTGGAGTGGTAGTGGACAGAATTGGCTTGATAAACCTAGTGAAGGGAATAACCTCTCAAGAGGATCAAGAGGGCTGGCTACTTTTCTATGCACACCCTGAGAGCACTAGAAAGGAAGGTATGGCTTGAGGGACTGTGTGGCAGTGAAGAGAATACTTCCTTGTGTTGGGTGTGTAGGCATTGTGAGTGCCAAGCTGAATAGATCTGGGAGGGGTGCCAATAGCTCTATGGATGAGCTCACTAGCTTAGCAACTCTTCCTTTCCATGTCCTAGCAGCCTGATAAACCCAACTGCCGATTGGCTTGGCCGAATTTGGTGTATGCTTGGCTATGTGTGAGTCTGTTGTTCCCCGGTTCCTTGTGGAAATCATGCCCAGCTTGGGGTGGCAGTTGTATCAAGAGGTTGATAAGCACAACTAACCTATGGTTGGGTGGAACGTTGTAGTTGCATAGCCAGTTGCTTGGGACTACTTTGTTGAGATAAGTATTCTCTTGTGTTTAACTTTGCAATTATTATTTCATGAATATTATGAATGTATGTGGATGTGTTAAATGAATTTACTTCCGCTGTGTTTTCAAATGATTATGCATTTCCATATGCTCTTTCAATTACTTGAATACTTAGTTAAAAGCTCCATTTTATATTGAATGATTGTTTACTAAGTATGGGACTAGATTCCCGGTTTTAGCATCACGATCCTCTCCATCATGCTGGTATGATAGGAGGGGGCGTTACACAAGAAAGTAGAAGAATTCGTGGAAGGAGAAAAGCAAAACCCTAGACAGACGACAAGCAGTTGGTTAGAAAAATATATTTATTCAGATATCCACGAGATATTCTTCTGCGAATTCGCGGTATTGTTGCACGAGTGGTTAGCATGGCTAACATTTCAGAAGAACCATTGCCAAAAGACTGAGCCGGACCATTGGACTCCAGAATTGATTCGACAACTGAAACGGGTCGACAATAAGGTATCATGGGCTGTTGAATTATGGTTAGACAGTATCTTAGAAGGATACATCACTGAGTTCGTTATGGACATGATCAAATCATACAACGATGCAGAAAATAAAATTTTCAAAGGACCCAGGGGGAGATTCCTATTGTCGTTGAAATTGTGGATTAAGATGCTCTTCTGCGAAAAGGGAATACTAAGGATGAACTCTAATGAGTAGAAGATCAGTGTGCGGAAGTTGTGGGTACCGCATGAATGTGGGTCTGGTATAAATATGAGGGGTAGATGGACATGAGCGATGATGAATTTTTAAGGGAAGTTGACGAAGAGTGTCGTACCTTGAGGAGTGGGGTGATAGTCTAACATCCTGAGAAGAAGAGGAGGACTGAGAGAGAGTCTCCTAAGAGGACCGAAACGGAAGACTGCAAAAACAAGACCACAAGGGAGGAAGCAACCTTATTGCCATGAATAAGGAATTGAATAGGATACCCCAGAAGCTGGAGAAGGATGGACCCTAAGCTACAATGTACCTTCAACTCCGCGCACTACACAAAATTTGATAAAAGAAAATACAAGTTATTCGCACAGATGTCCTACGTGCTAGAACAGTAGTAAAAGTAGCACATCAATAAATAATAATAGTAGAAGTACAAGAATGGCGGGTGACGAAGCAAATATTGCAACTTTCTAAGGTAACAGGATCGAGGATCCCAAACAATACTGGTTTTTGTACGAAGCAGTATGGACCGTGAAGCAGGTCCAGGAGGGACAAATAGTGACGACCCTCAGGGGTCATGTGCGAGATTGGTATATGAATTTTACTAAGGTACCAGTGGGAACTCCAGGTAAAAAATTGCCAGAGATCAAAGCAAGGATGATCGTTGAATTCAAAAAACCAAAATCTGAGTCGTAGTACATTACTGAGATCAAAGAAATCAAACAGTTTCCCAACGAGTTAGTATGGGACTTCGACTAGCAATACAAAACCCTAATGGCGAAAGTGAGTTTTGGGATGAACGATATGCAGCACAAAGAATGGTTTATCGCGGGGTTGGTGCAACACATTCGTGGTCCATTGATGCAACAAAAGGTGGCGACTCAGGAAGAAGCACCGGAGATCGCAATGAAGCTGGAAACTTCAGCAATCTGCGAAATGGGTTTGGAAATGGATCAAATACAAGCGCACCTGGAAAACTTAACAATACAGCTACAAGACATGAAGAAAGGAAAGGAGACCTACGAAGAAGTCTGGTGCACTAGATGCAGGATGGAAGGACAACACAAGGATCAGTGCCCAAAGTTTCAAGAATATTTGCAATCGGGTGCACTGAATCCCCTCAGTCAAGGAGGGATTCCTTGGTGTCATGTTTTTCAGTCGCGAGGACATCGACCAGAAGAATGTGTGTACGTGCAGAAGATGATGTCGAAACTAGCGAACTTGTATTGCAAGTTCTGTCGATCAGTTGGTCGCGATGAGAAAGACTGCAGAGCTTATGACCTACTCCAAGAGAGTACTGCAGATACATATTTCATGAAGGGAGAAGAGAAACCACTGGTACAACAACAGCAATAATACAGTCAAACACAGCCTCAATATATTCCACAACCGTAGTATGTTCTATCGCAGTATTGCCAACCAACATATCCTCAACCACAATTTCAACAACCGCAATACGGTCAACTGCAATATCTGCAGTCGCAGTATGCTCAACTGCAGTACCTTACACACAGGCCACTACGAAGAGGATTCAGAGGGGGGTTCCATGACAGATGAGGTGTTGGTGCCAGCCGAGGAGGAGCTGCTGGTGTTGGTTGAGGAGGAGCTGTTGGATGAGGTCGAGGACCCATCATATGTTACAATTGTGGGAAGCAGGGGCATTATCAAAGGGATTTCCTGAATCCAGCACCACAATGCACTTATTGCAGCATTGTGGACCATGGGGTCGAAGATTGTTCTCATCGCATTGAAAAATGTCAAACTAAGAACCTGCCCCCACCTCCGCAAAATCAAAATCAGAACCAGAATCCACCAGCGGTACAGAAGATCTCAGCAGAAGTTAGAATTCAAAGTGCGATTGTCGGAATAGTGACTCGAGGAGGAGCTATGATAGGGGCTGACATGTCATAGGCTAGAGTTTGACCAACAATAAGGAAACAAGTCACATTCGATGCGAAAGAAGAAAGGGACATTTTTCTGAAAGCACAAGAAGTAATAAGGCAGTTGAGGCAACCACCTCTTCAGTAGGAAGAAGTTACATATGGCATGCAACCGATATTCAACACAATGAATTCACAGAGAAAGAAGAACACCTTACGATCCTTCCTGGAGAGTTTCCTGGAGTTAGCAAAAGAAAAGGATGCATTGGCAGAGATATCCAACCTGTTGCATCGACGAGAGGGTGCATGACTAGAGTAGATGATCAATCGCATACACAAGAGAAAAACATGATGAGAGATGCGGATGTCTGCACAAGTTGGAGCATTTGACGTCGACTCCATTATCTTGGACTTGGAGTTGGACGTGAACATCCTGACCAAACAGACGTGGGAAACGATGGGGAAACCACAACTGGCCTGGTCACCAGTGCAACTATGCCTAGCCAACCAAAGTAAGGTCACCCCAATTAGTCAATTATGCCAGGTCCCTGTAGAGATTGAGGGCCTCAAAATTACGTAGATTTCGATGTGATCGAAATTGTTGACAACAAAAGCCCCTACCCAGTGCTTCTAGGGATAGACTGGGCGATGGATAATCAAGATATTATCAACTTCAAGAAAATAATTATGTCATTCGAGAACTGGGAGATAAGGGTAGTTGCACCTCTTGACCCCGCGGAAGGGCAGAGGTAAGTAGAGTCGTCGAGGGATGAGTGCACCGAGGGATGGGATAATCTATACAACATCTCCAAAGATTATATCAACCCTACTACGGATGGAGATTTAGGGTGTCGTAGTAGTAGTTCGACGTCATTGGATTCAAATGAAGCACTTGAGAATTGGTAGAACAATTTGCATAAAGTGTCATTCAGGAGGTGTGCAAGGATCACTCAGTCACTACGAAGGGTAGCTATAGAAGAGTGCGAGCTACCAACATACGAGGGATTTCCCAATTTGGATACATTTCTCACTAAATTTGAAGAAAAAGTGGCAGAACCACAATGGCTCTTGGCCTTCGAAGAAGCCCTGAAGGCTACACCAGCGAGATGGTGGCCAGTGCACAAGTCCACCATAACTGCCTAGCCACTATGTCAACACCTAATGAAGGTTAGGTTCGGCGATGCAGAATGATATGGAAAAAGGAATTTCGATGGCAGAGGTGATCCGAAGGCGCATTTGGAGGAATGTAAAAAAAATGGGGACCACGAGCGAAATAGGAATGGGCCCATGCGTTTATTCACACATTGGATGAAGTACCGCTAAGTTGGTGTATCGTAGCAGAAATGCGATGCGAAACAATCTCTTGGGAACAGCTAATAGTTGGCTTTAGCCAAACATTTAGTTTCTCCGATGAAAACCCCTTCATCCATAGTGTGTTACAGGCGATTCGGGAGAAGGTATTTCAAGCAGTTCCGATAGAGAAACCACTGGGGCTTCAGTGGACTGCGACACCGGGGAATGCTCTAGCAATATTTTCAAGATTAGTAGCGGTTTCTAGCATGGTAAGGCTGAAGTGCTTTGTAACATCCCAAAAATCACAAAAATTAAAAAAATTTCAACGTAGCATTAATTGTTATACTTGCTGTGCGGAAATATAATAAATGCATGTTTGTTCATTTAAACGACATGCTGAAATAAAATGTTATAATGATCATGCATGTGTATTGTTTTACGATGTGCGTGAAATGTAATTATGTCTACATTAGGATGCTATTGGATGTTTTCTTGCCTCTTTCGTGCATCCTAGATTACTTATGATTACTAAAATTGGATGTCAATGCTTTATAGATTTGCTTGCTATTGTTTATATGTGTTAACTATTATTCTTCTTATTGATGATGAAGGTGTCCTATGGGCACCCTGAGGCTTACTTAGCTATTAGCTAAAGCATTTTAACTTTCTTGTTGCAGATCACAGGTAAGAGAAAAATATTGTTTCGAAAGTGAAATACGGAGGTCCTAAATATCGTCAGTTAGCTTTCAAGTTTTTAAAAGAGAAATAGAATAACTTCCAAAACATGTCAGGGTGATATCCACTCCAGTTGTTTCTTCAGTTAAAATATGTATTGAATAGTTCATATGATCTCACTTCAATCCTTAGCATTTATATTGTTTGTATTCGCATATATTGTACTATGTTATAGTAAATTGAACAAAATACTATAGTTGAGATCTTTATGCACTCTCTCCTATTAATTTATGTGAGGGATGTTATAACCTATAGCATTGTAATAATGACTATAGTTATAACTATTTCTTAATTGTATTTCTTCTATAGTATATTCCATTGATAATATAATGCCTAGAGCATAATACATATTGTAACTATAAGATGGTGTTGATATAATTTTTGGTACCAAAGTTTGATTGTTTAAATGACTTAAGAGTATTTTTTTTCCTTGAAAAATGACTTAGGAGTATTGTAACCATATTATAACATATTTATGAGTCCCGCCATGATGGGTGGTCGATGTCTTGACCTAGGGTATGGTGCGAAATACATAGTACCTAGATGTTGTGTTGAACTTTGGAATCCTTATGATCACATTATAATGTAATGTTCTACCATGGAAAGGCTGAGCAATAACCCAGATGCATGGTAATGCTGGCAGGGTTCTGCGTACTGTGGTAGATATGGTTTAATAAAGTGCATTAAAGTGTGGATGAGTGGAGAGTCTAATGTCACCTCCGTGGCAGGGCTTCACGTGATAGTCTTGATCTCGGTACCAACCCTAACTGCTTTGGCTTACGTTGACGATAGCACTCTTTCAGCATTCATTTGGTAAGAGTGGAGTGTTGTAGAGGTCGACAGGCCTGCGGGTCTTTAGGGTTTGCTGGTAGTGCTTGAAGGCACCTCCCAAGTTTCGATACCAAGACCTGCTACTATGTAAAAAGCATCTCAGAGCTCGAGAGCCGAACCATTTGCTGCGTGTACTTAGCAGTTGAGTGGTTTCAAGGGTTTACGATGGTTATGAGGGTGTTCAGACCAAAACATGGATTCACCTTTCGAAGGTAGACTTGTTTTTCTTCTCCTATTTCCACGCGATTTATACTGTTCAACTGTAACTTGTTGTTACCATTGTCTTCTATGTTTTAACCGTAATATTGTTTGTCTGGCAGGTAACTCCTCAGTTGATGGTTTATATGTTGCAATGCAAAGTGTTGGAACAATGTAGAAGCAGGGCTTTCAAATCGGTAAGTCTTGGTGATTACCTGTGGTGCATCCTAGAAAGAGTGTCGGTTCCTTGTTTGGTTTTTAGCTTGGTCTTACCAGCATTGTAACCTTCGTTAAGCCATAAGGAAAGGGGTTATGGAGGAGAGAATCCTCGACCTACTTCTCTGTAAGCTCTTCAGGGTTTTTACTGTGTAAATTTTGTCAAGTGTAACCACCGTACGAAAGGGTTTGACCCTTGGCCTTTTGGTAAAATAAAAGATATTGACTATTTATGGTTTTGGAAATAAATGTTGTTTTAGGAACATTGTTGGGGTTTCAACCTCGTGTTGTCACTGTATGTCCCAGATGTGCTGGGTTTTGTGTGATGGTCGTTTTTAGAACTCTCAACAGTAGTAGATGGAAACAAATTGGAACAATTCCTCTCGTTGCTTTTTGAAAAGTTAAAAAGGATTTGTTTGTTGTCTTCGTTCTAATAAAACTGAGAGCAATGGTTGAAGAATCTGTGGTAGAAAATGTTTGGTTTTTGTTTTCTCAATGGATAGTTATGTGGGTCAAACTCGCAACCCCATTCTATTGAAATTCCTTTCGTATACTTGGTATTTAATTTTGTAATGTAATCTAATGGTTTGGATGGTTTATACTGTAGCTATTATGTGTATTAAATAAGGCAAAATGCCTTATTTGAAACTTGTTGAAATGCTAAGTAAAATAGTCTAAGGTTTAAGGATCTTGGCCGTAATGGTTGGTTTTGAATCCTACCAATACTAAATGTGGTTTTGTTTTCTTTCGTAACTATATAATGGTTTCGAACCCATAATTGTTATGTATGAAAATGTCTTCTGGGTAGTTGAACTCTGTCTTGGATAATCTATTCGATTTGCAAAAAGATGAAAATGTTTTAAAGTTAGGGTTTTGTGTTAACTAGCTAAGATTGAAACTATTGGGACATTAGTCCGCAAACACAAATGTTTTAAATTTATAAATGAAGAATCGTATCAAGGTCTATGAAAAGCCCAAGATGTATAGTACTGTACAGTAGTTCTATTGTTTTTATTTGATAAGGTGTTGGTGATAATATAAGTGCTTAACAACTCTGTAATAATAGTTATGTTTGTTTTACAGCTATTTAATTTCATAAGTGTTGATGAAAGACTATAGTGAAGTTCAGATACTATAATGTATTAAAAAGAATGATAAGAAAATGTGTAATAATTATCTGCTATAAGGAAATAGTTAACCTATAACTAAACCCTAGGTTTTGTGTAGAATAAGAGATGTTTACTTCTGTTGCTATAAATATAAAAGTATTATAATGTCTACATAAATTAAGTATTGTTGTATGCTTCTATGACTGAACAACATAAGATATTTAAATACAAAAAGTAGACAAATTAGAAAATTACAGGAAACATGGCAGAGTTCTATCATAATTTCTTCAATAATTTACAGAATCATAATCAGTTTAGAAAATTAAACATTTTATTATGCATAATGATAACTATCAATATCTAGTTAATAAATCATAAATTAACAGTTACAGAAAATAAATTATAACTACTTAGATAACAAAATAACAAGTAGAACCTACAAATGTAGATAGGGTGGACAAACACCCAAAGAGGCCTATTCTTCCCAACCTTCTCCAGAAGAAGCAGCCAATATCACTTGCTCCTTAGGACACCTGATCCTATTTATTGAACCACTAGGTAGAAGTCTCTTTGTAGAAGCAAGGCACTTAGGTTGTACTTCCAGCAATCAATGAAGACTTGCAATACACCTCAAAATAACTCTCTGCACTCAGCAGTAACTCTACATTCAGCAGAAGTGAAATAGACTTACACTACAACTCAAAACATAGCTTCCCCTCATCGAATCTCTTGTGTGCATACAGCAGAACCACAAGGTAAATTTTCTCGTTAGAAAAAGTGTGAGCCTATGCTCAAATTCGATGGCTTAGAAAGATGCCTAGATCTTTAGTGGTCAGTTTCCAAATAAATGAGCCTCAAGCTCCAGTCCCATCTTTCGGGGAACTTTGACCACAATTCAAGGGATTTGTCCCATAACAACAACTAGTTACTGAGTTCCTGATGCTGCCACTTGTCCATTTCCTTCTACTCCAGATTACATTCCACCTAGTGGGTCAGTAAACACTCTTTCAATAGTTTCTTTGGGTGAGTGTCTCCTATTTTATTTTATTAAATAATAATATTGTGCACTTACAGTCATCCTTGGTGACTTGGCCAAATATAAAACTTTACAATAAAAGTTAATATAATGTTTTCTTCAAACATAAAATGTTTCAACAAAGGGGTATGTTACATGCTTGCATGTCCTTTCCCCACTGCGGAAAATTGGTTCCTGCAGCCCCCTTAACCATCTCGGGCGAGACTTCACTCACTTCACGGGTGTTGCTAGAAAGGGTAAAAAATTTCTAGGCTGGTTCTTAAGGGTGTTTGGTTGGGTTTGTTGACGACAGTGCGAAGTGAAACCTTGTCGATATCCACTGTGTCAACAGAGGCAATGAAACCACAAGGGTTTATTTGGTAAAAAGAAAACAAAAATGTTAAATAAGGATAGGTTTTGGCAGCATGGTGGGATATCTTGAGTGGTTGAGTGTTGTGAGCTGCAAGTAAGGGGTCACAAGGTCAAATCCTTGGGTTAGTTATCTATGTGAATGTTGAAGGCCTCACTCTTTGTCCTTATCGGGTTAGGTTCCGTAATCAAGGAAATGGTTCACGCCAATTACCATCCATGAGTCATGGTGAAGTACTCATAGGGTTTTCATGATTTGTTCCTTAGAGAAAAAATGGGTGGTTTGGTCACATCTTAACTTTTATGAGACGAATTGAAAACCCAAATTGGAAATCCTTCTCATGCACAGGGGAGAATTTAGGAGACCAAATGAATTTGGATTTTCCAACTTCCTTGAGATGAGTGGCTTGGAATAAATGAGGCACAAGAAGACCAATCACTAAACAAAACACAAGATAAAAACTATGCAATGAGAAGATATTTATTGAATAAGGAGGTCTTGGTCACCATTTAACATTTTTAGACAACTTACAAGCCCAAATTGGTAAGACTTCCCATGCACAAGGAAGAACTACAGAGATCAAACGAATTTGGGGTTTCCCTCTTCCTTGAGATAAGTGGCATGTAATAAGTGATCCATTATCCTTACACATACCTAAAAATATGGGGTTTCTAAGAAAATACACAAGGTAAGAATACCAAACAATAAAGGAAACACAAAGAAAAGACTATGCAAAATGAGAAGAGGATTATGAAAGAAAACAACAAGGCAAAGACATTAAAACCATGCAAGCGAGTGCTTCTAAAAGGACAAAAAAATTGTCAAACAAGGAGTGGTATTGGTCCTCATTTCTTTTAGATGAAATGCAAGCCCAAATTGATAAGCCCACTCATGGATAAGGAAGAAGGGTGTGACCAAAGAAATTTTGGGTTTCCCTTTTCCATGATACAAGTGGCATGGAATAAACTAACTAACATCCTTAGTCCTATTAATGGGGTTTCCAAGATAATCCATAAGGAAGGAAGACCAAACACTAAATGAAACAATAGAAAAAAACCATGTATAATAAAAAGAGGAAGAAAGAGGAGAACAATAAGGCAAAGGAAACAAAAACACATGGGAGAGCTTGGTAAAAGGAAAACAAATTTGTCAAGTAAAGAGAGTTCTTGGTCATCACTTAAATTTTTTTAAATGAACTGCAATCCCAAATTGGAAAAACTACCCATGCACAAGGAAGAAGTGAGGAGATCAAATGTGTGGTGTTTCCCACTTCCTTGGGATGATTGGCATTGAATAAAAGAGCCACCATGTGTACATCTACAAAGAACATAGGCTTTATCACAAGACAAGAAGACTGGACACGAAATGAAACACATGGAAAACACCATGTGGAATGCGAAGAGACAAACATAGGAAAACAACAGAGTAGAGGTAATGAAACCATAAGGAAGTGCTTTGTAAAAGACAACAAAAATTTCAAATAAGAAGAGATCTTGGTAACCATTGAACATTTTTTCGATGATTTGAAAGCCCAAATTAGCAAGCATACCCATACGCAAGTAATAAGTAAGGAGACCAAATGAATTTTGGGTTTCCCACTTCCTTGAGATGAGTGGCATGAAATAAATGAGTCGTCATCCTTACACCTACCAAAATCATGGGGTTTCCAAGGCAAGACACAAGGCAAGAATACCAAACACTAAATGACATGAGTCGTTATCATTACACCTACCAAAATAATGGGGTTTCCAAGAAAATACACAAGGAAAGAAGATCAACATTAAATGGAACACAAGGAATGTCCGGGTACACATGGTACTCCCAAAAGATCGAACACTTAGAGCAACCACTTCACACAAATAGATCACAGATCAATACACCAATGTTTTGATGTGGTTTAAACCCTCGAGAGGGAAACACTACACGGCCGCGGCCAAATAGCTTCTACGGAGCAATTTATTATGCAAAAGAAAAAAAGTTACAAATGAACTTCTCATAATCGATCAACTTTTCAATGACCCTCCATGCTCTTTAAATATAGATCATTGACCAATCGGGTGTTAAACCATGGATCAAGGGTAGGTATGATGTAAGAGAAGTTGAGCCGTCAGATCACAACATATTGTGATCGTCAGATTAAATATTTACAAATGCATACTAAAGAAACACACTTTACCTAACGGATATATTACACAAGTTGATCTTAACTAAGTCCTATGTGTCTAGATATCCTAACATCCCCGCTTAAGAACAACTTGGGATAGGATTGAAGGATTTACAAAAGTGACACTATTAGGAGAAGGAAGGAGGCATTAGAGCCTATCCCCCCTTGACAAATGCCTGAACTCCTAACGTAGATCGAAGTTTAGAAAACTTCGCTTCTGTAAGAGACTTGGTGAAGATGTCTGCAACTTGATCATCCCTAGGGAAAAAGAGCACTTCAAGAACACAATCATGAACAAGATTTCTAATGAAGTGCATATGTAGCTCAATGTGTTTGCTGTGTTCATGTAGGACTGGATCTTTGGTAAGCTTGATGGCACTTTGATTGTCGCACAAAAGTGGAGTAGGTTGCTGCTGCTCGAATCCAAACTTTGAAAGCATCTATCAAAGCCATAAAGCTTCCTGAATGGCATTAACTAGTACTCGATATTCTACCTCTGCTGAAGAAAGAGGAAGAGCTTGTTGTTTCTTACAAGCCCAAGTGACAGGTCTAGATCCTAGACTGAAAACATAACCTGCTGTAGAGTTTCGATCATCAGGATCATCGGCCCAATTTGAATCAGTGAAACCAACCAACAAAGGTTCCCCCCTTGTACTGTAATGAATCCCAAACTAAATTGTACCTCGAATATATCGAAGTATTCTTTTAGCTACTTTCCAATGAATTTCATGAGGTGTTTGCATATAACGGGAAACACGACCAACGAAAAAGGAAAGGTCAGGCCGGGAATGAGTGAAGTATAAGATACTACACACAAGCTGACGATACAAGGTGCCATCTACTTCAGGTGAAGTACAAGTGGCAGAAAGTTTGACTCCAGATTGGAAGGGAGAAGGCGCTAGTGTACAATCTTCCATGTGAAAGTGACAAAGAAGGTCATAAGCATACTTAGACTGAGAAAGAAAGATTCATTATTGGTTTGCAGGACTTGGAGACCAAGAAAATAATGCAGATGTCCTAAGTTTGACATTTCAAAATTTTGCTTAAGACTGGATTTCACATGGGTTATAAGCTTAGGGTCACTACCAGTAAGAATAAGGTCATCAACATATAGAACAAGTATTATGAGATGGTTTCCTACTTTCTTGGTATAGACATTGGGGTCAAAATGGCATCTAGAAAAACCAGTGTCAAGGAGAAAGCTATCCATTTTGGAATACCAAGCTCTAGGAGCTTGCTTAAGGCCATATGAGGATTTCTTAAGGCGACAGACAAGGCTAGAGTTATTCTGAACATATCCAGGAGGTTGTTCCATGTAAATTTCCTCCTATAAATCACCATGTAATAATGCAGACTTGACATCCATTTGATGGACTTCCCAGTTATGTAAGGCTGCAAGGGAAAGAACAAGGAAGATGGAGTTCATTTTTGCAACAGGATAAAAGGTTTCATTGTAGTCAATCACTTCAACTTGGGAAAAAACTTTGGCAACTAACCTTGCCTTAAGTCTTTCAACACTTCCATCTAATGCATACTTAGTTCTGTAGACCCATTTACATCTGACAAGTTTTCTTCCTTTTGGAAGAGGTACAAGATCCCAAGTATTGTTTTCCATTAAGGAGTGATATTCTTCATCCATAGCTGCATCCCAATCTAGATTTCCTGAAGCTTCTGCAAAATTTTCTGGATCATGATTCTCGAAAACCTAAGCCAAAAGAGAAGAGGCTCACTGAAACTAAGAACGTGTTCGATGTTGATCTCTAAGATCATCGGCAAGATCACCGGCTACTTCACATGTTGAACGGACCCATCGAGGAAGCACTTGTGCCGGTGCAACTAGAGGAACATGAGCAGGCCGAGGTGGATTTTCATCCTCACTGTCATCATCATAAAATGGAGTTGGAAACCTATCAAGGAAGTTGGAAGAAGAAGAAGGCACAATCATCGAATTAGGCTCGCAAGCCAAAGATGGCAGAATCGTCGATTTAGGCTCACAGGCCAATAGATTTTCATCAAATTTAACATATCTTCTAATGATTATATCATGAGAATGTGGTTGAAGAATTCTATAACTTTTTACATCTTCAGAATATCCAACAAATATGCATTTTTCACGTTTAGGCTGTAATGCTTTCTGTTTTTCATCCAAAATATGAGCCCATGCTTCACTACCAAGCACACGAAAGTAACTTACATTAGGTTTAGTTTTACTCCATGCTTCTTTCGGTGTGATACCCTGTAAAACTTTAGTGGGGGTGTGATTAACTATGTAAATTGCATGATTAATGGATTCAACCCAAAATTGAAGACTTAGTCCCTTAGATTGGATCATACAATTAGCCATTTCTTTTAAAGTGTGGTTCTTCCATTCAGCTACACCATTTTGTTGTGGTGTATATGGAACAGTGTGTTGTTGTTGGATTCCTTGTTTAGTGTAGAAAGTAGTGAACTTTTTGTTAACATATTCTCCTCCATTATCAGATCTTAACTTAATAATGACCAGATTGTTTTTCAACAAGGGCCTTGTAGGCCAAAAACATGTTAAATACTTCGCTCTTAAGTTTTAGGAAATAAACCCAAGTGTGTTTGGTGTAATCATCAATGAAAGTTAAGAAATATTTGAAGCCAAAAAAGGAAGCAGTTGCAAGAGGACCACACAAATCACTATGCACAAGCTCCAAGGGAACTGAGGCATTCCAAGAGGCATGTTTGTCGAAACTGTCCCAATAATGTTTTCCGAGTACACAACCAGAACAAACACCATCCTTGCAAGATACCATCGGAAGACATGTCACAATGTTGTCTTTACATAGTTGTTGCAATGAGCGATAATTTAAGTGACCAAATCACTCATACCAAAGTTTGCTCAAGTTATCACTATGAGCAACAAAAACTGAAGGAAAAGGTGATGACCCAAAGTTGTTAAATTTGTACAACCTGGTAATATCATCAATAATTCCAATAGCTAGGATCTGTTGAGGATCTTTAAAATCTTCCGATAGCTAGGATCTGTTGAGGATCTTTAAAATCTTTGATTACAACTTGGTGAGGTGTAAACATCACAATTTTACCTTCACCAGAATGAGTGATTTGATAGACTGATAACAAATTGCAGGAAATTCTTGGAACACATAGTACATCACTAAAATGACCATTATCTACTGGAACTGTTCCAACGCCTACAACACTTAGAGATCTATCATCACCAACAAATATTTGTGTTGTGTTACATTCATGCATAGTAGAAAAGATGCCTTGATCCTTAGACATATGATAAGATGCTCCAGAATCAATGAGCCATTCATTTGAAGTAGAAGAAGAAGATGCATTATAAGAATAACCAGAAGCACAAAGTGCATGTCCATGAGAGGTAGATTCTGAAGGCGAATCTAGGTTGATGTGGTGCTTCTTCATTACTTCTTCCAAGGCTGCTATCTTCTTGAAACACTTAGATTCATCATGATTATATTTCCCGCAATAGTTGCAATGATGATTATTTTTCTTACCTTTTGGCTTGGATCCTTTGTCATTTTTTAAAGAAGGAGCTAACTGAGAGGGTTTGTGACCCTTGTTGGAATTATTATTGTGAAAATTTTGTTTCTTGGGAGGCTTGGAATTTTCTTTCTATTGAGACAATAAGGATTTCCCAGATGTATCTGCATTGTTAATTATTCCAAGATGGATGAGCTTATCTTGCTCTCTAATCAAGGAATCACAAAAGGATTCAAGACTAGGCTCTTGATAGCTAGCTGTAGTCAAGGATTCTTTAATCGAGTAAAATGTAGATACAAAAATAGAATATGCATGTCCAAGTTTTGAAAGAATATGATAAATGCATTGTTTATCTTCCAATCTTGCATTCTTCACATAAGAGTTTAAGAGTTTTGTACTTAGATAAATAATATTGAATGCATGAAAAATCACTTGGATTTAAAGAAATCAACTCATTTTCGAGTTGATGACCCCGAATTTCATTGTGTTTACCAAACACAGATTCCAACTTGTCCCAAGTAGCATCATGTTCATCAATTCTAGATATGTGGAATCGCAAATCAGTAGAGATTGACATCCCAATCAATCCACGAGCTTCATCACATCTATTTTCCCATTTTATTTTCTTATCATCATCCATGGGTTCTGTTTCTTTCCCTGAGGTAATTCTGAAAAGTCCTCTACTTCATAGAACATCCTCCATACGAGATTTCCATGAGAAATAGTTGGAATTGGTAAGTAGAATATCACAAGGGGCGGCCATATAGTAAATTAGTGGCTGTAAAAATAGAAACCAATAGTCTGGATATGAAGAGCTCGAAAAAATAGGTGGTTTAAAAAAAACAGCACTGAAAACTGACTCCGTATGATGAAGTTATGCTTGAACAAAGAAAATGTTGAAGATGTCCCCAATAGTGACGCGACAGATAGAGAATGACCAGCTAAAAAAAAAGGACCCCCCTCTTCCCAAGATGAACCTTTAACAATCACTTTACAAGAAAGTTGCTTTAAGTGAATCACTTTTGTAAAATAAGTGATTTCACTTTTACAATGATGTTAGTTTAAATAGTGCAGCAATAAAAAGGAACTTAAGTGACTTACTTTTTATTTTTATTTAAAATATGGGAAAGAGGAAGGGTTTTTTTTTTGTTTTTTTTTTAATCTTCCCTCCTGGTTTCCATGCTTGCTGCAAATCAAAACACAAATTGAAACAAAAAAAAAAATTTCCCACAATATGGGGTTAGATCTCGTTAGCTTGCCCGGAAAGTTTACGTTTTCTCTTCGTTTTTTATTTGTCGAGATTGCACAAGGTGCACGGCAAAGAGAATACGTAGCCGAGAAAAACCCTTTCCCTTTCTATTTTTGATTCCCCAAGATCGCACAAGGTGCACGGAAAAGAGCATACACAGACAAGGAAACCAACAATCCGAAACTAAAAAAAATCTAATAATAAAAACTAATAAAATATGAGATATTTAGAAAAAAAGGTCACTGTAACATTATACCTTCAGATCTGATGAAATGCGCGTTTCTGAAGCAACCAAAAACCATTTTTGATCAAACGAAAATTATTTCCTAATGGAGACAACGCTCCGTACGCAATGGAACACCTCCCATAGTGCATAAATGCACAAAAATACCAGAACCATAAACCCTTTCAAGTTTCAGCAACAACAGTTCAAGATCTAGATCATAACTGGAAGTGGCTCTTCATAAAAGCTCTGATACCATGTTCAGGTACACAGGGTACTCCCAAAAGACCGAACACCTAGAGAAACCACTTCATACAAATAGATCACAGATCGATACACCAATGTTTTGACTTGGTTTAAACCCTCGAGAGGGAAACACTCCACGGCCCCGGCCAAATAGCTTCTACGGAGCAATTTATTATGCAAAAGAAATAAAGTTACAAATGAGCTTCTCATAATCGATCAACTTTCCAATGACCCTCCATGCTCTTTAAATAGAGATCATGGATCAAGGGTAGGTATGATCTAAGAGAAGTTGAGCCATCTGATCACAACATATCGTGACCGTCGGATTAAATATTTACAAATGCATACTAATGCTTACTAAAGAAACACACTTTACCTAATGGATATATTACACAAGTTGATCTTAACTAACTCCTAAGTGTCTAAATATCCTAACAAAGAAAACACCATGTACAATGTGAAGAGGAAGTGGAAGGTGAAAAACAAGGTGGAGGTAGTAACAACAAAAGGGATTGTGTGGTAAAAATATGATAAAATTCCCAAATTGGTATGCCTTCTCACGCAAAAGGAAGAAGTGAGGAGACCAAATGATAATGGGTTTCTTTTCATTCTTTGAGATAAGACTTGGCATGGAATAAACAAGTTTCATATTTATACCTACCAAAAAATATGGTGTTAATTCCAACACAAACCACGAGTTGAGAAGACCAAAAATTAATAAAACACAAAGAAAACACTTTTCAAAATGAGAAGAGCAATATGAAGGAAAACATTAAGGTGGAAGCAATGAAACCACAATGAATAAATTGGTAAAAAGACAATAGAACTTCCAATTAAGGATAGGTCTTGGTCAACACTTAACTTGTTTGACATGACTTGCAAGCCCAAATTGGCAATATCCATGGTGCATAAGGAGAAAGTGAGGAGACCAAATGAATTTGGAGTTTTTCTATTCCTTGAGATGAGTGGTATTGAATAAATTGTAAGTTTTAAACCTATTGTAGAGAAGCAAAGCATATAGATTCTTTAAAGAAAAATAGATATTATACCATAGTATTCACACATAATACCCATAAATTTACCCTGGAAACCCTTAACTGTGATAACCAACAAAACTAGGAGCCACACCTCTTATTTTCTCATGTTGATTATTAACCCCTCACAATACAAATACAGGTATTATGCAGCATCGAAAACCCTAATATTTTAACCTAGATTAGAAAATAAACTACAATCCCTTAACCGGGATTAAATTACATATTTTTAGAAAGAACCCAAAATAGCCCGAATTGTTTTTGAACTAGCTTCACTCTTATTGGAAATGGGCTAACTCCCATTTATGATGTCCACTTCGTGGAAGAGGGAGGACATCGACACGCCCCCCCTTAGCCAGCGCAACGCACGACACCTGAAACATATGATGGAGCACTAGACGGAGGGGATCATCATGTGCGTAGTCAAATATGCACCCCCCCCAACATAGACATGCAAAGGATATAACATATACTCAAGATAAATGGCATGCCATCCTGTTGCCTACCAAAATGATTGGGTTTCCAAGGCACACCACTGTGGGGAATGTTATATTCTTTGAATGTGGATCATCTAGTAAATTTGAAAGTCAATTGGTTTAAGTCAATTATAGTCAGAGGTGACAGATAGTGGAATTTTATTCGGCCAACCAACTAGAATAAGTTGTTTGGTCGAAGGAAAATGACTTGGTCAACGGGAAGTCAAACAACCAAAAGGATCAATGAGAAATTGACCAAAGTTGAACCAATCAATTCAACCGTAAAAAAAAACCGAAAATGGTTAGGAAATTATGGATTATCATTAATGAGTAGTTGGTTATATTGTATCTATAGATAAGATGCAATGGAAATGCATGAACTACCATAATGTAACCATATACTATGAGGGGTATAGTGTGTAACATGATCATGTAATAGAGTGTGATTTATGGTTTATCAAGTCGCGGTTGTAAACATAGTTTTGAGTGTTTGATTAATAGATGAGTTGAGAGCTCACTAGTTTGCTCGTTTTCTCAAGATAGGGATTCTAGGGTAATTTATGTGTTATGTAATGATGTTGTTATATGTCACTGTCTTATGTGAATGTGTTTAGATCAATTTTCAAACTAGCTATAATTAGTATTAAGGCCTAACAGTTGGAATCAAATCTATGTTTGGCTATAGGTGGACTCCTTTGTTGCTGAGGGTTTTGGTGTGATCCTATATTCAAGGGAATACTTGTTACAATGGGAGTCTCTAGAGATATTGATTCATTGTTAGAATTGATAGCACATTGAGGATATAAATTCAAAAGTTTAATGGAAAAAAATTTGAGCTTTGGAAGCTTAATATGTAGGATATCCTTGTAGATCGAGAACAATGGATTATGTTCGACCCAGGAATGACTCTAGTTGGTGTGTCGAAGAAAGAATGGAAAAATATTGACATAAAGGAAATGAATAGAATCCAACTTTGTTTAGTGGATTATATATTGTTGAATGTCTCAAGAGAAGACACTACAAAGAAGTTATGGGAAAAATTGGGAAACTTGTACCGGTCGAAATCTCTGGTTAACAAGTTGTTTCTTCGGAAGAAGTTGTAACTTCTAAGGATGGGTGAAGGTGACTCAGTTATAGAGCACCTAAATGAATTCAACACTATTATTAGTCAATTTTTTTCCATAGATATTAACATCACCAAGGAGGATAAATGCATCGGTATGTTATGTTCATTTCTAGATTTGTGGGATAGCCTGGTTGTGGCTATTGGGAGCAATAGTACCACATTGAAGATTGACGATGTGGTTGCATATTTGCTGCCGGAAGAAATGAGACAAAATAACATGGAATTTTTGACCCATGAATCCTTGATAGTAAGAGGTTGACCAATAGACAGAGGAAAACGAAAAACCTTTGGTAGAAGATCAAAGTTGAGGAGTGTATTTAAGACTAGATCTCTTGGTCTGTTGACGAAAACATGTCGGTGATGCGGTAAAGTCAGGAACTATAGATGAAACTACAACTTGATGGAAGTCTAAAAACGAAAAGGGTTTGAGGAAAGTCATTGAACTAGTAGCAAGTCTTCACAAGAAGAGAAAAGCGATGTGTATTTGGCCTCCTTAAGTACACAATCAGATCGCCACTCTTGGTTGATTGATTCTAGTGTGGCATATCGTATGACACCTCACATAGAGTGGTTTTGTGAGCATGATAAGGTTGATGGTAGTGATTTCCTACTAGGTGATGAATCACCAAATAGGATAGTTGGATGAGGAAAAGTTTGACTGAAACTAAAAGACAGAAGAATGGGGACACTTTCAGGAGTTTTTCATATCCTAGGTTTGGCATAAAATCTGATATCAATAAGTAATATGGGGAATGTAGGTGTGTATTCTTTATTTGAGAAAGATACATGCAAGATGGTGAGAAGAGAAATGGTGCTAATGAGAGGTATAAGGACTAGAACCCTGTACAAACTATTGGGAAGAACAAACACCGACAAATGTGCTAATGTGGTATGTCTTGAGTCCAATGGAACATCTACTTTTCTAGATGACTTGAACATGTTGTGGCATCAAGGAATGGGACATATAGGTGAGAAAGGTCTTCGTTCTATGCATAGAAAAGGTATGGTCAAATGTCTCCCTAATTCTTCTGAAGTAGTTGACTTCTGTAAACATTGTATTTATTGTGAGATTCGCATCTGGTGCTACTAGGGCTAAGGAAATATTGGAGTTAATACATAGTGATGTGTTTGGAACTATGTTGGTCTCTTCACTAGGAGGATATCAGTATTATGTTTCTTTTATAGATTATTTCTCCAAAATGACATGGTTGTATTTTATGAGGAAGAAATTTCAAGTTTTTGGAAATTTTCAATGGATCAAAACTCTTGTGGGGAATCAGACTGGTAAAAATATGAAGGTGTTGAGAACATATAACAGAGGAGAGTTCTGTGGAAAAGTGTTTGAATAGTTCTATAAATAGCATGGTATAGCTCGAAAAAACACAAATCCATACACACCTCAACAAAATGGAGTTGCTAAAAGAATGAGCAGAACATTGATGGAGAAATAAAGGAGCATGCTTAGTGGTGTAGGAGTTTCACAAGGAATTTTGGAAGAGGTAGCGACAAAACATGTTACCTAGTGAATAGGTCATCATCGATAGCTCTAGTCAACAAGACTCCATATGAGGCATGGGCTGGTAAAAATCTCTCTCTTATAAATCTTAGAGAATTTGGGTATAATGCATTTGTGCATGTCCCAAAGGTGAAAATAACAAAGCTCGACATCAAGTTGAAGAAATGCATCTTCATTGGGTACAAGGATGGAGTAAAAGGGTATAAGTTGTGGAACCCAGTGATGAGGAAGAGAATTTATAGTTGAGATGCGATCTTCAAAGAATTTAGAGGAACTTTCAAGAATGAAGAGGCTAAAAGAAAAAAACCATAAAAGAAAGAGTTTGAAATGAACGATGAAAGTATGGATTTGAGAGAGACGATTGAATCCGATGAAGAGGTGGAACAACAAACTCTATATGTTAGGAGGTATGGCCGATCAAGCAAAAAACTAGAAAGGTATGATCCAACTGACTTTCACTATGCTTTTGCATTAACTACCACAGATGATAATCTTAGGACTGTAAACGAAGCGATTGAATCGACATAAAGTATACTTTTGAAAAGGGCCATGGAAGAAGAGATGGAATCCTTGAAGAAGAATGAAAAGTGGGATATACTCAGATCACCAAATGGAAGGAAACTTGTCGGTGGTAAGTGGGTGTTCAAGAAAAAATTAAATGCAGTAGGTCAAGTTGAGAAGTAGAAATATTGACTTGTAGAGAAAGGGTATTCTCAAGTTGAGGGAGTCGACTTTGGTGAAATTATCTCATGTTGCTAAGTTAAATTCCATAAGGGTACTATTGTGTTTAACTATAGTATTTGATCTTGAGATAGAACAACTGGATTTAAAGAAAACATTTATTCATGGTGATCTTAAAGAATAAATCTATATGAATTAGCCTGGAGGTTTTATATTGGATGGAGAAAAGGAGTTGGTATGTAAGCTCAAGAAGTCTCCTTATCGTCTAAATCAATTTCCCATGATATGGTATCAAATGTTCAATATGTTTATCCAGTAGTTGGGGTTTGAGAGAAGTTAGGTTGATCACTATGTATATGGAAAGAAAGTCGGAACTAGTCACTTTGTATATGTGATTTTGTATGTCGACGACTGTTAACACCCAAAAAATGCTCACTAGCTCATTTCTCTATTCCCATGACCCATTTGTCCACTTTTCCCACCATTTGAGCCTCTAAAACCTTCAAAAGGTCACCAAAAAGACCAAAATACATCATTTTTCCCTCAAAATATGTAATTTTCCTCAAAAAATACAAAAAACCCTAAAAAGGGGTCCAAAATTCCCTAAAATCAATTAAAAGGGAATAAAAATATAAAATATATTCAAAAAAGAAAAAAAGAGAGGGAAAAAGAGGAAAAAGAAACCTAAACCATTTTTGTCAATACCATTGGTTTCCTTAAACGAAAATGGTATTCCCCATCACCAAAAAACTATAAAAAGGTGATAGAGGCTCCTCACTATTCATCCACATTTCATCCTATCCTTATGCTTCCAAATTCCCTTTGAGAGCCCTTGCCTCCCTTTTTGAGTTTGAAGATCCCCATTAGATCATTGGAGAAGAAGAAACCATTGGAACATTAGAGCACCTCAACCTTGGAGCTGCTCAAACTCGACCATTCTCACCATTTGAGATAACATTATTATTGTAAAGCTATTTTTTCAAAAATAAAGAGTTTGTTTTACATATAGATCTGAGTTCTTTACCATTTACTTTCAAGTTTTTACATGAACATGCTAGATCAACTTTTTACTTCCTTATATCTTAGATTAAATCTGTTTTTCTTACTTTAGTTTTTATTTATTCCATTGAGAGTGCTACTACAAGTTAGTAGGTTCTCACAAGCACATGCTTGGTTGAAAAACCAAGCAACAGTTTTTGGTGACTCCACTGCGTTTCGAATATTTGAATATTTGATTTAGATCTATAGTTCTTCATTTTTTAGTTGTTATTTACCTTTAATAGTGTAGATTTGGCCTACTACTAAGCCCATTGCTTGTTTCCCTAGCCATTGGCCTTTTCTGCAGCCCAAACAACCCAAAATTTCAATTTTTGGGTTCGTTTTCGGCGACCTTTTTCCGTCCATAAATCGTGATTTTTAGCACCCACAACTGCGATTCACATCGTGGGTATTTTTCCTGTCAGTCACGATTCACATCGCGGGTTTTTTGCCTGTCAGTAGCAATCCACATCGTGTGATTTTAGCCGAAATCCGCGATTCCATATCGTGGGTTTTGCCACAGACACCCGCGATCCAGATCACGGGTTTTGCCACAGACACCCGCGACTAATCTCCTGACAGCGCGACTCAACTTTCAAATGCCCATATCTCCCTCTCCCGAACTCCGTTTGAGATGATTTGTTTTTGGAAACTGGGTGTTTTCGAACAAGGAATCCAAATATCCTATTAGTTTTAAGAAATTTTTCATAGAAGTTTCTCTAATGTTTTATTTTAGTGTTATTTATCATTTTAGTTCATCCTCTACCCATAGTAGTCGGCCCTCTCATACTCTATTTTATGCTCATAGCACTTTTGATTAATTTTGGCTTGTTGTAGAACTTGATAGACTCCATGCATTGCTATCTCTTTCATCATATTTTTAGTAGGTTTATTTACTTGCACCCATTTTGCTACCTGCATTTTTATGCTATTTGCTTTACCTTAACATTTTAAAGAATTTCACATATTTTTTGAAAAGTTTTTAAAGCATTTACATTTAAGTAGATAATGCATTTACATTTAAATCATTTTCATATTTACATTTAAGTTGCTTTCATATTTTGCAAGTTAAAATCGTTATTTTAATTTGTGAATTTTTCGCCCAAGCAAGGTATCTTTGTTTTAGTACATAACCACACCATCACACAATCTGTCACAATAAATCAAAGTGAGCCTTAAAATATATCTAACTCAACCAACATTCTAACCCCACCTGGGGAACACCAAAATAATATTGTAGTTAGCTAAGATTGAGTGGATAGGTATCCAAATAACAGCTCTCACTCACTTTCATTTTGAGACATAGTGGTTGAAATTTAAGGTACCAAAATCCCCTAGTATTGATTGGCATGGTTTCAAACCAATTTGTCGGAAAGGCCTCTCCCTTAGGAGGGTCAAAGTAGCCAGACTGGTTCCGGAAGCCTGAGTGGACTACCACAATCCATTCAGTCACCGAAGGATACTTACTCGTTGTTCTCGTTGTACCACCCTTGTGGGAGTACAATGGTGATAGAACAAGAGATGCAGATTCACCTTTCTGAACGTGTCATGAATGGGGTATCTTAGTGGCCTAACTTCTAGCATTGTCTACCCAGTGTCCCTCCCGGTAGGGGGATATCTAGCCTTTGGTTCTACAATTCATATTGTCTGACTTGGATTTCATCACCTTGCAGAGAATACATCTTGTTGAATCATAATACTTTCTAGTTAGGTGGTTGCATGCTCTATTACCTCCCCTTGGTTAGTGAGTCCACCATTTTTTATTTTTAGGAGTCATTTGCATGTTGGTATTTTGACCACATTTTTTTATTAATCCACTTACTATAGCGTAGTTGTTATAGTAAGTGTTTTGAGTTTGGTTTTTGTCCTGAGTGCCATTGTTTTTTTACGCTCCCCTCTTGCACACGCGATTGCATTAGGGTTTTTGAGCTTTCCACTCACCACCACCCATTAGTTTTAATAGACGACTGCCACCATTGAGTCCCTGAGATGTTCTCAGCATTTCTGAGGTGAACACTCGCAGTACGGTTCACTTGACACCACTCGTCATAGATGAAGAGCATTGTCACTTGACTCCACACGTCATCGACATAGAGACCCATCATCCAATTCTAATGCACCTCATTTCACATCTGACTCTGAGGAAGAATCCGAAAATACCATCTACACCACACCCACTAGCCCCATGGTTGGTACGACTTTTGACCCTTTCTTCACAGGGACTATTGGTGGAACATCAACCACCCCTGCCACCACAATGGTTACCATAGTAACCACAGCTACAACAACAACTCCCTTAGGTATGCCCAATATGGGACCCACACCTACCTTAGGTATGCCCAGCAAGGGACCCACACCTATCTTAGGTATGCCCAATATGGGACCTACACCTATCATCACTACCACTACTCAGATCCCAATAGCTACTGGAACCATTCCTAACCCATCTGTAACTCATGTTGCACTTGGGGGCATTGGCCCCTCTCACACATCTTTGGGTGGAGGGAACATCCCTTTTACAGCTAATATTCCCTTTGGGAGCAGTGGCTCGATCCATAGTGATACCATTAGCACATATTCCCCAACGACCATGTCACACACCTCTGCTAGTCTGCCATTTATGGTTAGCCTTAACCTACCAAACCTAGCAAGATTAACAAATGACCCTATTAGACATGATCCTACTTGGACCCCCATGCCCACAAAACTTCCGTCAGACATCCCAAAGTTTGAAGGGAAGGCTGGTGAAGACCCACAAAATCATGTTATGTCTTTTCACATATGGTGTTCCTCAAACTCCATAGTCGATGATTCTATTCACCTCCGACTGTAACAAAGAACTTTCACTGGCTTAGTAGCCAAATGGTATATTGAGCAGCCCCATGGGACACACCCTACGTTTACATCCCTTGCCTCAACTTTTCTATAGTTCTTTCAACTACCCGTCCACTATGATGCAGGAGTGGAAATCCTACTATCTTGTAGACAGAACATGGTGACTCATACAATAGATCATATTCATGAGTGGCGTAAGCACTGTAGTCTATGCAAGATCAATCTAGACGACTGTATTTTCCTAGATTGGTTCCTGAAATCTCTCCTTCCACTCATTGCTAAGGACGTGGCTTCTTGAACGACCCCGGTCGCAAGAAGAAGCCATTCTAAAAGCCCATCAATTTGAGCTGATCCACCCCCAGTGTGGCTACTTGTATACCATTTTACTTGACGCTCCCCACGGTGATTCCTCCCATAGTGACGCGCCGGGGCATCCCATGCCACCGACGATATCATTGGACAAGTCGCGTCCCACAACCAACCCTTTTCCATTATGCGCAATAATACCGGCCCTGATCTTTCGCGGGCCACATCTCATTCTGGAGCTACAACTTTGTATGCTCCAATGATGCACTACCACCACACTCATGGACCCTCATGTCCACTACAATATTATGGGAAAGCACCCTCAACTTATGCACCACCTACATACTATAACCAGCAAGCCAATCATACCCCAGTTCAACCACAAGCCCAATCGGCTTATTACCCTCAACAGGAAGCGCTTGCTGCACCACAACCTCCAGTCACTCATACTTATCCTCCAAACAACAACAACTCTACTCGCGCCAACCAAAACCCTGATCGACCACTGAAATAGGGTAAGAACCCCAATTTACGAACAAACCACCCATGTTACTTTTGTTCGGTATACGGTCACTACACACATAATTGTCCCCATTTGGAAAAAGCTTGTCAACTTTGGGCCGATGATTCCCAACGCAAAGGACACGCTGCATAGCCAACACCACCTCTTCAGCCACAACCCATGATATTGCAAAATCCTTTACCCAACCAAAGAGTAGTAAATACCCATCCAATGGATCCGCCACAAGGATCCTCTGCACCATAGCAGCAAATCACCTATGCTGCAGCTGACTACCAGCATACAAATTCAGGCACTCACCATTTTTTGATGATGTCATCAAATGATATCAATCTCCAAACACGCTGAAACCAATACGGCTCAACCCCTGAAACCACACATACCGATCCAGCTACAAGCACCCTTCCAGTTGATCAGCCACTATGCATACCTAATATGCCAATAAATGGAGGTCTTAAAGACCCTCGCTTCCCCTTAAGAAGGATCAACAACAATCCTAATGCTTGTGCAGCTTTGAACTATAACATCATAGAAGACTTAGCTTAGTCCCCCGCTGCTATGTACACCCTAGAGGTCCTAAAAAATTGTCCTGCACAGAGGAAATTATTATTATCCGTCATTGGCGCCATAGACCCTAACGAATCACATATGATGGCATTTGAATTAGACCAAGCTGAGCCACGTTTTCCTTTGACATTAGCTTTTCAAGTTTCTGTATCCATTCGGAACCTTGTCGTTCATCGATGCATCATCGATGAAGGTGCCTCCACCTATGTAATGTTGACTTTTGTCTGGAAAAAACTTGGATCCCTTACATTGCAGCCATCAACTACCACATTATGGGCTTACGATGGTCGTTCAACTCAACCACAGGGCCTTTTAACCAATGTACCTGTACCATTAGGTGGAAAAACGGTTCTCATAGACATAGAGGTCATAAATGCCCAGATTGATTACAACCTCCTATTAGGAAGAAGTTACATGTATAAGATGAAAGCTGTTGCCTCTTTCGTCTTTTGCCTCATGATGTTTCCCCAAGAAGGACATGTATTCAAAATTGATCAGATCACATACTACGATCCTAATGCCCCTACTACACCTGAAAATGTTCTACCCATGATTGAACAACCCGTTCAGAGCGTGCCTACATCGTTCATCTCCTCAGTCAGACCCGGGATATACTTGGATACATCCATGACTTCCACGTTCCAATCCATTCCACCCCCTGTACAGACGGCCAAAATATCTGATTTTTGCACCATCTCGCAAAATAGGCATGCACCTAACCAACAACCCCCTTTACTACCGCAACCACCCTCAGTGCCCAATCACGTCAGATCCACACCAATCCACACTATCCCGTTCTTATTTCCTCCTTCAGGAGTCATCAGCAAACCACTAATGGCTACGCTTAATTTTCTAGGGTTAACGTTAGGACTACCTATGTGGTACCTACCTGCCCCAACCCCTCCACTGACACCAAATGTCATTTTACAACCGGTATAACCCATCAATAATTCTAACTGTCCACCCCCTAGTGTAGCGAACATCCAAAACTGACCACCTCCAACAGGGGCCATTGCATCAACATCCAGTAATGCTCCCCCTCAAATCTGCTACAATGGGGGCAGAGGCCCACAAACCTACACCACTAGACCCACAACCCGCACCACTCCATCGACTCCAAAGTTGGCAAAGAATCCCCCAAAAATCCATGCTCCCCCCAAGTGCTCTTTGTACGACAATATAGGACATGCTACCCATCAATGTCCACAATTACTAGCACTTCAAGAACACATGCAAATGTTGGATGATGACACTAACATCCCAGTTGTCAAATTAGAACTGCTCCCTCAACCTCGCAATAAATTGCTGCGTACCAACCACCCTTATGCGATATGCGGATTTACGACCATTACTCACATCACTACCCTAATCTCTCAGATTATAGAGCAGCTCTATACAAATTGAATAATCCCGACCTAGAGACATCCCCTCCTCTTATTGAGGAAATTCATCCCCCACCATCTTCCTCCTCGGAAGATATTAACACAATTTACATGGTTTCCAATGGAGACCCCTTTGTCCGATCGACCTCTTCCATTGATCCCTCCGACCAACATATTCAACCTTTTAAAATAAAAAAGGAAACCACATGTCCAATGGGGGCAGGCCCGAAACCTTGCATACTCATAATCATCATATTTATCGTCAGAGATACTGGAGGCATCCACCCTACAAGGGAAATCCCCCATAATCATATCATCACTTCAGTATGCCACCACAACCCACAACCTCATGGTACACCCCCCTGCCAGCAGTTGCTTAATTCCCTGGTGATCCCTCTCTGAGACAACATCTGCACCACATTGACACCTCTGAGTTAGGGGTCATAATAGATTGCCTCGAACCTGGGATAGAGGGCATGATCAATCACTTTGAACCTCCCCCATCACATCTATCTCAGTATTTCAATGATCCCATTGTTCAAACCCACACATATGTGATCCACAATCACAAACCCCATGCACATAGCATGGGGGTGGGTCATTAACCCTGCTCACTTTTTGACATCCGCGATCTCAACCATTTTTAAGGTCACGTGTCACTTGTATATTTGATTTGATTTGATACGCCTAGTAATTCACCTCCATGGGTCATCATTTCTCCCCACCACTACATCCTTGGCTTGGTGGGTTCACCTTTATTTATAGCCATTTTTTAACCTCGTTTTTCCTTTGACCATTCCGGAGTCATTTGATCTCCGTTTTTTGCACCCTTTGCACCGCCGGATTCAGATATCCGTGCCCGTGATGATGATTGAGATCATTTCTCACTCTCACCACCCTATTTTTAGTGCACTTTTCACATGCCCGTCGTCGCCTCGGTTTGCATGCCACATCGGCCGTTGTCTATTTTTGATGAATTTTATATCACCGAATTCAGTTTTTCGCGCTCGTGATGATGCTTGAGATCATTTCTCGCTCTCACCAGAAACCTTTTTTGACATTGTGTCCTCACACATCGTTGCCTCGATTTATGTGCGACATCGACAGTTATCGGTTTTTACAAAACTTGTGCATCACAACTTATACATGAGCCCTTCGCTCCATCCACACTGCAATTATGGCATTGTTTTTCTATCATTCATCAACCCGCAAGGAGGCCCCATCAGTGTTCCCCCCTATCACTATGCTTGATCCCAATACTTGTCCCTTGATTGAACACTTCCTCCTTACCTCACCATTACTTTTGTTCGGTATAATTTTATCCATCTTTCAGGCCGATCAATTCCTTTACGAAAAAGGAACTTAGGGAGTTTCTGTGTAATGTCCCTTGTTAGGAATTTTATTAAAATTGCAATTTTCCACTTTTTTCCTTGGTTCGACCTTTGACTAGTTTTGATCTCTAGGTCCCAAATTTGCCCCAAATGATCCCAAATATTCTGAAAAGGTATATGAATGATATTAGAACATAAATATGTGTTTTAGGGATGCCTTTGTACCTTTAAAACACTTCTGCAAATACTCTTTCAATTCTGGTCAATGTAGGTAACTTTACTAGTGATTTCCCTTTGACTAGTATTGGTCTCTAAGTCTCAAATTGACTCCAAATGCATTCAAATATTCAAGGAAGGTTTATGAATGATATTAGGAATTGAATATGATGTTCAGGGATAACATATGGCCACCAAAAGACCTCTGCAAACTCTCTTAAGATTCTGGACCAAGTATGCAATTTTACTAGTAATTTGGGGTTCAAATCCCCCTAAGGTAAGTACTGAAAATGGCTTCCCAAATGCCTCCAAACCCACTCAAATTTATGAACAGAGGTATGTAATGTGTTAAGTATGTTATTAAAGTCTCATATGAACCATTAATGGTTTATTACAACTTTTCTCACCCTCTCCCATTCAACTGCAAAAATTCCCAATTCAACCCTTGGGGAAATGGCACTATTTCTTCTCCCAATGCAATTAAACTGAGTAAAAATGATTCAAGTGCTCAAGTACAGTAAATGAAACTTGTATACGACATCCATGGAAATATATTTATCACAAATATATCAGATAATCATCCATTCATTCGAAATGATCATCAATACATTGGCTCACAACAAGGTAGTGGGGAAATGGCATTGTTCTTCCATTAAAAATGAGATTTATACATTTCTACATGGAATTTCGACCTGAAATTTTTTGGAGATGAAGAATAGAGTATTTAATTCATATTAAAAAATAAATGGGGCATTATAAGCTCCCCCAAAGAGTACAATATCTCACCAAAAACGCCCTCCCTCAAGGATCAAGAATATGCCATCAAAACTAGAAATGGTTGAAGGAGCGAGCTGCAATAGAAGAAACCATGAGCTGCGCTGTATCTTACACCTACAAATAAAGACTCCATTAAAGCTCCAAATGAAAGGTCTGAATGGCCTTTCCAATTGCCAACTTGGATGGGAATCTTTCACCCTCGAAATTGGCTAAGGCAAGAAACTAGTCATCCACTAGCTCTCCCTCTTCACAATTGCAATTGCAAATTCTAAAAATGATCAAAATCCATTCTCATACTTCATTTCTACATTTTATAACCAACATTATCCTTCTAAGGGTCAAAATCCTCTCAATAGATTCAATAGATTTCCATTTAGTAAATATTCCACATTTGCCACTTGTCTCCTAGTTCCAACTTTCCATCTTCTCCCAATTTCGATTTTGAGTCTCTTTGGCTTCTCCAACTCCCAAATTCGCCTTCCTTGAGCCTATTTTTGGGGCTTACATCTCATAGTGGTCATATGTAAGAGGTCAGGTTTGAAATTTTTCATAGTTGTCATAGATGCTCCATCATTGGTGTCATAGGGGCTAGGGAATCTAGCCCAAGTGTCCACAAACTTCCACTTTGACTCTTTATCTTCCATGGAGGTTACCAATCCTTCCCAATTCGACCTAATATGCTCAATGACATGTGTTATGACTTACCAACTCACCCAAGAGTGTTCACATTCCCATTAATTCGAATTTGCAAAAGAGAGATACCATGTATTATGAAAAATCAAGCTAGTGTGGGTCCCACATCCTCCATATGTCTCCAAAACCATTTGTCACCTAGGATTTCTCTTGAATTTCTTTATTCACTCTATTTATTAAATACTTGAACCCTTCTAATATCTAAACATCATTTATTATCCCCTTTATTCCAAATCCCAAAGCTTCCACCCCCAAACCTAGGAAACTAGTAATTTTCCTCCTTGGCAATTATTTGACCCTTAACATCAATTTTACAAACTCTAATGAATATGGCTAATGTGATTAGGCCATTGTGACCCAATTCCAAATTTGGGACATGACAAATCCTCCCTTCCCAATATTGCTTGTCCTCAATCAATTTCAAACATGGGTGTTGAAGACCTTGCTTTTTGTATAATTCTTTGAAGTTGCCATTGAGTTGCCAAACCTTGAGTCTTTGAGTTTCCATGAAGATTTTAGAGAGGAACCACCATGCTTGTTACTGCACTACTCTGATAAAAATCACTTTATTAAGTGGGAAATCCATCTCCCATACTTCTTGTTTCCCCAAAAAAATTGAAACCAATGAGATAAAAATTATTCCAGGGTCCCATTGCTTGTATTGCACCCCAATAATTAAGAGTGCTCTCCAACCCACACCATTAGTTAAGAGGATTCCTGGATCCCATTTTCTTGTATGCATCCTTCCAAAAATCATGAGTACCAAATATATATTATCAAAGTACATAACAACATAATGAAAATGTACATCAAGGATATGCTTCATCAAAGAGTCATGAAAGTGCTTATACCTCCAAGCAAGTAGACCACCATTTTCCAAGTGCATACAAGCTTCAAGTGACCAATCAAATCTTCTCCAATGACATAGGTGAGGATCCCATGTCCTATAATGCTGCTCCAAAAGGATGTGATATGCATCAAAATATTCAACCATGTATACTTTCATCCAAGAAGTGAATGAAGAATCTCCACTAAAATCTGAACCAAATAATGAGCAGAAAAAACAAAGAGACTTCAAATGACTCAAAGAAGTCTCACCCATACATCCTTGAATGTGAGAGTCATCAAGATATAACAAAGTATGTGTCTTGCAACAAAAATGTTCTCCAATCATAAATCTATTCACCCAAGTGTTGGATGAAGTTCCTCCAACATCAAATGAATCAAGTGTTGAGCAAGAAAAACCATGAGTCTTCAAGTGAATCAAATGCATATCATAGGTGCATCCATGTAGATTTGCATCATCATAAAGTGACAAATAATGTTGCTGCAAATGTGAATAAGAATGTGCTCCAACCATGTCATCATAAAAGGTAAATCTAGGAGTTCCATACTCCTCATGTGGCACCATCAAAAAGAACCCTTTCACCCATACTTCATTGAGACTAATACTGCAAAACATGGATTTGTAGGATGTAGGAGAATGAACTAACTCACCCAAATGATCAAAAAGTGCAGAAGTTTCATCATGGGAAGGATCCATGTGGGTAGTATCATGCAGCTCCTTCAAAAGTGGGAAACCTTTGTCATAGATTGGTTCCAATGTAGAGGAATCATGCTCTTCTTTAAAAATTGCATAACCTTCATCAAGAGACAATTCAAGTTCCTCTTCCACCACATCAAGTGTTTGGATCTCTTCAAGTTCATCTTCAAACACACTAAGCACATTCAAATTCCCACATTTCTCATGATCCACCATGTCATGAGACTCCTCCAAACAATCTACCATTTGACAATCTGAAACATAGGAGGAAAAACAAGTATCTTGCAACTTTTTAAGAAGTTGCTCATTTTGAATTGTGAGCTTATGAATATCCTCATTATTCTTCAAGTATGCATCATGTAACAATTCATTAAGCTCAAACAAATGGTTTCTATCAAAAAGCAAAGACATGAAATTACCTTTGATGTGGCACATTGCTCTTTGAATCTTCTCCATGTCTTCAAGGAAGGATGTTTCCTCCAATGAAGTAGCTCTCCAACAAGAATTTGACACCAATGATTGAGTGTCATGGAGAATGCTGAGGGAATCTTGGATCTTATTTTCATTCATCTTTAAGGACCCTTCAAGAAAATGAGGCTCTTACAAATGAACCTCCTCATATTCTTCAATTTTGCTTGGACCAACTTCATGAAGCTCAAGTGGTGATGGGGAAGTTGATCTTGGTTCTTCTTCAACTGCTACAAGGTCTTCATTATCATGCTTAATGGAACTTGGGCTTGCAACAACACTTTCAAAAGTGATTTCTATGTCACCAACATAGATGTGTGAGCACCCATCAGTAGGTACTCCTTCATAGTTTAAGCATCCATCAGTAGATGCTCTTTGGTTCATGTCTAGGCTAGAAGGTGTCTCGAAATGATCTTCCATATTTTCAATAGAATATTCTGCATGCTCTTGTGATGTCTCTTCATTTTTATCCTTCAAGCAAGATGATGCATTTTGCCCCTTGTTTTCCTTATGATCAGTATCTTTAGAATCTCTTTTTGAAGAATTCTCAAAAGCTCTCCTCAAGTGGGACATAATTTCATGCACACATGTATGATACTCACTCCAAGTTTCTTTACAAGAAGGGCATAAACCTTTCTTTACTAACTCCACATCTTCATTTTTGGGCCTATTTTCAAAAACATGTTCAGCAAAGTACTCAAAAGACATAGCATTTTGTGTATTTTTGCTAAAAGCAAGATATTCTTGATATTTTTGATATTGTTGGGGCAAGGTTTTATATTTTGCTCTCCATCTTTGGAACTCACTCATAGAATTATCCTTGGTTGGTGTGACACACTCATATTCATCAGATTTAAAGTCATAAGAATAATCTTCATTTCTCTTGAAATTGTAAGAAGTGTTGCATGATGGCACCTCTTCCTCGTACCATTCACATTCTGCTTCATATTGCTCATAAGAATTGTACTCATAGGATTCATCATAATAGTAAGACATGGCTGCCAATTATTCTTGAATGTATGTACCTAATAATCAGGTGCAAGGACCATGTTCTGATACCACTGTAATGTCCCTTGTTAGGAATTTTATTAAAATTGCAATTTTCCACTTTTTTCCTTGGTTCGACCTTTGACTAGTTTCGATCTCTAGGTCCCAAATTTGCCCCAAATGATCCCAAATATTCTGAGAAGGTATATGAATAATATTATAACATAAATATGTGTTTCAGGGATGCCTTTGTACCTTTAAAACACTTCTGCAAATACTCTTTCAATTCTGGTCAATGTAGGTAACTTTAGTAGTGATTTCCCTTTGACTAGTATTGGTCTCTAAGTCTCAAATTGACTCCAAATGCCTTCAAATATTCAATGAAGGTTTATGAATGATATTAGTAATTGAATATGATGTTCAGGGATAGCATATGGCCACCAAAATCCCTCTGCAAACTCTCTTAAGATTCTGGACCAAGTATGCAATTTTACTAGTAATTTGGGGTTCAAATCCCCCTAAGGTAAGTACTGAAAATGGCTTCCCAAATGCCTCCAAACCCACTCAAATTTATGAACAGAGGTATGTAATGTGTTAAGTATGTTATTAAGGTCTCATATGCACCATTAATGGTTTATTACAACTGTTCTCACCCTCTCCCATTCAACTGCAAAAATCCCCAATTCGACCCTTGGGGAAATGGCACTATTTCTTCTCCCAATGCAATTAAACTGAGTAAAAATGCTTCAAGTGCTCAAGTACAGTAAATAAAAATTGTATAAGACATACATGGAAATATATTTATCACAAATATATTAGAGAATCATCCATTCATTCGAAATGATCATCAATACATTGGCTCACAACAAGGTAGTGGGGAAATGGCATTGTTCTTCCATTAAAAATGAGATTTATACATTTCTACTTGGAATTTCGACCTGAAACTTTTTGGAGATGAATAAAAGAGTATTTAATTCATATTAAAAAATAAATGGGGCATTATAAGCTCCCCCAAAGAGTACAATATCTCACCAAAAACGCGCTCCCTCAAGGATCAAGAATATGGCATCAAAACTGGAAATGGTTGAAGGAGCGAGCTGCAATAGAAGAAACCATGAGCTGCCCTATAGCTTACACCTGCAAATAAAGAATCCATTAAATCTCCAAATGAAAGGTCTGAATGGATTTTCCAATTTCCAACTTGGATGGGAATCTTTCACCCTCGAAATTGGCTAAGGCAAGAAACTAGTCATCCACTAGCTCTCCCTCTTCACAATTGCAATTGCAAATTCTACAAATGATCAAAATCCATTCTCATACTTCATTTCTACATTTTATAACCAACATTATCCTTCTAAGGGTCGAAATCCTCTCAATAGATTCAATAGATTTCCATTTAGTAAATATTCCACATTTGCCACTTGTCTCCTAGTTCCAACCTTCCATCTTCTCCCAATTTTGATTTTGAGTCTCTTTGGCTTCTCCAACTCCCAAATTCGCCTTCCTTGAGCCTATTTTTGGGGCTGACATGTCATAGTGGTCAGATGTCAGAGGTCAGGTCTGAAATTTGTCATAGTTGTCATAGATGCTCCATCATTGGTGTCGTAGGGGCTAGGGAATCTAGCCCAAGTGCCACAAACTTCCACTTTGACTCTTTATCTTCCATGGAGGTTACCAATCCTTCCCAATTCGACCTACGATGCTCAATGACATGTGTTATGACTTACCAACTCACCCAAGAGTGTTCACATTCCCATTAATTCAAATTTGTAAAAGAGAGATACCATGTATTATGAAAAATCAAGCTAGTGTGGGTCCCACATCCTCCATATGTCTCCAAAACCATTTGTCACCTAGGATTTATCTTGAATTTCTTTATTCACTCTATTTATTAAATACTTGAACCTTTCTAATGTCTAAACATCATTTATTATCCCCCTTATTCCAAATCCCAAAGCTTCCACCCCCAAATCTAGGAAACTAGTAATTTTCCTCCTTGGCAATTATTTGATCCTTAACATCAATTTTACAAACTCTAATGAATATGGCTAATGTGATTAGGCCATTGTGACCCAATTCCAAATTTGGGACATGACATTCTGTTAAGCTCTCTTCTGACTCCTAAAACAACGAAAAGAGCGTCGAGCAATCTTGCTTCCTTTCATGCTCATAAAATGTATTTGAAAGGGCATCTACCTGGTATAAGTTTACCCCTTTTCCGGACCATGTAGACTAATTACGAAAAAGGAATACTCTAGTCACATCGGCTAGAAGAGTTTTTCACTGCATCCTTTTATGCTTTTTCGAGCCTTGGAGACTAACACATGAAAAAGAACCCCCTTGGAGTCTACTTATTGCTTTCAGACTCTCTAAAACTGAAAGCAACCATGAGCATGAATTGTCCTGGGCTCGTACAAATCCACACGACAATACCATTATTGAGCACACTTCTATCCCTTCTTTGAGCTCCTTAAACCATGAATAAAGCCCCAACGATGCCTCTCGGCACCACAACAAAGCATATATAACCACACAATTATGGAAGCTTCCCCAATTTCGTCGTGTTTGTTCAAAATATTCTGCAATATGCCACCTTGAGAATTTCCTGATACCATACATCAGTTTGTCCTCCTCAGAGTTTCTCCCATTGCAGTACATATCCATGATCCCTTAAGCTATGATCTCCGTACCCAAATTCAGTTTCATATGCTGTCAGGTCAACCATGTAATCATGCTTTGAAAAAAGGAAGTTTGAGTCCACCCACTTTATGATCCCAGTTATTCCCCATCCCCACAGTATGTCAGTCCTACCATCAGTACTATCACACTTCGGTTGTACACCTCGCTCTCCTATCAAGGAAACATCATTTCCTTGGTAGTTTCCGGTCTCCCTTTGTTGACGCCAACCAATCTATTCCATAGGATAGACCCAGAGGTCCCTGTGCCTTGGACTCATCACCATTAGCGGTGAGTGCCTACAAATCATTTTGAAAGGAGTCATTAGTTCCTATCCAAATGATTTTTTCTCACATGCTCGACGTCAACACCTTGATCGCATCATTGAGATTCGTACAAGGTATCGGTTCATCCAGTTATTATTGAAGACCCCAGATGTCACCACTTTGAGAGAAACCAGTTATATGTTCCTATGGATATCCGGGATGCTCTTGGATACAGTATTCAGAAGTACCCCAGTTTACACTCCCTCGAGTATATAGTTCCATATACTATTCAGAAATTGACTCACACTTATTGAGTCCCTACAGTTGTTGGATACCTTCAGATTCAACAGTTCATCAACCATTTTGATACCTTATTCAGAATGGTTGTTGCGCTTTTCCAGTGTATCAATGCTTCAGATCAGTCATGGTATAACCATGAGTATGTCCCAAACATTATGTCCCCTCTGGACCATTATGATGTACACAACAGGGTTATATGTATTGTTCAGGTTGCCCCTTTTTTTGGGCCTCATTGTTATTTATATGTCTTGATACAAGAATGGGTATGTCCGTCTCGTCCATTGTCATAGATTATTCCTTATTCTTTTTGAGGACATGTATTTTTAGTTTGTGCAATTTGCATGGGCCCAGTGTTCCAGTCTCCAATCGGTGTCTTCTCCCCTCCAAAACCAAGGAAAAAGACAAATAAACTATGATGTCTATTGGCCATACGATGAGCTCCTGCCCTCACACATTAGGGGGCAATTTGTTAACACCCAAAAAGTGCTCACTAGCTCATTTCCCTATTCCCATGACCCATTTGTCCACTTTTTCCACCTTTTGAGTCTCTAAAACCTTCAAAAGGTCACCAAAAAGACCAAAATCCATCATTTTCCCCTCAAAATATGTAATTTTCCTCAAAAAATACAAAAAACCCTAAAAAAGGGTCCAAAATTCCCAAAAATCAATTAAAAGGGAATAAAAATATAAAATATATTCAAAAAAGAAAAGAAGAGAGGGAAAAAGAGGAAAAAGAAACCTAAACCATTTTTGTCAATACCATTGGTTTCCTTAAACCACAATGGTATTCCCCATCACCAAAAAACTATAAAAAGGTGATAGGGGCTCCTCACTATTCATCCACATTTCATCATATCCTTATGCTGCCAAATTCCCTTTGAGAGCTCTTGCCTCCCTTTTTGAGTTTGAAGATCCCCATTAGAGCATTGGAGAAGAAGAGACCATTGGAACATTGGAGCACCTCAACCTTGGAGTTACTCAAACTCAACCATCGTCACCATTTGAGGTAACATGATTATTGTAAAGCTATTTTTTCAAAAATAAAGAATTTCTTTTACATATAGATCTGAGTTCTTTACCATTTACTTTCAAGTTTTTACATGAACATGCTAGATTAACTTTTTACTTCCTCATATCTTAGATTAAATCTACTTTTTTACTTTAGTTTTTATTTATTTCCATTGAGACTGCTACTACAAGTTAGTAGGTGCTCACAAGCACATGCTTGGTTCAAAAACCAAGCAACAACGACACATTGTTGGTTAAGAATAACATGGATTTGATAAGGAGCTAAAATATAGTTATCCTTAAAATTCGACATGAAGGATATGGGAGCAACAGATTTCATTCTTGGAATCGAAATTCAAAGAGATTGTGTAGCTAGAAAGCTCTAGTTAAGTCAAAGAAAACATATTGAGACAATTTTGAAACATTTTAGCATGCAAGAGAGTCAGTCGATAAAGGTCCCTATTCTTGTGGGATTCAAGTTATCTATTGAACAATGTCCAAAGACACAAGAATAAATAGAGTACATATTATGTGCACCCTATGCTAGTGATGTTGGTAGTTTAATCTATGCTATGGTCTATACAAGACCCGATATTTCCCATGAAGTGAGAGTATTGAGTAGGTATATTTCGACACCTAGAAAATGGCACTGGATAGAAATCAAGAGAGTATTCAGGTATCTATACAACACAATGGATTATGCAATATTTTATAGAGGAGATCCCGAGGACAACAAGGAAATCAATGTACATGGTTTTGTTGATTCCAACTAGGATACAGATATCTATTGTAGATGCTTGACTAGTGGATATATGTTCAAGATATTTGGTTGAGCAGTCAGTTGGATGAGTAGGAGGAAATCGATCATTGCACTGTTGACTATTGAGGCTGAATACATGGAAGATACTCATGTATGCAAGGAATTTGTCTAGTTTCAAAGGTTGGGTTCAGATGTTGGATTCATAAAACATGTTGTTAGGTTGGATTGTGATAGTCAGATTCCAATCTTCCTAGTGAAGAATCCACCATATCATTTGAAGACAAAACACATTGATGTTCAATACCATTTTGTGAGGGATATGGTGGAGAACTAGAAGGTGTTACTAGAAAAGGTAGACATAGTGAAGAATGTTGTAGATTCATTGATGAAGTTGGTAAGCATGACGAATTTTTCATGGTGTATGGAAATTATGGGTTTGGCATCCCTGCTAAAGTGAAAGGAATTTCTAAATATCTTGTTTATGCAAAGAAGACGAAAAATGGGAGAATGTTGGGAATGCAATATTATTTGCATGTGGATCAACTGGTAAATTCAATAGTCATTTGGTTTAAATCGAATATAGTTAGAGGCAATAGATGGTGGAAGTCTAGTCGGTCGACTGATTGGAATAAGTTGTTTGGTCAAAGGAAAATGACTTGGTCGACATGAAGTCAACAAAACGACCAAAAGGATCAATGAGAAATCAATCAAAGTTGTACCAGTTAAGGTGACCATAACAAAATAACTGAAAGTGGTTAGTAAGTTTTGGATTGTCATTAATTAGAAGTTGGTTGTGTTGCATCTATAAATATGATGTAATGGCTATGCATGAAGTATTGATATGTAAGCATATATTATGAGGCATATAGTGTGTAACATGATCATTTAATAGAGTGTGATTTGTGGTTTAGTAAGTCACAGTTGTTTTGAGTGTTGGATTAATAGATGAGCTGAGAGCTCACTGGTTTGTTGGTTTTCCCAAGATTGGGTTTCTAGGGTAATTTCTGAATTATGTATTGATGTTGTTATATGTCATTGTATTGTGTGAATGTGTTTAATATATGAATCAATTTTCAAACCTTCTATAATCGGTATTAAGACCCAACAACCACGATACAAGAAGATCAAACACTAAACAAAATAGAAGGAAAACACCTTATGGAATGAGAAGAGGAAGATGAAGGAAAACATCAATGTGGAGGTAAGGATACCATAAGGGAGATCTTGGTAAAAAGACAACAAAATAATCAAATGAGGATAAGTCGTCGCCACCACTTAAATTTTTTGAAATGAATTGCAAGTAATATCATTAATTTTCTCATAGGTTGACATATTTAAAGTAATTGGAACCCTATGTAAGTAGTTAAATTTGACATTTCAGGCTAAATAGTACAACCCATCCCGAGGAGAAGATAAAAATCTTGAGAAGTGTTTAGGCCATCAATTTCTATTAATAATATGTCTATGAAGAGTGCAACAAACCCTATGTAGGTTGGGTCGACAAGTGAAATGTGCAAATTTAATAAATAAAACATTAGTATTTAATTTTAGAGTAAAGAAATATTCCCTAGCAGAACACTCACATAGCTCTAAACAACACATTTGCATGGAAGATGCAAGAGTCATTAGCAACATAGACCGTTACACAAAATGTTGGGTTTGTGAAGCTATTGAAATTGAAAAAAACCCTAAGAATATTAATCGTGATTATGGATTGACCTTGAGTACGTCCTGAGATCCAATTATTAACCAGCAAAAAACATTAGGGATTAATCTAAAAATCAATAAAATAATGACCTCCCTTGAAATTTTAGGGTTTTGGCTTGGAATATAACAATGATGATCCTCCCTTAATTGTTTTTAGGATTTTGGATAATTAGATAATAATATTCACAAACCCTAAAATCCTATGCACATTAAAAACAAAAGAAGGAGGATCATTAATAATTAAACCATAACCAATGATGAGCATTAATAAATCTAAAATCAAACCCTAATGTTTATTAATTTAAATTTGCACCTTTCACTCCTTAAGTCGACCTATGTAGGGTTTTCTACAATCTTCATAGACATATTATTAATAGGCATTGATGAACTCAACTCTTCTCAAGATTTTTATCTTCTCCCGATGATTGGCTATGTTATTTAGCCCGAAACATTGAATTTAACTACTTACATAGGCTTCCAATTATTTCAAAAATGAATTGCAAGCCCAAATTGGAAGGCATGCCTTTGCACAACAAATAAGTGAGGAAATTAAATGAAGTAGCGTTATAGCATGATTTGCCACACCTTATGCAACATGCCTTCATGGCATTTCCATGTCCGTCTGTAGACTCATATAATCCCTCTTTCTCAGAGAAGCCGCTAAAAAGCACATTTTTGTTGATGTACATGCCCTAACAACACTACAACCCATGTGCATCGGGTTTCATGCTCAAAATTAAAAATATTTCAAGTTTTCCATCCCAAATAACATCCATGTTGATCCTTGGCCTTCATATGATGGAAAATGTTCCGATTCGACCGTCCACCTCCTTTGAGGGTTATATATTGATTCATTGTGGAGAATGAAGGGATGACAAACTAGAGAGCATGGAAACTCTGGAGAAAATTTTCCCCATTACCATTGACTAGAGTCTACATCAATTTATCCTTCTTATTTGAACTCTTTGATGTTCATCTCCCAAGATATTCCATATCTTGTGAAGGAGGAACCCAATTACTCCTTGAACTTGTGAGCTTGCCTTTGCATGGAGGATTGAAGTGGTGGAGGCTTAGGTGGAGGGACTTAGTTCTCAGTTCTGACGGGTTTCCCACATAAGGTTGTCACTATGTACTTCTGTGCATTTCATTAATAGAAATACTCTTTTCTTGTCCACTACATGTTGCAAATGCTTATGTTATCTTCTTTGGGTATATTTTTAAATATGTTAATGGATTATGCTATTTTTTATGCTAACAATTTATATCTATATTTCATATGCTCGTATATATGTGTTGTTGAGGACAATTTTTAGGTAAGCAGCATTGGATTTCGAGCTCAACGGTGATCTTCTTAGAACATCTGATTGAGGTAAGAGTTTTCTCTTTTGTTGATGGTATTTTACATTTATCTAGCTTACTTGAGAATTGAGTCGATTTCTTCGGTCAGCCTATCTATTGTGGTCCACCAAAAGCCATAGGAATTTTTTCTCTGTAACAGAATTGGCGACCATACCGGGGAGCCTCAGTTTGGGGTCTTATGGGCGATTTTTCCTTCTTATTTCTCTATTTTTTTTTTTTTTTTTTTTTCTGAGTTTCTCTGTCGTTGATAGCTTGGCAGTTTGTACATTGCTTTTATATTGAAGAATATGGATTCATTCTTAATCTTTTTGAGTATTTTTCTTCACCTATGTGGGCTAGCTGAGTCCTTCTTGTGTATAGACACGATCGACATGTGTTCTCCTCGCGTACATATGTTGTTGTTGGTCAAATAGTTACGTACATCTTACTTTTAAGCCCATATCTTGAGTTAGATTTTGATGGGTGAATTCTAAATGTTGTTGAGACTTCTTGGGCCTATGTGTGGTCTATTTGTTTCCTTTATAGTGACTGGAAGATATCTTTTTATTTGTTTTTAATTAAGTTCATGCTGCATAATCTGAGAAGTTCATGGTTCAATATTGCATTTTCATTCATATATTTGAAAAATACAAAAATACTTGCATTTTGCATTTGAATTGAGCACTTGAATTTCTATTTGGAGTTGCGTTAGTCTTGTAATTTTAGGAAGGACTGCATTGTCATTAGAAATTGAAAGAGATCATATTTGCATTTCATTTAGTGGCATACAAATTTCTTTTGAAAAGAAAGTCTATCACTTAGCAATGTTTTTATGTATGCTTCTTTATTCTTGCTGAGTCACAACATCATTATTTGCACAACCATATCCTATTGAGTAAGCACAACCAAGCACAACCAACTAAAATTAACGCTTAATTTAAAATTGATTATAAACATTTGTTTTTATAGGGAGAATCAACAAGTATGGGTTTCAGAGTCTTGGAATAGGATTGTGTGATTAAACTTCTCCAATACTATGAAACTAAACATTAGGTGTCTATCCAGGGAGTGGTGAAACCCATTGTATAATTGGTGTTCTCAAGAGGATTTCCTTACACACGATTTAAGCATAAGGTGACATGAAATTTGGTTGACGGGATAGCCCTCCATGACCTTACTAGAGTTGGAGATATATCCCGGGTTTAGTCATATTTGGGGGTTCTTGAAGCACCTAAGTGCTTCTTGATATTTGGGCTTTGATACCCTTCCCATACGGTGGATCCAACTTGCGACTGTTCGCCTACGCATTTGGTTATACATGGTGACCATAGTTTCCTATCCTAGGTACCGCAAAGGGTACTTGCAGGGTTTATTCTATGAGTGTCTTGATCTAGATAGTGGTCAAAAAACACATTTCATTGCACATTGAAGTATGAGGGCCCTTATAGCGGGTTCTACTATCTCTAGTTGTAGTAGCAGAGTTTCAGGCCCCTCCTGGGAGAGGCATACCTTCTATAGTGTCGGGAGGTCCTTTAGACACTCTCTCCATTTTCCTGCATCTTGAATTAGCTTCCCTAGGAGTGTGATCGTTGTCGGTTAGTTATCCTTACGAATCGATTTTTTTTTGTGACTCATTTGGAGTCATCATGGATCAAGTTCTGGTTATCCGCCATTCTCTTCGCTTAGTGGGTTTACCACCCAATGTTCCTTTACAGCCTCTCCATAAGAGGTGTATAGATACCATTAGTGGTACTTATTTATCACACCAAAGGATTCAAAGAATTCTCACTATGAGCTCTGCATTCGAGACATCGGGGATCCCTTCGAACTCTCTATGGACAAGGGGTGGAGGAGTCCATGGGACTCCACTTTCTTATGTCTCATGGATCCTAAGGAATCTTGTATTTACTAGTCCTCATGCTGTTGGTTCATCCCAAACCATCAGAATGAATCCTTTTGAGAATACTTGGTCTTCAATTCACGTATCCACTTTTTCCTTAGTATTTTCATACAACGATTCTTCATCAATTCCTGAAACCACTAATCCATTTAAATTTGGCATGCCTCATCCTTCATCCAATATCCCATCTTACATGCTGGTTTCTAGTGGTACCTATGGTGTTGGGTTCGGGGTAATCTCAGCCCCCTTTATTGCATATCAGTTCAGGAGTGGTCATATCCCTCCTTCTTCTCCTTTTGTTGGGGGATGGCCTCCCCCTTTATATGCCCCTAATACATGTTTCAATCCTTTTATGGGTGGAAGTGGGCACATAGGAAGTGGTTCCACTTCGTATATTCCATCTGTCTGCTTATCCTCTACTATACCAGTCCCTACGAATGCCTTCCTTAGGAAACATTGGTCCGCACGCGCCAAGGTGCACGATGGGGACAACAGTTTGATTGAATGAATCGGTACCGTTATGGTGAAAGCATGAGAATAATAATAAGCAAAGAAGGAAATACACTACACACAGAAGCATATACACACAGACAATATGTAGGAATGCAAACTGCCCTCTATTCTTCTCTATTACTTGTTATCTGCTTGATGATGATCATGATGATGTAAATTGCAATATTTTGCATGCTTATATAGAGTGTTGAGACGCTTGGGTGCTTGTCCGTTAGGTTAGTTACAAGAGAAGTTAGAACAATTATAGAAGTTCAATCGTTACAGTCGACTAGAAGATAGAAAGACAATCTGTCGAAGCCGATGACTGGTCGAGGTCCTTGAACTTGTCGAGGTTGCTGAACTTATCAGCATCTGACAGTAATTCCAAGTGCTAGGTGAACTTGTCAAAATCGGTGACTAGTCGAAGTCATGATCTTACCTAAGTTGATGAACTTGTCGGCATCTGACAGTAATGCCAAGCGTTGGGTGGATCATACTACCTTCCTTAAGAAATAATGGTCCCCATTGTTTGCTCGTAAAGATGAGGAAACTCGTCGGTCAATTCAATAGCAGAGTACCATTTTCCTTGTGCTGGGATCTGACCGGCTTTGGCCACCTGAAACAAGGGAATTGGGTTCATCCTTGTATGATGTACGCGTCGTCCCACAATGGTGTCACAAGGAAGAGGCTTCTGAACACCTAGATGGATGTCATCGAGTTTTGTTGTCTGCAAGTTGTTCTGTTCCAAAAGTGGTGCAAGGTATGGTCGAAGTACATCCACATTAAATACTGGATGCAGACCCAGGCATGATGGAATTTTGAGCTGAAAATCATTTTCTCCAATCTGCTCAAGAATATTGTACAGACCATATTGCAAAGGTTTCAGCTTCTTATACTAACTAGTAAAGCGTTCCTTCTTGATATGTAACTAGACCTTATCCCCGATTTGGAATGAATGAGGGATATGATGCTTATCGTGTCGAGCCTTAGATTTTGAATTAGCTCGTTGCGACATTTCCTGTGCTTTCTTTTGGATGTCACAAATTTGATCTCAAAACTTCAATGCTTTATCAACTTCCCGCTAGTTATAGTCGGTATCATTCGACTGTGTCGAGGAACGGATCAAGTCAATAGGCCCTAAGGGTTGAAATCAATAACAGATCTCAAATGGATTCTTTCCCATATATTTATGCTAAGCACGATTGTATCTATGTTGTATAAATGGAAGACTTTCATCCCATGTTCATCGATGCTTGTGGTTGTACATACGAAGCAGTTATATGACCATGTGATTCACAACTTCCGTTTGTCCGTCTTTCTAAGGATGGAAAATTGTCGATAAGGAGAATATTGTGTCAAGTTGTTGCCAACAAGTCTTCCAAAATATGTTGACAAATCTGGCATCTCTATCAAAAATAATGGTTTTTAGTAAACCATAGTGTTTCCAGACATGTTTAAAGAAGAGTTGAGCGGTCTATTGCGCTATCGTAGTCTTCTTGCATGGAATGAGGATGACCATATTGGAAAATATGTTGACTACTACTAAGATCATGTCATGCTAATTTTTGGTTGTAGGATATCCCATCAAGTAGTCCATATAAATAGATTCCCATGGTTGACTAGGAACTGGAAAAGGTGTGTACAATCCCTGTCGTCGATTAGGTGGTTTAGCAATGGCACAAACTATGGATGATCGAATTTACTTTTTGACGTCAGTTTTAAGTGAAGGATAAAATAATTACTTTTGGAGAATAACAAGGGTCTTTTCTACTCCAAAGTGTCTTGCAGTCTTGCTGTAGTGCGCGTCCCAAATGAGCTGTTGTCGATGCTTACCTGTCGGTACACAAAGTTGTCCAAGCTTGTATAGCAAGGTCTCTTTTAGGAAATAGTCAGAGGTAGACGACTTGTTGGTCTGAATTTATCGATAGACTGATGAAAATTCGTTGTCTTCCTGATGCAATTGATGCCAAGTGGTGGCACCATAACCCTGCATACTCATCACTGTAAGAAGGAGAGTAATGGGTTGTCGACTGAGCCAATCAGCGGCAACATTGAATTTTCCTTTCTGATACTTAATTACCAATTGGAATTGTTGCAGGTAATTAATGCACTTGAGTTGTCAAGTTGTTTATAATTTTTACTGGGATGGGACGAACTGTAAAGGCTTGTGGTTAGTGAGAATGACCATCTCCTTTCCAAGGATATAATGTCTCCATTTCTTAAGAGCTTTCACAATGGCGTAAATTTCTTCATACATCGAATATCTTCTAACAATGTCATTAAAAGTTTAAGAATGAAAAGTGACTAGGTGACCAGACTGAGTGATCACTCAACCCAAGGCATAGTCCGATGCGTCTGTCTCAATCTCAAAGGGTTGATGCAAATCAGGTAACACAAGCACTGGTGCAGTACAAATCTTGTGTTTGAGCTGTGTGAAAACTTCTTGTTGTGTCAGTGTACATTTGAAGACATATTTCCCATTTCCCTTGGTCAATTGATTCAAAGGCTAGGCTATGTGACTGAAACCGAGTATGAATCATTAATTGAAATTCCCCAAACCAAGAAAACTTCTTATTTCATGAATGCTTCTAGGAATGGGCCAATCTTTGAGGATTTGTACTTTGTCTAGATCGCCATGAATACCTACAAAGTCAATTACATACCCCAAATATTTGATGTTTTTCATTGCAAAGGAGCATTTGTCTATGTTCAAGTAGAGTCGATGTTGATGGAGAGTGTTGAGGACTTGTTGAAGTTGTCCGACATGCTCTTCGCATGATGGACTGGAAATCAACATATTGTCGAGGTAGATAATGACACATTTACCAATGAAAGGTCAAAGAATATTATACATATACTGCATGAAGGTCGTAGGTGCATTGGTTAAGCCGAAAGACATGACTAACCATTCAAAAAATCCTTCCTTGGTCTTGAAAGTAGTTTTCCATACATATGTGGTCTTGATTGGAATATGATGATATCTCGACTTGAGGTCGAGCTTAGTAAAGAATTTAGCACATTTCAGATAGTCAATGAGCTCGTCTATCCACGATAGAGGGTATCGATTCTTTTCCAAAATTTTGTCGAGGGCCCGGTAGTCGATGCACATGCGCCAAGTCCTATATTTCTTTGGAACGAGGATGACTGGACTTCCACAAGGAGAGGAGTTGTGTCAGATATGACCTTTTTCGATCAAGTCTTTAATTTGTTTGTGAATCACTTCATTTTCAAGAATGGATATTCTGTAAATAGATGCATTAGGTAATGAAGAACCAGGAGAAAATTCAATGGAGTGTTTTACCTAGAAATGTAGAGGTACTCCGTTTGGATCTTGAAATAGGTTCTGGTACTCATCAAGAATGTTTTCGATCTGTTGCTTTTGTTGGGTGCTAGATTGGTCCATGAGTCGAATAGTTGTTGCAGTATTCCTAGAATGTTGTGTATTTATCATAATTAATGCGAACTTCTGAGCATGGTTGATGATCTTCTTTGTTTGTTTAGAAGATATCATTGCAACCGTTGGTGTAGGTCATTGCTCTAGTATGCCATACCATTGGTTCTGAATTCTGACAATTACCTTCTGAGGTCATGACTGGTAACTTCCATGTCAATCCCATAAGTAAGGTTTTCCAAACAGGGCGTTGGATATAGAGAGTGGTTCCATGTTGCAGAGTACTTCATCTTCAAAATGTTTAATGAAGTAGGTGATTTTTCATTTTCGGGTGATCCTTAGCTCTTGTCCATCCTTCATCCAACCAATGTTATAAGGTTGAGGATGTGGAGTAGTAACAAGACCTAGTTTCTTCACGAGATATTTAGGAAAAAATTTCTTCTCGATACCATTATCCACAATAAGATGTAATGGATTATTTTGAACCCATATCTATGTATGGAATAGGTGCTCTCTTTCCTCCTAGTCAACGATAGTCGAGGCTGCTTGAGTGGTCGATGTTGATTTCAAAAGGGTCGTTGCTTATGGGTCTTATTCTACAAGAGTCTTCTCGAACAAGTCGAATGTCAACACTTTTGCCAAAAATGTCTTCTGAGCTTTGCATTCAAATGCATCATGCCATGATGAATTGTTGTAATCACACCATTTCCCAGTAGGAGGTTATTTGCTACGTTCCCTTTTGTCTTTCTGAGAATTCCTTTTTCCATGATCTTTTTTTTTGTGGAGATGGTTGAGAAGATATTGTCTTGTCGAAGTCGGTTAGTGCCTTCTTGTCGGGTGGTTTTCCTGTCAGTTTAGTCATGAAGTGTGCTTTTCCTTTATGTTTACCTTCAAGCTTGCTGGCATCGTGAAATAAATCCGTAAGTGTATTGATAGTCGAAACTCCATCTCTTGCTGAATGTACGGAGACAATCTGCAGACATACTTCAAAACAAGCAATTTCTCTTCTTCTTGAATGGAAAGTCTATCAATTATTCGATAGAACTCATCGGTGTAACTTTGTACATACTGGTCTTTCCATTTCCTTAGCTGCTTCCACTTCTTATACTGATTCTCAATGTACTTGGGAGGGTAAAACTCCTTTCAGACATATTCGACAAATTTGTCCCATGTCTCTATGGGGTCTCCACTTTTCTCCATTTTTGTTGATAGGTTCTCCCACCAGCAATGCACAGATGTTGACATATTTAAGGATGCAATGGTGATGTTTTCAGTTTCTGAGAGTTGATTCACAGAGTAATAAGATTCCAATTGTTGTACCCAATTGTCGACGGATTCCACGTCAATATTTCCTTCTAGATTCAGTATGTACTAATTCATTTGCACCTTGAATGGAATGATTTTGTCAAAGTGAGATCTCTTCGGAAATCCTCCGGATGTCAAAGAAAATCGCGTGAGAATCTCATTGAAATGGGAGAACATTTCAGTTCATTGTCGATCCAGTGCTTGCTCTATGAGTTTTTGTGTCTTGTCAATTGCATGTCTATTGTCTGTTTCTCCTTCCATCTTTGGAGGTAATGTCTGCTTGGATTGATGAGTTTGCGAGCGTGTTTGAATAGGAATAAGTCAGGTAACTTCGATGGAAGTGGCTATGCACAACTTAAGCACGAAAAAGCTAAAGAAAGCTCTGATGGTGTTCTGCTCCGATACCAATGATCCGCACATGCCCAGGTGCACGACGGGGACAACAGTTCAATTGAATGAATTGGTACCGTTATGGTGGAAGCATAAGAAGAATAATAAGCAAAGTAGGAAATACACTACACAGAGAAGCATATACACACAGACAATATGCAAGAATGCAAACTGGTCTCTATTCTTCTCTAATACTTGGTATCTGCTTGATGATGATCATGATGATGTATATTACAATATTTTACATCCTTATATAGAGTGTTGAGACGCTTGGGTGTCTGTCCATTACATCAGTTACGAGATAATTTAGAATGGTTACAGAAGTTCAATCGTTACAATAGACTGGAAGACAGAAAGAAAATATATCAAAGTCGATGACTAGATGAGGTCAATTAACATGTTGAAGTTGTTGAACTTGTCGGCATCTGACAATAATGCCAAGTGCTGGGTGAACTTGTTGAAGTCGATGACTAGTCGAAGTCATGAGCTTGTCAAAGTTGTTGAACTTGTCGGCATCTAACATTAATGCCAAGTGCTGGGTGGATCACACATCCTCCTAGTTTGTTTGTCCCCTTGGGTGGGAATGTATCATTTAATATAGTTTACCATTCGGCTGGAGCTCCTCCATCTGGTGGATATATGCCTCCCCCTTCATCAGGGGGCAACGTGTACAATCCTATTGGAAATTTCTACAATATCTCTTTTCCTTCCCAAGGGATTGTTAGGATACTTAATACTCCAACCTCGTCCACTGTAGTATTATTAGTCTTTTCCTAGTATTGGATGATGTCATTGAGCCCCTAATGGTGTGCATATTTAATCTAGGACCCATTAGCCACTTAATGCACCCTGCATGCATGAATTTAGGCCATCCAGAGTTAGTTCCCTACATTTTAGGAGATAACTCAATGATATAGTTCAGTCCACCTCAGTCCATGACTCTAGTGGGAGGTTTGTGCAATGATTTCTACTGATTGTGATCTAATGCAACCTCTCTAGCCTGATTGCATGAGATTTTGCATGAAAAACTCACTAATGTTCCTTCCATGGTCACTTAATTGACAATAGCTTTAGTTCACTGAGTCTCAGTTGAGTTTGGTAGCCTCAGAGCACTGTAGTGGTGATATTTCCTAGGCTAGACTAACATGGATTCGAATCCTCTCCACGTATTCGAATTTTCTCTATTGTAACATATATGTTGAATATACTGATTAATGGAATATGAAACACCTTCTATGTACATATGAGTTTCAATGCATGTTTAATTTTACTCCTCACTTCACTACAATTTTCACCATAATTCTTTTTCCCTGCTAATCCTTTCACTCTGAGGTATTCTCAGGCTCAAAGATCTGTTGTGTTATAGAATTTCATAAGGAATACTTCTATGCAAATACTGGTTCATCCTTATATGAATCAACTTGGAGAAGGGTACTATCCTACTGGTTGGGGTCATGTTATTTACTAGAATGCATTGTGGCCCATGGTCTTGAATCCTATGCCTATGGGCATGTATCCACAAGGTCAATATTTTTGGGGATCATGGCCTCAAGATTCATAACCATGACCCCCATTTTTATCCACTTTGAACTTACTAGACTTATGAATGATCTGGTGTGTCACGATCTGTCATGGCCTTCGGTCCCCACTACGCTACCTTTGGACATTCCAAAGTTTGAAAGCAAGAAGGGTGAGCATCCTAGTAATAACGTTACTAATTTTCACCTTTGGTGCTCGTCCAATTAATTAAATCGTGACTCCCTTCATTTGAGACTATTTCAACGTACCCTTATAGGACCAACCACGAAATGGTACGTCGAGTTTCCCGAGGGCATGTACCAGAATTTTAGCGATTTGGTGTTGGTTTTTCTTAACCACTTTCAATTATCAGTACAATATGATGCAGGAACGAAAATCCTATTGATGTTCCATCAAGAAAAAGCCACCCATATTTCTTATCACATTCAGAAGCAGAGTCGACAAAATACGATGATTAAATCCAATATTCCACCAGCGTTTATGTTGGGCCTGGCCCAAGTAAGCCAATTTTGGATAAGACAGTTTTGGGAGCTGCAGGGATAAAGTGTAGTGCAACATCGACAGAGTAAGAGACACAATGCTGCGTAGTTACAGTGCTGCAAAAAGGAAGCTCCACGAGGAACAATGCTGCGAAGTGCTAGTTCTACGAAGAGCCAGCAAGGCAGAAGTTTTGGATGAAAAACGGTATAAATTTTGGTGAGACCGATCGACGGTCTATTTTTGTTAAGATACTCCATGATTCCCAGTAGGTGGGTAAGGAGTGGCGAAGAGGGAAAGCACCCGATCGCATGACTAAAGGAAGCACTGCGTGAACCGGTCACATGAAGTCGTTAAAGAAGGAATGACGTGGTGAAAGAGACCTACCGGCATGCGATTGATAGAGGGGCTGAAAGTGACGTGACCACGTGCAGAAGGATGTCCACGATGGCGAGTCGCTATCAGAGCCTAATAGTCCTGGTTAGCGAGTAACTACACCAATTTTTGGGAACCTTAGGGTTTTTTAGCCCATCATGAATGTAAAGACATGGTCAATGTAAGGGCATGGTCAATATAAGGGCATATTTTGTAAGGGAAAGGGTTAATCTTCTTATTTCTTATAGAGGTATATCGATCTCTGTTGAGGGAGAGACTCATTGTAAAAGGATCTGCAGTTGTGTGCGCAGCGACCTACTGAGAGATGAGAGAGTCCGCAGTTGTGTGCGCAGACTGGAAGTGTTGAACCCTTCCCATTGATAATATAATCAACAGTTCCTGTGTACGCAGCTCCCATCCTGGGGGTGAAACACATTAATTCCTTGTGTTATGTGAATGATTATGGGGTTGCATCTATACATTTTCTTATGTTGAATGGTTAAGTTCATGTTTATGAGTTCGTGCGTTCTTTCTTTTATATGTATTCGCCATAAGGATAAGAGATGGGAATAATATGTTAAGTATCGACATATGTGAATGAATGTTGAAGGTACAAGTATTTCTAAGTCAGCTGAATGCATGAGTATTGGGTAACACTTAGTCAACGAAGTCTGTAGAGTGTGATTCCCTGAAGCGCAGCACCATAAGTTCGAAGTTACGTTGTAGTTCGTCTTATCGTATAAGTTTTCAAGGTTTGTAGTCTATTATGTTGTTGAGTGTGTCAATTTGTACTAATTAAAGTCTGTCAAAGTTGCACAAGTGTCAAAGAGGAAGTGTAGTCCTCCATTGCGTTGTCCTTCCATTAAGCGACCATCCCCCATCGCGCAGTCCGTGGATGCACGATAGCTTAAGCAGTAACCATGAGGTAAGTGAGATTTGCGTTATCCACCATATTCTGTTGAAGCATGCATCACCCGGTTGTGGAAACTTGACCCTGCAACCTCCCCATAACTTCGCCTTGGGTGAGACCTTAGTCTACTCACAGATTGTTTCCGAAAGGGTCGGTGAAAAGGGGTTTTTGTTGGTTCCCCGAACCACACAGAAGCTGGGTCTGTCTTGTAAGATTAAAGAACACATCTAGAGCCAACAAATGGTTCCATTTCCGCACTTGAACTAGTGATGAGCACCGAAAATTGGAATCCCGAGAAAACATAAATATGGAACTGGGTGGACAAGACAAAAAGAGATTTTTCCATAAAGGAGATTAGACATCCGTGTCTATCTGACGTAGAATGGTTAAAAAAATACTTGTGGGCAGATATTGATGAAATTTTCTTCGCAACCATTTGAAACGATTTCCACGAGTGGTTATCAAGACTCACAGAGAGAAAAAACCATTTCCAAGAAGGAGCACCTACCGAGTGGAATCCAGAGCTTATTCAGAGGCTTAAAGAAGTATATAGTCCATTCTCACGAGCAGTCGAATTTTGGGTTGAAAGTATTCTAGAAGGCTTCGTGACATAGTTTTTCGTGGCCATGTTGAATTCCTACAATGTAGCAGAGGCCAAATTTTTTCAAAGGTTTCAAAGGTAAGTACTTCAACAATTTGACTTCTATATATCAAAATTATTTTAGTTGAGAAAGGAGTTTTAAGAATGCAGTAAGATTCATAGTTGTTTTGAGTCGTAATGGTCGATAACACATACAGTGACTCTAAAGAAGATACACACAATTTAAGAAGTGTAAAAAGATATAAGTATACCATCGAGAAGAATCCTAGAGAACCTGAACTCCACGTAGAAACTGAGTTCCAAGTTGAGACTGATATCCAGACAACACATCCCTCAACTACCTATCAACCCATTACACTTCAGAATCCTCCAGTTGTGAATACTGCACCTCTTATTCCACAAAATCCATTAGTTCAGAATCCTCCAGTTGTTAATATTCCCAATCTTCAGAGTGTCAATACTAGTAACACTGCAGGAGTAAGTACTCAGAAAATTCCACGCGGTAACATCCCTAACACCACTCAGACTACTGCGCAGAACACTGTACCACCTAGAAGGAGAATGACTGATGATATTAAACTTGCGATATTTAAACGAACGGGTCTAGAAGACCCTAAGAAACATTGGTTTCTATGTGAATCCATGTGGAGTGTCAAGCAAGTCCAGGATGTTGCTGTCAAGCACGTGTAGCTCATCACTACATTCAAAGATAGAGCATTAACTTGGTTCATGAAATATTCTATCGGAAAAAATAGGACCCTACCAGATATAAATCCTTCTCTCTTAAGAGAGTTCAAGAAACCGAAATCTAAATCACAATGTATAACAGAGCTAAAAGAAATCAAACATAAAACAACTAATCAGTATTGGAATTTGACTAGAAGTTTAAAGCATTATTAGACCAAGTCAGTTTCGACATTGCACCACAACAACATCAAGAGTGGTTCATAGTTGCGTTGTTGCCACATATCAGATTGTCGTTGATGCAATAGAAGGTTGTGTCGCAGACAGAAGCATTAGAGATCATGATGAAGATAGAAGCTTCGCTGATAGGACAAACAAGTCAAGGAATGATCCAGATCCAAAACCAATTAACAACCCTGGCGTTACAACTCCAGGACATTAAGAAAGGAAAATAAGTTAGAGAAGAGATCTAGTGTACAAAATGTAGAGCAGAGGGACACTCGAAAGAACACTGTCCAGTTTTTAAAGATTACATTGATAGTAGAGCACTAAATCCACTAAATCATCAGCAAGAAGGGACATGGTGTGAAATCTATCGATGCAGAGGACATCGACTAGAGGATTTTTACTTGATCCAAAAATATGTGAGAACACCTAAGAACTTGTATTGCAGTTTCTGTAAGTCAGTTGGACATGATGATTCCAACTATAGAGCATATGACCTGATGTTATAAAGAAAGCATGATGTTTACAGAGTTCAAGAAGAAACACCGCAACACCCATGATAATGCGCAGTATGATCGAGGTGAATATAGAGTCCATGGTGGATTCTGCTGAAGAGGAAGAAACACCAGACAAGGACAAGAACAAGGACAAGGAAGAGGAAGAGGTTAGATGATTTGTTATAACTGCGCTCAGCATGGCCATCTTTCTAGAGACTGCACAAATGGTACTACTACATGTAGATATTGTAAATATTTTGACCATGTTATTGAAGCATGCCCAGTGCTACAAGAAAAAATGAAAGAAAGAAGACAAGAAACACCAAACCCGAATGTTCAGATGATTGCAGCAGAGAAAAGAGATCCAAACATCAATGTTGTGATTCGAAGTGGCGCTGCGACAGGAAGGGATAAAGAACTAGAACCTTCAACTTCTGGAGAGCACAACACTAACCTGATACCTACTGAAGGGATATGGATAGGAAAAGCTACTGGGGAAAACACCTGTTTTCGATCTGGTAAGAAATAAATAAGTCTTTGAAGAAGCAAGGGACACCTTCAAACACCCAGTACCTACAACACCAAGAATTCCACTATGAAGTGAAACAATGCATATGGAAGATATGCCAGTAGCGTATGATCAAACGAGTACCGCAGTAAAAACATGGACTTCTGTTGCACAGTTCTTTAGGAGCTGGATGAAGTTGCTGAAGAGCGAAGATGATTTGGTGGAAAGAAAATTTTTATTGAACCACTATGAACATCACATTTGCACGAATCCTGTTCATAGCGTAGTTCACCACATTAAAATCCATAAGAGAACAGGGCGAGAAATGAGGCTAATTGCACAAATTGTATATTATGAGATGGATGAGATCATACTAGATCTAGGATCTGAAGTAAATGTCTTGACTAAGAAGACATGGGTACATATGGGGAAACCAAATTTATCATGGTCACCCATACAGTTGAGACTAGCGAATCAACAGAAGCTTATACCCTTCGGAAGGCTAGCGAACGTTCCTATGGACATTGATGGAGTGCGAAGTCATGCAAACTTCGAGGTTATTGAAATTGTAGATGATAGTCAACCTTATGTTGCACTATTGGGAATAGATTTGGTAATGGATAACGTCATGATAATCGAATTAAAGAAAAAACATATGATATTTGAAGGGGCAGATATCAAGGTTATCGCACCCTTAGATCCTTTGCGAGGACCAAGATACACTGAGCCGATCAGAGAAGAATGTAGAACTCATGATATTGATTGCATCTATAAGATGACAGCGAACCACACCGAATACATCAATCCTACAGCTGATGGAACACTTAGTTGGCGATGCGACATCTCTTATGTATCAAACTCTGATGCAGGATTGGAGAATTGGCAAGGCTAATTGCATGAAGTATCTGGAAGAAGATGCACACAAATCACAAGATCATTGTGCTAGATTGGAATAGAGTTAATTCCAATCCCCACTTATGATGGTTCAACTAACGTCTATACATTTTTGCAAGAGTATACTATATCAATTTCAGTTGAACATCACATACCAGCATTGGATATAGCACTGCGCTCTACACCTGCCAGATGGTGGGCCATGCATAAGAACACTTTGACCACATGGGAATAGTGAAGGCATATGATGCAAATTAGATTCGGCGAGAAAGTTGTGCTGACCGTGGAAAATTATAATGGACAAACAGATTTGAGGGATCACATAGAGACTTGTTCACAAGCATGGGTAAAAAGACCACAGATAGAATGGGTTCATCTGTTTGTGCACACACTAGAGCAGATTCCAAGAAATTGGTATACAGAAGCCAAGCTTCACAGAGAAACAACAGCTTGGCCTATTTTAACTGTGAATTTCAAGAGAACCTTCAGCTTTGAAGATGACTGTATAAGCATAAATGAAGCTTTGCAGGTTATTAAAGAAAGGATATTCAGAGAAGAATGCCCAAATACAAACATGCATTAGAGGCAATCAAAGGCAAGATAATTCAAGATGTAAAAGTAGCTGTGAACCTACAACCAGAATGGGAAACAAAAATAGAACATGCTCTTGAATGTTATAACCTCGCTGAAGAAGAAGAAGATCTAGAGGAAAGTGATGAGGAGGATCCATGCAATGTTAATATTCCAGAGTCAAAAGGAGCACATGATGTAGAGGGACCTCCGCTAGAAATTCCAGATATGAGCCGCCTTGTAAAAACAAAAAAGGTTAATATTGACACAAGCGAAGAGCCAAAGTTCAAATCCATTGGAGACTATTGGGATGATGAAACAGTCGTGCAGATCACAGACCTTCTATATGAATATCAGGATTTATTACACTTGAGTCAACACTCCGCCTAGACCATCATTACAAGCGTCGGTGCAGACCATGAAATCCTTATTAGGATCTGCTATTCTTAGAATAGGCGCAGTTGTTAATAAAGTCTTTAATTTCTTAAAGCTTTCTTCACACTTCACGTTCCAATCAAACTTATTGCCTTTCTTTTGCAAGGAAGTGATTGGGTCGGCTATTTTTGAAAAGCCTTCAATGAATCTCCGGTAATAACCGGTAATTCCCATGAAGAACCTAACATCTGTTACGTCTTTTGGTACTGGCCATTCTTCAATTGCCCGGATCTTTTCAGGATCAACTGAAATCCCTTCCTTGGTGACTATGTGACCTAAGTACTGGATTTCATCCTTGAAGAAATCACACTTACTGAACTTCACAAAAAGCTGTTGTTCTCGCAGTTCTTGTAAGACTATCCGTAAATGTTCTTTATGTTCCTCTTCGTTTTTAGAGTAAATTAAAATGTCATCGATGAATACGACAACAAATTTATCTAAGCATTTATGCATTATGTTATTCATTAGACACATAAAGACGGCTGGGGCATTAGTAAGCCCAAATGGCATTACGACAAATTTGTAATGTCCATACCTCGTTCTGAAAGCTGCCTTGAATATGTCCTCTTCTTTAATCCTTACCTGATGATAACCCGATCTCAGGTCTATCTTAGAGAACACCGTAGCTCCACGTAGTTGATCAAACAGATCATCTATTCGAGGCAACAGATATCTGTTTTTAATTGTCAACTTGTTTAGTTGGCGGTAATCTATGCAGAGTCGCATAGTTCCGTCTTTCTTTTTAACAAAGATTACTGGTGCTCCCCAAGGGGACACACTGGGTCGAATGTAATTCTTATCTATTAATTCCTTTAATTGAGTTTTTAATTCGTTAAGCTCCAAAATATTCATACGATACAGAGCTTTTGAACTGGGTACAGCACCTGGTACCAGCTCAATTGTGAAATCTAGTTCTCTCTTGGGAGGTAATCCTAAAATTTCCTCCGAAAAAACATCAGTAAATTCATTCACTACAGGAAGATCCTCAACTTTTATCTTGCTTAAATCATATTTAACTACCTCATCTGTAATAGTTACAGCATAGGATTTGCACCCTTTTCTGACTGCTCTTTTAAGTTGTAAAGCAGAAATCTACCTGATTACAGTTTTCCTAGGTATACCCTTAACCGTTATAGGTTGTTCATGTTTATTCACACATGTAAAAGTTTTGTCAAAACAGTTTAAAACTACCTTATGCTGTTCTAACCAGTCCATACCAATAAGTATGTCATACGAGCCAAGTGGCAGAATATTTAATTTAACAGTAGTTTTAAAATCATTCATATCTAAAGTACATTCTTTAACATAACAGTTCACCTTCCTTTTTGCCCCAGTGGCTAGTTGTACTGACCAAGAGTTATCAAACCTTTCTACAGTCAGATTACATTTTTCTACTATATGCGGTGAAATATAACTAAGGCTAGCACCTGGATCGATTAAAATAGTTACAAGGGTTTTGTTAACCATACCTCCTACTTCCACCATGGAAGTTTGATAATTAGCTTGGCGGTTCTCCAATGCTGCGTTGATTCGGGGCATAGTTCTTGCTAAGTCTCCGATAGTCATTTCATCTTGTATGGTATGAATATTGCTGCTTGGTTTCTTCCGATTTGGGCAAACTGAAGCATAGTTTGCGCCATTGCATTCCCAGCACTTAACAGGCTCATTTCATTCAAAATTCTTAGTGTAATTTCCATGATTGTTAGAAGCCTCCTTGCTGCCCTTGAAATTGTTGGAATTATTAGCAACTCCATTTTTCCTTCCCTGGAAGTTTTTACCATTAAAATGGTTTCTGTTCTTGTTATTCTTGAAATTTTTCTGGGGTACAAACTCCTTTTTCCTGTACTCCAGCTGATTACTGTTCTTTTTAGCCTTCCAGTTGGCTATTCCTTCTTTCTTTTTATTATGTTCAAAACAGAAATTAGCCTTTCGCATAGCTTCTTCCAGAGTTTTGGGGTTATCATATTCGATTCTGTCCTTTATATGATACGGTAGGCAGCTGAGAAACCGCTGTACTTTAGGTTTCTCTTCAACAAAGTACGGCACATACCTTAACAGGCTTAAGAACTTGATGTTTAAGTCCTTCATAGTCATAGATCCTAGCTTTAATTCATAAACTTCTTTGGCTCTTTCTTCATAGTATTGTTCAAACATAAATTTCTTTTTGAAGTACCTTTTAAAGGTACCCCAATTGACTTCTTTTTCTTTGATCCCCTTGACCCTTTTCAGGTCTTGCCACCATATGTCCGCCTTTCCAGAAAGGTTATAGATGGCCATTCTTGCCTTCAGCTGATTTGAATAGTTGTATATCTGGAAATATTTTCTCATCCCGGATAACCAGGATTTTGCCTCTTCTCCTGTTTCAAATTATCCATTGAAGGTTGGGGGTTTTATTTTCTTGAACTCCCCCGAAATCTCTTCATAAGGTCTGTACTTTTTCTTTCTGTTATACAACTCAGCCTCACTGCTGTCACTAGTAGTGTGATAGCTATGTTGTTCCCTTCTTCCTTCAGAGGATGAACTGCTGTCTGATTTAACTAGTTCCACCCTTTTTGACCCTTTTTGATGACTAGCTTCTTCAGATTCAGCTATTTTACTTCTTCCTTCAGTCTGAAATTTTTCTATCAAAATTTGATTTAACTTCTCTTGAGTTTTCAGAATCCTTTCATTATCCTTCTTGATTGTTTCTATCTCAGTCTTTAAACCCTTTATAGTCTGCATCAGCTCTGAGGAGTGAGCAATTGCCTCCTCTATCACATGTTCTCTAGACATCTGTCTTGTCTCAGTGTTTGGAGTTTCCTCCTCAGTATATTGTCCTAGCTTTTCCATACCTGTTTGTTAGATTCATAAAAAAGGAAATTTTTTTTTGCTCTGTTTAAATGAAACAAAAATACAAATTAGTACATTATATATATATATATATAATTTTTCTTTTCATTGTCACCGTTCTGCGGAAACTAGTTGGGCCATATCAAGGCCTAGTATTTGAACCATGCTCTGATACCACATGTCATAACCCAAAAATTTTGAAATTTTTTTAAAAACAAATTAATAGCAATTAATGTTATTAAATGCATTCCTTGATATGTTTGTTTAGTTAAGTGATAAGAAATATGTCTGAATGATCTTCTATTATACTTAGATTTTGATTTGAGTTTCTTTACCGTTGCTGATTATTTTCTGTTCTTCAAACACAAGGGGGAAATTACTATGACAGACTGGGCTTACTTAGCTTCCGAGCTAATGCAACAGGTTTCTTTCCCTTTACAGATATACAGGTAAGTTCGGGCTGCTGCAATTAAATCTTTAAAGTGTTATAAGTCCATTAGCTGTACCAAAGCATTTAGTAAAAAGGTCTAACCTTGTTATCAAACTTTAAAAGGTAGCTTTCATCCTATGACCTACTTCGGATCTTACTGTTATAGAATTAGATCTACTAGAGAGTAAGATAGCTATGTTTTCTTGAGAACCAAAAATGGGTTAACTAACTCTATGAGTATTTGTTCTTGTAATGCAATTGTACTTTATTTCTAGCACTGTAAAAATACAACGGGGTGACCATACCAAATTCAGTTTTTACTCAACCATAATTATTGTATCAAGTCCAGTTTTATGTCAGAATATATTTTTGATTCACACTCTCCATTATGCAAGAACTGAAATTATCCATATATATACTTAGCTTGTTTCTAGAATTTACAATGTATCCTGTCAGTTACAGGTCTCTGTTGACCTTTCAGGGTTTGTTTGGATTGAAAAATTATTCCTATTTCTATGATTGTCAAAGTATTAAGAACTTTGAGTTACCCAACATTGTCACCCTTATCTTAGAGACTTAGAAGAGATGCCAAAACTGTTGTCTCTTCCCATGAGACTAGGGTATGTGGAAATTATTGTTCTGAACCACTTATAACTTACATTACACCCTTAACCCTATAACTTTCATAATGCAAAACACTTTCTCTATGCCTAGAATATTTCAAGACTGAGTTTTGAACAATGGTTATATAACATGAATTATTAAGTCAAGGTTTAATCTATACAATGTAAGATTTGAAGGTTTTATCCTATTGCTTTTTTTGTTAAAAGGATAACATGGAAACTAGGCTACTTCAACCTTTATGGATAACCATGAATAATTCTATTACTCATGCTATGATTTTTATTTCTCAATCAATGATGAAAGTCTCATCGTAACCTTGAACATTATGGATAATGCATAATTTTGTTGTTTGTAGGGCAAAGTAATTATGTTCACTAGGCAAAATTCGAAGGCATTGTTTAACATGGATTATATAGTGGGTGTAAAAATTATGGTTTCTCAACCATATTAGAATATTCATGTTTGATTATCCTTTGATTGTAATTTACCCACGCTATGATTTTAATTGAAACACCAATGATTTAAAACTCATCGTGGAACATTGGATCCTCCACCCACTGCATGGAAAAATATTTGGATGCTACGTGGTGGCTTTTAGACCAAGTGTTGGTAATATATAATGTTGAATTAATCCTAGCTGGGCACTTCTCCCTCGCCTTCGGGCTCGGTCGCTCTGTGAACCCTCCTATCCAGTTTCGCTGAGGTTCTGGTGGTAGCAACTTCCATGCTGCTACAGTTTCTTCGTGCTTGTCCAATTGCTTCGTTTGGGAACCATTCTATACCTTGCTGTTAGCCATTACGACTGTTATTTAAACAACTAGGGTTTTTACCTGTGCTACTGTTACTGTGTGCTAGCAGTTTCCCATTGCTCGCAGCCTTCGTGCTTATCCAATGTGTTGCTAGGGATCATTTTAATTTGTTGTTGGAAACTATCAGTTTGTTATGAGTCCAGGGTTTATCCTCTTTGTTACCCATCTTAACCTTGTCACGGCGTGACTGTATCTGCTGAGTTGGTGTTTATCAAAGCTTCCATCGTGGAAGGCACCTATTTCTTCTACCATCTCGTTCTTTCAGTGTCAAGGACAAGGTTTTTGCACCTTCTCTGCTCGTGGTTGATAGAATAAAATACTGTGTTTTGAACTTCTTCAGTTCGCTGGTAAGTTACGGTATTGCTCATTGGTTTTTCAGTTAATAGAAAAGGATTTGTTCAAAATTTAGCTTTTAACTGGTGTGACTCTATCGCTGCAGGTCCTGGTCCCTATCGAAGGCATGGATGGCACCAAACTTTGACGAATGGCATTCTGGGTAAGCCTGGTTTTCACCATGGCATTTTCCTCCTTTATGGTTGGTTAGAACGGTTAGGGTTTGGACTTTGAAAGGTCAACTTCTGTGACTAAATCCGTTCTGTTGGGTCTTGTAACTGCGTGTTATCACAAATTTTCTTAGCAGGTGTAACCCTGTGATGTGAATGAAATATTATGGCTTCAGTCAAGATTGTAATTTTATTCTTCTCGTTTTTAGTAGATAGGGTATGCTACAGAAATTTTGATGTATAAAAGGAGAGAAGACAAGGGCTATGAGCCTGCTGTAGATGATATTACGGCCGTGTTGTTTTAATACTGGGCTTTTAAATTTACTCAGGGTTTTACCCAGGGTTTGTTTATATTACGACCTACTATAGATTTCTCCTGAAATTTTGAGCTCGTTTAGCGTGCATTTTGTTTGGGCTTGCCCAGGTACAAATGTAACTATTGTATAACCCTTTTTTAAAAAAAAATTTATGATACGACTGTAAGTGGAAGCTTTGGCTTCATTATCAGTGTTACTTTTACTTGTACTTACTGGTCTGTTATGGTCTACCCAATCTTACAGTTGTAGTATAATTTAAAAGCTTGTTTCATTACTGCGACTATGACTCTGCTGATAAATTAGAGAGCCAAGTGAAAGCTAATAAATGATGTTGAAGCTCGGCAATGAACTACAATATTATTCTGCTATTTCTTTGGTTTTTAAACAAACAACTAGGTTATTTAACTACTGATAAAAGAAAATTATTGTAGTAAGAATTGGAATGATAGGCTACAATTCAATCTCTATGGTCGTGATTCTGTTTTGTTGCTTGATCTTTTGTTAAGATTATGACTCTGTCGAGAAAGAGACTTTAGTGGAAGTTGTTCTATAATAATTACACTCAATACTGAGTTAAATATGGATCTGCAGTTCATTTTGTTTGTAAACGTTAACTAGGTTATTTAAGCTGTTAAAATCTTTAGGTTATGGCGATGTAATCCTGTAACTGAGAGTTTCTCTCATTTGTTTACTAATTTTCGATACAGCCATGGTATAGACTAAGATTTGTAACATCACTGTTGAAAAACAAAAGTTAGAATTTACTTCTACTTGTTGATGGTATTGAGCTTGCTTGTGCTTTCAACACGAAGGTCTGATGAGTTTCCTGTTAGAGTTTTTACACAATGGTTTAGTTGTCATGGGATGACTGATTTAATTTTAGTTAGGGTTTGTGTATAAATTTCTTTATTTAACTGATACTGGTTAAATGTCTATCTTAGGGTTTGTATCCTGTTATAGATGTTCAAACTAAGACTACCATTCCTCTGTAATGTATTGAAAAATATTTAATACTGTAATTTATCTGGTTTAACTTTATTATTGTCTCCTAGGTTTGTTAAATAAATCTTGTAACACACAGTATAAAATTACTTATACGTAGACTTTACTTATTTATTTAATAATTATGATTTAAACTAGGTTTATGATTACAATAATAACTATTGATTACAATATTACTATTGTACAGCATGCACTAAAATTACCTTATCAGTAGGATAATAATGATATTAAGGAATGATGAAACACATTAACTATACCAAATCTATCTACTGCTACTCTGATATACTATTTTACTAACTAATTACTCTTCAGACATTTAGAAATAAACTCCTCATACATTTATTCAGACTTGACAAACATAAAAAAGTAAATGATAGAACCTATTTCTATGGACAACAACAGCAATGGGAGGCTGTTCCTCCCTACCAACTCCTGGAGAGTGCCCAGATAGCACTTCTCAGGACCCCCGAGCTTGCTCTGGTCTCCCTGGATGGAACTAGGTGCAGCAAAATAATTCACTCAGCCCAAACAGCTATAATGGAACCAAGTTTTTGCAACATTCCTCTCAAACAACTTCCTTACTGTAATTCCCTCTTCCTCAATGGGATTCCTGAATAAGATTCACTTGAATGCCTTCTCCCTCTAGAACAAATTCGAACCCTCAGCTCAGTTCATTGAGTATTATTTAAAAGATTGCCTAGGTCTTTGTTGGGTTAACTGTCATTAATGAGCCACCTGCTCATATTCCTCTTTCTTGGGGAATCATGACCCCAAATATAGGGAAGTTGCCACCTGCAACTTAGGAAATGTTTGAGGATGGTGCCACTTGTCTTTTGCCTTTCCACCTAGTTCCATCCACCAGTTTGTCCAGTAACATCTTTTTAATAGCTCTCCCATGTTGTTGTCTCCATAATTTATTTATTAATAATAAAATATTCTGAATTACATTCCATTTCTAGTGACTCTGCTGAGTCATCAATTCCTACTTAGCATTAAATTTAACATAATGTCTCAGGAATATAATAAAATAATTAGAAGATTTTTACAAAATTGGGGTGTGTGACAGTTATCCAGGAAAAGAATATAAAAGGAGAAATAAGAATCTATGTAGATCTGAGAAAGCTGAATGATGCTTTGCTACATGACCCATTTGCTACTCCATTTACAGATGAAGTATTGGACAATGTTGGAGGAAATTAGGCCTATTCATTCACTGATGGATTCTCTGGGTACCATCAGATCAGGATTGATGAATCAGATAGGCATAAGTCCACCTTTTCTACTGAATGGGGATCATATCAATATACATTTATGCAATTTGGCTTGAAGAATGCACCTGCCATATTTTCCAGATTCGTTGTAGCAGCAATTAAGGACTTTATCCATAAGTTCTTAGAAGTCTATTTTGATGACTAGATTGTCTTTGGTTTATTGAAGAACCATTATGAGAATCTTAGAATGATGTTAGCTAAATGCAGGCAACATCAAATCTCCTTGAATTTGAAGAAATGTATTTTCAGTGTACCTTATGGTATACTACTAGGACACATTGTGTGCAAGCAAGGTTTGATGGTTGATCTTGCAAAGATTGCAGTGATTGTGAATTGACCTGCACCTAACTCGGTTAAGCAACTACACACAACGCTTGGACATACAGGATATTACAGAAAAGTCATCAAGGGTTATACATAGATAACCGCGCCAATGGAGAAACTTCTAAAGAAAGAAGCGCAGTTCATCTGGAAAGCAAACTACGAGAAGGGACTATACACATTAAAAGAGAAAATGGTAACTGCGCCGATCCTTGTGTTTCCAAATTGGATCAAGCCATTCCATGTACATGTTGATGCTTCATCTATAGCATTGGGCATTGTGCTCGCTCAAACAAGTGAAGGGGGCATTGATCACCCCATTTCGTTTTCAGGCAGAAATCTATCTTCAGCTAAAAAGAACTACACAACCACAGAAAGAGAAGGATTAACTATGGTCTACGCGCTGCAGAAATTCAGACACTATTTGCTGGGTGTGCACTTCTTGTTGATGTAATTGTAACTTCAGAATGTATTTCACCTATGTATATTGTATTCCTATAGAGATGTTATTATTCCTCTATACATAAGTGTTTGTATTCCTATAGAGATGTTATTATTCCTCTATACAGAAGTGTCATCATTTATATTGTAAGTATCGTAACTTATACTTGATGGGTTATTAGACCACCTTGATGGGGTCGGCCCTGTATGAGTCATGTGGGTAAAAGGGTTATTAGACCACCCTATTGGGGTCAACCTTGTCAGCATTATGTTATGTGGTTAAGTTAAGGACGACCTAGTAAAGGTTATTAGGCAAGTCAAGTCAAGTATAAATAGAGTGCGGGAGGCACTCTATTTGATCATTCACTTTCTCACTCATACTCTCATTGGAGAGTGGCGCACCAGTGGAGGAAGAGAAGCTTCTACTAGGAGACTATCTCTTATGCTTGGGTTTTGTATCATTTCTCTATCTATCTCTGAGGAAGTTATTGGGGTTTTTCACCTTTATGGTTTTCCCCAAGGAAACTCTATGTGTCTATTGTCTCATGTGATTACTTATTGTGATTGATATGATTGATATGATATACATGTTATTCTCTCAGTAAAGATCCTAGAGTATGTTGAATTAATGCTAAAAAATTAACACTTCTCCATGTACACTGTCCATTCAGCTTTGAAGTATTTGGTCAATAAGCCAGTGTTAGGGAGGAGAATCTACAGATGGTTGTTACTTTTCAAGGAATATGACTTTGAGATCATTGTTAAGCCAGGCATATTAAACCTAGGACCCGACCATCTGTCAAGAATTGAGTTAGGCGAAGAACTCACTAACCTTAAAGACAATCTGCCTGACGTGCAATTATTTGCCATACATATTGCATATGAGTATTACAAGGATATTGTATACTTCTTGACTATAGAGTTGGAACCCACAAAGTTCACTACACAGCAGAAGAAGTAGCTAATAGTTAAAGACACAAACTTCACTATCATTGCAGGCTAGTTATATAGGTTGGGACCATATGAAGTGTTGCGCAGATGCATGTTAGAGCATGAGAAGCCATTTATTTTGGCGGAGGCACACTGAGATGTCTCTGGAGGTCACTACGCAGGAAGATCTACTGCGCAAAAGATATTAAGAGTAGAGCTATGGTGGCCAACACTACACAAAGATTCAAAGAAACATTGTCAGAGTTGCGATGTGTGCCAGAGAACAGGAAAGCCATCATGAAGAGAGGAAATTCCACTGAGACCACAATTAACTTTACACGCATTCGACAAGTGGGCTATTGATTTTGTGGGACCTATTAACCCACCAGGAAAGAGAATTAGTGTGAGATACATTATCACCATGACTGTTTATCTCACCAAATGGGCAGAAGCTAAACCAGTGAAGGACTATAGTGCAGTTACTGCCGTGTAGTTCATATTCGAGAACACCCTTACTAGATTTGGATGCCCAAAAATCTTAATGAGTGATCAAGGAACTCACTTTTTGAACAAAACCATTGAATCCCTTACTGAGGAATTCCACATCTACCATTAGAGGAGTACACCGTACCATCCTCAAGCCAATGAAACCGTTGAGGCTTTGAACAAAGTACTGGAGAATGCACTGACAAAGTATGTACTACAAACAGAGATGATTGGGATCTGTGCATTCCAACTATATTATGGGCATACCGAACAACTTGCAAGAAAATGATAGGCCATACACCTTTCAGGTTGGTCTATGGATAGGAAGAAGTGATGCCTATGGAGTACATTGTACCAATATTAAGTATTGTTGCATTCATAGACATGGTTGATGAAGAAACATTGCAAGAAAGGATTCTACGCTTGGTTGGATTGGAGGAGGATCGCTTCATCGCAAGATTTCACCAGCAAGTGCAGAAGGATAGAGAAAAGGCTTGGCATGACAGACACATCAAGCACAAAATATTCTAGGTAGGAGACCTTGTCCTCCGGTATAATAGAATGTTCATGAAATTTTTCGGCAAATTTAAAATGCATTGGCTTGGCCCATATACTGTTGTGCATGTTACTAATGGTGGCGTAGCTCGGTTAGCAACGTTATCCCAAGACAATTTACCAGGTCTAGTGAATGGAAGTAGACTTAAACCCTACAGGGATAGTCCTACTTCGCAGAACCCTCAATGATTAGAAGAGAAGAATATTTCAAGTGTCAAGTACAGTTGAAATTGGGCACTAGAAATTGAGCAGAGTTTGTACATAGTTTTGGCCTGATACACAAAGATAGATGAAAAGGATGCACTAACGGTGCATCACTAGTAGAAAAGTGAAGCTGCGTAGATCAAAAAAAAAAAAGAGAACTAGAAGCGCGCAGTTGCGAAGTTTAAAAGGCATCTACGCATATCAAAAGTAACAGGACGAACACGAAGACAAGTATGAAGAAAATTAGCACCGCGTAGTGAACTGTGCCAAGCATGATGACATCCATTCACGCAGTTCGATGCAACACCTCAAAATAGCCATTAGAGCTGAGAACTAGCCGTTATACAGTGATTTTGCCGATGTCGCTTGAGTATTTAACACAAAATTAGCCATTCTGAAGCAGTTAATGAGGGAAAGGACTGAAATATTCGATGCATTTGGCCAATGGGCATAACAATTAATGTTTATCTAGCCATTTATGGGAGCGGCTAAGCCTAACTGTGCCTATAAATATCACCAACACTAGACTTGCGGGCGTTACCGAAGCCTTCAAATTTTTCAGCATGCCATAGTCTTAGTTTGTTTACAGTGAGCACTAAGTGAATTTGTGAGTCTACAAAGCAATTTCTAGTGAATGTCTGATGATTCTATAGTTGAGAAAGAATCCACAGTCGAGTAGGATGTGAGGGAGTTTAAACAAACCGGCCTTGAAGGGTTGTTGAGAACCCCTGCCAAGAAGGTCGTTATAGAACAAGGCTAGGGTTCACACCGATCACCATGACACTCAACACCAATGCAAAGAAAGGGTAAGGAACCCATAGCTGAGAAAGTAAAAGTGAAGGTAATGGGCTCCAAGGTACCGGATGTTCAACCAGAGGGAAAAGGGCTGCCATTAAACTTGACCCTAGAGTATATTTCACCATGCGCAGCAAATGCACCGATGGTAAAGCTCACTAGAAACGCCAAGTATGAGATACAACTTCCGCCCATGTCCAAACATGTAAAACTAGAATCAAACCTATTGGGTAAGATCGCAGACTGTAAGTTTGAATACTACAACTTACTTCAATTGTAGAAGGATCCAGATGAGCTGAAGTACCCACGGTTTCAACCCGACAGATATATGTGTAGGTAGATGGATGTGAAAAAAAACCCGCTGCTGGTAGCACAGAGTTGGTTGTCTGAAATTGTGGAATCTGGGCTTCTAAACTTGATGAGGCTTCCACACTTCGACCGGAGTCCGGAACTAAATGTGGTGGTGCGCACAATGATTTCGCGCACACACCAAGGTTACCTTTGGTTGTACAGAAACATCGACTTCAATATAGACCTTATCCATCGGATCACGGGGTTAAGTAAGAGAGGTGAGGACCCTAAAACTTTCTTTCCTGGAAAAACCAGAGGCAAGCAAATCACTGCACAGATGAAGGAGGAATACCAGATTCCAAAGGAAAAAGAGGGTTTGTCACAAATGAATTAATAGATGATGTTACAATATTTGTAGTACAACTGATCGTAGGAAAGATATTGCACAAGGCACAACTGGTAGAAGTACCATAAGAAGCAATTCTCCTCGGTGCAAAGGCAGTGTAGGGAGGCAGATTCAACTGGTGTCAATATTTACTGAATGAGTCTCTGGAAGATGTCCGCGAAACTTAGGTCAACGGTGCTGCTTTCCATTACATTTGGTTAATGCTTTTGATTGCCTTTGTGGGCTGGAAGGAGAAAAGGCATTATGTTGGTCTCACTGCTAACATCAATGACTGTCGAGGAACCAGATATGCGAATCTCTGGGAAAATATGCTACCGGAGCGACAACATGCTTCAAATGAAGTATTCCTCACATACTACGAGCAGCTGTGCGATGTCATTGTTCAGACACTGCACATCTCCAAAGAGGTAACATCCAAGTATATTCACACTTTAAATTTTTGAGCTGACATACATTCCATTTATATTTCAGCAAAAGCACAGAAAAATAACCCATAATGGTTCCAAGGGAACTATCGCATGGACGAAGCAGATATCAACCTCATCATGAAGGAATGGCTAGATGAATGGAAGGTCGAAGGACCAATGGTCATCGACAGCAACTCAGATGAAAGTAACCCAATACTGACAATGATCATTGAAGAGTCACCAGCAGGAAAAAGGAAGAAGCCTAGAAGCTCTGTGCATGACAAATGAACGAAGAAGAAACAGAAAGAAACAAAGGAGCCATCAGAGACAAAGCTCCATGATGATGATTATGACCTCATCGCGAGCAGAGTAAGCCAATATCTGGACAAGGCGTTTTCTCTCAAATACATCAAGAATGAGAAGATTCAAGTAAGTCTTAAAGATAATCTCACAACACTGCAGGGAATAGCTGCGAAGATGGAGCAAGTCCGAAAAGACTTGGTTCGTGACTCTGACTCAGAAGGAAGATTTGGTGCCACACCGCAATAGAAGAAAAATCCCTTGGCTTTAACCATGGAACCGAGACCGCACATCATCAGAATTGACCCACTAAGTGTAATGCTATCGCGCGATGAACTAGCTTAAAGCACACAAAGAATAGAGCATGTGGATATTGATATCGCAATGTTACCCCTCGAAGGCCTACATAATCTGCACCTACAGGTTGTGGAGGAAATACATGATAGAGATATGGTCATTCTGAATCAACATCATGACTTACATGCAAATTAAAATTATAAACAGTTTCAGGAAGCAAGTGCAAAGAAGGGTAAGGCACTTGAAAGCAAACATGAGCAGCGAAAAAAATAGAGCGGACTATCGCCTCAGTCTGCGCAGAGATACTAGAGTACGATGAGCAGCCAGAGCTCGTGGAAACTATCCTTAAGATCGACTTGGTAGTCAGCGTTCTTAAGGATGAAATGAATTACATGGAGATAGACTATAAGGAGAAGGTTTCAACCTTGGAAGCACAGAATGTCTCAAAGATCCCACCAAATCAGATCGAACTTAGAGCAACAGAAATGAAAGTTGTCGCAGAGAACATAGCCGACGAAATAGATAAGTGTTAGGGATTTCTAGATGAGGAAAATAGAGCCTGTACTATGCTACAAGAGGACCCTCATCTACTGCAAGTCCAAACCAGCTCACAGGAAAAACAAGCAGCGTTAGAAGCTCTAACCGCGGAGATGAAGAATTTGCAGCCAAGGGGGAGAATCCACCGATTTCACGAAGTCAAAGACCTGAATAGGGAACTTCAAGGGCTAAGAGAAAAAGAGGCAGAAACTAGGAAAAAGTCACAACCCCTCCAGGAAGAAGCTCATCCTATCTCGTAAGAGATTGAGGAAAAAATGATAGAACTCCAAGAGTCAGAGAAAACAGTGCAAGAGAAAACTCAGGAAGATCTAACACCAGATGTGTTGGATATGGTCAAGGCAGTTGAACAAGATGTTAAAGAAACAGTTGTGAAGTGTTGGTAGGAAGATTGATGGGGAAATGTCGCAGTACCGCGGACGCTGTGACACATCGGATGAGGTTGCAAGAGGAGTATTTTGTGTTAAAGAATACCGCAATTGATGGGTTTTGGGTCACTTGGACCATATGTTATGTAATAGTGAGTCAGTTGTACCGCTGTATGCAGGTTTTTTGGGGTCATTTGGACCGAGTCAGTTAGATATTGGGTTGATTGTCTATAGTGTCGGGTAGGAAGTCGTTGGTAAGTGGAAAAATATTGTAATGGAAAAAACCTATAAATAGACGAAGAGTTGTAAGTGTTAGGAAAGAAAGGAGTGGAAGAATAGATAGTAACGGAGACAAGGAGATGTATGTGTATGGAGATCTATGTTTTGCTTCTAGTATATGATCGCGACAATAATATAATGATGATGTTTTGGTATGATCTTTGTGCAATGTTACGATGTATGAATGTTGTTTGATGCAATGTTTGCTTACTATTGCTATGATGATAAATGTTGTGATTAAATAATATGTTCTATGTTGAATGTGATGATAAATGCTGCAATATGTGATAACTCCTTGCCGAATGTTTAAAGTCTCTGTTTAAGTACCACAATAGAGTTATTCGTGTGAAAATCCTCATAGCAGATCTAAGAGATGATGTATACCTCACAAGAGTAATTATGATTAAGCAGGAAAATAGAAGAAGAGTGAACAATACAGTATAATGAGCAACAGAATAATATGGTACAGTAGAACTCAGATAGAAGCAATAATACTTTACACACACTAATTAATTAATCATAGTATGGAAAAATAAATAGTACAATGGTAGAGAGGATTCGAATGCCTAAGGTGGAAATTCGAATTAGCCTCTCAGAGTGATCATAAGATCAATAGAGTGTCATCGGAGCACAACTAGGTGTCCTCGTGATCATCGGAGCGCAACTGGAAGTCTTCATCATCATCAGTGGAGTCATCAATGCTCAAGTAACTGTCAACCATCAGTCAAACTAACTCTAGTAGGTGTAACTGAGTGTAACTCAATGTAACTAAGTGTAACTGACTGTAACTGACTGTAACTAACTATAACTGAGTGTAACTAAGTGTAACTGAGTGTAACTGACTGTAATTGAGTGTAACTGAGTGACAACTGGACTGGTAGGTGAAGAAGGGCAAGTTGCTCCCTAAAATCAAGGAAGAAGGGCGCATTAAGCAACTAGAGGGCTAAAACTGAATAGTGAGAAGCTCCTGGGGGCTGGCTAACTGAGGGCTAGGTGCTAGACTGATGACTGGGATGCATGCAAAATGCATGCAAACCCTAGAATGCATGCAAACCCTAAAGGTGCATGCATGACTAAAAATGTAAATGATCAAAATACTGGTGGGACTAGGATGGAGTATTGGAATATCCTAACACCCCCCCTTAATCCATCCTAGGCCCTGGTAACTAAGACCTAAGGTCACCCAATACAATGAATAATAACAATCAATAAACCAAGGAAGTGGGAAAATTTCATGGGAAACATACCCCCCTCCTCAAAAAATAGACTATAAGGCGCACATAAAAATAAATGCTCCAAAATCAAGCATGTGTGATGCTTGGTCACATGTCTGGAGGTATATTCTTCTTGGGAAGAAGTGGATCATGCTCAAAAAGCATGTGCTTGTACTTTCTCTTCAGATCGAATGTGATGAGAACAAATCCAACAGTATGAGAATGATCCTTGAACCTGTGATTCGAATCAGCTGAGGTAGGATCAAATCTGTGAAAGTGCATATAGTCTTTTTTCTTCTCCTTCGAACCACCATTGGTGAGATTATGCCAAAAATAACTATTACATGTTTGCTTGATATCAAAATCAGATTTAAGACTTAAAAAACAGTTTCTTGAGATCTCCTTTGAACCAGCAAGGGTGAGATCAAAACTATCATATGCATGAGAAATTATCCCAAGCAGTAATTGCTTAGAATCCAAATTAGATCCAAGACTTAAATCATGGTTTCTTGAGATCTCCTTTGAACCATGAGAGGTGAGATCAAAACCAGTAATTGCATGAGAATTTATCCCAAGCGAATGGCAATGGCCATAATCTTCAATAACCTTTTGAAAGCATGAATTTATGATCATATAGTAGTATAAAAGAGGAGATAGCTGGAGAGGAGCGAATGCATTACCTTCAGTAGCTGTTTTGACCTCTGAAATAATCATGTGATCATGATGCAAATCAACAGACTCTAGTGCAAGAGAGGATTTAGGACCTTCTGCAATATCTAGAGTGTGAGCTAGCACAGAAAGAGAAGAAAGTTTGAGCATGAGTGGAGAATCTGCAAGTTCTTTGTCAACAATTTCAATATGAGATGATACTGGTTCATGATCCGAGAGACCATCAAGAGGAGCGAATGCATCGCTTTGCTTGATTTCAAATGGGTTAGGACCAAGTCCTTCATTCCTTCTGCCAAATTTTTCATCCAGGTGAGCCGATATCTCTTTTGGAGTTTCAACACCATTACGATATTTGAATTGGAATCTCTGGCGTGCAAACAAAGAAAACATTGTTGTTGCAAAGTGCATGTCACTTTTATTTAACCAGTCAGTCTTCTCTTCAGGGGATTCGAACTCTCTTTCAAAATAACAATAAAAAAGATCATGGATCTTCAAGTCTGCTATCATTCTCGGTTTCCATTCATCATAGTTGAGTGGATCAAGAGGAGTAATTCCTGATGAATACATTGAAGCTGTAGAGGACCTACAAAAACAATATAGAATAACTGCAACTGCTACTGCTGCAAAAATGCAGAAACTGCTGCAACTGCTGCACTCGAAATCTTGGTAATAATCTGCAAAAAACTCTCAAGAATGGAGATAAACAATACTCTCAACATGCTCTGATACCATGTGAAAATCCTCACAGCAGATCGAAGAGATGATGTATACCTCACAAGAGTAATTATGATTAAGAAGGAAAATAGAAGAAGAGTGAACAATACAGTATAATGAGCAACAAAATAATATGGTACAGTAGAACTCAGATAGAAGCAATAATACTTCACACACACTAATTAATTAATCACAGTATGGACAAATAAATAGTACAATGGTAGAGAGGATTTGAATGCCTAAGGTGGCAATTCGAATTAGCCTCTTAGAGTGATCATAAGATCAATAGAGTGTCATCGGAGCACAACTAGGTGTCCTCATGATCATCGGAGCGCAACTGGAAGTCTTCATCATCATTGGTGGAGTCATCAATGCTCAAGTAACTGTCAACCATCAGTCAAACTAACTCTGGTAGGTGTAACTGAGTGTAACTCAATGTAACTAAGTGTAACTGAGTGTAACTGACTGTAATGGAGTGTAACTGAGTGTAACTAAGTGTAACTGACTGTAATTGACTGTAACTGAGTGACAACTAGACTGGTAGGTGAAGAAGGGCGAGTTGCTCCCTAAAATCAAGGAAGAAGGGCGCATTAAGCAACTGGAGGGATAAAAATGAATAGTGAGAAGCTCCTGGGGGCTGGATAACTGAGGGCTATGTGCTGGACTGATGACTGGGATGCATGCAAACCCTAAAGGTGCATGCATGACTAAAAATGTAAATGATCAAAATACTGGTGGGACTAGGATGGAGTATAGGAATATCCTAACAAGTCCATGCAGCCACAACTCTCCTCCTCCCTTGATGGAAACATGGTTTCGTCTCCTCTTCCTGGATGACTCAGGTGAGACCTCATCTGCTCTGTGGGTGTTGCTAGGTGGGCTCAAACCTGCTCGGGTCGATGTCCAGGGAGACTGCGGTATGTGTCGATAGTGAGGCGAACCCTTGTCAACCAAGGTCGCGTTGGTCAACAAATGGTTCCGTTTCCGAGACCATGTGCAGAGTAGAAGGAAGTCATGTTGTGGCACCTGATGAAGCCAGAGATACAGAAATGGTTCGATCAGAAGCTGCAGGAGTTTGCTGAAGAAGAAAGCGAGAACACACAACTGACAGTAGGTCACTGGCTGGGAAGATATATTCATGACAGTCTGCATGAATGGTTTTTCTGTGAATTCCTGGTCATTCTATACGAATGGTTGTCGAAGCTAACCTTCCAGAAGAGGAACTGGTATCGTACATGGAATGGTAAGGGGTAGATGGATACAGACCATGAGGAGACTGTGAGCGAAGCTGAGGAAGAAAGTTGTCTTACAAGAGGAGGAGCGAGGATTCGACAGGAAAAGAGGCAGAGGATGGGAGAAGGTCCTACTATGATCGAACCACAAAATTGCGAAGGAATACCACACGACATGAAGCAACCTCACAGTCCTGATAGGGACGACCAGGCTATGCTCGGGAGAGAGGCAGGACCAAACCCCAGCACCAACGTACCCACACCTCCACTCACTGACTCACAAACAACAAGAAATACCACTTCGACACCACCAAGTTTGTCAATTGGTAGTAGCACAGCGACAGGAGGAAGGACGCCCAAAATGGCGGGCGATGATGCTAAGTTACCGTTGTTCCATGGAAGTGCGACAAACAACCCTAAATATTATTGGTTTCTGTGTGAAGCAGTCGGGACCATGAAATAGATCATTGATGCCAATGCTAAGAAAGGATAGTTAGCCACGAATTTGTGGGTTCGTGCATTAGATTGGTTCATGAAGTTTATTCTAATCCCTACTAGGGCCCCAGAGAAGTCACTGAATGAGATTCGGGATGGGCTGATTGCTAAATTTAGGCGGCCTAAGTCGGAGGCCCAATACATGACTGAATTGAAGGAAATTAAGTAGTATCCCTATGAGACAGTATGGGATTTTGACCAGCGATTCAAGACATTGATGGCAAAGGTTAGTTTCGATATGAGCGCCGTCCAACATAAAGAATGGTTCATTGCGGCCCTGTTACCCCACATTCGGTTTCCGTTGATGCAGCAAAACATATCGATGCCTAGTGAAGCTCTAGAGATTGCAATGCGATTGAAGGCGTCACCGATTGGAGATAATGTAGTCGGGATTTCGCAGATACAGACGTAGCTTGCTAACTTGACTATACAGTTGCAAGATTTGAAGAAGAACAAGGAACAGTGCGATGAAGTATGGTGTACGCGATGTCGAGGAGAAGGGCATACGAAGGATAATTGCCCAGATTTCCATAATTATTTGGTGTCAGGTGCGCCAAACCCGTTGAATGGTGGTAGTATGTCGTGGTGTCGTGTTTGTCATGTGTTTGGGCACAGTCATGATAATTTCCCATATATGCAGAAAATGCTCACAACCCCGTGAAATATTTACTGCACATTCTGCAAGTCGGTGGGTCATGATGACAAGGATTGTCGTGCATATGGGTTGCTACAGGAGAGGATGTGTGATGCATTCTACGTCAAGGATGATCAGTGCATTGTGCAACAACCACAACTACAACTGCAGGTAGCCCAGCCACTACCGCAACTACAGATGCAGTTTGTACCACAACAACAACAACCGCAGCAGTTCATGCCACAATACACTCCGGTGCAGATGGCTCCCCCATAGCCACAATATGTACAGCAACCGCAGTATGCACAACAAGGGCAAGGGATTACACCAACACGAATGCAGCAACAATACCAGCAGCAGGGAGGCTACGGGGGAGGATACAGGGGCAGACGCGGTGGCGGATTTGGTTGTGGAGAAGGAGGCCAAGGTGGTCATGGACCTGTTTAATGTTACCACTGTGCGGTATGGGGGAATTATCAGCGCGACTACCCACTGCTATAGAATCAGTGTACATTTTGTTTTGGTAATGATCATACAGTTGAGAATTGTCCATAGTTAATTGCATGATGGCAGGATGGGAATGCTCCACAGCTACAGAATCAGGCCTAGCCACAGCAACCAGTATAGAATGCGGTACAACAACCAGTGCAGAACCAGCCCCTGCGACCACCACCAAATGTTAATAAAAATGTCAATCAACCGGGGAATATGTAGTAGAACCAGACGCAGGGTGCAAATATTGCGACCATTTCTGCTGAACCGCGACCACAAGATGCTTCGATGGCTATTGTCACTCGTGGAGGCAAGACGACTGGGTAAGATGGTTCACGACCACTGATTCGGTTGGCTGGTCAGAAGATGGTACCTTTCGACATTGATACGGAGCGGGAAACATTCATGGAAGAGCGTCGCACCTTAGAGAAAGACCGCGGTAAGGCTATTATTTGCAATATGCCACCTGTCTTTGATACTACATCAGATGCTCATCGACCGCCACCAGAGGGGACATTGCAAAAGTTTCTTGAAAGTTGTCTATTATTGGCCCAAGACTCGGCTGCCCTGGTTGAGATTGAGGGAAAGGATAGCAGGAGTCAGCAGTAAACTCCCTACAGCGATAGAAGACTGGCAAGGAGATGCGAATGAATATTCATATTGGTGACTATGATGTTGACTCTGTGATTCTTGACCTTGGTTCGGATGTTAACATCTTAACCAAGCAGGTGTGGTAGAAGATGGGGAGTCCCCAATTGAGCTGGTCTCTTGTACAGCTCCGGTTGGCTAACCATGGGAAGGTAACACCCATTGGGCGAGTTCCGAGGCTCACGATTGATATTGAGGGCATGAAGACGTATGCTGACTTTGATGTTATCGAAGTGGTTGAGGGAGGAAGCTGTTATTCGGTGCTCTTGGGGATTGGATGGGCTAACGATAGTGGAGCTGTAATCAACTTCAAGAAGCACATGATGACCTTTGAGAATCACGATTTCAGAGTCATACCCCCGTTGGATCCAGATGAAGGATGCCGCTACGTGGAGCCTGTAAAGGATGATGATCCTGCTAGATGGGACCACACGTTTAATATTTCTGAAGATTATATTCATTCTACCGCCTATGGTGAGTTGGAGTGGCACAGCGAGAGCTCTGCGTCTTTCGACTCTGATGATGCATTGGAACATTGGCAAAATCGAATGCATGAAGTATTCCAGAAATGTGGTTTAGTTACGCAATCCTTATGTCGTGTTGCGACAGAAACGATCACATTGCCTATCTATGAGGGGTTTCCTGGCCTAAACACCTTTTTAGTAGAATTTGAAGACTGCGTCCCAGAACCACAGCGATTGCTGGCCTTAAAGGAAGCACTGAAGGCTGCTCTAGCATGTTGGTGGGTGACACATAAGAAATTCATTAAAGGTTGGTCACTTTGTCGAAGGTTGATGATGGTTCGGTTTGGCGATACTGAGGTTTATCACATTGGCAAGTATGATGACTGGACTGATCCCAGTGATCATGTGATGGAATGCCAACGATTGTGGGTAGCACGACCTAGAGATGAGTGGGTCCATGCTTTTGTCCATACTTTGGATGAGATACCACGCTCGTGGTACACTGCAGCCGAGTTGCGCCGAGACATTACAACATGGGGGGAGTTGACGATCTGTTTCACTCATACGTTCACTTTTGCGGATTCCAACCCTGATGTCCATAACGCCCTGCAGCTCATCCGTGACGTGGTACTTCAGGTTGTTCCGGAGGCCTACCCAGTCTACCCGCACACACATTGTCAGATGTAGTCTCTCATGGAGTGCTCCAACATCAGTGGTGGCTCGGAGGACAATGATGATCCCCAGAATGTTAACATTCCCGAATCTAAAGGAAGTTGCGATGTGGTCCCACCTGTTGTGCCAAGTAATCCATTCAGTCAACCATTACAGCTTCGCAAGATGAATATCGACACCGAGGCTACTCCCATGTTTGCTAATGTTGGGGATTATTGGGACGATGAGATGATGAGTAAGGTTACTGAGTCACTTCATGAGTTTCAAGATTTGTTTCCCATGAATTTTTTCGAAATGAAGGGAATCCTGGGTGATTTAGGAGAGATGAAGATTCCATCGAAACCAGATGCTAAGCTAGTCCGACAGCGACCTTATCGGCTGAATCTGCGACATAAAGAAAAGGTCAAGGTGGAACTTGATCGCATGTTGGATGCTAGTATTATCGAACCTATGGAAGAGTCCGAATGGATCAATCCTATGGTGGTGTAGGACAAGAAAACGGGCGAAGTGCGCATTTGCATCTACTTATGGAAGTTGAACGATGCCTGCTTGCATAACCCTTTTCCGACCCCATTTACTGATGAAGTACTTGAAGGAGTGGGCGGCCAGGAGATGTACTCTTTCACTGATGGATTCTCTGGCTACCATCAAATTCGCATTGCCAAGGAAGATCGCCATAAGACAACTTTCGTTACTGAATGGGGTTGCTTTCAGTACACGGTAATGCCGTTTGGTTTGAAGAATGCACCTACAATATTCTCCCGGGTCATTGTTGCAGCATTCAAATATTTTATTCAGAAGTTTTTGCACGTATATATGGATGATTGGACAGTTTATGGATTGATTTGTGATCATCTCGCCAATCTACGGTTAATGCTTGAGTGATTCCGACAGCACCAGATATCGCTAAATTTGAAGAAATGTATTTTATGTGCACCCTTTAGGATATTGCTGGGTCATATCATATGTAAGCAGGGATCGCTGGTTGATCCAGCCAAAATTGCACTCATTTTAGGGTTGCAACCGCCAACCACCATTAAGTAGTTGCGCGCGACCTTGGGTCATACGGGATATTATCACAAGTTCATTAGGGAGTATGCTGCGATTACTGCCCCTATGGAAAAGTTGTTAAAGAAGGACGTGGCATTCCAGTGGAGCCCGAAATGTCAGGATAGTTTCGAAACGCTTAAAGCGAAGATGGCGTCGGCCCCAATCTTGGTCTTTCTGGACTGTAGTAAGGAATTCCATGTCCATGTTGATGCTTCATTGATTGCATTAGGGGTTGTGTTGGCTCAACCTGGAGAAGGCGACCTTGATCATCCCATTGCTTTTTCTAGTCGAAAGCTGTCCTCTGCATAATGCAATTACACTACCACAGAATGAGAAGGTCTGGCCATGGTTTACGCGCTGCGGAAATTTAGGCACTATTTGTTCGGTGGCCACTTTAAAATGTTTACTGATCATTCTGCATTGAAATACTTGGTCAATAAGCCCGTTTTGGGGGGGAAGATATGCCGTTAGCTACTTTTGTTTTAGGAGTTTGATTTCGAAGTCATTATAAAACCAGGGCAGTTGAATGCTGGACCAGATCATTTGTCATAGATTGACATAGGGGAGGAATCGACTAATATCGAAGATGGGTTACCAGATGCCAAACTATTTCATGTTGCCACCGCTGATCAATATTTTGATGACATCCTTTAGTTTCTGGTGACCGACATCGTGCCCGCTGACTTTACCACTACTCAGAAGAAGCAATTGGTTTTCAAAGCTGCTGACTTTCAGCTAATCGCGGGAGAATTGTATAAATTGGGCACTGATGAGAGATTACGTATATATTGGCTGAGGCACATGGTGTAGTAGCAGGAGGAAATTATGGTGGTCGGGCGACTGCCCAAAAGGTACTGCGTGTAGGACTTTGGTGGCCCACATTACATAATGATGCGACAGACTATGCACGGTCTTGTGATGTTTGTCAGCGAATTGGAAAGCCATCCAGGTGCAACGAGATGCCACTGCTACCTCAAGTGACATTGCAACTGTTCAAAAAATGGGCTGTGGATTTTGTCGGGTCGATCACTCCACCAGGGAAATGCGTAGGTGCATGGTATATTATCATGGCGACATAGTACTTGACCCGATGGGCTGAGGCAGCACATGTAGTTGATTGTTCTTCCGCAACAGCTGCTCAACTTTTGTTTGATCACATTATCACTCGTTTCGGCTGCCCCAGGATATTGTTGAGTGATCAACGCAGCCACTTTCTTAATCGCACTATCAGCGCATTGATGGAGGAGTTGCAGATACAACATAAGAAGAGTACACCCTATCACCCACAGGCGAATGGAACGGTGGAGGCGTTTAACAAGGTGTTGGAGCATGTATTGACAAATGTGTGCAATGCGAACCGCGACGAGGGGATCTGAAAATCCCAGCAGTGTTTTGGGCCTATCGCACCACATGTAAAAGGTTGACTGGTCAGACACCTTTCAGGCTGGTATATGGGAAGGAAGCAATTATGCCTATGGAGTACATTGTTCCAAGTCTATGAATTGTGGCTGTTACGAGCATGGATGATGTCGCAGCATTAGATGAACATCTAGCACAATTGGTGGAGCTGGAAGAGGATCGATTTATCGTTGGTTTTCACCAAGGGGTGGAGAAAGATCGCCACATCAAAAGTAAATAGTTTCAGCAAGGTGACTTAGTGTTATTATACGACAACAAGTTTATGAAACATCCAGGAAAGTTGCAGATGCATTGGCTGGGTCCATATCACGTCAATAGTATTACTTCGGGAGGAGTGGTTCAGTTGCAGCGGTTGGATGGGGCGATGCTACCCAAGCTGGTAAATGGTCACAGGTTGAAGCCCTATCACTCGGGCTTGGAACAGTGTGATGTCTGAGTCGCATAAAAAATATATAGATATATATAGATATAATATAGATATATAAATATGTGTGTTGCACGTTGCTTGGTGGCAGATGGCGCACCAATGGAAGGAGGTATGCGAAAGCGAGAAGGCTTGTGCTGCCAGTTTGGAGACTCATGGCAGTATTGCGACCAAGACCGATGACAGCTTTTGTTGAAGGATTTTTGTGATGATTGCGGAGGATTTGGGGGTTGCGGGGCAGTGTTGTGACTACTATTCCACTACTATCTTGTCATCGCTGCCCATCATCCCTATACATGATTGCACCTAATAGATTCGGATGGATTACCACATGATGATGACATGTTTTGCACATCGCACGCTGGGCCGGTGCGATCAGCACGATGTGAGGAGATTGCTCATATGTCGGCACGTGGGATCTTCGATGATAGCATGGTCACCCCCCCGTTGTGTCAGTTGGTGGGTTCACACACGTAGATGAGAGGTAGCAGGGCATCATTCCCACCATCGTGACCCAAGAATGGTCCGGCTATAAGTAGTCGAGGCAGCTGGTAGTTCGCTACAATGAAGTTGTTCTGAAATAGAGTGGTTATGCTATTTGATCAATTTGTGAATTGAGTGGTGAGGAATTCCAAGGAGGCTGTGGAAATGGTTCACTTTGTTTCCCGTGGAAGCACCCCAAGGGCCCTGCGAGCCCGAACAACGAGTGTCCCTGAGCGCCTTGATACGGCGAGTGCACTTACACTATGTTATGCCCGAGCCGAGGGTCGGTCCAGCATGGTTAAGTACGCAGTATTTGTTCGAAGGATTGTGCTCTTCTCGACGCCTGAGCTGGTCGGGGCGGTAGCTCCCCGCCCACAGTAGGAAACGATTACCAGTGAGAAACAGATGTGCCAGAGTCATTGTTGAATATTGTAACTTCTAAGAATATTATATTTATACATTATTTATTCCGGAGATGTTCCATCCCTCCGAGGTGATTTTATTGTGTATCCGGAGATGTTTATTCCTCCGAGAAGTTGTGGTAACTAGGGTTATTAGAACCACCATGTGGGGCTCAGCCCAGTCAGTTATAATAGGGTATTTAACCTAATGGTTAAATACGAGCCTACATGTACTTGTGTAAAATATATGTCAGAGTAGTGTATAAATAGAGGAGGTGTGTTCCTCATTTGATACACTCACTCACTTATGAAAAGAGGCGCACTTGTCTGAGAGATTTGCTAAGGAGGATTAGAAGGAGGGAGAACATCTTGTATTTTGGTTTATCATCTTATTGAGGAAAGCTTTGCTGGGTTTTCTACCCCATGAGGGTTTCCCAGGATAAATCTGCGTCTCTTGTGTTTATGCTATGCTTGTTGTTTCTTCAGTGATCCTGTATATGCTATTATTGTGAAATGGAATGTAATGCTGCTATTTTCTGTCTTAGCATATTGAATTTTAACATGGTATCAGAGCTAACCTGAAGGAAGGCAATGTATGGCACTTACAACACTTGCTTCTCTTGCGACAATTTGAAGGTTAGGGTTTTATATAGCAAAAAACCAGTCATCGTGGAACTTTAGCAATAAATACATTTATGCAAAGTTTCAGGATCTGAAAAGTTTACAGGTCGTAGATAACATCCCCAGGTACCTTGTGTCCAAAGGGAACCCTCAGATTCATTGTACTTTGTGAGTTATGATCAGTACAAGTTAGGGTTTCTGCCTCTTCCAGATCTCAGTCAAAATCAGGTGACCTAGGAAAAAAGGTCATAACTTGGGCTAGGAAGCTCCAAATGAAATTTCGTAAAAAGTGACAGGTAGTACACAGACTGTACTATCTCAGGAAACATTTACAGAGGCCGAAACTAAACCAGTGACATGTGGAACTCCGTACAAGTTCACTCTCCTGTTTTATTCCATAAACAGGTCACATTACGACACTTGGCATAACTCTATCTCAGAGAGTCCAATTGAGGTCAAACCTATCAGGATGGAAAGATAACAGGGCGATCTATCTCAGGAAAAGGTTTCAGAGGCTGAAGTTCAAATAGTGACATGTGGAACACCGTACAAGTTCGCTCTCCTGTTTTATCCCATAAACAGGTCACGTTGTGACACTTGGAATAACTCTCTCTCACAGAGTCCAATTGAGGTCAGACCTGTCAGGATGGAAAGATAACAGGCCAGGATATCTCAAAAAAAATTTCAGACCCTGTGGATCAAAAAATTCAGAGTTACAGCAGAAACAATCAGGTACATATTTCTGTCAAAATAGAATTATTTTTTTGAGCACATTCATTCATGGCTTCCGAAATTTAGGGTTTCGGAGAAAGTTGGAATTTTTGGAATCGGAGTCCACGACTGAATGATACTTAGGAAAATAGAAATTTAGAGACCAAGATCGAATTTTTTGGTTGAGTAGAAGACCAGGCTTGATCAAACCGTAGTTTGGGATTTTGATCAGAAAGATGGAAAATTAGGGCTTCAGCAAAAGTTGGAATTTTTGAAGTCTGTAACCACGGCTGGAAGCTCCTCAGAAAAATAAGAGTTTAGAGCCTTGGATCGAACCTTTTGATTGGACAGAAGGGTGGGCTTCATCAAGCCCTAGTTCGGGTTCCTAGCCAGAAGATCCAGAAATTTTGAAGGCAATTTTGAGGGGTCAAATTTTGAAAATTTCAAAATTGAAGTATGCTAGTTTGATCAGCTCAGTAAGACACATCCTTCCATACATTCAGAAGTATGAAAGTCAAAGATTGAATTTTTAGGGTTTCTCTAGCAAACCCTAATCAAGCTCCAGATCAAGTTTCAGGGGGAGTTGAGGCTAAGGCCTTACATAAGAAGACTACAAGAAGTCTTGACAGGTATGACTTAAGGAGGTTCAGGTACATCACAAAAGACAAATCAAGTTCCATGAACATGACAACATGAAGACAAAGACTCATCCACTTACGAGTGGTACAGAATGAATAGAAGTTCAGAAGACATATAGAAGATCAAGTGGGAGGCAACCACACAAACATAAAAGATAAGTATTTGAGTTGTTATTAGAAATAGTAAATGATATTGCTTGTATGCATATTTGTATTCCTAGAATATATCATGCTACTAATATGCATATGATTGGTAAGTTGGACAAACATTCCATTGTTGCTTGTCTAGAATGAAACCTCTTTGCTGACATGTTGAGAGCTGTGCACACTCTCGATAGTATGTTCTGGTAGAGATGGAAGGCATCTAGATATCCATTGTATGCATACAGGATATGGGAAAGTGTTGTGCCAAAGTATTGGTCAAAATAGTTGCATAACTATGTAAATGATATCTGTATGCATAATAGGTTATCATGTCAATATGATTTGATGATTATGAAGTATTACTAATCATGTACTTAATTTTGATTTGTAGGAAAGATCGTGATGAATGATGAACACTGAACAAGCGATGGATGTTCAACAAAATTTTTACAAATCAAACACACTATAGAAGGCTTGTGGCTAGAAGATTCTCTTAGAAAGAGGAAGAGAATCATGATGAGATGTTTTGCTCCAAGTGGCTAGATAAGACCATTCTCTTAATGGTGTAATTAAAGAAGAAGTGTGAATCAGGTTCTGTATGGGTACCCAGGATTGGTAGTCAATTGATGAGCTTAATGATCATCATGGGTAATGTGGATCTCAACCTTTGCTACAAGGTTGAATATGGCTTCTATACACATATGACATGGATGCAAGAAGGAACTCACCGCAGAGTTCGAATGATTTTGAGGCTCATATTAGTAGACCCATCTGACGAGAGATGGCACAGATAGATATGCAGAAGATCACTCAATGCAGAGTGTGAATAATGGACAATTGATAGCTTCATGGCAAAGCTTGGGCTTTACCAGAAGTAAAGTTGATCTTAACCTTTACCTTAAGGTTGTGGATGATGAACCTATCATACCATTATTGTATGACGATGATCTCTTTCTGACAAGGAATGAGAAACAGATCATGAAAATGGCTGCAGAAATGAAAATGAAAGATCTCGGATTAATGCACTACTTCTTAGGTCTAGAAGTATGGCAAGATCCAAAAGGAATGTTTTAAATCAAGGTAAGTATGCTGTGAAGTTTCTAAAAAGATTTGATATGTTGGAGTATAAAGCCATGGCCACTCACATGGAGTCCAACTTGAAGTTATTAGTTAATGACTCATCGGATTTAGTGCACCTAACCCTATATAGACAAATCATTGGGTCATTGATGTATTTAACAAATACTAGGCCAGATATATGCTTTGCTGCAAATACCCTAAGTCAGTATCTAGTAGAACCTAGAAAGGTTCACTTAATAGCTACAAAGCATGTAGTGAGTTACCTAAAAGGTACATTAGATTTTGGTCTATATTATCTTGGAGGTCATGAACTCCGTTTACATGGTTACTCAGATTCTGATTGGGCCGGAAGTGCCTCAGACAGAAATAGTACATCAGGTGGATGTTATAGTCTTGAATCTGCCATGATCTCATGGTTCAGCAAGAAACAATCTAGTGTGGCTCTCAGTACTGCTGAAGCAGAATATATATAGCTGTCTGCTCTGCTAGCTGTGAAGCAGTGTGGCTTCAGAAGCTATTATATGGAGTGTTTGACTTAGAAATGGATTCCACTATGATTATGTGTGACATTCAAAACTGCATCAAGATAGAAAATCTTGTATTCCACGATAAGTCAAAAACACATAGAGATCCGATACTTCTATATACGAGATATGGTACAGAGAGGAGCTATCAAGCTTGAGTATATAAGAACTGAGGATCAGATTGTTGATATCTTGACTAAACCTCTGTCTCGAGTAAAGTTTGAATACTTCCGAGACAAGCTTGGTATAGTCCAGAAGGACCCTCCTCGAAAGGGGGAGTAGCATAGTATCTGATAACAAGTCTGTCTCATCAATGATGAGGTTACCTATTTACTGCACCTAGTTACTTAGAATTATTTAGATTTAGGAATCTTATATTTTTTCTTTTGATGATAGATGTATACATGCTTTTGATGATAGATGTATACATGCTTTTGATGTTAGATATACATGCTTTTGATGATAGATGTATACATGCTTTTGATGATGAGGATACATGTTTTGAAGATGAGGATACATGATTGACACATGTTTTGATGAAGTTCTTGGTGAACATGTGAGGGGATTGGATCATCCCTGGACTTCAGTCCGAAAGAAGAGCCGTAGACGTATGTCTTCGAGAATGAAGTTCTTGGTGAACATGTGAGGGGATTGGATCATCCCTGGACTACAGTCCGAAAGAAGAGCCATAGACGTATGTCTTCATGAATGAAGTTCTTGGTGAACATGTGAGGGGATTGGATCATCCCTGGACTTCAGTCCGAAAGAAGAGCCGTAGACGTATGTCTTCGAGAATGAAGTTCTTGGTGAACATGTGAGGGGATTGGATCATCCCTGGACTTCAGTCCGAAAGAAGAGCCGTAGACGTATGTCTTCGTGAATGAAGTTCTTGGTGAACATGTGAGGGGATTGGATCATCCCTGCACTTCAGTACGAAAGAAGAGCCATAGACGTATGTCCTCGTGAATGAAGTTCTTGGTGAACATGTGAGGGGATTGGATCATCCCTGGACTTCAGTTCGAAAGAAGAGCCGTAGACGTATGTCTTCAAGAATGAAGTTCTTGGTGAACATGTGAGGGGATTGGATCATCCCTGGACTTCAATCCGAAAGAAGAGCTGTAGACGTATGTCTTCTAGAATGAAGTTCTTGGTGAACATGTGAGGGGATTGGATCATCCCTGGACTTCAGCCCGAAAGAAGATCCGTAGACGTATGTCTTCGAGAATGAAGTCCTTAGTGGACGGTTGAGGATTAAGTCATCCTTGGATGTAGTCCTAAATGTATGGTTGAGGATTAAGTCATCCTTGGACGTGGTCCTAAATGTACGGTTGAAGATTAAGTCATCCTTGGACGTGGTCCTAAATGTACGGTGGAGGATTAAGTCATCCTTGGATGTGGTCCTAAATGTACGGTGGAGGATTAAGTCATCCTTGGGCGTAGTCCTAAATGTATGGTGGAGGATTAAGTCATCCTTGGACGTGGTCCTAAATGTACGGTTGAGGATTAATTCATCCTTGGACGTGGTCCTAAATGTACGGTGGAGGATTAATTCATCCTTGGACGTGGTCCTAAATGTACGGTGGAGGATTAAGTCATCCTTGGACGTGGTCCTAAATGTACGGTGGAGGATTAAGTCATCCTTGGACGTGGTCCTAAATGTACGGTGGAGGATTAAGTCATCCTTGGACGTGGTCCTAAATGTACAGTGGAGGATTAAGTCATCCTTGGACGTGGTCCTAAATGTACGGTGGAGGATTAAGTCATCCTTGGACGTAGTCCTAAATGTACGGTGGAGGATTAAGTCATCCTTGGACGTGGTCCTAAATGTACAGTTGAGGATTAAGTCATCCTTGGACGTGGTCCTAAATGTACGGAGGAGGATTAAGTCATCCTTGGACATGGTCCTAAATGTACAGTGGAGGATTAAGTCATCCTTGGACGTGGTCCTAAATGTACGGTGGAGGATTAAGTCATCCTTGGACGTGGTCCTAAATGTACGGTGGAGGATTAATTCATCCTTGGACGTGGTCCTAAATGTACGGTGGAGGATTAAGTCATCCTTGGACGTAGTCCTAAATGTATGGTGGAGTATTAAGTCATCCTTGGATGTAGTCCTAAATGTACAGTTGAGGATTAAGTCATCCTTGGACATGGTCCTAAATGTACGGTAAGGATTGGATCATCCTTGGACTTTGGTCCTGTGAACTGAGCCGTAGACATGAGGTCTCTGAAAATTGATAGGACTGGATCATCCCTGGACTTCGGTTCAAAAGGTGCATGACAGGACTGGATCGTCCCTGGACTTCGGTTCAAAAGGTACATGTTAGGACTGGATCGTCCCTGGACTTCGGTTCAAAAGGTACATGATAGGACTGGATCGTCCCTGGACTTCGGTTAAAAAGGTACATGATAGGACTGGATCATCCTTGGACTTCGGTTCAAAAGGTACATGATAGGACTGGATCGTCCCTGGACTTCGGTTCGAAAGGTACATGACTGGATTGCATCATCCTTGGACATAGGTCCTAAAGAGAACTGGATTGATCGTGTGATGACGATGCTGATGACGATGCTGTTGATCATGTGATAACGATGCTGCTGATCGTATGATGATGATGCTGATGATCGTGTGATGACGATGCTGCTGATCGTATGATGATGATGCTAATTATGATGCTGATGATCGTGTGATGACGATGCTGATGACGATGCTGATGATCGTATGATGACGATGCTGTTGATCGTGTGATGACGATGCTGATGATTGAGTACTATAAACTCTGATGATGTTGATGTTCCAGTAACTAGTCAAGTTACTGATGATGATGAATTGAAGAAAGCTTCCGATGATATATAGATGATGTAATGAATGACTTCTTGCTCCTGCAGATGTTGTTATAATATCCTTCTCGTTAAGGGGGAGTGTTGAATATTGTAACTTCTAAGAATATTATATTTATACATTATCTATTCCGGAGATGTTCCATCCCTCCGAGGTGATTTTATTATGTATCCGGAGATGTTTATTCCTCCGAGAAGTTGTGGTAACTAGGGTTATTAGACCCACCATGTGGGGGTCAGCCCAGTCAGTTATAATAGGGTATTTAACCTAATGGTTAAATACGAGCCTACATGTACTTGTGTAAAATATATGTCAGAGTAGTGTATAAATAGAGGAGGTGTGTTCCTCATTTGATACACTCACTCACTTATGAAAAGAGGCGCACTTGTCTGGGAGATTTTCTATGGAGGATTAGAAGGAGGGAGCACATCTTGTATTTTGTTTTATCATCTTATTGAGGAAAGCTTTGCTGGGTTTTCTACCCCATGAGGGTTTCCCAGGATAAATCTGTGTCTCTTGTGTTTATGCTATGCTTGTTGTTTCTTCAGTGATCCTGTATATGCTATTATTGTGAAATGGAATGTAATGCTGCTATTTTCTGTCTTAGCATATTGAATTTTAACAGTCATCTGCTAATTTCGTACCTTGGTACTGTTCGTCCTCTTTTTCTTCCCATCAGTACCATTCCAAGAGACTGGAGGATGAGTTTGTGAAGTACATGATAGCAAGTTGGATGTTGACCATTTTTGGTTAAAATATATGACACTAAGTCGATGATCAATGTAGCAGAAGACGTAGCACAACACGGCGTGATCTAGACAGCAAGAATAGTTACCGGAACATAGTTCAGTTCGAATGCACTATGTCCAGCAATTGACGTGGCTCGAGGGCAAGCCACAAGATTGTGTTGGGGGCCTGTTGGCAGGCGGATTCATGGGGAAATTTCATGGTATCGCCAATGTTGTGACACATCAGATGAGGGCTCGAAAGGAGCATTTTGTGTTAAAGAATACCACAGTTGGCAGGTTTTGGGTCACTTGGACCATATGTTATGTAATAGTGAGTTAGTTGTACCACAGTATGCGGGTTTTTTGGGGTCATTTAGACTGAGTTAGTTAGATATTGGGTCGATTGTCTAGAGTGTCGGGTAGGAATTCGTTGGTAAGTGGAAAAATATTGTAATGGTAGAATCCTATAAATAGACGAAGAGTTGTAAGTGTTAGGAAAGAAAAGAGCGGAAGAATAGATAGTAACAGAGACAAGGAGATGTATGTGTATGGAGATCTATGTTTTGCTTCTGGTATATGATCGTGACAGTAATATAATGATGATGTTTTGGTATGATATTTGTGCAATGTTGCGATGTATGAATGTTGTTTGATGCAATGTCTGCTTATTGTTGCTATGATGATAAATGTTGTGATTAAATAATATGTTCTATGCTGAATGTGATGATAAATGCTGCAATATGTTATAACTCCTTGCCAAATGTTTAAAGTCTCTATTTAAGTACCACAATAGAGTTAGTCCATGCAGCCACAACCCTCCTCCTCCCTTGGTGGAAACATGGTTCTGTCTGCTCTTCCTGGATGCCTCGGGTGAGACCTCATCTGCTCTGTGGGTGTTGCTGGGTGGGCTCAAACCTGCCTGGGACAGTGCCCAGGGAGACTTCGGTATGTGTTGACAGTGAGGCGAACCCTTGTCGATCGAGGTTGTGTTGGTCAACATGAAGCTAGCCACAACTTATCAGGAATTCGCTATGAAGATAGATCAACCAGGAGAAGTGTAGCATAGTGAACCAATGGAAAGTGGCTTGGGGACGAACACATGTAAGTGTTAGGGGTTTGTTGGGCCTGGCCCAAGTAAGCCAATTTTGGATAAGACAATTGTTTGTGCCAGAAATTGTCCCTAGACTACAGAAGGGCAAGCTAGCACAATCTCAATAAAATCTCAATATGAAAATGAAATAGGTTTTTCTTGGTTTAGGGTTTGTTGGTTTGAAGGTTTCAATTTCAAGAAAATAAAAGGAAATCAAACTAAAACAAGTTACTAAATCATGTAATTCATTGAAGAAATGAAATCATAAATTTGAAGAAAGTAAATATAAACCATCACATTCATAAACATACAGGTTTTTATCTACAACACATAAGCATTCACTGGATTAAAACATTAAGACAAAAAATGAATTCATATGTTGAATGAACAAACTGATCAGAAACAAAAACTCAATCACACAACATAAAATGGCTTATATCACATATATATATATCCCAGTCTTCGGGACTTACATAAGAGTCTTGCAAGCTTCAATATCATCACAGTATATAGCTTCTTGAAACCAAAAGATACAACCTCCTCATGAATGCTTGTCTTTCTTTTTTATCATTACAGCAGTAGAGTAGTTCCATAACTACCTTCTAGGTCAAATTTTGAAGTAGTTACATCAATTAGTTACACTCTAACTTAAATCTTTAAAGACAATTAACTAAAAATAGCAAACCAGACTTTGGGAAATTAGGCAAATTTATGGAAAATTGGGTCTCCACTATGCCTCCATATCTCTTGATTCATGACACTTTTTAGACAAATGAGAGAGGTTTTTTTAAATGAGTCCATTTAGAAAAAAAAACTCTCTTGGTTTTCAAAAATTCCTCTCCAATTGATCGGAAGATGTGCCGAAAGTTTGTGAGTAAAACAGTAAATTATTAAATCTTTTAAACCCTGAACAATAGGCCACAAAGATGAATTCGAATCTTCCAAACTATGACAGATGTTATAAAAATAAAAGAGGTTTTTTTAAATGAGTCCATGCTGAAAAAAAACCTCTCTTGGTTTTCTCGAACGCCTTTCCACCACCTTGTAATCCGTGCTCAAATTAAATGACAAAAACAGGAAAAAACAAAGGAAAACTATGCATTTCTTCCACTCTTGCCCATATCTTCAGTTACACTTTGCAAAATAAATTGAAACTTATTCATTGAACCCGGTGAATTTCTCGAAGAAATTAAACCATCCAGCTGCTTTAAACACGTCTACACATTTGGGAAATTGTGCAGGTCACTTCGTGTCCATCGGTTCAACCATGTTAATCTCGCCACTTTTTCCCATCTTATAATTGCAAGATTATTAATTAAGGCTTAGAAAAACAGAGGTGAAAATACTTACTAACCGCATTCATCTACAGATGTCTTCAATTTTGTATTCCACAATCCTCAAATCTAAACTCGTGGCACTTCGAACTCCAATCCCTCTCATTGATGGAATGTAAAAGAATATGTAACTATCATCATTCTTCAACATGTGTTTCAGTATCTCAAGTCATCATAACTCATAATCAACCACCACTCAGCATGAATAACCACAATCTTTCATAATATTGGATTCCTGTAGTGCATTAGGGGTCTGTTTTGAACTTTGCGCTGCAATAATCTTTAAACATCACCAATTTGACAAATGAACTTTGGATAAAGGTTAGATCTTGGTTATGAGCTTTATAGTAAAGCTAAATAGGTATAATTGAGGACTTTGAGATAAATATTATGTTGCATAAGCCATTTAAAGGTTTTTGAACTAAATAAATTTAAAGCAATCAGAAATATATACAAATTGAAAACAAAATAATCAAAATCATGGATAAATAAAAGAAAATAAGGTTCAAACAATCCTAAAAGAAACACATAAAAATGAGAACAATCTCAGCATTAACATCTATCTCCTGTTGTGGGATGAAATCCTTCTTGTCAGGTTTCAAGAACTTGTAGACCAGTGCCTTTCATTGGGTGATGGAGTCATTTGTATCTCATTTCCCAATCTATTCCAAACTTGTAACCCTGTTCTTTTGACTGTTAAAAACAAACTGAAACTACTCATTCTAAACCATACTTGCTGAAAACAAACCTCACACCGCAAACTAAAATAATTGCTCAAGAAATAAACTTATTTATTTACATTGCCTACACTGATCAGCTGAACTCTGCTTGATCAAGTGTAATCCCAATTCCAAGGAATCCAAGAAATGATTTGATTGAGAATCATAATTTCGTGCATGTTATTGTTTGAGAAGACCCACAAAAGATGTGATAAATGCAATAAAAATCTGTAGGCAGCTGATATTTACAGCTGGAAATAGGAATTATGCCAAAAGCTGGAGCATTAGAAACCTTTGAAAAATACAACTCCATCCAAGAAGCCATAGGATCATGAAACTCATGCAAAATCATTCCTTTGTGTTGTTCAAAAAGAATGGACTACAAATGGATGCCCTCAATTTTTAATACTGCATGAGATAATGCAATAAGAGAACAATATATAAAATCTTCGACTCTATTGAGGTTATCCTGTTTTATATCTTCCACGAACCCAAGCTGACTGATTTCTAAAGAGTGTCGCTTGACTAATGAAGACTGAAAGAATAGCTATAGTAGTTCTTTCTTATCTTGTTCACTAGCCACATGATTATCAAATAAAGGAGGACTAGTGGGAAATTCAGTGAGTGTTGATATAAATTTTTGCTCTTCTAAATCCTCTTCATATCCATAAAAAATTGGCACATTTTCATATTGGTTTTGAGCAGCAAAGTTATCATGGCCATGGCTATTAGACATATCTATTATTATATTCAAAGTATCTACAGTCTGGCTGCTATCGATTTGAGAGTCAAAGCAATTCAAAACTTTTTCTTGTTCAATAGAAAGATTGGAATATAATTCACCTACAATCGGTTGCTGTTGATCATGGAATTTCCAATCTAAAACTTCAATGTCTTCATCACATTCATCATAAAGTGAAGCATTCTCAAACTTTTCCAATGATGATGCTGAAGATTCATTTTTTTATTCATTCAATAAAACGTGAAAAGCATTTTGTGACACCATATCATCATGTAAATAACTAGAATTGTTTTTAGAATCATTTGAACCAAACGTTTCAACAGTAATTTATTCATTACAAGGATAATCTTCATCACAAAAATGATGTCCAACATGATTTAACACAATAGTTTGTTCAACAAAAGATTGATCTTCAAAATTGTTTAAAGCATTATGAGAACATTCCAGACCATCTTCGTTGATCTCATCACTAAAATCATTTTCAACATGACTTAAAATAGCAGCTCGGTTACCATAATGATTATGATATTCTTCCTTGACAATGGAAATTGAAACTAATTCCTCTTTATCTTCAACTAATTCTGAAATCACAACTTCTTCATGACACATTTGGAATCCTTGATTACATTTATCATCATAACTTGTTGGATCACATAAATAAGTTGTATTATGGAAATTAGCCTACTCGCAACAATCTTTCAAAAGAAGTTTAGCTGAGAAAACATACTTACAATGTTTCCGGAAACATGCATGAAATTCTTTCAGTGAGGAAATGCTAGCAGCAGGAAGAGAAAAATACCATTCTCGTGCATCTTGCTCGAGTGAATACATGAACATTTTCATGAGTACATCCTCATGATGAATTCCCAACTGATACATAACTTCATGAAATTCCAACAAATGTCTTGTTGGGTTGTCATCTTTTTTCTCTCTGAAATGTGGAAGGAAATATCCCCACTCATCCATGATAGGCACTGCGTTTGGAAAGCCTGGAACAACTGAAAAATTTAAAGGTGCAAACCTTCGAGCCACAATGGCTTCCATGGTGTTTGACATCTTGAACCAGTGGAATTTCCAACTGATGCTTCCTCCGTGAAGTCGCCGGTGAAAAATTGTAGTCTAAACCATGTAGCCAACCTTTGTTCACCATCAAAGACTGGATGTACTGATGTTAATTCCCACGGAATATTTTCTTCACTTCCGTCCCCGGCAATGGCGCCAAAGATGTTTGTGCCAGAAATTGTCCCTAGACTACAAAAGCACAGCGTAGCACAATCTCAATAAAATCTCAATATGAAAATGGAATATGTTTTTCTTGGTTTAGGGTTTGTTGGTTTGAAGGTTTCAATTTCAAGAAAATAAAAGGAAATCAAACTAAAACAAGTTACTAATTCATGTAATTCATTGAAGAACTGAAATCAGAAACCATCACATTCATAAACATACAGGTTTTTATCTACACCACATAAGCATTCACTAGATTAAAACATTAAAATAGAAAATGAATTCATATGTTGAATAACCAAACTGATCAAAAACAAAAACTCAATCACACAAGATAAAATGGCTTATATCACATATATATATCTCAGTCTTCAGGACTTACATAAGAGTCTTGCAAGCTTCAATATCATCAGAGTATATAGCTTCTTGAAACCAAAAGATCCAACCTCCTCTTGAATGCTTGTCTTCCTTTTTTATCATTACAACAATAGAGTAGTTCCATAACTACCTTCTAGGTATAATTTTGAAGTAGTTACATCAATTAGTTACACTCTAACTTAAATCTTTAAAGACAATTAACTAAAAATAGCAAATCGGACTCTAGGAAATTAGGCGAATTTCTGGAAAATTGGGTCTCAAAGATGCCTCCATATCTCTTGATTCACGACACCTATTAGAAAATTGAGAGAGGTTTTTTTAAATGAGTCCATGTAGAACAAAAAAATCTGTTGGTTTTCAAAAGTTCCTCTCCAATTGATCGGAAGACATGCCGAAAGTTTGTGATTAAAACAGTAAATTATTAAATCTTTTAAACCCTGAAAAATAGGCCACAAAGATGAATTAGAATCTTCCAAACTATGACAGATGTTATAAAAATGAGAGAGGTTTTTTTAAATGAGTCCATGCTGAAAACAAACCTCTCTTGTTTTTCTCCAACTCCTTTCCACCACCTTGTAATCCATGCTCAAATTAAATGAAAAAAACAGGAAAAAACAGAGGAAAACTATGCATTTGTACCACTCTTGCCCATATCTTCAGTTACACTTTGCAAAATAAATTGAAACTTATTCATTGAACCCGGTGAATTTCTCAAAGAAATTAAACCATCCGGCTGCTTTAAAGATGTCTACACATTTGGGAAATTGCGCAGGTCACTTCGTGTCCATCGGTTCAACCCTGTTAATCTCGCCACTTTTTCCCATCTTATAACTGCAAGCTTGTTAATTAAGGCTTAGAAAAACATAGGTGACAATACTTACTAACTGCATTTAGCTACATATGTCTTCAATTTTGTATTCCACAATCCTCAAATCTGAACTCGTGGCACTTCGAACCCCAATCTCTCTCAATGATGGAATGTAAAAGAATATGTAACTGTCATCATTCTTCAACATTTGTTTCAGCATCTCAAGTCATCATAGCTCATAATGAACCACCACTCAGCATGAATAACCACGATCTTTCATAATATTGGATTCCTGTAGCACATTAGGGGTCTGTTTTGAACTTTGCGCTGCAAGAATCTTTAAACATGACCAATTTGACAAATGAACTTTTGATAAAGGTTGGATGTTTTGGTTTCAAGAAGCTATATACTATGATGATATTGAATCTTGCAAGACTCTTATGTAAGTCCCGAAGACTGGGATATATATATATATATATATGTGATATAGGCCATTTTATGTTGTATGATTGATTTTTTGTTTTTGATTAGTTTGGTCATTCAACGTTTGAATTCATTTTCTGTTTGAATGTTTTAATGCAGTGAATGCTTATGTGTTGTAGATAAAAACCTGTATGTTTATGAATGTGATGGTTTATATTTACTTTGTTCAAATTTATGATTTCAGTTCTTCAATGAATTACATGATTTAGTAACTTGTTTTAGTTTGATTTCCTTTTATTTTCTTGAAATTGAAACCAACAAACCCTAAACCAAGAAAAACCTATTTCATTTTCATATTGAGATTTTATTGAGATTGTGCTAGCTTTCCCTTCTGTAGTCTAGGGAAATTTCTAGCACAAACAACAATTTTGGGAGCTGGGAGGATACAACGCAGTGCAACATTGACAGAGTAAGAGACACAATGCTGCGGAGTTATAGCCCTAGGAAAATGAAGCTCCACGAGGATACAGTGTTGTGAAGTGCTAGTTCCGCGAAGATCCAGTAAGGAAAACGTTTTGGACAAAAAAAATGGTATAAATTCCAGTGAGACCAATTGGCGGTCTATTTTCATTAATATACTCCATGATTCCCAACAGGCGGGTAAGGAGTGGCGAAGAGGTAAAGCGACCGGTCGAACGAGTGAAGGAAGCACTACGTGAACCAACTGCATGAAGTCGTTAGAGAAGGAACTGCGTGGTGAAAGAGACCCATCGGCATGCAATCGACAGAGGGGTTGAAAGTGACGTGACCACGCACAGAAGAATGGCCACAATGACAAGTCGCTATCAAATCCTAAAAGTCCTGGTTAGCGAGTAACTACACTAGTTTTAGGGAACCTTAGGGTTTTTTATCCCATCATGAATGTAAAGACGTGACCTAAGGGCATGGTCTATATAAGGGAATATTTTGTAAGGGAAAGGGTTAATATTATTATTGCTTATAGCGGAATATCGATCTATGTTGAGGGAGAGACGCATTGTAAAAGGCTCTACAGTTGTGTGTGCAGTGACCTACTGAGAGAGAAGAGAGTCTGCAGCTATGTGCACAGATTGGAACTGTTGAACCCTTCCCATTGATAATATAATCAATACTTCCTGTGTACCTAGCTCCCATCCTCGGGGTGAACCACATTAATTCCTTACGTTATGTGAATGATTATGTGGTTGCATCTGTACATTTGCTTATGATGAATGGTTAAGTTCATGTTTATGAGTTGATGTGTTCTTTCTTTTATATATATTCGCCATAAGGATAAGATATGGGAATAATATGTTAAGTATCGACATATGTGAATGAATGTTGAATGTACAAGTATTTCTAAGTCAGCTAAATGCATGAGTATTGGGTAACACTTAGTCAGCGAAGTTTGTAAAGTGTTATTCCCCAATGCGTAGCACCGGAAGTGCACAGTTACATTGTAGTTCATCTTATCGTATAAGTTTGCAATGTTTGCAGTCTATTATGTTGTTGAGTGCTTCATTTTGTACTAAGTAAAGTCTGTCAAAGTTGCACAAGTGTCGAAGAGGAAGTGCAGTCCTTCGTTGCGATGTCCTTCAGTTAAGCAACCATCCTGCATCGTGCAGTCCTTGGATGCACGATAGCTTAAGCAGTAATCGTGAAGTAAGTGAACTTCGCATTGTCCACCATATTCTGTTGAAGCGCGCATCACCTGGTTGTGGAAAACTGATTCTGCAACCTCCCCATAACTTCACCTATGGTGAGACCTCAGTCTGCTCGCAGATTGTTGCTGAAAGGGATGGTTAAAAGGGGTTTTGTTGGTTCCCTGAACTGCGCAGAACCTAGTTCTATCTTGTAAGCTTAAAGAACACATCTAGAGCCAACAGTTTCTCTTGGATTGGTTCCTTAAGTCACTTTTACCTTATATTGCGAAGGATGTTTCGACATCCAGAGTTATGAGTGAGGAACATGCCATCTTTAAATCTCAATAGTTAGACTTGATATACACTCAGTCTGGGGTTTTGTATGAGATTATACCCAACACACAATGATCTATCCATGAGTCCAAACCAACTCTAGGACCTCATGCCAATGGCATCGTAGGTTCTGCAAGTGCTAAGGCTGTAGACTAGGTAACACAATGGATGCATAATTTGTCTATTAACCAATCTGCAACAGGACAAGCTACGACTTCGTCCTCTCCCACCTAGTCATTGGATGTACACTTTGTGTAGTCAGCGAATCTAAAGGGTAACCAACAAATCGAAGGAAATAAGAAAAAGGGGAAGAACAACCATAAGGGTGGGAACAACAATAATAAGAAGGGAAATGTGAATCATGAGAAGAATGACAACAACGCTGGTGGGGTCAAGAAACATAAGCATAAGGTGAAATTTCCTTATAATATTTGCTCTCAATATCACCTCACTCACTTGTTCCCCGGGATGGATGAATCCTCGAAGCTAATTGCATAGATCCCATCTGTGCTAACCAATCCACTTCGTCATAGCCAAAACATGACTTCGGGTGCTTTTACCACCGAAAATGGGTTTGTTGTAACTTCAAATAGTTTGGCCCATCATGGTGGTCACGTATGTGTTAAATGGTACAATTGGAGGTCAATGTTGCTACTCGCTCTCGCGATTATAATCCTCTGCAAATATCTATGGGGAAATATCCTCCTCGTTTGGAAATCCCCTTGTAGGTTGATAATCCCAATCTCATGCCACGTATTCATAAAGGATTCCTCAAGCGCTCGACTCACAATCCTAATGCTCAAGCCGCCCATAACTATTCTATTGTAGAGGATCTAGGTCAAACATCGTGTGCTATGGCAGCCCTTAAGGTACTCCAAACGTGTCTTTCATAGACCAATTCCTTGTTATCTACCTTGAGAGCTCTTGATTCTAGTGGAAATGGTGTCATCAAGTTTGATACTGCTGACGTGTAGCCACGCTTACCTTACCATGGGCCATGTGAACTGTCTTCTATGACCGTTAAACGCACTATCATTGAAAAAGGTGCTTCTACATCGGTAATGTCATTATCTTGTTGTAAGACCCTTGGATGGCATCCTTTATCTAAGTCTATGATCATGTTGACCACTTTTAATGGAAATTCATTTAGATCACTTGGTATTATCCCCTCTCTCTAGGTCGAGTTGGGTGGGAAGTACATGACGGTATAGGTCGAGTTGGTTGATGCACCCCTTGAATACAATATTTCACTAGGTCGAATTGGATCTATGCTATGAAAGTGATCGTTTCATCTGTATTTCAAGTTATATGATTTCCTCATTAAGGTAAGATCATAACTGTTGATCAGTTTTTGTTTACTAGTTCCAATTTCACAGCATCATCAGGATCTACGGTCCCTAAGATAGAAAGATCTCAATAATAAACTGAGAATGTTGGTGTTGGGATGTACTCCTTGTGAGAATTTTATATAGTTTGAATACCATGAAATAATTCTATTATCCAAGAATCTTGAAGCAAAGAAGTCCTCACAAGAATTATTCAAAGATATGCAAGAATAAGAAGAAGATATATTGAGACAAAAACATAAGAGAAGGAACTCAATTGATGGAAATATCATCTCATGTAATATTCCTCAATATGAATACAATATATAATACATCTCAAGAGAGAAAATAGAATTCCTGAAAGGCAAGTTGTAAATCACAAAAAGCAAGGCTTACTAAAAACATAAAATCCCCTAGGTGGCAAAAGTTGTTTCCAAAACTATCTAAAGTCTCACGAATTTGTTGAATAAGGTATGGAAGCTCATGAGTGAGGTAAATGGAATGTAATGATCGCTTTAGGAGAGAATAAATGAAGTGGAGGTCGAATTTTTCAAGTGGCAAGAGTTTCTAAGTCAACTAGCTTTACCTTATCCACTAGAAAGTAGGAAAAACGGGATAAAGCTGTCTAAATCAAGAAAGTGTCTTTCTAATTCAAGAATAGAATAAAATCAGACAAAATCCAAGGAAATCTTATCCAGAATTTGTTCAAATTTCTTTTTGTGACTTAGGATGGGAAGTGGTCCACTAAAAGACAAAACTGGCCCTATTTAGCTACTCAAAACTTAGGAAATTAATCTAGATGACTAGTAAAATAAATCCTAAGTATGTGTTGGAGCCTAGGCCGCATCTATAGTAAAGCTGTGAGTTTTGAGGAAAAAGCACAAGTGTTGAAGGGAAAGTGCTAATTTTGAGAAAGCACCAATTTTGGGCAGAAGCGAACAAGTGCGTAGTACGGTGCCAGATAGACGAGCTTAGCGCAGATTACGGACCGAAAATCACGGAGCTCGAGTGCACATGTCAAAGGAGAATGAATGTGGCCGAGTAGAAAGCTCAGCTACCACAATAAATGAAGCAATGGAACAGAGAGCTCAGCTACCCTCATTAAGGCTAAGTACATAAGTTATGGTTTCCCTGACCAAGGAAGAGCAACGGACCAAAGCATTGAAGGCGAAGGACAAGGAGCAGTGAATGATGAAGCGGCGCCAATACCCGCAATCTGTGTCGGAAATCACGGAGCCTGCAGGAAGCGGCGACGTGACTGCAAGCGGCGCCTACAGTACACCTAGCCATGACCGCGGTTAGGGTTTTTGGGGATTACTGCTGGGAAAGGCCCACAGTTTTGTAAAGGTGCGACCTTCAGGGCCACCTATATATATGTGTAATTGTAAAGGTTAGACGTTAGTTAGTTAGCTAGTCATTAGATGTTTAGACGTTAGAAAGATAGAGTGGTGAGAAGGCCATTGTAATTTGATGTTGAGGTTGCAGACAGTCTGAGTCGACGTCTGAACCATTGTAATCTCTGTAGAAGGAGAGACTAGATCTAGAGAAGGGCTCCCAGCTGTGTGCATGGAGTTTCCTGGAAAGCTCTAAGGCTGCAGCTGTGTGCGCAGCATACTGTGTAATTTCCATTTGAGATTAATAGAAGATACACTTCCCGTGGACGTGGTTTCCCCATGGAGGTGAACTACCTAATTCTCAGTGTTATGATGATGTGTTGTGTGATTGCATGTTTTAAGTTCACTATCTGTGCATGCATGAACATTGCGTTATCTTTATGAATATGTTAAGTAAGTTCTCGAAGCTTCCTTGGTAGTTATAATCATTAAGTGTCGAAGAAATCTGTAGAACGTTGTCGCTGCAGCGATTGAGGAGTGTGTTGCTGCGTCGTGGTGCAGGGCCAAAAACGGTAAAGTATTGGACGCAGAGGGTAATCGCCTCGTGCGCCGGAGTGGAGATACCGTGTAGCTAGGCTGGTAAGCGAGAGTTTCTGCGCAGATTGCACTGAGAGGTATGCGGAAGAGTAAGAGGTCCCGCTTTGAGGAATCCTCTCCTAAGAGAGAGAGGGAGAAGATTGCAGTCTCCGCGTCGCCTAGGTTAAGGAAGCCTGATTCCTTAGCCCCCCCATAGCCACTTCGGGTGAGACTTCGGGCTGCTGCGCAGCTCATTTTCGAGAGGGCCAGTGCGCCAAGGGGTGTTTGTTGCTGCGCATCCTGAAAACCCGGGTCTGTCCAAAAAGCAGCCAACAAATGGTTCCGTTGCCTAGGGACTTGTTATTCCGGCGACGTGTGAGATTGATGCGCAACCTAGAGAAAAAGGAAGCCAACAAATGGTTTCATTTCCTTGCGACTTGTTTCCTTGAGACTTGCTCAGCCAACAAATGGTTTTGTTGTTGGCTTCAACCATATTATTTTGAAGGCAATGTGCTACTGGAATCCTACAGCTAAAGAAATTCAAGACTGGTTTGATTCAAAGGATAGAGAGTTCGTTGAACGAGAAAATAGAAGCTCTAGGCTTCAGACAGAAGACTGGTTGCAGAAGCATATTTATACTGACCTTCACAAAATTTTCTTTATCGCATTTGCACTAGAATTGCATGCGTGGGTAGCCAAGCTAGCAGATACTAGACCCACTGTGCATGTTGATCAACCCATCGCTTGGACGCCTGAGCTAGTTAGCATTTTGAAGCGGGTAGATAATCCTATGTCCCGCACAGTAGACTTTTGGTTGAATAGTCTGCTGGAAGGCTTCATCACCGAGTTTGCAGTAGATACAAGAAAGAGCTTCAGCGAAGCTGAGAGGAGCTTCTTCAAAGCACACAGGGGTAAGTTCTTAAATTCTCTGAACTTATGGATTAAAATGCTTCTGTATGAAAAAGGAAAACTATGCATAGCTTCCGATGAATAGCATAGACAAGTAATGTCCGCAGATTCTGATAGTGATCTTGAACTTATTGGTTGCACTCGTAGTGGAAAACGGTATAAAGTAGGCCTTGACCAACATTCTTTTGAGTCTAGCCCAAAAGATAGTCAAGCTCTGAGAGCGAGCCATATAGAGAGACAAGGGAGTACTCATATCACTTATCACCCTTTTACACTGCAAAAGCCAGATGGGGCTCAGTATAACCCCGTATTAACACCTTCTAGTAGCCCGCACGGTACTTCTAGTACCTCAGCACCACCGTTGTTTAACCATCCCAGAGGTAGTGCTACAACACCTCCACCTCAACCTAGCGCAAGAAGGATGGGTGATGACATGAAGCTACCAACTTTTAGGGGAACAGGGCTAGAAGACCCTGAGCAGCATTGGTTCCTATGTGAATCCATTTGGACAATTAAGCAAATTAATGATGATGCTGTTAAGCTGGTTCAGTTAGCAACCACACTAAGAGAAAGAGCCTTAACTTGGTTCATGACATACTCAGCAGCACAGAATAGGACGCTTGCTGATGTAAGAAATGCTATGATTAGAGAATTCAAGAAACCTAAATCAGAATCACAGTGTATAACAGAGCTCAAATACATAAAACAGTTACCTACAGAGTCAGTATGGGACTTTGACCAGAAGTTCAAAGCCTTGATAGATCAAGTAAGCTTTGAGTTTGCACCGCAGCAGCATAAAGAATGGTTCATTGCTGCGCTGCTTCCACACATTAGACTTCCTCTTATGCAACAGAATCTCACTACTCAGGAACAAGCTCTAGAGATGGCTATGAAACTAGAAGCTTCACCAATTGCTGGAACAAGCAACGATGTTGCGCAGTTGCAGAACCAGTTAGCAAACTTAACCTTGCAAGTGCATGATATTAAGAAAGGAAAGGAAGTTAAAGAAGAAATTTGGTGTACAAAATGTAGAGCACAAGGTCATTCAAAGGACCATTGTCCCGTTTTCATAGAGTATATTGCAACTGGAGCACCTAACCCTTTACCACAGCCTCAGGGGCCTTGGTGTGAAATCTGTAGAACTAGAGGTCACAGACCACAAGAATGTCACTTGTTACATAAATATGTACAAACTCCAAAGAATCTATATTGCAATTTCTGTAAATCAGTAGGTCATGATGAGAACAATTGCAGAGCATATGACCTTATGATGGAAAGAAAACATGATGTTTATAGAGTATAGTCAGAGGCACAAGGACCCACAGCAAGTCCATAGTATGACCAAACTCACGACGGTCGAGCGGAAAATTATAGGGGCCACGGACGCACAGCAGATTTTGGTCGAGGAAGAGGACAGATCACTTGTTATAATTGTGGAGCTCAAGGTCATTATGCAAGGGATTGCCAAAATCCTACAACCATCTGCAGATACTGTAAATCTTATGATCATGTCATTGAAGAATGCCCTCAGTTGATGGCTAAGATGCAATCAAAGACGCCACAGGTTAATCAGAATATTCAGTTGATTGGAGCAAAAAAAGAGAACCAGATCCTACAGTTAATATAGTGACGCGCAGTGGAGCAACTACTGGTATGCTAGAGTTGGGAACTGAAAAGAAAGCGATGCAATGGGTGCGCCGCGCTAATATTAAACCATCTCCTCTTGACCTACAGAAGCAAAAAGAAGCATTCAAGCAAGCTCAAGAGTATTTCTCCGACCCGTGAGCTTCAGGTTCTGTCGCAATTCCGCATAATGATATCAGATCGTAGGCGCTAAGACAAGAGAACCTGGTGCAAGAATAGGCCACCACATCTGGAAGGCCTGATGATGAGGAGGATGCACTAGGCAGTGTCCATGCTTTCCTGAGAAATTGTTTAAAGTTGTTGCGCAATGAAAAAGCAACTATGGAACTTCAACACCTGTTGGATCAGTGTCAACAATCTGCGTCGATGAATACACCGCAACGTGTTGTTCACCAGATTGGGAGTCATACTAGAACTGGAAAAGAGATGAGGCTCACAGCGCAGATTGGAGCATTTGAAATGGACGAAGTCATTTTGGATTTGGGATCAGAAGTTAATGTTCTCACCATGCAGACATGGGAACAGATGCGTAGCCCTCAGCTTACAAGATCTCCTATCCAGCTAAGACTTGCGAATCGGCAACAAGTTTCTCCATTGGGCAGACTACCCAATGTACCTATTGATATTGAGGGAGTAAGAAGTTTTGCAGACTTTGAAGTAATCAAAGTTCTGGATGATAACAGGCCTTATCCAGCACTTTTAGGCATATACTAGGCATTTGATAATTTGGCTTTCATTAATTTGAAGAAAAGACAGATGACCTTTGAGGATGAACAGATCAGGGTCATCGCACCACTTGATCCACTTCAAGGACCACGGTATATTGAACCCATTCAGGAAGAAGAAGAAGTGCGCCACATGGAAATTTGGACCAGATGACTGCTAGTCATAGTGACTATGTCAATCCCACAGCGGACGGACATATCAGCTGGCGATGCAATAGCTCGTGCACATCAGATTCAGAAGCAGGACTGGAAAACTGGTAGAATCACCTACATGAGGTTTCTACAAGGCGTTGCGCCATGATGACTAAATCCATTTGATGGATTGGCACAGAATTGACTGACACTCCAATTTTTGATGGTTTAACTGAAGTAAATGAATTCATACATACATATGAACAACAAATTCCAGATGAGCAGCGCATATAAGCATTGGATGTAGCACTGCGCGCTACACCCGCAAGATGGTGGGGTGCGCATAAAGAAAATATTCACACATGGCAAGACTGTCGCAGATTGATACTACACGGATTTCAGGGAACTACAGCAGAAGTGTTGCGCAAATATGATGGACAGAGTGACCCCAGGTCACACGTTGAAGCATGTATTCAGCAATGGTCACATATTCCAGAGGATGAGTGGGTTCATCTATTCATCCACACATTGGATACAGTTCCAAGGAACTGGTACACTGAAATAGAATTGCGCAGAGGCACTATCACTTGGCCTCTTATGATGGAAAGTTTTCAACTCACTTTCAGCTTTGAGTCAGAACATCCAAGCATCGACCACGCTTTAAAGTGTATCAAAAAGAAGGTATTTGAACAATGTCCATTACCAGAGTATTCTCAACCAGATTGGGCTGTCCAGATGGAACATGCCCTGGAATGCTATAATTTCACCACTGGTGAAGAGGAAGATGATCCTCGTAACATCAATATTGCAGAATCAGAAGGGACGCGCAAAGTCGAAGGCCCTCAGCTTGATATCCCTGCCATTATAGAACACATCAAGCTCAAAAATATTAACATCGGTACAGAAGCCGAACCCAAGTTTGCTTTTATAGTAGATTATTGGGATGATGAAATTGTTGGCCATGTTTCAGATTTACTACGTGACTACCAGGATATCTTTCATACCAAGTTCACAGAAATGAAAGGCATCCTAGGAGACTTAGGAGTCATGTGCATACCTTTGAAAGCAGACGCCAAGCCAGTAAAACAGCGACCGTACAGGTTGAACCCGCAATATAAAGAAAAGGTCAGAGAAGAAATTGATAAGATGCTCGCAGCAGGAATCATTGAGCCAGTAGAGGAAAGTGATTGGATTAGTCCTATGGTGGTACAAGACAAAAAGGCAAAAGGTGAAATAAGAATCTGCGTGGACCTGCGCAAGCTGAACGACGCATCAGGGCATGATCCATTTCCTACTCCCTTTACAGACGAAGTGCTTGATAATGTTGGAGGACAAGAGGCTTACTCCTTCACTGATGGCTTTTCCGGATACCATCAGATCAGAATCCATCCAGAAGACCGCCATAAGACCACTTTTGCGACTGAATGGGGCTCATTCCAGTATACGGTAATGCCCTTTGGTCTTAAAAACGCACCTGCTATCTTCTCTAGAGTCGTTGTTGTTGTTTTTAAAGAATTCATTCATAAGTTTCTAGAAGTCTATTTTGATGACTGGATTGTGTTTGGTTTACTAAAGAACCATATAGGGAACCTGCGCATGATGTTAGAAAAATGTAGACAGTATCAGATTTCCCTTAACTTGAAAAAATGTATCTTCTATGCTCCTTTTGGTATTCTCTTGGGTCATATTGTATGCAGACAAGGACTCCTGATGGATCCTGCGAAGGTTGCCATCATTGCTAATTTACCTGCACCCAACTCAGTCAAACAATTGTGCACTACATTGGGACATACAGGGTACTACAGGAAATTCATCAAGGTTTATGCAAAGATTACTGCGCCTATGGAAAAACTGCTGAAAAAGGATTCGAAATTCCAATGGACAGAAGAATGCCAACAGAGCTTGGATACACTTAAAGAAAAGATGATAACTGCGCCTATTCTAGTTTTCCCAGACTGGCGAAAACCCTTTCATGTTCATGTAGATGCTTCTTCCATAGCATTGGGGGTTGTGCTTACACAACCGGGAGAAGGAGGTATTGACCACCCCATTGCTTACTCTAGCAGAAAACTCTCTACAGCTGAAAAGAACTACACCACTACAGAAAGAGAAGGACTAGCTATGGTATATGCCCTACAGAAGTTCAAACACTATCTATTGGGTGCACAATTTAAAATGTATACTGACCATTCTGCTTTGAAATACTGGCCAATAAGCCAGTGTTAGGGGGAAGGATTTGCAGATGGATATTGCTCTTCCAGGAGTATGATTTTGAGGTTATTGTGAAGCCAGGTAGATTGAATGCAAGACCTGACCATTTATCTAGGATAGAGTCAGGGGAGGAACCTACAAACCTGGAGGACAATCTGCCTGATGCGCAGCTGTTTTCTGTTCAAGCAGCCGATGAGTATTATTCTGATATTCTTGAGTTTCTCACTACCGGGCAAGCGCCAGTTGAGTTTTCAATCCAGCAGAAGAAGCAACTTGTTGTCAAAGCCGCAGACTTCACTTTGATAGCAGGACAGCTCTACAAGTTGGGCCCTGATGAAGTCTTGCGCAGATGCATTTTACCACATGAGAAGGACTCCATTGTCGCAGAAGCGCACTCAGGTACCGCAGGAGGCCATTTCGTAGGAAAGCTGACTGCGCAGAAGATCTTAGCCGCAGGTCTTTGGTGGCCGACATTGCACAAGGATACTAAGGAATTCTATAAATGTTGCGATGTGTGCCAGCGAACAGGAAAACCCTCAAGAAGAGATGAAATGCCGCTAAGACCTCAGATAACACTGCGTGCTTTTGATAAGTGGGCCATTGATTTTGTAGGACCTATCAACCCACTAGGAAAAAGAATCAGCGCAAGATACATCATCACAGCTACTGAATACCTCACCAGATGGGCTGAGGCGAAGCCAGTTAAGAACTGCGACGCTGTCACTGCCGCGCAGTTCATTTTTGAGAACATTATCACTAGATTTGGATGTCCACTGATTCTAATGAGTGATCAAGGCACACACTTCCTGAATGAGACTATAGAGGCCCTTACCGAAGAATTCCACATTAGTCACCATAAGAGTACACCCTACCACCCTCAAGCTAATGGTATGGTGGAGGCATTCAATAAGATTCTCGAGAATTCCCTAACAAAGATCTGTAATCAACAAAGAGATGATTGGGACCTTAGAGTCACAACTGTATTATGGGCTTACAGAACCACATGCAAGAAACTAACAGGTCACACACCTTTCAGTTTGGTGTATGGACAAGAAGTAGTATGCCCATGGAATACATTGTTCCCAACTTCAGAATTGCGCAAATTACAGAAATGGCAGATATTGATACTATGAGTGAAAGACTATCACAATTGCTTGCCTTATAAGAAGATAGACTTTTAGTCGGATTCCATCAACAAGTACAGAAGGCAAGGCAGAAAGCTTGGCATGACATGCATACTAAGAATAAAGTTTTTCAAGAAGGAGACTTGGTACTCCTCTATGATAGTAAATTCATCAAGTTTTCAGGCAAGTTTCGTGTACATTGGTTAGGCCCTTTCCGGGTGATAAAGATAACAGAAGGAGGAGCAGTTCAGCTTGCGAAGCTTAATGGAGAATTGCTGCCTACAATGATCAACGGGAGTCGGCTCAAGCTTTATCGCGATGGCCACTCCGCCCTGTTGACTTAATTCAGTGCTAAAGTCGTGCAAATGCCCAGTGTAGTTGAAAGAGGCATCACATTATCACATTCTACACGGAAGTCGTGAGACACTTTCAGTCTCTGGCTTCCCACGCAGTTCCTTGAAACATCCGCGCATGTCAATAAAGTTTGTTTTGAAGGAGCTTATTTGCGCTCTTGTGAAGTTTTCCCGGGTTGTCGAACCGTCGCTCTTGCAGAGTTCCCTGTGTCAAGTTTTCGCTTGAGGAGTTCTCATTGTGGACCCCTCTATATGCACAGTTACCTATGTTGAAATGACCCGCCGAAAATTTGAATTACTGTAGTCCTATAATCGCGTCTAAACATTAATGAAGGATAAGCTCACCATTTAATTGTATCCGCTCTGACAGAGTCAGCTTGATCTCCCTAAGATTCGCATTTATGTCATGCACCGAAAGTTTTAGCTTCTCCCGGAAGGCTCTCAGAGCCCGTCCATCATAATTAATGCACCGCAGAGGCGCAGGGGTAGGGGGGTTGTCAACTCATGCATAGGCACCTATGGCTATTAGCCCCACTTGTCTGCATTTATTATCGCCTTTAGCTATAAATACCCCGCACTCGTATGTCTTCAGGTTACTTTTCTCAAGTTGCATAGTGCCTTGTTTGAGAATCTAAGTTATTGTTTTCAGAGCCATGTTGTGCAGGCTGCTCCCTTTGCTTTCAGTGTTCGTATCCTACGTTGTTCTGCCATTTGTGTGTTCAAGTCCTTGTTGTGTATACCGGTTCACGACGGAGAACCTGTCAACTAAAGAAATTGTTCATCAATTTAAGCGCAGAGGCTTAGATTTCGGCATGACTACCCCGGTGACGGCCTCGGCTTACACACACCCTGGTTGGACTGATCCCAGACAATCTCTGGGCACAAGGGCGTCTCAGCCGTAGAAGTCAGACTAACCCATTCCAGAGCCCTTGGCCACTATGGTAAATTACATTCCGTCGCATCCAGATGATGCACCCGAGGTGCATATTCCGAAGAATGCGAAGTATCCGATTCCGCTGCCACCAATGGTGGAAGTCGTGCGACAAGAAGGGTCCCTGCTTGGACACCTTCCACTGGTCAAGTTTTCTGATTTCAACCTCGGAGACTACAAAAGGTATCCTCAGTTTGCGCCAGATCACTATCTGACGGTAGTCCATAATCCCACCAGAAAGGTTGATGAATTCATCCCGAAGGAATTCGCAGCAAATTTAGAGAAGTCTGGACTTTTGAACCTGTTGAAGCTACCGCACTTCGGGCGTAGCAATGAAGTCAATGCAGTTGTTAAGGCACTGCTATCCTGCATTCATGGTGGTTACCTTTGGATGGGGAGGCCAATTGATTTGAATGTCGACTTGATTCATCGTATTACCGGCCTATCTAAGGTTGGTAAGGACCCCAATATTCATTTTGTTGGAAAAGATAAGGACAGAAAGTTGGCTGCACAGTTGGTGCAGAAATACAAATTGACAAGAGGAGGTCGGGCTTATGACCTCACTATAGTTGAAGATGAAGCACTTAGATTTACAGGCAATCTGCTTGCAGGCAGACTTCTTACGAAGTGTAGACCTAAAGAATTCACTGGAGCTGTCGTGGAGCTCGCCATCGCAGCTGCGGAGGGAGAGCAGTACAACTGGTCTCTCTTCCTCCTCAATTCTTTCTTGGAAGACTTCCGGAATGTCCAAGACACCGCCAGTCAGTTGTTCCATTTTTCTTGGATTTTAATTTTATGCGCCTTTGTCGGGTGGAAGGAGCCCCCCAACACTCAATTCCTTCCACGACGCGCAGGAGAGGTTGTAGGAATGCGCTATGTCAACCTCTGGGATTCTAGTAATCCCTCGAAGCGCAAGATGAACCGCGCTGTGTTTTGTGAATATTACCATCTCCTCAAAGATACCATTCAGGAAATGCCGAGGCTGAGCGAGGAGACGGCACAAATATATGGAACTAAGTTGGTCTTCTCTGCCAACTTGCACAAAATTTACCTCCACCCTTGCGGAATTCAAGAAGAATGGGCCGTAGGCCTTTATAGGATGACTACTAAAGATGTTGAAGAAACTGTCAAGTCCTAGTCAGATGAATGGAGGGAGGCCGCCGAAATCGCATCCACGATACCACCCCTTGTTGCGCAAGAGAAGGGCAAGGCAGCGACTGAGCAAAGAAGTGAGGAAGGTTCGACAGAACCAGCTGCCAAGAAGCAGAAGGTGTCGCATCCCTTTGAGACCATTGCCTTGGGGATCGACCAGTACTTAAAAGAGCAATTTCGTGAGCTGCGGACATCGCACGCTCACATCAGAAGTGCTCTGGACCTGCAGTTCGTGGAATTAAAAGGTCTCGCAGGAAGAATTGTGTAGACCCATGTGCCAGCATCTAGTTCGCAGGCACCTACAAGCACCAAGCGAGTTGAAGTACTTGCAGAGAGGCATACTATCATGCACATCCCACCTACAAGCATGACACTTCCGGATCCTTTGGCCGCACTGCAGGTAAGCGCAGTTGGCCCCATTGAAGTAAATTTATCTTTAATTCCGATAGAAACCTTGCAGTTAGTGCAAGAGAATATCTCTATTGAGCTGAGAGATAGAGAGCTCCCCACATTCCATGCAAACCAAAGACTGCAATCGCAGGAAATAGAGCTGAAGGCAGGCTATAAGAACATCTCTGAGAAGCTCGCACTTTATGAGGCACAAGACACTGGGATAAGAAACGTAGTTGATGAAATCGCCCAGGAGAAGCCGGCCTACGAGATTCAACCAGACCTTCCTCTGGTAGAGAAAGTTCAAATTATTGGTGGAAGGGTGAAATCCCTAGAGCAGGAAATAGTTATTATGGCTGAAGACCATAGAACGCAGATCACCGAGTTGGAAGCTCGTCTTGCGGCGCATTCTATAGATGATAGGCAGGAACAATTTGAAACACTGCATAGAGCTTCCGTACAAATGAAGAGCAGAACATATGAAGCCAAAAATCTGATGATGCAAGCTATGGAGGCTTGGACTGAGCTTGAGACGCTCCCTTTCAAAGTCGATCTTTTGGAACAGGTACAAGCAGCAGAACAGTCCCTAACTATTCTGAGTGAAGAAGCTAAGGCCTTAGAAGGCTTAACAAAAATGAGGAAAATGAGCGAAGTGCGCAAAATACAACAACAACTGCATAAGCTCAGAAATGAAGATGCTAAACTCACCAACAACATTCAGCCATTTATGGATGAGTATGCTGAACTTGCTTCCCAGGCCGAGGCAAAGATCAAAGAATTTGCTGAATCTCAACAGTTGATTGATGGCATAACTGAAGAAGACGCCACTGCAGAAATGGTGCAAACATCTATGCAGTGCGTCGATGAAATGGACTTCGCTATTGCGCAATGGAAGAACGCACTTGCTGTGACCCAAGCAAAGGCAGACATGCAACTAAAGCGACCACAAGCTAGTGCGAGTGGCTCGGGGATGAGCCACAAGTAAGTGTTAGGGGCCTGTTGGAGCCTAGGCCGTAGCTATAGTAAAGCTGCGAATTTTGAGGAAAAAGAACAAGTGTTGAAGGGAAAGGGCTAATTTTGAGAAAGCACCAATTCTGGGCAGAAGCGAACAAGTGCGCAGTACGGTGCTAGATGGACGAGCTCAGTGCAGATTACGGACCGGAAATCGCGGAGCTCGAGTGCACACGTCAAAGGAGAATGAATGTGGCCGAGTAGAAAGCTCAGCTACCACAATAAATGAAGCGACAGAATAGAGGGCTCAGCTACCCTCATTAAGACTAAGTACAGAAGTTATGGTTGCTCTGACCAAGGAAGAGCAACGGACCAAAGCATTGAAGGTGAAGGACAAGGAGCAGTGAAGGATGAAGCGGCGCCCATACCCGCAATCTGCGCCGAAAATCACGAAGCCTGCAGGAAGCAGCGACGTGACTGCAAGTGGCACCTACAGTACACCTAGCCATGACCGCAGTTAGGGTTTTTGGGGATTACTACTGCGAAAGGCCCATAGTTTTGTAAAGGTGCGACCTTCAGGGCCACCTATATATATGTGTAATTGTAAAGGTTAGACGTTAGTTAGTTAGCTAGGCATTAGATGTTTAGACATTAGAAAGATAGAGTGGTGAGAAGGCCATTGTAAGTTGATGTTGAGGTTGCATACAGTCTGAGTCGACGTCTGAACCATTGTAATCTCTGTAGAAGAAGAGACTAGATCTAGAGAAGGGCTCCCAGCTGTGTGCGTGGAGTTTCCTGGAAAGATCTAAGGCTACAGCTGTGTGCGCAACATACTGTGTAATTTCCATTTGAGATTAATATAAGATACACTTCCCATGGACGTGGTTTCCCCGTGGAGGTGAACTACCTAATTCTCAGTGTTATGATACTGTGTTGTGTGATTGCATGTTTTAAGTTCACTATCTGTGTATGCATGAACATTGCGTTATCTTTATGAATATGTTAAGTAAGTTCTCGAAGCTTCCTTGGTAGTTATAATCGTTAAGTGTCGAAGGAATCTGTAGAACGCTGTCGCTGCGGCGATTGAGGAGTGTGTTGCTGCGTCGTGGTGCAGGGCCAGAAATGGTACAGTATTGGACGCAGAGGGTAATCGCCTCATGCGTCGGAGCGGAGATACCGCGCAGCTAGGCTGGTAAGCGAGAGTTTCTACACAGATTGCACTGAGAGGTCTGCCAAAGAGTAAGAGGTCCCGCTTTGAGGAATCCTCTCCTAAGAGAGAGAGGGAGAAGATTGCAGTCTCCGCGTCGCCTAGGTTAAGGAAGCCTGATTCCTTATCCCCCCCATAGCCACTTCGGGTGAGACTTCGGGCTGCTGCGCAGCTCGTTGCCGAGAGGGCCAGTGCGCCAAGGGGTGTTTGTTGCTGCGCATCCTGAAAACCCGGGTCTGTCCAAAAAGCAGCCAACAATATGGATGGGTTTTTTAAATGTTACAACACCCCCCCTTAATCCTGACTTTATGAGGTAAAATATCATAAATACAGGGCCCAAGCAACAAGGCTTATGTTCACCCCAATACAAAAAAAAATATTAGTCCATGTAGGTGAGGAAATAGGGAAAACCACTTGGGAACAAAACTGCCCCTCAAGATCATGGAATACACCATAATAATGATCTCCAAACTCCAAGTAGGTGAGAACTTGGTCAAATGTCTAAAGGAAAATTCTTCTTGGGAAGAATTGGAATGTGCTCACTAGACTTGAGCTTCTTGAGATCAGATCCAAACGATACTTGATGATTTCCTCCATATTCTATGCAATAGGTGCCAAAAATCATGTAGTGAATTAGAAGCATGACAGAGAGAGCGAAACCAGTCACTCCAAATTGTAATTTTGCCTCCATAGAATTCAATAACACACCAAAAATAAACCCAAGGAGAGGTTTTGAGTTTGTATGAGCTGCAACAATTGGATGATGATTCGAATCAAAAGACATATGAGAGAACAGATATATGTCTCCAACTTCTTGAAAAACGTGTTGGCAATCATGTAGGAACTGGCAAGAGCATGGAAAGAGTAAATGAAGGCGCAACCAACAACCTCAACTTTGTACTGAATGCCAAATAAATATATGTCACCTTCTTGGATACCATTGAACAAAAAAGGATCCTCAATATCTAAAATGTAAGAGGAGAACAATGATGAGAGATGGAAAGATCTGAGTTCTTCTTCAACAATAAATTTCTTCTATTTGATCTTCAGTTCTTGCAAAACAAACTCTCTGAAACTTATACTAGAAGAATAATTTAATTAAGAAATCCAAGGGATCTGATACCATGTGATAATTATATATATTTTGAATACCATGAAAGAATTCTAATAGCCAAGAATCTTGAAGCAAAGAAGTACTCACAAGAATTATTCAAAGATATACAAGAATAAGAAGAAGAAATATTGAGACAGATAAGAGAAGGAATCAATTGATGGAAATATCATCTCATGTATTATTCCTCAATATTAATACAATATATAATGCATCTCAAGAGTGAAAATAGAATTCCTTAAAGGCAGGTTGTAAATCACAAAAAGTAAGGCTTACTAAAAACATAAAATCCCCTTAGGTGGCAAAAGCTGTTTCCAAAACTATCTAAAGGCTCACGAATTTGCTGAATATGGTATGGAAGCTCATGAGTGAGGTAAATGGAATGTAATGATGGATTTAGGAGATAATAAATGAAGTGGCGGTCGAATTGGTCGAGTGGCAAGAGTTTCTAAGTCAACTAGATTTACCTTATCCACTAGAAAGTAGGAAAAATAGGATAAAACTGTCTAAATCAGGAAAGTGTCTTTCTAATTCAGGAATAGAATAAAATTGGATAGAATCCAAGAAAATACTATCCATAATTTGTCCAAATTCATTTTTGTGACTTAGGATGGCAAGTGGTCCACTAAAAGACAAAACTGGCCCTATTTATCTAGTGAAAACTTAGGAAATTAATCTAGATGACTAGTCAAATAAATCCTAAGTATGGATGGGTTTTTTAAATGGTCCACCACTCCTCTCTCATGAGAACCTTTAAATTTTTAGTTCCAATTGCATTTATTGAATCCATTTTCGATGATGCTCCCTTTTCGTTGAGTTCAGCGTCGATCCACACTTCATATTTGAACGATCCTTGGACTCTTCCTTCCATGAATGCATCATTCGAAGAACATTCACACATCATAATGGAAATGCCATTGTTTGTAGATAATTTAGATTATCAAGCTGTACAACAAATCACTACAGACCTCGATCCTTCCTCTTCGCGGATGGAGGAGGAGGATCCCACTCTACCACCAACTTGGGCAGTCAACTCATCTTGTTTGCATGATTTACTTGATGATACTTTACCTTCGGATGAAGCCATTATCGATTACATTAATGGTCCCGACAAGCCTTGGGAATACCTTCATCATCGATCCTATTTCTTCCCGAGCTTGAAAGGATTGAGCAAGATGAGTTTCAGTTGAATCTAAGCGAGAAATTCAGTCACCCCGTGGTCCCTTTGGATACACATGGTATATATGTTGAAAGGAACATGGCTACTATTACTCCCACCATTATGACCAACATTTTTCGAACCCTAGGTATTATTCTTGAGTTTCCAACTTAGGCCAGTACTTGGTACATTATTGTATATTTCTATATATATTTTGGTTTTTACTTCGCTTGCATAAAGTTTAGGATTTCACTCCGCATGCATTGTTGCATTGACATATGACTACAATTCATAAACCTTAGGTGAAATCCCTCTTTTAATCGACATGGAACCTTCTAGCTACTTCTAGAAGTATCATTATTTAAGCGGTACGGCCTTCCCGACCAAGGGTACCCTAGTTAGAACCTCTTTTTTTCTTTGGTTCCCATGTTGTAGTTCCTCCTCGGGTATGTGAGTCTCTTGTAGTCCCACCATGAATTTGCGTTGAAGCTTCATGTCTATTCTTATCTTATATTCTGGATATCACTCACAGGGACTCTCGATTATGTCAAGTTGTAAATGCATATCATCAACTTGTTATCCATTATGAGCCTATTTTTGTCTCTTGATTCGTCATTATAAGCCAAATTTCCCAATCACTTCTTAGTCCTAGCCAAGAAGAGATTATTAGTTATCCTTTGCAGCTTGACTACCCTATGACCCTGAGGAAAAATCCCCCTTAGTGTCCATATATTGCATTTGTTTCCTTTCATTGAGCATAGGTATGTTTCACTACATGGAACTAATTTCCTTGTACACAACACTCATTCCCTAGTACTTGTATTATAAGCACTCTTTTATTCTTTTTTAGGATTTTATAAGATGAAAAAGACCAAAAAAAATAAGAAACATAAAAATCCTGATGGGAAAATGTCATCACCTTCTATTGGCAACTGTTGTGTCACCTTTGAACAAAGCAAAAATCTTGAGTCTATTCATCAAATATTTGGGTATAGTATGGCCTTAGGAAGCTAAAATCATTACTCAGATATTACTCCTCTAATTGGTTAAGCTTCTAATCCACATGGAGATTCTGTTGATTCCTCCTGCATCACATAATTGTGTTAGTATTAAGTCTTAAGTCTATGCTTCATGAGTCTCCATCTGTCTCATGCTTTTTTTCAAAGGAAGTTTATAAACTTGAGTCGGTCATTCCTCAAGTCTCTTGACTTTGCATGTCATCCATCCCTGTATAAGTACATTCCGATCACATGACATTTTTTCCTACCTAGCACCTTGGGCTTACTTTCATTATTAGTAGGTGACCTTAAACTCAGCAAATGACACCCCAGCATTGGTCACTGACTGAGTGGTTTCCATTGTGTTCGATGACAAGACATCTATTCACACATTGGGACTCATGCTATGCCTTGGGTTCAATTAGACCTCATTGCTGATTTCCTCGCTTCTATAGTAGTCTTCATAATTGGCCACTATATAGAGGGCCTCTTCCGTGAACTACTTGCATCTGGTACACGAAAGAGACACACTTGGTTTTTGGTTCGCGTTTATCTTGTTCCTCCAAGTTCTTCCAAATCCTTCAGCTTAGCTGTGTACCTCATGTTGGTTTATGGGGGATTCATTAATGCCCTACTTCCAGTGGATCACATTCCATCAACTTCAGATCATCTATTTTGGAATTGGTATCTAGAGTCAGATGAGTACCTTGAGACTTGTAGTCAATAGTGGAAGGGCCTCTCATCATTGATAGTTGGGAATTCATCAATGTCCCCTAATTGATGGATTCTGCAAGTGTTCGACCTCAATCCCCTTATTCACACTTGTTGAATGTACTTGGTGCCTTGACACCCATTTTCATCATCGGTGGGTAGTATTGTTTCTATTAACGGTATATCTTAATGGCTGGTAATTAGACGATGTTTCATCATGTTCGAATCTAGTACCTTTATTCACGTGATGGGACTTGAACCATTAACGGTTTGTGTAGAATACATCAAGCTACAGTGGAATGATTCTATATGCTACTATTTGTGATTGTGACAGTATCTATGGGACCCTAGTTCTCATGGAAGAGTAGTTTGTATCCCAAGTTGTACTAGGTGTATTTCGTTCAGTTGGATATTGGACCTCACTATATATAGGTCATGGTTGTGACCTCTTATGACATATATATATTTTGTACTACCTACTCATGACCATTGTATAAAACTGTTATGTACTTCAAGCTATCGATATGTATACAAAGTCAGCGTTGTAATATACTAATGAGTGGCTACTTCTTCTGGCAGGGTCTCCACTACTCTACTTCTGAGACTTGTAACGTATTTCAGCCATCATGATATTCCCTCTGACCTCACACATTAGGGGGAATCTGTTATAGCATTATTTTCCACAACTTATGAAACATGCCTTGATGGCATTTCCATGTCCCTTTGTAGAATCATATCATCCCTCTTGCTCAAAGAAACCCCTAACAAGCACATTTTTTATGATGTATGCACCCTAACAACACTATAGCCTGCGTACACTCATGTTTCTCTACTATAGTCTATGCGCATCAGGTTTCATGCCCAAAATTAAAAATATTTTGGGTTTTCCATCCCAAATAACATCCATGTTGATCCTTGGCCTTCCATATGTTGGAAAATGCTCTGATTCGACCCTCCACTTCCTTTGAGGGTTATATATTGAGCCATTATCTGTCTCAGCTGTAAAATGCTTCACCGGTGCAGCTTCAGCCCATCACGTCAAATAATCAGTCGAAGTGATTATATATCGTGACCCCATCCTTTTTCCTGGTGGGTTGATTAGCCCGACAAATTCAACTACCCATTTTTTGAATGCTTGTAGCGTCAACTGAGGTAATAACGACATCTCATCCCTTCGCGATGGTTTTCTTGTTCTTTGGCACACATCGCAACTCTTGGCATAATTTGCGGCATCTCCATGCATTATTGGCCACCATAATCCATCTCTAAGTATCTTCCTAGCAGTGGCACGTCCTCCATAGTGTCCTCCTGCGATCCCATCGTGAGCTTCCACTAGTATCCTTTCCTATTCATCCAGAAGAACATATCGGCAAAGGATCTTGTCTGGCCCCATTTTGTAAAGTTGTCCTGCAATTAATTGAAAGTCGAAATCCTTTACCACTAACTAATTTTTCTGGTTGGTATTCAGTCCTTCGGGTGTGCATCATGTAGTTAATAACTCAATGATTTGCTTGTAATGGTCATCAACCATGCTGATCCGAAATAGTTGCGCATATGGTAAGCCTTCGTCGATGCTTCGGGATTCTTCTCCTAACTCAATTCAGGACAAGTGATCAGGCCCAACATTCAAGCGTCTTGGTTTCACAATAATCTCAAAGTCAAATTCTTGAAATAGAAGTAGCCAACGGAAAATTCGCCCCCCCCACACAGGCTTGTTGACCAAATATTTTAATTCCAAGTGGTTAGTGAACATCTTGAAATGGCCTCCAAGTAGGTAGTGGAGGAATTTATGTAATGCATAGAAAATGGCTAACCCTTCTCTCTCAGTTGTCATGTAGTTCATTTCTATAGTGGACAGTTTCCTACTAGCGAATGCAATTGGGTGTTCAATCGCCCCCTCTCCTAGTTGATCCAATACCACCCCTAATGATACTGATGACACATCGACGTGAACATGGAGATCCTTTGTCTAGTCAGGAAAAGATATTATTGGTGCTGCAACCATATTCTCTTTCAATATATCAAGGCTCTTCTGGCACTCTTCATTCCATTCGAACTTTGCATCCTTTTTTAATATTTTCTCCATTGGTTCTATGATCATTGCATAACCTCTGATAAACTTTCTGTAATACCCTGTATGCACCAATGTCGCCCTTAATTTATTTACTGTCATTGAGGGTGGTAAGTCAACAATAATGACAATTTTTGCTGGGTCCACCTGCATCCCCTCCTTGCATACAATGTGTCCTAACAAAATGCTGAATGGAGCACAGAAAATACACTTCTTCAAATTGAGCAAAATCTGATGTTGTCTACATCTCTAAAGCATCAACCGTAGGTTTGAAACATGGTCCTTAACTAGTCCATACATATTCCAATCATCCATGTATACTCCAAGGAATTTGTGAATGAAATATTTAAATGTGGAAACGACTAGTCGTGAAAAGATCATTGGGGCATTTTTAAGACTGAATGGCATTACTGTATATTGGAAGCAGACCCATTATGTTACGAAGGTTTCCTTGTTTCGGTCCTCCTTCGCAATATTTATTCTTTGATATCCGTAGAATCTATCTGTGAACGAGTATATTTCCCGACCTCCAACGCCTTATAACACTTCATCTATGAACGGTGTGTGGAATGGATCATGTAAACATGCGTCATTCAGCTTTCTTATATCGACAGAGATCCTAACTTCATCGGTTTTCTTATCTTGGACCACCATCGGACTGATCAATTCATATTCTTCCACTGGTTCTATGATTCATGCATCCAACATCCTCTATATTTCATCTTTCATGTGCTCCTTGTACCTGGGATTCAACTGATATGGTCGTTGCTTCATTGGTGTTGCATCAGGATTCAATGGGATCTTCATTTCGCCTAGTTCTTCAAAAATTCCTTTCATTTCCATAAATTTTGTTGGGAATAGATCCTGAAATTCATGTAGTAGATATGTGACTTTTGCGAGGGTCGTGCCATCCCAATAATCTCCTATGCTAGCGAACTTTGGGTTTTCCTCCGACCCAATATTGACTTTCTTAATGTGCAACTGTTGTTGAAATTTGTTGGATGGTATCTCAGGTGCCTCAACATTTCGGATTCTTTTCGACTTTGGTATGTAAGTGGCCCATGGATCATCCTCATCATCGGGTTCTCCTATTATGTTTTATCATTCCATTATCATCTCCGATGTCACAATCCACTAGAATCCTATCAGTTTCTCCATTGGGACTGCTTCAAGCACCCTCTCCCGTACTACCTACAGAGTGCTATGGATGAATGGGTTTTCATCCGAGAAACTGAAAGTGTGACTAAAGTTGGTATTCATTTCCTCCCATGTAGTCCTTCCATGTCGCAGTTCTCCTGCGACATACCATTTTCGTGGTATGTCATCCAATATGTGGAAAAATGCATCAACCCACTCTTGCTGTGGCCTGAGTCCCCATGTGGTTTGACATTCCTCCAAGTGATCCCTTGGGTCACTCCGTCCACTGTACTTCCTTCTGCAGTATCCTTTGTCTTCACCGAATCTAGCCTCCATTAGTCATCGACATAATGGCCAATTTGTTATTGTTGACTTATGCGCTTCCCACCATCACGCTGGTCTAGCCTTCAATGCTTCCTCCAAGGCCAGCAATCATTTTGTTTCTACTACCTTTCCTTCAAACTCGACGAATACCCGTCGCAATGATTGGGTGATCCGTGCACACCTTCTGAACGACACTTCATGTATTTAGTTCTTTCGGTTCTCGAGTACTTTATCTGAATCTGATGAGGTCGGGCTAACACTCTAACATCCCAACTCTACATCATCGGTAGGATTGATGTAGTATTCGTATATATTAAAAACATTGTCCCATCCTTCGGTGAATTCATCTCGCATTGATTTGATATACCGCTTTCCTTCTTCTGGATTTAGGGGTGTGACCACCCTCATGTCATGATTCTCAAACGACATGGTCTTTTTCTTAAATTTTATGATGGCCTAGTTCTCCATCTCCCAATCTATCCCTAGAAGCAACGGATAGGGGATGGTGTTGTTGACTATCTATATCGCATCAAAATCTCCATAGGTATTTAAGCCCTCGATCTCCACTGGGATATGACACAACCATCCAATTGGTGTGACCTTACTCTAATTTTATAATCAAATCTATACAGGGTACCATTGTAGTTGTGGTTTCCCTATTACCTCCCATGTTTGCTTTGTCAGGATGTTGACATCCAACCCCAAGTTGAGAATAATATCATTGACGTAGAATACGTCGATTTACACATTCATCCTCATCTCTTTCCCTATCTTCCTCCTATGCAGTTGGTTTACTGTATGAATTTTCCTTTTGTCCTCCTGCCGATGTAGGAAGGCTCTTAAAGGGTTAATATTTTTCTGTAAAATTGTTGTGTCAAATGTTGGCGGCATGTCGTAGGTGGATTCTTGTTGGGTAGTATGTGGTTGTCTCATTTGCCTCATTGTCTCTTACGCTTTCAAGAAAGTCTCCCTTTCCACTTCCACATCGAATCTGACTTGCTTTCTCGCTGTCGGTTGGACACTCGACTGCGGTGTGTCTTCTCCTGTCACAACTCCTCCCCTGGTAACTACTACAACAGTTGCCTATAGAATTCTTATTTCTGTCGAGATATTCTGTACGTTACTAGGTGGATTCTGATTTAGTGGAGGTGGGTTTATGTTCTTGGTTTTCCACTTCGCGATAATCTGAGGATGGTCCTTTATACTGTGGTCTGGTGCGCTACAATATGTACACTGGGAAACTGGGCTCTGACAATCTCTATGATACTTCCAAACTTGACCACAATTATAACATACAACTGGCCCTTGACCTCTTCCAAAAGTTCCTCCTCGGCCATCACCTGTGCCTCGACCTCCGCGGAACCCCCCTTTGATACCTCCTCGTTGTTAACCATATGGATCGTACTGCGGTTGACCATACTACGGTGGAGGATGTTGCGATTAACCATACTGTGGTTTTTGATTATAGTGCGGTTGTTGTTGTAGCAGTGGTTGCTCCTCTCTCTTCATAAACAATGCATCCGTAGTCCTTTCTTGGAGTAGGTCGTAAGATCTACAATACTTTTCTTCATGGCCAACCAATCGAAAAAATTTGCAATATAGATTGACTGGATTTGATACCATCTTCTGCAAGTACATGCATTCTTTTGGTTGATGTCCTCTTGTCTAGAAGATTCTACAGTACGACATTCCTCCTTGGCTCAGTGGATTCGGTGCACCAGACTGTAAATATTCGCAAAATTATTAGCATTGATCCTTATGATGTTCGTCTGACTTACAGGTTGTGCACCATATCTCCTCTCACAATTCTTTTCCCTTTTTAATATCTTGGAGCTAGATCGTCATATTTTCCAACTGCGCTTGTATCCAGTCCATGCCTATGCCTGTCTCGCCAACCAGTGAAGCCTCCAGCTTCATTGCAATCTCCAGTGCTTCTTCATGGGATATGATTTTCTGCTACATTAGTGGTCCCTGAATATGTGGCACTAATCTTGCGATGAACCACTCTTTATGTTGCATATCACTCTTTTTGAAACTCACCTTCGCCATTAGAGTTTTATATCATTGATCGAATTCCCATACCAATTTATTTGGAAACTGCTTGATCTATTTCAACTCGGTGATATACTGCGACTCAGATTTTGGTTTTCTAAATTCATCAATCATTCCTGCCTTGATCTACGACAGTGTTTTATCTGGGGCCCCTATCAGTACCTTAGAAAATTTCATATACTAGTCTAGTGCACGGCCCCTGAGGGTCATCTCTAGCTGTCCCTTTTTGATATCTTCGTCCTGGACCTGCTTCACATTCCACACCGCTTCACACAAAAAACAATACTGTTCAGGATCCTTAGTGTCATTACCTTGGAAAGTTGGAATTTTTACATCATCACCTACCATTCTTGCATTGCCACTATTATTTATGGATCCACTATTTTTACCACTATTCTGACAGTCTGGGAAGCACTACGATGAACTTATGTTTCATCCTCCAAAATTTGGTGTAGAGCGCGGGGTTGTGGGTATATTGTAACTTTGGGTCCGTCCTTCGTATTTAGGGGTATCCTGGTCGCTTTCTTCGTTGCAGTGAGGTCGCTTCATCCTGTGTGGTCCCATCTCATAGTCCTCTGTTCTTGTCACCTGAGGAGACTCTCTCTTAGTCCTCCTCTTCTTCTCTGGTCATCGAAACCTCACCCCACTTCGTAAGGTACCACAACCTTCCTCAGCTTCTCTTAAGAACTCGTCGTCACTCATGTCCATCTACCCACGTCGTTCTACCAAACCCGCATTCACGTGGTACCCACAACCTCTGCACACCGGGCTCTACTCATCAGAGTTCATCTTCAATATACCCTTTTTCGCAGATGAGATTTTTAATCCATAACTTGAGAGACATTAGAAACCTTCCATGGGGTCCCTTGAAATATTTCATTTCTGCGTCACTGTATGAATTGATCGTATCGACGATGAATTAAATAATATATCCTTATAGAATACTATCCACCTAGACATCGACATCTCTAGATGCCTTGTTATCCACTCGCTTCAATTGCTGGATCAACTTAGGTGTCCAATGTTTAAGTTCGCTACCTTGAAAATTCTTCTTTTGGAATGTCAATTGTTCCAGCCACTCATGCGGTAGTATCGGGAATTCATAGAAAAATATGTTGTCGATGTCAGAGAATATATATTTCTGTAACCACTGAGTCATCGACTGTTAACACCCAAAAAGTGTTCACTACCTCATCTACCACATTATATGGCTCATTTGTCCATTTTCCTACCATATTTCCCTTAAAATCCCAAAAAATCCCACTAAAAAGCCTCCAAAAGGCCACAAAACCCTCAAAATAGCCTCAAAAAGGCTAAAAAACCCCCTTTTCCTCCAAAAATAGCAAAAATCCCCTAAAAAGGGAATAAAAAATATAAAATAATGAGGAAAAGGAGGAAAAAACCCTATACAGCTGCCCTAAACCATGTGTTTCCTAAAACCATGGGTCAGCACTCCACCACCAAAAAACTATAAATAGGTGATGGAGATCCATTATTTCATATCCACAATCACAAGCACCCTTACTCTGCCAAAATCTCTCTCGAAACCCTAGTTCATCATTGAACTACTTTCACCTTGAGAGCCACTTTTGGCCCATTCCCACCATTGGAAAAGGAGAAGGAGCATATTGAAGCTTGGAGCATCCTCTCGGACATTGCAAAGGGCTTCATCAAACCTTCACATTGAAGGTAATATCAATACAAAAAGCCATTATTTAAATTTGTTGTTTATGTTTTATGTATGTTTTAGAAGTAATTTAATTTCTGTTTTAGCTTAATTATTTACATTTACTGAACTGCTACTAAGGAGTCCATTCTCCTTAGTAGGTGCTCATTTGCACAAGCTAGGGGTAAAACCCTAGCTACATCGACCATCCGAGTTGTCGATTCTCTTCTTCAGCAAACTCTTGTACCTTCTTGTCAAACCAATTTTTTAGGATATTTAGACACTTAGGAGTTAGTTAAGATCAACTTGTGTAATATATCCGTTAGGGATAGTGTGTTTATTTAGTATGCATTAGTATGTATTTGTAAATACTTAATCCGATGGTCATGATATGTTCCCGACATAGAGTGATCCGATGATTCAACTTCTCTTAGATCATACCTAACCTTGATTCGTGGCTTAACACCCGATTGGTCCATGATCTCTATTTAAAGAGCATGGAGGGTCATTCTTTAGTGGATCGATTATGAAAAGCTCATTTGTAACTTTCATTCTTTGCATAATAAATTGTCCCGTAGAAGCTATTTGGCCAGGGCCGTGGAGTGTTTCCCTCAAGAGGGTTTAAACCATGTCAAAACATCGATGTGTTGATCTGTGATCTGTTTGTGTGAAGTGGTTTCTCTTGGTGTTCGATCCTTTGGTAGTACCCTGTGTACACGAACATGGTATCAGAGCTTTTATGAAGAGTCGCTTCTGGTTATGATCTAGATCTTGAACTATTGTTGCCGAAACTCGAAAGGGTTTTTGGTTCTAGTTTTATGTGCATTTCTAGGCTATGGGAGGTGTTCCATTGCATTCGAAGCGTCGTTTCCATTGGGAAATAGTTTTCGTTTGATCAAAAACGGTTCCCGGTTGCTTCAGAAACGCGTATTTCATCAGATCTGAAGGTATAATGTTACAGTGATGCTTTTTTCTGTTTTTAAAATAAAAAAATCTCATATTTTATCATTTTTTACCGTTAGATTTTTTTTGGGTTCGGATTGTTGATTTCTCGTCTGCGTATGCTCCTTGCCGTGCACCTTGAGTGATCTCGGCAAATCAGAAACAGAAAGGGAGAGGGTTTTTCTCGGCTGCATATGCTCCTTGTCGTGCACCTTGCGTGATCTCCGCTAATCAGAAACATAGAGAAAACATAGACTTTCCGGGCAAGCTAACGAGATCTAACTCCAGAAGCGTGGAAAAGTTTTTTTTGTTTCGATTTGTGGTGTGTTTTGCAGGAAAAAGGGCAAGCACGCAAACCGAGCAAGAAGAATAAAAAAAAAATGCCCCCTTCCTCATTCCCATATTTTACATACCTTTTAATATAGCTCACTTGGTTCAAAGTTGCTTTATTCCTTATTAGGTCTTGAGTTCAAGTCTTAGAAAATTACTTTTAAAAGAGAAAGTGCATGCAATTTCTATTTTCAAGTAACTTTATTGTAAAAGTGCATCTCACTTAAGTAAAAATACAAGTGAGTCACTTAAGTTCTTTTTTATTGTTGCACTATTTAAAAATAATATCATTGTAAAAGTGAAATCACTTATTTTACAAAAGTGGTTCACTTAAAGCAACTTTCTTGTAAAGTAATTGTCAAAAGGTTCATCTTGGGTAGAGGGGGATTCATTTATTTTTTTTGTTGGACGTTCTCTAGTTGCCACGTCACTATTGGGGACATCTTCAACAGTTTCTTTGTTCAAGCATAACTTCATCATACAGAGTCAGTTTTCAATGCCGTATTTTTTTAAACTGCCTATTTTTTTGAGCTCTTCACATCCATACTATTGGTTTCTGCTTTTACATCCATTAATTTACAAATATGGCCGCCCCTTGTGATATTCTACTTAACAGTTCCAACTATTTCTCATGGAAATATTGTATGGAGGATGTTCTACGAAGTAGGGGACTTTTCATAATTACCTCAGGGAAATAAACAGAACCCACTGATGATGATAAGAAAATAAAATGGGCAAATAGATGTGACGAAGCTCATGGATTGATTGGGATGTCAATCTCTACTGATTTGCGATTCCACATATCTGGAATTGATGAACCTAATGCTACTTGGCACAAGTTGGAATCTGTGTTTGGTAAACACAATGAAATTTGAGGTCACCAACTCGAAAATGAGTTGATTTTTTTAAATCCAAGTGACTTTTCATGCATTCAAGATTATTTATCTAAGTACAAAACTCTTAAACTCTTATGTGCGGAATGTAAGATTAAGAGGAAAGACAAACAATGCATTTATCATATTCTTTCCAAACTTGGACCTGCATATTCTGTTTTTGTATCTACATTTTACTCCATGAAAGAATCCTTGAATGCAGCTAGCTATCAAGAGCCTAGTTTTGAATCCTTTTGTGATTCCTTGATTAGAGAGCAAGATAAACTCATTCATCTTGGAATAATCAAGAATGCAGATACATCTAGGAAAGCCTTATTGTCCCAACAGAAAGAAAATTCCAAGCCTCCCAAGAAACAAAATTTTTGCAATAATAAGTCAAACAAGGGTCCAAAACCCTCTCAATTAGCAACTTCTTTAAAAAATGACAAAGGATCCAAGCCAAAAGGAAAGAAGACTGAGCGTCATTTCAACTATTGCAGGAAAGATAATCACGATGAATCTAAGTGTTTCATGAAGATGGAATCCTTGGAAGCAGCAATGAAGAAGCACCACATCAACCTAGATTCGCCTTCAGAATCTGCCTCTCATGGACATGCACTTTGTGCTTCTGGTTATTCGTATAATGCATCTTCTTCTTCTACTGCAAATGAATGGCTCATTGATTCTGGAGCATCTTATCATATGGCTAAGGATCAAGCCATCTTTTCTACTATGCATGAATGTAACACCAAACAAACATTTGTTGGTGATGATATATCTCTAAGTGTTGTAGGAGCTGGAATAGTTCCAGTAGATAATGGTCATTTTAGTGATGTACTATGTGTTCCAAGAATTTCCTGCAATTTGTTATCAGTCTATCAGATCACTCATTCTGGTGAAGGTAAAACTGTGACCTTTACACCTCACCAAGTTGTAATCAAGGATTTTAAAGATCCTCAACAGGTCCTAGTTACCGGAATTGTTGATGATATTACCAGGTTGTACAAGTTTAACAACTTTGGGTCATCACCTTTCCCTTCAGTTTTTGTTGCTCATAGTGATAACTTGAGCAAACTTTGGGATGAGCGATTTGGTCACTTAAATTATCGCTCATTGCAACAACTATGTAAAGACAATATGGTGACAGGTCTTCCGATGGTATCTTGCAAGGATGGTGTTTGTTCCAGTTGTATACTCGGAAAACATCATCGGGACAGTTTTGACAAACGTCCCTCTTGGCATGCCTCGGTTCCCTTGGAGATTGTGCATAGTGACTTGTGTGGTCCTCTTCCATCTGCTTCTTTTTCTGGTTTCAAATATTTCTTAACTTTCATTGATGATTACACTAGACGCACTTGGGTTTATTTCCTAAAACTTAAGAGTGAATTATTTAACATGTTCTTGGCCTACAAGGCCCTTGTTGAAAAACAATCTGGTCATCAAATTATTAAGTTAAGATCTGACAATGGAGGAGAATATGTTAACAAAAAGTTCACTACTTTCTGCACTGAACAAGGAATCCAACAACAACACACTGTTCTATATACACCACAACAAAATGGTGTAGCAGGGCAGAAGAACCGCACTTTAAAAGAAATGGTTAATTGTATGATCCAATCTAAGGGACTAAGTCTTCAATTTTGGGTTGAAGCCATTAATTGTGCAAATTACATAGTTAATCGCACCCCCACTAAAGTATTACAAGGTATAACACTGGAAGATGCATGGAGTAAAACTAAACCTGATGTAAGTCACTTCCGTGTGTTTGGTAGTGAAGCATGGGCTCACATTCTGGATGAAAAACAGAAAGCATTGCAGCCTAAAAGTGAAAAGTGCATATTTGTTGGATATTCTGAAGATGTAAAAGGTTATAGACTTCTTCAACCACATTCTCATGATATAATCATTAGAAGAGATGTTAAATTTGATGAAAATCTCTTGGCCTACGAGCCTAACTCAGTGATTGTGCCATCTTTGGACTGCGAGCCTGATTCAACGTTTGTGCCTTCTTCTTCTTCTTCCAACTTCCTTGATAGGTTTCCAACTCCAGTTTATGATGATGACAGTGAGGATGAAAATCCACCTCTGCCTGCTCATGTTCCTCCAGTTGCACCAGCACAAGTGCTTCCTCGACGGGTCCGTTCAACATGTGAAGCAACTGGTGATCTTGCCGGTGATCCTAGAGATCAACGTCGAACATGTTCTCAGTTTCAGCGAGCCTCTTCTCTTTTGGCTCAAGTTTTTGAGAATCATGATCCAGAAACTTTTGCAGAATATTTAGGAAATCCATATTGGGATGCAGCCATGGATGAAGAATATCATTCCTTAATGGAAAACGATACTTGGGATCTTTTACCTCTTCCAAAAGGAAAAAAACTTGTCAGATATAAATGGGTCTACAAAACTAAGTATGCATCAGATGGAAGTGTTGAAAGACTTACAGCAAGGTTAGTTGCCAAAGGTTTTTCCCAAGTTGAAGGGATTGACTACAATGAAACCTTTGCTCCCATCGCAAAAATGAACTCCATCTGCCTTGTTCTTTCCCTTATAGCTTTACATAACTGGGAAGTCCATCAAATGGATGTCAAGTCTGCCTTCTTACATGGTGATTTACAGGAGAAAATTTACATGGAACAACCTCCTGGATATGTTCAGAATAACTCTAGCCTTGTCTGCCGCCTTAAGAAATCCTTATATGGCCTTAAGCAAGCTCCTAGAGCTTGGTATGCCAAAATGGATAACTTTCTCCTTAACACTGGTTTTTCTAGATGCCATTCTGACCCCAATGTCTATACCAAGAAAGTAGGAAACCATCTCATCATACTTGTTCTATATGTTGATGACCTTATTCTTACTGGTAGTGATCCTAAGCTTATAACCCATGTGAAATCCAATTTTAAACAAAATTTTGAAATTTCAGACTTAGGACATTTGCATTATTTTCTTGGTCTCCAAGTCCCGCAAACCAGAGAAGGAATCTTTCTTTCTCAGTCTAAGTATGCTTGTGACCTTCTTCGTCGCTTTCATATGGAATATTGTACACCAGCCCCTTCTCCCTTCCAGTCTGGAATCAAGCATTTTACCACTTGTACTTCACCTGAAGTCGATGCCACCTTGTATTGTCAGCTTGTTGGTAGTCTCTTATACTTGACTCATTCCCGTCCTGACCTTTCCTTTGTCATTGGTCGTGTTGCCCATTATATGCAGACACCTCATGAAAGTCACTGGAAAGCAGCTAAAAGAATACTTCGATATATTCGAGGTATAGTTCAGTTTGGGATTCATTACAGTACAAGGGGGGAACCTTTGTTGGTTGGTTTCACTGATTCAGATTGGGCCGGCGATTCTGATGATCGAAAGTCTACTGCAGGTTATGTTTTCAGTCTAGGATCTGGACCTATCACTTGGGCTTGTAAGAAACAATAATCTCTTGCTCTTTCTTCAACAGAAGCAGAATATCAAGCAGTAGTTAATGCTAGTCAGGAAGCTTTATGGCTTCGACAGATCCTTTCAGAGTTTGGATTCGAGCAGCAGCATCCTACTCCACTTTGGTGTGACAATAAAAGTGCCATCAAGCTTGCCAAAGATCCAGTTCTACATCAACACAGCAAACACATTGAGCTACATATGCACTTCATCAGAAATCTTGTTCATGATCATGTTCTTGAAGTGCTCTTTTGCCCTACAGATGATCAAGTTGCAGACATCTTCACCAAGTCTCTTACAGAAGCGAAGTTTTCTAAACTTCGATCTATGTTAGGAGTTCAAGAACTTGTCATTAAGTGGGGATAGGATCTAACGCCTCCTTCCTTCTCCTAATAGTGTTAGTTTTGTAAATCCTTCAATCCTATCCCAAGTTGTTCTTAAGGGGGGATCTTAGAATATTTAGACACTTAGGAGTTAGTTAAGATCAACTTGTGTAATATATCCGTTAGGGATAGTGTGTTTCTTTAGTATGCATTAGCATGCATTTGTAAATACTTAATCCGACGGTCACGATATGTTCCCGACATAGAGTGATTCGATGGCTCAACTTCTCTTAGATCATACCTAACCTTGATCCGTAGCTTAACACCCGATTGGTCCATGATCTCTATTTAAATATCATGGAGGGTCACTGTTTAGTTGATCGATTATGAGAAGCTCATTTGTAACTTTCTTTCTTTGCATAATAAAATGTCTCGTAGAAGCTATTTGGCAGGGGCCGTGGAGTGTTTCCCTCAAGAGGATTTAAACCATGTCAAAACATCGGTGTGTTGATCTGTGATCTATTTTTGTGAAGTGGTTTCTCTTGGTGTTCGGTCCTTTGGTAGTACCCTGTGTATCCAAACACAATCGTGGATCTCCGATTTCGTCGGATGCCACAGCATGTCCTTTCTTTTTCTCTTCACACTAGGGTCCCAGAAACAGAATCATTTGTTGGCACAGTTCTGTTGACAGGGGTTCACTTTGGACTGTTGTCAACAAACACCAACCAAACACCCTTAGGCATCGGCCTAGAAAGGTTTAACCCTTTCCAGCAACACTTTCAGAGCGAGTGAGGTATCACATGAGATGTATGTTGAATCAAACCTAGTTGACAGGGTTCCCATCGTTGTCAACATCCGATCCACCATGATCTCCCTAAGCACTGGCCCGAACAAGCTTTACCCTGTCCAGCAACACCTGCGAAGTAGATGAGGTCTCACCTGAGATGTTCAAGGGAGAGTCGCTGGAACCATGTTCCCGCCGAATGAAGGAGGATGTTTGTGGAAACAATCACTTAACTTATCGCGACATTCAAAGATAGATATATGCATTCAAATTTAACATCATTCATATTCATAGCATCATTCAACAAGATCTTTCATCGCAACAAGTATAACATTAAAGCATTAGCTGTAGCAAGAAAACATAGCATCATTCATGAATCAAAACATGCATTACCATTAAAGATACTCAGGGAATTTCACCAAATAGTTCTACCATGTCATATTACTTCCGCAAAAACCCTGATACAATATCTCCACAAAACCACAGATCTCACAGATGCATCACAAGATCAGATCTCACTTTCACATTCACTTCGGTTCTTGATCTGGCTCATTCTTCGATATCTAGCACATATGAGTCTATAACTATAAATAGGCTTCCGCCTTTACATTTATTTTCCACTTACTAACAACTTCCTAACCGACACTTTGAGCAAATGACCCAAATTCTAACTGACGCGGTCGAAATGACCCAAAAACCCGCATACCGCGGTACAATTGACCCAAAATTACATAACATATGGTCCGATGACCCAAAAACCTGCATTCTGCGGTACAATCGACACAAAAATACATAAAACAATCTCCTTTGTGCCCAGGTTTACGCATTTCATGACATCTTCTAACGTGTCACAGCATCAGCGATGTTGCGATGGTACCTTACCAAACCTCCTACCAACAGGCCCCCAACACAATCTTGTAGCTCTCCCGCGAGCCACGTCTATTTGTACATGGATTAGTCGGACTATCTATGGCTGGACTATGTTTCTGCAATTGTTCGTGCTGTCTAGATCTCGTTGTTGGATATTGCTCCTGCTGATACAATGATCGCCGGCTCATTGTCATGTACTTCTTACCCAAAACTGGTCATCCTCCGGCTTGCTTCCATGTACCTCTCAAACTCATCCTTGAGTCTCTGGGAACCTAGTGCATACTGAGGAGAGGTTTCCGAACATCACCGAAGTGCGAAGTAGGCCAACTGCTCTGGCACATCTGTTTCGCGTTAGTGATCACGTACGATTGGGACCAGGGGGATGCTACCCCCATAATTTTTGTGGTTGCAAGGACCACAAAGCTTTGAACTACCACCACCTACCTAGACATATTGGATGAGACTTCATTTCTGGAACATCTGAGTGTCTGTGGCCCTTCTTGCTCCAGGCGCTCATGCACACTCGTCGTTCGGGCCCTCAGCGCACCTGGTGTGCTACCACATGAAATGAAATGGATTATTTCCACAATATCCTTGGAATTCCTAACTCAGCTAGATTCCTGACCTTCTTGCAGCATAACTATCTCTCGATTGGAAATACCTTTGTGCTCTACTATCCTCTGGTTCCTAGATTTATACATCGCCCACGCCGAATGTATGCCTCAACAATCATTGGCAAAACCCCTTCGCATATGGTGACGAACATACGATTCGGTTGTTTCTCGCATGTATAGACCAGACTTCTGATGTGCGGAGTGGAAGCCATACCTCCACTAGCTGCCATTCGTGCCAAAGTGTGCAATCCATCACCCCTGGTACCACCGGCCATGATACCATGGTGTGTTCGATGTACCAAACGTGCCTTACACCGGCATTATGTTGGGCCAACTATCAATCATATCTGCCACAACAAACTAAATCCCATTTTCTCATAATTCAGAATGATTGCTGATTGGACCCAGTCACAACCCTTCCACTGTCGAGGACTGCTCCTAACTTGTGGCACAAACCTTCTTGCCTGCGCATTTTGTTCTTGTCATTACGCCAACCTGCCACTGATCACACTGCATTTTTTTCTTTTCTTTCTCGATGCAACTCAGGCATCACATTTTTCCAAGCCTGACCGATAGGGCTTCAACCTGCTACCATTAATCAACTTTGGGAGCGTCACTCCGTCTAACTGCTGCAACTGCACCGCGCCTCCTGAAGTAATGCTACTATTGCGATATGGACCAAGCCAATGCATCTGCAATTTTCCTGGATGTTTCATAAATTTCCTGTCATATAACAGCACCAAGTCACCCTATTGAAACTGTTTGGTTTTTATGTGGCGATCATACCAAGCCTTCTGGCGATCCTTCTCCACACCCTGTTGGAAACTTGCAATAAAACAATCTTCCTCCAGCTGTACTAACTGCGCCAGACGTTCTTCTAATGTTGTTGCAACATCCATACCTGTCGCTGCCGCTATACACAGACTTGGAATGATGTACTCCATTGGCATAATCGCTTCTTGGTCGTACACCAGCTTGAATTGTGTATGTCCCGTCAACCTTTTATATGTGGTGCGATACGCCCATAAGACTGCTAGGATTTTCAGATCCTAGTCATCATGGTTCACATTGCACACCTTTGTCAATGCATGTTCCAATATCTTGTCAAAAGCTTCCACTATGCCATTTTCTTGCAAATGATATGGCATACTCTTCTTATGTTGTATCTGCAATTTCTCTGTCAATGCGTTGAGGGTGCGATTGAGAAAGTGGTTGCCTTGATCACTCATCAATATCTTGGGGAAGCCGAAGCGAGTGACAATGTTGTTAAACAAAAACCATGCAGTTGTTGCCACAGAACAATCAATGACTAGTGCAGCGTCCTCCCGTCTTGTCAAATAATCTGTTGCCATGATGATATATCTTGCACCAATGCGCTTCCCTAGTGGATAGATTGGTCCCACAAAATCCACTGCCCATTTCTCAAATGGCTGTAGTGTTAGCTGAGGCATCAGATCCCTCCTAGATGGCTTTCCGGTTCTCTGACAAACATCGCAGGACCGCGCATAGTTTGTCGCATCATTATGCAACGTAGGCCACCAGAGCCTCGCTCGAAGAACTTTCCTGGAAATCGCCCGACCACCGTAATGCCCTCCAGCTACTCCTCCATGTGCTTCTTCCAAGATCTATGCTTGCTCATGTGGAAAGACACACCTTCGCAATATCTCATCGGCGCCCATCTTGTATAACTCTCTTGCGATTAGCTGGAAGTCTACAGCCTTGACTACCAATTGCTTCTTTTGAGTAGTGGTAAACTCTTCTGGTGCAGTATCGGTCGCCAAAAACTGAATGATGTCTTGAAAGTAGCCATCAGCGACTTCAACCTTAAAGAGTTGCGCATCAGGCAACCCGTCTTCAATGTTAGTTGGCTCTTCTTCTATTTCAATCCGCAATAGATGATTAGGGCCAGCATTCAACTGCCTTGGCTTCACAATTACTTCAAAATCAAACTCCTAAAAAAGAAGTAGCCATCGACATATATTCCCTCCCAACACAGGCTTATTGACCATATATTTCAACTCAGAGTGGTATGTGAACATCTTAAAATGTCCTCCCAATAAGTAGTGTCAAAACTTATGTAGTGCATAGACCATCGTCGGGACTTCCCTCTCAGTAGTAGTGTATTTCCTTTCTACGGATGACAGCTTCCGACTTGCGAAAGCAATAGCGTGATCGAGATCCCCTTCTCCTGATTATGCTAGCACCACACCTAGTGCAATCGATGATGCATTAACATGGACATGGAATTCCTTACTCCAGTCTAGAAATACAAAGATCAGTGTCAAAGCCATCTTAGCCTTCAGCTGCTCAAAACTATCCTGACATTCAGGGATCCATTGAAATACCGCATCTTTCTTCAATAGCTTCTCCATAGGGGCACTTATCGCTGCATAACCCCCGATGAACTTGTGATAATACTTGGTATGCCCCAACGTCACCCTCAATTGCTTAACAGTAGTCAGTGGATTTAAGCTCAAAATGAGCACAATATTTGATGGGTCTACTAACCATCCTTGTTTGCACACAATGTGACTAGCAGTATCCCAAATGGTGCACAAAAGATGCACTTCTTCAAATTGAGTGATATCTAATGCTGTCAGCATCGCTCCAGCATCAACCACAGATTGGCCAGATGATCGCGGATCAAACCATAGACTGTCCAATCATCCATGTATACCTGCAAAAACTTCTGAATAAAGTCCTTGAATGCAGCAACGACAACCCACGAGAATATCGTAGGCACATTCTTCAACCCAAATGGCATCATGGTGTACTTAAAACAGCCCCACTCGGTCAGAAAATTTGTCTTGTGGCAGTCTTCTTTGGCAATGCGGATCTGATGGTAGCCTAAGAACCCATCCATGAAAGAATTCATCTCCTGACCGCCCACACCTTCGAGTACTTCATCAGTAAACGAGGTCGGAAAAGGATCATGCAAGCAAGCATCATTCAGCTTTCGCAAATTGACACAAATGCACACTTCACCAGTCTTCTTGTCTTATACCACCATAGGACTGATCCATTCTGACTCTTCAATTGGTTCAATGATACCCGCATCCAACATGCAATCAGGTTCTACCTTGACCCTCTCCTTATGTTGCAGATTTAGCCGATAGGGTCGCTGCCTGATCGGCTTAGCATCTGGTTTCAAGGGGATCTTCATCTCCCCTAGATTGCCCAAAATACCTTTAATTTCAAAAAACTTCGTAGGAAAAAGGTCCTGGAATTTATGCAACAAGTCAATCACCTTTCCCATCATCTCATCATCCCAATAATCTCCAACATTCGCAAACTTGGGAATGGCCTCCGTCCCAATATTGATCTTACGGAGCTTCAAGGGCTGGCTGATTGGATCACTTGGCACATCAGGTGGTACCACATCATGACTTCCTTCAAATTCTAGAATATTGACATTCCGCAGATCATCACCATCTTCAGGCCCACCAGTGATATTATAACATTCCATCATGGATTGCATCTGGCAGTGCGCATGTGGATCTGTAGGATATGCCACTAGAACAACCTTTAGAATCACATCGTAGATGAGCTACAAAGCTTTGTTGACGTCAGGGTTGGAATCTGTGAAGCTGAATGTATTAGTAAAGCAAATTGTCAACTCCAACCAAGTAGTGATTTCTCCCCGTAATTCAGCTGCAGTATACCATGACCGCGACATTTCGTCCAAAGTATGGATAAATGCATGGACCCACTCATCTCTTGGTTGGGATTCCCATAATGTATGACACTCCATCAAATGGCCTCCAAAGTCATGTCAACCATCATATTTTCTTGTGTCGTAGACCTCGGCATCCCTGAAGCGAACAATCATCAATATCCTACATTTCGACCATCCTTCAATTGATTTCTTGTGTGTCACCCACCAGCATGTTGGAGCAGCCTTCAGTGCTTCGTCCAATGGCAGCAGTCACTATGGTGCTGAAACTCTTTCTTCGAACTCCTCCAAAAAGTCATACAACCCAGGAAGCCCTTCATATACTGGTAGAGTGACCCTCTCAGTCGCAACGCGGCATAGCGACTACGTGATTAACCCTTGCAGAGTGACATCTCATGTAAGTAGTTCTTCCAGTGTTCTAACGCGTCATCAAAGTCGGAAGACGCAAAGCTGTCACTACACCATCCCAGCTCACCGTTGGAAGTCGGATGAATATAGTCTTCATAAATGTTGAATGCATGGTCCCATCCACTAGGATCTTCATACTTCACTGGTTCAATGTATCTTCTTCCTTCAGCCGGATCCAATGGGGCTATAACTCTAAGATTGCGGTTTTCAAAATTCATCATCCGCTACTTGAAGTTGATTACCACTCCATTGTCGTTAGCCCATCCTATCCCCAACAATGCGGGATACGAGCTTCCTCCTTCAACCGATTCGATGACATCGAAGCCAGTGTAGGTCTGCATGCCCTCAATGTCCACCACCAGACGTGGAACTCTCCCAATCGGTGTCACTTTAGCATGATTCGCTAAAAGGAGCTGTACAGGAGACCATCTCAATGGAGGGCTCCCCATTTTCTGCCATGCCTGCTTGGTTAAGATGTTGATATCCGAACCAAGTTCTAGAATAACCTAATCAACTTCATAATCCCCGATTTGGATATTCATTCGCATCTCCTTACCAATCTTCCATCGCTGTAAGGAGTTTATCGTGGACTCCTGCCATCCCCTAGCTGGACGCTACAGCAATACCTCGATCTCAACAAGGGCCGCGGTATCTGTTTCCAATAATAAACAACTCTCAAAAAACTTCTACAAGGTGCCAGACTGCGCTGATGAACCTGCCTCTAAAGTATAATAAAAAATGGGGGGCATGTCACAAATGATAGTTTTACCATGATCCTGGTTCATCGCATGACGCGCCTGAAAGAACGTATCATGCTTGGATTCAATGTCAAATGATACCTTTTTCTGCCCGGCCTTTTGAATGTCCCCTCCTGTTTCCGCACATCCCCGCGTGATGACTGCGACAGCCGCATCCTGTGGTCTTGGCTCCGCTAAAATTGTTGCAACACTCGCACACTGATTCTGGTTCAGCGGTGGATTCCCCCGTTGATTTACATTAGCATTCTGATTTGGGCATTGGTTCTGATTCTACGCTGGTTCCTGCACCTAATTCTGTACTGGTTGTTGTACCTGATTTTGATTATGCAACTGTGGAATGTTTCCTGCCTTCCATTGCGCAATCAACTACGGGAAGTTCTCCACTGTATGGTCCGTAACAAAGCAAAATGTACACTGCGTCTGCAATAGTAAGCAATCTCCCTGGTAGTGTCCCCATACTGCACAGTGATAGCACTGAACAGGTCTGTGACCTCCTCGTCCTCCCTCGTGACCAAATCCTCCACCGTGTCCACCCCGAAATCCACCTTGCTGTTGGTACTATGGTTGGTTATACTATTGCTGCATAGGAGTTGGTTTCATGCCCTACCCTTACGACGCATACTACGGTTTTTGAACGTATTGTGGTTGTTGTGGAGCCATTTTCATTGGAGCATATTGTGACATGAACTATTGTGGTACAAACTATACCTACGATTGAGGTAGTGGTTGGGCTACCTGTTGCTGCGGTTGCGGTTGTTGTATGGCACGCTGATCGTCCTTCACATAGAATGCATCATACATTCTCTCATGAAGCAACCCATATGCTCGGTAATCTTTGTCATCGTGTCCCACATATTTATAGAAAGTGCAATACAGATTCATCAGTTTCATGACCATCTTCTGCATGTATAGACATTCCTCATGGCAGTGCCCAAATACCTGACAAACGTGTCGCCATGGCATGCCACCACCATTCAACAAGTTGGGTGCCCCCGAGACCAAATTGTTGCGAAAGTTAGGGCAATTGTCCTTAGTATGTCCTTCCCCTCGACATCGCGTACACCATACTTCTTAGCACTACTCCTTGCCCTTCTTCCGATCTTGCAGCTGTATGGTCAATTTAGCTAGTTGCGTCTATATCTGTGACATCCCGGCTGCATTTTCACCAATCGGTGACGCCTCGAACTGCATTTCAATCTCTAGAGTTTCATTAGGCATCGTAATGTTATGTTGCATCAGCGGTAGTCGAATGTGCAGAAGCAGTGCCGCGATGAACCATTCTTTATTTTGGACAATGCTCATATCAAAATGAACCCTCACCATCAGCGTCTTAAACCGCTGGTCAAAACCCCACACTATCTCATTGGGATACTAATTAATTTCTTTCAATTCTATAATATATTGTGCTTCAGACTTGGGTTTTCTGAATTTCACAATCAAACCATCCCTGATGTCGTCTAGTGTCTTTTCCGGAGCTCCTATAGGGACTAGAACAAACTTCACAAACCAATCCAATGTGCAACCTCGCTGAGTTGTCGCTAGCTGTCCTTTCTTAGCATTATCATAAGTGATCTGTTTTACGGTCCATGCCGCTTCACATAAAAACTAGTACTGTTCAGGGTTATCTGTCCCATTTCCATGGAACAATGACAACTTAACATACTCCCCCACCATCCTGGGCTTCCTTCCTGCAAGTGCTGAACTACTAGAAATCAAGTTTTGTTGACCCGGTGGAGTCAAAGTTGTGTTTCTCATTGGTTGAAAGATAGTGAGCGGAGGTGTGGGTACGCTACCGTTGGGATTTGGTCCTACCTCCATCCTGGGCATAGCCTGGTTGTCCTTGTCCGAACTGTGAGGTCGCTTCATCCTGTGTGGTCTTCCTTTGCAAACTTGCGGTTTGATCGCAGCAGGACCTTCTCCTATACTGTACCTCTTTTCCTATCGAAACCTCTCTCCTCCCCTTGTAATACCACTCTCTTCCTCGGCTTCACTCACAGTCTCGCCATGAACTGCACCCATCTACCCCTTATCATTCCATGTACCTCCCCCCTGCTATCGTGGTACCCACGGCTTCCGCCAACCAGGCTTCTTACTGATCTCAATGCATCTTCAATATACCCTTCTCGAAAATAAGCATCTTAATGGACAGTTGGAGTGACAATAGAAGCCTTCCCTGGGGTTCTTAGAAGAAATATATTTCAGCTTCACTATAAGACTTTTGCGTATCAACCGCGAATTCAGTGATATACCCTTCCAAGATGCTATCAAGCCACACTACGACAGCCCGCAATGCTTTGTTGTCGACTTCCTGTAGTTCTTGGATCAACTCTGGGGTCCAGGTCGTCGGCTCCCCACCTTGGTGGTTCCTCTTTTGAAAGGTCAACTTTGCCAACCAGTTGAACAAAAGGACCGGGAATTCACAGAAAAACCATTCATGCAGACCATCATGAATATATTTGTCCATCCACTGATCGACTGTCAATTGAGTGTTCCAACTTTCTTCTTCACCAAATTCCTGCAACTTCTAATCAAACCAGCTTTGTATATCTAGTTGTGTTGGATGCCACAACATAACCTCCTTTCACTTTGCACATGGTCCCAGCAACGAAATTATTTGTTGACTCAAACCTAGTCAACAGGGGTTCCCATCGCTGTTGACATCCGATCCACCGCGATTTCCCTGAGCATCGGCCTGGACAGGTTTTACCCCGTCCAGCAACACCTGCAGAGTAGATGAGGTCTCACCCAAGATGTTCAAAGGAGAGTCGACGGAACCATGTTTCCATCGAATGAAGGACAATGTTTGCGCAAACAATCACTTAACTTATCGCAACATTCAAAGATAGATCTATGCATTCAAATTTAACATCATTCATATTCATAGCACCATTCAACAAGATCTTTCATCGCAACAAGTATAACATTAAAGCATTAGCTGTAGCAAGAAAACATAGCATCATTCATGAATCGCAACATGCATTACCATAAAATATACTCACGAAATTTCACCAAATAGTTCTACAATGTCATATTATTTCCACAAAAACCCTGATATAAAAATATCTCCGCAAAACTATAGATCTCACAGACGCATCACAAGATCAAATATCACTTTCACATTCACTTCGGTTCTTGATCTATCTCATTCTTCGATATCTAGCACATATGAATCTATGACTATAAATAGGCTTCCGCCTTTACATTGCTTGTCCACTTACTAACAACTTCCTAACCAACACTTTGAGAAAATGACCCAAATTCTAACTGACGCGGTCCAAATGACCCAAAAACCCGCATACTGTGGTACAATTGACCCAAAATTACATAACATATGGTCCGATAACCCAAAAACCCGCATTCTGTGGTACAATTGACTGAAAAATACATAAAATAATCTCCTTTGCGGCTAGGTTTCCACCTTCTACAATGTATTTTGGTGTGTCGCAGCATCAACGATGCTACCTTACCAAATCGCCTGCCAACAGGCTCCGATTTGTTGACTCAAAACTAGTTGACAAAAGTTCCCATCATTGTCGACATCCAATCCACAGCGATATCCCTGAGCACTAGCCCGGACAGGTTTTCCCCCGTCTAGCAACACCTGCGGAGCAGATGAGGTCTCACTCGAGATGTTCAAATGAGAGACGACTGAACCATGTTTCCGCTAAATGAAGGAGGATGTTTGTGGCAACAATCACTTAACTTATCGTGGCATTCAAAGATAGATCTATGCATTCAAATTTAACATCATTCATATTCATAGCATCATTCAACAGGATCTTTCGTGGCAACAAGTATAACATTAAAGCATTAGCTTTAGCAAGAAAATATAGCATCATTGATGAATCACAACATGCATTACCATAAAATATACTCAGGGAATTTCACCAAATAGTTCTACCATGTCATATTACTTCAACAAAAACCCTAATACAATATCTCCGCAAAACCACAGATCTCACAGGCGCATCACAAGATCAGATCTCACTTTCACATTCACTTCGGTTCTTGATCTAGCTCATTCTTCGATATCTAGCACATATGACTCTATGACTATAAATAGGCTTCCGCCTTTACATTGCTTGTCTACTTACTAACAGCTTCCTAACCGACACTTTGAGCAAATGACCCAAATTCTAACTGACGCGGTCCAAATGACGCAAAAACCTGCATATTGCAGTACAATTGTCCCAAAATTACATAACATATGGTCCGATGACCCAAAAACCCAAATTCTGTGGTACAATCGACTCAAAAATACATAAAATAATCTCCTTTGCGCCCAGGTTTCCACCTTCCATGACATCTTCTGACGTGTTGCAGCATCAGTGATGTTGTGATGCTACCTTACCAAACCACCTGCCAACAATGTCCAAGGGGTGCTGCAGGAACCACGTTTCCACAGTAGGGAGACGCATCTATTCTCACTCTATCACTACAGAAACTAGAGATTTATCTTTGCATCATGCTCAACAGTTCAACATACATTTGTTATTAGTATTATCAATGTATAACCAACATTCACACTAACATTGTACACTTGACATTCGCATCAACATAAATTATAGAGCAACAGAACTTAAGCATAACACATTATTTAGATCACATTCATCATTCAACATAAACCGAAACACAAGAAAGAGACATAAGTGAACATCCTCATGCATTAACTCATCCCAAAACTTGCAGTACAACCTTCGTAGGGACAGTTCCAAGCGACTTATCGTGAATCCATATATACAAAACAGAACTTGCTGAAAACAGGAAAATACATAGATGCGAGATATCACAGTCCTTAATCAATCAACTACAATTAGATTCTCCAAAATCAGATACCCTTAGGATTACAATCATGGTTCTATTTATAGACAACTAAGTTATTACAAAACGGTCCAAATGACCCATTCTTCCTAACTAAACCATAACTTGCGCCTTCGTCGGCTTCCTTATTCTCTGCGAATGGTCCTTTCTTCCGCAAATACCTTCTTTGTTGCTATCGGATTCCGTACTCTATGCGCTCTAACCCCGTGCCAACAACATGAAAGGCTAAAACCTAGCTCCCGATTTAAACAACAATGTATGTCAGCATAAAATAGATCCTTATATTAGTAATAATATATATGTCTGTCAAAAGCATTAATCCATTCTTACGACCCTCCTCCAAAAATCCTACTCTCTGTGTTTTCTTTTACAATTTATAAGCATAAGTGTTTGAAACATTCAGACCTCAAAGATCCATTATTCGAGGATCCAAAACACTAAAAATAACTATAGGCTACAAGCTAGGAACTATAAAATAAAAAACAACAACTATTCCAAGATCTTGATCGAGGCTTTTGACCAAAAAACAAAATTTCCATCTGTAGTATGAACAACTTGTTAACGAACAATCCACTCGAGTGGACGCAAGCCGAATCTCCCTAGTTCAAGTGAATCTAGAACAAATAATACAGAATGCAAAACTCATTTCCTAGATCTAGTTACAGATCAAGTACTTAGATATCATACCTTTCAAATCGCAGATCCTTCTCCTTGTTGTTGCTCCAAGTCTCGTGGTCGTCAGATCTCTAGCTGCAAGACCTATCAAGACAATATGGAAACAATACAAGCAGTACAAGATATATAAACAATAACTGATCTAAACTAACAGTTGAGGAAGAAATTTCTAAACATCATCAATCAGACAATAGTTTATGGAAAGAGATTATATTAACTGTATAAAAAGTGGGAATACATAGAAAGGATGAAGCTACAACCAAAGCCTTAATGTCGCATCCTCCATCCAACATGTCCAAGCCAAGTCTCCAATATGGTACAAGCTTCCCAATCACCAATATGGATTCTATCAGCATAAGGATACCATAGATATTCCCCCTCTCATGGAGAGAGTGAGTGTTTATATAGGGCTAAAGAGATAGGGTAGGTTGAGGATTAGGGAGAGATGGTTAAGGGATCTTCTTGTAAGGTTAGGAACTAGAATGCCACCTCACCTAGAGCCTAGGGATAGGCCTCCACCTAAAAAAACTTCTAGAAAGACCTCAAGACTCCCCAAAATAGCCTTTAACCAACCTTGTCGCACCCTGGTAGAAGACACAGAGTGACAGAGGGGTGTCGTTGCACTCTGTAGGAAGACAAAGTGCGATAGTGTCTCACCCTAGCTGACCAGAAGCTGCGACGTTGCAGCCTAGATGAAGGATAAGTGCGACAACCTACTCAAAGAGGTCAACTAGGCATGGAAATCCTTCAGTTGGATGTGTTTTAGCCCAAAATGAGGTTAGGGGTCAGAGCAAAGAGTTTACATAATGGTCAAGATAACGACATTTATCACAATGGTCATGATGACGAAACTTGGTCATAATGATGATACTTTCAACAGTCACAGTGACGACACTAAGTCAGGATAACGACACTTGCAACACTTGTGACACTTGCACAAGGGTGACGACATTTTGGTGTAACAGAATGCCCCCCAAAGCATGAAGCTGACGGAATGAGACAGGTGAAATGCTTTGTAGTAAGAAAAATGGCAAGGACTTGCTGGTTGGAAGGAGTTGCTGCGGAAATGACCTGAGATCCACAAGTCTCATACAACACAAAACATGGTTGTCGACCAATACATTGTAGATCCATGATAGTAAAGAGAAACTGAACACAATCATGGCTACTAGACACAATCATAGATCCATGACGAGATGATAACACAGCCACGACCAATACAAAAGTGGATCTGTGTAACTCTGAACTGACAACACATCCACAACCAATACAAAGTGGATCTGTGTGTCTCAAACAATCTCCATTGCAACCTGGGTAGAAAATAACTTCCCAAGGGTCTTCAAGCTGAACCCGCAATGATACAAATCTATCCATGTGATTACAATGTTTTGGAGTTGAACATGGTAGAAACCACTTGATTACCAGTCATTAATGTATACCGTTAACAAATGCGAGGGGAATCACCATTAATGTCAATGATCCCCAAGGCATCACAGTACATACCATCAAGCGTGAATTAATGAGCTGAATTCGAACGCCTAATGGAATCTTTCAATCAAGATTCAATGAGGTGAACTCATGTTGAAAGCGAGGTAACCTACCATTGAGGCATGCAGGGCCAAGGTACTTGATTGATTTCTAGATTCAATCCTCGGATGATGATTTGATGTCGACAAGGATGAATCCGTCGAAGGAGGGACATAATGAATCCCCCATTAATCGACATGAAACACGACAAAAGATGTGTAGAGTAGATCGGATGGTACAGTAATGTGCAAGACTAGCTCAAGGTAGACCAACATGGTTGAAGGTATATTGACTGTAGATGATGAGTAATGAACATCTCTTGAACATGGGCATGGCATGACTTGGCAGTATTGACATGACGAGAATGATACCAACCCCTAATGCAACTGATGGTGGAAGCATTCTTTGGCTGATCCAAAGGAGCGACGTGACTCATGGAATTGACAAGACTCAAGGACAAACAGATTATCCAAGTACTAAATGCAAATGAAAATGAGTGCCATGTTCAAGAGTGACTATGTACTACCATAATTATGATGTAACACAAAATCTTTCCTTTTTCCGCATCATAATTGATGAGTGCCTCATGTGTTTTTTTAACGAGCTTGATGAGGGTAACCAGATGCTCGGTATAGCTCATCTCATACATGAGTCCAATCCCAAATATTTTATGAACCTAGGATAGGAGGGGTTCATCCCATGACGGGCCCTTCAATGTGAGAATTTTAACGAGTCCATAGAAGGTAAACTTGGTCGTCATTTCATGTTTAGAGAGTCTGAAAAGAACTAAAGGAGACTCCAATGGTCTTTTTTCGTAAAGTTAGCCTCATCACCCGAAAAAGGGTAAAACAACGCGGGAGAGGCCTCTTCCAGCCATGGTTGGTTGGAGTATTCCTTTTTCGTAAATAGTGCTTCCTGGTCTGAAAAAGGGGTAAACTATCACCGGAAAGATGATCATTCAAATGCTTTTACAAGCGTGAAAGCATCAAGGTCGCTTGGCAATCTTTTCCTATTTAGGGATTCTGAAAAGAGATTAAAAAGGACTCCATGAACAACTTTGTCATGGTTGATGACCGAGTATGACAAAGGAAAAAGTAAACTCGGAACAGTTCTTTTTCCGTAAATAGTCTAGTGAGGCCGGATAAAATGATAAACCTATACTCGTTAGACACACCTTTTTACTCAAATTTTTAACAAGGATGATAATGGTATCAAAAGCACTCAGAATATTTTTTGTGTTTGAACCAGAGCACGAAAAGGTAAAAACTAAGCTCAAACAACTTTTCATGTTTTAACCAGAGCACGAAAAAAGCGAAAAGTAAGCTCAAATACTATCTTACTGTTTTTAACGAGCTTGAAGATATGTTGGAAGAATGCTCAAGATAATTTTCATGGTTTAATGAGCTCGAAACCTAAAAAAGGAAAGGGTATGCTCGAAAATGTTCCCAATGGTGGACTTTTTCCCAACATAGCATCCAGAGGTTGGTGTGTGCCCCCAGCATGATTGCTAGAAGTAAGTGACTTAGCTCCAACGTGGTGTGGAGAGGCGATCGATTTGACTTCAACATAACTTCTAGTGGTTGAAGACATGCCCCCAAGCTTAATTTCATTCGCCTAAGGCATAGGCGGGTGAAAAGAAGGTTTAGGTACTAAGTCTACGAGGAGACTCGACTCAAAGGGAAAGGATATGTTTCATTTTTTAATGAGCTTGACACAGGAATAGAACTCTACTCAAAAGACTTGTTTCATTTTTTAAAGAGCTTGACACAGAAAGGGAACTATGCTCATAGGTTAAGGCCCATTGACGGGTTCCTTCCCAACATTATGCCCAGAGGTTGGAAAATGCGCCCAGCATGATTGCTAGCGGCTTAACATGGTAGTGTTCCCTCAACATGATTGTTGATGGTACGACATGTGGCCCTATTTCATTTTTACACAAGCTTGAAATAGACAGTAACTATGCTTGAGGGGGGGCATCTTATTTTTTAACGAGCTTGATATGGAATAAAATTGTTCTTGAGTGGATGGTTTCTGTGATGCACCTGCAACAATTAATTAATACGAATATGCGAAATAGCAGAAATGACAGAACTCAGAATCACTTTTATATTGATCACAGGCCACTTCGAGGGGGCAACCTCCTATGAGCAAGCTCAATACAAATAACTTCACAGTGCCTTCATAGGTCTCAACACACACTTATATACTAATTCTAGGCGCCAATACTATGGGCCAAAACCATGGGCCGCTACAAACTATGGATCAACAATACTATGGGCGACTTACAAAGCATATGCGCCAACAACAATAACACAAACTATTGATCAAAAAATACTACGGGACGACTTACAAAGCATATGCGTCCAATAACAACATACTAACAAAGTAAAGACATGGGTTCCTAACAGTTTCATTTTTATGCAAGATTGAAACCAAAGGTAAACTATGCCTAGAGGGGTCTATGTCATTTTTTAAAGAGCTTGAAATAGAATAAAACTATGCTCTAGTGGATTGGTTTCATTTTTATGCAAGCTTGAAACCAAAGGTAAACTATGCTAGGGTGGTTGGTTTCATTTTTTAACGAGCTTGAAACATAACATAAACCGTGCTCGTACCCCCCATCCTCAAGGGAAAGAAACAACTAAAACATGTGGAACATTTAAGGAAGTATGATGACTAGGAGTCATATGATGAGTGGGTGTCATGAAGGAAAGCTAATCAATGGTCACAATATTCCCATGATGAGGAAAATACATCACTCGAAAGAGCGTGGACACTACAGCTTTCATAGCATAGACATAATCACGTCCAAGGAGCATATTGAAATCTGAAGGACCTTGGACAACCATGACATCAACATAAAAATTTGTTCCTCTCAACATGATAGGTAACTGTGGAGAATCCCTAAAGGTCTGGTAGGCCTTCTATTAAAAGCCAAAATCTGGTCAGTTACTGGCACAAGATGAGGGAAACCTATAGCTTGCCAAGCAGTTGAGGATAAATTACTAACATAAGCTCCCTCATCAATTATCGTACGAAAAATTTCTTTATCTGAAACTCCTACAGATATTTGAAAAGGAAGACGAGATTCTATTAGACTATTCCAATCAAATGAAATAACCTCAGTACTTGGAGGGGTTCCTGTGGAAATAGACATGGTTTCCCCTCGCCCAGAACAATTTGAACTGACCAGAAAAACATCAGCAGTTTCTATTTCACCCTCAACTAAAGGAGTGGGGTCAACGGAGAATGAGACTTGATTAACCGCTTGGGTATCATCCCTCAAGGGAGAAATGGGGTCGATTAACGATGTTGTTGAATCAACCGCTTCGTTTTCACTCTCTGATGAAAGAGTGGGGTCAACCGAGGGTGGGGTCGGATTAACTGCCCTATCAACTAATGAAGGATCAGGGGACAAACTACAATACTTAGTTGGAAGGTGTTTATGGGATGTGTCTATGTCTTCCAATAATTGTGAAGCTTCATCCATACGAGGACAAAGGTAAGTACGGTGCATGCCCTTGCATAACCAATAAGGATCTGCAGCTCTACCCTTCCGAACCTTAATTACAACGTCACTATTTGAAGGGGTATCATCAGTATGATGTCCAGAGACTGATGACAAGGATTATTCAGAATGCGACCACATTTCTAAGACCTTGGAGATACCAGGGAAGCTCTTAAGAAAATGGGACCCTTTACAAAGTTTTCAAGGGAATTTCGGTTTACGTGAATTCAGAACAGGTGTATTGGTGCCCCCAGCATGATGATCAGTGGTTGGGGTTGTGACCTTCTACTTAGTGTTCTTCTTCTTAGTCTTCCCTTTCTTCTTCTTCTCAACCGCCTTCTTACTAACATCAGAGTTTTTAGTAGGAGAAGAGGAAGAGACGGAAGCCGATTCAACTTTTGACGAAGAAGGAGAAGGGTCACCATGAGATTGATGCTCATGTGATGAAGGACCTAGGTCTGACACAATTGGTGCACTTGGTGTAACTGGATTGGAGAATAACCATACTGGTAATCCTATCGTCAATCCAGGAAGACTCAATGCAGCCATAAAGGGAGGACCAACAGTTCCACAAGCGGGAATAACAAATGGCACACCCTAGAAAGGGGTGCCTTGGTTGGTAGTCCCGGAAGAATCTTCCATATCTGAACTCCCTAAGAGACTCTAAAGTACCACAAAAGTCAAACACTACTCAAGTCTAAAAGAAACAAGCAAACTGTGTGAATAGGAGTGGATTCAAAGTCTGGAACCTCACAGGATTATCAAGGCATTGCAAACCGCTATATACTGCAGGGTCCAACAATATGACGTGACAAGGAGGATTGGGACCATACCCTTTCTTGCATACCCGATTACCTAAATAGTACATGCGTGCTAATCTCCTCAAGTGTTGTTCTCGGTGTATTGCTTTGCCAAGATGGCCAAATGGTTAACTCAGTTGGTTTTAGGAATCCTAGTGGTGTCTTCCGATATACGCAAGGTACGTGGGAGCTCAAATCCGTAGTGGTGTTGTCTAATGCAAAACCATTCGGTAAGAGACCTTCTGATATACTATAGAGTATGTGATACACCCTTCGATATACACCAAGTATGGATTATGGTACTTGGTGGGTACGTGAAGGAGCTTAACATACCGATAAGTACGTGGAAGACTACAATACCCCTGGGATACAATGCTGGCAAATAACGACAGCTTCCACGTTTAACGACACCGGAACACGTCTGTAACTTACACATAGTTACTAAATTATTTTAAGCTAGCTTTAATTTTATCTTGTACGGTTAGGTGGATGCATGAGGTGAGTACATAAATGTAAACATAATGCAATCCTCAACTACATGATAATGCACATTGTTCTTTCCCTTTCAATGAAAACTACTTAAGGTAAGGAGAGATTTTTCTTTGCTTTCAAACCAGAAGTACTTATGTAGTAGCGAAAAGAAGGGTTCATTCCTAAAGTGTAATAACTCTACCTTTCTGCAATAATCAACTAAAAAGCGCAAAGAAAATGAAACATGTAACTAATCTTACCAATGTGTAAGACAAAATAATGAAGCACTTTCAATTTTCAAATGCATGTATCAAAAATGGAATTTGATAACTAAATGATTTTCATATCTATATACAGAAAATGAGAGAATATCTACAACACTCTTTAATCATTCAGAAATTCCTAAAGAAAAACGACAAGCACCCAACACAACTCAAAGGCACTCAAGAACGGCTCAAAATATACCAAATGCAATCAAAACTCAATGATCGAGTAGAGGAAGGGTTTGGAGATCAGATCTAATGATCTGAACAGATCTAAAAAGATATGGTAATGTGACCAGGGATTAGAATATCAACCCAATAGGTGGGGGGGATTGAAATTACTCCTTACAAGCAAGTAAAACACTTGACTGATCATGCACCCAAAATCAACCAAAAGACATCCAAACTAAAGCAATGCTAGATCTAGGGGGTGTGTGACCACAATACACAGCCTATAGGCCTCAAGCAATAAGACGCAAAGCTCAAAAGTGAAAAACCCTGCTAATCTTTATGTTTTAAGATATCGTCGCACCCTATGCACAGGCAAGGTGCGACAGAGGGGATTCATCGTAGGTTGTACACAGGCAAAGTATGACGCTGTCGCAGTTTGGCTTCAGGCAAAGTGAGACGGTCAGACAATGGCGCAGGGAAGACTCAAACCAGGTGCGACAGTCAAATTTTGAGCAGTAAAGGTGTGAGATCCCTCAAGGTAAAAGGGTAGGAGGCTTAATGATGACCCAAAGGAGAATGAAGGACACATACGAAACTCTTTAATGAAAGAGATCTGATGGGAGGAAGGCTTAAAAAGGATTGAAATGGCTCAGACAAAAGAGATGAAATCAAACATATATGAAATCAATTCTATTGTTCTATTCCCCAGTATGGTCGCCAGATTTGTTAACGGACAATCCACTCGAGCGGACGCGAGCCAGATCTCCCTAGTTCAAGTGAATCTAGAACAAATAGTATAGAATGCAAAACTCATTTCCTAGATCTAGTTACAGATCGAGTACTTAGATATCATCCCTTTCAGATCGTAGATCCTTCTCCTTGTTGTTGCTCCAAGTCTCGTGGTCATCAGATCTCCAGCTGCAAGACCTATCAAGACAATATGAAAATAATACAAGCAGTACAAGATATCTAAAAAATAACTGATCTAAACTAACAGTTGAGGAAGATAGTTCTAAACATCATCAATGAGACAACATTTATGGAAAGAGATTACATTAACTGTATAAAAAGTGGGAATACATAGAAAGGATGAAGCAACAACCAAAGCCTCAACGTTGCATCCTCCATCCAACATGTCCAAGCTAAGCCTCCAAGATGGTACAAGATTCCCAATCACCAATATGGATTCTATCAGCATAAGGATACCATAGAACTTCCCCCCCCTCATGGAGAGAGTGGGTGTTTATATAGGGTTAAAGAGATAGGGTAGGTTGAGGATTAAGGGGAGATGGTTAAGGGATCTTCTCGTAAGGTTAGCAACTAGAATGCCACCTCACCTAGAGCCTAGGGATAGGCCTCCACCTCAAAAAACTTCTAGAAATACCTCAAGACTCCCCAAAATAGCCCTTAACCAACCTCGTTGCACCCTGGTAGAAGACACAGAGTGATAGAGGGGTGTCGTTGCACTCTGTAGGAAGACAAAGTGCGATAGTGTCTCACCCTAGCTTACCAGAAACTACGACGTCACACCCTAGATGAAGGAGAAGTGTGGCAACCTACTCAAAGAGGTCAACTAGGAAGGGAAATCTCTCAGTTGGATGTGTTTTAGCCCAGAATGAGGTTAGGGGTCAGAGCAAAGAGTTTACACAATGCTCAAGATGACGACATTTATCACAACAATCATGATGACGACACTTGGTCATAATGATGATACTTGCAACGGTCACAGTGATGACACTAAGTCAATATAATGACACTTGCAACACTTGTGAAACTTGCACAAGGGTGATGAAATTTTGGTGTAACACAACTATCAAGAAGAAGATAAGTGATCTCACATGTGCCGAGCTTCCTTTGCCAGCACAACAAGTCCATCCAAAGCTTGCACCTTCCTTTGATCTGACGGCTCAACTTCTCTTAGATCAAACCTAACCTTGATCCGTGGCTTAACACCCGATTGGTCCATGATCTCTATTTAAAGAGCATGGAGGGTCATTGTTTAGTTGATCGATTATGAGAAGCTCATTTGTAACTTTCTTTCTTTGCATAATAAATTGTCCCGTAGAAGCTATTTGGCCGGGGGCCGTGGAGTGTTTCCCTCAAGAGGGTTTAAACCACGTCAAAACATCGGTGTGTTGATCTGTGATCTGTTTGTGTGAAGTGGTTGCTCTTGGTGTTCGGTTCTTTGGTAGTACCCTGTATACCCAAACATGGTATCAGAGCTTTTATGAAGTGTCGCTTTCGGTTATGATCTAGATCTTGAACTGTTGTTGCCGAAACTCGAAAGGGTTTCTAGTTATGGTATTTCTGTACATTTTTGGGCTGTGGGAGGTGTTCCATTGTGTCTGGAGCATCGTTTCCATTGGGAAATAGTTTTCGTTTGATCGAAAATGGTTCCCGGTTGCTCCAGAAACGCGTATTTCATCAAATTTGAAGGTATAATGTTACAATGACGCATTTTTTATTTTCTGTTTTTAAAAGGAAAAAATCTCATATTTCATCATTTTTTACTGTTAGATTTTTTTGGGTTCGGATTGTTGCTTTCCCGTCTGCGTATACTCTTTGTTGTACACCTTGAGCGATCTCGACAAATCAAAAACAGAAAGGGAAAGGGTTTTTCTCGGCCGCGTATGCTCTTTGCCGTGCACCTTGCGCGATCTCGGCAAATCAGAAACAGAGAGAAAACGTAAACTTTCATTAATTTGATTGACATTCTCATCTGAATTTTAAACTGATTTAATTCCTCTTTATGCTTTGCTATTTTAATTTCTTCTTCTAAAAGACCCAAGTCTTCATTAACGTTTTTTGGAGTACTATTCTTGATTGAGATCTCCTTTCCCTTAGATGATTCCCCAAATTCTGGTTCAACTATGCCTTTACCCTTGTCATCTGAATTATGAAATTTCAGAACTAATTCTTCTTCGGTATTTTCATCTGTAAAATTACTTATAGCTGGTTGATCATCTTGAATCCAATATGGAATATTCCTCAATCAAATCTGGAATGTTCCTCGGACTCTAATCAAGTTTATCTAATACCTCTCCAAGCATGTTTACCAATCCTTTTGCTTTAGAATCCTCTTCATCAGATGAATCTTGAATGTTGATTGTTTCATTATTTTTAATCTTGGGATTCAATACGGCTTCAATAGTCATCCTAAGTTGATTTGTTGGTCATGTTCTAGGACCGTTATAAACCTTCAATTCCTTTGATAAATAGATAGGAGACACATACTCAGAAGTCCTCTGTTCTAGCTTCTTCTGAATTTCACTTTCCTGCTTATCACATATGAAACCAAATCTTTCACATGGATTGGAATGAGCATTAAAGATTTGTGTCGCTTCTTAATGATCAATTCTTTCTTCAACAAACTTGTCAAGGGTTTGAATAGCAATTTACTCTTCAATCGGCTCCAATTCAAACCCATTTTGTTCATTCTTTTTAGGATGAAGTTTATGCTCATTACTTTCTTTCTCATCTAAGCCAGGAGATATTATTGAAGTTTTCTTCACAACACAAGCCCACTTTATTTTTATGTGGGTGACTTGCTCTTCATTACATATAGAATATTTCTGTTCAAATTTAAATCCAGACCAAAAGAGGAAATGAGGCCAATATATTTCATTTTTTTTTAACTCTTCAACCACCAGAAGCTTTACTAATCCGTGGTGAAAAACATTATGACTCGAAGACTCTGGGTGATTTTGTCACCTGGTTTCCATTTTTCCTAAAATACTCAAGAAAAATTAAGGTAGTTCAAATTTTTAATACTTGCTATGTGAACCAAGAATCACATATGATACAAGAAAATGGTGGCAAATCTCCCTTCACAGATTACATATCTTTGTATTATTTCCAAGACGTCGCGCCATTCTCCCAGAATACAGGTTCTCTGGATTCCTTCACTCTAGCTAGGGTTTCCGTATTGAGGAAGAATAAACTGATTGTAGTCTTCATCAACTTGGCATTTTTTCAACCATATTTCTCCTTCCAGGGATACATTGGTTGCCGATGCAAAGGTTTCCTCTGTGACCTGGAACTCGAAGCTGTTGAAATTTACCACTCATTCTTTAAAATTCAAAGCAAAATGTCTTGTTACCTCCATGTTATGACCTTAAATACTTTCTCACATAGAGAACCACCCTGCATCTTTTAATTTTTTAACTTACTGTGGGAACTTACTGGTCCAATTCATATTTTTAAGCTCAATTCGAAGCAATTTACTGCTAGGTCGATTGGGTCGCTTCTTCTTATCAGGATTCATCTTTAATTTAGGAAATGAAGGTTGAGTGTTAATTCTTCTAAAGCTTAACCTGTATTTAAATGAAATACATTTGCATCTGTTGTTTGAAGACACTAATCCCCTGAAAACGAGTGTGCCAACTTGAAACCAAAAGGGACTGAACAAGAGATGAGCCTTTAATGATTCTAATAACTGGAATATTAAATTTCTCGCTTATGAATACATAACCCACGACATATCATAAAAAAAATGTCAGAAACAATTTCCCATGATCAGTTTCATAATCATTACAAGATATGTGCCTTGAGTAAGCTCGGATTATGATTTGACATTTTGGAAGCGTGCACATGTATTAAAGTAGTATCATGCACTGCTAGAATGTTTTAAACACAAATGTGATATAAAGATTCAAATATCCACTGAAAATGCATTTAAAATATAAGGAATATTTAAAACCTCAAATATTGGAGCTAGGATAACACTAACATAACTTAAAATGAAAAATGAATTAATTTTTTAAGCAATTCAAGCAACCAAAATATAAGAAATAGGGGGTTAACAGAAAATTAAAGAAAAGGTAGGGTGATCCTAACAAAATATAAGAAATAGGGGGTTGACAAATCTAGGAATAACACCCTACAGTCATCTCTCACTAATAAAAATAAGATCGTATAGTTGTAGCCCTCAAGCCATTGATCACTTTTACATCCAGGATACATCACTCATCCTCAGATCTGCAACAAAGAATAGTTCTATAAATAAAACTCTTACAATCAAATGATAGGTGCACTCATCTTGGCACAGAAAAACTGTCATACCAAAACATACATATCTTGGTCATCCAAAAAGCTTTTTCGATGGATAAAAAGGAGATCCTTACTGGAAAAATTATTCCAGACATAATGGAATATGTATCATGGATCATAAATGAGCAGAAATGGGAGAACCATAACCTATGGTTGTGCCCCTCTCAATACCATAGAGCCAAAATTACAATTTATGGTTAAGAGGAAGAATAATAGAAAGAAGGGAATGAGCATAGAAACATATTATATGAAATTCATACTTCCTGCACATATATCTTGGCATTCAATACATGAACATGCAGACAACCAATTCAGCCACCATTGCACATATACTAAAAAAAATAATGTAATGAAAATGAAATGTAAGAGAAATACTTATCTCAAAATAAGGGAAACTAGTTGCAATAGGACAACTTTCCTCCCTTCCGTAGACACAGTCAAGCCTTCCTCGCTTGAGCAGGTCAACCCCGAGCTGAGATCATAGATCCATGGGTAGAGGCACTCTTATTATAGCAACTCTTAGAACTACCTCTTCCAAGAACCACAATGCTTCCCACTACTACTTTCATGTCCATCTCGACTTTCTATGGGATGTGACTCCTCTCACTAACCCATTTCCAGGCTTCTTGTGCAAGAACCTGGACTAATAGAGTGATATAATGGAAGAAAAGGGAAACAACTAGACTAGCTCTAAGTCTCAACACACTCTTAATACTATCAACATTCCAAACATGGTGAGAGAGCACAAGTCAAGTGATCTAAAGATCAATATTAGCTTCAACAAGAATATAACACATGTATAAATAGCTTAAGGAGGGCAATTTGATCCCAATGTGGCTAAATAGAATTGGTTTGAGTGTGGTTGGGATTCATCATGGATACTTTAGTTAAATTAGTGGAGTGGTGGCCTAGTTAAGATATTCCCTTTCCCATGTTAGCACCATGAGGAAGAGTTACCAAAAACCAAGGAGTGGAGACATGAAGAGCACAAGGAGTGTGAAATTGAGCACAACAGATCTAATGAACAAGTAAATCAATCACAATAGATGAAACTCAGAAAATATGGTGTAAATTGTGCAAAAGGCTTGCAGCAGTGCTTTATTGAACTCAGAATGATAGAATACAATACAATACAATAACAATTACTAACCAATTCGAATTAACCAATGAGGTCATTCGAATATACTGCATGGAATAGCTTGGCTCCAACTAGGTGTCCTCATCATCAGATCAGTGGAGTCATCAATGCACAAGTAACAATCAACCATGTGTCAAACTGAGTCTAACTAAGTGTGGTAGGTGTAACTGGCATATGTAGGCACTAACTGAATGAAGGAGGCTTAATGGAGGGTGCATGAGGAGTTAACTAGAGTCAGAATAGGCAGTCTAGTCTCACTGGGGTTCAACGGAGTGATACAAGCAGTTAGGAGTCAATCTAGCCTTAAATCAAGGAAAGACAACTAGCTAACTGAAGTGAACTAAGTGGTAGGCGAGAGAGGGGGCCTTTCACAAGTGGTAGGTGCATGCAGGGCACACTAAGCACTAGGAGGGATAAAAATGAGTGGACGGAAGCTCCCGGGTGCTGGAAGACTTGGGACAAGGTGCTAGAGGCATCGAATTGGTGACTGGGCTACATGCAGATGCATGCAAATGCATGCATGCAAAGAACATAACTGAGTGATGAGATATCCTAACACCCCCCCTCAAGCTATACTATGATGTAAAAAATAATAATTGAATAGGTCCTTGGTTACTGAGACCAAAGGTCACCCCGATACAATAATCCAAAAATGCTAGAAAAAACTCTAAGTGAGGAAAGAAGGGAAAACCCAATGGGAAGAATGCCCCCCACTCAAATTGAACATAGAAGAATCTAATCCGTCTCCACCATGATGGAACTCACCCCCAATAGTGAACGGAGGTAAGATAACTTCTTCTCAGTGAAGCTCTTGGTGAAGATGTCTGCAATTTGCTCGTCGGTAGGGAAATATTGCAGAATAATGGTGCGATCATGCACAAGCTCTCGGATGTAGTACATGTGAATATCAAAGTGCTTGGTCCTCTGTCGCTGAACTGGATCTATGGAGATCTTGATAGCACTTTGATTTTCACAAAATATGACAGTTGAAGTGGTGCTACCAAAATCAAATTCAGAAAGAATACCCTGCAACCAAATTGCCTGAATGCAGGCATTGACTGCTCCTCGATACTCTGCCTCTGTTGAAGAAAGGGAAATGGCTTCCTACCTTTTGCTTGACCAGCAAATAGGGCCATGGCCAATCATGAAAACATATCCAGAAGTGGACTTCCGATCAATGCTATCACCCTCCCAATCTGAATCAGTGAAACCAATGAAATCTAGCTCAGAATCTGCAACATAGTGTATGCCAACATGTCTCGTACCTTGCACATATTGCAATATCCTCTTGGCTACCCGCCAATGAAGCTCATGGGGCTGTTGCATATACCTTTATACTGCACTCCCACCATAAGAAATATTAGGCCTTGAGTGTGTCAAGTATAGTAGTGAACCAATCAACTGTCGATACAAAGTGCAATCTGCAAGCGATGTAGAATTTCCCTCCTCAAGACTGATTCTTGAGAGGAATGGGAATGGATCTGCCTTACATTTTGCCATATTAAATTTTAATAGCAGGTCTGAAGCATACTTTTGTTGAGATAATGTGATCCCATCAAAGTTTTGAGTTATCTCTAAGCCCAAAAATTGATTCAGCAAGCCCAAATCGCGCATGTCAAAAGCTAGATTTAAGGTAGCTTTTGGCTTGTTGATTGTAAGGAGAGTGCTACCAATAATGAGAAGATCATCAACACAATGAACAATGATAAGAAAATTAACTTTAACTTGCTTTAGATACACATTCGGATTAGATTTTCATCTTTTGAAATTATGAGAAAGAAGGAAGGAGCCCATCTTTGCATACCAAGCTCTTGGGGCTTGTTTCAATCTATACAAAAATTTCTTCAATCTGCAAACTAATGATGGATCTGATATGTATCCTTATGGATACTTCATATATATTTATTCATTTATATCTCCATGTAGAAAATCACTCTTCACATCCATATGGTGCACTTCCCAGTGATTGGATGCAGAATTAGCCAAAACTAGGCGGATGGAATCCATCTTTGCAATCGGTGCAAAAGTCTCAGTTTAGTCCACTCCTTGGACTTGGGAGAAACCTTTTACCACCAAAATAGATTTGTATTTGCTGATAGAGCCATCAACAAAAACCTTGGTGTGGTAGACCCATTTACATTGGATTAATTTTCTTCTAGGTGGAAGAGAAACTAGCTCCCATGTAGCATTCTTTTGAAGAGAACTGTACTCTTCATCCATGGTGGTTTTCCACCTCGGATATTAGTGGGAATGATAGTATGATTTGGGATATGAACCTATCATCAAATAAAATTTCTCAGATAATAATGGATTAGAAAAAGAAAGAGCCATACCTTCTTTTGAAATTCTGCTCGAGTCCTCCTTGGATTGACAGGATTTCCAATGTTTGGACCAGCAGAATCGAGTGTATTTTGGGCCCACTTTGGAAACTGTGGGGGCACACCTAGATCAACTTCTGAACCTGATATATCATTTTCATCAATTTCTGATAAAATATCAGAACCAATAGTTTCATCATATTCTTCAAATTCTTCTTTTGGTGAAGGCGGTGAATCGACAATTTCTTCCTCGACTAGCTCTAGATTTTGAAGCGGTTCTTCAAACTTCACACTTCGCTCAATGAATATATTTTTGGATCTAATATCCATGAGTTTGTATGTATTTTATTCTTCAACATATCCCAATAGGATGCATTCCACAATTTCTGGATCCAAAGATATTCTCTTTTTCAACGGAATTCTAGCCCAAGCGGTTGAGCCAAAAACACGGAAATTGGACACATCAGGTTTGTGACCTGTGTAAGCTTCGAAAGGTGTAATATCAATCAAATATGAATGTGGAACCTTGTCTTGAATGTATGCAAAAAAATTCATGGCCTCATCCCAAATTTTTTCAGCTAAATCTTTTGATTCAATCATACAGGTTGCCATCTCTTTTAGTGATTCGTTCTTCCTGTCCACTACACCGTTCATCTCAGGTGTGTAGGGAACTGTGTTCTGGATCTGAATACTGCTTTCAGCACAAAGTTGCAGCCAAGGATAATTTTAGGGGCGAAATTTAGCCCATGGGCTATTTTTCCATGTTTTTTTTCCAAAAAACGATTCGCCAATTTGCATTTTTTGAAGCCCCATTTCGCCCAATTTTGATGCGGTAAAATTTTTTCACTCTAAAAATCGCCAAATTATTATATAAACTATATAAAATCCTTAGAAATTGAAATAATTTTAGAAAAATATCGCCAAATATTTTATAGTTGACATTTTAACAATTGGTAAGATTCGCCAAGGTTTATACACTTTTAAATAAGTATGGGTCCTTAAAATTATCCCTGGTTGCAGCAGCTCTGATTTGATATATTCACCTCCATTATCATATCTAAGAGCTTTGATCTTCCTTTTAGTAGCAGTCTCAACAGAAGCCATAAAAAATTGAATTTTTCTAGTACTTCCGACTTGTTTTTGAGGAAGAAAACCCATGTAAATCTGGAGAAGTTGTCGATGAATGTCAGAAAATACCTTGATCCATTCATGGATGTATGTGGTATTGGACAACTGATATCAGAATGTATCAGCCCTAAAATAGTAGAAGCTCTGCTAGCTTTGCCTCGGTCAAATTTGTGCTCGGGGTGCTTCCCAATGATGCAACCTTTGCATATTCCCTTTGAGGATTTGATCGTCAGAAGGCCATCAACCATGGAATTTTTCTGTAGAAGCTACAAATATTTACAATTAAGGTGTCCAAACCTCTCATGCCAAATCCTACTGACGTCATTTCCATGTGTGAGAAAAGCAGTGGGCTTGTGTTGTGGCAGAAAGTGAGAAAACTCATAAGCTTTTGCGGTGTGATTTGCTTTTCCAACTACAATAAGTTTTCCACTTTGAATATAAAAAATTTCAACTTTGTTCGGGAAGAATACAACTTTCCTTGGTGTACCAGTGTGAGTCATCTGATAAACGGAAAGAAGATTCGTAGCTAAGGAGGGTACATAGAGAACATTGTGAAAACTGCCATGCTCTAAATGAATGGTACCTTTGCACTTTGATGAAATCTGAGAGTCATCTCCCATGTGGATGGGAATGGTGCTTGATGGATCATAATCTAATATAGAATATTTATTTCCAGCCATGTGGTTCGAAGCTCTAGAATCAATGAGAAGAGTGGACGAATTCGAAACTGTTTCCATGAGTGCATGACCTCTTTCGGGATGATCATTTTTGTCCTTCTTCCTTGCACCGTCAGGAAGGGTTATGTTGTTTTTCTCCAAGAGAAGTGCCATTTGATGTATTGTATTCTTCATGCATGAGCTTTCAGGATGATAGCCTCTGCTGCAATAAGAACATTTTGACTTCTCTTTGTTCTCTTTGCCTTTTTGCTTGTTTCTAGAACCGGATGGCTCATCCGACTGCTTGGATTTTTCTCTTTGCTTGGAAGGATCAAAATTTGGCTTCTCTTTCTTTTGCTTCCCTTTTCCATTCAAACCTTTGGATCCTCCATCAAAAAGGGCTTGATATTTGGAGCTTTGGCTTCTCTTTCTTTTGCTTCCCTTTTCCATTCGAAGCTTTGGATCCTCCATCAAAAAGGGCTTGATATTTGGAGCTTATTGACCCCATTTGAACAAGCTTATCATGATCTTTTGTGAGAGATTCAATGAATGCATTGAGAGAAGGCATCTTCCAATTAGGAATTGTGAGCTTTCCCGTGTTGAAAGAAGAAACAAAAACCAAATAATATTTTCCAAGTTTTGCAAGGATAAAAAGAATCAATTGTTCATCTTTCTTATCCATTCCACATTACTTCAATAGCATCACCAAGTGCTTGAACTGAGTGAAAAAGTCATTAATGGTATCGAAATTCTCAGGATTGAGGGAGATCAACTTGTTTTCTAGCTGATAGCTTCTCATGTCATCTTGCTTGCCAAAAAGTGTAGCAAGTTGATCCCACACTTCTTTTGGAGATTTCAATCCATCGAGATGGAAAAGAAGATCATCCGAAATGCTAAGACAAAGAAAACCATAAGCTTCATCAAGCTTATTGAAGTGCTTTCCTTTCTCTACTGGTGATGAAGGTTCCACCTCAAGGCCCATGATGGCTCTATAAAATCCCTTAGAGTGCAAATTGAACTCATTTCTAGCCTTCCATTGATAATAATTGAAGGGAGTAAGAATATTTTATGAGGAAGTGTCCATCTTGAACAATAGCGAATGGAATAGGAGGAGAAGAACCTGCAAATGACAATGAAAAACAAGAACAATAAGGTCAAACAATCCACCCATTTCAGAGTTGCATCACACCTGGCATAGGAGATCAAGCAAGCTTGAAGATCCAATGATTCAAATCTAGGAATTCTGTGGAAAACTCATGGCTTCTGGAGTGGATTGGAGAGTAATTTCAGTCTTGCATGCACATGAGCGAATGCACATGAGATTTTGCATGTCGCTGCTGAAATATTATGGTGAGCAATTCACTCAATATTCATGTAGAACACCTACAGAAAAGAAATCTTGTCCCTGCCATGGCTCTGATACCATGTGAAATTGAGCAGAACAGATCTAATGAATAATAAATCAATCACAATAGCTGAAACTCAGAAAATATGGTGTAAACTGTGCAAAAGGCTTGCAGCAGTGCTCTATTGAACTCAAAATGATAGAATAAAATAAAATACAGTAACAATGACTAACCAATTCGAATTAACCAACGAGGTCATTCGAATATACTGCATGGAATAGCTTGGCTCCAACTAGGAGTCCTCATCATCAAATCCGTGGAGTCATCAATCCACAAGTAACGGTCAATTAGGTGTCAAATTGAGTCTAACTAAGTGTGGTAGGTGTAACTAGCACATGTAGGAACTAACTAAATGAAGGAGGTTCAGTGGAGGGCACATGAGGATCTAACTGGAGTCAGAATAGGTAGTCTAGTCTCACTGGGGGTCCAACGGAGTGATACAAGCAGTTAGGTGTCAATCTAGCCTTAAATCAAGGAAAGACAACTAGCTAACTAAAGTGAACTGAGTGGTAGCTGAGAGAGGGTGCCTTTCACAAGTGGTAGGTGCATGCAGGGCGCACTAAGCACTAGGAGGTCTAAAACTGAGTGGAAGGAAGCTCCTGAGTGCTGGCAGACTAGGGACAAGGTGCTGGAGGCATCAAACTAGTGACTGGGCTGCATGCAGATGCATGCAAATGCATGCAAAGTACATAAATGAATGATGAGATATCCTAACAAGGAGGTGCACTAATGCATAAGGGGGGGTTACAAAATATGAAGGAGGGAGAATTAGGTGAGAGATGGGATCCGATAGGGTCATAAATATCATATAAGGACAAAAATAGGGATGAATGGAGGATTGTGGAGGTGGAGACTCATATCAAGGAGTGCAAGCTAAATTCTAGCTTACAACTCCTAGAATATAGGGAGACAGTTCATAAATGAAAAAAACACATAAATAGGAGGGAATTTTTCCCAAGGAGGGAACAATAGGAAAGGGGGTCCCAATGAGGCATATATAAGGTGCAATAATAACTCCATAGTTCATAAAAATCAATAATGGGTTGCATTGTACAATGTTTGGGTGACCAACACATACTAAAGTCACCAAGGCACAAAATGTACTAGGATGGACAACTACCATCCAACAAAAATCTCTAAGGTGCTAGGGATATCCCCCATTCCCCCTCACTCCATGAGATCCATGGTATCCCATACTTTTTTAGTTGCCTTCCAATTTTACGCACAACTGCAATGTCCATCAATCCACAATCCGCATTTCGTAATCTGCAATCCGCATTGTGGGATTCAGAATGCGGGACTGTAATTCGACATACCAAATTTCCTTTTCGTAATCCGCAATTCCACATTGCGGAACTTGGGACTTGCGGAAGTCCAAACCAAACCTCCAAAAATTCCTCCTTCTGCATTCCGCAATATGCATTGCGGGTTGTGGGAATGAGGAAGTCCAATCCCAATTCTTCGAAGCTTCTCCCCTTCCGCAATGGGAAATTCCGCATTGTGGAACTCGGAAATGTGGAGGTCCCAAAAGAAAATCCAACATTGATTACTGTTCTTTGCAATCCGCAATCCGCATTACGGATGCGAAAATGTAGAACCACACCCCCTGCAACAACAAACTTCTAGGGTCAATAAATCCCTCATCCCTGAGCCAAATCGGGAAAGTTTGGCACCGTTGGAAAGATATTAGAGAGCTCTATCCACTAGTGTAATCCCCTCCCCAACTGAGGTCTCTAACCTTGTCATTTTTCGAACTGAATTTATGCTTACAAATCCCTTCCATGTGCCTTTAACCTTTAACAAGAACTCTACTTTCCTCTTTCCTAACTTCATCCTTCCTCTGACCCACAGAAAAGCTATGAATACCACAGGGGCCATACCACTCCTTTCCCCCTGTCTAGGTGGGGGCTAAGCAGTCCTTCACATCATGCATGCAATGCATAAAGGAACATATAAGGTGAATAAAACTAAGGTCACTTCATACATCTAACACATGTAAAGTTATCAAGGCATCAAACCATGCACTGAAGGAGGAAGCATCCATCCTGAACTCAGCCTTCCACTCAGGATAACACATGGCCTACTTATCAATAAAATTCATATAAACATTCATTTAATAACTTGAACACAAACAGATAGACATAACTAAATATCACCACAATTTACACCACATAAATACTTATCCTTGGATTTGAAGTTGCCTAAGCAATTGGATAATTGAGAGCAACGTTCCACCCAACCTTAGGTCTCTGTCCAGCCTATAATATTTCAGCTGAGAGACCACCCCCGAGCTGGGATGTGTATCCACTAAGGAGGGATAATGGCTCTCTCACAGTCAACATCTCATCCCAATGCTAAGCCAACCTACAGTTGGGTTTATCAAGCATTCCAAGGATCAACATAACCATGCTAATCCAACCTGCAGTTGGGTTTATCAAGCATTCTAGGGTTACATACCTATGCTAAGCCAACCTGCAGTTGATTTTATCAAGAATACAAGGAAAAACGGGAGGATATCGCAAATCCAGTGAGCTCAACCACATATCTACAGGAATCTCAACACTCAGCAGACATGGCACCCACATTACCTACCTCACCCAACACAAGGAAGGCCCTCTTCTATGTTGCACAGTCCCTCAAGGCCCCTTCCCTTCCAGTGCTATTCAGGGTGTGCATAGAAAGGTCCAACTGCTAGTTCTTTGAGATTACAGCCTTCACTAGGTTCTCAAGCATATCCAACCTTGATTTGACCTTCTACCACCGTTAAACAAGCTGGGATCTTCATAGGGTTGCATTCTAAGCTCTGTCCCACAACTTGACTCTCTACAACCAACCCGAGTCTTCTCATGGCTTCCTCGAGCTCCCAACACTCTGTCATTCCTATCATGGTTTTCTTTCATGGATTTCCCAAGAAAACAAGGCTTACACGTAGGGTTTCTATGGCATTCGACTCTGTAATTTTGGCTTACACAGGAATCGTGATTTTTCCTTCTCTTCCCGCGGCTTGGCTCTGCAACATGTGTGTGAATGTATGAATGAATGGGGTTTTGTGGTAAACAATGGGTTAGCAAATAAGATGTTCGATTTCCTAGGTGGTAGAGTGTCCCAAAGAAAACAGAGCCATACCTTGCCATACGAATTTGTAGGGTCTCCCACATTCCATTGACTTCTTGAGCAGATTTTCTCAACCACCTTCTGTAACAGCAATAAATGTCAGCATGGGGAGTCAAATGGGTTCATAAATGAACATGTGGCAGCATGGGTACCAATCCCATAACCCCATCACCTCTCCCTAGTGGATATACTTGGCCCCTTCTCATTAGTTGCCTCCCTTATCCAGCTTCTTGGTAATTCATTGCAATATTTAAATGTTTACATCATTTACAATATTTCATGGCTTAATAGCACATGAATAATCAAACTTTTAAATACTTCCCTATGCAATTAAACCTTAAGCATCCACTAGTGGGGCCTTGGACTTGAGATCCACACTAGGGTAAACACACCTGCATTTACACAATATTTACATTGAAACCAATAAACACTAAGGGAAAAACAGGGGTATTACAATTCACCAAGTCATGACTGTGAAATTATAACATTTTGCAAGGCATTTTTTCTGAAATTTTCGCTACAAGGGCGCTGCCCTCGAACCCTCTCCAAGGGGTGCTCCCAAATTAGTCGCTGCCACCCCGGGACCCTGATGACGACTGTAGTGGAGGGGAAAGGCCCCCCAATCCCCCCCATCATGGTTTGGGATCCAAACACGGCTGAAACACAACCTCTAAATAAGGAAGATCAGGATCCACAACCAACACTAAGATAACTAAGAATAACATTGTTGTCGACAACTTCAATCTCATCCTCGAATCTAGAGAAAAAAGAGATGGGAACCCCATCCGTGATCCGTGTAGAGATCAAATGGAAGATTTAATCTTTGACTAGGACCTTGTCAATCCCAACACAAAATTTTATGATTTGACTTGTTCGCTTGCCACAAAAATATTTGGATCTCCTCACCAATATTGTTCATGATATTAACTGGAGCAAGAAGATAGGAACATTGAAATAAAGGAAGTGAAGGTAAGACAAATTTAATGAGAGTGATCTTACCAACGGGGTTCAACAACTGAGCCCCCTAAGCTTTCATTTTATGTTTCTTTTTATGAAGAATATGGGGCCAAGTTGCCAATTTTGGAAAAAGGAGATGGGGGTACCAAGATATTTAAAGAAGGACCATTTCAGTTGTCCCGCAAAGCCTAAGATACACTGTATGCTTTGGGTCAACCTTGGCGAAATGTTCCATCTATACATTTGTCATTTTTTTTCTTGAATCGACTAGAACATCTGATGCTTCATCAAGAGAATCCAAAACATTATTGAATCTTAAATCATTAACTGTGGATTCTCATCCTAATAAAAGCGAATAATTTGTGAACTAGGTGTGGTTAATAGGATTCACACCTCTAGACACTAAAATTTCAATCTAATGTGCCTTCTTCCCTTTCCTTGTTCAACACTTTGCTAAGAGGTTCAACCATGGTTATGTACAGGAAAGGAGAGAGGGGTTATCCTTGCTTGATGCCTCTTGAAGTTTGGAAGAAAGAAAAAGTGCATGGGGGTACAAGGCAAGTGCATTGTACCTCTCTCTCTCTCTACCCTCCCTCTCTCTAGTTTTCTTAAATAAGAGAAAGTTATGTAAAACGATAAAAACTTAAACATAAAAACCTATGATCTACAATGTAAAATCAAACTTTGTACCATTGAATAGTAACACTGCAATTTATATGGATATGCCAAAACTCGGGGAAAGAGTAAATAGTTGTAGGAAGTACAATCCCGAGGAAAGTTAGTAGTGTACAATGCATATTTTGGCACTAGATGAATCTTGAAGAATGTTAGTAATTGGACAACTTATGTCTTGGCACTAGGTGAATCTCAAGTAAATTTAGTAAGTGTATATATTGTAATTTGGCACTAGACATATAGGTTGGATCTTTGTAATAGGTTTCCAAACAATAGAAACACAAATATGACCTTTCTATGACAACTAGGCATAAGATACATAGTATAAACCTCTATATTAGCTAGTTGGGCATGAGATAGGAACTTCAGAGTCTCGAGATAATGTGTTGGACAAATTTATGTCATGGAAATGCAAATCATAGCTTAAATCAAATTGTTGGGCATGGGCGATGCAAATCATACCTTGAAAATATGAATACTAGGCATGGGATTAGACTGTACAAATTAAAATTTCATTTTGTTTCAAGAGGACGTGCCTTGAATTTTGTTGAGGGTGCCTTTTCACACTCAAGTTTTGGGACACATCTCTTGGGATAGGGAGACATGTCTCTGAAACATTGAGATGCAGGGATGTGGTTCGCAAGGCCAGGGACCCTTCCCTTGGTAACACAATTGTTAATTGGTCAAGGTTAGCTTGACCATCCAATTTGATGTACTTGCTGAGGAGAGTTTGGTGAAGGGAATGGAGCAATGTTGACCTAGTCTATCCACCATTTTGCGGTGGACAAGATACATATATTAAAACTAAAAATACTGGTAATTATATCCTTACTTTTGTCCATAACTATGTTCATTAGAGTTGGGAAGAAATTTTATCTTGAGCTATGTTCTTTGACGGTCCTAGTGCCCTTTTGAAAGTATCACATATCATTCTATAGGGGGTGTCCCTTTTGAAAGTATCACATATAATTATATAGGGTTGTGTGTCCTTGTGATTTTCCTTCCTACTAAGGGGTAAATGTTGATTAAAACATATTCTTGGTAAAGCAAATTTTTATACTTGGACGTATTGTCATTCCATATGAGGAAGGGATTTCAAATTCTCCATCCTTCTTAATCTTTGAAAGACTTGAGTTTTGATTGGTGTTGGGTAGTTTATAAAGAGGCTAGGTAGTTGTAGATTTTTTAATTTATGAAATATTTGTTGGCATGAGGCTTATTTAGGGTAGCATTTAGATAAAAATGATGTCAATATTTTCTATTTTTTTGAGCATGTAGTAGAACTAGTATAGATCCATCTTAAATCCTAATCTATGGATCCAATTTCTTGAGGTGTAACTTTTTTTAATCTTAAACTCAAGAAAGTTGTTTTTTTATAATCTTAAATCCTAATCTATGGATCCAATTTCTTGAGGTGTAATTTCTTTTTAATCTTAAACTCAAGAAAGTTGATTCCTCACTTGCTTGATAGAGTGTTTATGTTTTAATTTTTTATTTTATAGACAGACATGATCTGCTCATAATCGATTCAAATTAAAATATAAAAAAATTGAATAAGGAGAACAATATGTCGACTGGATTTGATATGCTGGTTTTAATTACTTTTTATTTTTTGTAATGTTATGTTACGTTAAATGTAAGTAACATGACAATAGACATGTGTAACCACCAAGACTTCGGTGCAATTTTTTAATTTCACAGCCAATGACACAATTTGATTAATACACGTGTTCTCTTTTTTACAATGTTCTCTACTACATGTTACCATAAATTGGATTGGTGTTGTCATGGATCCAAAAGGAATGCGATAAAACCTAAAACTCGGCCTTGTTCAACTTCAGACCAAGATCAATTAATTGTTTCCAACTCGCTAAGACATTTTTATTGGATCAATTAAATGGAAAGCGACTTCAATTAGCTGTGCCTCCTTGCATGGAAAATAACTTGTGACTTCGATTAGCTGTGCTCCATGCAAGAAAAATAACTCAAGATGACAACTACCTATCTGCTGTTCTAAAAATAGCACATAAAGTTCACCCGGTTGTTGATCTCACGTTAAGTTATTTGTTAGATTAGGGTTTTAACTCAAGTATAAAGCAAGTCAAAGTAGAGGGAAAATACATTCATTCTTTAAGCAAGTTTTGTAAGACGGCGAAGAAAGAGGCTGAGAGAAAATACATTCATTATTTAAGAAGGCAGTTTTGTCCGAAGGCTGAGAGAAAGGAAGAACAGGGCGATCGAGGAGAAAATCGATCTGCAAATTCAGCAGGTCGAAGGATAGGGCCACAGCAACAATTCAGTACAGTTGTACGTACGGGCAGATCTGGGCACAGTCTTTTTCTGATCCAGTTGTCGTTTTTCTTTTATCAGCAGGCTTAAAACCTCAGTTTTCGAGGTATCATTGTAAGTTTTGAAACATTTATGATAAACTTATTTGAATGGCAGGTTTTCTGTTTAGGCTGTTTATTTGTTTGCAACTATCTGTGTGAATGTTGCATTCTGAGAATTATTTGTTTCTGTTATTTAATAAATCTAGATCAGATTTGATAAATAAAAAAACATAGGACAGCAGTCGCCTCGGAAATTTAACACATCTTTCAAGTGTCTATCAATAGTACAAAAGTCTGAGAATAACACACTAAACAAATCGCTCCATGCTTGCTGTTATAAAGATAGTATAGCCTCTTTCCTGTATAAATGATAACACACAACAGTCACCATTGTTATGACTCCGCATCACACCCGTAGGGAGGGTCATAAGTTAATAACCCTCCCTAGGGGTGTAATGGGGTGTCATAACAACCATGAAGTGCATTTTGTTTTGTAGTTCAAAACAGCAAAGTTAGTGGTCACAAGTGCACCTATCTTCAAGCCTAAAGACATCAAGCATTGAACCTATCTTCAAGCCTAAAGACATCAAGCATTGAGTCCTATTTCCACCAGTCATGTAATAAACCCTTGTTGCTCCTCCTCTACAGTCACGAGGACAGAAGAAGCTAAAGAATCCACCTTCCCTCTGTTATTCCACCTTCAGAATCTACTAAGTGAAACGCCTTCTTTATGAGCAGCAACAAAGCGCCCTCTTTTCCTACAAACTACTGGAAATTTCCCCCACAGGATGCACTACTCTTTTGAAATACCTCGTACAAACTGCCTCTATCTCTGAAATATGTTCTATATCACCTACTTCTAGGCAGCATAGGTTCCAGACCACAGCTACCTCACGAATAGCTGCCTCCGAAATCAGCAAATATGCCCGATTTCCACAGGAGCTCTCATTGGATGCCATATATCCATAGGAGCTCTAGGAGGAAAATGCTAGCTTCCCCACTTGGTGATTTCTTTTATTATGGTGGTTACTTTGGTTTTTTGTGGGAGCGCTTGCTATTACGGGGGTTAGCTGAATGCATTTTCTGCCATGTTATTCCTTTATGTTGGACTTGTCTCGTACACTGTTTAAAGCCGGGCCACTGGTGGTACCTTTAAATACCTATCTAATTTGTGCGATGAAATACATGGGTAAAACTTGTTCAGGATTGGGAATTTGGAATGCTTTCGTACTCTATTTCATTTATTTTGCATCTATGACTTCTAACAGCGTTATCCCTGTTGTAGCAGGTTCTTGATATGGAGTCTGAATCACCGTCATCACACATTTTGTCCACTGCCGCTCAGGATTCTCCCGAGTCTTCTGCCACTGGAGAGGTGATTGACGCTTCTCAACATCCCTTCTGGTGCTACTTGTGCACTGAAATTGTTTTGGCAGAACCAGAAAGATCAGGAGACAATTTGGAAATGGTATGCTATGATTGTCACTTTGGCTTCATTGAAGCTATGACCATCGGTGGAGAATGGGAAGCAGGAGGGGAAGAGGATGGCAATATTGAAAATAGAGATGATGATGGTGGAGAATGGGAAGCAGGAGGGGAAGAGGATGGCAATATTGAAAATAGAGATGATGATGGTGGAGAATGGGAAGCAGGAGGCGAAGAGGATGGCAATATTGAAAATGGAGAAGGAACTGGAGAGACAAGAGAAGCTTCAAGGAGAAATGGGCCATTTTATGCTGGAAATCCTGGGGACTATCTTGATGCAAGAGGTTTTGAATTGCTATTACAACATCTGGCTGAGACTGAGAACTCAGGGAGAGGTGCTCCGCCTGCTGCACAATCTGTTATAGAGCAGTTGCCTCTGACTGTTATTAGGCAGGCACATGAAGAGGATGCGAGTTCGGTTTGTACCATCTGTCAATATTCTTTTGCGCTTGGGGACCAAGCTAAGCAGCTTCCCTGTATGCACTTGTATCATCCGGACTGTATTTTGCCGTGGCTATGTGCTAAAAATTCATGTCCTGTGTGCCGTTACGAGCTACCCACAGACGATCCTGAATATGAAGAAGAAAAGGGCAATGCAGGTCGCAGAACTAATAATAACTACCATGGGCAGAACTTCAATCAGGAAAATTCTTCTGAACTGTCTGCTGACACACAGGATTTGGAAAATGCTGTTCTTGAGCAACAACCTGATGCAGAAAATTTACTCGGCGCTTCTAGAACACTCGGCAATCGTAGTGTGGCAGATCGTTTTGCAGATCTTTTGGCAGAGCTAGGTAGAGCGAATTACTAATCATGCCCAGGAACATCCAACTCTGCAGCTTGTTGAAATTTTACTAAATTTGTTGTGAACATCCAACTCTGGAGTTTGGTGGAATTAACCAGGACGCAATTCGAATAATGCAATTATAACAAAGGCAACATTACTTTGCTATCCATTTTGTTGTTTTTGGTCACAAGTTAAATAATGTGCAGAATTGACTAAATCAAGCATTATGAAGTTAATTTTGTGAATGTAATTGTTGTTCTCTTATGGTTGTGAAACTAATTTTATGTAAATTGGCTGTTTATGTAAATGGACCATTTTGAACATGAGCCAATCCACAAGAGAATTATAGTTTTATGTTTTTATGATATTAGGTTTATTTAAGAGCTGAATTATTGTGGTTCAAGTAGGGTTAGTACACTAAATGTGTACACTACACATGGTTTTTCGATTATATTAGTTATTAAGGTTTATATGTTAAATTGTTAGCATTAAAAATGTCATAATCAATTACCAGAAAATATTGTTCTCTGTTTTTTATTAATATTTTTTTCATTTCATTCTATTTCTAGTTATTATTATTTTTAATATTTTATGCATGTTATTCAATTTTTTAAGTTAATTTTTTTATTCCATTCTATTTCTATTTATTAATATTTTTAATTTTTTTATGCATGTTATTCAATTTTTTAAGTTAAAAATTTATATAAAAATTATCTTGTTTTTCATTAATAATTTTTTCATTCTGTTCTATTTCTATTTCTATTTATTATTATTTTTAATATTTTATACATGCTATTCAAATTTTCAAGTTAGAAAACTTATATAAAAAATGTTATTCAATTTTTTAAGTTAAAAATTTATATAAAAATTATCTTGTTTTTCATTATTAATTTTTTCATTCCATTTTATTTCTATTTTTATTTCTATTTATTATTATTTTTAATATTTTATGCATGTTATTTAAATTTTCAAGTTAAAAAATTTATATAAAAATGATCTTTTCAACTCAGCGATATAAGAATGCATTGTGATTTATTTTGTTTGCATTTTTCAATAATGTAGTAGTAAAGGATTTTAGCACTTTAAAATGAAGATTATTTGTTGATGGTCATAAGTTTTTAAGAGTTTGTTACTATTTGTTAAAAAACATAAAGTTGGACTTTTACCTTTGCAATCGATAGTTGTTGAATGTTTCCAAAAATTAAAAATAATTAAAAAAAAAAACTTATCTATTAAATCCCCAGTAAAATTAGACTCAATAAAATTTGTATTCTTTCAACTTATAAAAAATACACAATTCTCACTATAATTTTGAACAATTATGCATTGATATTTACTAATTTTAACAAATCATACTTCCATTTCTTGGATATATATATATATATATATATTTGTGATGATTGCACTTTTTCTAAACTTTAATTGCATTGATTTTCAATTGTTCATGAATTCTACATGTTGATTTATGTCTTCTTTTTTAATATTGTAGATTGCAAAATCATACTTTGATTTCTTAGAATTTGAAAATTATAATAATATATATTTATGAATGCTGATTGCACTTTTTCTAAATTTCTGTTGCATTTGATTTTGAATTGTTCTTAAATCGCATTTGATTTTGAATTGTTCTTAAATCCATATGCTGATTTATTGACTTTTTTCTTAAATTGTAGAATGTTAACTTCATGCAAACACTACAATCATGAGCTTAAACTATTGAAGTTTAATAGGTTGCCCCCTTGGATGGTTAGAATGGATCTCAAATAGTGTATCCCTCACATCATGCCCTCTCATGGTAACTTTCACCTCCTCTTAGTTATGTCTCCCCAACATTTGGGTCCTCATCATCATGCTATCATTGTCAAAGAGTGCTTCGTGGTCCCATGCCCCTATAAAGATCCATCAACTTACCAACACTTCATAGCAGCAATGACATTGATCATTGAGTGGCACTATCTTGAGGAATTTTTAGGATCTCCTTGCTCAACCAGTTGCACTATCTAGACAATCCTCAAGGGTGATCTATGTCATCTCATTCTGCCATAGAGTGGAAGGGGTGGTGGCAAGATGCACGAAAATCTTGTCCATTGGGGACCTCTTCTAGTTACATGGAAAAACATATACATTAAAATCTATGTTTGTGAATTGAAAATTTCAAAATTTTAAGGTAGGGAGATGCATGACATTCTACGGAGGGCCTTTTTAAGTTAGATGGACAAACATCGTACATTAAAATCTATGTTTTCCTGTCAATTCATCAACATCGGTAATAATTCACTTACATGTAACTCAATAAAAACAAAATTATGTGTACAACACATGTAGGTCCTCGACACCTACATTAGAGAAAGATTCACATCACATAAGGGTGTGTGCAAGAAGATGAGGGTCACGTTAGATGCAATGCTACTTTTTTTAAATCTCGTTCCTGATACCTAAAACATAACGCGTTTCTGATATTTACCACCTGCCATGGTAAGACCCGAGCCTAACATGTCATTGGACATGTAGGCTAGGTAACAATAACGCGTACGCGTTATGTAGTTAAAAAACGCGTACGCGTTATGTATTTACAAATCGCGTACGCGATATGTAAAACTAAAAATCAATTTAAAAACACAGTCGGCCGATTGCCGACCACCCGCGACACTCACGCATCAGAAACGCGAATAGAGGCGAAATTGACCCTGGACGAGGACGCTTTGTGGCCCACTCAACTATCCGTGTTGCTCGATTTCGCTGGAGGGGAGACAAATTCACCGGTGCATTCTCATCTAGTCAGGTAATTTATTCACCCAAATCATTTTTTTGTGATTTTTTAATCCAAATTACAATTTTTTTATTGTTTAACCTAGTTTTGTAATATTGATCAAATTGGGAATAACCCAATTTGTAATTAAATTCACACCTCAAAATGAAACCCTTTTCAAAAAACTCAAAACTTCATAATCAAACCAAAAATTGAAAAAATTAAAACTCCCCCCTTTCTACAATGTATTCATCTAAGTCACCCGACACGAGGACACGGGACACGAGTGTCCCCACCAGGCTTCAAATTTGAAGCCTTCAGGCCACTTCAAATTTTACCCACACGTCATAGAAGGCCACTTCAAATTTTACCATGCAAAAAAAATTTAATTTCATGGTAAGCCCTTCAATAATTAAATTAACCACTACTGTTTAAAATTGCAACAGAAGGGTAGCTTCAAATTTCACCCATCAACAATTTTTAGTGGGAAATTGGGAATGCGGCTACTAGCTAGGTGACTTGGGAGTGGGACTCGCTTACTCTCCAATATCCACGTGTTCGATCATCCATGGATCATGGACCATTGGGCCTCTAATAATATCATTGAGCAACTTACGTGGACGGGCTTACACTGAGTAGCCCATGGCTTGAACGCTTCGAAGTTCTCGTGTTTGTAGCGAGCGCTTACGTGTTTAACACATTTAATGGCATCAACAAAATTATTAAACCTGGAAGGTGGCTCATACGTGTTGTTGCTAGCGAGCTTACCAAGTTACAAGTTATCACATACCAATTCGTGAATGCTGACTCCGTGAGTTAATTGAGTATTCAATGTATAATATATTATGTTAATATGCCCCCGCGAATTTGGCATTTCAGACAAAATCCACAATCCATAAACTTCTTGTAATGTTGCAGGTTGTTGCTCCTGCCCGTGGCCCCTACCTATAGACCTGTGTTTTCTTTGTTGTATCAAGTTAATCCTACCATCTACGGCTCCCAGCCTCACACCCTGTGTTTTCTTTGTTGTATCAAGTCAATCCTGCAGCTCCCAAGTTCCACCTTTTGTTTTCTTTGTTGTATCAAGTCAATGCTGGAATTCCATGCTTCCATGGCTCCGACCATATTGCATGAATAGAAACAAGCTTTTTCTTATACCCCTATTCCACTGTGGATGAGCTACTTCCAAGTTCCACCTACCCTATCTCCTCCAGTCCTCCAGGATAGTTTGCGGAGCGAAGCTGGCAATGCCAGCCTGCCATAAACATATTTAAAGAAATTCGTTTTCTTTGAGGAGCTCAACTTCAAGGCTGACTAGATTTTTGACATCCTATGAATTTACAGGTCTGCTATATCCACTGAAAAATAAAGCCTCTCAACTTTACTACGTTAGTAAACATTGAAATTTTGATGTACTATTACATTTTCAAATGAAAAGAATAACTTATTATTAATAAAAAAATCAAATCATATTAATATATTAATGAATTTGAATTTAGCTTCCCAATTATATTAAAATAAATTATACATTTTAAATGATCCACAACCAAATATTATACTGAGAAGGAAATGGAAAAAAAGGAATTTCCTCAACACAACATGCTATTTCCTTATGATGATGCTTTTACGTTTATGATTACCAACCTTGGAATCAGGTTTGGTTATCCGAAGGTGTAATATCTTCTAAGCTAAGTCAATAGGTAGGAATGTTGGTATTGATATAATTATGACAAAGTTTTATAAAGGATTAGGAACAATTCCGTTGGCTTGTAGATGACATATTTATGGATAAAAAGCTTGTTGTTATGAGATAATGACATCATGCCTCAAAAACATGTCCCATACAATCTAATGTTAATGGGCGCTCTACATAGAAATTGGAATGTCAACATTTGTGAGTACAATAAATATGTGGATGATTTTGGCCTACTACAACTTTAATATATTGAGTGGATTGATAACCTTCACAATTATATAAGAGATTGTAGCTATGACTAGGAGGAGAGTTAACAATGCAACAAAATCAAGTAATCGAATTTTGTGCATAAAATGAACATAAGACTCCCACCAAATTTCACTGAATCTACGTCTTAACAAAAGAACTCATCGTTTCACGGGATTCCACCCCATCAATCCTTTTAACAGTAATGGCCATAACAGTTGCTACAACCCTAGCGCGAGAAAAATCAATCGAGCTACGCATGACAATACTTGAAACCAGACTTTTTGAACTCCCTATTACGTCATAGGAATCAATACTACTTTCTCCACAACATGTGGCACCCTCAATATCTTCCATCACCGCAATTTACATTTGATAAAAAACTTGTTCCCAAATAGTAATTACCCCATTCTTTGCTCTAAAAAGGCCTCGGTTAACCTAGAATCCAATCCATACAACATGAACACATCCATATATACACATAGAATAAATATTAATAAATTTCTCATAGCCCTTCAATAGTGTTCAATATCTCATAGCCCTTCATAGTGAAATGGGACCCCACCCTTCAAATTTGATCCCTGGTCCCCACTAGACACGGTGACCCCCGGAATTATGACACGTAGGACACGGTGACCCCCGGAATTAATATATTTTTAAAATATATTAAAATTTAAAAATATAGACATATAGATCATCCAATAAAATTTAACATTTACAATTACAAATATTCAATAGAAATTACATTTACAATTACAAATATGAAATATTCAATAGAAATTAGATCATTCACAAATCACAACACATTTGTCATTCACAATCATAAAACACAATGAGACATTGAGACACATAGATTGAAACTCATCACTGCCTTGATCCTCCTCCTCCATGCCTGAATCAACAAACTCATCACTGCCTTGATCCTCCTCCTCCTCCTCTCTACCAATCTGACTAACTTACTTTTTAATTGTCAAATGTTTAATTTTAAGTTTTAAATGTATGTAAGTAAATGCCATTAAATTGCTTATGTGAGTTTGATTTAATACATGTTCAATTTTGAAGAGACGTCATTATATACCATGTATATGTTTCTAATGATTTTCGTATTAATGTCTTTATTGCAGTTGCGGCTATGGATGCCAATGCCGAAATATTGATTGAGCTTGCCCAATTGAGGGGCATAAGTGAAGCTTTTAGTGGTGGCAACAGGATTCGCCGTTCACTTGCATCAACCTTGGATGCAATTGTGGACACAATTTCACAATCTACGAATGTCCTGTATGATATTGCATCTTACAGAGAAAGAAAAAGAAAACAATATGCTGATGGACTAGATTACAATGCAGTAAAAAAGCTAAAAATATCCAAAGAGGTTATATTTGCATTGTTTAGGGACCCTCGGACGGGGGAAATCCCTAATGCAAGCAAGCCGCATATCTCCATTGAGTGGTGCACGTTTCAACCATTTGTTGATAACTGGATGGACAGATGGTACATGGTTTTTGATATGCCACCACACAACAACAGGGAAATTCCCTTATATTTCCTTCGAAAGATGTATGCAGAGTTCGTGTTGCATAAACACGTTAACTATTTTGACATCTTACAGTTCCAGGGGATCGGTGGGGGGATGCCCCAAAACCCACCCAATTCCAGGCTTCGAGACCAGGATCGCCCTATCCCTGCACCTCGCAGGCAGTTGCCTGGGCCAGATGTCCCACCAGCACATCGCATTATTCCGCAGACACGGGATGCATTTTTGAGTTTGGCACGGACGGTTGTTCGCCATGGCAGGATGGTTCAACATATGGGTGAGGAAGGGACATCTGTCCCTGGTGTGGTACATACACCAGCTCGTCACCATGCAGGACCATCAGCTAGTGCAGGACCATCAGGACCATCCACTACTGCAGGACCATCAGGACCATCCACTAGTGGAGGACCATCAGCTATTCCCCATCCTAGTACTGATCCTCACGAGTGCACGTCATGTGGTCGTCCCTGCTATGGTATTGCATCAGATGTTGCCTTCAGTGGCTTTTTGAGAGAGGTATCTTGATGGTTAATTGTAATAAATTCTTCATTTATTTTCGTCTTTGTACACATATATATAGTTTGAGCTAATATATTAATTTTGTGAACTTGCAGTTGATGATGATTACCGGCAGTGACGCCCCAGAGCCGGATGTTCCAGACTCGGCAGGCCCATCTTATATACCACCTATTGCCGTATCTCACACCGAGGTAAACATTTTAAAATTTCAGTTTTTTAATACTTGTTAATTTGTTAATTTCCACATACTTTACATTTTAGTTCATTAATGCTATATACGGTCTAATATTTACAATTATTAAACTTGCAGATGGCAGATCCTTCACAGGGGCAAGGTAATGTGGAGGTAGTGCCCATGGTCATACCGTCCCCTGAAACGTCTGGGCTCCAGGTAAACAATTAAAAATGACATTTTTTAAATACATGTTTGTTTGTTGAATCATGCATGTCTAACTACATGAACACTTGCTGACTGTAGGCACCATCCGACACATCTGGCCCATTGCCTGGATTTGCATCTCCCTCCAGGCCATTCGTGAACAAGGGTCGTGTGTATGTGAGGCGTTCTACTCCGAGAAAGACTCCAGCTGCCCACGACCATGGGCTTACTCACACCACGGTAATGTATATCCTTCGATGATATTTGTTGTTTAACTTGAAATCCAGTGCATAAATCGTTTTTGTTAATGTTTGAATTGCATGTTTACTGCAACAGGAACCCGAGTTGTCTGCTGAGAACCTTGCATCGATGGTTGATGCAGCAGTTAGTGCCGCATCTGCAGTGGCGACTGATCACACACAGGTATGTAACTATTTCAACATTATCTTTACATAGTTTATTATTGTTGGACCTATTGTTTATTCATGCATTTCTAACTATTTCAACATTTTTTCATTGTAGCCACCACCAGCAGGAGCAGTGCCTGGCCCCCCTGGTTCAACCATCCTGGATGTTCAACCGACGGCTCCATCTGCTACACAAGCAACACAATCTCCTTTGTCAGTTGAGGTGAGATGTCCTTCAGTGACCAAGTGTTTCATGCACTTTCCATGCACCAGTTGATAATTGTTGAGATAATGTATTAGTGTACATAGTTAGTTGAATTTAACAATTGATATTTAATTTGCAGGATCCAGGGATGCACATTGATCCTAGGGATGTGCCTAGAGGATCAACGTCGGGAAAGAACAAGAGAAAGCTTGAGTTTTGATAGTTTTGGATAGTTTTGGACACATGTGCTTTTGGATACTTTTGTATATATATGTACTTTTCGATACATTCAGTTTTGGAGACATGTACATTGACTTTATTGTGCATGTACTTTTGGAGACATGTACATTGACTTCATTGGATACATGTACTTTTCGATACTTTTGGATATACATGTACTTTTGGAGACATGCACTTTTGGAGACTTTTGGATATACATGTACTTTTGGAGACATGCACTTTTGGATATATATGTACTTTTGGATACATGTACTTGTGTCATTCTAATGTGTTGATTTGTGTGGATTATCTATTACTCATGAATGCACTATGTCAAAAGAACAAACTATTATATTCAAAGGTTTCAACGAATTCACTACATGCATGCACTAATTGGTATCTAATTAAAATTTGTGATTTTGGATGATCATTACAAGTTATGTCAAAGTTCTTGCTCGTGTAATTTAATCAAACTAAATGCAATACAATGTTTTCAAGGTTTCAACGAACTCACTCATGCACACCCATTGCCATCAACTACCAATGAAAGTCTTACATTATGAGGTTCTTCTTAAAAAATGGGTAATATTTCCTTGATGATCGTAAATTGAGAACCATTTGTAGCCACTCATATAATACCATCTTCACTTATCTTTGTACATGATAATCCATATAATGTGCTATGTTTTTTAACCTAAACAATCATCAAAAACCTAGAATTATAGGGATATGACAAAGAACCTTATGGGGCACCTTATATATTAACCTTGTGTATACATTAGGATCTTTGTCATACCATTGTTTGAAATGTCATTCAATACCTTCAATTTTATCAACATCAAATTAGTAGACAAAGTGACCCATCTTTGATCTCTTGTATAGGCCTTTGTGTGCCTTATCAATAAGATGTACATCATGAATATTATCATAGGTCTCATACATAGGTGCATCCTCATCCATGCAAACAAAGGTGTCATGGATCAACCTATTATCCCTTTATTCTCAATAATATTAGTATCATTATCTTCCATAGGATCAAATTCAACTCCATCACCCCCATTATTACTACTCTAAATTACTACTCACACGTTGGAACTGATGTTTTTTAAAATGAACATATATGCAATGGTTTCCCTGAAAGATAATTAATGGGGCCAAGGTATGATACTTCAAGCCTCATTGTGAACATGAAAAGTTAATGGAGATCATTAGTAATAGACATGATCCAAATGGTCTACTTAGATGACCATAGGTAAGTAGATAAGTAAGATTGCCTAACATGGTCACTCTTGTGTTATATTCCAAGGTATATGGGTTGTTTGTTAATTTTGTTAATTTTTCAATTCATTTATCCAAAGAATCATAAGCACATGAAATCCCATCAATAAGAACAATGGTCTTTTTCAACACCACCAAAGAAAAAATCAGAAAAATAAAATGACCTACTTCAAAAATTATTTTATGGCTTATTGTGCATGGTCCATCAAACAAAAGGTAAACAAACACAATTATATGGCCTACAATGTAGGTCTTTTGATGCTCTATTTCACAAGGTTTTAACAAACACACTTGTTGTGATCATCATTAAAGTCTACAATTTCTTTCAATGAATGTGCCAAATTGACCTAACAACATAGGAAATTGAAAACCACATCCATTGAAAGGAATAATTCAGTTTTTTTTGTCATGAATTAATTTACTATCATGGATTTATGGCTCCCGGCAGTGTTCCCACGTCGGCATTGCCCACACACACTTGCGGGAGCCAACGGCACGCAATTTTCCTGCTCCGTTTGCTTTTTGGCTCCCGGACGGAAATTCACCAAGTGTCCCTGAACGGCATTTTCATGCGACTTGCAACTCGACATAACTCGGAAACCGGACGTCGGACCGACGAACCGTCGACTCCATTGGTCTCCTGGCGTGCGATTACCTCTAGGGGGCCCTCTCCCTCGTCTCCCCATGGCCCAGTGGCTTCATTGTGCATTCATTTCGTAAACTAGGGTTTTGCTCAGTGTGGGAGTGTGCAATTTTTGCACACAGGGGTCAACTTTGGAAAATCATCCACCGGGCAAGTATGGCTAGTGTTCCTAGCCCGAACCTATCTAGACACACCTGCAGGACTCCCCGGAACCCGGTTTTGTTGCATGGTTGGAGTTCTATGCCCCCGGTAGGTATCCAGCAGGTGTCCCTGAAGGCCTTCTGGTAGTGAGACGGGACGAGCCATAGAATGAAGACCGTGGCTCGGATCGACGAACCGTCGACTCCGTTGGATTCAGCACACCGGGATAGTGCCAGGGGTGCCCCTCCCCTCCTACCCGGTGGCGCATGTGTCACCTTGCAGGTCCATCTTTGAAACTAGGGTTTTGCTCAGTGTGGGAGTGTGCAATTTTTGCACACGGGGGTCAACTTTGGAAAATCATCCACCGGGCAAGTATGGCTAGTGTTCCTAGCCCGAACCTGTCTAGACACACCTGCAGGTCTCCCCGGAACCCGGTTTTGTTGCATGGTTGGAGTTCTATGCCCCCGGTAGGTATCCAGCAGGTGTCCCTGAAGGCCTTCTGGTAGTGAGACGGGACGAGCCATAGAATGAAGACCGTGGCTCGGATCGACGAACCGTCGACTCCGTTGGATTCAGCACACCGGGATAGTGCCAGGGGTGCCCCTCCCCTCCTACCCGGTGGCCCATGTGTCACCTTGCAGGTCCATCTTTGAAACTAGGGTTTTGCTCAGTGTGGGAGTGTGCAATTTTTGCACACGGGGGTCAACTTTGGAAAATCATCCACCGGGCGGGTATGGCTAGTGTTCCTAGCCCGAACCTGCCTAGACACTTTGGAAACTAGGGTTTTGCAGGTCCATGATGATGATGAAGATGTTGATGATGATGGCTTGGTCAAAGGTGGTGCTCTCAACGTGCTAATTCATTATGAAATATTTAACAAGACATGAATTAAATTTAATATAAGTGTATTGTTTAATATAGTGAGCATGAATTGAATTAATTTTGTTGGGTGAAGCCAATAACCAACATGATGAACATAATATAATTTTAGGGTTTACTGATCATATGTAAAAAATGGATTAAAAAACACAATTATTATAATTTTAGTTTAATGTTTATCCACTTTAATCCATATATTTTTTAGTTTTGACTATGAATACACAATAATTATTATATATATATGTGTGTGTTTTTGTGTGGATAACTTAGAGATGTATAATAAAAATGGGTAAAAGGTGGTTGTCACTAGAGACTTTCATAGTTGTATAGTGAAAATGTAATAGCTATTAAAATTTGGATTAGAAAATTATTAAAGAAAATAAATTCTATAGAAATGGGTAAAAGGTGGTTGTCGCTAGATTAAGAGAGACTTTCATAGTTGTATAGTGTACAATTGTCTAGTGGTTATGGCAGTGATGTGTAAAATCTTATGATCACATGAAAGAGATCACAAATAGGTTCATAAAACTAAGAACAACAATACTTTGAGCAATTTTTCAAAGGAAACTAGAATAGAGCCAGTAAAGAGAAAAAAATACTAAAAACTTGATTTCATACTAAAATGAATGAAAAATGGTTTTACATAAAGAAATTTGAATTACTCAAGGAACCAATTCGATTGTCTAGTGATTCATAAGGATTTAGTTGGGCTTAACATAGAGCTTAAATGCCCTTAAAGTTAGCTAAGCAACCTCTCAAACATGATTAATATATGGTTTACTGATCATATGAACATAATATAATTTTAATCCATCTCTTGTAAATTTGGCATATCAAGAACGCAAAATTGACATATTCATATGAAACATACATGTGAAAATTGAGCATATATCAATATTCAATTACAAATAGTGAAAATAGTATAGTATTAAAAGTATGTAACGTACCTCATCATGCTAGATCCCACCTATTATCATACAACCAAGCCCTCCGGATCATCTCTTATACTGATGGTCTCCATTAGTCTCTCGTGCTCTGTATCCGGTAAGAAGTAGCGTACCTTCGATGTATTTCGACTAGGCATTGTTCGTACCTGAAGGTTTGTGCCAATGATTAAGTTGGTAAAGTGATATACACTTGCACCTGGTTTGTAATCCCTGTAAACATATCCACCCTTCTTTCTTCCATTGCTGTCCCGTGTCAAGTATTCACCTTTAACAACCATAGACCCAGTTGGAAAGTGGTTGTTTTCATCGTCAGTCATGGACACAATGAGGGTTTGCTTTCCATCTATACAGCGTGCCAACCAGTATTCATCACCCCATTCAGTATCTTTTGAGGCAACCACTGCGTATATGTGCCCTGCATTATATGATTGTAGGTATATGATCAAAATATTTTTCGTGCGATACAAGGCCATTAATGTGCATTTGAAGACTACGTAAACAAACAAAAAATGTTAAGGAAATGCATCATACCGGGTTGTACAAGGTCTGAGACATGATCAAAATCTGCAGAAATAGATGATTGGTCTTCTTCCAACGGAGTTAACTCAACAATTGCACGCTGATCAAGTGGAAGTGATATGCGATCCCATCCATCAACCCAATCCAATGATTCACACCCATCCCAGTCACCATCACAACAAGGCGGGCAAAAACAAGCAAGTTTTCTGGTCCAAATTTCAAATACTGGGTTATCAGAGCTTCGAACCGAATGAAAGCCACGAGTCCCAGGCACAGTCTTGCATTCCCATGCATGTGAACGATCTATGTCTACCACCTCCCAAAAAAATCTCTCCACATGTCTCTTTCTTGTGGATTCTACTCGCATAGTTGATTCCTCTCCCATTACTGACGTGCACCACCTGACTATAGATTGAGCATTTAGAATAGTAGATTCTGTAGATACTTTCAATTCCTCTCTTCGTAGGGCTGTTTTGACACATGCTCCGGCTCCATCATGCTCTCCTTTACCATGCCCAGTCTCAAAATAGTTCCACATATGTGGCACTTTGTAGTTTTTATGCAATGAACACAACCACTGAAATATGCGTGCATTTTTTAACTGACCAGCACACCCATCAGACCAAATCCAGTGTCGGTCCATCTGTATGTTCCTTCCCTTCAAGTGATCATAGAACATGATGAAGCAATGACATACATAGTGGAAGTCGTGGCACCTATCATCACTTATGTAGAAGTGATATTCCTTCAGAATTTCTCTTTGCTCTTCAGTGCTATTTGGGCCATGCCTGTATGTGATATGGACCATCAAGGAAACCTGCTCAGAGTGATAATACTGACTTTGGATCTCATTTTGAGGTTGCAGAGTGTAGTTCTCGGCAAAATCAACAACTGAAAGTATAGTACCAAGTGGAAATGTATCTCTGCATATTCTAAACTTCTCATCCTGCCATCGTGCCACGTGGACATGCTGAACATATTGATGTGTCTTTTCAATAAATTCCTTGATGAAGTCACTAACTTGTACCTGGTGACACAAAATGATCTCAATGTCAGTTTTTTGTTGTAAGTAAGGATTGAAATGTAACCGTTACAACATAATTTTATAGATATAAATGCATACCTGAGATGTCACCAATTGTATTTTTTTGCTTTCTTTCCCTGGGACTATTTCATAGTTGATATATTTGAAACTTTTCATGTCTGTAACCATTTTCCCAAATTCACTATCTCCATTCTCGTGCATACATTGGCTCAATAATGCCATTCCAGCACAGTTGGAGCATGTTCCATCCAAACAAGATTTTGCATAGTATGTTTGCCCCTCGGGCCTATTGCACATGATGCTATGAATGAATTCTCTTGATGAAGTCGGTGGTATTGTCATGGAGCAATCCTGCACAATGTTAGTATGCAACACACGACGAATGTACAAAAATGTTTCATAGTAATATTCATATTCTACATGGTATCTACAACAACAAGTGTTACGAAGAGTATTTATTCTAACATACCATGGCTTACATTTCTCAAAAGATCTTTGCCCCAAGTTCAATTGTCTATGCTCAATCTTAAATTTTTCGTAAAGCTCTGTCTGTGTTATATCAAGAAAATGCTTAGTATGTGGCTCACGATCCTTTGAACCCCTTCTTAGTTTTAGTACATCCTTTCGGTTTGAAGAAGGCCTTGTGTGATCATGCCAAAAACTATGCACTAGTCCCTTTACTGCATCAACTAGCTTCATGTCACGACGTGGCAACCGACCAACAAAGGCCCAAAAATCTGTCTGATCGGTTGTGTCAAGATGTTCTCTTCTAATAGAATACCTACGGAGGGTTTTTACATTCAAATTAACTAGTTTCGATGTAGGCCTGAGAATACGAAGGGCCCTGGTGTTCTTATCTGCAATTGATTGTGACAACACACGACGAGCAGCACTGCGGTCCTTTGAACGTGTGTTCTTACCAATTTTACCAAATGCATCTACTAGGCTTTTAACTATATGAGAACTTGGTTCAGAATTCTTTATCATCTTTATCCCTAACTTTTTCCTAACAACATTCATGCTCCTAGATTTTAACAATGATAAAAATAATCTACATTTATCTCCATCACATTTAGAAACAAAATATTTATCAAGTATCTGTTGAGTTTGATAAGCAATACTACGTTTAGATAGCGTACCTTCAATGGAATTCATAAGTCTTTCATCAACTTGTATACGCTTCGGAGTTCTTCGACGTGTGCTTGCTAATGGAGGTAAGGGGGTTGGAATTGTACCATGTAGTGCATCACCAAGACGCTCTGGCGTTTCAGTAGTAGCTTGGTGTCCTTCATTCTCTTCCTGGTAGTTGGATGGTGGAAGTCCAACATCCTCATCCATGGTCTGTGGAATTCCAACATCCCCTTGTGGAAGTCCAACATCCTCATCGATGGTGTGGATAACATTCTCTTCTTCAACAGTAGGCAAAATGTCCAACGCCTCTCTGACTTCATCGCTTGTATAACCACATCCGGATAGCAAATTGGGTGTTTCTTCGTGAGCTTCATCTTGAGATGGTAACTTATCACTTTGACTTGAAGTGGGAATTGAAACATCCCCTAATGAGCACCTATGTTTTGCTTCTTGATTACTTCCATGGGGTGCTTGTTCAACAACTATTGTGGAAATTGAAGGTCCCTCTTGTCGTGGATTAATAGGATGAACCATGGTATCCTCTACAATTGGATTTGGATTAGTTTCCAAAGAAAGCCTCCGATTCATCATGTATATTCTTTTCTTTTCTTTCTCTTCTTCAATGACTTCTTGAGGTCTCTTCTTCCTTGTTGATTTGTTTACTCGGTTACGTGCATTCCCCATCACCACAATGATCAATTCAATATAGTTTGTTTTTGTTGCTCCTCAATTACAAGCTCTTCAATAATAAGCAAATGGAAGTTCTTCCTTGTTGGTCTTGAAGCTTGATATCTTACCTTGTGTGCTCCTCAAATATAGGCAAAATGAATCTTTCAAAGGCCTTATCTTTGGTGTTCTTCAATTGGAGATTCTTCAAGCTTGCTAATTATTTTCTTCAAATATGGCCATATAACCCAACACCAAAGTGAGCAACCATGAAAGATGTCCTCAATGCTGCACCTGCATAAAAAAAAATGATGGAGTTGGTGTAGAATGTGAAAATTTTCAGACGTGGGCTCGTGCTGTTCGAAAAATCGCGGGATTGTTGCTTTCGTTCGGACAGAGTGAAGTTGCTCTCGGACAGCAACAGTCCATTATTTCTGGAGTTACAAAACGCGTACGCGTTATATAAATATAAAACGCGTGCGCGATATGTAGTGACAAAACGCGAACGCGATATAGTCAAGCACAATAAATAGGTTAGGTGCACGGCTAGGGCAACGAACAAAATCAAAGAAAAGTAATAATTTATATGATTGCATACAAAACAAATGTTTTGTATGGTTTAATACCCCCTAGCTCTCTCCCAATAATCCCTAGATACCCCCTATCTCTTTCTAAATATCTGTCCCTCATTCTCCCTACATGTTTATTTCATGTTTCTTTCTCTCCCTTCAGCCATGTCTCTACCACCCCACTCTCCATCTCTCCACCTTCTCTTTATCTTCGTCATTATCCCTCCCTATAGCACTCTCTCCCTTCTTCTCCCTTAATCACTAACCCTCTATGCCTTTATCCCTCCCCCCTGCCCTCTCTGTCTTACCTTGTTCCTAGAGCCCCTCCCCCATAAAGGCCTTTAGACCCTCTTCTAAATATTAATCCCTAAGTGCATAAGTGCACAAGATGATGAGGAGGAGGAGGGTGATGACAATGAAGATGATCATGATGTAAATGAAGATGATAAAGATGATGAGGAGGAGGAGGGTGATGACAATGAAGATGATCATGATGCAGATGAAGATGATAAAGATGATAATGTTGATGAAGATGATGGTGATGATGATGAAGATGTTGATGATGATGGTGATGAAGATGTTGATGATGATGGTGATGATGATGGTGATGAAGATGATGGTGACATGATGGAGATGTTGATCTGATGAGGAAGATGATGATGATGATGGTGATGATGATGAAGATGTTGATGAGGACGATGATGGAGATGAAGATGATGATGATGAAGAAGATGATGATGATGGAGATGTTGTGTTGATGGGGAACCTAGAGATGACAATGATGATGAAGATGGTGATGGTGATGGTGATGGTGATGGTGATGACGATGAATATTTTGATGATGATGCTGATGGCGATGATGATGAAGATGTTGACGATGATGGTGATGGTGATGTTGAGATGATGATCATGATGATGTTCAGAAGATCATGATGGTGATGATGGTGATGATGATGGAGAAAATGACAATGATGGATATGTTGATGAGGAACCTGCAGATGCCAATGATGATGATGATGGAGATGTTGATGAGGAACCTACAGATGCCAATGATGATGGTGATGACGATGAAGATGTTGATGATGATGGTGCTGGTAATGATGATGATGATGATGATGACGAAGATGATGGTGACATGATGGAGATGTTGATCTGATGAGGAAGATGATGATGATGATGATGGTGATGATGATGAAGATGTTGATGACGATGATGATGGTGATGAAGATGATGATGATGAAGAAGATGATGATGATGGAGATGTGTTGATGGGGAACCTAGAGATGACAATGATGATGAAGATGTTGATGATGAAGAAGATGATGACGATGATGATGGTGATGAAGATGATGATGATGAAGAAGATGATGATGATGGAGATGTGTTGATGGGGAACCTAGAGATGACAATGATGATGAAGATGGTGACGGTGATGACGATGAAGATTTTGATGATGATGCTGATGGCGATGATGATGAAGATGTTGACGATGATGGTGATGGTGATGTTTAGATGATGATCATGATGATGTTCAGAAGATTATGATGGTGATGATGGTGATGATGATGGAGAAAATGACGATGATGGATATGTTGATGAGGAACCTGCAGATGCCAATGATGACGATGATGGAGATGTTGATGAGGAACCTACAGATGCCAATGATGATGGTGATGACGATGAAGATGTTGATGATGATGGTGTTGGTAATGATGATGATGATGATGATGATGATGATGAAGATGAAGATGATGGTGACATGATGGAGATGTTGATCTGATGAGGAAGATGATGATGATGATGATGGTGATGATGATGAAGATGTTGATGACGATGATGATGGTGATGAAGATGATGATGATGAAGAAGATGACGATGATGATGGTGATGAAGATGATGATGATGAAGAAGATGACGATGATGGAGATGTGTTGATGGGGAACCTAGAGATGACAATGATGATGAAGATGGTGATGGTGATGACGATGAAGATTTTGATGATGATGCTGATGCTGATGATGATGCTGATGATGATGATGATGATGATGAAGATGTTGACGATGATGGTGATGGTGATGTTCAGATGGTGATGATGATGATGATGATGATGATGATGATGGAGATGTTGATGAGGAAGGGGGAGATGACAATGATGATGAAGATGTTTATGGTCATGAAGATGATGATGATGGTGATGGTGATGATGATGGAGATGATGGAGATGATGGAGATGGCGATGAAGATGATGATGATGATGATGATGGTGAAGATGATGAAGAAGATGATGATGATGGAGATGTTGACCTGATGACGATGAAGATTATGATTATGGTGATGATGATGAAGATGTTGATGCTGATGATGATGGTGATGAAGATGATGATGATGGAGAAGATGATAATGATGGAGATGTTGATGAGGAACCTACAAATGCCAATGATGATGATGATGATGATGGTGATGACAATGAAGATGTTGATGATGATGGTGATGGTAATGATGATGAAGATGATGATGATGATGGTGATGGTGATGGTGATGTTTAGATGATGATGTTCAGAAGATGATGGTGACATGATGGATATGTTGATCTGATTCAAGGAAGATAATGATGATGATGATGATGGTGATGATGATGAAGATGTTGATGATGATGATGATGGTGATGAAGATGATGATGATGAAGAAGATGATGATGATGGAGATGTTGATGTTGATGGGGAACCTAGAGATGACAATGATGATGAATATGGTGATGGTGATGGTGATGGTGATGACGATGAAGATTTTGATGATGATGGTGATGGTGATGATGATGAAGATGTTGATGATGATGGTGATGGTGATGTTTAGATGATGATCATGATGATGATAATGATGATGGAGATTTTGATTTGATGAGGAATATGATGATGATGATGATGATGGTGATGATGATGAAGATGTTGATGATGACGATGATGGTCATGAAGATGATGATGATGAAGAATATGATGCTGATGGAGAATATGATGCTCACAACTCCCTCTAGTCTCTCTCTCCCCAACCATCAATCTCTCTAGATCTCTCTCTCTCTCTGTCTCTCTCTCTCTCTCAAACACACACACATTATGTTACTTTCCATTCTCAAACCCATACCCCCTCCATCCATATCTATCTCCAACTTTCTCCCTCCATCCCTCACCCTACCTTCTCTCCCTCCCTCTCTCATCGCCTGTCTCTCACCTTCTATCCCTCCCTCATCTTTCCCTCAACCTATCCCAATCTCTCCATCACTCCCTCTCTCTCCATCGCCACCACTCTCTGCATGTCTCCCACCAACACTTTCTGTCCCTCCCTTCCTATCTCTTATTTCGTTCTATCCCCATCTATCTCACTCCCTCCAAATCCATTCCTCCCCATTGTCCCTCTCCCTCCCTCGCTCTATGTCTCTCCCCCCCTTGTATTCTTTATTTCTCTCTCACATCCCCCTTGCCTCCATCCATTCCCCCTTGTCACTCAAGTCTCACATTCAACTTCTAACCCTATACCTCTTCAGAACCTATTCTACTCCTAATAGTGCTCTCAAGCTCCACTTCCCTTCACCCCCTGTAGCCCATCATGTTCTCATTCCCTTCATCTCTCCCCACTCAAGCTTCCAACATCCTTCTAAGCCCTTGACCCTTTCCCACCCCTATTAAATATTAACCATAGATTCCCTTGAGCCTTCCCCACCCCTTCTCAAATATTAAACAAAATTTTCCTTGACTTCTACACCCCCTCTTTCTCAAGTATTAAACATGTATTTTATGATTTGAATAACGCGAGCGCGTTTTGTAACTATATAACGCGTACGTGTTATGTAGTTATATAACGCGTACGCGTTAATTATTGCTATAACGCGCACGCGTTATTTAGTTATATAACGCATACGCGTTATTTAAATCTAAAAGCGCGGCAATATTTTTGAATTTAAACAGGCCGAGTCACATGCTCACATGTCAACAATAATCCTATGTGTATGCTTTGGAGTTTGCTTCGGTAATTCCAAACCTGTGCTATGTTAATGAAAAACCAAAGCTAATTGGGTATTTCTTCCAGTTTCTGGAGAAGCCTGTGCTTAGCCACTCGTTACAATATGCTACACAGAGTCATTTTTGACGAAATCTTAGACACAAATAGCATTTTTTCTGCAGATTCCAAATATGTAACTTTTATTTTGAAATATTAATTTTTCCTATTTTCTTTCAATTTCTTTTCTGTCCTACCTCCTTAACTCGTGAAACACATTGTTAGTGTTTCTTCCATAACTTTTTCAATTCTCAATCATTTCAAAAAAAAATTGTATGGTGCACAAGAGGACACTAACCTCCACGTTCTATGAAAAACCCATTTCAAGAATTTTGCATTAAGACCTTCAAAGGCTCTACCCACAAAAGATGTACTATTTTTGAGGTTTGATCACTTAGACAATTATAAAAAAATTATAAAATTACTAATTTAATTTTCGAAAAATAATGGCGCACAAGTGCTATGTGTTCTCTACATGCATGCCGATTTTTGTAGCTTGATTCCATCATTTAGGCCCTCAAAGGCTCTACCCACAAAAACATATACCTTATCATTTGCCTGAAAAATAAAAAGTGTCTGTTAGGAAAACTGAAACTTGACATAGCTATGCAAATTTTCAATACATAAAAGTTATATATTCAGAAACGTGATTCAATTTCCTACATTTCATCTTTTTTACTCAATGCAAGATATTTTCCGTAAGTAAATCAAAAAATCCAAGTAAGTTGAGGGATGCCTGCTTTTTCAGTTTTCTATTGCATCTAACGTGCCAAAAGTGACCCTCATTAGCTTGCACTGACCCATAACTAACATGAATTAAAAAGAGCTAAAAATTTTAGCTAAAGAAGTAACTAAGCTATCATATCATAAATAAAAAAATAACATGCAAGTCACCAAATAAGGATTTAAATATCAAATGTTAGTGGTTAAGATCCATAGGGTTTAGGTTCATTGAGACAAGTGGCATTGAATAAAATAGCGACCATGTATTTACACCTATAAAAAATACAGGGTTGCCAAGACAAACCACAAGGCAAGAAGACCAACACTAAATGAAGCACTAGACAACCACCATGCAAAATGAGAAGATGAAGGCAGAGGAAAACAACAAGACAAAGGCATCAAAACCACAATGGAATGCTTGCTAAAAGGACACACAATTATCAAGTAAGGAGTGGTCTTGGTCACCACTTTACTATTTTTATACAACTTGCAAGCCCAAATTGGCAAGACTACCCATGCACAATAAAGAAGAAAGAAGTGAGGAGATCAAATGGATTTGATGTTTTCCACTTCCTTGAGATGAGTGGAATGGAATAAATAAGTTGTCCCCCTTAAACCTACCAAAAAGATGGAGTTGCAAAGAAAAGATGCAAGGCAAGAAGACTAAACACTAAATGAGACATAAGGAAAACACCATGCTAAATGAGAAGAGAAAGGAAAAGGAAAATAACAACATGGAAGCATGAAAACACACAGGGGCACTTGGTAAAATGACAACAAAATTGTCAAATAAGGATAGGTCTCGATCACCACTTAAGTTCTTGAAGATGATTTGCAAGCAGATTTAACAAGTGTGTCCATGCACAAAGAAGAATTCAGAAGACAAAACGAACTTATTAGTGAAATTTTGAGGTCTAAAATGAGTCTCCTAAGAGATATAATAAAATATTATGAATTAGGCATTTTGTGGGGAAGTATATTTACAACTCACCTCTTACACTACAATTTATGTAACTATGGTTAAATTTAAATAAAAAGATGTTTCCAAATAAAATTAATAAAAAAACCCAAGTTGATGTAAGTAAAAATATAAATACTTTTACGAGTAAATACATAAATTCTTTTGAATATAATATAAAAAATATATATTTATAAAGTAAAGTACAGATATAATTATATTGATTTTAATTTTTTAATATAATTCACTTATTTAATATTAAAAATATGTTTATGAAATAATGTATTCATTATTTTGAATATAAATTAAAATATATAAATAAATTGTCATTAAGAATTAGTTTATCTAAATTACATATTCATTAAAAATAATTGGCCATTTATATTTATATAAATCTAATTTATATTTAAATATTGGATATATATATTTAATAAATTTTCTAATCATTATATAAATTTAATTTAAATATTTATTAAAAATAAAACATAATTTTGTATTCATGTAAATTTCACCATTATATAAACATTTAACACTTGCGTAAATTATATGAATTGGCTATTAAAATTTTTAAGCAGGTTTCCCTTTGGTATAATGTACATAAATTTTTAATTATTTGTATATTACCATTATATAAATATTTAACATTTAAAAAGATATTTAAGTATGTAACCATACAATGTATTTGTACCGAGAGTAGTGAGGTACATACAATTCAGTATGAGGGAGATGTTACCAAGTTTATCACATTACATTTTCATATCGACTCATAATTTATCGACAAAAAAAAATTTAAAAATTCATATAGACTTATAAAATAAAATAAAAATAGAAACCACTATATATTTATCTTAAACCTGCATATGCTCCTAATTATAAAATATGCTTACAACTAAGAATTGGTTATAAAATATCTATGCATTTAAGCATACTAAATGGTACCGTTTCGTAATTTAGTTATAAAAAGTTGAGTATAATGTCACATTTCCGTTTCGTAGTTTAGTTGTGAAAAGTTGAGTATAATGAATAGTACGCATCACATTTTAGTTTTGGAAAGAAGTTTGAATTTTAAAACCCATGATACCATATTTAAAACTATTTATGATATAGTGTATTTAATTTTGATATTTGAATATAGAGTTATTTTGTTGTAATAATTTATTTTATAGCAAAAAGTAAAAGTATTTTAGTATATTTATGTTATAATTAAAAATAATTTGAGTATTTTTTTTATTGAGAGTACTTGATTTATAATATTGATGTGGTTAACTATAGGTTTTATCTATTATTGAGTATTTGACGAATAAACTTTATAACTCAACCAATGCCACCTCAATCAAGTAGAATGATATCATCCTCTAGAATGTGATTGGTTATTTTAAAGTTGATTTTGACATACAATTTTTGTAGGCGCATTTTAGACCTCAAAATTCCCCAACTCTAAATGATTCACTTGACAAACACCATGAAAAACGAGAAGAGGAAGACAAAGGAAAACAACAAGGCAGAGCCAATGAAACCACAAAGGAATGCTTGGTATAAAGACACAAGATTGTCAAGTAAGGAGAGGTCTTGGTCACCACTTTACTATTTTGAGACAACTTGCAAGCCCAAATTGGCAAGACCACCCATGTGTTAGGATATTTAGACACTTAGGAGTTAGTTAAGATCAACTTGTGTAATATATCCGTTAGGGATAGTGTGTTTCTTTAGTATGCATTAGTATGCATTTGTAAATACTTAATCCGACGGTCACGATATGTTCCCGACATAGAGTGATCTGACGGCTCAACTTCTCTTAGATCAAACCTAACCTTGATCCGTGGCTTAACACCCGATTGGTCCATGATCTCTATTTAAAGAGCATGGAGGGTCATTGTTTAGTTGATCGATTATGAGAAGCTCATTTGTAACTTTCTTTCTTTGCATAATAAATTGTCCCGTAGAAGCTATTTGGCCGGGGCCGTGGAGTGTTTCCCTCAAGAGGGTTTAAACCACGTCAAAACATCGGTGTGTTGATCTGTGATCTGTTTGTGTGAAGTGGTTTCTCTTGGTGTTCGGTCCTTTGGTAGTACCCTGTATACCCGAACATGGTATTAGAGCTTTTATGAAGTGCCCCTTCTGGTTATGATCTAGATCTTGAACTGTTGTTGCCGAAACTCGAAAGGGTTTCTAGTTCTGGTATTTCTGTGCATTTCTGGGCTGTGGGAGGTGTTCCATTGCGTCCGGAGCATCGTTTCCACTAGGAAATAGTTTTCGTTTGATCGAAAACGGTTCCCGGTTGCTCCAGAAACGCGTATTTCATCAAATTTGAAGGTATAATGTTACAGTGACGCATTTTTTATTTTCTGTTTTTAAAAGGAAAAAATCTCATATTTCATCATTTTTTACTGTTAGATTTTTTTTTGGGTTCGGATTGTTGCTTTCCCGTCTGCGTATGCTCTTTGTTGTGCACCTTGAGCGATCTCGGCAAATCAGAAACAAAAAGGGAAAGGGTTTTTCTCGGCTACGTATGCTCTTTGCCGTGCACCTTGCGCGATCTCGGCAAATCAGAAACAGAGAGAAAACGTAAACTTTCATTAATTTGATTGACATTCTCATCTGAATTTTAAACTGATTTAATTCCTCTTTGGCTTTGCTATTATTAATTTCTTCTTTTAAAAGACACAGGTTTTCATTAACGGTTTTTGGAGTACTGTTCTTGATTGAGATCTCCTTTCCCTTAGGTGATTCCCCAAATTCTGGTTCAACTATGCCTTTACCCTTGTCATCTGAATTATGAAATTTCAGAACTAATTCTTCTTCGGTATTTTCATCTGTAAAATTACTTCTAGTTGGTTGATCATCTTGAATCCAATATGGAATATTCCTCAATCAAATCTGGAATGTTCCTCGGACTCTAATCAAGTTTATCTAATACCTCTCCAAGTATGTTTACCAATCCTTTTACTTTAGAATCCTCTTCATCAGATGAATCTTGAATGTTGATTGTTTCATTATTTTTAATCTTGGGATTCAATACGGCTTCAATATTCATCCTAAGTTGATTTGTTGGTCATGTTCTAGGACCGTTATAAACCTTGAATTCCTTTGATAAATAGATAGGAGACGCATACTCAGAAGTCCTCTGTTCTAGCTTCTTTCGAATTTCACTTTCCTGCTTATCACATATGAAACCAAATCTTCCACATGGATTGGACTGAGCATTAAAGATTTGTGTCGCTTCTTAATGATCAATTCTTTCTTCAACAAACTTGTCAAGGGTTTGAATAGCAATTTACTCTTCAATCGGCTCCAATTCAAACCCATTTTGTTCATTCTTTTTAGGATGAAGTTTCTGCTCATTACTTTCTTTCTCATCTAAGCCGGGAGATATTCTTGAAGTTTTCTTCACAACACAAGCCCACTTTATTTTTATGTGGGTGACTTGCTCTTCATTACATATAGAATATTTCTGTTCAAATTTAAATCCAGACCAAAAGAGGAAATGAGGCCAATATATTTCATTTTTTTTTAACTCTTCAACCACCAGAAGCTTTACTAATCCGTGGTGAAAAACATTATGACTCGAAGACTCTGGGTGATTTTGTCGCCTGGTTTCCATTTTTCCTAAAATACTCAAGAAAAATTAAGGTAGTTCAAATTTGTAATACTTGCTACGTGAACCAAGAATCACATATGATACAAGAAAATGGTGGCAAATCTCCCTTCACAGATTACATATCTTTGTATTATTTCCAAGACGTCGCGCCATTCTTCCAGAATACAAGTTCTCTAGATTCCTTCACTCTAGCTAGGGTTTCCGTATTGAGGAAGAATAAACTGATTGTAGTCTTCATCAACTTGGCATTTTTTCAACCATATTTCTCCTTCCAGGGATACATTGGTTGCCGATGCAATGGTTTCCTCTGTGACCTAGAACTCGAAGCTGTTGAAATTTACCACTCATTCTTTAAAATTCAAAGCAAAATGTCTTGTTACCTCCATGTTATGACCTTAAATCCTTTCTCACATAGAGAACCACCCTGCATCTTTTAATTTTTTAACTTACTGTGGGAACTTACTGGTCCAATTCATATTTTCAAGCTCAATTCGAAGCAATTTACTGCTAGGTCGATTGGGTCGCTTCTTCTTATCAGGATTCATCTTTAATTTAGGAAATGAAGGTTGAGTGTTAATTCTTCTAAAGCTTAACCTATATTTAAATGAAATACATTTGCATTTGTTGTTTGAAGACACTAATCCCCTGAAAATGAGTGTGCCAACTTGAAACCAAAAGGGACTGAACAACAGATGAGCCTTTAATGATTCTAATAACTGGAATATTAAATTTCTTGCTTATGAATACATAACCCACGACATATCATAAAAAAAATGTCAGAAACAATTTCCCATGATCAGTTTCATAATCATTACAAGATATGTGCCTTGAGTAAGCTCGGATTATGATTTGACATTTTGGAAGCATGCACATGTATTAAAGTAGTATCATGCACTGCTAGAATGTTTTAAACCCAAATGTGATATAAAGCTTCAAATATCCACTCAAAATGCATTTAAAATATAAGGAATATATAAAACCTCAAATATTGGAGCTAGGATAACACTAACATAACTTAAAATGCAAAATGAATTAATTTTTTAAGCAATTCAAGCAACCAAAATATAAGAAATAGGGGGTTAACAGAAAATTAAAGAAAAGGTAGGGTGATCCTAACAAAATATAAGAAATAGGGGGTTGACAAATCTAGGACTAACACCCTACAGTCATCTCTCACTAATAAAAATAAGATCGTATAGTTGTAGCCCTCAAGCCATTGATCACTTTTACATCCAGGATACATCACTCATCCTCAGATCTGCAACAAAGAATAGATCTGTAAATAAAACTCTTACAATCAAATGATAGGTGCACTCATCTTGGCACCGAAAAACTGTCATACCAAAACATACATATCTTGGTCATCCAAAAAGATTTTTCGATGGATAAAAAGGAGATCCTTACTAGAAAAATTATTCCAGACATAATGGAATATGTATCATGGATCATAAATGAGCAGAAATGGGAGAACCATAACCTATGGTTGTGCCCTGTCAATACCATAGAGCCAAAATTACAATTTATGGTTAAGAGGAAGAAGAATAGAAAGAAGGGAATGAGCAAAGAAACATGTTATATGAAATTCATACTTCCTGCACATATATCTTGGCATTCAATACATGAACATGCAGACAACCAATTCAGCCACCATTGCACATATACTAAAAAAAATAATGTAATGAAAATGAAATGTAAGAGAAATACTTATCTCAAAATAAGGGAAACTAGTTGCAATAGGACAACTTTCCTCCCTTCCGTAGACACAGTCAAGCCTTCCTCGCTTGAGCAGGTCAACCCCGAGCTGAGATCATAGATCCACGGGTAGAGGCACTCTTACTATAGCAACTCTTAGAACTACCTCTTCCAAGAACCACAATGCTTCACACTACTACTTTCATGTCCATCTCGACTTTCTAAGGGATGTGACTCCTCTCACTAACCCATTTCCAGGCTTCTTGTGCAAGAACCTGGACTAATAGTGTGATAAAATGGAAGAAAAGGGAAACAACTATACTAGCTCTAAGTCTCAACACACTCTTAATACTATCAACATTCCAAACATGGTGAGAGAGCACAAGTCAAGTGATCTAAAGATCAATATTAGCTTCAACAAGAATATAACACATGTATAAATAGCTTAAGGACGGCAATTTGATCCCAATGTGGCTAAATAGAATTGGTTTGAGTGTGGTTGGGATTCATCATGGATACTTTAGTTAAATTAGTGGAGTGGTGGCCTAGTTAAGATATTCCGTTTCCCATGTTAGCACCATGAGGAAGAGTTACCAAAAACCAAGGAGTGGAGACATGAAGAGCACAAGGAGTGTGAAATTGAGCACAACAGATCTAATGAACAAGTAAATCAATCACAATAGATGAAACTCAGAAAATATGGTGTAAACTGTGCAAAAGGCTTGCAGCAGTGCTTTATTGAACTCAGAATGATAGAATACAATACAATACAGTAACAATGACTAACCAATTCGAATTAACCAATGAGTTCATTCGAATATACTGCATGGAATAGCCTGGCTCCAACTAGGTGTCCTCATCATTAGATCAGTGGAGTCATCAATGCACAAGTAACAATCAACCATGTGTCAAACTAAGTCTAACTAAGTGTGGTAGGTGTAACTGGCATATGTAGGCACTAACTGAATGAAGGAGGCTTAATGGAGGGTGCATGAGGAGTTAACTAGAGTCAGAATAGGCAGTCTAGTCTCACTGGGGTTCAACGGAGTGATAAAAGCAGTTAGGAGTCAATCTAGCCTTAAATCAAGGAAAGACAACTAGCTAACTGAAGTGAACTAAGTGGTAGGCGAGAGAGGGGGCCTTTCACAAGTGGTAGGTGCATGCAGGGCACAATAAGCACTAGGAGGGATAAAAATGAGTGGATGGAAGCTCCCGGGTGCTGGAAGACTTGGGACAAGGTGCTAGAGGCATCGAATTGGTGACTGGGCTACATGCAGATGCATGCAAATGCATGCATGCAAAGTACATAACTGAGTGATGAGATATCCTAACACCCCCCCTCAAGCTATACTATGATGTAAAAAATAATAATTGAATAGGTCCTTGGTTACTGAGACCAAAGGTCACCCCGATACAATAATCCAAAAATGCTAGAAAAAACTCTAAGTGAGGAAAGAAGGGAAAACCCAATGGGAAGAAAGCCCCCCCCTCAAATTGAACATAGAAGAATCTAATCCGTCTCCACCATGATGGAACTCACCCCCAATAGTGAACGGAGGTAAGAGAACTTCTTCTCAGTGAAGCTCTTGGTGAAGATGTCTGCAATTTGCTCGTCGGTAGGGCAATATTGCAGAATAATGGTGCGATCATGCACAAGCTCTCGGATGTAGTACATGTGAATATCAATGTGCTTGGTCCTCTGCCGCTGAACTGGATCTATGGAGATCTTGATAGAACTTTGATTTTCACAAAATATGACAGTTGAAGTGGTGCTACCAAAATCAAATTCAGAAAGAATACCCTGCAACCAAATTGCCTGAATGCAGGCATTGACTGCTCCTCGATACTCTGCCTCTGCTGAAGAAAGGGAAATGGCTTCCTACCCTTTGCTTGACCAGCAAATAGGGCCATGGCCAATCATGAAAACATATCCGGAAGTGGAATTCCGATCAATGCTATCACCCTCCCAATCTGAATCAGTGAAACCAATGAAATCTAGCTCAGAATCTGCAACATAGTGTATGCCAACATGTCTCGTACCTTGCACATATTGCAATATCCTCTTGGCTTCCCACCAATGAAGCTCATGGTGCTGTTGCATATACCTTTATACTGCACTCCCAGCATAAGAAATATTAGTCCTTGATTGTGTCAAGTATAGTAGTGAACCAATCAACTGTCGATACAAAGTGCAATCTGCAAGCGATGTAGAATTTCCCTCCTCAAGACTGATTCCTGAGAGGAATGGGAATGGATCTGCCTTACATTTTGCCATATTAAATTTTAATAGCAGGTCTGAAGCATACTTTTGTTGAGATAATGTGATCCCATCAAAGTTTTGAGCTATCTCTAAGCCCAAAAATTGATTCAGCAAGCCCAAATCGCTCATGTCAAAAGCTAGATTTAAGGTAGCTTTTAGCTTGTTGATTGTAAGGAGAGTGCTACCAATAATGAGAAGATCATCAACACAATGAACAATGATAAGAAAATTACCTTTAACTTGTTGTAGATACACATTCGGATTAGATTTTCATCTTTTGAAATTATGAGAAAGAAGGAAGGAGCCCATCTTTGCATACCAAGCTCTTGGGGCCTGTTTCAATCTATACAAATATTTCTTCAATATGCAAACTAATGATGGATATGATATGTATCCTTATGGCTACTTCATATATATTTATTCATTTATATCTCCATGTAGAAAATCACTCTTCACATCCATATGGTGCACTTCCCAGTGCTTGGATGCAGAATTAGCCAAAACTAGGCGGATGGAATCCATCTTTGCAATCGGTGCAAAAGTCTCAGTGTAGTCCACTCCTTGGACTTGGGAGAAACCTTTTACCACCAAAATAGATTTGTATTTTCTGATAGATCCATCAACAAAAACCTTGGTGTGGTAGACCCATTTACATTGGATTAATTTTCTTCTAGGTGGAAGAGAAACTAGCTCCCATGTAGCATTCTTTTGAAGAGAACTGTACTCTTCATCCATGGTGGTTTTCCACCTCGGATATTAGTGGGAATCATAGTATGATTTGGGATATGAACCTATCATCAAATAAAATTTCTCAGATAATAATGGATTAGAAAAAGAAAGAGCCATACCTTCTTTTGAAATTCTGCTCGAGTCCTCCTTGGATTGACAGGATTTCCAATGTTTGGACCAGCAGAATCGAGTGTAGTTTGGGACCACTTTGGAAAATGTGGGGCACACCTAGATCAGCTTCTGAACCTGATATATCATGTTCATCAAGTTCTGATAAAATATCAGAAATATCGGAACCAATAGTTTCATCATATTCTTCAAATTCTTCTTTTGGTGAAGGCGGTGAATCGACAATTTCTTCCTCAACTAGCTCTAGATTTTGAAGCGGTTCTTCAAACTTCACACTTCGCTCAATGAATATATTTTTGGATCTAATATCCATGAGTTTGTATGTATTTTATTCTTCAACATATCCCAATAGGATGCATTCCACAATTTCTGGATCCAAAGATATTCTCTTTTTCAACGGAATTCTAGCCCAAGCGGTTGAGCCAAAAACACGGAAATTGGACACATCAGGTTTGTGACCTGTGTAAGCTTCGAAAGGTGTAATATCAGTCAAATATGAATGTGGAACCTTGTCTTGAATGTATGCAAAAAAATTCATGGCCTCATCCCAAATTTTTTCAGCTAAATCTTTTGATTCAATCATACAGGTTGCCATCTCTTTTAGTGATTCGTTCTTCCTTTCCACTACACCGTTCATCTCAGGTGTGTAGGGAACTGTGTTCTGGATCTGAATACTGCTTTCAGCACAAACTTGCAGCAGCTCTGATTTGATATATTCACCTCCATTATAAGATCTAAGAGCTTTGATCTTCCTTTTAGTAGCAGTCTCAACAGAAGCCATAAAAAATTGAATTTTTCTAGTACTTCCGACTTGTTTTTTAGGAAGAAAACCCATGTAAATTTGGAGAAGTTGTCGATGAATGTCAAAAAATACCTTGATCCATTCATGGATGTATGTGGTATTGGACAACTGATATCAGAATGTATCAGCCCTAAAATAGTAGAAGCTCTGCTAGCTTTGCCTCGGTCAAATTTGTGCTCGGGGTGCTTCCCAATGATGCAAACTTTGCATATTCCCTTCGAGGATATGATCGTCAGAAGGCCATCAACCATGGAATTTTTCTGTAGAAGCTACAAATATTTACAATTAAGGTGTCCAAACCTCTCATGCCAAATCCTACTGACGTCATTTCCATGTGTGAGAAAAGCAGTGGGCTTGTGTTGTGGCAGAAAGTGAGAAAACTTATAAGCTTTTGCGGTGTGATTTGCTTTTCCAACTACAATAAGTTTTCCACTTTGAATATAAAAAATTTCAACTTTGTTCGGGAAGAATACAAATTTCTTTGGTGTACCAGTGTGAGTCATCTGATAAATGGAAAGAAGATCTGTAGCTAAGGAGGGTACATAGAGAACATTGTGAAAACTGCCATGCTCTAAATGAATGGTACCTTTGCACTTTGATGAAATCTAAGAGTCATCTACCATGTGGATGGGAATGGTGCTTGACGGATCATAATATAATATAGAATATTTATTTCCAGCCATGTGGTTCGAAGCTCTAGAATCAATGAGAAGAGTGGACGAATTCGAAACTGTTTCCATGATTGCATGACCTCTTTCGGGATGATCATTTTTGTCCTTCTTCCTTGCACCGTCAGGAAGGGTTATGTTGTTTTTCTCCAAGAGAAGTGTCATTTGATGTATTGTATTCTTCATGCATGAGCTTTCAGGATGATAGCCTCTGCTGCAATAAGAACATTTTGACTTCTCTTTGTTCTCTTTGCCTTTTTGCTTGTTTCTAGAACCGGATGGCTCATCCGACTGCTTGGATTTTTCTCTTTGCTTGGAAGGATCAAAATTTGGCTTCTCTTTGTTTTGCTTCCCTTTTCCATTCGAAGCTTTGGATCCTCCATAAAAAAGGGCTTGATATTTGGAGCTTATGGACCCCATTTGAACAAGCTTATCATGCTCTTTTGTGAGAGATTCAATGAATGCATTGAGAGAAGGCATCTTCCAATTAGGAATTGTGAGCTTTCCCGTGTTGAAAGAAGAAACAAAAACCGAATAATATTTTCCAAGTTTTGCAAGGATAAAAAGAATCAATTGTTCATCTTTCTTATCCACTCCACATTACTTCAATAGCATCACCAAGTGCTTGAAGTGAGTGAAAAAGTCATTAATGGTATCGAAATTCTCAGGATTGAGGGAGATCAACTTGTTTTCTAGCTGATAGCTTCTCATGTCATCTTGCTTGCCAAAAAGTGTAGCAAGTTGATCCCACACTTCTTTTGGAGATGTCAATCCATCGAGATGGAAAAGAAGATCATCCGAAATGCTAAGACAAAGAAAACCATAAGCTTCATCAAGCTTATTGAAGTGCTTTCCTTTCTCTACTGGTGATGAAGGTTCCACCTCAAGGCCCATGATGGTTCTATAAAATCCCTTAGAGTGCAAATTGAACTCATTTCTAGCCTTCCATTGATAATAATTGAAGGGAGTAAGAATATTTTATGAGGAAGTGTCCATCTTGAACAATAGCGAATGGAATAGGAGGAGAAGAACCTGCAAATGACAATGAAAAACAAGAACAATAAGGTCGAACAATCCACCCATTTCAGAGTTGCATCACACCTGGCATAGGAGATCAAGCAAGCTTGAAGATCCAATGATTCAAATCTAGGAATTCTGTGGAAAACTCATGGCTTCTGGAGTGGATTGGAGAGTAATTTCAATCTTGCATGCACATGAGCGAATGCACATGAGATTTTGCATGTCGCTGCTGAAATATTATGGTGAGCAATTCACTCAATATTCATGTAGAACACCTACATAAAAGAAATCTTGTCCCTGCCATGGCTCTGATACCATGTGAAATTGAGCAAAACAGATCTAATGAATAATAAATCAATCACAATAGCTGAAACTCAGAAAATATGGTGTAAACTGTGCAAAAGGCTTGCAGCAGTGCTCTATTGAACTCAGAATGATAGAATAAAATAAAATATAGTAACAATGACTAACCAATTCGAATTAACCAACGAGGTCATTCGAATATACTGCATGGAATAGCTTGGCTCCAACTAGGAGTCCTCATCATCAGATCCGTGGAGTCATCAATGCACAAGTAACGGTCAACTAGGTGTCAAATTGAGTCTAACTAAGTGTGGTAGGTGTAACTAGCACATGTAGGAACTAACTGAATGAAGGAGGTTCAGTGGAGGGCAGATGAGGATCTAACTGGAGTCAGAATAGGTAGTCTAGTCTCATTGGGGGTCCAACGGAGTGATACAAGCAGTTAGGAGTCAATCTAGCCTTAAATCAAGGAAAGACAACTAGGTAACTAAAGTGAACTGAGTGGTAGGTGAGAGAGGGCGCCTTTCACAAGTGGTAGGTGCATGCAGGGCGCACTAAGCACTAGGATGTCTAAAACTGAGTGGAAGGAAGCTCCTGAGTGCTGGCAGACTAGGGACAAGGTGCTGGAGGCATCAAACTAGTGACTGGGCTGCATGCAGATGCATGCAAATGCATGCAAAGTACATAAATGAATGATGAGATATCCTAACAAGGAGGTGCACTAATGCATAAGGGGGGGTTACAAAATATGAAGGAGGGAGAATTAGGTGAGAGATGGGATCCAATAGGGTCATAAATATCATATAAGGACAAAAATAGGGATGAATGGAGGATTGTGGAGGTGGAGACTCAAATCAAGGAGTGCAAGCTAAATTCTAGCTTACAACTCCTAGAATCTAGGGAGACAGTTCATAAATGACAAAAACACATAAATAGGAGGGAATTTTTCCCAAGGAGGGAACAATAGGAAAGAGGGTCCCAATGAGGCATATATAAGGTGCAATAATAACTCCATAGTTCATAAAAATCAATAATGGGTTGCATTGTACAATGTTTGGGTGACCAACACATACTAACGTCACCAAGGCACAAAATGAACTAGGATGGACAACTACCATCCAACAAAAATCTCTAAGGTGCTAGGGATATCCCCCATTCCCCCTCACTCCGTGAGATCCATGGTATCCCATACTTTTTTAGTTGCCTTCCAATTTTACGCACAACTGCAATGTCCATCAATCCACAATCCGCATTTCGTAATCTGCAATCCGCATTGTGGGATTCAGAATGCGGGACTGTAATTCGACATACCAAATTTCCTTTTCGTAATCCGCAATTCCACATTGCGGAACTCGGGACTTGCGGAAGTCCAAACCAAACCTCCAAAAATTCCTCCTTCTGCATTCCGCAATATGCATTGCGGGTTGTGGGAATGAGGAAGTCCAATCCCAATTCTTCGGAGCTTCTCCCCTTCCGCAATGGGAAATTCCGCATTGTGGAACTCGGAAATGTGGAGATCCCAAAACAAAATCCAACATTGATTACTGGTCTTCGCAATCCGCAATCCGCATTACGGATGCGAAAATGTAGAACCACACCTACTGCAACAACAAACTTCTAGGGTCAATAAATCCCTCATCCTTGAGCCAAATCGGGAAAGTTTGGCACCGTTGGAAAGATATTAGAGAGCTCTATCCATTAGTGTAATCCCCTCCCCAACTGAGGTCTCTAACCTTGTCATTTTTCCAACTGAATTTATGCTTACAACTCCCTTCCATGTGCCTTTAACCTTTAACAAGAACTCTACTTTCCTCTTTCCTAACTTCATCCTTCCTCTGACCCACAGAGAAGCTATGAATACCACAGGGGCCATACCACTCCTTTCCCCCTGTCTAGGTGGGGGCTAAGCAGTCCTTCACATCATGCATGCAATGCATAAAGGAACATATAAGGTGAATAAAACTAAGGTCACTTCATACGTCTAACACATGTAAAGTTATCAAGGCATCAACCCATGCACTGAAGGAGGAAGCATCCATCCTGAACTTAGCCTTCCACTCAGGATAACACATGGCCTACTTATCAATAAAATTCATATAAACATTCATTTAATAACTTGAACACAAACAGATAGACATAACTAAATATCACCACAATTTACACCACATAAATACTTATCCTTGGATTTGAAGTTTCCTAAGCAATTGGATAATTGAGAGCAACGTTCCACCCAACCTTAGGTCTCTGTCCAGCCTATAATATTTCAGCTGAGAGACCACCCCCGAGCTGGGATGTGTATCCACTAAGGAGGGATAATGGCTCTCTCACAGTCAAGGTCTCATCCCAATGCTAAGCCAACCTACAGTTGGGTTTATCAAGCATTCCAGGGAGCAACATAACCATGCTAATCCAACCTGCAGTTGGGTTTATCAAGCATTCTAGGGTTACATACCTATGCTAAGCCAACCTGCAGTTGGTTTTATCAAGAATACAAGGAAAAACGGGAGGATATCGCAAATCCAGTGAGCTCAACCACAGATCTACAGGAATCTCAACACTCAGCAGACATGGCACCCACATTACCTACCTCACCCAACACAAGGAAGGCCCTCTTCTATGGTGCACAGTCCCTCAAGGCCCCTTCCCTTCCAGTGCTATTCAGGGTGGGCATAGAAAGGTCCAACTGCTAGTTCTTTGAGATTACAGCCTTCACTAGGTTCTCAAGTATATCCAACCTTGATTTGACCTTCTACCACTGTTAAACAAGCTGGGATCTTCATAGGGTTGCATTCTAAGCTCTGTCCCACAACTTGACTCTCTACAACCAACCCAAGTCTTCTCACGGCTTCCTCGAGCTCCCAACACTCTGTCATTCCTATCATGGTTTTCTTTCATGGATTTCCCAAGAAAACAAGGCTTACACGTAGGGTTTCTATGGCATTCGACTCTGTAATTTTGGCTTACACAGGAATCGTGATTTTTCCTTCTCTTCCCGCGGCTTGGCTCTGCAACATGTGTGTGAATGTATGAATGAATGGGGTTTTGTGGTAAACAATGGGTTAGCAAATAGGATGTTCGATTTCCCAGGTGGTAGAGTGTCCCAAAGAAAACAGAGCCATACCTTGCCATACGAATTTGCAGGGTCTCCCACATTCCATTGACTTCTTGAGCAGATTTTCTCAACCACCTTCTGTAACAGCAATAAATGTCAGCATGGGGAGTCAAATGGGTTCATAAATGAACATGTGGCAGCATGGGTACCAATCCCATAACCCCATCACCTCTCCCTAGTGGATAGACTTGGCCCCTTCTCATTAGTTGCCTCCCTTAGCCAGCTTCATGGTAATTCATTGCAATATTTAAATGTTTACATCATTTACAATATTTCATGGCTTAATAGCACATGAATAATCAAACTTTTAAATACTTCCCTATGCAACAGAGTAATTTTTAAGGGCGAAATTTCGCCAATTGGCTATTTTTCGGGCCTTTTTTCAAAAAATAAATTCGTTATTTGGTCATTTTTAGACTCTAATATCGCCTATATTTACATAAAATATGTTTTTTTATCATAATATTCGTCAAAATTTACACATTTCAATAGTAAATTGTGAGTTTCATATTTAATATTCGCCTAACTATCTATATACATATTTTTTTCAATCCAAAATAATCGCCTAGGATACTATACTTAAGTCTAATATTAGAATCCTTAAAAAATACCCTGCAGTATGCAATTAAACCTTAAGCATCCACTAGTGGGGCCTTGGACTTGAGATCCACACTAGGGTAAACACACCTGCATTTACACAATATTTACATTGAAACCAATAAACACTAAGGGAAAAACAGGGGTATTACAATTCACCAAGTCATGACTGTGAAATTATAACATTTTGCAAGGCATTTTTTCTGAAATTTTCGCTACAAGGGCGCTGCCCTCGAACCCTCTCCAAGGGGTGCTCCCAAATTAGTCGCCGCCACCCCGGGACCCTGATGACGACTGTAGTGGAGGGGAAAGGCCCCCCAATCCCCCCCATCATGGTTTGGGATCCAAACACGGCTGAAACACAACCTCTAAATAAGGAAGATCAGGATCCACAACCAACACTAAGATAACTAAGAATAACATTGTTGTCGACAACTTCAATCTCATCCTCGAATCTAGAGAAAAAAGAGATGGGAACCCCATCCGTGATCCGTTTAGAGATCAAATGGAAGATTTAATCTTTGACTAGGACCTTGTCAATCCCAACACAAAATTTTATGATTTGACTTGTTCGCTTGCCACAAAAATATTTGGATCTCCTCACCAATATTGTTCATGATATTAACTGGAGCAAGAAGATAGGAACATTGAAATAAAGGAAGTGAAGGTAAGACAAATTTAATGAGAGTGATCTTACCAACGGGGTTCAACAACTGAGCCCCCTAAGCTTTCATTTTATGTTTGATTTTATGAAGAATATGGGGCCAAGTTGCCAATTTTGGAAAAAGGAGATGGGGGTACCAAGATATTTAAAGAAGGACCATTTCAGTTGTCCCGCAAAGCCTAAGATACACTGTATGCTTTGGGTCAACCTTGGCGAAATGTTCCATCTATACATTTGTCATTTTTTTTCTTGAATCGACTAGAACATCTGATGCTTCATCAAGAGAATCCAAAACATTATTGAATCTTAAATCATTAACTGTGGATTCTCATCCTAATAAAAGCGAATAATTTGTGAACTAGGTGTGGTTAATAGGATTCACACCTCTAGACACTAAAATTTCAATCTAATGTGCCTTCTTCCCTTTCCTTGTTCAACACTTTGCTAAGAGGTTCAACCATGGTTATGTACAGGAAAGGAGAGAGGGGTTATCCTTGCTTGATGCCTCTTGAAGTTTGGAAGAAAGAAAAAGTGCATGGGGGTACAAGGCAAGTGCATTGTACCTCTCTCTCTCTCTACCCTCCCTCTCTCTAGTTTTCTTAAATAAGAGAAAGTTATGTAAAACGATAAAAACTTAAACATAAAAACCTATGATCTACAATGTAAAATCAAACTTTGTACCATTGAATAGTAACACTGCAATTTATATGGATATGCCAAAACTCGGGGAAAGAGTAAATAGTTGTAGGAAGTACAATCCCGAGGAAAGTTAGTAGTGTACAATGCATATTTTGGCACTAGATGAATCTTGAAGAATGTTAGTAATTGGACAACTTATGTCTTGGCACTAGGTGAATCTCAAGTAAATTTAGTAAGTGTATATATTGTAATTTGGCACTAGACATATAGGTTGGATCTTTGTAATAGGTTTCCAAACAATAGAAACACAAATATGACCTTTCTATGACAACTAGGCATAAGATACATAGTATAAACCTCTATATTAGCTAGTTGGGCATGAGATAGGAACTTCAGAGTCTCGAGATAATGTGTTGGACAAATTTATGTCATGGAAATGCAAATCATAGCTTAAATCAAATTGTTGGGCATGGGCGATGCAAATCATACCTTGAAAATATGAATACTAGGCATGGGATTAGACTGTACAAATTAAAATTTCATTTTGTTTCAAGAGGACGTGCCTTGAATTTTGTTGAGGGTGCCTTTTCACACTCAAGTTTTGGGACACATCTCTTGGGATAGGGAGACATGTCTCTGAAACATTGAGATGCAGGGATGTGGTTCGCAAGGCCAGGGACCCTTCCCTTGGTAACACAATTGTTAATTGGTCAAGGTTAGCTTGACCATCCAATTTGATGTACTTGCTGAGGAGATTTTGGTGAAGGGAATGGAGCAATGTTGACCTAGTCTATCCACCATTTTGCGGTGGACAAGATACATATATTAAAACTAAAAATACTGGTAATTATATCCTTACTTTTGTCCATAACTATGTTCATTAGAGTTGGGAAGAAATTTTATCTTGAGCTATGTTCTTTGACGGTCCTAGTGCCCTTTTGAAAGTATCACATATCATTCTATAGGGGGTGTCCCTTTTGAAAGTATCACATATAATTATATAGGGTTGTGTGTCCTTGTGATTTTCCTTCCTACTAAGGGGTAAATGTTGATTAAAACATATTCTTGGTAAAGCAAATTTTTATACTTGGACGTATTGTCGTTCCATATGAGGAAGGGATTTCAAATTCTCCATCCTTCTTAATCTTTGAAAGACTTGAGTTTTGATTGGTGTTGGGTAGTTTATAAAGAGGCTAGGTAGTTGTAGATTTTTTAATTTATGAAATATTTGTTGGCATGAGGCTTATTTAGGGTAGCATTTAGATAAAAATGATGTCAATATTTTCTATTTTTTTGAGCATGTAGTAGAACTAGTATAGATCCATCTTAAATCCTAATCTATGGATCCAATTTCTTGAGGTGTAACTTTTTTTAATCTTAAACTCAAGAAAGTTGTTTTTTTATAATCTTAAATCCTAATCTATGGATCCAATTTCTTGAGGTGTAATTTCTTTTTAATCTTAAACTCAAGAAAGTTGATTCCTCACTTGCTTGATAGAGTGTTTATGTTTTAATTTTTTATTTTATAGACAGACATGATCTGCTCATAATCGATTCAAATTAAAATATAAAAAAATTGAATAAGGAGAACAATATGTCGACTGGATTTGATATGCTGGTTTTAATTACTTTTTATTTTTTGTAATGTTATGTTACGTTAAATGTAAGTAACATGACAATAGACATGTGTAACCACCAAGACTTCGGTGCAATTTTTTAATTTCACAGCCAATGACACAATTTGATTAATACACGTGTTCTCTTTTTTACAATGTTCTCTACTACATGTTACCATAAATTGGATTGGTGTTGTCATGGATCCAAAAGGAATGCGATAAAACCTAAAACTCGGCCTTGTTCAACTTCAGACCAAGATCAATTAATTGTTTCCAACTCGCTAAGACATTTTTATTGGATCAATTAAATGGAAAGCGACTTCAATTAGCTGTGCCTCCTTGCATGGAAAATAACTTGTGACTTCGATTAGCTGTGCTCCATGCAAGAAAAATAACTCAAGATGACAACTACCTATCTGCTGTTCTAAAAATAGCACATAAAGTTCACCCGGTTGTTGATCTCACGTTAAGTTATTTGTTAGATTAGGGTTTTAACTCAAGTATAAAGCAAGTCAAAGTAGAGGGAAAATACATTCATTCTTTAAGCAAGTTTTGTAAGACGGCGAAGAAAGAGGCTGAGAGAAAATACATTCATTATTTAAGAAGGCAGTTTTGTCCGAAGGCTGAGAGAAAGGAAGAACAGGGCGATCGAGGAGAAAATCGATCTGCAAATTCAGCAGGTCGAAGGATAGGGCCACAGCAACAATTCAGTACAGTTGTACGTACGGGCAGATCTGGGCACAGTCTTTTTCTGATCCAGTTGTCGTTTTTCTTTTATCAGCAGGCTTAAAACCTCAGTTTTCGAGGTATCATTGTAAGTTTTGAAACATTTATGATAAACTTATTTGAATGGCAGGTTTTCTGTTTAGGCTGTTTATTTGTTTGCAACTATCTGTGTGAATGTTGCATTCTGAGAATTATTTGTTTCTGTTATTTAATAAATCTAGATCAGATTTGATAAATAAAAAAACATAGGACAGCAGTCGCCTCGGAAATTTAACACATCTTTCAAGTGTCTATCAATAGTACAAAAGTCTGAGAATAACACACTAAACAAATCGCTCCATGCTTGCTGTTATAAAGATAGTATAGCCTCTTTCCTGTATAAATGATAACACACAACAGTCACCATTGTTATGACTCCGCATCACACCCGTAGGGAGGGTCATAAGTTAATAACCCTCCCTAGGGGTGTAATGGGGTGTCATAACAACCATGAAGTGCATTTTGTTTTGTAGTTCAAAACAGCAAAGTTAGTGGTCACAAGTGCACCTATCTTCAAGCCTAAAGACATCAAGCATTGAACCTATCTTCAAGCCTAAAGACATCAAGCATTGAGTCCTATTTCCACCAGTCATGTAATAAACCCTTGTTGCTCCTCCTCTACAGTCACGAGGACAGAAGAAGCTAAAGAATCCACCTTCCCTCTGTTATTCCACCTTCAGAATCTACTAAGTGAAACGCCTTCTTTATGAGCAGCAACAAAGCGCCCTCTTTTCCTACAAACTACTGGAAATTTCCCCCACAGGATGCACTACTCTTTTGAAATACCTCGTACAAACTGCCTCTATCTCTGAAATATGTTCTATATCACCTACTTCTAGGCAGCATAGGTTCCAGACCACAGCTACCTCACGAATAGCTGCCTCCGAAATCAGCAAATATGCCTGATTTCCACAGGAGCTCTCATTGGATGCCATATATCCATAGGAGCTCTAGGAGGAAAATGCTAGCTTCCCCACTTGGTGATTTCTTTTATTATGGTGGTTACTTTGGTTTTTTGTGGGAGCGCTTGCTATTACGGGGGTTAGCTGAATGCATTTTCTGCCATGTTATTCCTTTATGTTGGACTTGTCTCGTACACTGTTTAAAGCCGGGCCACTGGTGGTACCTTTAGATACCTATCTAATTTGTGCGATGAAATACATGGGTAAAACTTGTTCAGGATTGGGAATTTGGAATGCTTTCGTACTCTATTTCATTTATTTTGCATCTATGACTTCTAACAGCGTTATCCCTGTTGTAGCAGGTTCTTGATATGGAGTCTGAATCACCGTCATCACACATTTTGTCCACTGCCGCTCAGGATTCTCCCGAGTCTTCTGCCACTGGAGAGGTGATTGACGCTTCTCAACATCCCTTCTGGTGCTACTTGTGCACTGAAATTGTTTTGGCAGAACCAGAAAGATCAGGAGACAATTTGGAAATGGTATGCTATGATTGTCACTTTGGCTTCATTGAAGCTATGACCATCGGTGGAGAATGGGAAGCAGGAGGGGAAGAGGATGGCAATATTGAAAATAGAGATGATGATGGTGGAGAATGGGAAGCAGGAGGGGAAGAGGATGGCAATATTGAAAATAGAGATGATGATGGTGGAGAATGGGAAGCAGGAGGCGAAGAGGATGGCAATATTGAAAATGGAGAAGGAACTGGAGAGACAAGAGAAGCTTCAAGGAGAAATGGGCCATTTTATGCTGGAAATCCTGGGGACTATCTTGATGCAAGAGGTTTTGAATTGCTATTACAACATCTGGCTGAGACTGAGAACTCAGGGAGAGGTGCTCCGCCTGCTGCACAATCTGTTATAGAGCAGTTGCCTCTGACTGTTATTAGGCAGGCACATGAAGAGGATGCGAGTTCGGTTTGTACCATCTGTCAATATTCTTTTGCGCTTGGGGACCAAGCTAAGCAGCTTCCCTGTATGCACTTGTATCATCCGGACTGTATTTTGCCGTGGCTATGTGCTAAAAATTCATGTCCTGTGTGCCGTTACGAGCTACCCACAGACGATCCTGAATATGAAGAAGAAAAGGGCAATGCAGGTCGCAGAACTAATAATAACTACCATGGGCAGAACTTCAATCAGGAAAATTCTTCTGAACTGTCTGCTGACACACAGGATTTGGAAAATGCTGTTCTTGAGCAACAACCTGATGCAGAAAATTTACTCGGCGCTTCTAGAACACTCGGCAATCGTAGTGTGGCAGATCGTTTTGCAGATCTTTTGGCAGAGCTAGGTAGAGCGAATTACTAATCATGCCCAGGAACATCCAACTCTGCAGCTTGTTGAAATTTTACTAAATTTGTTGTGAACATCCAACTCTGGAGTTTGGTGGAATTAACCAGGACGCAATTCGAATAATGCAATTATAACAAAGGCAACATTACTTTGCTATCCATTTTGTTGTTTTTGGTCACAAGTTAAATAATGTGCAGAATTGACTAAATCAAGCATTATGAAGTTAATTTTGTGAATGTAATTGTTGTTCTCTTATGGTTGTGAAACTAATTTTATGTAAATTGGCTGTTTATGTAAATGGACCATTTTGAACATGAGCCAATCCACAAGAGAATTATAGTTTTATGTTTTTATGATATTAGGTTTATTTAAGAGCTGAATTATTGTGGTTCAAGTAGGGTTAGTACACTAAATGTGTACACTACACATGGTTTTTCGATTATATTAGTTATTAAGGTTTATATGTTAAATTGTTAGCATTAAAAATGTCATAATCAATTACCAGAAAATATTGTTCTCTGTTTTTTATTAATATTTTTTTCATTTCATTCTATTTCTAGTTATTATTATTTTTAATATTTTATGCATGTTATTCAATTTTTTAAGTTAATTTTTTTATTCCATTCTATTTCTATTTATTAATATTTTTAATTTTTTTATGCATGTTATTCAATTTTTTAAGTTAAAAATTTATATAAAAATTATCTTGTTTTTCATTAATAATTTTTTCATTCTGTTCTATTTCTATTTCTATTTATTATTATTTTTAATATTTTATACATGCTATTCAAATTTTCAAGTTAGAAAACTTATATAAAAAATGTTATTCAATTTTTTAAGTTAAAAATTTATATAAAAATTATCTTGTTTTTCATTATTAATTTTTTCATTCCATTTTATTTCTATTTTTATTTCTATTTATTATTATTTTTAATATTTTATGCATGTTATTTAAATTTTCAAGTTAAAAAATTTATATAAAAATGATCTTTTCAACTCAGCGATATAAGAATGCATTGTGATTTATTTTGTTTGCATTTTTCAATAATGTAGTAGTAAAGGATTTTAGCACTTTAAAATGAAGATTATTTGTTGATGGTCATAAGTTTTTAAGAGTTTGTTACTATTTGTTAAAAAACATAAAGTTGGACTTTTACCTTTGCAATCGATAGTTGTTGAATGTTTCCAAAAATTAAAAATAATTAAAAAAAAAAACTTATCTATTAAATCCCCAGTAAAATTAGACTCAATAAAATTTGTATTCTTTCAACTTATAAAAAATACACAATTCTCACTATAATTTTGAACAATTATGCATTGATATTTACTAATTTTAACAAATCATACTTCCATTTCTTGGATATATATATATATATATTTGTGATGATTGCACTTTTTCTAAACTTTAATTGCATTGATTTTCAATTGTTCATGAATTCTACATGTTGATTTATATCTTCTTTTTTAATATTGTAGATTGCAAAATCATACTTTGATTTCTTAGAATTTGAAAATTATAATAATATATATTTATGAATGCTGATTGCACTTTTTCTAAATTTCTGTTGCATTTGATTTTGAATTGTTCTTAAATCGCATTTGATTTTGAATTGTTCTTAAATCCATATGCTGATTTATTGACTTTTTTCTTAAATTGTAGAATGTTAACTTCATGCAAACACTACAATCATGAGCTTAAACTATTGAAGTTTAATAGGTTGCCCCCTTGGATGGTTAGAATGGATCTCAAATAGTGTATCCCTCACATCATGCCCTCTCATGGTAACTTTCACCTCCTCTTAGTTATGTCTCCCCAACATTTGGGTCCTCATCATCATGCTATCATTGTCAAAGAGTGCTTCGTGGTCCCATGCCCCTATAAAGATCCATCAACTTACCAACACTTCATAGCAGCAATGACATTGATCATTGAGTGGCACTATCTTGAGGAATTTTTAGGATCTCCTTGCTCAACCAGTTGCACTATCTAGACAATCCTCAAGGGTGATCTATGTCATCTCATTCTGCCATAGAGTGGAAGGGGTGGTGGCAAGATGCACGAAAATCTTGTCCATTGGGGACCTCTTCTAGTTACATGGAAAAACATATACATTAAAATCTATGTTTGTGAATTGAAAATTTCAAAATTTTAAGGTAGGGAGATGCATGACATTCTACGGAGGGCCTTTTTAAGTTAGATGGACAAACATCGTACATTAAAATCTATGTTTTCCTGTCAATTCATCAACATCGGTAATAATTCACTTACATGTAACTCAATAAAAACAAAATTATGTGTACAACACATGTAGGTCCTCGACACCTACATTAGAGAAAGATTCACATCACATAACTAACATGAATTAAAAAGAGCTAAAAATTTTAGCTAAAGAAGTAACTAAGCTATCATATCATAAATAAAAAAATAACATGCAAGTCACCAAATAAGGATTTAAATATCAAATGTTAGTGGTTAAGATCCATAGGGTTTAGGTTCATTGAGACAAGTGGCATTGAATAAAATAGCGACCATGTATTTACACCTATAAAAAATACAGGGTTTCCAAGACAAACCACAAGGCAAGAAGACCAACACTAAATGAAGCACTAGACAACCACCATGCAAAATGAGAAGATGAAGGCAGAGGAAAACAACAAGACAAAGGCATCAAAACCACAATGGAATGCTTGCTAAAAGGACACACAATTATCAAGTAAGGAGTGGTCTTGGTCACCACTTTACTATTTTTATACAACTTGCAAGCCCAAATTGGCAAGACTACCCATGCACAATAAAGAAGAAAGAAGTGAGGAGATCAAATGGATTTGATGTTTTCCACTTCCTTGAGATGAGTGGAATGGAATAAATAAGTTGTCCCCCTTAAACCTACCAAAAAGATGGAGTTGCAAAGAAAAGATGCAAGGCAAGAAGACTAAACACTAAATGAGACATAAGGAAAACACCATGCTAAATGAGAAGAGAAAGGAAAAGGAAAATAACAACATGGAAGCATGAAAACACACAGGGGCACTTGGTAAAATGACAACAAAATTGTCAAATAAGGATAGGTCTCGATCACCACTTAAGTTCTTGAAGATGATTTGCAAGCAGATTTAACAAGTGTGTCCATGCACAAAGAAGAATTCAGAAGACAAAACGAACTTATTAGTGAAATTTTGAGGTCTAAAATGAGTCTCCTAAGAGATATAATAAAATATTATGAATTAGGCATTTTGTGGGGAAGTATATTTACAACTCACCTCTTACACTACAATTTATGTAACTATGGTTAAATTTAAATAAAAAGATGTTTCCAAATAAAATTAATAAAAAAACCCAAGTTGATGTAAGTAAAAATATAAATACTTTTACGAGTAAATACATAAATTCTTTTGAATATAATATAAAAAATATATATTTATAAAGTAAAGTACAGATATAATTATATTGATTTTAATTTTTTAATATAATTCACTTATTTAATATTAAAAATATGTTTATGAAATAATGTATTCATTATTTTGAATATAAATTAAAATATATAAATAAATTGTCATTAAGAATTAGTTTATCTAAATTACATATTCATTAAAAATAATTGGTCATTTATATTTATATAAATCTAATTTATATTTAAATATTGGATATATATATTTAATAAATTTTCTAATCATTATATAAATTTAATTTAAATATTTATTAAAAATAAAACATAATTTTGTATTCATGTAAATTTCACCATTATATAAACATTTAACACTTACGTAAATTATATGAATTGGCTATTAAAATTTTTAAGCAGGTTTCCCTTTGGTATAATGTACATAAATTTTTAATTATTTGTATATTACCATTATATAAATATTTAACATTTAAAAAGATATTTAAGTATGTAACCATACAATGTATTTGTACCGAGAGTAGTGAGGTACATACAATTCAGTATGAGGGAGATGTTACCAAGTTTATCACATTACATTTTCATATCGACTCATAATTTATGGACAAAAAAAAATTTAAAAATTCATATAGACTTATAAAATAAAATAAAAATAGAAACCACTACATATTTATCTTAAACCTGCATATGCTCCTAATTATAAAATATGCTTAATATTTATCTTAAACCTGCATATGCTCCTAATTATAAAATATGCTTACAACTAAGAATTGGTTATAAAATATCTATGCATTTAAGCATACTAAATGGTACCGTTTCGTAATTTAGTTATAAAAAGTTGAGTATAATGTCACATTTCCGTTTCGTAGTTTAGTTGTGAAAAGTTGAGTATAATGAATAGTACGCATCACATTTTAGTTTTGGAAAGAAGTTTGAATTTTAAAACCCATGATACCATATTTAAAACTATTTATGATATAGTGTATTTAATTTTGATATTTGAATATAGAGTTATTTTGTTGTAATAATTTATTTTATAGCAAAAAGTAAAAGTATTTTAGTATATTTATGTTATAATTAAAAATAATTTGAGTATTTTTTTTATTGAGAGTACTTGATTTATAATATTGATGTGGTTAACTATAGGTTTTATCTATTATTGAGTATTTGACGAATAAACTTTATAACTCAACCAATGCCACCTCAATCAAGTAGAATGATATCATCCTTTAGAATGTGATTGGTTATTTTAAAGTTGATTTTGACATACAATTTTTGTAGGCCCATTTTAGACCTCAAAATTCCCCAACTCTAAATGATTCACTTGACAAACACCATGAAAAACGAGAAGAGGAAGACAAAGGAAAACAACAAGGCAGAGCCAATGAAACCACAAAGGAATGCTTGGTATAAAGACACAAGATTGTCAAGTAAGGAGAGGTCTTGGTCACCACTTTACTATTTTGAGACAACTTGCAAGCCCAACATGGCAAGACCACCCATGTGTTAGGATATTTAGACACTTAGGAGTTAGTTAAGATCAACTTGTGTAATATATCCGTTAGGGATAGTGTGTTTCTTTAGTATGCATTAGTATGCATTTGTAAATACTTAATCCGACGGTCACGATATGTTCCCGACATAGAGTGATCCGACGGCTCAACTTTTCTTAGATCAAACCTAACCTTGATCCGTGGCTTAACACCTGATTGGTCCATGATCTCTATTTAAAGAGCATGGAGGGTCATTGTTTAGTTGATCGATTATGAGAAGCTCATTTGTAACTTTCTTTCTTTGCATAATAAATTGTCCCGTAGAAGCTATTTGGCCGGGGCCGTGGAGTGTTTTCCTCAAGAGGGTTTAAACCACGTCAAAACATCGGTGTGTTGATCTGTGATCTGTTTGTGTGAAGTGGTTGCTCTTGGTGTTCGGTCCTTTGGTAGTACCCTGTATACCCGAACATGGTATCAGAGCTTTTATGAAGTGCCGCTTCCGGTTATGATCTAAATCTTGAACTGTTGTTGCCGAAACTCGAAAGGGTTTCTAGTTCTTGTATTTCTGTGCATTTCTGGGCTGTGGGAGGTGTTCCATTGCGGCCGGAGCATCGTTTTCACTGGGAAGTGGTTTTCGTTTGATCGAAAATGGTTCCCGGTTGCTCCAGAAACGCGTATTTCATCAAATTTGAAGGTATAATGTTACAGTGACGCATTTTTTATTTTTTGTTTTTAAAAGGAAAAAAATCTCATATTTCATCATTTTTTACTGTTAGATTTTTTTTTGGGTTCGAATTGTTGCTTTCCCGTCTGTGTATGCTCTTTGTTGTGCACCTTGAGCGATCTCGGCAAATCAAAAACAGAAAGGGAAAGGGTTTTTCTCGGCTGCGTATGCTCTTTGCCGTGCACCTTGCGCGATCTCGGCAAATCAGAAACAGAGAGAAAACGTAAACTTTCCGGGAAAGCTAACAAGATCTAATTCCACAAGTGTGGAAAAGTTTTTTTGTTTCGATTTGTGGTGTGTTTTACAGGAAAAATGGCAAGTAAGCAAACTAAGCAAGAAGAGTTAAAAAATAAAAAATAAAAAGCCTCCTTCCTCATTCACATCTTTTACATACCTTTTAATCTAGCTCACTTGGTTCAAAGTTGCTTTATTCCTTAATAGGTCTTGAGTTCAAGTCTTAGGAAGTTACTTTTAAAAGAAAAAGTGCATGCAATTTCTATTTTCAAGTTATTTTATTGTAAAAGTGCATCTCACTTAAATAATAAACAATAAAAATACAAGTGAGTCACTTAAGTTTTGTTTATTGTTGCACTATTTAAAAGTAATATCATTATAAAAGTGAAATCACTTTTTTTACAAAAGTGGTTCACTTAAAGCAACTTTCTTGTAAAGTGATTGTCAAAAGATTCATCTTGGGAAGAGGGGGGTTCTTTTTTTTTGTTGGACATTCTCTAGCTGCCACGTCACTATTGTGGACATCTTCAACAGTTTCTTTGTTCAAGCATAACTTCATCATACAGAGTCAGTTTTCAGTGCCGTTTTTTTTAAAACCACCTATGTTTTCGAGCTCTTCACATCCTGACTATTGGTTTCTGCTTTTATAGCCATTAATTTACAAATATGGCCACCCCTTGTGATATTCTACTTAACAGTTCCAACTATTTTTCATGAAAATCTCGTATTGAGGATGTTTTACAAAGTAGGGGACTCTTCAGAATTACAATAGGGAAAGAAAAAGAACCCACTGATGATGATAAAAAAATAAAATGGAAAAATAGATGTGATGAAGCTCGAGGATTGATTGGGATGTCAATTTCTACTGATTTGCGATTCCACATATCTGGAATTGATGAACCTAATGCTACTTGGGACAAGTTGAAAGCTATGTTTGGTAAACACAATGAAATTCGAGGTCACCAACTCGAAAATGAGTTGATTTTTTTAAATCCAAGTGACTTTTCATGCATTCAAGATTATTTATCTAAGTACAAAACTCTTAAACTCTTATGTGCAGAATGTAAGATTGAGAGGGAAGACAAGCAATGCATTTATCATATTCTTTCCAAACTTGGACCTGCATATTCTGTTTTTTTATCTACATCTTACTCCATGAAAGCATCCTTGAATGCAGTTAGCTATTAAGAGCCTAGTCTTGAATCCTTTTGTGATTCCTTGATTAGAGAACAAGATAAACTCATTCATCTTGGAATAATCAACAATGCAGATACATCTGGGAAAGATTTATTGTTCCAACATAAAGAAAAGTCCAAGCCTCCCAAGAAACAAAATTTTCGCAATAATAATTCAAACAAGGGTCCCAAACCCTCTCAGTCATCTCCTTCTTTAAAAAATGACAAAGGATCCAAGCCAAAAGAAAAGAAGACTGAGTGCCATTGCAACTATTGCGGGAAAGATAATCATGATGAATCTAAGTGTTTCAAGAAGATGGCAGCCTTGGAAGCAGCAATGAAGAAGCACCACATCAGCCTAGATTCGTCTTCAGAATCTGCCTCTCATGGACATGCACTTTGTGCTTCTGGTTATTCTTATAATGTATCTTCTTCTTCTACTTCAAATGAATGGCTCATTGATTCTGGAGCATCTTATCATATGGCTAAGGATCAAGCCATATTTTCTACTATGCATGAATGTAACACCAAACAAATATTTGTTGGTGATGATAGATCTCTAAGTGTTGTAGGAGCTGGAACAGTTCCAGTAGATCATGGTCATTTTAGTGATGTACTATGTGTTCCAAGAATTTCCTGCAATTTGTTATCAGTCTATCAGATCACTCATTCTGGTGAAAGTAAAACTGTGACCTTTACACCTCACCAAGTTGTAATTAAGGATTTTAAAGATCCTCAACAGGTCCTAGCTACCGAAATTGTTGATGATATTACCAGGTTGTACAAGTTTAACAACTTTGGGTCATCACCTTTCCCTTCAGTTTTTGTTGCTCATAGTGATAACTTGAGCAAACTTTGGCATGAGCGATTTGGTCACTTAAATTATCGCTCATTGCAACAACTATGTAACGAAAATATGGTGACAGGTCTTCCGATGGTATCTTGCAGGGATGGTGTTTGCTCCGGTTGTGTACTCGAAAAACATCATCGGGACAGTTTTGACAAACGTGCCTCTTGGCATGCCTCGGTTCCCTTGGAGCTTATGCATAGTGACTTCTGTGGTCCTCTTCCATCTGCTTCCTTTTCTGGTTTCAAATATTTCTTAACTTTCATTGATGATTACACCAGACGCACTTGGGTTTATTTCCTAAAACTTAAGAGCGAAGTATTTAACATGTTCTTGGCCTACAAGGCCCTTGTGGAAAAATAATTTGGTCATCAAATTATTAAGTTAAGATCTGACAATGGAGGAGAATATGTTAACAATAAGTTCACTACTTTCTGCACTGACTAAGGCATCCAACAACAACACACTGTTCCATATACACCACAACAAAATGGTGTAGCTGAGCGGAAGAACTGCACTTTAAAAGAAATGGCTAATTGTATCATCCAATCTAAGGGACTAAGTCTTCAATTTTGGGCCGAAGCCATTCATTGTGCAAATTACATAGTTAATCGCACCCCCACTAAAGCATTACAAGGTATAACACCGGAAGAAGCATGGAGTAAAACTAAACCTGATGTAAGTCACTTCCGTGTGTTTGGTAGTGAAGCATGGGCTCACATTTCGGATGAAAAACGGAAAGCATTGCAACCTAAAAGGGAAAAGTGCATATTTGTTGGATATTCTGAAGATGTAAAAGGTTATAGACTTGTTCAACCACATTCTCATGATATAATCATTAGAAGAGATGTTAAATTTGATGAAAATCTCTTGGCCTATGAGCCTAACTCGACGATTGTGCTATCTTTGGCCTACAAGCCTGATTCAGCGTTTGTGTCTTCTTTTTCTTCTTCCAACTTCCTTGACAGGTTTCCAACTCTAGTTTCTGATGATGACAGTGAGGATGACAATCCACCTCTGTCTGCTCATGTTCCTCCAGTTGCACTAGCACAAGTGCTTCCTCGATGGGTCCGTTCAACATGTGAAGCAGCTGGTGATCTTGCCGGTGATCCTAGAGATAAACATCGAACACATTCTCAGTTTCAGCGAGCCTCTTCTCTTTTGGCTCAAGTTTCTGAGAATCATGATCCAAAAACTTTTGCAGAAGCTTCAGGGAATCCAGATTGGGATGCATCCATGGATGAAGAATATCGTTCCTTAATGGCAAACGATACTTGGGATCTTGTACCTCTTCCGAAAGGAAGAAAACTTGTCAGATGTAAATGGGTTTACATAACTAAGTATGCATCAGATGGAAGTGTTGAAAGACTTAAGGCAAGGTTAGTTGCCAAAGGTTTTTCCCAAGTTGAACGGATTGACTACAATGAAACCTTTGCTCCCGTCGCAAAAATGAACTCCATCTGCCTTGTTCTTTCCCTTGCAGCCTTACACAACTGGGAAGTCCATCAAATGGATTTCAAGTATGCATTCTTATATGGTGATTTACAGGAGGAAATTTACATGGAAAAACCTCCTGGCTATGCTCAGAATAACTCTAGCCTTGTCTGTCGCCTTAAGAAATCCTTATATGGCCTTAAGCAAGCTCCTAGAGCTTGGTATGCCAAAATGGATAACTTTCTCCTTGACACTGGTTTTTCTAGATGCCATTCTGACCCCAATGTCTATACCAAGAAAGTAGGAAACCATCTCATCATACTTGTTCTATATGTTGATGACCTTATTCTTACTGGTAGTGACCCTAAGCTTATAACCCATGTGAAATCCAGTCTTAAACAAAATTTTGAAATGTCAGACTTAGGACATTTGCATTATTTTCTTGGTCTCCAAGTCCTGCAAACCAAAGAAGGAATCTTTCTTTCTCAGTCTAAGTATGCTTGTGACCTTCTTCGTCACTTTCACATGGAAGATTGTACACCAGCCCCTTCTCCCTTCCAGTCTGGAGTCAAACTTTCTGCCACTTGTACTTCACCTGAAGTCGATGCCACCTTGTATCGTCAGCTTGTTGGTAGTCTCTTATACTTGATTCATTCCTGTCCTGACCTTTCCTTTGCCGTTGGTCGTGTTGCCCTGCAACAGAAAACTAGGACACGAGATCCATATTGAATAAGATATATATTATTGAATTGATAAGATAAAAGATGATGTCTTTTACAAGATAGACTTTCCCATATTTATAATTGTTTAAAGGATGTCTAATGCAACTCTTCATAAAGAGTTACACCATTTCACTAATTAATTATATTATTATATTATTCTTGTTTGTTGTTATTATATATTTATATATATATATATATATATATATGTTGATGTTTATTTTATTATTATTTTATTCATAACATTGCCTCTCTCTTAAAAAGGCTTTGTCCTCAAAGCCTTATAACGTTGTCGCACCTGTTCCTTATGACGTCGTAGCTGACAAAACATGTCGGTATGAACTTCTAAGTGTAGAACATAACTTCTGATATGTTGACGGATCAATCCAACCAAAATTGATTTGTTGTCAACTGTTGGGATTCTCTATTGATCTGTTGTCAGGTGCTTTGAGCACATTAGTACCATTATCTTTCAACAATTCCCACTTTTTAGGATACTGGTTTATATGGTTGGGGTGTCGATAAGGAGTTATTGTTGTTTTTTTTTTACAAGATTGTCTTCTTTCTGAACTGTGACGAGGACTGGATTTGTATTTGCTTCTTTCTTCTCAACATAGATTTTTGAGTCCAAGGGCTTTGATGTCCTCTTCTGAGTTTTCTCCAACTTATTGTCTAACGAGTCTTTTTCTTTTTTAAGATTTCGAATCATTTCTTCATTGCGCTTTCTTATCATCTTTAAGCTTCTGAATTTGATCCATTAGATCTTGTTTGTGCTTCTTGAGGTGACCATTTTTGTCAATGTTTTCTAATAGTTTCTTCTGAAGATCTCGATTCTCCTCTTCTAGCTTTTGATTCTGTTGTGCTTTATCCTTCGTTTTTTTTATTTGAAGAAGCAATTTCTGATTATGATCTCTTAAACGAGAGATCTCTTCTTCTTTATCTGTGACAATTTTGTCGAATTCTGATTGCATCTTTTGATCTGACTTCTGATTACCCTGTGAAATCATCTTTGATATATCTTTGAAGTCTTTAGATGTTGGAGCTTCTAAATCTAACTTTATTGTAATATATTGAAATGTGATTCTCTTTTGCTTATAGGAAAAAGTAAGAAATTTCTTTTCAACATTTAAAATGAAGGTCCCCAATGTTTTAATCCAAGGTAACCCCAAAACTATGTCACCACTAGAACTCCATAAGGAACTAACAGTGAATTGAGATATGAACATATAATCTCCAACATTCAATTCTAATCCACTTATTTCAAATTGCTTGTTGTCCCAAAAGTCGAGCCTTTCACTTATATTTGATTCAGGAATCACTAAATGGTTAGCAAATTCAGCACTAATATAATTATTTTTTTCACAAGGGGCAATAGAAATGGTGACATCCTTCCCTGCAAGTGTCCCTTTAACTCTAAATAGTATTGAGACAGTCATCCATGAGGTGTTAAGAAACCTTCCCTTGTTTTCAACATTAAAACCCATCTTCTTGAATTTTCTTTGAAATTTATTCAATATCTCCTTTTTTATAATAAACAATATTCAATATGATTCTTCTTATAATATTATTTTCCCCTTAATTTATGTAAAATGATGTAGATTGGGTGGTTGGGAGGAGTGGTTGTTACCTTCCCCACCTAGGTTCAAATCTCACTTTTGGTTTGTTGTTAGGAAATAAAACCAAACCCTCTTCTCACAAAACCATGCGCGGTTTTACTTCTTACTTTTACTTTTTACTTCTACTCACTTCTAAACTTTACTTTTACTTTTTTCTTTTTTTTCTTTTTTTCTTCTTCTCACTTATTTATTTATTTATTTCTATATTCTATTTTCTTCCTCTTTACTTGTCTTTCTTTTCTTTCTTTTATTTTATTTTACTTTTGCCTTTTTCTTTCTTTCTCTTTTTTTTTTTCTTTTTACTTTTTTGGGCCACGGGCCTGGTTTTGGACAAGGTCCTAGATTGGTGGCTACAAGCCTCTGATACCAAATGCAACAGAAAACTAGGACACGAGATCCATATTGAATAAGATATATATTATTGAATTGATAAGATAAAAGATGATATCTTTTACAAGATAGACTTTCCTGTATTTATAATTGTTTAAAGGGTGTCTAATACAACTCTTCATAAAGAGTTACACCATTTCACTAATTAATTATATTATTATATTATTCTTGTTTGTTGTTATTATATATATATATATATATATATATATATATATATATATATATATATATGTTGATGTTTATTTTATTATTATTTTATTAATAACATGCCCATTATATGCAGACACCTCATTAAAGTCACTAGAAAGCAGCTAAAAGAATTCTTCGATATATTCGAGGTACAGTTTAGTTTGGGATTCATTACAGTACAGGGGGGAAACCTTTGTTGGTTAGTTTCACTGATTTAGATTGGGCCGACGATCCTGATGATCGAAAGTCTACTGCAGGTTATGTTTTCAATCTAGGATCTGAACCTATTACTTGGGCTTGTAAGAAACAACAAACTCTTGCTCTTTCTTCAGCAGAGGCAGAATATCGAGCAGCAGTTAATGCCAGTCAGGAAGCTTTATGGCTTCGACAGATCCTTTCAGAGTTTGGATTCAAGCAGCAACAACCTACTCCACTTTGGTGCGACAATCAAAGTGCCATCAAGCTTGCCAAAGATCCAGTTCTACATCAACACAGCAAACACATTGAGCTACATATGCACTTCATCAGAAATCTTGTTCATGATCATGTTCTTGAAGTGCTCTTTTTCCCTACAAATGATCAAGTTGCAGACATCTTCACCAAGTCTCTTACAGAAGCGAAGTTTTCTAAACTTCGATCTATGTTAGGAGTTCAGGAACTTGTCATTAAGGGGGGATAGGCTCTAATGCCTCCTTCCTTCTCCCAATAGTGTCACTTTTGTAAATCCTTCAATCCTATCCCAAGTTGTTCTTAAGGGGGGATGTTAGGATATTTAGACACTTAGGAGTTAGTTAAGATCAACTTGTGTAATATATCCGTTAGGGATAGTGTGTTTCTTTAGTATGCATTAGTATGCATTTGTAAATACTTAATCCAACGGTCACGATATGTTCCCGACATAGAGTGATCCGACGTCTCAACTTCTCTTAGATAAAACCTAACCTTGATCCGTGGCTTAACACCCGATTGGTCCATGATATCTATTTAAAAAGCATGGAGGGTCATTGTTTAGTTGATCAATTATGAGAAGCTCATTTGTAACTTTCTTTCTTTGCATAATAAATTGTCCCGTAGAAGCTATTTGACCGGGGCCGTGGAGTGTTTCCCTCAAGAGGGTTTAAATCACGTCAAAACATCAGTGTGTTGATCTTTGATCTGTTTGTGTGAAGTGGTTGCTCTTGGTGTTCGGTCCTTTGGTAGTACCCTGTGCACCCGAACACCATGCACAAGAAATAAGTGAGGAGACTAAATGGATTTGAGGTTCTCCATTTCCTTGAGAAGAGTGGCATGGAATAAATAAGTCTCCCTCTTTAAAACCTACCAAAAATATGGGGTTTCCAAGACAAGACGCAAGGAAAGAAGACCAAAAACTAAATGAAACATAAGGAAAAGATCATGCAAAATGAGAAGAGAAAGGCATAGACAAATAACAACATGGAGCCAATGAAACCACAAGGGAGCAATTGGTCAAAATACAACAAAATTATCAAATAAAGAGAGGTCTCGGTCACCACTTAACTTTTTTAAGATGACTTGCAAGTTGAATTGACAAGCATGTCCATGCACAAAGAAGAATTGAGGAGACCAAACAAATTTAGGGTTTTTCTCTTCCTTGAGACAAGTGGCATGGAATAAACAAGCCCCCATCATTACACCTACCAAAATAATTTCCAAGACAAGCTAAAGGAAAGAAGGCAAACACATGAAACACAAGACAAAAGATGAAGACGAACAACAAAGTGGGAGAAATGAAACCATGTAACACAACACTTTGTAAAAATACAACAAAATTATCAAATAAGGAGAGGTCTTGGTCCTCACTTAAATTTTTTGAGACAACTTACAATCCCACCCATGCACAAGGAAGAAGTGAGGACACCAAACAAATTTGGGGTTTCTCTCTTCCTTAAGAGGAGTGCGATAGAATAAATGAGTTGTCATGCTTACACCTGCTAAAAAGTTGGAGTTTCCAAGACAAGCCATAAGGAAAGAAGGCCAAACACTAAAAGAAACACCAGGAAAACACTATGTGGAATGAGAAGAAGAATAAAAAGGTAGACAAAAAGGTAGAGGGATTGAAACCACAATGGAGACTGTGCTTGATAAAAAGACAACACTAGCCTTCTCATGCATAACAAAGAAGTGAGGAAACCAAACAAATTTCTATCCTCCTTGGGACGAGTGATATTGAGTAAATGAGTTTCCATCTTTACACCTACCAAAAAATATGGAGTTTCCAAGACAAGTCATAAGGCAAGAGGATCAAAGACTAAACAAAACACAAGGAAAACACCATGAAAAATAGGAAGAGTAATATGAAGGTGAAAAACATGGTAGAGGCAATGAAACCACAAGGATTTACTTGGTGAAAAGACAACAAAATTGTAAAATAAGGATAGGTTTTGGTAGCCCGGTGGGATAGCTTGAGTGGTTGAGTGTTGTAGAGCTGCAAGTAAGGGGTCACAAGGTCAAATCCTTGGGTTAGTTTTCTATGTGAATGTTGATGGCCTCACTCGATGTCCTTATCGGGTTAGGATCTGTAATCAAGGAAATGGTTCACGCCATTTACCATCCATGAGTCACGGGGAAGTACTCAGAGGGTTTTCATGATTTGTTCCTTGGAGAAAAGATGAGTGGTTTGATCACATCTTAAATTTTATGAGACTAATTGAAAACCCAAATTGGCAAGCCTACTCATGCACAAGGGAGAAGTTAGGATACCAACTGAATTTTTAGTTTCCAACTTCCTTGAGATTAGTAGCTTGGAATAAATGAGCCACAAGAAGACCAATCACTAAACAAAACACAAGATAAAAACTATTCAATGAGAAGATATTTATTGAATAAGGAGGTCTTGGTCACCATTTAACATTTTTAGACAACTTACAAGCCCAAATTGGTAAGACTTCCTATGCACAAGGAAGAACTAAAGAGATCAAACGAATTTGGGTCCTCTTCCTTGAGATGAGTGGCATGTAATACATGATCCATTATCCTTACACATACCTAAAAATATGGGGTTTCTAAGAAAATCCACAAGGTAAGAAGACCAAACAATAAATGAAACACAAAGAAAACACTATGCAAAATGAGAAGAGGAAGTTGAAAGAAAAAAACAAGGCAAAGACATTGAAACCATGCAAGGGATTTCTTGTAAAAGGACAACAAAATTGTCAAACAAGGAGTGGTCTTGGTCCTCATTTCTTTTAGATGACATGCAAGCCCAAATTGATAAGCCCACTCATGGATAAGTAAGAAGGGCGTGACCAAACAAATTTTGGGTTTCCCTTTTCCCTGAGACAAGTGGCATGGAATAAAATTACTAACATCCTTAGACCTATTAATGGGGTTTCCAAGACAAGCCATAAGGAAGGAAGACCAAACACTAAATGAAACAATAGGAAAACACCATGTATAATAAGAATAGGAAGACAAAGGAGAAAAACAAGGAAAAGGAAACAAAACCACAAGGGAGAGCTTGGTAAAAGGAAAACAAATTTGTCAAGTAAAGAGAGGTCTTGGTCATCACTTACATTTTTTTAAACGAACCGCAATCCCTGTTGACACAAACCCAGTCGATAGGGGTTCCTCACACTGTTGACACCCAAACCCCCATGATCTCCCCGAGCACCAGCCCAGACAGGTTTTACCCTATCCAACAACACCTGCGGAGAAGATGAAGACTCACCCAAGATGTTCAAGGAAGAGATGACGGAACCACGTTTCTGCCGAATGAAGGAGGACCTTGTGCATTAACTAATCAACTTATCGCAACATTGCATCACAGATTTAACCATTCAAATTAAGCATTAAACATAATTGCAGCATCATTCAACATATCTCATCATTGACAGAACTACTAATGCGCAATAGATATAACAGTAAAACATTAATTGCAGCAAGAAAACATCACATCATTCACAGATTCATATCGCACAATGCATTCATCACAAGGAAAGACACAATGATTTTGCTCAAAACTCTGTCATATCATATTCATCTTCGCAACAAAAACACAGATACAACAAGATAGTCCTTCTGTCGCATACTCATATTAATAGACAATAACACGCAAAATCACCTGTTCTCAACTGTCTCTTCGATTGATCAATTCATGGATATCTCCCCTTGGTATTACTTAATCTCACTATAGTATTGAGCTCACATGCCTTGCGCTTGAGATCGACCCCTTGGTATCTCAACACTTAAAATGCTATGTCTATTTCTAGGCTTGTGCCTTTACATTTGCGGTCCACTTAAGCAACCACCTAACTACTTCTTAAGAAACTCTACAAAAAGATGACCCAAAAACCCACATAATGTGGTCCAAATGACCCAAAACCCACATAATGCAGTCCAAATGACCCAAAACTACATAAACCTATCGACTTGCGCATTGTCTCCCTCCTTACGTGGTATCTTTTTCCTTGCACAACATCCGCGATGTGCGAAGTTGACTCATCCAAACCGCCTGCTAACAGCCCCCCAACACAATCTTGTGGCTCGTCCTCGAGCCACGTCAGCTAGACATGGTGTACTCAGACTCATCTATCGCTTGACAAATCCTCTGCAGCTGTTCTTGCTGTCTGGATCTCGCTATTGTGTACTGATCAAGCTGATATGACGATCTCGGGCTCTCTGTCATGTACTTATCAAACTGATACAGTGATCTTCCGGCTTGCTACCATGCACTTCTCAAAATCATCCTCCAGTCTTTGAAAACCTGGTGCAGACTGAGGAAAAGTTAATGAACAACCCCGAGGTGCGAAACAGGCCAACTGCTCTGGCACATTTGTTTCACACCGAAGATCACCTACTACCGGGACCAAGGGACTTCCGCCCCTGTCATTATGGTGGCTGCAGGGACCACGAAGCTTCAAACTATCACCACATACTTAGACATCTCGGATGGGACCTCATCTCTGTTTCTCCCGAGTGTCCGCGTCACTTCCTTCTCTAGGTGTTCATGCACACTCGTCATTCGGGACCTCAGCGCACCTGGTGTGTTGCCACACGAAATGAAATGGATCATTTCCACAGCCTCCTTGGAATTCCTAACTTAACTAGCTTCCTGACCTACTCGCAGCATAGATTCCTCCCTTACGGACGGATACCTCTTTGTTCAATTATCCTCCTGGTGCCTATATTTATGTATTTTCATCGAGTCCTGGACGCCTGCCTCAAAAATCATTTGCAAATCCATTCGCCTAAGTCTTCGATCTTGTCATTATACCATTTCGCCGTCTCCCGGTGGGGCGGATCCGTAGAACTCGTGCTCAGACTCGACTTTGTTCGTGCGGAGCAGCGACCATGCTTCCACCGATTGTAATTCGTGCCAAACCCGCAAAGCATCAACCATGGTGCCACCAATCATGCTGCCACGGTGTGTGAGGCGTTCCAAATGTTCCTGGCTCCGTCAGCTATTCCGTCAACCGAACGGTCAGAAATATGTATCACGTGAAAGAGCACCGTCTGCTAACGATCGGTAATGATTCCTGGTTTGACTATGGCATGACCCTATGACCAGCACAATAAGGTCTCCTAATTGTGATACCTTCGCTCTTACCTACGCATCCTGTTCCTACTGGTGCGTCATCTGGCCACCTAGCATCCTGCATTTTTTTTTCTTTTCTGCCTGATACTTTACGCATCTCGTGGTTCCTGGACCATCCTGTAGGGCTTCAGCCTGCTACCATTCACCATATTTGGTAGCAGCGCTCCATCTAACTGTCGCAATTGCACTGCTCCTCCTGAAGTAATGGAACTAACGAGATATGGTCCCAGCCAATGCATCTGTAGCATGCTGAGATGCTTCATGAACTTATTGTCATACAACAACACCAAGTCACCTTGTTGAAACTCAACAATCATAATAGGAAAGATAAATTGCAAGGGCTCATGGGATCACAACTTAACTGCAAGATGAACAAGGTTGTGTACAACTGTCACACAAATTGCATAAAGTTTCTTACTCAGTCAACTGTCACTCTGTACTATTTGCCAATCTCAAAGAAATATAATCTTAATTATATTGAAAATCAACACCACACTTACTACTGCTGCGTACAAAGGAGATATCATCAACGAAACATCACACAACAATAAATTGAAGAGTCCTAATTTAACTCAACAATCTTTGTGGAAGACGGGCCCAGCCTTCACACAGAGATGCTGGCTGAACAACGTAAAGTTTCTTTAAATAAGAGGTAACTCCTTATATTAACAGAAGAATGATTACACAGTTTGCTTTTACTGCTAATACAATGAATAAATTCTGCGTTGTTCAACCCCCTGGGTCCAGACAGCTCCCCATATTTATACATGCAAATCATAACATCCGATCCTATTAACGGGAAACCATGAAGATCTCTGATCTTTAGGCACCCTAAATAATACAAGCTGTTACAAACGTGGCATAGTAAACACATAGAAAAATGTGAGGAATCTGTTGATTGGCCCAGGAGTGGCGATCTTTCCAGATCACAACTATACTCGAGCAGCAACATACTAAAGATCTCCAATTATAGCGCATTTTGTTACAGCTGCCCTGTCACAGCTCCATCTAGGATGTTACATTAGAACCATGTGCCTTAATTGATGATCGGAGCCCCGAGGATCCTTTCTAAGCAGTGAACATACCCCCTTTCAAGACTTGTTCCGCCCCACCTTCCTGCAGTCCACTTATCTCAAACTACCTTCATAAATCATAACATGTTAGCACAATTTGAGAGATAAACAGCCTTAATTATCACAATCATAAGCATTAATAAGATAGAGCAATGATCAGCCATTCCTTGGCAGCTTGAGGGAATAAAGTGAAGACATCAGGTCTGATTAACATGCTAAATGGTGTAGGACAAGGGAAGAACAGGTGATCGAGGATGATTAAAAGGGGCCAATTCTGGGCTCAACATCTCCCCCCAACTATCCTGTTGCATGTCCCCATGCAACAACCTACATTATTCGAAATATGAGTCCTGTACTGAGCTCTGTTCATGGAGGGAGGAAAAGTTGTAGGAAACTCAGGCACCTTATCTGTCTTTAAAAAAAAAAAAAAAAAAACTCTGTGAGTAACCCAATACTTTCCAGCATTACTGCTCTTCTGCCCAGTCAAGGAAAAATCCATATTATATGGTTTTGCTGGCCACCAAATGAGGGGGAAATTGAATTTCAAACCCAACCAATTAACTCCACTTTCCCTCATACTTCCCACATAGCCCTTGACTCTGGAAAGTGCCTACTTGAAATTCTTGAAACAGTAAGGATTAGTGCAAAGGAGGCATCCTTCCATCTGTGCTTACTCCCTTCCAATGATACCTGCTGGTGTCTGGAAATGTAGTTGGTGCAAGTGGAAACCACTCCTTCCTGCTGTCTCATTACATGCTATGCCTGGGGGACCTTGTTGGCCTGATTTTATGAATCAGAGCCAATAAAGAGGTTTTATCCACACAATCAACTTAAAGCAGTATCCGGTGTGTTTGAATTAACAAGACCTCGCAGGTTATGGTCCTGCTACCAGCTAGTTTGTCTCTTAAGGAAACCTTAAAACTAGCAAAATCTAACCTATCCTGATGTTTATCCTATCTATGTATTTACAAATGTCCTAAGGCTGCTTTCGTAAAGAAAGACTTCAATTTTTGGGAAATTTTCTAAGTATGAAATCTTAATTACAGTATGCAGAATGATTTAACAATGCCAAAAATAAAATAAACTTTAAAACTAATCTATCTATCCTATTTAACCCTATCTCAGCTGAGAGCAGATCTGAAACTAAGATTAATCATTAATCAGATAACAGAAAATCGAAGTATGATATAAACAAAACATGTTTAAGTTATAACAACAATAATTCTGCTATAGGTAAATGGAGATGAGATTTAACCTAAAGCACACAGTCAAATTTCATTTCCAAAACCGATTAATAATTATCTATCAAGACAGTCATTTAAATTTGAGATAATGCTTATTTAAAATTCACCGTTAACATACAAATGAAATTTTAAATAAAACAGTATGTATATCATGCAAGTTAATGTTTATAGTGAACACACTAATGAACAAAACCACAATGACATATTCATTCAATAACCAACTTGAGACGATAAAGTGAGAAAATTATTTAAACATCAGTATGGCACAGCATACAGAGTTTGCATATAAACAGAAGATGACAAACTGAAATATATGTATATAAAAACCCAAAAATGAATACCAGTCACAGCATCATTTGCAGATATCCAGTATTATCCACATAAAAGCTTCAGCTTCAAGTTTGATATAATACTAGCAATAAAATATATTTCAACAAGTTTTCTTTAACACTCCATCCCTCCCGAGTTCATCAAAAATCTTCATTCATATACTAGTGAGAGTCGGTTTTTGCTATAAATGTTGCATGCAACATTATAGGAAATTACTTAACCATAAAAGCATCTAATTACACCAAATACTAAAAATAGAATCGACTAGCCTGAGTCGAGACATCTCAGAACATTCTTGGCCATTCAGAATACTCCAACTAGTAACAGATCAGCTATACTTTCATGCCAACGCATCCACCATGTCCTGCATTCCTGGAAGAAAGCGATGATAAAACCCCCCTGCATTAAATTCAATAAATACATTATATTAAAATCGATTTAACACAGTTAACCGAAATATTAAAACAAAATTATAAATGCATGCCTGTAAAATCTCCGATTTTACAGACATGCTAAATCAAAATAATCGTTACCTGTCAACAAGAAAAAGAACTATTAGGCTTCATTATGAAGAGCGACTACTCTTCTAGCTTCGGCCAATTTAGCCTTCAATCTGATAATTTTAACATTTTGATTTTCAATTCGTTCCAATAGCAGCTGATTTGTTTTTAATATCGATTTCTTGGATTTCTTGAATTGATTCCTTTTCACGTTGGCCCTTTTCCACCTGTCAATCCATTCTAGCAATTCTTTCTTGAATGTTTTATTTTCTTCTTCCAACAGGACCGTATACTGTTTGCGCTTTCCTTTAGACTCTGCTTTTTATCCTGATAGATATCTCCTAATACCTGTTGTAGGGTTTCATCTTCGCTAGCTACATGAGGAGAACGAGGACTGTCACAATGCTGATTGTGCAATGGTTCAAGTTCTACAGTGTCAACATTTATTTTTGGTTGGTTTCCCTCGACCTCACCTGATTGCACATCATTCCCCTGCACAGTAGTGGAATTCCCTACATCCATTGCATTAGGGACAGGCATCGGGACATCGTCCTCAATATCTACAACTGCAGGTTCGGCAACAGTTGATTTGGAAGTCTGTGGATCAGACCTATACCTTGGAGTAGAATGAAGACTATGCATGCTTCTGGTGATCCTACGTGAAAACGATAAGTTTCCAACCCTCGACCCTTCCTTGTCACAACAAACCTGAGCTAAATAATTCAACTTACGCATAGAATTTTTATCACATTCAGCAGGTTTAACAATTTCGTCTTCGGCTGATCCCTCTTTTAATTTTACAGGGTTGCCATCATTCTTATCGGGTTCTGGTTCATTTAAAATTTCCCTAGAATTGCAAGGAACTGAAACCCTATCAGCATATTTATCTACCTCATCGTCTATGGACATGGTTACGGCCTCTGGTTCATTATCTTCTGAGCTACTAACCTCAGGATTTATGATCTTCCGTTTTCTACGAGCTCGAGGAGATGGATTAGGCCAATACTGTGTTGGCCCCAATTTACAAGCGACTAGAAATTCATCCCAAGACAGACCTTTTGCAGATAATTGAAATTGCAGTAAAATTTTAATCAATCCATGGTGACACAGACTATTATCAGGGTTATTGAAATTCCTTACAGACTGTGACATTTTCTTAAGGCTTTGCCACAGATAGAAGGGCAAATTAAGTTTATAACCCTTTACTGCTAACAACAACCGTAAATGATACAAGTGCAAATGGGAAAAACGTCCACAACAGGTTACGTACCTTACCAAGATTTCATAGTAAGCTCTCCACTCGGGCTTTAGGAATTTTACAGGTACGCCTACCCTCAATTTCGTTTTATCTGGTAAAGGCGTAAACAAAGCCAAACACTTCTTCTTATCAACCATAAGGCCTTTAAACCAGCGTTCTCCCACCTGAGGAAGTTTCGTGGCTTCAGCAATTTTGTCTTCATTGACCACAAATTCGAAACCCCCAATTCGCACCCTGTCATTTTTAAAACTCATTGCAAACATTTTGGTAATCTCCACATGATGCCCATCAAAGATTTGAAAGAAATGCGTCCATCCCATTTTCTCGAATTTCTGGGCAACCTCCTGATTAGCTTCAATAATTTCATACCCTGAGATTTCAAAACGATTCAGAGGAGACATGGTTTCTTCAGCACTGTCTGGGCTTAGTCGCGGAATGAAAGGGAAAGTGAAAACAGAGGGAATAGGTATCCACACACACGACATGCTAGAAAATCTTCACATGCTTCAAATCTGATGACAAATCAAATCTCTGAACCTACCATTTTAGCGGGATAGTGATAAGTATTACAACTTTCATGCTACACCATGGCTTATGCCAACTTATCTGCGTTTGGCCATGCCCAGTAGTGATCACCACTTAACTTGGCGAACCGGCGATATGACGACTGATAGAACCATTATTACGATCATTGATTATTGACAGTGGTTCATAATTAATAGGTACGATGGCGAAGTTTGAAATGAATGTTAGCAATTAACACTGTCAACATGGTTTTGCCAAATGCATACAATTGTCGACTCTGTCAAGGGGTGAAGGCCACTTTTCGATACCAGCTCATCGATCCAGAACGTTTATGATTTAAACATTGATTTAGCGCATGGCCAGTTCATCAAACGATCATCATTATTCTATGATGTTACGTCGTGATATGAAGAGTCATAAATTGCGTTTTAAGGTTGAGTAGGTATAAATCAAATGGCCAGCTTGGTGTTTATTTTATGTATATGTACAAACTATATATATATACAACACTAAGTCGAAACCTCTATACATGCTATTAACACACTATAGTATATATCATTATATAGGGTATTTATTATATGTGAAATGTTTCCTATACAAACCTCGTTTATTGATTAACTATGATATTGACAAAGTTTATGATAGGATATTCCTTATGATATTAACTTCACAAATTCTCTTAGTCATGAGACTAATAATACCCTAAACAATGTGTTTTATGATATTGCTTTGACACAAAAAACCCTTAAGTCACATAAATTCGTTTCAATATTTTAGATAACTTTTAATGAGAATTTACGAAACTTAACTATCCTTCATCCAAAAGCCAAGTTTGATGATCAAGTCCCTATCAGCTCTAGAATCATTAATTACTTTTCTTTGATTAAGAGCACCTTCAGAATCAAAGATTCTGAAGGAGCTCTATATAATTTTGAATTGAGAAATAACATAAAGAGCTGATCTCTCTTCACTTTGTCGAGAAATGAAGAGGTTGTTGCTGGCTGCCAACAGACCTTGAAAGGAAATCTTAGTCTGAGTCCAAGTCAATGACATTTCTAGGAGGTAGAAGCACTGGTTCTTGTGGGACAGTGTCTTCCAGCACATCTAAGTTTAATATGAGAGTTGTTGGTTCTTGTGTAACAACAACATCCTTTAGACTCTCTTCAGCAGCTACATTCATTGCTTTTAGAGACACTGGTTCTTGTGTAACAGTGTCTTCTTTGTCCTTCTGCTGCTAGAATTGGATATCTTTCTCATTGTGCAGCTCCTCCTCCAAGATTTCGGTGTCACCTGAGAATTGTGACTGTACCTGTTCATCCTCACTCCACTGTGTATCGGGAATGATATCCATTCCAGGATTATCTTCTAATTGAAATTCAGGAGTTCCTGCTGCAACCTTCAAGGATGTTGGTTCTTGTGTAGCAACATCCTGGCTTGCCTCTTCATCCTCCTGTTGTTGCAATTCTTCTCCTATGAGCTCTGTGTCATGGGAACCATCTGGGGTTACAACCCAGAGTTCTTCATTAAACTCTAGAGTGTCCTCTATCCCAGGTTCTTCTCCCATCTGCTCGGCCAATTGGACAAGTTTACTCAGGTTTGCTGGTTCTTGTGTTACAACACCCTGTTCAAGTTTATCAATGTCTTGTCTTTGTGGCTCAGCTTCTAAAATCTCTTTGCCGTGGGAGCATTCTGGGATTACAGTATAGAATTCTTCATTAAAATGCATAGTGTTCTCCATTCCAGGTTCTTCTCCCATCTTCTCTATAATTTCTGTGTCATGGGAGCACTCTGGGGTTACAATATATTCTTTATTAAGCTCCAGAGTGTCCTCCATTCTAGGTTCTTCTCCCATCTGCTCTATAATCTCTGTGTCATGGGAGCACTCTGGGGTTATAGTATATTCTTTATCCCCATCATCATACATGATTACATCCCTCAGCTCTTCTGTCACAAGATTGGTGGCATCTTCAGCAAGGATAGTTAAAGATGCTGGTTCTTGTGTGGCAGCATCTCCTTTTTCTGCAGCTTCCTCTATTGTGGGCGCGGGTTGTTTTGATGAGCAGGTACGAAGTATAATCTTGTGGCCTGCCTCCTTAAAGATTTCTCCACAGGTGGGACAGATTACTCATTCATCTTCCTTGCCAGGCTCGGTAGAGTTTGATTCCTCCAGTTGCTCTGCAGCCTCTACCAATGTATACAGTTTCCTTTCACCTAGTTTTCTGCAGGTTTCCTTCCAGGTTTCCAATTCCCTTCAGAGTAATTGGAGGTCCTCTTTTAACAGTGTGTTCTCGGCCAGAAGTCCTTCAATTCCTAGTTCTTCCTCAACTGGCCTTTGTGGAGCATCCATTGGTCTCGGTACAAGGATCGGGGGTTCAACCTGTGCCTCTAAGGTTGCCCATGTTTTTCTGGCTGCTTCTGCTACTGTAGCTGATCTAGTTCTTTTCTTTCTAATTGGTGCTGTTATGTTAAATTCATTGATTGATCTCTTTATTTTCTTCTGTGGTGTTTTCTTTTGTGGAGCTGGTATATAGGGATTCACAGCTGAGGTCGAAGGAATGTTTTCTTGCTCCTCATGCTGTTCTTCTTCAATTAAAGCTCCTCCTACCCACTCAGGTGAGGATTCAATAGTTACCAACTCAATGTTTTCTTCTATTTCCCTGGCTCTGTCACCTTCAGGTTCAATTGTCGCAGCATTTAATGCTGCTCCAATTTCGCCCTCTGCTGTCGGAGCTGCCCTATTATGTGGTTTTTCCACAGGATTTTTATCCACATCCTCCCCCAATGGCTCTGCTTGTGCCCCCAATTGTTCTTCTTCTAATGCAGTTTCATCCCCCCCAAATGGCTCTTCTTGTGCCCCCGGTTGCTGTTCTTCTAATATAGTTTCATCCCCCCCAAATGGCTCTGCTTATGCCCCTGGTTGTTGTTCTTCGTCCATTTCATCCCCCCCCAACTTCAGTGGAGGGACTCCTGTCGTCCGGTTGTGGTGGAACTCGTACCTGCTGTAATGGGACAACCCGCAAAGGAGCGGGTTGCTGAGCTCGAGTTGTGAATTGCTCCTAAGTTATTTGATGTTGGGCAAGGGTTCTTACAATTATTAATTTGATAAGGCCATGGTGGGTGAGGGAGGAAAGTGGGTGCTTAGCATACTGGACAAATGCCGCCATATGATGCAAGTCATGCAATAGATAATATGGAATGTTCAATAAAATTCCATGGCGGAGATGAGAAAGTAAAGGGAGTTCAGAGTTATAAACAGTTTGATATCTACCTTCACAAGTGATGTACTTCTTGAGAAAGACAACAACTTGGTCCCATGGCCACGACAATGAGTGCAGTGCGATCCCTCTTCTGGATGATTCAACTTGCTCCCCCTCCAGTAAAAATGCTTCCCGTGCAGTCGTCGTGGGGACTCGTCGGTTAAACCATGCCCTTCCCACCTGCGGGATGGAAGTAACCTCAGATATAATGGCCTCGAAAACTTCTATGTACAGCCCCCACACCATGGAGTGAGTTTTGGTGAGGTTTAAAGCAAATTGCAAGGTTGCTTCCCGATTGAATCCATCTAGTCGCTCAAAAAATTCGAGCCAGCCGGCGGCTTGAAAGATGGCCAGAACTTGAAGATTCTTCCTGAGTTCCTGTGTATTCAAAGGTTCATGATGAACTGTAATCCCCATGGTCCTGGCTACAAGCTGAATTTGCTATCCCACAGATGACAGAATCCGAGAATAGAAGTTGCAGCACAGAGGATGCATGAATCGTTGAGCAGAGATGTTGTGGAAATGGACAAATATGGAAAGTTGAGCACAGAAAAATGCTCGAAATTTCCATTCCGAATTGGGGAAGGTGGCAGTTATTAATGTTTACGTCGTACAAGGGAAAGGTCTAATTAGGCATAATGGTGATACATATAAAGGTACAACTGATATTTTTCAATTATATCAACAATTAATCACGTGATAAATGAAAGCCATACCCCATGAGACTGTGCGTCAGATATCCTGCGGAGAATGGTGGAGCGTGCGATTGGTGACGTTGCGGAACCAAACTCGTGCACAGTGATAAATCTGATCATGATGACCAGGATAATGCAATAATTCCTTCCTCCAGTGAAACACAAACCATCGCGTCCTTGGGGTCGGAATGATGAATTCGCCGGCACGACTAGGATGAATCAGAGCCATAGTTTAGCAGGTTCGGAGCAATTCTTCCATTAACACAGGAGTTACCAATGCAAGTTGCCAGAAATGATATCACGACCGATGAAAAATATGTTGCAACCGCCAGGAAAGATTCACGGCCACCGGGAAAAAGGATTTGCGGGATTGGAAAAAAAATTACGGCTGTCAGGGAAAATTTTTACGGTGCCGGGAGATATGTTGCAGCCGCCGGGAAATATATTGCAGCCATCGGAAATGGTTCACGGCTGCCGAGAAAAGGGGTTTACGGCTACTGGGAAAACGATTTTACGACCGCCGGGAAACGAGATTGCAGTCGCTGGGAAATGATTCACGGCTGCCGGGAAAAGGTGTTGCAGATGCTGGAAAAGTTGTTGCAGCTGCCGGGAAAAAGGGTTTACGGCAACCGGGAAAACGATTTCACATCCGCTGGAAAATGGTTCACGGCTGCCTGGAAAAGATGTTGCAGCCGCTGGGAACCCGGGAAATAGTTCACAGCTGCCGGGAAAAAAGGGTTTACGGCTACTGGGAAAATGATATCGCAGCCGCTGGGAAATGTGATGTTGCAGCCGCTGGGAAAAAGGGTTTACGGCAACCGAGAAAACGATATCGCGGCCACTGGGAAATGATTCATGGCTGATGGGAAAATTTGTTGCAGCCGCTGGGAAATATGATGTTGCAGCCGCTGGGAAATGTGTTCACGGCTGTTGGGAAAAAGGATTTTACGTCTGCCGGGAAATATATCGCGGCTCCCGGAAAAAAGATTGCAGCTGTCGGAAAATATGTCGCAGTTGCCGGAAAAGATGTTACAGCTGCCGGGAAATATGTCGCAGCTGCCGTAATTTTTTTTTTTTTTTCTTTAGGAAAAAGGGAAATACATCACAGGACAGCACAGGGCGACTCTTGTTTGATGGGCCCAATCTGGTCGTTCTCCTGGCGCTTCCCTGGAAATTTTTGAAAAACAACAGCAAACGAAAAGATCAAATGCAAAGGGAAAAAAAACAATTATACGCTACAGCGAAAAAGAAAGAAAATTATTTATGTACAGTAATTCAAAATGCAATTTTCAGTTTAAGGATTGGCAAAGGCAGAGAGAAATTCTTGCTCTGGTGCCAGCTGATAATCTAGATCGGCGGCAATTTGCGAAATGAATGCATCTTTCAAAATAGGCTTACGATATAGTCGCAGTCTGTGGCCATTAGCAAGTAATGGTATATGGTTTTCATCGATGGTCACCAGACAAACAGTGCCGTTGTCAAATACCCTATCGACCAAATATGGACCCAGCCATCTTGTACGTAATTTACCTTTAAAATCCCTTTTGAACCTGGAGTCATATAATAGCGCCCCGTCTCCCTCACGAAATATTTTCTTTTTAATAAATCGGTCATGCCAGTTGGATCTCTGTTGTTGAAGCAACACAGTCTGGTCTACTGTAGCTAACCGTTTATCATCCAATTCATTTAGTTGATTCAATCTTTTCTTTTGGGCTTCTGTTACATCCAGATTCATTTCGGTGGCTGTTTTCAGGGTTTTGATCTCAAAATCAATTGGAAAGATGGCACTCTTCCCATACACTAGATCATAGGGAGAGAACCCTATGGTGTTGCGCCAAGTTGTACGATATTCCCACAGTGCTTCCGGAAGCCTGTCAGCCCAATCCTTTCGATGGCTCTTAACTGTTTTAGTAAGGATTGCTTCAATAACTTTATTAGTACTTTCCACCTAACCATTGGCCTGGGGGTGATAAGGTGAAGCCACCCTATGCTGCACATGATACTTCCAGAGCAAGGATTCAAATTGGTGTGATTTGAATTGCGACCCCCCATCGGTAATTACTTCCTTCAGTACCCCAAAGCGGCTAAAGATTTATCCATATAGAAAATCAATCACTGCCTGGTCATTAGCCTTAGCCAAAGCTATATCCTCTACCCACTTGGTCATATAATCAGTACAAACCAGAATGTAAACTTTCTGTCTGGAAGGAGGGCTGATAGGGCCAACAAAATCCAGTGCCCATCTATCAAATGGTTCTACTACTACTTGAGGTTGTAGAGGCATATGATCTGTTTTATCAGGCTAGCCCATCCTTTGGCAGCTGTCACAGGACTGAACATACCTTTTAGCGTCCCTGAACAGAGTCGGCCAATAGTATCCCATCCTCAGCGCTTTATGCCCTGTTCTTTTGTCTGTAAAGTGTCCCCCACAAGGTCCATCATGACAGGATTTTAGTATGTGAAAGATCTCATCTTCCCTTACGCATCTCCTAATCTCAAGATCGGGTCCTGTGTAGAAGAGATGACCATTGAGCCAACAGTACCTGGCACTTTGCTAGATGATTTTTCTCTTTTCTCGTTTGGACATGTGTGGCGGGATCTTTCCTGCAACCAAATAATTGGCAACGTATGCATACTAGGGGGAATGAGCTGAAAGTGCGAATAGATGTTCATCTAGAAAAGAGTCCTCAACAGGCGAACTGTCATCACTATTAGTAAAACGAGATAAAAAATCAGCAACAACATTTTCTTTTCCAGGTTTATCTGTAATGGTAATATCAAATTCCTGCAATAATAAGAGCCACCTGGTCACTCTGGCATTGGTGACAGGTTTGTTCATTAAATATTTAATGGCAGAGTGGTAAGTGTGCACAAATGTAGGATACCCAGTAATGTAATGCCGAAATTTATTAATAGAGTAAACAATAGCGAGGAATTCTTTTTCAGTAACAATATAATTAAGTTCAACAGGGGCTAAGTTTTTACTAACATAATAGATGGCATAAGGTACTTGACCATCCTGCTGTCCTAATACTGCTCCAATGGCGGTATCAGAAGCATCTGAAGAAATGTGGAAGGGTAGGGTCCAATTAGGTCCCCTTAGGATAGGAGCTGTGGACAACTTCTCCTTAAGCTTATCAAACGCTGTCTAGCATGCTTCACTCCATACAAACTGTGCATCCTTCATTAAGAGAGAAAACAAAGGAGAAGCAAGTTTGGAGAAGTTTGCTATAAACCTCAGGTAATATCCAGCATGTCCCAGAAAACTTCGCACCTCTTTCTGAGTTGAAGGAGTCGGTATATTTTTTATCACCTTGATTTTTGAAGTATCCACCTGAATGCCATTGGTAGAGATGAAATGCCCTAATACCACCCCTTCACTCATCATCATATGGCACTTTTCAGTGCTTAATGAGAGCGGATTCTGTTCGCAGTGAATTAAAACCTTCTTTAAATTTTCCAATGCTTCCTCAAAATCCTTGCCATAGGGAGTAAAATCATCCATAAAGACTTCCATACTATCATTAACTAATTCAGAGAATATGCCAATTAAAGCTCTTTGAAACGTTGTTGGTGCATTACATAAACCAAAGGGAAGCACTCTGTAGGAAAACGTTCCCCAGGGGCAAGTGAAGGTGGCCTTATCCTGGTCCTCAGGAGCAATCTGAATTTGGTTGTACCCGCTGAACCCATCTAGGAAGGAGAAGAACTTATTCCCTAATAGGGTATCAAGTACTTGGTCAATAAAGGGCAAAGGGAAATGATCCTTTTGTGTAGCTTTGTTCAGTTCCCTATAATCAACACAGACTCTCCATTTACCATATTTCTTGGGTACAATTACAAGTGGGGAAACCCATTCACTATCTGAAATAGGATATATAAATCCTGCTTCCAAAAGTTTTTGGATTTCCTCTTTCACTATATCCCTCAGATTGGGGTTCATGCGTCGTTTGGGTTGACACACAGGTCGGGAGTCATTTTTAATATAAATATGGTGGGTGCACAGATTAGAGGGAATACCCCTCATGTCTGTATACTCCCAGGCGAATGCCCCCTTATGTTCCTTCAAGAGACTGATTAGGCACGTCTGTTCCTCTAAGGAGAGACCAGGGTTGATATTCAAAGTCCTTCCAGGTTCTACCTCAATAGGAATACTTTTTGAACTTTTCAAAACTGGGATTATGTCTGTGTCACCAACTAGTGCTTCTTCCGTAAGTTTTTCTTATTCTTCCTTACCAAGGGTAATGTTCAGGATTTGATAGACCTCTTTATCCACTGAAGCAGGTTCACTAATAAAATTACTGATAGAATCGTCTTCTGTTTCATTTTTAAAAGTTAAGGCCTTCCCTATAGTTAATAGTGGCTGAACATCCTCCTCCTCTTCCTGCTCCATCCAAAGGGAAGTCTCAGCCTCTAGACTTGGCCGAGCTGGAGGATACAGGGTGAGGTTTTTAGTCTCCGTACCATCAGATATAGTCATGGACCCAGATCGACAGCTGATGCAAGCGTCAGCTGTGGCCAACCAAGGCCTCCCCAAGATCAATGGGTGTCCCCCCAACTATGATTTTGGTTGTAATATCAAAAATTCAGTAGGGTATTCCCATGAACCTATTGAGATGACAAGGTCATCCAGAATCCCTTCGGGCCTAATGGTGGATCTGTCTGCCAATTCTAAAATGGTAGGGGTCAGTCTAAAATTAGTGAGTCCAAGCTTCTTCACAGTCTCAATCATTATGACATTGATCACTGCTCCTAAGTCGACTAGCACGTTGGGTATCTGCATTTGTCCTATATGTACAGTGACAGTAGGATTTCCAGGGTCGTCATACTTGGTCACAGGGGTTTTTCCTGTTATCAAAGCAGATAAATTCCCTATGACATGAACAGTGGGAGGATCTCTCGGTTTCCTCCCTGGTTTCTTAGTGCACAGGTCCCGAACAGTTCTAGCATAAATAGGCACGTCTTGAAGAGCTTGAAGAAGGGGGATTTTGACGTAAAGATTCCTTAACTCTCCTAGGAGGTTAAACTGAGGTTGCCCTCCTACTTTTGGTAGCATTAGTCTCTCGAGGTATGGTGGTTGCCTTATCAGCTGGGTAGGCTGTGTATTGTCTGATTTCTCATTTGATGTTTCAGCCGTCCCACCTAAGGGGTGCTCAGCATCTTCAGTGATAGGAACTATATCGGGTAAATGCTGTGAACTCCCTTCTTCTTTATGCACAGAAGGTGGAGCATCTTCTGTAATTACAAGTTATACTATTTTCCCAGATCGTAGACAAATATCATTACAAGGTATAGGGGAAAGGGAGTAGGTCGGCATATTGACATTTTCCAATTAATGGACTGTTTTATTATTCGGGTTAGGATTAGGTTGGGCAGGCAGTTGAGGCTGTATTGGTATATTAGGGACATAATTATTCTGCAGCTGCAGCGGCGACTGTTGAGGTGGATATTGAGGATATTGAGGAAATTTAGGGTATGGAGGAGAATATGGTGACTGTTGAGGTGGAGGTAGTTGAGAAAATTGGTTCCCAAGATGAAAGTTCCTCCATCCAGGAGACCACGACGTAGGTTGATGTGGCGGCTGTGTCCAGGGACTCCATGAATTATAATTTTGCATTGCAGGTTGGGAAGGATTCCACTAATCATAATTTGAAGGGAATTGTGTATTCACATTTTGCATGTTATTATTCCAATTGCTCATATTATTAAAAAATGGAAACGAATCTAGAGGCATACCTTGATTTCGAGGTTGCCAAGGTTTCTTCTGTGCAATGAAATAGGCTGATTCCACTTCTGGAGTTGATGCCTGCAGAACAGCCTTCACTTGGGGAAGTGTGGGACATTATTTCATGTCATGGTTCAGCTCACACAACTGACATACTTCTACTTTTTCAAGTGGGCATTCTTTCAACGGATGATTCTTTCTACATCGGGGACAGAACACTCCTAGTGTGAGATCCTCCACTGCCTGTTTTTGTTTTGCCTTCAGGACATCAATCTCCGAAGAGATGGAGCTCATCATTTCTGTTTTAAAATTTTCAAGGAGATTTCCTATCTCTGCACGGGTAGCTCCTCCATTGGACGATTTCTGAGTTATGTCGAAGACATCACATTCCAGCTTATCCCGTTTGTCCCGCTTATTGTTCCTGGAAGACCCCTTGGAGTATCTCTTACATAATTCCACAATCTTCCCAAAAGGTTCTTTGGAGATGTCTCCCTTTCCTAGCAGGTTTAACATGTCTAAACAATCATCCTTGATCCCTCGAAGCAAGATTATCTTGAGTACGTCCAGCCCCATGTTCGTCTGCCCGACTCTTTGCACATTGTACAGCAACCTTTCTACAAAATCTTCCATACTTTCGTCCTCCTTCTACACCATTTTAAATGATTCCTCTCTTTTGTCCTTGGTGTTGCAATATTCTTGATATTTCTCCAGGAACACTTGTTTCATCCTATCCCAATTAGCAACGGTTCCTCCCCCAAGGCTCATGAACCAACGTAATGCATTGTCCTTCAGGGTGGCGGGAAAAAGTTTTAGCTTTTGGGCATCGATGACATAATCATAGCTGCGACAGAGGATATCGAATTCAAAAAGGAATTCATCTGGATCTTCTGATGCCCTCCCATGGAAGCGAGGCAACACTGATGGCGAGATGTTTTTCATAGGGGCTGTCCCTTCTAGCTGCCGAATCAGAAATTGCAGTGTCGTCGTTGTTCCCTCAGGCAGGGAGTGATTTTCATGATGATAGTTTTCCACCATCGCTTATTCCTCGTCGGACTCGTGTCTGTTACTCATCTCCTCTTCTGTTTTCTCCTCTTCGTTCGTTCCTGCGTTCTTTTCCTCATTTTTTCCTTTGTCTTTGTTTTTTCCCTGATCAACATACTTCTGGTGGAATTGCGTCCACTCTTCTTCAGTTACAGCCTTCCCGTAAATGTGGCAGATCGGACCGCTACCAGCAGATCCAGTTGTAACAGTTGTGTCTTTCTCAGTCGTAACAGTAGGTTCAGTTGTAACAGTTGTGTATTCCTCAGTTGTAACAGCAGGTTCATTTGTAACAGCAGGTTCAGTTGTAACAGCTGTGTATTCCTCAGTTGTAATAGAAGGTTCAGTTGTAACAGCTGCGTCAGCTGTGCCTTCCTCAGCAGGGATATATGAGGGAGTCACGGCTGCTCGTGTATTCTCCACCGTGGATCCTGACGCTGGCGCCCCAGGATCAACAGGGCTTATTTTGATAGGAGTTTCTTGATGCTGAGCCCTAGTGGATGAATCGGTTCTATCAACAAGATCGTCAATGAATGTTCTTCTGCCCAATGGTGGTTCTCGACCGCGACCCGAGCCACCTGCACTGTTAGTATTTTGTGGGGTTTTGGGAGTTGGGAGGTGATCGCGTTTTACCCTCCTCGTATTCATGCGAACCGAATCATTTCAGCAAGGAAAAGACTGACTAGAAACAATTACCAGATGCAACTAGTGATTAGTGTTTAATTTTTATCCTTCCCCAGCAACGGCGCCAAAATGTCGAGCACCCAATATGCAGATAGATTATTCCAACATACAGAGCAGACGAGATTTATTGTCAACCCGAGAAAGTCTTTTATTTCAAAGGATAAATGCACAGTCTATGCTTAAACACCAAATCACTGTAATTAAATACTTTTATCCTCTAACAACTATGTCCATCCCAAAGATCTGTGTAATCCCAATTGCTTTCTAAATACTATAATTTCAATTTCTTTCTACCATGCATCAACCAGAAATAATATAAGATTCAAGACAATTGCAGATAAAGAGAAATCCTATTCACATCCTAGAATAAGTAACTCACTTCTTCAATCTGATCACTCTTGAAAACCATAAGCATAAACTAAATATTAATCTAGAAATTCAATTGCAAAGGATTGAGTTCAGCTGCTCTAAGAGATTGAATTACAGGAATGAAAATAAAAAATCATAACAGGAAAGATAAATTGCAAGGACTCATGGGATCACAACTTAACTGCAAGATGAACAAGGCTGTGTACAACTGTCACACAAATTGCATAAAGTTTCTTACTCAGTCAACTGTCACTCTGCACTATTTGCCAATCTCAAAGAAATATAATCTTAATTATACTGAAAATCCACACCACACTTACTACTGCTGCGTACAAAGGAGATATCATCAACGAAACATCACACAACAATAAATTGAAGAGTCCTAATTTAACTCAGCAATCTCTATGGAAGACGGGCCCAGCCTTCACACAGAGATGCTGGCTGAACAACGTAAAGTTCCTTTAACTCAGAGGTAACTCCTTATATTAACAGAAGAATGATTACACAGTTTGCTTTTACTGCTAATACAATGAATAAATTCTGCATTGTTCAACCCCCTGGGTCCAGACAGCTCCCCATATTTATACATGCAAATCATAACATCCGATCCTATTAACGGGAAGCCATGAAGATCTCTGCTCTTCAGGTGCCCTAAATAATACAAGCTGTTACAAACGTGGCATAGTAAAGACATAGAAAAACATTGAGGAATCTGTTGATTGGCCCAGGAGTGGCGATCTTTCTAGATCACAACTATACTTGAGCAGCAACATACTAAAGATCTCCAATTATAGCGCATTATGTTACAGCTGCCCTGTCACAACTCCATCTAGGATGTTACATTAGAACCATGTGCCTTAATTGATGATCGGAGCCTCGAGGATCCTTTCTAAGTAGCGAACATCCCTCCTTTCAAGACTTGTTCAGCCCCACCTTCCTGCAGTCCACTTATCTCAAACTACCTTCATAAATCATAACATGTTAGCACAATTTGAGAGATAAATAGCCTTAATTATCACAATCATAAGCGTTAATAAGATAGAGAAATGATCAGTCATACCTTGGCAGCTTGGGGGAATAAAGTGAAGACAACAGGTCTGATTAACATGCTAAATGGTGTAGGTCATGGGAAGAACAGGTGATCGAGGATGATTAAAAGGGGCCAATTCTGGGCTCAACAGCAGTCGCACGACCGCCATAGTGTCCACTAGCCACTCTTGTATGTGCTTTTGACAATATCTGCCCTTGCTCGTGAGGCAGGACACAATGCCTCAAGATATCATATGGTCCTAGATTAGACAGCTGTCCGGGAATCAACCAAAAATCTGCATCCTTAACCACCAACTTCTTCTTCTTACTGGTGGTAAACTCCTCTGGTGCGGTTCCTATCGTCAGAAACTGAATTATTTCTTCGTAGTAGTCATCAGCTACTTCAACCCTGAATATTTGTGCATCTAGCAACCCATCTTCAATGTTGGTTGGTTCCTCCCCTGTCTTAATTCACGACAAGTGATCTGGCCCCGGGTTCAAGCGATCAGGCTTCACAATTACCTCAAAATCAAACTCCTGAAAGAGAAGTAACCAGTGACATATCTTCTTCCCCAACATGGGCTTATTGACCAAATATTTCAAAGCAGAGTGGTCTATGAACATCTTAAAGTGACCTCCCAACAAGTAGTGCCTAAAATTTTGCAACGCATATACCATCGCCAAGCCTTCCCTCTCTGTAGTGGTATAATGTTTCTCTGCAGACGACAACTTTCGACTCGCAAAAGAAATTGGGTGATCCATATCTCCTTCTCCTAGTTGCGCGAGCACTAATCCCAGCGCAATTGATGACGCATCCACATGGACATGGAATTCCTTGCTCCAGTCTGGAAATACCAGTATCGGAGCAGAAGCCATCTTAGCCTTCAACGTCTTAGAATTGAATTGACATTTTGGACTCCAGACGAATGCTGCATCCTTCTTGAGCAACTTTTCCATAGGATTTGTGATCATTGCATAACCACGGATAAACTTGCGATAGTACCCTTTGTGCCCAACGTTGCTCTCAACTGCTTGAAATTTGTAAGTGGTGTTAAGCTCAGAATGAGCGCAATTTTTGCTGGGTCAACCAACAATCCCTGCTTGCAAACAATGTGACCCAACAATATCCCAAATGGTGCACAAAAAATGCACTTTTTCAAGTTTAGCGATATCTAATGCTGTCGACAACACTCCAACATCAGTCGCAGATTTTCCAAATGATCGTTGACCAATCCAGAAACTGTCCAGTCATCCATATAAACTTGCAAAAACTTCTAAATAAAATCCCTGAAGGCAGCAACAATAACCTGAGAGAATATCACAGGTGTGTTCTTTAGCCCAAACGACATGATGGTGTACTGGAAACAACCCCTTTCAATCACAAACATTCTCTTGTGGCGATCCTCTTTCGCAATCCTGATTTCATGATAGCTAGAGAAACCATCCATGAAATAATACATTTCTTGACCACCCACTCCTTCCAACAGCTCATCAGTGAATGGCGTCGGAAAAGGATCATGCATGCACGCATCATTCAACTTCCTCAGGTCGACACAAATTCGTACCTCACCTCTCTTCTTGTCTTGCACCACCATAGGACTAATCCATTATGATTCTTTAACTGGCTCAATTATGCCAGCATTCAGCATGTGGTCAAGTTTGATTTTGACCCGTTCCTTATGTTGTGGATTTAGTCGATACGGTCGATGCCTTATCGGTTTCACATCTAGCTTCAATGGAATCTTCATCTCCCCTAGATCCCCCAATATTCCCTTCATCTCAGAAAACTTTGTAGGGAACAAATCTTGGAACTCATGCAACAGGTCTGTGACCTTCACCACCATCTCTTCATCCCAATAGTCCCCGACATTTTCAAACTTTGGGTTCTTTTCCAATCTAATGTTGAATTTACTGAGCTTTAGCGGTTGACGAATTGGATCAGTCGATGCGTTAGGTGCTATGACATCCCAACTCCCTTCTGATTCTGGAATATTGACATTCCACGGGTCATCACCATCCTTTGGCCCTCCACTGATATTATAACATTCCATCATCGACTGCATCTTACAATGCGTGTGTGGATCCACAGGATACACCACTGGAACTACCTTCAGAACAACGTCGCGGATGAGCTACAAAGCATTATGAACATCTGGATTGGGATCCGCGAAGCTAAAGGGATGAGTAAAGCAAACCGTCAACTCTAACTAAGTGGTGAACTCCCCTCGCAACTCAGCTGAAGCATACCATGATCGCGGCATTTCATCCAAAGTATGGATAAAAGCATGGACCCATTCATCCCATGGTCGTGAGACCCACAGAGTCTGACATTCCATCAGATGATTGCTAGGGTCATTCTTCCCATCGTACCTTCTAGTGTGGTATATTTCTGTGTCTCCAAAGTGAACCGTCATCAACCTTCGACACTGTGACCATCCAGTAATCAACTTCTTATCGGTCATCCACCACCGTGTTGGAGTAGCCTTCAGCGCCTCCTCCATTGACAACAAACGTTGTGGTTCTGACACCTTAGCTTCAAATGCGACTAGGAATTCAGAAACTCAAGGCAGTCCTTCGTATACTGACAGGTCAATGGTCTTAGTTGCGACAAGACACAATGATTGCGTGATCAAACCACATTTTTGAAACGATACCTCGTGCAGGCAACTCTGCCAGTTCTCTAGGGCATCATCCTAGTCGAAAGACGCAGAGCTGTAGCTGCGCCAACCAAGTTCTACACCAGTAGTCGAATGGATGTAGTCTTCGGAAATGTTATATGCACGATCCCATCCTCATACAACTTCATCCTTGACAGGATAAACATACCATTGCCCTTAATTTGGATCCAACGGAGCGATGACGCGAAGGTCCTGATTTTCAAAGGTCATCACCCGCTTCTTAAAATTGATTCCTGCCATACTGTCATTAGCCCATCCAATCCCCAGCAACGCGGGTTAGGAGCTTCCACGATCGACAACTTCAATAACATCGAAATCAACATAGATTTTCATTCCTTCAATATCCACAACGAGGCGCGGAACATGCCCAATCGGTGTTACCTTGGCTTGATTAGCCAATCACAGCTGAATGGGAGACCAGCTCAGTGTTCGGCTCCCCATTTTCTGCCATGCCTGTTTTGTGAGAATGTTAACATTGCAGCCTAGATCCAGAATAACTGAATTGACCTCGTAATCCCCAATATGGACATTCATGCGCATTTCTTTGCCCGTCTTCTTTCATTGTAAGGAATTCACCGCGGACTCCCTCCATCCTTGGGTCGGTCGACGCAACAAATTCTCAATTTCGGCAAGAGCATCAGGATCTCTTGCCAATGATAAGCAACTTTCCAAGAAGTGTTGCAAGGTACCATACTGACGCGACGGTCCTACTTCCAAAGTTGAGTAAAATACCGAGGCATGTCATAAACAATTGACTTATCGTGATATTTTTTCATCGCGTTACGTGCTTGAAAGAATGTCACACTCGGCATCAATATCAAACTGCAATTTCTTCTTCCCATCCAGCTGGATTAGAGGATGCGAACCATCTTCGCCTGTTGTCACACCTCTGCGAGTGATAACAACAACAATAGCATATTGCATCTACGACTCTGTTGAAATTGTCGCAACAGCTGATCCCTGATTCTAGTTCGGCGGTGGGTTCGTAGGTTGATTCACATTCTGGTTGGCGTTCTGATTCAGACGCTGGTTCTGGTTCTGTAGCGGATTTTGATTTGACAACATGTTCTAATTCTGTAACTGCGGTATATTTTCTACCTGCCAGCGCGCAATCAACTGCGGACAGTTTTCAATAGTGTGATCAACAAGGATAATTTTAGGGGCGAAATTTATCCCATGGGCTATTTTTCCATGTTTTTTTCCAAAAAAAGATTCACCAATTTGCATTTTTTGAAGCCCCATTTTGCCCAATTTTGATGGGGTAAACTTTTTCACTCTAAAAATCACCAAATTATTATATAAACTATATAAAATCTTTAGAAATTGAAATAATTTTAGAAAAATATCGCCAAATATTTTATAGTTGACATTTTAAGAATTGGTAAGATTCACCAAGGTTTATACACTTTTAAATAAGTATGGGTCCTTAAAATGATCCCTGGTGATCAACAACAAAACAATATGTACACTGTGTCTGCAACTACGGGAAATCTCTCTAGTAGTGTCCCAACACTCCGCAATTATAACATTGGACAGGTTTACGACCTCGTCCTCCTCCGCGATAAAATCCTCCATCGTGTCCTCCCCATAATCCTCTGCGGAATCCCCCTTGCTGCTGATATTGTGGTTGGTTAAACTATTGTTGCATGGGATTCAGTTGCATCTGAACACATTGCCCTGGCGGAACACATGGTGCTGGATGAACGTACTGTAGCTGCAGAACGTACTATGGCTGCAGTGGGGCCATCTACATCTGATTATACTATGGCACAAACTGTTGCTGTGGTTACGGTAAAAACTGGATCTGCGGTTGAGGTAGTGGTTGGGCCACCTATGGCTGCGACTGCAGTTTTTATACTGCACGCTGGTCGTCCTTCACATAGTATGAATCACACATTCTTTCATAAAGTAAGCCATACACATGGCAGTCCTAATCGTCATGTCCCACAAACTTGTAGAATGTACAATATAAATTCATCGGCTTTGTGACCATCTTCTGCATGTATTAACACTCCTCGTGTCTATGCCCATAAAATTGACAGATATAGAACCATGGCATACTTCTGCCACTCAATGGGTTCAATGCTCCTAATACCAGATAGTTATCCCTTGTGTGTCCCTCCACACGACATAGAGTACACCAGACCTCCTCGTGGTGCTCTTTTCCCTTCTTAAGATATTGCAACTAAATCGTCAAGTTTTCCAATTGTGTATGGATCTGAGACATGCTAGCTGCGTTCTCACCAATCGGTGAAGCTTCTAAATGCATTGCAATATCCAGAGCTTCACTTGGTGTTGTAATGTTCTGTTGCATCAACGGTAGTCGAATATGAGGTAGCAATGTCGCGATGAACCATTCTTTGTGCTAGACATCGCTCATGTCAAAGATTACTCTCGCCATTAGCGTTTTGAACCTTTGGTCAAAATCCCAAACCGTTTCATTCGGATACTTCTTAATCTCTTTCAATTCTGTAATATATTGTGCCCCAAATTTTGGTTTTCTGAACTCTGCAATCAATCCTTTTCTAACTTTATCCATCGTGTTCTCTGAAATACCTGTGGGAACTTGAACAAACTTCATAAACTAGTCCAATGTGTGACCCCGAAGAGTTGTTTCCAGTTGACCTTTCTTGGTGTCATCATCCATAATTTGCTTGACAGTCCATACTGCTTCACATAAGAACCAGTATTGCTTGGGTTTGTCTGTTCCATTTCCAAGGAAAAATGAAAACTTTGCATCTTCTCCCACCATCCTGGGCTTCCTTCCTACAGTTGCTAAGCTTCTAGCAATCAAGTTTTGTTGACACTATGAACACGGAGGTGTCAAAGTTGTATTTCTTCTTGGTTGAGAGATAGAGAGCGGAGGTGTGGGTACATTGTTGCTAGGGGTTGGTCCTGCTTCTATCCTGGGTGTATCCTAGTTGTCCTTGTCGGCACTATCAGGGTGCTTCATCCTGTGTGGTATTCCTTCATGATTTTGTGTTTCGATCGCAGTAGGACCTTCTCCTGTCCTCTTCCTTTTCTCTTGTCGAAACCTTGCTCCTCCCCTCATAAGGCCACTCTCTTCCTCAGCTTCCTTCATAGTATCATCGTAACTAGCACCCATCTACCCCATATAATTCCATTCACCCCCCCTTCTGCTGTGGTATCCACAGCCTCCACTCACCAGGGTTCTACTGGTTGAGGTGCATCTTCAGTATGCCCTTTTCACAAATGAGCATCTTAATGGACAGCTGTAGCGATAATAGGAACCTCCCTCTCAGTCTGTTGAAAATTTTCCTTTCAGCTTCGCTATAAGACTTTGTCGTATCAACTGCAAACTCAGTGATATAGCCTTCCAATATACTGTCGACCCAGACCTCAACAGCCCACGATGCTTTGTTGTCTACCTCTTGCAGTTCCTGGATCAGTTCTGGGCTCCAATATGTCGACTCACCACCTTGGAAGTTTCGCTTCTGAAAGGTCAATTTCGCTAACCATTCATACATGATGATTGGGAATTCATAGAAAAACTATTCATGTGGACCGTTGTGTACGTACTTCGCCAACCACCGATCCGTCGAAAACCCAGGGTTCTGATTTTCTTTCTCAGCGAACTCTCACAACTTTAGGTTGAACCAATCTTGAATTTTTGGTTTCGTCGGATGCCACATCATTTCCTCCCTCCACTTCGCACTAGGGTCCCGGCAACAGAACCATTTGTTGACACAAACCCAGTCGACAGGGATTCCTCACACTGTCAACACCCAAACCACTACGATCTCCCCTGAGCACCATTCCAGACAGGTTTTACCTTGTCCAGCAACACCTGCGGAGCAGATGAAGTCTCACCCGAGATGTTCAAGGGAGAGCTGATAGAACCGCGTTTCCACTGAATGAAGGAGGACCTTGTGCATTAACTAATCAACTTATCGTAGCATTGCATCATAGATTTGTGAAGAACCTGCAACAATTAATTAATGAAAATACATGAGATAACAGAAATAACAGAATTTCGAATCTCTTTTATTGATCACAGGCCACTTCAAGGGGGCAACCTCCTTTGAGCAATCTCAATACAAATAACTTCACAGTGCCTTCATTGGTCTCAACACAAACTTATATACTAAGTCTAGGTGCCAATACCATGGGTCAATACCATGTGTCAATACAAACCATGGGCCAATACAAACTATGGATCAACAATTACTACGGGACGACTTACAAAGAATATGCGTCCAACAACAATAAGACAAAATATGGATCAACAAATACTACGGGATGACTTACAAAGCATATGCGTCCAACAACAATATACTAACAAACTAAATAGAAGGGTTGACATGGGTTCCTAACATACCCTCTCCCTTCGAAAAATCTTTGTCCTCAAAGCTTTAGTTGTGGAAATTGATGCAGAATCTAAAGGAGTCGTTCCCTGTAGCATCCTCGGGTTGCATTCCGGGACACTGACGCATTTTTAGTTTTAGGGAGGGTTGCTTGGAATTCTATGGACGAAGAAGAACCATATCAGTTGCGTGAAAAGTGCACTCAAAACAATGCTAATCGGCTTGTTGTTTTAGTCGAATTCTTGCCATGTGAAGATTGTCCTGCAAAATGAGAAGAATCTGATCGCAGTTTTGAAGAACCGAGTCAATTGTCTAACTGGGGAGCTGCTAAGCATGTATGGAAGAAGAACTGGTGGTGCCGGTCCATAGACTGCTTCAGATGGTGTCCTTTTAGATGTGATATTGTACCACTGGAGTGCTTCTAGGAAATCCATAGAAATAGTTGTCCAAATCTGTGCAGGGATGGGCAAGGGTTCGAGCAGTCCTAAAAGGAGTGTCGTGTCACCCTTGTTGACCTAGCAAGTATCACAGTCAACCACCATCTATTGAATTGTCATTTTCATTCCCTGCCAGAAGAAGTTACATTGTTCCCGGTCATACATTTTGAGGAACCCAGAGTGACCTACTGATGAAGAAGCATGGAGTTCATAGAAGAGATAGCCCCATTGAACAGATTGCAACCAATTTGGAACAAGCAGAGAAATAGCTGTAAGAGAAACTGGGTCATTAAATGTGCAAGAAGGAGCATCTGCCACCATATTGTCCTTACCCTTCTTGTAAGTGATCACATAGGCATAACCCATGAGTTGGATAACCCATTTTAGGTGTGCTGAGGAGGAGACCCATTGTTCCAGAAAATTTTCCATACTTTGGAGATCAATATTGATGCAAAAATAATTCCCCAATAGGTATGGCTGCCACTTTTGTACTGCATGCAAAATAGACATCATTTCCTGCTGAGATGTAGATGCAGCTAAAGTCTTATGGGAAAGTTCGCATGAAGGCTACAAGCCCACTGGTTCAACAAGGACACCTGCATATCTATCCAAGGGAGTAGGGGAGACCGTTGATGGGTGCATCTGAATGGAATGGATTTGAGCGATGACACCATGTGAATTCTTCTTAAGGATCTTTTCCAAGTGATGTGAATTGATGATGTGGAGAGACCCTTGTTGTAAGCCCTTAAATTTGTGTTGTTTCCCATTGACTGGAAATTGCATCCAAAGTTCAGCAAAATCCCATAAGATGGGTCCAAGTGTGCATAACCATTGAATGCCCAAAACCACATCACATCCACCTACGGTGTAACACCCTAGAAAATTCATAAAAATTTAAGACTTTTTCTACGTGATAATATTGCTTATTTAGTGTATGCGGAAATGGAAAAGATACATGAGCTGTTATTTGTTTTTTTTAAATACCATACTTGTTTATTGGATGCGACTAAAAGAAGTTAGCTTAAGTCTTGATGTTATCCAAATCTAGATATGCTGCTACAAAATCTACTGCTGTTGTTTATGAATGAAGAAACATCGTTTGATAAATGTTCTTTTGTTTGATTGATGAAGGGGTCCTTTGGACGCCCCGAGGCTTACTTATCATTCGTGATAAAGCATGTAAATTTCGTAATGTGACAGATTACAGGTAAGGGTTTTAACTGCAACAAGTGACCACCTATTTTCAGTAAACATCTAATGATTAAAACTGAAGAGAACAGTTCCGATCATTCTATCGGTGAGAGAATTGGATTCAAACTTCAGGTCGTTCAAGTTTGTTTTTAACTATTAGAACAGGTCTATTTATACAGACAGTACATATTTAATCAAGAGTTATGAGAAGGTCGTTATCAGTTGTAACCTCGTTTGTATTCAATTGTATATTTCTTTGGTTCATTTAAATGCTCTAACTTATGATGTAAGTGACGATATTATCAAAACTCAATGTAGATGTACATATCCTAAATGATATGTGCGTTGTGTGCCCTATGTGATTCTAAGTGGCACTATGCATTTATGTGATATTAGGTTCTTAATATGATACAATGCAATTAGGAATATATTCAATATAGTGATATTATGCAAGAATGCTATATCAAACAAACTTTATTTGATACTTTGTGAACTTACGATACTATATGATTTGGGTTATCATATTATGTGAAACCATACTAGAAACAAATTCTATGCAAAGGTATTAATGTGCAAGTAATAAGAGAAATATGCAACTATCGTTATACTACGTTATTAGCATTGTAATCTTCATGAATTACGATACAATCTACCCAACAATGTTTATTTTGATAAATTTAAATGACTTGGTGATAATGTATATAGTTGGCAGATGATTAATATTCTACCTATAGTATTAAATGCATGGGCCGTCGTGGTAGTGGGATTCCACAGAGGATTGTACTAACGGTTCAATCACGTGTCCAATGGTGTTTTAAGTCCATTCTTAAGCTGAAGTGTTAACTGCTGGTTCACTGGTTGACTAGCTGGCTCCTTAATGGCTCGAACGTGGCAATGGTAATGATTGTAGTGATTAATGTGGTAGATAGTGTTGTTGCAATCAAGACTTTGGTGCAATCTCCGTAAGATCTCAACATTTAATCCATTTCTACGTGGTGAGGTGAGTGCTAAATTGGCACTTACGTGTCTATACCTTAAGTGATCATAGTGGCAATGTTTTATGATGTGTCACCGAGCTATAAGCTCTGACTTGGTGATATGGCATCTGTTCGATCTGTGTAATAAATGAAATCATTTCTTGGTCTTTGGTTATAGTAAGTCCTTGGTACCACTGTGGTTTAGCTAGCATGATCCTGAACGTTGATCTCGGGTCTTGGTAGATGGGATATGCAAAACCCTAGCTAAGCTTGTCTTAGCATTATTTTCTCTTTTGTGCATTCATTTGGTGGTTACTGTCTAGAGGTGAAGGCCGACAGGCCGCTGGCTTACAGGGCTCGACCCTGGGCAGTTGTGGATGGCACTGTGCGTCCAAATTTGTAAAAATTGTTGTGGAAGAACTGTATAAGTGTTCGAGCATTGCTGATACAGTAGTGTTGAAGCCCTGTAGTTTTTAATTGGAGACTAGTAAAGTTTAAGGGTGGGGTTTGACTCCATAAGGGTTTTAGTTCGGAGGTATGTCAACTCCACTACGTGGGTTGAAGATTTGGAATCCAGAAGCATTCCAATCTACTATGAAATACAAGGTAAGTTCTATCTGGTTTTTAGTTCTAAAAATACTTCTTCATTTGGTCAAAAATCAAATGCTTTGTTCTTAACTCCTCGCAGACCCTTGTGGCAGGTAATACCATCGTTCAAAATCAAAGTGCTGGGTTTGACGATTATGGAGTTGGTTGGCAACAAATAGAACAACGAAAACAATGGTAAGCCCGGTGGAAACCCTCATAGGTTCTCCAGGTAGTGGTCGTGGCAACAGTTGTATCGTCAAAACTGGAATTCGTAGTGGAAAAACTTAGGTTGTTTTCTTAGTTATAGAGTCAATGTAACAATTCTTATTTGTACAAGGTTTTGAGTTTTGTTTTTTAAAACTTGGCATCGTTTATTTGTTTTTAAGTGGGGTTTCAAACTCTATGGAGAATATAATAAAATGTCTGTCGCAAAACTATGTGCTGTGACTATTCTGTATTTTTTGTGTTGGGGCTTGGCCCATGAATGAAACCTGTCACTCGTTATTTTGAGAAATAGATCTAGTTCGTAATTTAACAGTCTCTATAATGAATGTAGTGTTTGTGGAGTCTAGGGTTTTAAGCATACATGTACTATCATGTATATTCTGGACTGTAAACTAACGAATGTTTTAAAGGTAGAAAGGAAATAGTATGCAAAAGTATGTTTGAGGAAAAACACCGCTACTGTTTATTAAATAAATGTTTAAGCAAAATGATGGCTTCGGCCTAATGCCTCGTTGTTGGTTTTGTATAAAATGTTTGTGATTCTGAAATGAAATCTTGTCCACGGTTTAGGGTTTGACTATGTCTAGATAATGATTTGTTTGTTGAAATGTTTAAACAACCACCAGGGTTGTTATTTTGTCAACTTTGTTCCTACTGGCATTTGTAATGTATTGGAAATTTCAAAACGATAAAAGAAATAGATAAGTTCGATTTACAGTAATGATTCTGATATAAAAGGAAATACTTAATCTATCTATGTTAATAAAATAAAGAAACGACAGAGAGATTATTCATCTATCTTGAATTCTGTTTACAGAATTGCATTTTTGTGTTTACGATTATATGTGCATGCAAAAGAAAATATTGAACCCTAGCTTTATGATAAGGAACTTTGTTTTCTTATCAGCACTGTGCATGCAATAACAGAATATCTAAAGTAAGAGTAGACTTTTAAAAGAATTAAAATGTAAAGTTTCAAAACCCTAAGTTGATAATATGTTGTTTCTTATTTGTGTATCTATCCTATATGCAAAATAATGAGAATAACAACAACTATAGATATTCTATGAAAATATACATTTAGAAAAAATATGATTGTACAGAACAGAAATGATTTCTTTGTTTAAAATAAAACTGTTATTACGTCTATGGATTAGATTTACTTTTCTGTTGATGATAAGAATGGGGTAAGAATAGTACTGTGAGTAAAGAAATAAAAACACAATTTAACATTAATAATTAATGTACAGGGCATTTATAAAGAATTTATACTTTCATCACCATGGCATTTTGCCTATCAACTCTTATCTACTTAATATGTTTCTGTACTGGAGTACGATGCTATCTCTTCTTGCATGGGGAAAAATACAGAAACTATTTTATTCAATCGAGTCAATTTATATAGAATTGATAATTTACACAGGAATCAAAATAACTTATGAAATAAACAATGAAAGTTATATAATCAGCAGTACTGTAAAATACAAAAAATAACTAGATAATAGAACTTAAAAGTAAAACATATATGATATTAGAACCTGTAACTGATAATAGGGTGGACAAACACACAAGGAGGCCTGTTCCTCCCAACCTGCTTCAGAAGAAGCAGCTCAGCTGCTGACTTCTAATGAACCCTCGAGCCTGATTACTGATCCAATAAGTGGGTGGAAAACTGTGTAGAAGCAAGGCACTCAAAATACCTTCTCCACTTGGTATCAACCTCCTATAAAATGCCTTCTCCACTCAGCAACAAACTCCTGAACTCACTAAGAGTTTTAGCAGACTCACAACATGATCAACCCGAGCCTATCCCCTCATCAGATCTCTTGAGTGCAAACAACAAAACCTCAAGGTAAGTTTTCTCGTCAGGAAAAGTGATGAACCTCAGTTCATAATCTGATGGCTAATATATAGACTGCCTAGGTCTTTTAGTGGTTAGTTTGGAATAAATGAGGCTCAAGGTCCAGTCCCATCTTTCAAGGCACTAAGACCACATTTTAAGGGAGTTGTCCCATACCAACATCTAGTTAGTTGCATCATGATGTTGCCACTTGTCCATTGCCTTCTACCCCAGATTCCATTCCACCTAGTGGATCAGTAACCACTCTTTCAACAGTCCCCTTAGGTGTTTGTCTCCTATTTTGTTTATTAAATAATAAAATATTGTGCAAATTACAGTCATCCTTGGAAACTTGTCAGAATTATAAAAACTTTACGATAAAAGTTAATACAAAGTTTTCAGCATAAAATGTTTTCAGCAATTAGGGTACGTGACATAGGGACAAGGCAAACATGTCAGAGCGCAGGTTATAATCTTCCAAAGAGATACGCACATTGTGACACTTACCCTTGCAAGGTAAGGTGCCCCCATTGGAAACCATGACTTCAAAGTTGGAGCAAGGATGGACAAAACAATCAACATGTTTGGTGATCCGAGGGTAAATGAAATTATGAGTGCTACCAGATTCAATGAGTATTGTAAGAGGAAGCTTCTTGAAGTAACCCCTGACCTGTATTGTTTGGGGGGTGGTGACGCCGGATAAAGCATGGAGAGATATCTCTGGTTGTTCATCCTGAGATGGGGGGTCAATAGGAAGCTCCTGAATGTTGACCTGATCATCCATTTTATCTGTAGATTCTTCATCAATTTTAGAGGCAGGCGGAGAATCCATATCCAAGAGATTGAGCGTTTATTGAACACATCTATGTCCCCGAGTGAATTTCTCATCACACTTATAACAAATCCCTTTTTTCTCTGTGTGCCTGCATCTCTGTTTTAGACAAATGCTTGATAGGAGTTGGTCGAGGAGCTGGCAGGATGGGAGGTCGTTGAGAACCCATATTGCGGAAGGGAACAAAAGTGAGTTTGGAGCGTTGTTGGGCTACTATCTCGTCTTCTGCCAAGTTTTCCAACCCTAGGACTTCCATCATGGTGTTGCGACACAACATTTTAACCTCTGACCGGATTTCATCCCTAAGACCACTGATAAAACAACTCCTGTAGAATTCATCAGACAATCCTTCTGTGTGATTGGCTAGTTTCTCAAATTCTTTTTGATACTCTTTCACAGTGCCACTTTGACAAAGTTTAGTGAGTTCTCCGGTGAAGTCATCAAAAGCACTAGGACCAAATCGTTGCAAAAGGAGTTGGAAAAAAATGTCCATTTTGGCTCGTCATGAACCTTGATGTACCAACGGTACCATTGAAGGGCTTCCTGTTCCAAATGAAAGGATGCAAGTGGGACTATTTGGACATCAAAAGTATTATGTAGAGTGAAATACTGTTCTGCACGATAGATCCATCCAATCGGATCAGTACCATTGAAGCGAGGAAATTCAAGCTTCGGACCACAGAAATTGCTTGAAGAAGAGAACCCATTGGCTGCAGAAGATTCTTGCTATCAATTATTGTTCATGGCTGAATGTTGAATATGCCACCGGTGCAAATGTCTCTGTATAGTCCACTCCTTGGACCTGAGAGTAACCCTTAGCCACCAACCTGGCCTTATACTTTAGATTAGATCCATCAGATCCAACTTTGGTTCTATATACCCATTTGCATTGCACTAGTTTTCTCTTGGGAGGAAGAGGGACCAAATCCCAAGTTTTGTTCTCATGGAGTGAGTTCATCTCTTCTTGCATGGCCGATTTCCACCTTGGATCTGTAGATGCTTCTGAATATGACTTTGGATCAGATCCAACCATTAAATAACATGCATTACTCAGATCAGAATTATCACATGCAAAGGAATTGTGAAACTGAGATCTAGTTTTCCTAGCATCTTGGGGATCACCCACAAGCTCTCCAGCAGCTTGTATTGTTTTCTCTGCCCACTTGGGCCTTGAGGGAGGGTTATGATCAGAAATTCCATATCAACATCATCTTCAGAAATATCAGAAGAAGAACCACTACTTACATCATCATCAAGAAGAGGATATGTACATTCCCCATCACCTTGTTCACTAGCTTGTAAAAACTCTTCTTCTTCAAATTGGACACTTCTTTCGATGAAGGTTTTGAGAGTGGATGGATCAAAGAGCTTGTATCCCTTGGCATCCTCTACATACCCAACCATGATTGACTCCTTTCTTTGGGGCTGCAAGGCCTTTCTCTTCTCCGATGGAATTTTGGCCCAAGCCCTTGAGCCAAAAATTCTGAAATGTGAAACATTGGGTTTGTGTCCCATCCATGCTTCAAATGGAGTAATTCCTTGAAATGCTTTGTGTGGTGATCTGTTCTGAACATATGAAGCATAGTTCATAGCTTTAGCCCACAATTTAGGAGACAAATCCTTTGTTTTCATCATGCAAGTTGCCATCTCTTTCGGTGCTCTATTTTTGCGCTCTGCAACACCATTTTGTTGTGGTGCATAGGGCACTGACTGTTGCATATGAATGCCATGCTCTTGACAGAGCTGCTGCAGATTCTTATTGACATACTCCTTTACATTATCAGTCCTCAAAACCTTCATGGCCTTCCCACTAAAGTTCTCAACCATACTCTTGAAAATTTTGAAACATTCAAAGACTTCATATTTTTGCTTAAGGAAAAATAACCAACAGTACCTTGAGTAGTCATCGATGAAGGTGAGCACATATTTGCTGCAGCCATAGGAGGGAGTGGGGAGTGGACCTATCAGATCAGAATGCACTATCCCAAGTGGTTGATCATCCCTCCTTTCCTTCCCTTTGTCATACTTCTTTTCAGGATTCTTCCCAACCATGCAACCCTTGCATGTTCCATTGGAAAAACTGATGGTTGGAAGCCCTTCTACCATCTCTTCTTTCCTCAAAGCTTGAAGATATATGTAGTTTAGGTGACCATACCTCTGATGATACCATGGCTTGCTGGTATCATTCTCATGTGATATAAATCCAATTGGTGAAGAGAACTTGAGAAAGTCGGAGAACTTGTACATCTTCATATCATGGTCTGCAACACCCATTGCAACAATTTTTTCGGTGGAAATTTCTGACATCTCCACATCATTTTGAGTGAAGACAACTTTCTTTGCTACTCCAATATGTATCATTTGATATACAGAGAGCAATTTTGCAGCAATATTTGGTACATACAGCACATTAGAGAAGAACCCATTCTCCATAGAGATTTTCCCAATGCCATGAGCATGGATTTCTGAGTCATCTCCCATGCGAATGGAGGGACCACTGTAAGGTGCAAGATTAGAGAACGAATCTCTTGAAGAAGCCATGTGCCTTGAGGCACCTCAATAAATGATGAACAAGGATGATTGAGATGTACAAGCCACCAAATCATGGTAGCTCTCCTTGTCTTCAGAAACGCTCTCCTTCTTCTTGGAACTTTCAGGAAGATGAATATTGTTTTTCTGTAGGAGATGGGTCATCATGTCTATGGTTTTCTTCATGCATGAACTCTCTGGGTGAAAACCCCTTTGATAGTAGCTACATTTTTTCTTCTCAGCCTTCTTTCCCTTTTTCTTGGTAGGATTCGAAACCCCATAGTGGATTTGGGCCTCTCATCCTTCTTCTTCTTCTCTTGAGGTTTCGGCCCCCTTGGTTTTTGCTTGCCTCTTCCATTTTTTGAATCTCCAGCTGCAAGAAATTGGTATTTTTGCTTCATGGTGCCCATCAAGACCAGCTTGTCTTGCTCTTGAGTTAGCATCTCCATGAAATCAGCCAAAGGTGGCATCTTCCAACCTCTAACTCTGAGCCTTGTGGAGTTGAAGGAAGACACAAAAACTGAGTATTCAGAACCTAGTTTGGAGAGAATGGACAACACCAACTGTTCTTATTTCTTCTCTATGCCACATTGTTGAATTTACCAGACCAAGCTCTTGAACTTGGTGAAGAAGTCTTGGATGGAATCCAAATTCCCTAGGCTCAGTGAAACAAGCTCATTTTCGAGCTGGTGGCCTCTCATCTCATCAGTCTTTCCAAACAAGGACTCAAGCTTGAGCCAAACTTCATTTGGAGTAGCTAGACTTTCTACATGAAACAGGAGGTCTCTTGAAATGCTGAGACAAAGGAGGCCAAATGCCTCATCCATTCTGTTAAAAAACTTGGATTTCTCCACAACTGAGTTTGGCTCCACCTCAGTGCCCATCGTAATTCTGTAGAGACCCTTAGATCTCAGCAAAATCACCATTTCTACCTTCCAATCGAAATAGTTGAAGGGAGTAAGCACATTTGGGTGAGATGGCTCCATTCTTCTCTGCTGCTCACACACTTGCTGACAATGTTGATCTTCAATACCTGCAAACAACTCTCAAATCACTCAGGAGGGATCTACACTAACAGATTCGAACCCTATTTGATAGTGGGTGCATTCAGGAGAGCATCACACCTGGGAAAAGCCACTAGATTTCTCCAATGGACTCAATGCAATGGCCTGAGGAATTCTGTGGTTTCTCCACTGCTTCTGGAAAGCCACTAAAATAGTCTTGCTGGTTCGAATGGTAGCTCCAAGAGCTCTGATACCATGTAAAATCTTAGTCACAGCAGAACCTAGCTACTATGGATTCCTCACTAGTGAAAAGATTGCAACACATTTACAAGATAGGCATAAACCTGTAAAATGAAGAACAATAACACATGAAATGGGTGAATAATGTAAATATTATTAATAGTCCAACCTCAAAATAGGTTAAGAACCTCCTTTTATACAAATAGGAACAATTCGAATCCATTTGGAGTGTTCACACTGATCTAGCTTAGAAATAGCTCAAACCCCCCTAGGTTGACCAAAATATCCCAAACCATCCCAAACTGGTTTGAAACTACCGTGTGAACGTTGGGAATGACTGGACAGGCCCATGTGACCTCACACATGTGGAGAATCTGGTTGGTTAGAGGTTAGGCAGCTAGAATTGGCTAAAAATGGGCAAAAGAGGCAAGTTTGTCCACATTCTGAGCATGTGCACCCTTGGTCAAAGAGAATCCCACAAACCAAGGGATAAGAGCACCCTAGGCATGTAGGAAGCAATAAATGACTGGGAGGGTGCACCCAAAAGCTAGTTTGACTTGGCACAATGCTCAGTTTTGTCCACATTACCACCTGGTTCAAGCTAAATGACCATTTACCCACTAACCAACTTGGGGATGCAAGTATTAAGCTGTCTGGCACTAATTAACCATAATTTAATAAATGATTAATGTACCTAGGTGTAATAATGTTCTAATAGTAGCGATTGAAGTTAGTATATGCACAAATTCCATAGCCGAAGATACATCTAGTGCACAAGACCCACATGTGATGGTACAATAAGTGTTAAAATCCCACTAAGTCGTCGACCAGGTATGCTCAAGATTCATAAGAGATGACACATCTGCAACACAGATGATGACATCTAGAGGAAGCGTACTCAGTGAAGCTAGGGAGAAGGATTTCAACAACCAACTTGTGGACATAAAATTCGTGCAGGACATCTATAAATAAGGAATCAAGTTGTATGTTCTTAAGGAATCTTGATAGCAAGTGTTAGTCCCAGAGACGTTCTAAAGCTATTTTTTAGAACTGTTCCTGGGAATCAATAAATTGATTGATTTTATTTTCGAAACTTTAATCATAGGTTGCATTCACTTCTATAAGAAAGATAATCAGACTTGGAGTATTGTAGGCAGTACTTCAGATATATCAGTCAAGAACTTTGAATGAGGATGGATTAATGAAATGATGTAAGAGAAGCTATTGTTAGAATTAAAGCTTCGCCTCACGTGTATAGAAAAACGTACTGAGCCAACAGAATTCAACAGTTTACACAAGATGATTTCAAATCAGAAACCACACATTTATGAGGATAATAAAACCAGATACATATCATGAATACTTCATAACACATAACACTTAGAAACAATATTTGAATCCAAGAATGCTCATATTTGAATGGATACTAACACATGAAAATCGCAAAATACATGAAAGGGATGATATCACAAAAGAAGAGATTACTAACTAAACATATCCAAAGCTCTGAATACACAGGACACCAAGATGGGGCTTGAAGCTTGCTTCTTATATATTGATCAAACTTTGAGTACTCGAAGTTACACTTCTTTCAAAAGAGGTCGACCTCTGTGACCTTAGCTTTTACTTATATATATAGCCTTGAATGGCCTCATTAGGGGTGTTTTGAGGTCTAAAATGGGCCTCCTAAGGGAAATAATAAAATAAGAGTTCTAAATTTTAGAGAGGAAAAAGAAAAACTATTTTTTCTTATCGTATTTTTGACATATATCCTTAACGGTTTACCCAAATTTCAAGCTTGGGAACTCGTTGGATGCAGATTTTAATTCCGCATCCAACCCATATACACACACTATACTTCTAAGGCACCCACGACATGAAAAAATGAAAATTTCAATAAAAAATCATATTTTAATATTAAAATATGTTTTTTTTATTGAAATTTTCATTTTTTTCATGTCGTGGGTGCCTCAGAAGTATGCAGTGTGGGTATGGGTTGGATGCGGAATACAAATTTGCATCCAACGAGTGCCCAAACTTGAAATTTGGGTAAATCGTTAAGGATATATGTCAAAAATACGATAAGAAAAAGTAGTTCTTCCTTTTTCCCTCCAATTTGTTTTACAAATTTTACCCTTATGGTTGACATCATCATCTTGAATCCTATTGGGACTTAGTATACTTCATTGTTTGTAAAAAAATCACTCACAAAAATAATCTGTTGGAATTAAGGCTAACTCACCGGTGGTGGATACAGAGCCCCACTTTGTTGAGGTGGAGGAACACCCTGCTGTGCCGAAGACGCTGCTACTGCTAGGGTTGTTGAGGAAGTCGAACATGTTGCTTGTGTGGTTGTAACCCTTTCTAACTGTCTTCTTTGCAGAATCTTAGTGATTCCTTTCCATTCCTTCCCATGTGATATTGATAAATCCTAAGATCTCAGAGGGACATATCCAACTCTGTATGACGCTTAAAAATTAGGTTTAGGAAGTCCTCTAAAAATAGACTGAAGACGGTTGAGCATTTCAAAATTGATATGGAGTCTATCAGCAAGCATTCGTCCACTGAGCTCCTGAAGAGTGCCTACTTGATGGATTTCTGATTTTCTTGTGTCCAACAACATAGTGTTGTAGTTCTCTTTAGGGTACAGGTCTCCATATCCATCCCAAAAGGACAGGAATCCAAGAGGAAAGACAAATTTGAAAATATCTTTAAATTCTTGCACATCATGCTTCAATTGGGCTGCCATATCAGCCACGTTTTGCGCCATAATACCTTTGGTGATGACTTTATTAGATTCAATAATCACCTTTGTTCTATCCCTGATAGAATAAGTTTGAATCTCTTCAAAATACTTTTCATTTAGGAAGTCAACCGCAGTTTTGGCCACCTCCACCTTCTTGCTTACATTGTTGATGGACGAACAAGTGTCCTACATTGCAGTTTCAGCCAATTCATACTCTTCCTTGGAGATAATAAAATGTAGCCACTGAGAAGTAATTAGGGATGAAACTTGTTCCCAGATGGAAGACTTGGTACTTTTGAGCAATGGATTTTCAGTTAGTCTCTGGGACAAATCTTGGACATATTTCCGAAGTTCTTCTTTAGTCTATTGAAGCTCAATGACATCTTGGTCTCTCATGGACAATTTTTCACTCATGTTGATGAGTTGATTACAATTTTTTTTCAACTCATCCTGCACTTGATTTAACTGAGCATCCTTGAGGCTCATTTCAGCAATGGCCTGAACCAACTTGTCGGTTGGGTCAGTGGAGGAAGATACTTGAAGCACGTCTTCCTTCTATTGACTTATGTTCCGATTTATCTTCCTCGGCTCTTCCAACTCCCTTTCTAAAGAAACAATCTTCTCTTTCAATAATTGTCCATCAACTTGAGCTCTTTTCAGCTCAGACTGTAGTGTTGCAACTTCAGCAGTTTGAGAATGCTCAACAGTAGGAATGTTGAGTTCTTCTTTAGTCCCGCAATTTCCTTGTCTTTTTCCTTGAGTATGACCTATACTAGAGTCTTATCATTGGGGTCTTATACCAGATTCACTATCTGTTTCTCAAGGTCATATATCTTCAACTACTTGGATTTATTGGAGAACTTTTCATTTTTCAACTGCTTTTCGAGCCTTTGGACAACATTCTGCAATTTATTCGTGCTCATGGTATATTTCTTCATGTCTCTATAAACCCCTTCACCGGTTTGTTGATGAAGTTCCATAATTTCCTTGGATGGGAAAGCATCCAAATTAATAGTCACCTGGGTGGTTTTGAAGTTAGAGGGTATTTTCTTCCCCCCAGGCACCAATGGCTCCAAGATCGCCATTTTTAATGTTCCTTGTCTTAAATCCAGAGGAGAAAACATTCTGGACTGATGACATGTTTCAACCTCCTTCTTTGGAAATAGATTCTTCAGCAGGTGAATGTTTTCTTCCTTTATATGGGAATATTAAACCAAAAAGGATATCCTTTACTGGCGATGTAGTGACCATAGTACCTTCAAAGGACGGCACCTCCGATTTTTGGGGCCACGCGGCTGATGGAAAATTCTCTAGTATGGAAGGTGCCAAAGAGTTGGGTGTTGGTGTTACCTTTGATGTCACGCTGGAAGTGTTGTCAATCTTCGGCTTCTTAATGTGGGATCCAACACTTCTTGATCTTTCTCTTCCCTCCGAGGTAGGCTCCAGCATGCTCCTTTTCCCGAGCTTGTCCAATTTGAGAGGTGTCAGGATGACTGGTGCCCCCATGGTTTGGATGGGTTCTAAAATAGCCTTGCACTATTCCCAGTTGTCCAAGTTAGTTGTCTTCTCCAGTGACGGCTGTGACTTGTGGACATATGCTGCTACCCTGGAGTCTTTCCTCTTTTGGGAAATGATTCCTTTCGGATCATACTTGCAAACAAAACTTAGAGGGAAACCAAACTTGGATAGTAACTCATCAACCACTTTCTAAGCATTCATTCTCCTGAATTTAAAAGGCCCAGCCTCATTTGGGACTTTAAAGGTCCTGGCGTTGTTTCCCTTCATGAAGTGCACATCATCACAGTTGAACCTCTGACGTATATATTCAAGTGAAAATACTTGGGGTGTCACAAATACCGGTAGTTAATATCGTGTGAGTTATGCCCCATATACACGGATTTCTGTATGGTCTTCGAAACAAAACCAATCCCCAACGGCCTCGCATGGATTAAACTAAAGTAAATTTATACAATTAGGGAAAATCCTAGGGGAAGGAGCATCTATCAACAAGGTAAAAACTTTATCTGCAACAATGTCTATCAACATGGAGTAGCCTTCGTTTGAAGAGGTCGAGAAAACTGACTTCTCGAGGTCCCCCTTGCTAAAGAAATTCTTATTATGGTAGAAAATTATGTACAAGAGGACAGAAGGGTATCTGAACATTTTCCTGGACGTGAACCTTTTGAATTGCTGATACATGGACTGGGTGAGATAGGCCGAGAAATCAAGCTTCACTGAGGAATCCTGTTGAGACAAATTCATAAGGAAGAGGAGACCTAAGGTTACATCGTCAATCACCAAGTCATGGTCGTAACCAAGAACTTGACATATCATAAATAGAACTTGCCTAGCTGATTCCACAAAAAATTCCAAGATGAACATGGTATGTGTACTAGGAAAGGTAGCCTCTGGTGAGACTAACATGCGAATGAAGGTGTCCCATTTTTCTGGAGGAATCTCTCTTAACTTCATAGCCAGAACTTTTTCGTCGAACTGCAGTCTAGTGGCATCCTCTTCTATATCTATCAATTCCATAATCAACTCTTTTCTCCTAGCCATACCTTTCAGCACACCATTGTACCAACTCAATATAAGTCCTAGATGGTGGGAGAATCATTTTCAAAAGGCTCGAATTGTATGAATTGAATAAATCATTTCCCTATTTTTCCCGTTCTTGCGCCTGCCTAGACAAATCATGAAGGTTGAGAAAAGACGACATTGTGTCATGGATATCGAAAATATCATCCCCAAGGTGGTCGTTTGAGCTTAAAAGTGATGGTGATAATGGGAAAACTTCAGAGGTATATGCATAAGCCATGGTGCATCAGGTAAGGTATCGGTAAATACAAGAACACTCGGCTCTGAGAGGCAAGGAGAATTTTGCAGGGGTGCTTGTACGAAGAGCTAAGTGATGAGAGTGAAAATAACTGGTAAAAGACCCCCTCCCCGCATATTTATAGGGATAAATTTTAAATTGGAGTGCTTTAATGAAGGATGGACGTGGAATTTGTAGATTGGTTCAATTCCCAGGTGGTAGGTGGCTCTTAAATGTAAAGAAATGCTTAGCTTCTTAAGTGGTGGTTGTAATGACCATTAGAGGTGGCTTGACACAAAAACTAGAATGGAAAGAGCTGAAAGGAAAAAGTAACAACTATGAATGATTTAGTGGTTTCATGGGTCGTGGAAGGAAGTTCAGAAAGACTTCTTTTCAGGCCTTGAATGGCTGTCAGGCTGATGCGTTTCCTCGACGGTATTCATTCATGGGCACTCCGTCCTCCATAAAGATCAGGCACCTTTGGCCCCCTGATTGCGATGTCCCTCATCAATTAAAATTTCATCTCCCTCGATATTAGTGCAACCCCCATGTAGCTCTATGGGCTGGGCCCTGGATCTGACAGACAGTTGGATGGTAGCACTTGACGGACACAAAACCGGGATATAATCCAGCTAGCGGTTTTAGGGGTTGCAAAAGGTGGTTCAGCGAGACTGCTTTTAGAGGCCTGAATGGCTGTTGGGTTGACGCGTGTCCTCGACAGTATTCGTTCAGGGGTGCTCCATCCTCCATAAAGATCAGGCACCTTGGGCCCCCTGAATGTGATATAGGTCGTCGATCTATTGAGGCACGATATTTAACTAAGACATGGATTTCTATGTCGCACTTTTTCAAGCTCAGAGTACATGACGGATCTCTCTTTCATCCTTTAGTACCAAAACGCCTTTCATCCCGACTTAGAGATTTCTTATGAATCATGATCTTTAATACTTTCTCTTAGTTGTGCTTGGTTGCAAAAATTAGTGCTAACATTGGCTTCAGCGGGGACAACCTTTTTATTTGGAAGAGGTTGAGAATAGTAGACTAGTGCCCTTAAGTCCATTGGGTTGTGGAGTCATATATGTCTTTAAGAATGTAGACATGAAACAACATAGAATGTGAGAGGAAAAATAGAAGTAATTACAACATATCTTCTCGCATAGAGATAATAATGAAAAAGGAAAACTTATATTACAACAATGATACAGGGGATCTTTTTAAAATGATGAGATATAGATTTTTACTGAAAAAATTGTTTCAGAAATATCCCATTCACGGGGTTTCCGAAGACTTCACCATTTAGATGTGTCAGTTCACATGTGTTGTTGTCATGGACTATAACCACCTTGAATGGGCCCAACCATAAGGTTTAAAAATTTTCATGTTTTGATCTTTCTTCCCTTCTAGCATCCCACTTTAGGACAAGGTATCCATGCTGAAAATATCAAGCTATGGCTCTTCAATTCATTGTTGCTTTTAAATTGTCTTGATGTATCTTGGTTGTCTCATCTAACTTCTCTCTGACCTGCTGAATCTCAAGCAGTTGATGGATCCTTCTTTCTACAGCATTCAGCTCTTCATGCTCTGGATGTAACAGTTTCACCAAAGGTAAACCCAACTGAATAGGAAGAAAGAATTCCTTACCATAAACAATTTGGAAAGGTGAGGTTCCAATAGTGCACTTAACACTGATCCTATCAGCCCAAAGTGCAAATTTTAGCTGAGAGTCCCATGACTTTTTATTCATGTTCAACAATTTTTTAATGATAGTCACCAGGATTTTATTTAAAGACTCTGCCAGACCATTTCCCTAAGGGTAATAGGTTGTTGAATGAATCATTTCAATGTTATAATTTTGGCAGAAACTCATTATCTTGGAGGATTTAAAATCCTAAGCATTGTTTGTGATGCTCTTCCTTGGGAAACCGAATCTGGCTAGAATATTCTCCTCTAAGAAATTTATTATGATCGTATCACTTGCATTTCTTGTTGGAATTACCTCTACCCACTTTTGGAAATAATCCGTGGCTATAACAATCCATCTATGTTGGCCACTGGAATGGGGAGTTATCTCTCCTACTAAATCCAAGCCCCACTGTTGGAATGGATATTCTACTTTGATTGGTTTCAAAGGAAATGGTTTAAGTTTCTGCTTTCCAACAAACATCTGCCATTCCTTGCATGATCTGACAATCTTGTTAGCGTCCGTGAACAAGGTAGGCCAGAAATAACTAGCTCGTAGGACTTTGTAAGCAATAACCCTCCAGGCATGATGTCCTATGCATATGCCTTTATGAAATTCTAGAATTATGCCCTATGTTTCTTCTTCAATGACACGGTTTAGCAAAATTCCTAGAGGGTATTTCCAAAAGAGATATCCATCTAGCATGCAGTACTTGATAGTTTTGAGTTTAAGAGATCTCATTTTAGATTTTTCAAGATTAGGAGGACATGTTAGATGTTTTAAGTAGTAGACAATGTCTTTATACCATTACGAACATGCAAAATTTTCAGAATCCTTCTAAGGGAGATTTTGTTGAACATCTTCTTCTTGAATGAGGATTTGATCTATCGAATTTATCTCGAGGGCCTGGTAGTTTGACTGAGCCAGGATTTTGGATAACCTCTGTCCATTTACTAATTTGTTAGGCTCAATATCCATGTCATATTATTGAATCTTAGAGATCCACTTTCCTCTCCTTCCTTCATTGTCTAGTTAACACAAGATGTCCTTGATGGTGCTTCTAGAGACATAGGCTATTAATTTGGAATGCAAGACATAATCACTTAAGGGATTTGACAAGAACATAAGCTTGATTTTCCATTGTTTTATACTTTAGCTCAGCGTATCTCAATGCTCGACTAAAAAAGGCGATGGGTTGCTTGTGTCCCTGATCATTTTTCGATAAGAGAACCGCTGCAATAGTGAATTCTGAGTAAAAGGAGAATATGAGGAATTATTTCATGTAGTTAGGACTGGTTAAAACCCTCTCTTTTCCTAAGGCATATTTTATTTTTTTGAAAGAATCTCTAGAAGATTTCATCCATTTGATATCAACATATTTCCTTATCATGTCAGTGATTTCTTTCATTATTTCAGTGACATTGGAAATAAAGCTCCGTAAGAAAATTATTTTGCCAATGAAAGACTGCACTTCCTTTTTATTTCTTGGGAGATAAATTAGATTGATTGTTACACCAAAATGTCGTCACCCTTGTGCAAGTGTCGCAAGTGTTGCAAATGTTGTCGTCATGACCTAGTGTCATCATCATGACCATTGCAAGTACCGTCATTATGACCAAGTGTTGTCATCATGACCATTGTGATAATGTTGTCATCTTGACCATTGTGTATGCATCCCTAAAGTCATCTGGACCAAGTATTCACTTGAGAGGATTTGTACTCAGTTTGTACAACCTTTTGAGAGGTCATCGCAGGTTGCACACTAGCAACATGCGATGTCACAGGTTGCTCCATAGCAAGGTGCGATGAGGTCTGTTAATGGGAAAAAATAGCCATTTCAAGATCTTTCTCGAAGCTTTCCCATTTAGGGGCTTATATATGATCTCTTGGAGAGCTAGTACTCGACCCCTAACTCATTGGGAAGATCCCCTATCTATCTCCTACCATCTCTCAACCTATCCTACCCATAACCTCATCCACTTAGTCCTATATAAGTGAGGCTCACTCCCATACCAAAGGGAGGAAGAATATGGTATCTACATGCTGGTGAAATCTCTCTTGGACACTTTCACTCACCTCTTGGAGACTCTCATGCTTCCTTGGAAGGGCTTGGAAATTGGCTTGTGTGGAGAAGGGCTACTACATTAAGTCATTGGTTATAGTTCTATATCTCTATCATGTACTCCTCTATTTGGAGTAATACAAATGCTTTCCACCAATATTGTCTCTTATGTATGATGATGTTGTGTTGTTTACCTTCTTAACTGTTTACATAGATCTCTTATTGTATAGATGCTCTTTACTCGTTTCTCTTTTCTGTGTCCTGACAGGTCTTGCAGCTTGGATCTGAAGACTATGGGACATGGAGCAACATAGCGGGAGAAAGGATAGCGAATCAAAGAGGTAAGACATCTAGTACTTGATTCTTAAGTAGATCTAGGAAATGTGTTTGTAGTCTGTTTTATTTGTTCTAGACTCACATTGAGCTAGGGAGATCCAACTCACCTCCGGTCGAGTGGATTGTCCGTCAACAAATATGGCGACCATACTGGGGAGTATCCTTTTCTAGTAGTCGTTCATCTGAGTCATTTTCAATTGATTGCTTGTCACAAGCCTTGTTGTCATTTCTTTTGCCATTTTCCTTCTTAGGATTGATTCCATTGTCAGATCTTCACGTTGAAGATCCTGATCTTCTTCCTTTGAGTTTATACAACTCAATTTCAAACCTATTGGTGGTTCATTTTTGAGAGATCTGATTCATTTTTTAATCTAGAACTCGCCTGTCACACCTGGGCAGTGAAAACAGAGCAACACTGTGTTTTTCTGGGTCTTTGTTCTTTGACTGTTACTTGCTCATCGCAGTCTGTTCATTAGTAGATTGCGACATCGTCGCAGATCTCGTGCAGGTAAACTGCGACGTCGCACTATCTGCAAAGCTAGAGTGTGCCGATCTGTGAAGACTTAGCATACAGGCACCCATCTTCTTGTTTGACAGTATGAGCCTTGTTTTGATGTATGAACTCCCTCTGCGCTGCAACATCTAGCCAGAGATCCCATTTTTTATTTGTGTATTGAAAGTGTTTGGTATTTTGTGTGGATTTTTATTCGGTCCCATTTTAACAAGTTTCAACTTGGTAGTGGTGGATACTTTGGTTCCGCCATCTTCATCCACTTGATCTTGTTATCCCTCCTATCCTCACCTGATCTGATCTTTGCACTAGATCTGATCCCAAACCTCTGGATGGAGACAATTGATGGACAAAAAACCAGGATATAAGCCAACTAGTGGTTTCAGGGGTCGCAGAAGGCGGTTTAGCCATACTGATTTTTGGGCCCTGAATGGTTGTCGGGATGATGCATGTCCTCAACGATATTCATTTAGGGTCGCTCCATCCTTCATAAAGATGAGTCACCTTGGCCCCCCTGAATGGGATATAGGCCGTCTATTGTTAAATTTTTAGAATTTTCTTCAATCTGATCTAGGATCTTAACTGAGAGAACAACATGTACAGCATATCTACAGCATATCAATCATGGAGACAATAATGCAAGCACACAAGAGACACAAAGATTTACTTGGGGAAAACCATAAAGGTGAAAAACCCCAATAACTTCCTCAGAGATAGATAGAGCAATGATACAACCAACCAATAGAGATAGCCATAACCTAGCAGCAGATCCTCCTCCTCCATAAGTGCGCTACTCCTCCTTGAGTGCATGTGTGAGAAGTGAGTGAGCAAATAGAGTGCCTCCCGCACTCTATTTATACTTGACTTGACTTGCCTTTTTACCTAACTCATGTAGGCTCGAACTTAACCACATAATATAATGCTGACTGGGCTGACCCCCAATAGGGTGGTCTAATAACCCTTTGACCCACATGGCCGACCCCCAATAGGGTGGTCTAATAACCCTTTGACCCACATGACTTATACAGGGCCGACCCCAAACAAGGTGGTCTAATAACCCATCAAGTATAAGTTACGACACTTACAATATAAATGACGACACTTCCGTATAGAGGAATAATAACATCTCTATAGGAATACAATATACATATATGTGAAATACATTCCGAAGTTACATATACATCAACACTCCCTCTTAACTAGGAAGGTATTTCTCAGCACAGTTCTTCTAGCACAAGTCATCTTCTCTGGATCATCGTCACTAGATAATCGACATCGAGTCATCATCATCGTCACTGCTGCTGCTATCTCAATCAATCTCTGAATCTACTCGTCATAGGAAGTTCTACAGAGCCAGTCCTTTTTCATACTGGATGTAGGCCCACCACCTGCAGGTCTTCATCATCACTGGCCATACTGTGGAATCCTCAGGACTTATTACGTGCGTCACAAAACCTGGCTGCAGCATCCCAGGCTATTACGAGCACACAGCTCTACCTGTAGGATCTCCCAGGAGCACATTACATGTGACCCATCACAAAACCTGGCTGAAGCATCCCAGGCTGTTACGAGCACGCGGCTCTACCTGTCGGATCTCCCAGGAGCACATTACATGTGATCTCACCACAAAACCTAGCTGAAGCATCTGAGGCCTTTTTCATCCTGTCCAGATCTCCCAGGAGCAAATTACATGTGGTCATGGCAAAACCTGGCTGAAGCATCTGAGGCCTTTTTCATCCTGTCCAGATCTCCCAGGAGCAAATTACATGCCATAGGACAAAACCTCGCAAGAGCATCTCAGGATGTTACGGGTACACAACTCCGACCTGAAATATCCCAGGGCACAAATTACATGTCCTCCCAAGCAAAACCTCGCAAGAGCATTTGCCAGATGTCCCAGGGCACCGAATTACATGCCATAGGCAAAACCTCGAAAGACCATCTGCAAATCTCCCAGGGCACAAATTACATGCTTTCCTGCACAACCTGATCCACGGCCACAAAGTATCATCTGATACTCATCAAACATCATCCTGATGTACACATGATCATCCTGATCATCATCACTGCAACATCCTGCTGCATGTCATCTGGAGAAGCTTGTCATCCACGATCATCCAAGTATCCACCTGATACATACATAGATACATGATCCACACAATGTATCCATCAACATACATGATCCACCTGATCATACAAAGATACATGATCCACACAATGTATCCATCAGCATACATGATCTACCTGATCATACAAAGATACATGATCCACACAATGTATCCATCAGTATGCATGATCTACCTGATCATACAAAGATACATAATCCACACAATGTATCCATCAGCATCCATGATCTACCTGATCATACAAAGATACATGATCCACACAATGTATCCATCATCATCCATGATCTACCTGATCATACAAAGATACATGATCCACACAATGTATCCAACAGCATCCAACATGATGCGTTCATACAAAATACATACACATGATCCAACCGATCATATCCAGCATCCAACATGATGCGTACATACATAAATGATCCAACTGATCATATCCAGGCAGAAACCAGAACATCATCCTGATGCTCATCATCCAGCGCTTACATCCACAGCCATGTGAAGGATCCTCCTTCCCACATGCTTGGAATGGCTTCAGCAAATGTGTCCATCACTTCTTCCTCGAAGTGTCCTCGATCTGAAGAACGCCAAGCCTCTCTCTGAAGTACTCGAACTTCACTCTGGCTAGTGGCTTCGTCAGCACATCTTCAATCTGCTCGTCCGTCGCAACATACAGAAGCTTCACAGCTCCTCTCTGCACCATATCCCTGATATAGTGATATTTGATCTCTATGTGTTTTGACCTGTCATGAAACACTGGGTTCTCAGACAGCTTCACACAACTCTGGTTATCACAGAAGATACCAGTAGCCTCCAACGGGAGATCAAATAACTCAGACAGTAGCTTCCGTAGCCATACTGCCTCGCAACTAGCTGAGCAGGCTGCAACATATTCTTCCTCAGCTGTACTCAGTGCTACGCAGGACTGCTTCCTGCTAAACCAAGAGATCACACCTGATCCCATACTGAAGCAGCACCCAGATGTGCTCTTCCTATCTGCAGCACTGCCAGTTCAATCTGAATCAACATAACCCTGCAGGTTAAACTTTTGATTCGCCTCATACCTGAGCCCATAATCCACTGTACCCTTCAGGTACCTCAGAATATGCTTTACAGCAACCAGGTGAACACTCCTCGGATCCGTCAGGAACTGGCTCAATGTGTTCACAGCAAAGCAAATATCTGGTCTCGTGTTCGTCAGGTACATCAAGGACCCAATCATCTGACGATACATAGTGATATCAATCGGATCAGATGAAGCATCACACAGGCGCTTCAGGTTCGATGCCATAGGTGTGGCCATAGCCTTGTAGTCCATCATCCCGAACCTCTTCAGGATCTCTACTGCATACTTCCCTTGTCCAAGAAAGATTCCTTCTGCACTCTGCCACACCTCCATGCCAAAAACAAATAGTGCATCATCCCCAAGTTCTTCGTCTCGAACTCGGTAGTAAGCTTCCGCTGCGTGTCGGCAATCAATCTATCTTCACCATACCAAGTTCTGCACATATATGATTTCCTATCATGTGTCTCAGAACCAAGTGGCTGCTCCACATACACTTCTTCTTCAACTACACCATTCAAGGAAGCTGTCTTGAATCCATCTGGTGTATTTTCTATTTCATCACTTTTATATTTCTCTATGCTGCCATCTGCAACATGCTTGATCTGATAGTTCCATTTGGAAGTCATAGCAAACTTCCCTTCATGTCTTGAGATTACATCCCAAACATCATTCTTCATGATCGACGGATCATGGCATTCTATTTCTTCATCCCAGATCTTGGGAACTTCAATATCTTCAATAGATAATTTGTTGCTGAACAAATGTTGTAGTTCTTCTTTTGTAGGAGATGGCATACGATCTTTCCTACACAACAAGTTAAATTGCATGATTAGAAAACATTTCATAGTTTTCAGAACAAATTCTTACACTTAAATAAATATGTCATACAGTCATGCAATTATCTTAGCCAATGCTTCAATACAACATTTATCCATATTCCGTAACTTTCTAGATGCCTTCCAATCTCTACCAGAACATTGTTAAGAGTGTGCACAACTCCCAACATGTCAGCAAAGAGGTTTCATTCTAGATAAGTAGCAATGGAATGTTGTACAGTGCCATAGGCCACTTACCCATGTATATTAGTAGTATACTGTTCATTAATGCAACTATTCTAATATGCACAATACATATCCTAAGTCTAGGAACATGAGCATATACATCATTGAACAATTTTAATTAAACAAACACATATGTAAGAAATGATAATTAAAATACTTATCTTTGTTTGTTCATTGGGTGGACTCCCTCTGAGTCTTTGCTTCTTTGCGGGAGATACTGGAGTCATAATCTGAAGTAGCTTCTTCTACACCTTTGTAGAAAGATGTTCAACTCCCTCTGAATATATGCTCCTTGCAGAAGCTACTGAAGTGTGCTCCTTTGCTTTCTTTGCAGGAACAATTGGAGTGTGCTCCCTCTTGATCTTTGCTTCCTGGATTACCTGTTCTTGAACTCATATTCATCCTTGGTTCCTATGCATGCTTATTAGTATCATGATTGTGTTATCCTTGTGATCTCATATAAAATCATACATTCATTAATATACTATTAAAACACAATAATCTCAAGCATGTATAGTCATGATCATTTCAAATAGAAATAATAAGCATTAGCATTCAAGGATTCTTATGGTTAGTCAAATCATAAGAAACATAACATGTCTAAACCTGTAATTACTCAAGCCTATGACTCTTCAGGTTAGTTGAATCATCAATCAAGATAAGAGATATAAAATGCATAAAACCTGTGATTATTCAAACCTATACCATCATGATTCTTCTGGTTAGTCATATCATCAATTATGGTAAGAAACATAATATGCATACAACCATGATTATTCAAACCTATGACTTCATGAATAATCATTATCAACAATAGTATAAAATCCTAACCCAAGGTAGGATTCTAGCTTGATATAGGAAAAACATACATGGATTAGCATGCTAGCTAGTTTATGTCTAACATACCCGCATAATGTCTTTTGTTTCTCTTCAGTGACTTGTGCTAGTAACCTGCATGTCTCATATGTTATCCATTACAAAACCAAGTTATACATACCTCGTAAATGGATCTTCTATGAGATCCATGACAATGGATGAATCTTTGTCCTCATGTTATCATGACCATATGTTCTTGGACCAGAACATGATTTGTCTTTCTTGGTGTACCTTTCATGTTAGTAGACAACATAAACCTCATACAACATCATAATGCATTAGTACAATCATAAGTGTCAACACCCTAACCAATGAATATCTTCTATTATGCATTCATAATTTTGTTAAGGTGATACGACAAATCAAAAATCAAAATTGTACTAACCGTAATAACATGAAGACAAACATACCATAAACTTAATCATGGACAAATATCGAAACATACCTCGATGAGTCATACCTGTCGAGATCGCTTGTAATCTTCTTATATAAGGCCTTAGCCTCATCTCCCTCTGAAACAGGAACTTCTTCACTTATGCAGGTGACCAATCCATCTTCTTCTAGGATTAACCCAATCCACTTGATTTGCAAGAACTGGACCTGGAGCTGGATATGGGTTTGTCAGAGAAACCCCAAAAATTCAAACTTTGAATTTCAAACTTCCGAAAGGATAGGAATATGCGCCTTGATGAACTGATCAAACTGGTATATTCAGAATTTGAAAACTACAAAGTTTCACTTCTCAATTTTGCCTTTGAAACTTCTGGATTCACTGGGTGTGACCCTGAAATGGGGTTTGATGAAGACCACTCTTCTGACCAATCAAAAGGTTTGATCCAAAGCTAGAAGCTTCTATTTTTCTGAGGAGCTTCCAGCCGTGGTCACAGATTTCAAAAATTCCCATTTTTACAGAAGCCCTAATTTTCCACTTTTCTTATCAAAGTCCCGAACTAGGGTCTAATCAAGCCCGGCCTTCTACCCAACCAAAAATTCTGATCTTGGTCTCTAAATTTCTATTTTGATGAGTAGCATCCAGCCGTGGTCTCCGATTACAAAAATTCCAACTTTCTCCAAAGCCCTAAATTCCGGAAGCCATGAATGAAGGTACCAAAAAATAATTCTGTTTTGACAGAAATATGTACCTGATTGTTTCTGGTGTAACTCCAAAATTTTTGATCCACAGGGTCTGAAAAAGTTTCCTGAGATAGCCTGACCTGTTAGCTTTCCATCCTGATAGGTCTGACCTCAATTGGATGTTCTGAGAGAGAGTTATGCCAAATGTCGCAACGTGACCTGTTTTGGGAAAATACAGGAGAGCGAACTTGTACGGCGTGCCACGTGTCACTGTTTGACCTTCGGCCTCTGAAAACGTTTTCTGAGATATCTCGGCCTGTTATCTTTCCATCCTGACAGGTCTGACCTCAATTGGATTCTCTGAGAGAGAGATATGCCAAGTGTCGCAACGTGACCTGTTTATGGGATAATACAGGAGAGCGAACTTGTACAACGTGCCACGTGTCACTGTTTGACCTTCGGACTCTGAAAAAGTTTTCTGCGATATCTCGGCCTGTGTACTACCTGTCACATTTCACGAAATTTCATTTGGAGCTTCCTAGCCCAAGTTATGACCTTTTTCCCAAGGTCACCTGATTTTGACTCAGATCTGGAAGAGGCAGAAACCCTATATTGTACAGATCATAAATCACAAAGTACAACGAATTAGAGGTTGGCCTTTGGACACAAGGTACCTGGAGATTTTAGCTTCGGCCTGTAACAATTTCAGATCCGAAAACTTCGTCAAAACGGATTTATAGCGAAAGTGCTACGATGACTGGTTTTTGCTATATCAAGCCCTAGCATTGTAAGTGCAACAAGTGTCATACATGCCATATCATGCCTTCTTTCAGGCTAGCTCTGATACCATGTTAAATTTTCAGAATTTTCTTCAATCTGATCTAGGATCTTAACTGAGAGAACAACATGTACATCATATCTACAGCATATCAATCATGGAGACAATAATGCAAGCACACAAGAGACACAAAGATTTACTTGGGGAAAACCATAAAGGTGAAAAACCCCAATAACTTCCTCAGAGATAGATAGAGCAATGATACAACCAACCAATAGAGATAGCCATAACCTAGCAGCAGATCCTCCTCCTCCATAAGTGCGCTACTCCTCCTTGAGTGCATGTGTGAGAAGTGAGTGAGCAAATAGAGTGCCTCCCGCACTCTATTTATACTTGACTTGACTTGCCTTTTTACCTAACTCATGTAGGCTCGAACTTAACCACATAATATAATGCTGACTGGGCCGACCCCCAATAGGGTGGTCTAATAACCCTTTGACCCACATGGCCGACCCCCAATAGGGTGGTCTAATAACCCTTTGACCCACACGACTTATACAGGGCCGACCCCAAACAAGGTGGTCTAATAACCCATCAAGTATAAGTTACGACACTTACAATATAAATGACGACACTTCCGTATAGAGGAATAATAACATCTCTATAGGAATACAATATACATATATGTGAAATACATTCCGAAGTTACATATACATCAACATCTATCTATTGAGGCACGATCTTTAACTAAGAGATGGATTTCTATATCGTGCTTTTTCAAGCTCAGAATACATGATAGATCGCTCTTTCATCCTTTAGCGCCAGAACACCTTTCATCCCGACTCAGATATTTCTTCTAAATCGTTATCTTTAATACTTTCTCTTGGCTGCACTTGGTTGCGAAAATTAGTGCTAAAAACAAGTATCAAGAGAATCTAAGTGGAAGATACATATTTATATTTGGGGCATCAAAGGGATCGAGGAATCAGAACAAAATGATCTAGACGAAGAGTCGAGTGCGCACATGAAGATGAATGTTATAGTTGATAGTGCATAGAATGATGTTGTACATCTGTGACGATTGCACGGAGACAGAAAGGAAAAATGTAGAGTATGTGCAAGTGCATGAGGACCGAATGACAGTGTTGAAGACATCATGCAGACATTCACAGATGCTCTAAGGTAGATTTGCGCAGAGACTGAACTAAATTTTATCTTGTAATGCGCGACGTGAAGAAGGTGCACTTACGTACAAGGATTAAGTTGAAGTGTGCAAAGTAGAGAAGTCCATTAGATGCAAAAAGACAGAGTTGTAGTGAAATCAAGTATGCGCGTCATGATGAGGATGATTTGAGACAAGTGTGTTAAATAGAAAGCACAAATCAGATGATGCACATTATGTCACAGATTATCTGAAATATTGTGGCACTTAAACCAAACAAACACATCCAAGAAAGTGCGCAATTCCATCTTATATTGGTGTGTGATATCATAATAACATGTCATCAATTGTTGCACAGTATCAGTTGGCAGTGTAGTTGCGCAGTATCAGTTGAGAGTGCAGTTGCGCAGTAGCTGATTGACACAGTAAATATTGGTGCAACCTGCGGGATCATTTGAAGTAGCACACAACATAATAAGTGCAACTTCAGTGAAGTTTTGAGTGGAATGAAAATTCAAGTGGTGTATGTCACAAAGTGACAACAATTATACTGCATATAGAGGGTGTGCACAAAAGAATGAACATCAGAAGATTAGAAGTGTGCACGGATAAAAAGTTCAACGTAATAACATCAGATTTTGTATATTTGGGTGGAAGGACGGGGCAAGGAGAAGCAGGTCGTAGCCTCCTTCTATTTGGTGTTGGAGAACACAGGTACTTGGTGCTTCCTTATGGTCAGTGCTTGTAAAACCAAGAGGTCGGTGCCTCCTTCCAGTTGGTGCTGGTAAACACAGGAAGTCGGTGCTTCCTTAAATGTAATATTTTTCATTATAAAAGAGCATTCCATGGTTTTCTCCTGTTTGGGTTTCCATGTAAAAATTTTGTGTGTTCTGTGTTCTGTGTTCTGTGTTCTTTAATTTGCGCATATGTCGATGAATGATTAAATTATGATATATGCATAATTGATGATCAAGATTAAGTTCAGAATAATCTTTTTAAGAAGTTAAAACTGTTCATAATTGCGCTAATACTGATTCACCCAACCTCTTAGTATTAAATTGATTTCAACAATTGGTATCAGAGCATGTGTCTTCAGTAACAACTTAACATCTAGAAGATAGATCCCTGTGCAGGAATGAACTTTTGATAGACATGGATATAAAGTATGAAGAGATGGATGAGGTAGACTTTGAAGGAGAATTGATCAATGCTCTAGATGAACTACAAAAGTAAAGGAAGAGAATAAAACACCTACATGAATCACTTCTGAGATTAGAGGCATATACCGCCAGGAAATTGAAATTAAGGGAAGAAAAGTGTGAGAAAATGGAAGCTGAAATTATTTCCCTAAGAGAAGAACTACAAAAGGTAACCATTCAATTGGAGTATGAACTTAGAAACAGTGTGAATGAAGAATCAAACTTCATAAAGAGCTATGCCGACACACTCAAAACTCCATCCGTATAGAACAGTCAGAAGTTTGAAGAAGAGCGTAAGAAGTCAACTCATATAAAATTAGAATCCACACAATACAAAATATTTCATCCAATTAGGTATCGAGATCTATTTTTGGGCAATCGTTGTTACTGTCACAATTTTGGTCATAAAGCAATAAATTGTAGAGCTCGTGCACTTGCACATGATAGGATAAATGTTTTTTGTAATCAGATGAAATCCAAACAAAATAACCTCAGGAAAACGACTAAGGCCCCAAGAGAAGATCTCAACCCCTTCAACATTGTGAATTTGGACAATGAGTGTTGTAAATGTCATAATAATGGTCATGATAGTTAGACCTGTGAAAATTAGTTTCCATCTAAGTAGTCAAAAGAATCAGCTAAAGATCAAAAGGATCAAGTCTGTTAGGAAGCATGCAACCTAGCCTTACATGCGCAAAATAAAAGAGGGAAATGGTACATAGACAATTGGTGTTCGAAACATATGACATGAGAAAAAAATACGTTTCTAAAATATAGAGAAGAAAAGGGAGGTAGTGTCTACTTTGGGGACAATGGATCTGCCAAAATTTTAGGAAAAGGTTTCAAAGTCTGGGAAACAAAAGGACTAAGGCAGAAAATGTCTGATTGGTCGAAAACATGAAGCAAAATATTCTAAGTTTCATTTAGATGTGCGATCAAGGGCACACACTCACCTTTGAATCATAAAAATGCAAAATCATAAATAAAGATACGGACAAAGTAGTAGTAACAACCTCTAGAACGCCTAACAATGTTTATATCTTGGATGAAGAAAATTGCTACATGGGACAAACTGATGAAATTTGGCTATGGCATAGAATATTAGGACACATCAATTTTGACAAGTTGGTTAGAATCAGTAAAAAACAAGTTGTGAGGGACATTCTAAGAATTACTAAACCATTGAACTCATTCTACAAACACCGTGTGCTTGGAAAGCAAACAAGGGTTACATTCAATACAAAAGAGTACACTACCTCAAAACCTTTGGAATTAGCACATTCATATCTCTACAGTCCAATGAGAACCATAGGATACAATGGTGAATCTTACTTCCTCCTTTTCATTGATGATTATACTAGAATGGCGTGGGCATTCTTCCTTAAAGAAAAATCAGAAACATTTGAGTGTTTCAAGACCTTTAAAGAAGTAGTTGAAAATGAAACATAATTAACGATAAAGTGTTTGAGATCTAATAATGGCAGAGAATATAAGTCAAGGAAGTTCGACAAATTCTGTGAAAAACATGGAATCATAAGACAATTCTCAGCAGCCAGAACTCCTCAACAAAATGGAGCAGCAAAATGAAAAAATAGAACAGTACAGGAAATGGCCAGAACAATGCTGAAAGAATCAAATCTATCATATATGTTTTGAACTCAGCCCATTCATACATATGTACACATCCTTAATATTTTTCAGATTGGGACAAACATATGTTCAACATCCTATGAGCTTTGGAAAGGAAGGCCAACCTCTATTAGGCACTTCGGGATATTTGGAAGCAAGTTGTACATCAAAAGAAAATATGACAATATTGGGAACTTTGACTCTAGATTAGATGGAGGAATTTTCCTTGGTTACTCTACCAAAATAAAGGCTTACAAGTGTTACAATCTGTTGGGTCACAGATTTGTCCCTATTTTCATTACTTATTTCATCCATCTTCTTCCTATTATCACCCATTTATCATTCCATTTTCCATCCATTTGTTGTAACTGCTCGAGAAATGCCATATTAATCTTATTGATGCTTTAGTGGTTAATCATGATTATTTTCCTTTATTTTTTTATGAATTGAAGACTCTTATGTATAATTTTACTAATGATGGTTTATGGAGTGATTGTTCATATTAGCAGCTGTAGCAGCCATGGTTCAAGCCTCCAAAGTTGGCATGCTAGCACACGTCCACATGGATATATCACAATATGGTTTCATCTTATGACTAATTATGTGGATTTATGATTTCAATTCATGCCCAAGTCCAACATGGCAGCCTCCAGCTCATGATCAAACGACCTCAACCAAAAACGCGTGTCAAATAATAACGCAGTGATTCGCCTTTCGATTTGCAGGTAGATGGAGAAGAATATCACAAATCTGGGACATGGGTTTTGTGCGTAACGGCCCCAATTACCTGACTCTCAAGGAAATCACCACACAAAGCTACATTTTGAGATATACAGCTGGTTCTCTAAGCGTGTATTTCCCAGATTTACTGTTGCCGCCGGTTTCAAAGTTATTAGTAGTTACGATCGTGTTCCAGCTGTTACAGATCACAAGTTGGGGTTCGGTTTCTCATTCTCCTGATATCATTTTATGTATAAATATGTAATCATTCTGATGTATTGGGGAGGAAGAGAGAAAGCAATTTTATGCTGTAGAATTTGATCCAGACTGTTGTAATAATTCCATTCTGATAATACATGCTGGCAGTTTCTTAATTCTGGAGTTGTAGACTTTCATTGTGGAGATTCAGCTCTGCTTAGTGGAGGAAGGGCCCTCTTCCCTGAGCAGATGCTGTTAGTGTTGATTGTAAGTGTGTTGTTATGTAGATTTGCTTATTATTTAGTTCATGCTTTCATTCATTAGATTTATCATAGTTGTATGCTTTCATTCATTAGATTTATCATAAATGTTTTCTTGTTAATTCATTTTGATAGATCGTTGGCCAACATAGCATTTCTTTTACATTCATGCAATTAAATCTTGCTTCATAAGAATTGATTTTACTTGAAGTCTGATTAAATTTACAGTTTGGTTTTATGAATAGATTTTAGGTTTGATTTATTTTCGAGAAGGTGTGATCTAGTTTATAATCAGTTTTGATTTCGTACCAATAGATAAATAGTGTCAAGTAGAAATTGTGCTTGCATAGATCTTGCACAATAGCTTTGAAATAAAAGACTTCCTCGGGTCGATAATTTATGTTTGGGAGTTTCAGCTGTTTAATTATTTAGACAATTAATCCACCCAACATTTTGGCGCCATTACCGAGGAAGTTATCAATAGTGAAAAAGTACATCTAACATTGTTTCGTAGATGCATTGTTAAAGTAGAGCATGTAGGTTGCATGATTACTTTTCAGTTTATTGAATTTGATTTGAGTGTGGATTTTTGTTTTTGCATTTAGTTTCATTTCATTTTTTATTTTTTGAGCATAAATCTTATCATTCCCCTTAGTGGTGTTGTAAGCACCACCCATTAGACTAACCCATTGACAGGAACATTCGAAGGAGGAGCCTCCAGATAACACACGAAGAATCTAATGAAGAGATGGTAGGTAAAAAAGATGCAGAAGTTGTTACCTTCGAATTTCCCATCAGATATTCAGGAGGAGTGGTACCAACGAAAAGCATTCCCCCACATGTTCTACCAAAATTTCACAGTTTGGAAAATGAAGACCCTAATGTATTTATATTTCAATTCGAAGTACTTTGTAGAGGATATGGTTATTGTGCTAATGATCAAAAGTTGAATGTGTTTCCGCTTACTCTAAAAGGAACAGCCCTCCGATGGTTCATGAGCCTCGATGGGAATTGTATACAAACTTGAGAAGACATGAAACATGTATTCTTGAAAAGGTACCAGATTATTGTAGGGTCAATGAAGATATCTTCGAAATGACACAAGCGGAAGAAGAGAGTTTGGAGGATTACATGGAACGCTTTCAATACAATCTTCAAAGATCCAAACAAAGGAAACTGGGGAAAGAGACCTTGAAAACACTTCTACTTAAAGGAATCCAAGCTGAATCTTTAGAAATACTAAATATGATGGGAACAGGTGATGTATTTCCGTTAGAATATGATGATATTTGTGAGTTATGTAGAAGGTATTCAAGAGTAAAATTCAAGACTGGTAGGAATTATAGTAATCCTTCTTTTCAATCTTTGAAATCTACTGCAAGAACAAGAGTTATGGGAGCTAAAATTAGTAATTTATTTGAAAATTCTAATGCTGATATCAATGGTTCACTAAATTCACAATTGGGTGTTTTGCAGGTGAAGGAAAAGCATGAGGAATTTGAAGAAATAGTCTTCCCTTGGTGCCAGAAGAAACATCTTGCAATAGATTGTCCTTTGGATAGTCTCACAATTTGTGGCATATGTGACTTGAATCATTCCACAAATCCTTGTCCCTCCTTACCAAGGATGAAAGAAACATATCAAAGAGATTTGGGAGTTGCAGCCAACTTGTTGCAACAGTCATGGCAACCGTGGCCTACATGTATGGTTCAAAACTCTATCCCTCAATTTCCTTACTCTCATACTCAATCATTGAGTACTCTTCCACCATGGCAGCTGTTGTAGCCTCAATTTTACTCTTACCTACCTTATCCACAAGGTTGGAATGGCCTATCTTATTGTTGATGTATATGTAACTTCGGAATGTATTTCATCTATGTATTTCATATATATTTATTGTACCCTTATTAGAGATGTGTTATTCCTCTATAAGGAAGTGTCGTCATGTGGATTGACAAGTGTCGCAAGTGTGTGTACTTGCCAATGGGTTATTAGACCACCATGTGTGGGGTCGGCCCTGAAATATATATATTATAATGTGGATGTACCTAGCTAGACAAGTAGGCCCCATAAGGTCATTGGGCAAATAGGTTAGTATAAATAGAGATCAAGTGATCTCTATTTAGATCATTCAGAAAAGTATATCTCTCTCACTCAAAAAGTGGCACACTAGTGAGGAGGAGGATCATCTGCTACTAGGAGACTATCTCAGTGTAGTTTGGTTGTACTTTGGTTGAGCCATTGCTCTCTCTATCTCTGAGGAAGTTGTGGGGTTTTTCACCTTAAGGTTTTCCCCACGGAAACTTTGTGTCTCTTGTCTCTCATGCTTTTGATTCTTGTGATGCTTGTCATACTTATTGTGATTGTCATTGATATAATGTATATGTTATTCGTTCAGTGAAGATCCTAGAGTATTGTGAATTAATGCTCAAAATTTAACATGGTATCAGAGCTAACCTGAGAAGAAGACATTCTGCAGTGACGGAAACTTGAGTTTCTTGTTTATTGGTTTTCTCTCCACATATTTTGGAAAACCAGTATAGTATATTGACTCTACTCACCAAGGCTCATCTATCTGTCCAATCAGAATTCAATTCCGAGCATTTTCAGATTTGGCCCTAAAAATTAGGGTTTCCACAAAAATAGGAATTTCTGAAATCTGAAGACATAGCTGGAAGCTCCTTGCAAAAATCGAAGTTTAGAGCTTGGGATTGAGATTTTTGGCTGGGTAGATCTCCGAGAAACTCAAACCCTAATTTAGGGCTCTCTCTAGTGAACCCAGGAGAACAAAAAGGCAAATCTGAAGGGTAAAACTTTGTTGATCTCAATTTATGAATGCACCAAGCTAATCAGCTCATCAAATCGCATCTTTCTATCCTTTCAGAAAATTGAAATTCACATTTTGAATTTTTAGGGTTTTTTCGACAAACCCTAATTCGGGACCAAATCTAGTTTTCAGCATTTCAAGTGGTAAGACCTAAATCTTTTCTATTTCCATTTGAAGTACTCTTTAAGATGTCTCACTACACCAAGCTTGAGGATAAGCTTGAAGGGGATGATAACTTCCAAGCTTGGAAGTATAGGATTGGGTTAATCCTGGAAGAGAATGAGTTGGACTCATATATAAAAGAAGACATCCCTATCCCACAAGATGAAGAGGCCAAGGTATTGCATAAGAAGAACTTGGTCAAGGCAAAGAGAATCATTGTTGATTCTATCAAAGACCATCTCATACCCCATGTGTCTTCTCTAAAGACACCCAAGGAGATGTTTGACTCTTTGACCAAGCTATTTGAAGGGAAGAACATAAATCGAAAGATGACTCTGCGGAATCAATTGAAAGGGGTCAAGATGTTGAATGGAGAAACCACTCAATCTTACTCCTCCAAGGTCTCTCAGATCAAGGAGAAACTTGAAGCTATGGATGAAGTAGTGGACAATGGTGAAGTTGTTATGACCACTCTGAATGGCCTACCTAGGTCATGGGACTCCTTTATTCAAGGAATCTGTGCAAGAAAGAAATTGATCTCTTTTAGTAAACTATGGGAGGAATGCTCTCAAGAAGAAGCTAGACTTGTAGCTCGTGAGGAAAAGATGGGAGGTGAAGATCAAGCTCTTGCAACTCACACCAAAAGAAGCAAGCCCAAGAAGGAGCACCCTCGCTACAAAAGATCCTATCAAAAGAATAAGAAGGATCTAAGATGCTTCACATGCAATGAGAAGGGTCACTTTGCTTCAGATTGTCCCAAGAACAAAAGGGATAATAACAACAACTTCAGCAAGAAGAAGAAGGGCAGCAAAAGAAAGTTCCATGCTCATGCTGTCGAGGATGATGAACCTCCAAAGAAGAAGGATAGGGAAGAAAGTGATGATGACTCATCAAGTGAAGAAGAGTATGTCCTAATCTCTGCTCTCACAGGTACTATCTCCCATGGTTGTAATGATTGGTTGATTGATAGTGGGGCTTCCAAACACATTACTGGGTTTAAGGAATCTTTTGTGAATCTATCTGAACATGAATCACCCCATAAGGTGAAACTTGGGGATGATTATCAATACCCAATCAAAGGAAGTGGTGAAGCCTCCTACAACCTAGATTCTGTAAAATCTTTGAAGATGAAAGAAGTCCTTTATGTACCTGGGATCAAGAAGAACTTACTCTCCATCTCTGCATTGGATGCAAAAGGTATGAGGGTTGTATTTGTGGATGTCCAAGTCCTAATGTGGCCAAAGGTAAAGACCATAGATGATGCAGTAGTAATTGGAGAGCAAGAGGGAGGATTGTATAAATTGAAGGGACAACCTGAACATGCCATGGTGCATGAATCCATGGAGCCAAGTGAACTTTGGCATAGAAGACTTGCTCATATGCACTATATGGTACTTCTAATTGCAAGCAAGGCTGTAGAAGGTCTTCCTGAAATCAAGACCAAACATGAAGGTGTTTGCAAAGGATGTGCAAAAGGTAAGAACATTAAGAAGGCTTTCCCAAGCAGTGAAAGCAAGGCCAAAGATATCCTGGAAATCATCCACTCAGATGTATGTGGTCCTATGTCATCCAGTTCTCTTAGTGGGTATGTTTACTATGTCTCATTTATTGATGACTTCTCCAGGAAGAATTGGGTATACTTCTTGAAGAACAAAGATGAGGTGTTTGATAAGTTCAAGGAATTCAAAACCTTGATGGAGAATCAAACTGACAAGAAGATCAAAACATTCAGATCCAACAATGGTGGAGAATTCACCTCAGGTGACTTCAAGAAGCTTTGTAGTGATTCAGGGATTAAGAGGGAGTTGACTGCTCCTTATAATCCTCAACAAAATGGAGTTGTAGAAAGGAAGAACAGAACTATCATGGGAGAAGCAAGGGCAATGCTGCATGACTACGATCTACCTATGCATCTATGGGCAAAAGCAGCTAGAATAGCTGTATATGTGCAGAACAGAACACCCCACAAGATATTGGACAACAAGACACCAGAAGAGATCTTTTCTGGTAAGAAACCTGAAGTCAACCATCTCAGAATATTTGGTTGTCTAGTATACACTCATGTCCCAAAGGAAAAGAGGACTAAACTAGATCCTTCAGGAAAGAAGGGTATCTTTGTGGGTTACAGTGAAAGCTCAAAGGCTTACAGAATATACTTTTCAGGGTTCAAGAAGATTGATGTCAGCAGGGATGTAACATTTGATGAAAACTCAGCATTCATCAAATGAAGGAAGGCACCTATCGAAGTTTATGAAGAACCTAAGGAAACTAGATTTCAAGACATGACTGAAGCAGTTCTAGAAGTTGTTCGTGAGTTTGAAGATCCACAAGAACCTGTAGATCCACCCCATGAGGATAACTCTCACAAGAGGAAACCTGCATGGGCTAGAGAGCTCATTCAAGATGCAGAAATATTTGGCATTCCAGAAGAAGAACACAGAGCAAAGAAGAGAACCAGATCACATACCAGCTATGTTGCTTTACTCTGTGACATTATGAACAAAGAGCCTTCCAGTTATGAAGAAGCAGTGGAAAAGAAAGAATGGAAGGATGCCATGGTTGAGGAATACTAATCAATAATGAAGAATGATGTTTAGGATGTTGTCCCAAGACCTAAAAAGAAGTCTGTTGTGACTTCCAAATGGATCTACAAAATCAAGCATGCTGCAGATGGCAGTGTAGAGAAATACAAGGCAAGATTCGTAGCTCGTGGCTTCTCTCAAAAAGAGGGAATAGATTATGAAGAAACGTTTGCACCTGTATCCAGGTATACTTCCATCAAAACAGTACTTGCCTTGGCTGCAGCAATGAAATGGAAAATACACCAGATGGATGTCAAGACTACTTTCTTGAATGGTGTAGTTGAAGAGGAAGTATATGTGGAGTAGCCACTCAGTTTTGAAATACATAACAGGGAGTCATATGTGTGCAGATTGAAGAAAGCCTTGTATGGCTTGAAACAAGCTCCCAGAACCTGGTATGGTAGGATGGACAGTTTCCTATCTAGTTTGGGCTTTACCAAGAGTAAAGTGGATTCCAACCTTTACTACAAGGTTGAGGAAGGGAATCCTATGATTCTACTCCTGTATTTGGATGGCTTATTTGTAACAGGAGATGACAAATTGATTGCAGATACTAAGAGGAAGCTTGTTGCCGAGTTCGATATGAAAGATTTGGGAATGATGCATTATTTCCTAGGTATGGAGGTGTGGCAGAGTACAGGTGGGATCTTCCTTGGTCAAGGGAAGTACACAGTAGATATCCTAAAGAGATTCGGGATGATGGATTGCAAGGCCATGGCCACACCTATGGCATCGAATCTAAAGCTTCTATGTGATGCTTCATCTGAGCCGGTTGATGTCTCTATGTATCGTCAGATGATTGGGTCCTTGATGTACCTGACGAACACGAGACCAGATATTTGCTTTGCTGTGAACACATTGAGTCAGTTCCTGACAGATCCGAGGAGTGTTTACCTGGTTGTTGTAAAGCATGTTCTGAGGTACCTGAAGGGTACAGTGGATTATGGGCTCAAATATGAAGCAAATCAAAAGTTTAACCTGCAGGGTTATGTTGATTCAGATTGGGCTGGCAGTGCTGCAGATAGGAAGAGCACATCTGGGTGTTGCTTCAGTATGGGATCAGGTGTGATCTCTTGGTTTAGCAGGAAGCAATCCTGCGTAGCACTGAGTACAGCTGAGGCAGAGTATGTTGCAGCCTATTCAGCTAGTTGTGATGCAGTATGGCTACGGAAGCTACTGTCTGAGTTATTTGATCTCCCATTGGATGCTACTGGTATCTTCTGTGATAACCAAAGTTGTGTGAAGATGTCTGAGAACCCAGTGTTTCATGACAGGTCAAAACACATAGAGATCAAATATCACTATATCAGGGATATCGTGTAGAGAAGAGCTGTGAAGCTCCTGTATGTTGCGACGGACGAGCAGATTGCAGATGTGCTAATGAAGCCACTAGACAGGGTGAAGTTCGAGTACTTCAGAGAGAGGCTTGGTGTTATTCAAATTGATGACACTTCGAGGAAGAAGTGATGGACACATTTGCTGAAGCCATTCCAAGCATGTTGGAAGGAGGATCCTTCACATGGCTGTGGATGTAAGCGTTGGATGATGTTCTAGTTTCTGCTTTGTATGATCAGTTGGATCAATTTTATGTATGTATGCATCATGTTGGATGCTAGATATGATCAGTTGGATCATTTTATATGTATGTATGCATCATGTTGGATGCTGGATATGATCAGTTGGATCATTTATATGTATGTATGCATCATGTTGGATGCTGGATATAATCAGTTGGATCATTTATATGTATGTATGCATCATGTTGGATGCTAGATATGATCAATAGGATCATTTGTATGTATTTTGTATATGCATCATGTTGGATGCTTGGACCATGTATCTGTATATGTATCAGGTGGATACATTGTATGATCAGGTGGATCATGTATTTGTATTTGTATCAAGTGGATACACTGTATGATCAGGTGGATCATGTATGATGATATGTATCAGGTAGATACATGGTATGCATCAGGTAGATGCATTGTATGATCAAGATGATCATGGATGATGAGCTTCAGGATGTTGCTCCAGATGACATGCAGCAATATGTTGCAGTGATGATGATCAGGATGATCATGTGTACATCAGGATGATGTATGGTGAGTATCAGGTTGATACTCTATGGCCATGGATCAGGTTGTGCAAATGAGCATATAATTTGGCCCTGGGAGATTTGCAAATAGTCTTTCGAGGTTTTGCCTATGGCATATAATTTGGACCTAGGATATCTGGAAAATGCTCTTTCGAGGTTTTGCTCTGGGAGGACATATAATTTGGCCCTGGGAGATCTGCAGATAGTCTTTCAAGGTTTTTCCTATGGCATATAATCTGGCCCTGGGATATCTGGTAGATGCTCTTTCGAGGTTTTGTCTTATGGCATATAGTATGTCCCTGGGAGATCCGATAGGTTGGGTTGTGTGCCCGTAATAAGTCCTGGGATGCTCTTGCGAGGTTTTTCCATGACCACATATAATCTGTCCCTAGGATATCCTATAGGTAGAGTTGTGTGCTCGTAACATCCTGGGATGCTCTTGCGAGGTTTTGTGGTGACCACATATAATCTGTCCCTGGTAGATCCTATAGGTAGAGTTGTGTGCTCGTAACAACCTGGGATGCTCTTGCGAGGTTTTCTGGTGAGGTCACATATAATATGGCCCTTGGAGATCCTATAGGTAGAGCCGTGTGCTCGTAACAGCTTGGGATGCTCTTTCGAGGTTTTGTGACACACGTAATAAGTCCTAAGGATTCCACAGTATGGACAATGATGACGAAGACCTGCAGGTGGTGGACCTACATCCAGTATGAAAAAGGACTGGCTTTGTAGAAATTCCTATGATGAGTAGAGTCAAAGATTGGTTGAGATAGTAGTTGCAGTGACGATGGTGATGGTGATGCATCGATGACGATGATCCAGAGAAGAAGACTTGTCTAGAAGATCTGTGTTGAGAAATACCTTCCTAGTTAAGAGGGAGTGTTGATGTATATGTAACTTTGGAATGTATTTCATCTATGTATTTCATATATATTTATTGTACCCTTATTAGAGATGTGTTATTCCTCTATAAGGAAGTGTCGTCATGTGGATTGACAAGTGTCGCAAGTGTGTGTACTTGTCGATGGGTTATTAGACCACCATGTGTGGGGTCGGCCCTGAAATATATATATTATAATGTGGATGTACCTAGCTAGACAAGTCGGCCCCATAAGGTCACTGGGAAAACAGGTTAGTATAAATAGAAATTAGGTGATCTCTGTTTAGATCATTCAAAAAAGTATATCTCTCTCACTCAGAAAGTGGTGCACTAGTGAGGAGGAGGATCATCTGCTACTAGGAGAATATCTCAGTGTATTTTGGTTGTACGTTGGTTGAGCCATTGCTCTCTCTATCTCCGAGGAAGTTGTGGGGTTTTTCACCTTAGGGTTTTCCCCACAGAAACTCTGTGTCTCTTGTCTCTCATGCTTTTGATTCTCGTGCTGCTTGTCATGCTTATTGTGATTGTCATTGATATACTGTATATGTTATTCTCTCAGTGAAGATCCTAGAGTATTGTGAATTAATGATCAAAATTTAACACTTATGACCACATGGCCACTCTCTCTCATGCTGCAACACAACTTGGTCCTTCAATATCAACTTCACAAACCAATCCTCTACATAAACCACATCTATATTCTCATCAAACTCCTTGGTATGCAACACAATTTCCTGTCCAACCCACCCTCCACCCTAACCATAATAAAGTAGTACAGTATGCTTACAACACTGAACTGCAAAATTTTCCTACATTTCCCTCATGTTCTACCTCACCTACACCGTTGCAAAAATACTGTGCACTATTGCAGCAAATCCATACGAGGCCTGAACATGTTTTAAATCCAAGACTTGGAAGTGTAGTTTCTTATGATCATCAACAAGTTAACAACATCAACAAATTTGATGAACGGACATTGGAACCAAAATCATCCTTCACGTCATTAGATTTGAATCTCTTATGCAATCAGGAAGATCAGTTTACTAAGGAGATTCGTGGTGTAATAGCCATGAGAAATCAAGGGAACAAGGACTATATTGATGCTTGGTTTCAATCTGTTATCAATCTGCAATATCATTCCTTACTTCACCAATTCTTGGCACCATCATTTCAAGGGAAGTTGACCTCTCATGTCCTAGCATTCATAAAGTTATATTTTTTTGTTGGGGCTCGTACGGCTCAAAGGGGACACCATCGTACGGGAGCACATCCATCCCAGAGTCTGGACTGTGAAGCATGGGTGAAATTTCTACCAATTTTTTTTTTCGCATCTGTTGCAGGTTCAGATTTGGGAATAATCCCTATCCACTTAACTGTGGGAAGTACTTGGGCATAATCCCTAAAACTCATTGTGAGGAGTACCACAGGAACCCCGAAGTAGCTGGCCCATTGAGAGGACCTGCCAGTGAAAAGGGAAACGACCCCTACCTGATTGACTAGTTCCTTTTCTTCTCCAGTTCTTCTTGTCCGCAAAAAATATGGGTCATGGCGTATCTGCATTGACTTCCGAGCACTTAATCACCTCACCATCAAAGATAAATTTCCAATTCCTGTTTTTCATGAGCTTCTTGATAAGCTTCATGGGGCTCAATTTTTCTCCAAGTTGGATCTTCGTTCTGGGTATCATCAAATTTAGGTTCATGAGGATGATATCTCTAAAACAACTTTCCACACACATGATGGCCATTATGAGTTTTTGGTCATGCCCTTTGGCCTCACTAATGCTCCTTCCACACTCCAGTCCTTAATGAATAAAATATTTCGGCCCTACTTGAGGAAATTCATTTTGGTATTCTTGGATGATATCCTCATCTACAGTAAAACATGGGATGAACATCTCCAGCATCTGGATCTTGTCATGCAATTTTTCTCTGACCATCATCTCCAAACCAAACAGTCTAAATGTGTTTTTGGACAGAAGGAAGTTGAGTATCTCGAGCACATTATCTCAGCACAAGGGGTTCGCGTGGATCCTGCCAAAATCGATGCCATGAACAATTGGCTGCATCCTCAGACACTCAAGAGCCTTCGTGGTTTTTTGGGGTTGATTGGTTACTACCGCAAGTTTGTCAAGGATTATAGGAATATTGTAGCTCCATTAACTGCTCTATTGAAAAAGGATGCTTTTACATGGACACATGCTACTCAGTGTGCATTTGACAAACTGAAACAAGCTATGTGTAGTACACCTGTTCTAGCTATGCCCAATTTTTCCAAGCCCTTCACTATTGAGAGTGATGCTTGCATAAATGGACTTGGTGTTGTTCTCCTTCAAGATGAACACCCCATTGCGTTCACCAGCAAATCCCTTTTAGGTAAGAATTTAGCTGCCTCTACATATAAGAAGGAAATGATGGCTATTTTGCATGCAGTACAGAAGTGGTGACCATACCTATTAGGGAATCATTTCTGCATCAAGACTAATCACCAGAGTCTAAAATATTTCTTGGAACAGCGTGTCTCCTCCCCAGCACAACAAAAATGGGTTAGCAAACTCATGGGTTGTGACTATGAGATCACTTACAAGAAGGGTAAGGATAATATTGTGGCAGATGCTCTTTCTCGTACATTTGATGCCCAAGGTTATCTTTCAGCTATTTCTATGCTTGTTCCAAATTGGTTGCAATCTGTTCAACAAGATTATGTCAATGACTCTTCGTTATCTCAAATCATCCAACGCTTGACCAACAACCCTTCTGTTGTACCACATTACTCTTGGGATGTTGCTTCCCTAAGATACAAGGGTCGTCTGGTGCTTCCCCAGAGCACATATCTTCAACATGATGTCTTCTATGAACTCCATGCTTCTCCATTGGCAGGGCACTCTGGGTTCCTCAAAACGTATGAAGGGACACGATGAACTTCTTTTGGCAAGGAATGAAAAGGACAATTCAATAGATGGTGGTTGAATGTGATACATGCCAGTGCAATAAGGGTGAAACGACACTCCTTCCAGGATTGCTCGAACCCTTTCCCATACCTACATGGATTTGGACAGATATTTCTATGGATTTCATTAAAGGGCTCCCTAAATCCAGCGGGAAGACGGTGATTCTCATTGTGGTTGATTACTTCCCCAAATATAGTCATTTTTGTGCTCTCAGCCATCCCTATACAGCCTCCTCAGTTGCTCAAATTTTCCTGGACCAGATCTTTCGTCTTCATGGCATCCCTTCTTCCATTGTCTCGGATCATGATGCGACTTTCACCGGTCATTTTTGGACAGAACTATTTCGCCACACTGGCACCAAACTGAAGATGAGTTCAGGGTATCACCCACAAACAGATGGTCAGATTGAAATTATCAATAAATGCTCGAAAACTTATCTTCATTGCTTCACCTCTGAACAACAACATCAGTGGAAAAAGTGGCTCCCTCTCGTTGAATGGTGGTACAATACCTCTTACCACAGTGCCTATAAAATGACCCCATATGAAGCAATCTATGGTCAAGCACCTCCAATTCTTCTTCCATACACCCCCAATAGTTCACCAGTTCAGGAAGTTGACACGGTCCTTTGAAACCGCGATCAGATTCTTCACATTTTGCGGGACAATCTTCACATGGCAAGAAATCGCATGAAGCAACAAGTTGATCAGCACCGTTCTAAGCACACTTTTCAAGCAGGCGATATGGTTTTTCTTCGTCTCCACCCATACAAGCAATCCTCCCTGAAACTCAAAGAGCATCATAAGCTCACTCCAAAGTTCTATGGACCATATCCGATTCTTTAGAAGATTGGGTCTGTTGCTTATAAAATGAAACTTCCTCCTTCTTCCCGCATTCATCTAGTATTTCATGTCTCTTATCTGAAGAAAGTTCTTGGCACCAACATCAGTGGACAAACTATTTTACCCGAAATGGATAATGAAGGATCCATCCTTTTGGAACCAGAGGCCGTCCTCAATCGGCGCACTCGTCAGCTTCGCTCTTGCTCTATCATAGAGGTCTTAATTCAATGGCATGGCATGCAACCAGAGGATGCTACATGGGAACCACTCCTTCAGATTCAAAAACAATTTCCACATCTAAATCTTTCAGGACAAATATTTTTTTAAGGGGGAGGAGATGTTAGGAACCCATGTCTTTACTTTGTTAGTATATTGTTGTTGGATTCACATGCTTTGTAATTCGTCCCGTAGTATTTGTTGATCCATAGTTTGTGTTATTGTTGTTGGCGCATATGCTTTGTAATTCGCCCGTAGTGTTGTTGATCCATAGTTTGTAGTGGCCCATGGTTTTGACCCATAGTATTGGTTCCTAGACTTAGTATATAAGTGTGTGTTGAGGCCTATGAAGGCACTGTGAAGTTATTTTTTATTGAGATTTCTCAAAGGAGGTTGCCCCCTCGAAGTGGCCTGCAATCAATAAAAGTATTCTGTGATATGATATATTGTGTATTTTCGTCAATTAATTGTTGCAGGTTCTTCACAGAAAAACATTATGAAGTCACAAATACATCAACACTCCCTCTTAACTAGGAAGGTATTTCTCGACACAGATCTGCTAGCACAATTCTTCTTCTCTAGATCATCGTCATTGGATTATCGTCATCGAATCATTGGCTGCTGCTATATCAATCAATATCTAATCTACTCGTCATAGGAAGTTCTACAGAGCCAATCCTTTTTCATACTAGATGTAGGCCCACCACCTGCAAGTCTTCATCATCACTAGCCATACTGTGGAATCCTCAGGACTTATTACATGAGTCACAAACCCTCGTAAAAGCATCCCAGGACTGATTATGGGCACACAGCCCAACCTATCGAATCTCCCAGGTCTTATATGTGACCCTCATCACAAACCCTCGAAAGAGCATCCCAGTAATTATTACGGGCACACAGCCCAGCCTATCGGATCTCCCAAGACTTACATGTGATCCTCATCACAAACCCTCGAAAGAGCATCCCAAGACTTATTACGGGCACACAGCCCAACCTATCGGATCTCCCAGAAATTACATGTGATCTCCACTACAAACCCTCGAAAGAGCATCCCAGGACTTATTACGGGCACACAGCCCAACCTATCGGATCTCCCAGGACTTACATGTAGTCACCACCACAAACCCTCGAAAGAGCATCCCAGGACTTATTACGGGCACAAATCCCAACCTATCGGATCTCCCAAGACTTACATGTGGTCACAGGACAAACCCTCGAAAGAGCATCCCATGACTTATTACGGGCACACAGCCCAACCTCTCGGATCTCCCAGGTCTTACAAGTCCTCTCAAGCACAACTTGTCCATGGCCATAGAGCACCATCCTGATACTCACCATACATCATCCTGATGTACATCATCTGGAAAAAAATTTTGAATCTCATCATCCATGATCATCCTAATCATACAATGCATCCACCTGATGCATAAACAAATACGTGATCCACTTGATCATATAATGTATCCACCTGATACATATCAACATACATGATCTACCTGATCATACAAAGTATCCACTTGATACATATACAAATACATGATCCAACTGATCATCCAATGTATCCACCTGATACATATCAAGCATCCAACATGATGCATATAAAATACATGATCCAACTGATCATATCCAACATCCAACATGATGCATATACATATACATGATCCAACTAATCATACAAAACATCCAACATGATGCATATACATATACATGATCCAATTGATCATACAAAGCATCCAACATGATGCATATACAGATACATGATCCAATTGATCATACAAAGCATCCAACATGATGCATATACAGAGCAGTAACTGGAGCATCATCCTGATGCTCATCATCCAGCGCTTACATCCACAGCCATGGGAAGGAACCTCTTCTCACCATGCTCGGAATGGCTCCTGCAAATGTGTCCATCACTTCTTCCTTGAAGTGTCGTCAATCTGAAGAACACCAAGCCTCCCTCTGAAGTACTCAAACTTCACTCTGGCTAGTGGTTTCGTCAACACATCTGCAACCTACTCATCCATTGCAACATACAGGAGCTTTACTGCTCCTCTCTGCACCATATCCCTGATATAGTGATATTTGATCTCAATTTGCTTCGACCTGTCGTGGAACACTAGATTCTCAAACAACTTCACACAACTCTGGTTGTCACAGAAGATACCAGTAGCCTCCAACAGGAGATCAAATAGCTCAGGCAGTAGCTTCCAGAGCCATACTGCGTCACAACTAGATAAATAAGCTGCAACATACTCTGCTTCGGCTGTACTCTGTGCTATGCAGGACTGCTTCCTACTAAACCAAGAGATCACACCTTATCCCATACTGAAGCAGCACCCATAAGTGCTCTTCCTATCTGCAACACTGCCTGCCCAATTTGAATCAACATAACCCTGTAGGTTAAACTTTTGATTTGCATCATACTTGAGCCATAATCAACTGTACCCTTTAGGTACCTCAGAATATGCTTTACAACAACCAGGTGAACACCTCTCGGATCCATCAGGAACTAGCTCAATGTGTTCACCACAAAGCAAATATCTGGTCTCGTATTCGTCAGGTTCATCAAGGACCCAATCATCTAATGATACAAAGGGACATCAACCAGCTCAGATGAAGCATCACACATATCTTCAGGTTCGATGCCATAGGTGTGGCCATGGCCTTGCAGTCCATCATCCCAAACCTCTTCAAGCTCTCTACTGCATACTTCCCTTGTCCAAGGAAGATTACATCTTCACTCTACCACACCTCCATGCCTAGAAAATAGTGCATCTTCCCCAAGTCCTTTATCTCGAAGTCGGAAGCAAGCTTCTTCTTGGTATCGGCAATCAACCCATCCTCACTTGTAACAAACAGGTCATCCACATACAAGAGTTGATCACTAGATTTCCTTCCTCAACCTTGTAGTAAAGGTTGGAATCTACTTTACTCTTGGTAAAACCCAAACTAGATAGAAAGTTGTCTATCCTACCATACCAAGTCCTAGGAGCTTGCTTCAATCCATACAAGGCTTTCTTCAACTGACACACATATGACTCCCTGTCATGTGTCTCAAAACCAAGTGGCTGCTCCACATACACTTCCTCTTCGACTACACCATTCAAGAAAGTTGTCTTGACATCCATTTGGTGTATCTTCCATTTCATCACTGCATCCAGAGCAAGTACTGATCTAATGGAAGTGTATCTGGCCATAGGAGCAAAAAGTCTCTTCATAATCAATCCTTCTTTCTAGGAGAATCCACATGCTATAAACCTTGCTTTATATTCCTCCATGCTACCATCTGCAGCATGCTTGATCTTATAGATCCACTTGGAAGTCACAACAAACTTCCCTTCAGGTATTGGGACCACATCCCAAACATGATCGATTGGTACTTCTCTACCATGGCATTCTTCCCGGATCTTGGGAACTTCAATATCTTCAATAGATAACTTTGTTGTTGAACAAATGTTGTAGTCCTTCTTTTGTAGGTGATGGTATACGATATTTTCTACAAAACAAGTTAAATTGCATGATTAGAAACATCTCATAGTTTTCAGAACAAATTCTTACACATAAATAAATATGTCATACAGTCATGCAATTATCTTATCCAATGCTTCAATACAACATTTATCCATATCCCGTAACTTTCTAGATGTCTTTCAATCTCTACCAAAACATTGTTAAGAGTGTGCACAACTCCCAACATGTTAGAAAAGAGGTTTCATTCTAGATAAGTAGCAATAGAATGTTGTACAGTTCCATAGGCCACTTACCCATCACATGCATATTATTAGTATACTGTTCATTAATGAAATTATGCATAATACACACCCTAAGTCTAGGAACATAAGCATATACATCATTGAACAATATTATTTAAACAAACAAGTATGCAAGAAATGACAATTCAAATACTTATCTTTGTTTGGTTGTAGGGTGGACTCCCTCTCAATATTTGCTTCCTTGCAGGAACTACTGGAGTATGATCCCTCTTGATATTTGCTTCTTGGATTACCTGTCTTTGAACTTATATCCATCCTCGATCACTATGCATACTTACTAGTATCATCATTGTGTTATCCTCGAGGTCTCATACATACATTCATTAGTATAATCTTAATACTATAAAAAACATTATGATTCTAAGTAATCTTAAACATGTATGGTCAAGATCATTTCATAAACAGATAATTTATCACAATTCTTTTACTCATGCATATTCCTATTTGACCATAGGACTTTTCTGGTTAGTCGTATCATCAATCAAAGTAAGAAGCATAACATGTCTAAACCCATGATTACTCAAACCTATAACTTTATGAATAATCATTATCAATCATACCAAGTATACTCATATAAGAGATCCTCAAGGTAGGATTCTAACTTGATATAGGAAAAACATACCTGGATTAATATGTTAGCTGGTTATGTCTAACATAACCACATGATGTCTTTTTGTTCTCTTAAATGACTTGTGCTAGTGACCTGCATATCTCATAAGTTAACCATTGTGGAACCAAATTATACATACCTTGTAAGTAAATATTCTATGTGATCCATGACAATGGATGAATCTTTTGTCTTCATGCAACATGGTCATATGTTTTTTATCTAGAACTTGATTTGTCTTTCTAGATGTACCTTTCATATTAGCAAATAACATCATCCTCATATAACACCACAATGCATTAGTACAATCATAAGTGTCAAAACCCTAATCAATGAATATCTATATTCATAATTTTATTAAGGTTATACGACAAGTCTAAAGTTAATCAAGATTGTACTAACCTTAATGAAGAAAAAACATACCATAAACTTAATCATCAATAGATCTCGAAACATACCTGGATAAGTCATACCTGCCAAGATTCCTTGTAATATTCTTATGTAAGGTATTGGCCTCATCTCCCTCTGAAATAGGAACTTCTTCACTTATGCAGGTGACCAATCCATTATCTTCTAGGATTAACCCAATCCACTTTGATTTGTTGAAACTGGATCTGGAGCTGGATTAGGGTTTGTCAGAGGAACCCTAAAAATTCAAACTTTGAATTTCAAACTTCTGAAAGGATAGGAAGATGCGCCTTTCTGAGCTGGTCAAGCCGGTATACTCAGAATTTGAAAACTGCAAAGTTTCACCCCTCAAAATTGTCTTTTAGATTTCCGGATTCACTATGAGGACCCTGAATTAGGGTTGATTTTCTCGGAGCTTCACCCAACCAAAAGGTTTGATCCAAAGCTCTAAACATCGATTTTCTTGAGGAGCTTCCAGCCATGGTCACAAAATTCAAAAATTCCAACTTTTGTAGAATCCCTAATTTTCCACTTTTCCGATCAAAGTCCCAAACTAGGGTTTGATCAAGATCGGCCTTTTAACCAACCAAAAAATTCGATCTTGGTCTCTAAATTTCGATTTTGATGAGGATCATCCAGTCGTGGTCTCCGATTACAAAAATTCCAACTTTCTTCAAAACCCTAAATCCCCGTAGCCATGAATGAAGGTGCTCAAAATCCAATTCTGTTTTGACATAAATATGCTCCTGATTGTTTCTGGTGTAACTCAGAAATTTCGGATCTACAGGGTCTGAAACTTCTTTTTGTGGTAGCCTGACCTGTTAAATTTCCAACCCCACAAGTTTGACCTCAAATGGATTCTCTGAGAGAGATTCATTTCAAGTGTCGCAACGTGACCTGTTTATGGGATAAAACAAAAGAGTGAACTTGTACGGAGTGCCACGTGTCACTGGTTCAATTGCGGCCTCCAAAAATTGGACCTGTGAAAGTAAATTCCATGCCCTACCTGCCACATTTTACAAAATTTCATTTTGGAGCTTCCTATCCCAAGTTGTGACCTTTTTTCCTAGGTCACCTATTTGTGACTGATATCTGGAAGAGGCAGAAACGCTTTATTGTACAGATCATAAATCTGAAAGTAAAACGAATTAGAGTCTCTCCTTCGGACACAAGGTACATGGGGATATTATCTTCGACCTATGAGATTTTCAGATCATGAAACTCTTCCAAAATGAATTTATAGTGAAATTTCTACGATGACTGGTTTTTTCTATATCAAGCCCTAGTTTCGCAGGTGCAACAAGTGTCATAAATTCCATACCATGCCTTCTTTCAGGCTAGCTCTGATACCATGTTATTTTTTTCAGAGATAGATAGAGAAATGATACAACGCAAGTACAAGAGATAGTCCTCCTAGCATCAACTTCTCCTCCTTCACTAGTGCGCCACTCTCCAATGAGTGTGTGAGTGAGAAGTGAATGATCAAATAGAGTGCCTCCCGCACTCTATTTATACATGACTTGACTTGCATAATAACCTTTACTAGGTTGGCCTCAACTTAACCACATAACATAATGCTGACAGGGCTGACCCCCAATAAGGTGGTCTAATAACCCTTTAACCCACATGACTTATACAGGGCCGACCCCAACAAGGTGGTCTAATAACCCATCAAGTATAATTTACGACACTTACAATATAAATGATGACACTTCCATATAGAGGAATAATAACATCTCTACAGGAATACAAACACTTCCATATATAGGAATAATAACATCTCTATAGGAATACATATATGAAATACATTCCAAATTTACAAATACATCAACATTCAAGTTGTAAAATGAATTTTCAGATACTTGAAAGGAACCATGAAATTTGGACTCTACTATCCAAGAAGGAATGATATGAATTTAGTAGCCTACAATAATGTTGATTGGGCAGGAAGTGTCAATGATATAAGAATCACTAGTGGAGATGATTTTTTCTTAGGAAATTGTCTTGTGTCTTGGATCAGCAAAAAGAAACCATCAGTTGCACTATCAACGACATAAGCAGAATATATCGCTACAGCTTCTTGTTTCACGCAGGTACTGTGGATGAAACAAACCCTGAAGAATATGCAAGTGAACATTGATCATCCCATGCAAATTTTCTGCGACAATATGAGTGTAGTCAGTACCTCCAAAAACCCTGTCCTGCATTGTAAAACAAAACAAATTCCCGTCAAATACCACTTTGTGAGAGAGCAAGTTGCTGAAAATATTTTCAAACTACAATATGTTGATACTAAAGAATAGATTGCAAATATATTTACAAAACCTCTCCCACGAGGTACCTATTTAGAATATGTTGTTTCCAATCTGCAACAAAATGAAAACCTATGCCAGGAGGCATGAATACAAAATTGGTTTCGATGAAGCGCAATTGGCATGACGAGATGATTGCATAAAGACATGCATAGAGAATGGTGATGTGTTGTGATAGGAAAAGGAGATCAAGATACAAAATTAAGACAACACAGTTCAAGAGAAGCACATCAAAGATGGTTACGAAAAAAATGTTCAAATTGCAGGATATCAATGCAGAAAATTCAACAAAATAAATGAAGCATGAATATAGGGGGAGTTATCTGAGTGAGCAATAAATATAGGTCAGCACAAAGAAGAAGAAAGTAGAATCTATTATTGCGCAAAAAAGGACGCCTATTTTCCATTGATGTCAAAGGGGAAGAAGAAGAATGAAGTTGAGAAGTAATGCAACTATGAGGAAACAACATGAAGCTAAGAAGTAATGTAGCTAAGAAGAAACAAGAAGAAGATGAGTAGCAGAGCATGAGGAGAAAGAACATGAAGCTAAAGCAATGCAATATAAAAGTAGGTCGTTGAAAAGAATGAAGTTGATCATAAAGCTAAGTCATTACAGGAACATGATGCAGCACAGTAAGGATGATCATGATGCATGCGGTCTCCGCAGGAGTAACATAAGTATTGACAACATAATGCACATATATTAAAGGCTCAATTGGAAAAGTACTCAGGGGGAGCATATACACAGTGGGAGCACCGCGACAAGCACAGATGAAGCATACAATATCAAGGAGATGATTATGCACAACTTCATAAGGTGTTGACATCAATGCCAAACGGGGGTATTGTTGAACTTTGGTTGTCATTGATGTCAAATAATGTCAAAGAGGATTTCAATTGATTCAATTTGAGTCATTGATGTCAAATAATGTTAAAGTGTATGCAGTATTGTTAACACCTAAAAAGTGATCACTAGCTCATTTCCTTATTCACATGACCCATTTGTCCATTTTTCCACCATCTGAGCCTCTGAAGCCAACAAAAGGTCACCAAAAGACCTTAGTACACCCCTTTTTCCCACTCAAAAATATTATTTTTCCTAAAAAAACATAAAAAAAAAAAAAAAAAAACCCTAAAAAAGGGTCCAAATTCTCAAAATATTAAAAAGGGAATAAAAATATTAATTTTATTCAAAAAAGGAAAAAAGGAGGGAAAAGTACCTAAACCATGTTGGTCAATACCATTGGTTTCCACAAAACCACAAATGGTATTCCCCACCACCAAAACCTATAAAAAGGTGGTAAGGGCTCCTCATTTCACATCCATCCATATTCTTATCCTCATGCTGTCAAAATCTCCCTTGAGTTTTGGCCATTGTAGCAACCTTGGAGAAAGGACCCATTGGAGATTGGAGCTGCTCACCATTGGAGCCATTCAAACAACCTTCATCACTTGGAGGTATTGTTCTTGCAAGCATTTGCTTGCCCCATTGTCAATACAAAAATTATTTTTTATCTTTCTTGTTCTTGTTCTTTAATTCAAAATGCACATGCTAGTTTAGTTTAGTTTAGATTTAGTTTATTGTTATTTATTTCTATCGAAACTGTTGCTACTAGTTAGCAGGTGCTCATAGCACTAAGCTTGGTTGCAAAACCAAGCCAACAGTTTTTGGCGACTCCGCTGTTTTTTGAATCTTTAGATCTCACTTTTGCTTTAAAACTTACTTTTTGATAGTATTTGTTAGTTTAATTCATAGATCTGCCACCCTAGACAGCAGATCCATTGCTGTTCTAGATCTTGGCCCATTTTTTAGCCATTAACAGCCCAGAATTCTCAATTTTTGGCGTCGTTTTTCGGCATCCGCGTACGGCTTTTGCCTCGCGGATTTTTTCCCAACAGTCGCGCAGCTCATCACGACTGTGCGGCTTTTTTCTGCGCGGTTCACCGCGGCTTCGCGACCATTTAGCGCGCTGCACATCGCGGCTTCGCGGACCTTTTCCGCACTGCACATCGTGACTGTGTGACGAAATCCCGCGCTGCATATCGCGGCTTCGCGGTCAAAACCCGCGCCGCACATCGCGGCTTCACGGTCAAAACCCGCGCTGCCCATCGCGACTGTGAGACAGAAACCCACGCGGTCCATCGCGGCTTTTCTGTCAGAACCCGCGATGCTAATTTTTTCATTCGGCCAAATCGTTTAAAAAATTAATTTCTTACTGTATTTTCTGCCCACATAGCACATTTTCCAGTATTAGAAATCCTGCATACTTTATAGCCATAGAAAAATTTTGACTATTTAGAATGCCCATGTGAAAAAATATTTTTAAATATTTTCAGAGATTGAAAGAAGGATTTGATTGCATTTTATCTAGATTAAAATTTTTACTGTTTACTTCTTTGATATTTTTTGCCCATAGTAGAATTTTAAAAGAAATCCATTTATTTCGCAAAGAGGTTTTATTATTTGCTTTCCTATTTCGAAAGATCCTTAGTTTTTTTTGAATAGTCCTTGAAAAGCATTTAATTTCCATTTATTGAAAAAGTCATAATATTTGCTTTCTTCAAAAGATCCTTTGTTTTTTGAATACTTAGCATTTACTTTTTCAATTTCAGTTTAAAATATCACACATGCACCCACTCAAACACTAATTTTAAACTGAGCCTTAAAACTTACCCTAATTTCAACCCACTTTTAACCCCACTTGGGGAACACTAAAAGAGCTTTGTAGCTAGGTAGTATTGAGGGGATAGGTGTTCCAATAAAACCCCTCAGTTATTACATCTGAGACATAGTTGTTGTCCTTTAGGGAGCTAAAATCTCTTAGTATTTATTGGCACGGTAACAATCGGTTTATGGGAAGGCCTCTCCCTTAGGAGGGTTGAACTCGCAAGGATGGTTTCAGAAGCCTGAGTGGAATACCGAAATCCATTCAGTAACCGAAGGGCTACCATTCGCAGTTCTCGGGATATCCCTGTATAGGGGTATTGCGATCAAGGACCAAATGGCAGATTTACCTTTTCTCGATGTGTCATGAACGGAGTATCCTAGTAGCCATTCTTTAGGATTGATTACCCGGTGTCCCTCCCGGTAGGGGGATATCTAGCCGTGGACTCAACACTCAATATTGTCTGACTTGGATTTCATCACCTTGCAGAGAATATAGTTTGTTGATTCACAATACTTTTAGTTAGGTGTTTGCATGATTCAACCCACCTTTGGTCTATTTACACCTATTTTTTCTAGAAGCTGTTTGCATGTTGGTACTTTGACCATTTTTTGCATCCCTCCACTTATTGTAGCACAACTGCTAGAATAAGTGCCCTTTTTGAGGTTGATTTTTTGGCCTGAGAGCCTTCATTTTCACTCCCCTTCTTGCACCCTTGGTTGCATTAGGGTTTTGAGTTTTTTATACATTACCATTTTACACATCAGATTTTTACACAAAAACTTATTTCTCACCATTGAGAATTTTAGACGCTCTCGTCGTCTTCAGGGTGAACTCCCAGAGTTCAGTCTACTTGGCTCGCCACGTCACCGACGCCGAGCCTTATCCCTCAACTCGACACATCATCGGTCAACCATACGGTCATCCGATTCTGACACGCCTCACTTCACTTCTGATTTTGAGGCAGAATCCGAAAACCCCACTAAGTTATTCCCAACCAACCTTATGGCTGGAACACCGTTTGACCCACTTTTTACCAGCACCATAGGAAGACATCCACAGACCCTTCTACTGCGGTGCCATCCATGGAAACACCCACCCCCCTAGGTATGCCTAATATGGCGGACACTCCACATTTAGGAATTCCCAACATAGGGCCACCTTTTGTTATAGGAATTCCCAACACAGGGCCACCACCTGTTATGGGTATGCCGAATATAGGGGTCACACCCCCTCTCAGTTCCACAACCCAGATTCCAGGAATCACCACTACTATTCCTAACCCAAGTGTAACCCATGTTGCACTTGGAAGCGCTGGCCCATACCAAACCACACCTATTGGAGGACATATACCTTCAATACCTAGCATACCTTTAGGCGCTACTGGACCCCTACATCATACCACCATGACTTGGCATGTCCCAGTCCCAGTCACTACATCTGCTAGCTTACCGTACATGGCGAGTCTAAACTTACCAGACTTAGCCAGGCTCACCAATGATCCTATCAGACACGATCCTGTGTGGCCTCACATGACCACCAAACTCCCCTCCGACATCCCTAAGTTTGAGGGCAAGGCAGGTGAGGACCCCCAGAACCATATCATGTCCTTCCATCTATGGTGTTCCTCCAACTCCATAGTGGATGACTCTGTCCGCCTCCGTCTGTTACAGCGCACCTTCACTGGCTCTGCAGCCAAGTGGTATATCGAACAGCCCCATGGGACACATGCCACCTTTACCTACCTGGCCTCGACCTTCCTGCATTTCTTTCAGTTACATGTCCACTATGATGCGGGCATCGAGATCCTACTATCTTGCAGACAGAACACGGCCACCCACATCACTGACCACATTCATGAGTGGCGTCGATGCCGAAGCCTCTACAAAATCAAGTTAGACGACCGTATCTTCCTAGATTGCTTTCTCAAATCCCTCCTCCCTCTCATTGCGAAGGATGTGGCATCCGAACGACCCCAGTCTGAGGAAGAAGCTATCCTAAAAACTCGGGAATTAGACCTAATTTATGCCTAGTCGATTTATCTGTATACCATTATACCAGACGCCCCTCGGGGCGATTCATCCCAACACGATGCACCGGGGGCATCCCATGCCGCAAATGGCATCATTGGTCGTATGGCCTCGCATCCCCAACCATTTTCCATTATGCACAATAATAACGACCCCGATCATTTGCGGGCTACATCTCACTCTGGAGCTACAACTTCGTATGCTCCCATGGCCCACCCCAACCACACTCATGGACCCCCATGTCCACCACAGTGTTATGGTCATGCACCTTTAACCTATCCACCTCTAGTTGCACCCCCTATGTATTACCATCAGCAGGCCACACATGCTCCTGTTCACTCACAAGCCCCAACGGCTTATTTCCCACCACAGGTAGTCCTTGCTGCACCACAACCTCCAATCGCTCAGACTTATCCTCCAAACAACAACAACGCTACCCCCACCAACCAAAACCCTGATTGACCACCGAAACAAGGTAAGAACCCCAATTTACGAACAAACCACCCATGTTCCATATGCGGGGTATACGGCCATTATACACACACTTGCCCACATTTGGGGCGAGCACGCCAACTGTGGTTTGATGACGCCCAATGCGAAGGGCACGCAGCACAACCAGCGCCACCTCCTCAACCACAACCCATGGTGCTATAGAATCCTTTGCCCACACAAGGAGTGGTGAACACTCGTCTGTTGGATCCTCCTCAAGGAACCACAGCACCACAACAGCAAATCACATATGCTGCACACACAAACCAACCAATGGATTCAAATACTCATCATCTCCTTATGATGTCATCGTTCGACATGAATCTCCAAACGCGTCGAAACCCATACGCTCCCATTGCACCTACAAATGTTCTCCCTATGATTGAACAACAAGTTCAGAATGCACCTACATCGTTCGTCTCCACAGTTAGACCCGGATTATACTCGGAATCACCTATGACTTCCACATTCCAATCCATCCAACCCCCTTTGAAGATAACCGAGATATCTAATTTTTGCAACCTCTCGCATAACACATAAGTACCAAACCAACAACCCCCTTTACTCCCGCAACCACCCTCAGTGCCAACTCACGTAGGAGCCACACCAATTCATACTATTCCATTTTTATTTCCCCCTTCAGGCACCATCAGCACACCATTCATGGCTACACTTAATCTCCCAGGATTAACATTAGGACTACCTGTGTGGTACCTACCTGCCCCAACCTCTCCTTCGACAACGAATGTCATTTTACAACCGGTGCAACCCATCAATACTTCTAACCGTCCACCCCCTGGTGTAGAAAACATCCAGAATCAACCACCTCTCGGTGTCACTAGCCCTTCATCTTCTATGAATCCCCCTCTTCTTATCAAGCCCACTGGGGGCAGAGGCCCATAACCATACACTGCGGTACCTCCTCCCAAAGCAGTTAAAGCTCCCCCCGTGTTTCGTGCTCCTCCTAAATGCTCGTTGTGTGATGAGTTAGGCCATCCAACTCATCAATGTCCATAATTACCCGCATTACAGGAACACATGCAAATGCTTGACGACGACCCCAACATCCCGGTTGTCAAAATCGACCCAAACACCAAGCCTCGTGATAAATCACTGCGTTCCAACCACCCTTGTGCGATATGCGGTATTTACGGCCATTACTCACATCATTGTCCTGATATCCCAGATTATAGAGCAGCTCTCTACGAGATGAATAATTTGGACCTTGAGACGGCGCCCCCCACAATTGAGGAAATTCATCCCCCACCATCTTCCTCCTTGGAAAAAATTAACACCATTTACACGGTTTCCACTGGATACCCCTCTATCCGGTCGGCCCCTTCAATTGATCCCTTAGACACACATGTTCAACCCTTTCAAATCGACGAGGAAACCACATGTCCACAACGTGGGGGCAGGCCCAAAACCTTGCTTACTCATCATCATCGTGATTCTCATCGGAGATAGTGGGGGCATCCACCCCACAAAGGGAATCCCCCATCATCATATCATCACTTCAGTATGCCACCACAGCCCACAGCCTCATGGTATAACACCCCGCCAGTAGTTGCTCAATGCCCTATTGATCTCTCTCTGAGACAACATCTGCACCACATTGACACCTCTGAGTTAGGGGGCATAATAGATTACCTCGACCCCGGGATAGGGGGCATGATCTATCATTTTGAACCTTCCCCATCATCTCTATCTCAACACCTCAATGAGCCCATCGTTCAAACCAACACATATGTGATCCAAAATCACAAACCCCATGCACATAGCATGGGGGCAGGTCATTAACCCTGCTCACTTTTTCATATTCGTGATCTCAACCATTTTTGAGGTCACGTGTCACTTGTATATTTGAGTTGATTTTATGCAGATAGTATTTCCCCCTGCGGGTCATCATTTCTCCCCACCACTTCATCATTGGCTTGGTGGGCTCACCTTTATTTGTAGCAATTTTTTAACCTAGTTATTTTCTTTGACCATTCCGGAGTCCTTATGACCTCCATTTTTCGCACCATTTGCACTGCCGGATTCATATTTCCACACTCGTGATGATGCTTGAGATCATTTCTCGCTCTCACGCCTAGATTTTTTGGGCAATTTTTCCATGCCCCCTCGTCGCCTCGGTTTGAATGCCACATCCGCCGTTCTCCGTGGTTGACCAGTTTTATATCACCGGATTCAGTTTTATGCGCTCATGATGATGCTTGAGATCATTTCTCGCTCTCACGCCTAGATTTTTTGGGCATCTTTTCCCATGCCCCCTCGTCGCCTCAGTTTACATGCCACATCGGTCGTCGTCCGTTTTTCGACGAACCTTATATCGTCGGATCCAGTTTTCCGCGCTCGTGATGATGCTTGAGATCATTTCTCGCTCTCACCTCCAGATTTTTTAGGCATTTAAAAAAAAAAAAATGTCACCCATCACCTCGGTTTGCGTGCCACATTGGCCGTTTCCCCTGTTTGACAATCTTTATGTCACCGGATTCATTTTTCCGCACTCATGATGATGCTTGAGACCTTTTCTCGCTCCCATCTACCCCTTTTTGTTCGGTATAATTTTACCCCTTTTTCGGGCCAAGCAATCCCTTTTACGAAAAAGGCACTTAGGGAGTTTCTGTTAAGCTCTTTTCTGACTCCTAAAACAATGAAAAGATCGCCGAGCAACCTTGCTTCCTTTCATGCTCGCTAAACGTATCTGAAAGGGCGTCTACCTGGTATAAGTTTACCCCTTTTCCGGAATTTGTAGACTAATTACGAAAAAGGTATACTCTAGTCACATCGGCTAGAAGAGTTCTCCATCTGCATCATTTTATGCTTTTTCGAGGCTTGGAGACTAAACTTATGAAAAAGAACACCAATAGAGTACACTTACTACTTTTAGACTCTCTAAACATGAAAACGAACACGAGCAACCACCATCCTGGGCTCATAAAACCAATAGGACAGTAGTCATAACCACTACAGAGTCTTCTTATCGTTTTCAGACTCCTTAAAAATGAAAGCACCAATGAGCACGAACAGTCCTGGGATCACAAAATCCACAGGACAGTACCATTTCAGAGCACACTTTTATCCCTTCTTGGAGGTCATTAAAAATACGAAGAAGGACCCAATGGTGCTTCTCGGTGCCACAACAGATCACATCTACTCATATGACATCTTCCCCATTTTGGTTGCCTTTGTTCAGAGTAGTCTGCAGTATGTCACCCTGAGAACCCCTCGACAGCACCCATCAGCTTGATTCCCCCCCCAGAGTCAATACATACCCTTCAGTCCTTAAAAGCAATGATCCCCACACCTATAAGTCAGTTCCCTATGCTGCCAGGTCAACCATGTCATCATGCTCTGAACAAAGGAAGTTTGAGTCTACCCACTATATGACCCCAGTTACTTCCCATCCCCAAAAGTATGTCAGTCCTACCATCAGTACTACAATACTTCAGTTCTACACCTCGCGCTCCTATCAAGGAAACATCATTGCCTTGTTAGTTGCCGGTCTCCCTCTGTCGATGACAACCAAATTTATTCCAGAGGATAGACCTAGAGGTCCCTGTGTCTTGGACTCATCACCATTTATGATGAGTGCCTACGAATCATTTCGAGAAGAGTCCTCAGTGCCTCTCCATATGGTTTGTTTCTCACATGCTCAACTTCAGCACCTTGATCACATCATTGAGACTCGCACAGGGCATTGGTTCGTTCACTTATTAGTCGAAGACCCCGGATACAATCTGACTCCTCCACATTTGAGAGTCTACCTATGGATACAACCAGTTACACTTTTTCTATAGATATCCGGGGTAGCGCATGGCGACAGTATTCAGCTGTACACCAGTTTCATACTCCCTTGAGTATACAGTTACATTACTTCTCAGAGATGGCTCACAGTCATTACGTCCCTACAGATGTTGGACACCTTCAGTTCCAGCAGTTCATCAGTTATCCAGTGTATCAGTGATTGAGATCAGTCATGTCATGATCATGAGTACATCCCAGAATAATGTCCCCTCTGGACTATTATGATGTACCATTATATTTTTTATGTATTAGATCCCCCTTCTTGGGACTAATTGTTATGTTTATGTCTTGATACGAGCATGGGTATGCCCGCCTCGTCCATTATCAGAGATTATCCCTCATTCATATTGAGGCCATGTAATATTTGTTTGTTTTTTGCAGCTTCCATGGGACGCGGATCCAGTCTCCAATCGGTCTTTTCTCCTCCCCAAAACCCCAGAAAAAAAGACAAAAGAACTATGATGTCTATCGGCCATACGATGAGCTCCTGCCCTCACACATCAGGGGGCAATCTGTTAACACCTAAAAAGTGCTCACTAGATCATTTCCTTATTCACATGACCCATTTGTCCATTTTTCCACCATCTGAGCCTCTGAAGCCAACAAAAGGTCACCAAAAGACCTTAGTACACCCCTTTTTCCCACTCAAAAAGATTATTTTTCCTAAAAAAACATAAAAAAAAACCCTCAAAAAGGGTCCAAATTCCCAAAATATTAAAAAGGGAATAAAAATATTAATTTTATTCAAAAAAGGAAAAAAGGAGGGAAAAGTACCTAAACCATGTTGGTCAATACCATTGGTTTCCACAAAACCACAAATGGTATTCCCCACCACCAAAACCTATAAAAAGGTGGTAGGGGCTCCTCATTTCACATCCATCCATATTCCTATCCTCATGCTGTCAAAATCTCCCTTGAGTTTTGGCCATTGTAGCAACCTTGGAGAAAGGACCCATTGGAGATTGGACCTGCTCACCATTGGAGCCATTCAAACAACCTTCATTACTTGGAGGTATTGTTCTTGCAAGCATTTGCTTGCCCCATTGTCAATACAAAAATTATTTTTTATCTTTCTTGTTCTTGTTCTTTAATTCAAAATGCACATGCTAGTTTAGTTTAGTTTAGATTTAGTTTATTGTTATTTATTTCTATTGAAACTGCTGCTACTAGTTAGCAGGTGCCCATAGCACTAAGCTTGGTTGCAAAACCAAGCCAACAAGTATTCCTATATTAGGTTGAAGAAGTATATAGAAGCCACCTTTGAAGAAGTATATGCACAAGCAAGATGAAGGAGTATACAGATGCCAGTCTGAAAAAGTATATATCTGTGCCATGGATTATAGTATGAAGAAGTATATCCAACGTTGCATCCAGTTTGGAGAAGTGTGTCCTGAGGTATATCATGCATATCCACTTTGAATAAGTACAAAGTTCCATCTAGTACATAAGGTACATGAGCAGGTATCAAGTCCATCCAACCATACTCCTTCAAGGAACAAGCTAAAGTGATCGCTGAATAGAAGTTTGAAGAATGTGCAAGCAAGAAAAGAAGTTGTTTGGACAATGGTTCAAGTGCACAAGCACGTAAAGAATCCATTGGACAAGAGTCGGGAGTGTGCAAGCATCATGAACAAGAAACCGTTGAACATTTATGCAAATCCAGACATCGTGAAAGTATCACCAATTAGAAGAATATTTCAGTTGTGAAAGCGTGCAAGTATCACCAATCAAAAGAAACTTTCAGTTGTGAAAGCGTGCATTGTGAAAATCCTCATAACAGATCTAAGAGTTGATGTATACCTCACAATGAAAGAATTTAGGAATAAGATTAAGAGTGGTCAATGCAGTAAAATGAGCAACAGAATAATAATACAGTAGAACTCGGATAGAAGCAAAATAACTTCACACACACTAATTCATTAATCACAATATGGACAAATAAGTAGTACAATGCATGAGGATTCAAATGCCAAGGTGGCAATTCGAATTAGCCTTCATGGAGTGATAAAAAGATCACTAGAGTGTCATCTGAGCACAACTAGAAGTCTTCATCATCATCAATGGAGTCATCAATGCTCAAGTAACTGTCAACCATCAGTCAAATTGAGTCTAACTGAGTGTCGTAGGTGTAACTGGCACTAATTGAATGAAGGAGGCTCAGTGGAGGGCACATGAGGAGTTAACTGGAGTCAGATTGGGCAGTCTAGTCTCACTGGAGATCCATCGGAGTGATACAGTCAATTGAGAGTCAGTCTAGCCTTAAATCAAGGAAAGAACTGAAGATAACTCAAGTACAACTGAATGGTAGGTGAGAGAGGGTGCATGAGATGCATGCAACTGCATGAAGGGCTCACTAAGCACTAGGAGGGCTAAAACTGATCAGTGAAAAGCTCCCGTGACTAGCTAACTGAGGGCTAGGTGTTGGGACTGATGACTGGGATGCATGCATGCAGAATGCATGTTGCATGCAGAAATGCATGCAAGACTGAAAATGCAAATGATGAAAATGCTTGTAGGACTAGGATGGAGTATAGGAATATCCTAACATGCATGAGTTCCAAGAAGGATGTAGCAGTTGAATTTAGTATATGTGAAAATTACACAACCGAAGATACATCTAGTGCACAAGACCCACATGTGATGGTACCACAAGGGTTAAAATACCGCTAAGTCGCGGACCACGTATGCGCAATATTCACAAGATATGACACATCAGTAGCATAGATGATGACATGTGGTAGAAGCATAATCCATGAAGCAAGGGAGAAGGAATGCTATAACCAATTTTTGGACATACAATTCGTGTAGGACATGTATAAGTAAGGAATCAAGTTGGAGTTTTTGAAGGAATCTTGATAGAAAGTATGAAGAGCATGTAAGTGGAAGATACATATTTATATTCAGGGCATTAAAGGGATTAAGGAAGTAGAACAACATGATCTAGACAAAGAGTCAAGTGTGCACATGTAGAAGAATGTTATAGCTGATGGTGCGCAAAATGATGTTGTATATCTATGACAATTGCGCAAACATAGAAAGGAAGGATGCAGAGTTTTTGCAACTGCATGAGGAATGAATGACGGTATCGCACACAACAGATATATATTCATAGATGCTCTAAGATAGATCCATGTACAGACAAAACTAAATTTAATCTTGTAATGCACGATGTGAAGAAGTTTCACTTGCGTACAAGGATGAAGTTGAAGTGTGCAAAGTAGCGAAGTCCATTAGATGTGCAAAGACAGAGTTGCAGCGAAGTCAAGTATGCACGTTATGATGAGGATGATCTGAGATAAGTGTGTTAAACCGAAAGGATGAATCATATGATGCATAGTATGTCACAGATTGTCTGGAATACTGTGGCTCTTAAATTGAACAAACACATCTCAGAAAGTGCACAATTCCATCTGTTACTAGTGTGCGATATAAAAATAGAAAGTCATCAATTGTTGTGCAGTATCAATTGAGAGTGTCGTTGTGTAGTAGTTGATTGACACAATAAATCTTGGCGCAAACTACAGGATCAATTGAAGTAGCACATGTCATAAAAAGTGCAACATCAATGAAGTGTTGAGTGGGATGATATGTCAAGTGGTGTATGCAACAAAGTGACATCAATTCTACTGCATACAGAGGGTGTTCACAGTAGAATGAACATCATAATATCAGAAGTTTGTGTGGATCAAAAGTTCAACAAATTAACATCCTATTTTATATATTTGGGTAGCAGGACAAGGAAAGGAGTAGGGGGTCATAGCCTCCTTCCAGTTGGTGTTGGAGAACACAGGGATTTGGTTCTTCCTTCAGGTCAGTGTCTGTAAAACCACAGGGTTGGTGCCTTCTTCCAATTGGTGCCGGTAAACACAGGAAGTCAATGCTTCCTTGAATCTAATATTTTTCATTATGAAAGAGCATTCTTTGGTTTTCTCTCGTTTGGGTTTCGACAAAAAAATTATGTGTGTCATGTTCTTCTATTTTTGCAATGTGGATGAATGATTTATTTGTGATGGATGCATAATTGATGATCAATATTATGTTCATAATAAATTTTTTAAGAAGTTAAAATTGTTCATAACTACGCTAATATTGATTCACCCCCCATCTCAATGTTGAATATATTTCAACACATTCAACCTTTCATTCTTCTCTTCAAAGGACTCTGGCTCGCTCACAACAACAATAGACACATAATATAGACATTGTCTCTTTAGACATGCAACCATATTTGGTGTTCACTCAGCATAATTGAATGGAGTAAGAGGAGGAACAAATTTCAAATCCATGAAGTTGTTCCTACATAAAAACCTGCCAAAAAACACTTAGGAGGAAATTCAGTAAGCACAAGGCTCTAATACCATGTATGAATTCTATGGTTGTGATACCATGTAGGAATTCTATATACAAGCTAGGATCTAGAAGCAAATAAGTCCTCACAAGAAATGATTCAGAGATATGCAAAAATAAGAAGAAATATTGAAGTAGAATTATAAGAGAGAGAACTCAATTGATATAAATATCATCTCTATATTATTCAACAATTAGAATACAATATATAATGCATCTCATGAGATAAAATTGAATGCACTAAATGCAATTCAAAAAGCTCACAAAAAACAAGCTTACTAAAAGCTAAAAACCCCAATATTGGCAACATCACTTTCCAACTCAGTCAAGGACCTCATGAACTAGCTAAATAAAATATGGCAGCTAATGAGTGATGAAAAAGTAATAATATGATGGCTTTGGGGAGAAAATTATGGAGGATGTGTTGGCCTAAAACTAAACAACTTTCCAATTCCATAAAGGCACCTAACTTTATCCTTATCCATTGAAAAGCAGAAAAAGAGGGATAAATCTCTATAAAAGCAGGAAAGCGCTCTTACCATTCTGGACTGTCATAAAGAGTAGACAGAATCAAAGCATAATCTATTCAAGGGAACTCTTATGGATAATGAAGACAAGTGTGATCCTAAAAAGGAAATATGAGGCCAACTACCTAGTCAAACACCTAAGAAAGTATCAAAATTGAATAATACTTTATATCCTAAGTCTAGATGGTTTTTTAATATTCTAGCAAGTCCAAATCAAATGAAGTCATTCAGGGATGATAATTCCTTCAATTATTACAATTCTTTTAGTTACACTACCAGAAGAAGGATTAATATAATGATGTGTGCAAGGTGCAATTACATTGTTCATATTGCAAAGTATTGTCAAACTTTGAGATGTTATGCATGTGATGGCTTTGGAAACAAGGCTCAATCTTGTCGAAGAACAATGATTTGTCCAGATAGAAATATTCTACATAATCGCTATCGCAATACAAGAACCAAAAGGGAAGACAGTAAAGTGCAGTATCAAGAAGGAAGTGCACACATGAAGAAATGGGTAAGAAAAACTCCTCGAGCATGCACAAAAGAATCAAACAACCCAAGTACGTCTCAAGCAACAAGTAGTTGCTACCCATCTTGCTAATCTATAAGATATTGAGTGGGATACCTGAATTCAACGCAATATTATTTAGGAATTCAAGGAATCCATTAGTGGGTATTGCAGTTAGAGAGTATTTGAAGATGGTTCTCACATTAATGTCATGTTGCAAAGGAAATGTGTACTTATTCAATTATGTGCAAAAATGTGTTGAATTATCGCATACATGGAATAGTAAGAAGGAGAGCACAAATATGCACAGATACATAAAAAATTTAGTATTATATTCAAAATTTTGTCGTTACAAAATTGCATAAGACCTCTGTTGCAAAGAAAGAGATCTGAAGTACAAAAGAGGCAGCATGACAAGGGCTAAAGCCAATTGAAGTACAAAGACGATGATGGAAGATAAATTAAACAAAATTGAGAATTATAAAGATAGTTTAGAGCCATAGCTCAAGATCCATGTTTGCATCATGGTTGGTTGGTTGTTGTGCAAGATGAAGCTCGAGATCCATCAGAATTGGATCGATGAATTCAGAGGATGGATGTAGTGAACGGAGCTGCATAGTTTAGGAAAACGCATTGAAAATGGATTCTTCTGTCTGAATCAGGTTCAAGAGGTCTAGAATCTATTGTTGTTTCTGTTCCAAGGAGTAAAATATCATGTTCAGATTGGCAAATTCCTTAGTAGTTCCGTGATTAACCTGTGACTGTGTGTACCAATTGTTGAACTCACACTCCTTCAATTGGGATTTCCAAACTCCCACATCCACTCTTAGTCAAGCGAATTCCACCTAGTGTGATTGCACTTCCAAGAAGAGACTTTCAAATGAGTCATTAAATATCTGGAAGAAGGAAGACATGATGAAAGAGCATGAGAAAATCAGAGCTATGGAGATGCATAACAAGCTATACAGTGAATGAACAAGGATTGTGAACTTGGGAATTCTTGGCTCATTTATGGAATCGAAAGAAGGTTATTTGTGCGTGCAAAAATAAATTAAAGAGACGTTGAGGATTAATCACATTCATATCCATGTGATTCAAATCTAGTTATGGAGATGTCAAAACTTATTGCATGGATTAATGAATTCGGGAAAGAGGACATAAAGAAAAAAATAATTAATTGTTCCATGCAACTAGAATGATGTTGCCCAAAAGGCTCAAGTACAAAAGTGACATGTCGAATTTTCCACACTAGTTATTCATCACATCACCTTATTTCCATGTTGGCTGACAAATGGAAATATGCGCAAAGAATATTTGGTTGTAGTGGCAAGATTTGCGAATTCAGAAAAAGTAATGAAGATTGGTCACATTGTAGTAAATGTGACAAAAAGGAATTGTTGGATGTGGAATAAATAAACATTGAAGATAATGAAAAATGAAAGCAGATGGAATTCTACAACACACAATGAAAATGGTAGGAAGATGGAATGGTAGATTGTGCAATTAATGAAGAAGAGTGGTTGATTAGTATTACAGTAACATATAAAAGGATGTTAGAAACTGTACAGGGAGATCATATCTGATATAGCTATAAAAAAACATTAAATGTATAGATTTAAATATGACTAATTTATGTGCAATGATCCCAGTGAGTAATCAAAGCAAGTAGATGTATGAAGGCTACTGCTAAACCAAAGAAAGGAGAGCCTATAATTGTGCATTAAAGGAAACTATTTTCCATTGATGTCAAAGGGGGAGAAAATACCATGAAGCATATGATCAACGCAGAAAGATCATGAAGAGGCACATAAAGATCATGAAACATGCGATCAGTGTAGAGATAAAAAGTAGCAGAGAAGTACTTTAGATCAACGCAGAGATAAAAATCAGTAGAGAAGTACTGATATGTGTAACACAAATAAGAAATCATGTATCAATGGAAGGAATCCACGTAGAAATGAAAGATAGAAGAAGATCATTGGAAATAGGATGCACAGATGAGAAAAGACACAAATTGGAAAGAACACAAGGGGAGCACACGCATGGGGAGTACTGCAAACAAGATAGATGAAGCGTACAACTTCAGGATATGATTGACATGCAAAGCTTCATGAGGTGTTGATATCAATGCCAAAGTGGGATATTGTTTAAATTTGGTTGTCATTGATGTCAACTGGTGTCAAAAAGGATTTAGTATTCTTGTTCCAGTTTGAAGAAGTACATAAAAACTACATCTAGATTACATAATTATATCTAGAAGTATTCCAGCTCATTCAACTTGAAGAAGTACATAAGGTACATGTGCAAGTCCTAAGTCCACCTAGTCATGCTATCTCAAGGCTAAGTCAAAAGAGTTGGTTGGACAAGGTTCGGGAGTCCGCAAGAGGCTTGAGAACAAGAAGCAGTTGGACATGTATAGAAGTCTTGAAAGTGCGCCAGACTCACCAATCGGAAGAAGTATGAAAGGTGTTGAAGTCTGAGGGAGTACAGAAAGTGGCAGTCAGAGAAGTCAAGTGCACAAGTCCCACAAGTGATGATACATCAAGGGAGCAAGACCCACTAGGAAAAGGACCAAGTATGCATGAGACCCACAAGGGATGACACCTGAGTGGCACAAAACATGACAAGTGGCAGAAGCATGAAGTAATAAGAACCATGAAGCAAGGAAGAATGGACGCTAAGACCAACTTGTGGACATACCATCCACACATGACAAGTATAAATAAGAAGCCAAGTTGGAGAGTTGAATTAAGCTTGTAATCCCGAAGATGCAAATGTAATAGAACTATGATTGTACAAGCTTCTTATTTTGGGGTATTGATGGCTCATGGAACTAGAACAACATGACCTAATAGAGATCCAAGTGGGCACAAATAGAAGAGCATAATTACGGATGGCGCACATGATGGTGTAGTTTGCCTGTAATAGTTGCACGAAGATAGAAATGCAGGAATCCAGATGATGGAAAAGTAAGACAATATCAAAAAAAGTATGTAGAAAGTCATAGATTATCTAGGACAGATGCGCGAAGATAGACATGAAGCACGACTAGTAATTCACAAATTAAAGTATTTTATTTGAGTCAGATGCGTGAAGACAGATGTGAAGCACATCTGATGATGCACTAAGTAAAGTAGTTTATCTGAGTTAGATGCGCAAAGACATAGTTGTAGTACTGTAAAGGATGTGCAGTATGATGAGGGTAATCTGAGACAAGTGCAAAGAACATAATGGAAGCATTGCAGATGATGCACATAAGGTCACATATTATCTAAAGATAGATGCAACAATACATAAGTGTAATATTGCATAAGATGTGTAGATTGATTTGATATAGATGCGCAAAGTCAAAACAACAACAAAACAAAATATGCACAGTATCAGTTGAGTTTGCAAATGTGCAAAAACAAAATGACATACTGAACCATAACGTAGATTGCATAATTTTATGATACAAGAATTCAAGTGTGTAATGTTGATTTAGTTCAGGGAAGTATGTGATACAGTTCAGCGATAGCAAGATATCAGTTTACAAAAGGTGCACACAACGTTGTAAACAAAAAATTATCTAAAGAGTGCACGAATCAGAAGTACAACAAGGAAATATCTTCTATAATCGTACAAGGGTGACATGATGTGTCATGTCCCAAATTTGGAATTGGGTCACAATGGCCTAATCACATTAGCCATATTCATTAGAGTTTGTAAAATTGATGTTAAGGGTCAAATAATTGCCAAGGAGGAAAATTACTAGTTTCCTAGGTTTGGGGTGGAAGCTTTGGGATTTGGAATAAGGGGGATAATAAATGATGTTTAGACATTAGAAGGGTTCAAGTATTTAATAAATAGAGTGAATAAATAAATTCAAGAGAAATCCTAGGTGACAAATGGTTTTGGAGACATATGGAGGATGCGGGACCCACACTAGCTTGATTTTTCATAATACATGGTATCTCTCTTTTGCAAATTCGAATTAATGGGAATGTGAACACTCTTGGGTGAGTTGGTAAGTCATAACACATGCCATTGAGAATCTTAGGTTGAATTGGGAAGGATTGGTAACCTCCATGGAAGATAAAGAGTCAAAGTGGAAGTTTGTGGACACTTGGACTAGATTCCCTAGCCCCTATGACACCAATGATGGAGCATCTATGACAACTATGACAAATTGAAGACCTGACCTCTGACATATGACCACTATGACATGTCAGCCCCACAAATAGGCTCAAGGAAGTCGAATTTGGGAGTTGGAGAATCCAAAGAGACTCAAAATTGAATTTGGGAGAAGATGGAAGGTTGGAACTAGGAGACAAGTGGCAAATGTGGAATATTTCCTAAATGGAAATCTATTGAATCTATTGAGAGGATTTTGACCCTTAGAAGGATAATTTTGGTTATAAAATGTAGAAATGAATTATGAGAATAGCTTTTGATCATTTGTAGAACTTGCAATTGCATTTGTGAAGAGGGAGAACTAGTGGATGACTAGTTTCTTGCCTTAGCCAATTTCGAGGGTGAAAGATTCCCATCCAAGTTGGTAATTGGAAAGGCCATTCAGACCTTTCATTTGGAGATTTAATGGAGTCTTTATTTTCAGGTGTAAGCTACAGGGCAGCTCATTGTTTCTTCTATTGCAGCTCACTCCTTCAACCATTTCCAGTTTTGATGGCATATTCTTGATCCTTGAGGGAGGGCATTTTTGGTGAGCTATTGTACTCTTTGGGGAAGATCTTAATGCCCATTTCTTTTGTAATATGAATTAAATACTCTATTTTTCATCTCCAAAAAGTTTCAGGTCGAAATTCCAAGTATAAATGTATAAATCTCATTTTTAATGGAAGAACAATGCCATTTCCCCACTACCTTGTTGTGAGCCAATGTATTGATGATGATTTCGAATGAATGGATGATTCTCTGATATATTTGTGATAAATATACTGCCATGGATGTATCCTACAAGTTTCATGTACTGTACTTGAGCATTTGAAGCATTTTTACTCAGTTTAGTTGTATTGGGAGGTGAAATAGTGCCATTTCCCCAAGGGTCGAATTGGGGATTTTTGCAATTGAATGGGAGAGGGTGAGAACAGTTGTAATAATCCATTAATGGTTCATATGAGACTTTAATAAAATACTTAACACATTACATACCTCTTTTCATAAATTTGAGTGGGTTTGGAGGCATTTGGGAAGCCATTTTCAGTACTTACCCCAGGGGGATTTGAACCCCAAATTACTAGTAAAATTGCATAATTGGTTCAGAATATTAAGAGAGTTTGCAGAGGTATTTTGGTGGACATATGTCATCCATAAAAATAATATTCAATTTCTAATATCATTCATACACCTTCCTTGAATATTTGAATGCATTTGGAGTCAATTTGAGACCTAGAGACCAATACTAGTCAAAGGAAAATCACTAGTAAAGTTACCTACATTGATCAGAATTGAAAGAGGATTTGCAGAAGTATTTTAAAGGTCCAAAGGAATCCCTGAAACACATATTTATGTTCTAATATCATTCATATACCTTCTCAGAATATTTGGGATCATTTGGGGCAAATTTGGGACCTAGAGATCAAAACTAGTCAAAGGTCTAACTAGGGAAAAAAGTGAAAAATTGCCATTTTAATAAAATTCCTAACAAGGGACATTACAGTGGTATCAGAGCATGGTCCTTGCACCTGTGTATTAGGTACATACATTCAAGAATAATTGGCAGCCATGTCTTACTATTATGATGAATCCTATGAGTACAATTCTTATGAGGAATATGCAGATGCTTATGAGCAATATGAAGCAGAATGTGAATGGTATGAGGAAGAGGTGCCATCATGCAACACTTCTTACAATTTCAAGAGAAATGAATATTATTCTTATGACTTTAAATCTGATGAATATGAGTGTGTCACACCAACCAAGGATAATTCTATGAGTGAGTTCCAAAGATGGAGAGAAAAATATAAAACCTTGACCTAACAATATCAAAAATATCAAGAATATCTTGCTTTTAGCAAAAATACACAAAATGCCATGTCTTTTGAGTACTATGTTGAACATGTTTTTGAAAATAGGCCCAAAAATGAAGATGTGGAGTTAGTGAAGAAAGGTTTATACCCTTCTTGTAAAAACCCTTGGAGCGAGTATCATATATGTGTGCATGAAATGATGTCCTCCTTAAGGAGAGCTTTTGAGATTTATTCAAGAAGAGATTCCAAATATATTGATCCTAAGGAAAACACGGAGCAAAATGCATTAGCTTGCTTTAAGGATCAAAAGTAAGAGACATCAGAAGAGCATGAAGAAGATTCTATTGAAAATATGGAAGAACATTTTCAGACACCTTCTAGCTTAGACATGAACCAAAGAGCATCTACTGATGGATGCTTAAACTATGAAAGAATACCTACTGATGGGTGCTCACACCTCTATGTTGGTGACATAGAAATCACTTTTGAAAGTGTTTCTACAAGTACAAGTTTCATTAAGCATGATAATGAATACCTTGTAGCAGTTGAAGAAGAACCAAGATCAACTTCCCCATCACCACTTGAGCTTCATGAAGTTGGTCCAAGAAAAATTGAAGAAGATGAGGAGGTTCATTTGCAAGAGCCTCATTTTCTTGAAGGGTCCTTAAAGATGAATGAAAATAAGATCCAAGAGTCCCTCAACATTCTCCATGGAACTCAAGCATTGGTGTCAAATTCTTGTTGGAGAGCTACTTCATTGGAGGAAACATCCTTCCTTGAAGACATGGAGAAGATTCAAAGAGCAATGTGTCACATCAAAGGTAATTTCATGTCTTTGTTTTTTGATAGAAACCATTTGTTTGAGCTTAATGAATTGTTACATGATTCATACTTGAAGAATAATGAGGATATTCATAAGATCACAATTCAAAATGAGCAACTTCTTGAAAAGTTGCAAGATACTTGTTTTTCCTCCTATGTTCAGATTGTCAAATGGTAGATTGTTTGGAGGATTCTCATGACATGGTGGATCATGAGAAATGTGAAAATTTGAATGTTCTTGATGTGTTTGAAGATGAACTTGAAGAGATCCAAACACTTGATGTGGTGGAAGAGGAATTTGAATTGCCTCTTGATGAAGGTTATGCAATTTTTATAGAAGAGCATGATTCCTCTATATTGGAACCAAACTATGACAAAGAGTTCACACTTTTGAAGGAGTTGCATGATACTACCCATATGGATCCTTCCCATGATGAAACTTCTATACTTTTTTATCATTTGGGTGATTTGGTTCATTCTCTTACATCCTACAATTCCATGTTTTGCAACATTAGTCTCAATGAAGTATGGGTGAAAGGGTTCTTTTTTATGGTGCCACATGAGGAGTATGGAACTCCTAGATTTAATTTTTATGATGATATGGTTGGAGCACATTCTTATTCACATTTGCAGCAACATTATTTGTCACTTTATGATGATGCAAATCTACATGGATGCACCTATGATATGCATTTGAGTCACTTGAAGACTCATGGTTTTTCTTGCTCAACATTTGATTCATTTGATATTGGAGGAACTTCATCCAACAATTGGGAGAATAGATTTATGATTGGAGAACATTTTTGTTGGAAGCCACATACTTTGTTATATTTTTATGATTATCACATTCATGGATGTATGGGTGAGACTTCTTTGAGTCATTTGAAGTCTCCTTGTTTTTTCTGCTCATTATTTGGTTCAGATTTTAGTGGAGATTCTTCATTCACTTCTTGGATGAAAGAATACATGGCTGAATATTTTGATGCATATCACATCCTTTTGGAGCAGCATTATAGGACATGGGATCCTCACCTATGTCATTGGCGCAGATTTGATTGGTCACTTGAAGCTTGTATGCACTTGGAAAATGGTGGTCTACTTGCTTGGAGGTATAAGCACTTTCATGACTCTTTGATGAAGCATATCCTTGATGTACATTTTCATTATGTTGTTATGTACTTTGATGATATATATTTAGTACTCATGATGTTTGGAAGAATGCATACAAGAAAATGGGATCCAGGAATCCTCTTATCTAATGGTGTAGGTTGGAGAGCACTCTTAATTGTTGGGGTGCAATACAAGCAATGGGACCCTGGAATAATTTTTGTCTCATTGGTTTCATTTTTTGGGGGGAAGCAAGCAGTATGGGAGATGGATTCCCCACTTAATAAAGTGATTTTAATCAGATTAGTGCAGCAACAAGCATGGTGGTTCCTCTCTAAAATATTCATGGAAACTCAAAGACTCAAGGTTTGGCAATTTAATGGCAACTTCAAAGAATTATACAGAAAGCAGGTTCTTCAACACCCATGTTTGAAATTGCTTGAGGACAAGCAATATTGGGAAGGGAGGATTTGTCATGTCCCAAATTTGGAATTGGGTCACAATGGCCTAATCACATTAGCCATATTCATTAGAGTTTGTAAAATTGATGTTAAGGGTCAAATAATTGCCAAGGAGGAAAATTACTAGTTTCCTAGGTTTGGGGTGGAAGCTTTGGGATTTGGAATAAGGGGGATAATAAATGATGTTTAGACATTAGAAGGGTTCAAGTATTTAATAAATAGGGTGAATAAATAAATTCAAGAGAAATCCTAGGTGACAAATGGTTTTGGAGACATATGGAGGATGTGGGACCCACACTAGCTTGATTTTTCATAATACATGGTATCTCTCTTTTGCAAATTCGAATTAATGGGAATGTGAACATTCTTGGGTGAGTTTGTAAGTCATAACACATGTCATTGAGCATCTTAGGTCGAATTGGGAAGGATTGGTAACCTCCATGGAAGATAAAGAGTCAAAGTGGAAGTTTGTGGACACTTGGGCTAGATTCCCTAGCCCCTATGACACCAATGATGGAGCATCTATGACAACTATGACAAATTGCAGACCTGGCCTATGACATATAACCACTATGACATGTCAGCCCCAAAAATAGTCTCAAGGAAGTCGAATTTGGGAGTTGGAGAATCCAAAGAGACTCAAAATCAAATTTGGGAGAAGATGGAAGGTTGGAACTAGGAGACAAGTGGCAAATGAGGAATATTTCCTAAATGGAAATCTATTGAATCTATTGAGAGGATTTTGACCCTTAGAAGGCTAATTTTGGTTATAAAATGTAGAAATGAATTATTAGAATAGCTTTTTATCATTTGTAGAATTTGCAATTGCATTTGTGAAGAGGGAGAGCTAGTGGATGACTAGTTTCTTGCCTTAGCCAATTTCGAGGGTGAAAGATTCCCATCCAAGTTGGTAATTGGAAAGGCCATTTAGACCTTTCATTTGGAGCTTTAATGGATTCTTTATTTGCAGGTGTAAGCTACAGGGCAGCTCATGGTTTCTTCTATTGCAGCTCACTCCTTCAACCATTTCCAGTTTTGATGGCATATTCTTGATCCTTGAGGGAGGGCATTTTTGGTGAGCTATTGTACTCTTTAGGGAAGCTCTTAATGCCCCATTTATTTTTTAATATGAATTAAATACTCTATTCTGCATCTCCAAAAAATTTCAGGTCGAAATGCCAAGTAGAAATGTATAAATCTCATTTTTAATGGAAGAACAATGTCATTTCCCCACTACCTTGTTGTGAGCCAATGTATTGATGATGATTTCGAATGAATGGATGATTCTCTGATATATTTGTGATAAATATACTGCCATGGATGTCTCCTACAAGTTTCATGTACTGTACTCGAGCATTTGAATCATTTTTACTCAGTTTAGTTGTATTGGGAGGTGAAATAGTGCCATTTCCCCAAGGGTCGAATTGGGGATTTTTGCAGTTGAATGGGAGAGGGTGAGAACAGTTGTAATAATCCATTAATGGTGCATATGATACTTTAATAAAATAATTAACACATTACATACCTCTTTTCATAAATTTGAGTGGGTTTGGAGGCATTTGGGAAGCCATTTTCAGTACTTACCCCAGGGGGATTTGAACCCCAAATTACTAGTAAAATTGCATAATTGGTTCAGAACATTAAGAGATTTTGCAGAGGTATTTTGGTGGACATATTTCATCCATAAAAATCATATTCAAGTTCTAAGATCATTCATACACCTTCCTTGAATATTTGAGGGCATTTGGAGTCAATTTGAGACCTAGAGACCAATACTAGTCAAAGGAAAATCACTAGTAAAGTTACCTACATTGATCAGAATTGAAAGAGGATTTGCAGAAGTATTTTAAAGGTCCAAAGGCATCTCTGAAACACATATTTATGTTCTAATATCATTCATATACCTTCTCAGAATATTTGGGATCATTTGGGGCAAATTTGGGACCTAGAGATCAAAACTAGTCAAAGGTCTAACTAGGGAAAAAAGTGAAAAATTGCCATTTTAATAAAATTCCTAACAAGGGACATTACATGATGGGACAAGGAGCAGGGATTCAGTGCCTCCTTCTAGTTGAAGTTGGTAAATCAAGGATTTGGTGCTTCCTTCAATTCATAGCTTGTAAAACTAGGGGGTCGGTTCCTCCTAGTTGGTGCTGGAAAACTTTAGAAGCTGGTGCTTCCTTGAATGTAATATTTGTAATATAAGAGAGCATTCCATGGTTTTCTCCCGTTTGGGTTTCCATGCAAGTAGGTTTCAAGCATTCTTCCACCTTTACTTTGAGCTCGTTAAAAATAGTAAGTAGGTCACGATCATTCTTCTACCTTTACTTCGAGCTCGTTAAAAACAGTAAGTAGGTTTTGAGCATTTCTTTCATCTTCACTTCGAGCTCGTTAAAAACAGCAAAGAAGTTATGAGCATTTTTCTATCTCCTTTGAGCATTTCTTTAATTTTTTGGGCTCGTTAAACCTTTACGGAAAAGATCCCTATGGAGTTCTTTTAAGCCCTTTTCAGACTCCTTCAATAGGAAAAGTTTTCCGAGCATAGTTGTCTTTTTGGGATTGTTAAAATAACTGAACCAACATCCACTTAGGTATAGAATTACCCATTTTCCGGGCCTTGGTGGATAACTTCCGGAAAAGGTATACTCTAGGTATACTCTAGTATGCACTAGAAGAGTTCTTCTTCCATTATTTTACACTTTTTTGGGGAAGGAGACGAATTTTACGAAAAAGGACCTTTGGAGTCGTCTTTAGGGTTTTAAGACTCTCGAAATGTGAAAACACCAAGCGAGCATTCATCTACTCGGGCTCGATTTGAAATCCATGAGATGGTTGATAGAGGACTGTTTAAGTTTTTCAACTCTATAAACAAGAAAACACCACCGAGCACAGACCAATCCGGGCTCGATATAAAATCCACGGATAGGTGTATGGATTTTTCTTGTAGTTTTTTCAGACTCCTTAAATATGAAAATACCATCGAGCATGCTTTAGTTCTTTGTCAAGCTCATTAAAAAATTAAAAAGGAAAGGGAAGGGAAGAATTTTAAAATATCTTTCAATATGATGGAAGCAAGTCAACTACCTCCTTGAACAAAGCACCTGTTTGAGTCTATCAAACAAGTTGGGTTCTAGTGTTGGCCTTAGGATAAACCTGATATCCGAGTTCTTACTCCTCCGTTTGGTTAGTCTTCCAATCATATGGAGAATCTATTAATGTCTACTAAATTGCAGATTTGCATCGTGGTCTCTTTGTGTTAAAAGCTTCCTAAGTCACTCTTGTGTCGTGCTCACTGTTCAAGGATATACTTTGTGTCGGCCATTCTGTAGTTTCCTTGACCTAATGCGTTGGCCATTCCTTGGTGTCAGTATGTTTCATCATGTGTTCATTCCTACCCCAAATCAACTCATACCTATTGAGTGTCCCTCGTGTTGGATGATGGAGGATACCTTAAGGCCTCCCTTCCAATGGACTTCTTCCCATCGACTTCAACTCATTGTGCTCTGGGAATGAAGTTTAGAGTTTCGGTTAGTACCTTGGGGATTGCAGTCATTAATGGAATTTTCCCTCACTATTGGATAGATGGGAATACATCAATGTCTCCTATCCGATGGAGTCTTCAAGTTTTTGACGGCAAGACCATTTATTCACACTTGCTTGAATGTACTAGGTACCTTAGGTTCCATTTTCATTAATGGTGGACACCCTCGCCTTTGTTAACGGTATACATCAATGACCGGTAATCAAACTATACCTCCCATGTTCGACATCAACTCATTTATTCGCATGGATAGGTTTGTACCTTGGGTTGTTTTTGGATGAAGACCTTGGGATCCTCGATAGCATCAACTCATTTATGTTATCGCCCAAGTTGTGCAAGACTGAGCCACGCTCTTTTTGGCTCTTGATGAGACATAGATCCAGCTTGTTCTCTATGGCTATGTTCTCCAGTTTTGACATAGATCCACCTTGTATTTATGTGGCTATGTTTACACTTATGTTCCTCATGGATCCACGCTTGTATTTTAGTGGCCATGATATATGCATCAGTATTTGGATCATTATTGTATCCTCTTGGAGGTCATGTTCCATTATTTGAACATGGATAGTTACCCAAAGGATGAGATTGTCTGGCATTTCCTTTGCTTTCAGGTACTTCATTTGAGCCTATGATTCTTGGTTTCTCCAAACCATCTCCTGAAAATCATCAGAAAACCCTGTTTTTGGCCATTTTTCTCCAAAAACGTTGGTTTCCTATGCATAGAGCAGGGCATACTAGGATTTCTGCGCGACTCTTATGCCTATAGAGTAGTGCACACCTTGGAAAATATGCAACTCCACTTCAATAAAGTAGCGCACACCCTCAGAAATATGCAACTCTGCTTCAATAAAGTAGCGCACACCTTGTGAAATGCGCTGGTTCGCAGTAGGAAGAGTAGGGCACTTTTCTGAACTAGTCAAAATCTCGAATTTTGGTTGAAATGAGTTGGTTTGGAAACCTCCTGATCGGTTATAACTACTTTTCCTCTCCTTCATTGACTATATAAGGAAGGTAGAAGGGCCATGTGAGTGGACCAAGCCTATAACAATGTTATGCTGGAGGAATGGAGACCCTCATCCCCCTCTCTTGTGCCTCAGTTTATGATAAAACCTAGCACAGCTGATTAAAGGCTGGGATCCTTGGAGAACAGAAGCAGGAGACCTTGAATCTAGGTTTCGTGAAGCGCCAAGCTTGAAGGAAGGTATAATGCTATGTACTTGCTTCATTCATTAATAAAGATCAAACGTTCTTCCCTTTCCAAATATGACCTATTCATGTGTGTCTCAAATTTGAATACAGTTTGATTATAGTTTGATGTCTTATTATGTCATGGATATCAGTCTTATATATGTAGTCAAATGTATTTGAGAAAGGTATCAAGTTGTTTTGTAGGTGTGGGCATTACGACACTGAATGGCATTGAAGAGAAAGGAAGAGAAATCTTGCATCAACCTTCTGAATAAGGTGCATATATCTCTAACCTTAATCTCTTCACTTATTTGTTGTACTTGCAGAACATTTGTAGGTCTATCTTTCATACCTGTAAGTTGGTAGTTTCTCCCCTGAACTATAGGTGCATTTTCCTCACAATAGACCTAGCTTTCTCAGAATGGACAACACCAACTACCCATCCTTCTTCTCAATGCCACACTACTTGCAGTGCATGACCAAAGATTTGAATTTGGAAAAGAATTGTTGGATGGTCTCGAAACTATTGGGTTGAAGAGAAATCAACTCATTCTCCAGAATATGGCCCCTTAGCTCAGCTTGTTTGCCGAAGAGGGTCTCCAACTTCAACCATACCTCTCTTGGAGTCTTCAATCCTTCGAGGTGGAAGAGTAGATATATAGAAATATGAATACACATGAAACCAAATTCTTCATCCAATATATTCAGATACTTGGCCTTCTCAATAACTGCTTGTGGTTCGACCTCCTTCCCCATTGTTACCCTATAAAGTGACTTGTTGCGCAATACCATCTGCATATCATCCCTCCAATTAAGGTGATTTAAGGGTGTCAGGATCCTATGAGAGAGATGAGATTTTGAATTGTTCATGAGAACCGCAGGAGTGAATGCAAGGTGAAACAACTATAGAAAACTCTTGTAACTGCTGCAACTTCTGCAACACTCAAAAACCTTGAATAAACTGCAAAAAACTATAAATAATGGAGATAGACTACTACTGAGCTATTAGTTTTTAATCATTTAATTCAATAGATCTAGGATATTAACTGAAAGAATAACATGTACAACATATCAAGCATAAGAGACACAAAACATTTCACCGAGGAAAACCAAGAAGGTGAAAAACCCCGCAACTTCCTCAGAGATAGAATAAGCATCAATACAAGGATCACTATGATCAAACCCAAGAGATAGATATCTTCAGCAGCATGCTCCTCCTCGACTTGTGTGCACTCCTCCTCTCTCTCACTAATGTGAAGTGAGTGAATAATATAATTTATCAAATGAGAGAGTCACACTCTCTATTTATACTCTTTCTTTCACTTGACCTTTACTCAACTAGGTAATCCCCAACTTAACCATTTAACATAATACTAACTGGGCCGACCCCACTAGGGTGGTCTAATAACCCTTTAACCCACATGACTCATACAGGTCCGACACCATGAAGGTGGTATAATAACCCATAAAGTATAAGTTACGACACTTACAATATAACTTGCGACACTTGCAAGTACAACTGACGACACTTCCAATCGGAGGAATAATACATCTCCGTTGGGGATACAATAAAGTACAAATGTAATACATACAATACACAAGTGAATATCTTCCGAAGTTACAAATACATCAACACTCCCTCTTAACTAGGAAGGTATTCTCTTGAAACAAGTCGTCAATACATATAGGCACAAGTCTTCAATTCTAGAGCTGGATCATCGTCACTAGATCACGGAGCATCATCATCATCACTGTTGTTGTACTCGACATCTTTATCACTAGGTTATCTCTGAATTATTCTCGTCATAGGAAGTTCTACAAAGCCATCCCTTTTTCATGCTGGTTGTAGGCCTAGCCTCCTCTAGGTCTTCATCATCTTTGCGAGCTGGCCATCCTGTGGATCCCAGGACTAATTACGTGCGTCAGCAAAACCTCGAAAGAGCATCCCAGGCCTTTTACGAGCACACCGCTCAACCTATCGGATCTCCCAGGATCTTTTACATGTGACTGTCACAAAACCTTAAAAGAGTGTCTTCCCTTGCAAGATCTCTAAAGAGAATCCGAGGCCTTTTACGTGACTAGCACAACCTGTCTGGATCTCCAGAACGTATTACATGTGACCCCTACCACAAAACCTTAAAAGAGTGTCTTTCCCAGCAAGTTCTCTAAACAGCATCTGAGGCCTTTTACGTAACTAGTACAACCTGTCCGGATCTCCAAGACATATTACATGCTACCCTTGCACAACCTGTCCACGGCCACAGAGTACCATCCTGATACTCAAGATCAATATGATCATCCTCACACACAGTATCGTCCTGATACTCATGATCATCCCAATCATCATCATACAGTACATCATCCCGATGCACATCATCATCACATGATCATCCTGATCATCGTCATAGCATCATCATGATGCATGTCATATGGAGCATCATCCTGATACTCATCACACATGATCATCCTGATCATCATACATAGAAATAACCGGAGCATCGTCTTGATGCTCATCACACAACGCTTACATCCACAGCCATGGGAAGGATCCTCCTACCACCATGCTTGGAATGGATCCTGCAAATGTGTCCCATCACTTCTTCCTCAAAGTATCTTATATTTGAAGAACACCAATCCTATCTCTAAAGTACTTGAACTTCACTCCGGCTAGTGGTTTCTTCAACACATCTGCAATCTGCTCATCTGTCGTAACATATAGTAGCTTCACTACTCCTCTCTACACCATATCCCTGATATAGTGATATTTGATCTCGATATGCTTCAACCTGTCATGGAACACAAGGTTCTCTAACAACTTCACACAACTATGGTTTTCACAATAGATATAGGTATCATCCAACTGGAGATCAAATAAATCAAACAGTAGCTTCCTAAGCCATATTGCCTCACAACTAGCCGAACAAGCTGCAACATACTCTGCTTCGGCTGTACTCAGTACTACACAGGATTGATTCCTGCTAAACCAAGAGATCACACCTGATCCCATACTGAAGCAACACCCTGAAGTGCTCTTCCTATCTGCAGCACTACCTGCCCAATCTGAATCAACATAACCCTCCAGGTTAAACTTTTGATTCGCATCATACTTGATCCCATAATCAATTGTACCCTTCAGGTACCTCAGAATATGCTTTACAGCAACTAGGTGAACACCTCTCGGATCCGTCAGAAACTGGCTCAATGTGTTCACCGCAAATAAAATATCTGGTCTCGTGTTCGTTAGGTACATCAAGGACCCAATCATCTGACGATACACCGTGACATCAACCGGAATAGATGAAGCATCACACGGAAGCTTCAGGTTCGATGCCATAGGTGTGGCCATGGCCTTACAGTCCATCATCCGGAACCACTTTAGGATCTCTAATGCATACTTCCCTTGTCCAAGGAAGATCCCATATGCACTCTGCCACACCTCCATGCCTAGAAAGTAGTGCATCATACCCAAGTTCTTCATCTCAACTCGGTATCAAGCTTCCTCTTCGTATCGTCAATCAATCTATCCTTAGCTGTAACAAACAGGTCATCCACATACAATAGTAGTATCACTGGATTTCCTTCCTCAACCTTGTAGTAAAGGTTGGAATCCGCTTTACTCTTCGTAAATCCCAAACTGGATAGAAAGTTGTCTATCCTACCACACCAAGTTCTAGGAGCTTGCTTCAAGCCATATAAGGCTTTCTTCAATATGTACACATATGAATCCCTATCATGTGTCTCAAAACTGAGTGGTTGCTCCACATACACTTCCTCTTCGACTACACCATTCAAGAAAGCTGGCTTAACATCCATCTGGTGTATCTTCCACTTCATCACTGCAGCCAGGGAAAGTACTGATCTGATGGAAGTGTATCTGACTACAGGTGCAAAAGTTTCTTCATAATCTATCCCTCTTTCTGGGAGAAGCCACGAGCCACAAACCTCACTTTGTATTTCTCTATGCTACCATCCGCAGCATGCTTAATCTTATAGATCTACTTGGAAGTCACAACAGACTTCCCTTCTGGTCTTCGGACCACATCCCAGACATCATTCTTCATGATCGACTGGTACTCCATGATCATGGCATCCTTCTGTTACTGCATCCCGGATCCTGGGAACTTCATATTCTTCAATATCTTCAATAGATAGTTTTCTTGAAATTCGTTGCTGGAACAAATGTTGTTTGTCCTTCTTTTGTAGGTGACTATACACGATCTTTCCTACAAGTCAAATTCAATTACATGATTAGAAAATTATCATATTTTTTCAGAAAAAAATCTTACACATAAAAATATATTTCATACAGTCATGCAATTATCCTAGCCAATGCTTCAATACAACATTTATCCATATCCTGTAATCACACTGTAACTTTCTAGATGCCTTCCATCTCTACCAGAACATTTGTTAAGAGTGTGCACAACTCCCAACATGTTAGCAAAGAGGTTTCATTCTAGATAAGTAGCAATGGAATGTTGTACAGTACCATAGGCCACTTACCCATTACATGCATATCAGTAGTATCTTGTTCAGCAATGCAACTTTTCTAATATGCATAATACATATCCTAAATCTAGGAGCATAAGTATGTACATGACTGGACAACATCATTTAAGTAATCATATATACAGGAAATGACAATTCAAATACTTATCTTTGTTTGGTTGTAGGGTGGACTCCCTCTCAATCTTTGCTTCCTTGTAGGAACTACTGGAGTGTGCTCCCTCTTGATCTTTGCTTCCTAGATTACATGTCCTTGAACTTATATCCATCCTGGACCACTATGCATGCTTAAGTGTGCACTAGTGTTATCATTGTGTTATCCTCAATATCTCATACATAATCATACATGCATTAGTATAATCTCAATACCATCAAAACATTATGATTCTAAATAATATTTAAACATGTATGGTCATGATCATTTCATACATAGGTAATAAGCGTTAGTATTCAAGGTTTCAGGGAAGACTTCTATTACTCTAGCATTTTCTTATTTAACCATAAGACTCTTTTGGTTAGTCATATCATCAATCAAAGTAAGAAACATAATATGCATAAACCTTTGATTACTTAAACTTCTAACTTCAAGAATAATCATTATCATTCATACAAAAGTATAAGATCCTAGCACAAGGTAGGATTCTAACTTGATATAGGAAAAACATACCTGGAATATCATGTTAGCTAGTTATGTCTAACATACCCAAACAATGTCTTATTGTTCTCTTCAATGACTTGTGCTTAGTAACCTGCATAACTCATAAGTTAACCATTGTAGAACCAAATTATGCATACCTCGTAAGTAGAGCTTCTATGTGATCCATGACTATGGGTGAGTCTTTGTCTTCATGTCACCATGGTCATATGTTCTTGATCTAGAACTTGATTTGTCTTTCTTGATGTACCTTTCATGTTAGCGGACAATATCATCCTCATACAACACCATAGTGCATTAGTACAATCATAAGTGTCATTACCCTAATCAATGAATGTATTCTATCATTCACATGCATTCATAATTTTACTAGGATGATAAGACAAGTCTAACATTAATCAAGATTGTACTAACCTAAATAGTATGAAGACAAACATATCATAAACTTAATCATGAATATATTTCAAAACATACCTATATCTTTTCAAGTCATACCTATTGGGATTGCTTGTAATCTTCTTATGTAAGGCCTTAGCCTCATCTCCATCTAAAACTAGAACTTCTTCACTTATGTAGGTGTCCAATTCATTCTCTTCTAGGATTAACCCAATCCACTTTGATTTGCTAAAACTGGATCTGGAGTTGGATTAGGGTTTGTCAGAGAAACCCTAAAAATTCAAACTTTGAATTTCAAACTTTTGATTGGATGAAAAGATGCGCCTTGCTGAGCTGATCAAGTTGGTATACTTCAATTTTGAAAACTGCAAAATTTGACCCCTCAAAATTGCTTTTGAAGCTTCCGGATCTTCTGGAAAAGAACCCGAACTAGGTTTTGATCAAGCCTGGTCTTCTACCCATCCAAAAGGTTTGATCTTGTGTTCTAAACTTCTATTTTTCTAAGGATCTTCCAGCCGTGGTCACATATTTCAAAAATTCCAACTTTTGCAGAAGCCCTAATTTTCCACCTTTCCAATCAAACTCCCAAACTAGGGTTTTATCAAGCCCGGCCTTCTACCCAACGAAAAAATTCGATCTTGGTCTCTAAATTTTGATTTTGATGAGGATCATTCATCCGTGGTATGCGATTCCAAAAATTCCAACCTTCTCTGAAGCCCTAAATTCCCGCAGCAGTGATAAGCCAAAAATGAGAATGCTGAGAATTCAATTCTATTTCACAGAAATATTTTCCTTATTGTTTCTGGTACATATATGAAATTACGAATCCAAAGGGTCTGAAACTTCGGCCTGTGGTATTCTGACCTATCATATTTCCAACCCCACAGGTCTGAACTCAATTGGATTATATGAGAGATATTTATGCCAAGTGTCGCAACATGACCTATTTATGGGATAAAATAGGGTACCAAACTTGTACGGCATTCCACGTGTCACTGGTTCAACTTCAGCCTCTGAAAAGTAGACCTGTGAAAGTAAATTCCATGTCCCACCTGTCACTTTTTATGAAATTTCATTTGGAGCTTCCTAGCCCAAGTTGTGACCTTTTTTCCTAGGTCACTTGTTTATGACTGAGATCTGGAAGAGGTAGAAACCCTAGATTGTACGGATAATATCTCACAAAGTACAATGAATCCGATATTTTGCTTCGGACATAAGGTACATGGGGATGTTACCTTCAACCTGTAAGAGTTTCAGAACCTGAAACTTCGCCAAAATGGATTTATAGAGAAAGTTCTACGATGACTAGGTTTTTCTATATCAAGCCCTAGCTTCCAATTTGCCGCAAGTGCAACAAGTATCATAAATTCCATACCTTGCCTTCCTTCAGGTTAGCTCTGACACCATGTTATTTTTTCATCATTTAATTCAATAGATATAGGATATTAACTAAAAGAACAACATGTACAACATATCAAGCATAAGAGACAAGAGACACAAAACATTTCACCGGGGAAAACCAAGAAGGTGGAAAACCCTGCAACTTCCTCAGAGATAGAATAAGCATCAATACAAGGATCACCATGATCAAACCCAAGAGATAGATATATTCAGTAGAATGCTCCTCCTCCACTTGTGTGCACTCCTCCTCTCTCTCACTAATGCAAAGGGAGTGAATAATAGAATGTATCAAATGAGAGAGTCACACTCTCTATTTATACTCTTTCTTTCACTTGACCTTTACTCAACTAGGTCGGCCCCAACTTAACCACTTAACATAATACTAACTGGGTGGACCTTACTAGGGTGGTCTAATAACCCTTTAACCCACATGACTCATACAAGGCCGACCCCATCAAGGTGTTCTAATAACCCATAAAGTATAAGTTACGACACTTACAATATAACTTGCGACACTTGCAAGTACAACTGACGACACTTCCAATCGGAGGAATAATACATCTCCGTTGGGGATACAATAAAGTACAAATGTAATACATACAATACACAAGTGAATATCTTTCGAAGTTACACATACATCAACATGAGCGCTACTTTAGGACAATGGGAACTTTTATCCAGATCCTTTACACCTGGCTAGACCTCATTGGATTTCTCCAATGGATTCAATGCAATGGCACCAGGATTTGTTGTGGAAATCTAGAGGCTTCTGGTGCACTACCGAAAGCAATTTCTCAACCTATTCGCTCAATGGCTCTGATACCATGTGAAATTCTAAGTCACAACAGATCTAAGATATGAGTATACCTCACAAAGAAATAATGAGCGTAAAACTTGAATAAGAGTTAAAACTGCAATAAAAAAGAGTAGGAGAGTAATTATGCAGCAGAACTCATATAGGAGCATAATAATGTCACATGATCCAATAATAAATATAATGAAAAATGATATTACAATGGATAGAATTTGAATCACACGGGAGAATTCGAACCTCAATTGGTCTAGCATAGGAATTATCACCACTGGAGTGCTCTGAAAGACTCAAACTCAAATGAACTGAACCTAAACTCAACTAACTGAAAACACAATCAATTAACTGACTAAGGAGGGTGCAATGGTGATTTTTTTATGCATGTATGTCAGAAAAGGGCACATGAGGCAACAATCAATGGCATCCGGAGCTCTAATCCCCCATAAGATTCAGCTAACTCAGGTGGACTGCACTGGAACACTTAGTAGGTTCCTATAAAATAGGGAACTGACTAAAGTGGTCCTAAAATGATGCATGCATGACTTAGAAGGTGGTAGATGGATCATGGATGACATCTGCACACCACTAGGTGGCAAATGACATTATCAACTACTAGGAAAATGGAATAATGCTAGGTACAACAATGATGGAGTATTAAAATATCCTAACACATCATTAACATCATTTCCATGTTTTTAGGGCCACTCAAATGTTGTGAGGGTCAATCGAATTCCATTAGGGTCATTTAGGTGCCATTAGGATCAATCAAGATCAAATAGTTCTATAATGACATGCATAATCATCAATAAAATAAACATCGTCATCAATGCCAACATCATACAAATAAACAATATCTTCATCATCATCATCATCATCATCATTTGCATCGTCTTCATCATCATCATCATCATTTGCATTGTCTTCATCATCATAATTTTCATCCTCATCATCCTTGTTGTCAATGTAGTGCTATCTTCATCATTATCATCTTGTACTAAAATTATCATCAACACCAAAATCGTTGTCATCATGCATCATTGGCATCATCATCATGTTCTTAGGCTCACTCAAGTTCCATTAGTTCAGTCAAATGTTGTTAGGGACAACTGTATGCCATTAGGGTCATTCAAGTGGATTTAGGGTCACTCAAATTCCATTAGGGTCATCCAAATTCATTGTATTTTGTTGGAAGGATGCTAAAAATGGCCCACTTGATGCCACAAAAGGCTTCCCAAATTAATTTAATTTTGTAATCATGTTCAGGTGTTGCTTTAGAGAAAAATATATGCTAAATGTGGCTCTATTGAGGATGATATATTGGGCGCTATACTAGTTTATATTGAATATGCTAATTGGGACACAATTTAGGATGCAATTTCATGGGCATATTGCATCTAGTTTAGTGCCAGCTGATATTTTAAAGTTAAAAAATAAAAACTGTGCTTGGATACAGGGGTAGAGACTCATAAAAACACAAAAATAGAAGATCTAAAACACTAATTTGACACATTGGAAGGAGGGAGGAGAGTCCAAGCTCTAAAATTGGTGGTTCTTACTTTAGATTTCGAGATTTGCAAGGGAAAATGGCCCCTAAATTCGCCCTTTCTATTTGAATAATTCCCTTGTAGTTGCTTGAAGATTTTTTATTGAGGAAGAGAGTTTGTAATTTTTCCTTGAGGAAGTTAGTTGAAGAATTTCCCTTCAGGAAGACAATTGAAGAATTTCTCTTCAGGAAGAGGGTTTAGCATTCAAGATTAAAGAAGAGAGAACCAACCCTAGGGTTTTGGAAACTAAGAGGCATCCAATAGACTCAAGCATTTGAAGATGGAAAGTGGAGAAGAAGGAATCAATCAACGAAAAATTGTATGCTTAATTTGTTTTATTAAGTTGTATGATGTTGAAATACAGTTAACATGTTTTTGGATTCACCAATCTTTTCTTCAATATATCCATTGTTTTGCATCTAAGAGTTTTGTTGAATGTGTGCCTCCTCACTCTACTTAATCAATGCTTCATGTGGTTTTTTAGAGTTTGCATGTGATGTGTTTAACATAATGCCCAAACTAGATCTGATCTCTTGGACAATGATGATTGTAAGGTATGCACACAATGGTGAAGAATAAGAGGTGCTAGAGCTAACACAACCTTGCCACTATCCAATGCCATAAACAACCTTTTATGTATTTGTTTACATCAAATTTTCATTAAAATGTGATCTATATGATTCTGGAAATTGTATGTTTTGTATTTTAATTCAGCACATATGACTATGTATAATTTTTTTTTTAGCATGCCAAATTTGTATATTAAATTTCTTGTACATACTTCTAAAACAACCCCAGTAGTCAACTAAATCTTTTTTAAAAGAAGCAACTCTTGGATGTCTAGTAACATTGTCAACTATTTCAGCAATTTGATGGTATTATATGGAGAAATTTTATGTCTATAATTCTATATATTAAAGTTGTCTAACCTTTCGAAACAGCATGCCAACAATCGAGACCAACAATGTTCTAAAGTCATATTATATCAATTATAAAAATGTCACTTTCTAGTCGCAGATACTATTATTGTGATTTGAAATTTTTGAGCTAATGGAAATAAATTATTTTCCTAGTAGAAAAGAACATTTGTTAAAATGGGGAGCATGTCCTCTTTTAACCATAATATGTGTCAAATTATCATCCATAGGGTCACGTATTTATAGAGTGCACCAACTGAACCATCATAGTTCTGCAAGACAACTACAAAATATTAGAGTGCACCAATTGAACCATCATAGTTTTACAAGACAACTACAAAATATGTTTAAGGCGTGTTAAAAGGGAGTCCTATCTTGTGCCAACAACTCAGTCACCAAAATATCAATTATACTTGTTACCTTATTCACAACATGAAGGTGAGCAAGCTTTAGACATTCATACTTGCATTTGATTCTCTATGGGAACTTGCGAAAATAGAATGGTCTACCTTTGAAAGTTATCTTGGAAAACAATGCGTATTTTAGTAGTGTGCAAGAGATATGACTTTTCTAAAGTACACAGTCCTTTACAATATTAATATAATTAACAAAAACTAGGTATATTACAGAGTGTATGTGTGTTCGGATATCCATCATCTATTTCGGGATACATATCTATTTCAGGATCATCTATTTCGGGATACATATCTACTTCAGGATCTTGCATGATCTATTTCAGGATATGCAGTCCAGTCACCAGTTTGATGCCTCCAGCACCTTATCCACCTTCTTCTAGCACCCGGGAGCCACTTTCCACAGAGTTTTAGCCCTCCTAAGCTGAAAGGCGCCCTCTTCTCACCTACTGACAGAGAAGGGCGCACTTGTTCACCTACCACTGCAGATTCACTCCAGTTACATTCAGTTAGCTCCGATTCTGATTGATTTCACTCCGATTTCACTCCTGACTGACTGTTTCACCTCCGATTGACCTCCAGTTCGATTAGGTGACTTGCTCTGACTCCAGTTAGCCTCCCATGCGCCCCCACTGAGCCTCCAGATCCTATATCAGTGCTACACACTTCAGTTACATTTATTATGATCAGTTAGACTCAGCTTGACACCTGGATGACTGGTTGTTGTGATTGATGAGCAACACCGATGATTGATGAGGACTCCTAGATTGAGTCAAGCTACTCCATTCAGTGATTCGAATGACCTCCTTAAGCAATTCGAATTGCTCTGTTCATTGTAACAGTTTGTATTGTAATTCATTCACCCTTTCTGGGATAGAGAGCACTGCTGCATGTTTTGCACAGTTTTGCACCATTTCTTCTATGTTCATCTGTTGTGCCTGATTTATTTGTTCATTAGATCTGCTGTGACTAACTTTACATGGTATCAGAGCCATTGCAGGGACAAGATCTCTTTTCTACAGGTGTTTATACAAGAAGATTTGACTGAATTGCTAAAAATTGCAAAAAAAAAGTTTGGCATGAGATATCTCAAGGGCATTCGCTCCTGTGCATGCAAAGCTTGAAAAATACTCCAATACCACTCCAGAAGCTTGAGTTACCACATAATTCCTGGATCTGATACATTGGACCTATTCAACATTGCTTGAAATCCAATCCCAGGTGTGATGCAACTCTCAAAGGGTGGATTGTTCGACCTTATTGTGATTGTTCTTATGTGATTTGCAGGTTAATTATCTCCTCCAAGTGCACTCGCTACATTCTGCATGCAAGCTTCCCTACAGCATCTCCATTCGCTATAGTCTGCATGCAAGCTTCTTCTTCATCATTTGACTCGCTCCTAGCAATGGAATACTCTTCTTCAAAGCCTATCCTCACCCCATTCAATTATTTTGATTGGAAAGATGATATGGAGATCATATTACGTTCAAAAGGATACTACCGAGTCACTCTTGGTCTTGAATTGGAGCCAAACAATGTGGCAGAAAGAACCAAACACTACAATAAGCTTGATGAAGCTTACGGTCTTCTTTGTCTCTCCATCTCCAAGGATCTTCACTTCCATCTCAGCGGATTGAAGACTCCAAAAGCCATATGGGAGCAACTTGAGACACTATTCGGCAAGCAGGATGAGCTTAGGGCTTTTCAATTAGAGAATGAATTGATTGGCCTTAATCCTGAGAATTTCGAGAGCATCAATGAATTCTTCACAAAATTCAAGAACTTGAACTTGCAATTGAAGAACAGTGGTGTTATCAAAGAGGATAAACAGTTGATCCTCTCCATTCTAAGCAAGCTTGGGAAAGATTATTCGGTATTTGTCTCCACTTTCAATTCCGGTCGGCTAACTACCCCGAATTGGAAGATGCCTACCTTGAATGCCTTCATTGAGTCCGTTACGAAAGAGCATGACAAGTTGATTCAAATGGGGTCCATAAGCTCCAAAGATTCAGCCCTATTTGTTCAAGGACCCAAGATTTCGAATGGTAAAGGAAAGCTAAAGAAGGAGAAGCCCAAATTCGAGCCTCACAAGCAAAAAGACAAAGGCAAGCAAACGGATGCACCATCCAGTTCGAAATCCAAGCAAAAGGGCAAAGAAGGTAACCAAAAATCTAAATGTACTTATTGTAACCGTGGCTTTCATCCCGAAAGTTCATGTATGAAGAAGACTATAGATCAAATGGCCCTCCTTTTGGAAAAGAACAACATAACCCTTCCTGACGGTGCAAGGAAGAAGGATCGGAATGACGATCATGAAAGAGGACAAGCACTCATGGCAACGGTTTCGAAGCCCACTCTCTTGATAGATTCGGGTGCATCAAATCATATGGCTGCAAATATTGATTCTTTTTCCTCATTCGATCCAAACAGCTCCATCCCCATCCATTTGGGAGATGACTCAAAAATTTCTTCAAAGGGCAAAGGTACGATTCATGTAGATCATGGATGCTTTCAGAATGTTCTCTATGTGCCTTCTTTAGCTTCGAATCTCCTTTCTGTGTATCAAATGACACATACTGGTGATCCAAAGAAAGTCACATTCAGCCCTAATACAGTTGAAATTTCTGATATCAAAAGTGGAAGACTAGTTGCGGTTGGAAAGGCAAACCACACTGCTAAATGTTATGAGTTTTCGCACTTTATTCCGCTTGCAAAGCCCACTGCTCTTCGCACACATGGTAATGAGGTTAGTAGGCTTTGGCATGAAAGATTTGGACATCTAAATTATAAGTATTTGCTTCTGCTATCAAATAAATCCATGGTTGATGGGCTTCCACAAATCCGTTCCTCGAAGGGAATATGCTCCGGTTGCATTATTGGGAAGCACCCCGAGCACAGATTCGACCGCGGCAAGGCTAGCAGAGCCTCTACTATTTTTGGGATTGATCCATTCTGATATCAGCGGTCCGCTGCCCCATATGTCATTAAATGGTTCAAGGTATGTTTTGACATTTATTGATGATTATTCTCGCTTTACATGGGTATTCTTTCTCAAAAACAAGTCAGAAGTGCTTGGAAAATTCAAGGATTTTAAGGCTTCTGTTGAGACCACCACTGAGAGAAAGATCAAAGCTCTTAGATCTGATAATGGTGGGGAATATATCAAGTCCGAGTTGCTGCAACTTTGTGCCCAAAGCGGAATCAAGATCCAACATACAGTTCCCTACACACCCCAGCAGAACGGTGTAGCGGAAAGGAAAAACCGGTCACTGAAAGAGATGGCTACATGCATGATTGAATCTAAAGGTTTGGCTGCAAATCTTTGGGCTGAAGCAATCAATGTTGCTGCATATATACAGAACCGAGTTCCACATTCATCCGTGAAAGGTATGACTCCTTTCGAAGCATTCTTTGGTCACAAACCGGATGTGTCAAATTTGAGAGTTTTTGGCTCTACTGCATGGGCTAGAATTCCTTCTGAGAAGAGACGAGCTTTGGATCCACAAAGTATCGAGTGCATATTGATAGGATATGGGGAAGAATCAAAAGCATATAAACTCATGGATATCAGATCTAAAAAGATATTCATAGAGCGCAGTGTGCAGTTTGAAGAACCGCTTCAAGAATTGCAACTAGTTGAGGAGAAAACTGCCGATTCACCGCCTTCACCAGAAGAAGATTCGAGCAGCGATAATGAAGGTATGAGTTCTGATATTTCTGATATTGTAGCAGCATATGATGATCATGACATATCAGGTTCGGAATCCGACCATTCAGATCCCCCTCAGTTACCAAAGTGGGCCCAAAATACTCTACAATCTGCTGGTTCGAATCTTGGAAATCCTGCTGATCCAAGACGAACAAGAGGAGACTTTCAAAGGGCAGGTATGGCTCTTTCTATTGCTGATCCATTTATTCCTGAGATTTGTTATTTGATGGCTGGTTCAGATCCCCAATCATATTATTCAGCCCATCGAGATCCGAGATGGAAAGATGCCATGGATGAAGAGTACAGTTCTCTTCAAAAGAACAATACATGGGAGCTAGTTTCTCTTCCACCTGGAAGAAAATTAGTGAAGTGTAAATGGGTCTACCGTACTAAAGTTGCTGCTGATGGCACTATCAGCAAATATAAAGCAAGGTTGGTGGCAAAAGGTTTTTCCCAAGTCCAAGGAGTGGACTACACAGAGACCTTTGCACCGGTTGCAAAGATGGATTCCATCCGCCTTGTTTTAGCTATTGCCGCATCCAAGCACTGGGAGGTGCATCACATGGATGTGAAGAGTGCATTTTTACATGGAGACCTTGCTGAAGAGGTCTATATGCAGCAGCCAGAGGGTTATACATCAGATCCATCATTGGTTTGTAGATTGAAGAAGTCTTTGTACGGGTTAAAACAGGCCCCAAGAGCTTGGTACGCAAAGATGGACTCCTTCCTTCTTTCTCAGAATTTCCAAAGATGCAAATCTGATCCGAATGTCTATCTTCAGCGAGTTAAAGGTAATTTGTTGGTTATTGTACTTTATGTTGATGATCTGCTTATTACTGGTAGCACACTTACTTCAATAAACAAGCTAAAAACTGCCTTAAATCTAGCTTTTGACATGAGCGATTTGGGCTTGCTGAGTCACTTTTTGGGCTTGGAGATAGCTCAAAATTTCGATGGGATCACTATATCTCAGCAAAAATATGCTTCCGACCTGTTATTGAAGTTTAATATGGCTGAATGTAAGGCAGCCCCGTTCCCATTCCTCTCAGGAATCAGTCTTGAGGAGGGAGATTCCACACCGCTTGTAGATTGCAGTATGTATCGACAGTTGATTGGTTCACTACTTTATTTGACACATTCACGGCCTGATATCTCATATGCCGTGAGTGCCGTGTCAAGATATATGCAGCAGCCACATGAGATTCATTGGCGAGCAGCCAAGCGGATCTTGCAGTATGTGCAAGGTACGAGACAGTTTGGCATACATTATGCTGCAGATTCTGAGCTAGATTTCATTGGTTTTACTGATTCAGATTGGGCAGGTGATAGCATTGATCGGAAGTCCACTTCCGGTTATGTTTTCATGATTGGTCATGGTGCTATTTGCTGGTCCAGCAAAAAGCAAGCAGCCATTGCACTTTCTTCAGCAGAGGCAGAGTATCGAGGGGCAGTCAATGCCTGCATTCAGGCAGTTTGGTTGCAGGGTATTCTTTCCGAGTTTGGTTTTGGTGGCACTACTTCGACTGTCCTATTTTGTGACAATCAAAGTGCTATCAAGATCTCCACAGATCCAGTTCAGCGGCAGAGGACCAAGCACATTGAGATTCATATGCATTACATTCGACAGTTGGTGCATGACCGCACCATCATTCTGCAATATTGCCCTACTGATGAGCAAATTGCAGACATCTTCACCAAGAGCTTCACTGAGAAGAAGTTCTCTTACCTCCGTTCACTGTTGGGGGTGAGTTCCATCATGGTGGAGACAGATTGATTCATTATTATGCTTTAGACTTGAGGGGGGGCTTTCTTCCCACTGGGTTTTCCCTCTTTCCTCACTTAGTTTATTTTTCAGCATTTTTTGGATTATTGTATTGGGGTGACCTTTGGTCTTAGTTACCAGGGCCCCACATTATTTTAGTTGGCACATCATAGTCTAGCTTGAGGGGGGGTGTTCGGATATCCATCATCTATTTCGGGATACATATCTATTTCAGGATCATCTATTTCGGGATACATATCTACTTCAGGATCTTGCATGATCTATTTCAGGATATGCAGTCCAGTCACCAGTTTGATGCCTCCAGCACCTTATCCACCTTCTTCTAGCACCCGGGAGCCACTTTCCACAGAGTTTTAGCCCTCCTAAGCTGAAAGGCGCCCTCTTCTCACCTACTGACAGAGAAGGGCACACTTGTTCACCTACCACTGCAGATTCACTCCAGTTACATTCAGTTAGCTCCGATTCTGATTGATTTCACTCCGATTTCACTCCTGACTGACTGTTTCACCTCCGATTGACCTCCAGTTCGATTAGGTGACTTGCTCTGACTCCAGTTAGCCTCCCATGCGCCCCCACTGAGCCTCCAGATCCTATATCAGTGCTACACACTTCAGTTACATTTATTATGATCAGTTAGACTCAGCTTGACACCTGGATGACTGGTTGTTGTGATTGATGAGCAACACCGATGATTGATGAGGACTCCTAGATTGAGTCAAGCTACTCCATTCAGTGATTCGAATGACCTCCTTAGGCAATTCGAATTGCTCTGTTCATTGTAACAGTTTGTATTGTAATTCATTCACCCTTTCTGGGATAGAGAGCACTGCTGCATGTTTTGCACAGTTTTGCACCATTTCTTCTATGTTCATCTGTTGTGACTGATTTATTTGTTCATTAGATCTGCTGTGACTAACTTTACAATGTGGAGAAATGGAAACACCTAAAATTGTATGTATGTATGTATCATGTGTTTGTTTTTCTATCATGGTGTTCATGTTTCAACACAAAAATGTTTATAACACCGAAAATGACTACATCCTTTAACCCATCTGGTGGTTGCATCCAATTTTGTATCTTCTTGACTAAAATAAGTAGAAGTAGTAATGATGCATACAACTTAGTTCCTTGATGAGACTGAATTCCATGTACATGTATTTCAAGTTTTGAAAATAGGCTTTTGATGAACTATGTTATGTTTCCTTTGGCCGAAGGGATGATAATGTTTCATGAAGAGCTTGGATTGTTGTTCTAGTGGATCAACTTGTGATTAATTATGGCTATGGGTATGAAAAGTATTGATTATGTATTGAAAAGATAAATTAGCATTTTTATGAAAAGAAGTGATTTTGTACTAATTTATTCCCTACTACTAGGAGTTCCGTAAGCTTAGATGTTAGGAGTAGTCCCACTTCGTCTTTAGTATTTATTGTGTCCATCAACAAGGGAATTTTTATTTTACCTAGGATTTCTCCCGAGAGCCCTATTAGTGTAAGATGCTCACTTGATTAAATTATTTGATAGTCACTCAATGTTGACATTTGCAGTTTTGCACTACTAATTCAGATGATGATCGAGGTTTCTTCCCTCCTTACCCAGAGGTTGTTGCACTTAATTCATAGGATTATGTCTCTTTGCTATCAATTCTTTACCTTCTGGGGTTCTCCTTTTTTGTATAATCCACTTGTATGCGATATATCAATTCATTTAATTTGCACTATTTTTTGTCACCTTTCAGGGGAGCTTCTTGTATCCCCAATTTTTTTGGCTATAAATAATTGTTGTATTTTCATGTCCCATTGATTTATTCAATATTTCAAGCAAATTAATATAAATTTCATTTCCTTTAGTGTACCAAGATGAACAATTTTTCTTTGATAATGTTTCGGTGCACTTTGTCTTACCATCTTTAGTCACCTCCAACCATTACAATAGATTTCTAAGCCACATTGGCGATTTTTGTGGGGATTGATGGATATAATGCTGAAGAGAAGTGTTTCCTTCCAACAATAGACATATGGGTAGACTAGGGTAGTAAATCACACCATTGTTCAACTTTTGTACATTTCCAACCATAAGCATGTAAAAGCACGAGATACCAATATCCCTTATGTGCAACACAATTATAATCACTTAATACATAATATGATTGGAACTTTACATTTTGTACTACGTATTGGCTTCTTGCCAAAGGGTCCATTATCCATTCAAGGCTCTCTATTGTTAAGGTGGTGGTAGTGAAGGAATTTGTTGCAAATGGGAAATCAATTTAGTTCATTTACCACATTCGAAAAAATGCATGAATAAGATTGCAAGGCTTTGTAGAAAAACCAACATAAGGATAAACATGATCAACAGTAAACAGGTTATACAACTTGACAAGAATTTTATACTCAAAACGAGAACTCTAGCCATAAAAACTCATATGTTTGCATTAAAAACACCAAAAAACAACTTCGAATAAAAAAGTGGTGCTATCGCTAGCACCACTTTTTTTGTAATTAAAAATATAGACATGGACCAAAACAATTCTTATTGTTGTTTATAAAAATCTTAAAATTCAAGCCCTGAATTGAAAACTAATGCTTCCGGTAGTACACTTCTTCAAAAAATGGTATTATTATATCATTGTATCATAATTTAAAATTGTATTTATTAAAACTCTTAGTTGACATATAAAACTATCACTAAGTTAAACACAAATTATTTAAGAAATTATTTCACCACTCTTTCCATATAAAATAAAAGAATTTATGATATTATCCATAGTAAAACCATATATTAAACCATAAAACGTAGAAGTTATGATATTTGGGGGCACAAGGGAGGAAACACAGTATCACCCTTTTGGGGAGGGGGGGGGCTAGAATTACAACTTTATGGAAACCATGGTTGGTATTGTTGTAATCAAAACCATAAATCGACCCCCGGATTGAAAAGTGGACCTTCTAGAATCATTGTCATTTTTATTAGAGGTTAAAATTTTAAAAAACAATAACTTAAAAAAAAACAGAATTACAAAATTAAATAAATAAAAATGAAAATTCAAAAACGCAAAATTTATTAAAAAAAATTCAAAAATCAAATTAAAAAAACATGTTTACAACCTTACAAGAAAATTTCAAAACCAAATTTTTTAAAAATAAATCTAAAAAAAATATTAATAAATGTAAAAATTAAAATCAAAATGAAACACAAATTTGAAATTTAAAAATAAAATTAACATTTACAAAAAAATTAAAAACTATGAACAAATTTTAACCAAATTAAAAAAAAAAAAATCTCAATTAAAATTTTGTAAAATAATTTTGAAACCAACCAAATTATTTAAAACATATAAAAAAAAAAAATTAAAAAAAAAAAAACTTAAAAGTACAAATTTAAAACTTCAAAATCAAATTTCAAAAAAAATTAAAATTTAAAAACTTAAAAAAACATTTTATTTTTAAATTTAACAGATTTTAAAACTAAAATTTAAAAATTAAAACTAATTAAATATTTAAAACTAAATTAAAAATTTTAAAACTAAAATTTGAAAATTAAAAAATACAAATAAAATAAAAACAAAAAATATTTTAAAACATCCGACCCACCCCATTTAAATTTAAAAAAAGAAACAAAAAAAATATTGAAACCCCCCACCCCGCTCCCACCTTCCCTCCCTTCCCCCCACCCTTCCCCCTCCTCCTCCCCCCTTTCCCTCCCTACACCCCACCCTCCCCCTCCCTCCCTTTGCTCCTTTTGCTGCCCAAGTGCCACCCCTTCTCAACGACGTGATTATGAGAATCATGGGTTGCCTCATGGATCAGGGGGAGGGTGCGGGGTGGGGGGGAGGGTGCGGGGTGGGGGGGAGGCGAGAGCGCGAGGGGAAGTGCAAGGGGTGGATGGGGATGGGGATGGGGATGGGAGAGGGAATGGGCATAGGGGTGAGGTAGGTAAGGGGGAGGGATATTTTTGTGTATTTTTTGTTTTTATTTTATTTTTAAGTTTTAATTTTTAATTTTTAATTTTAGTTTGTTTTCTTAATTTGTTATAAAAAAATGAAATTTTGTTTTAAATTTTTGTTTTTTTTTATTTGTTAAGCTTTATATATATATATATATATATAGAGAGAGAGAGAGAGAGAGAGAGAGAGAGAGAGAGAGAGATATTATGTTTTTGTTTCAATTGTTTTTACAAATTTACTCATAAAAATGACCTAGTTAAGAAAAAATTAAAGAAACACTTCCAAAATCTATATATTTTTCATTCTATCTTTCTTCTAAAAATTAAAAATGTATATATTTTTCATACCAAGAAGTTTCAAAATGTATATATCTAAAAAATTTGAAAAAACACATTTGTAAATAAGAATTATAGTTTTTTTTTATGACCAAGAAATTTCAAAATCACAAAAAGAGCTCAAAATGAAAAATGGTGCTACCAATATACACACTTTTTGAAACAAAGGTAAAAAGAGCTACTAAAAATGATACATTGGTTTTCTCGTCAAGTTGTATAACTTGTTAGTATTAGATCATTGGTTTTGCATAGAAATTGATACATTGTAGAGAAATTCAAGAAGAAATTCCGAAGTTGTTGCAAATGGGAAATCAATTTAGTTCATTTACCACATTTGAAAAAATGCATGAATAAGATTGCAAGGCTTTTTATAAAAACCAACTTATAAGGATAAACATGATCAATAGTAGTAGATCATTGGTTTTGCATAGAAGTAGGTACATTGTAGAGAAATTCAAGAAGAAATTCCTACAATTGGGAGCGTAGTTGTCGGGGGGGAATTTGATCAAGGAGGTTTGTTCCTAGAATATATATCCAATTGACTACTTCTTAAATCATTTTGTATTTTTCTTGTAGAATTTGCTAGCTTCTGTGCAAGTATGGTTGCATAGAGTTGTGCTCTACTTTAACTTGTGAGTCTGCGTAGGATAGTTTGCTTTAGATTATGCAAATGTAATTAGTATTTCATTGCAATATATTATTGAATGGAAGTGTCCTTTCGGGTAGTTGCACTAAGAATTTAGTTGTAGATTCTTGTGTGGGAAGTTAGTTGTTTATGATAACATCGTGTAGCTTACCTCTTTCGCATTGGCTTAGTTACAAGACTACTGCACCTTAGTATAGCAACATATCGTGAACATTATTGTGTCTCTTCCTCTCCCCCAAACTTTGTACCATATTGTAATTTGTAAATGTAGAGGAGCTAAAAATTTGAGAAACTAAGTGATTCGTATCCCCTTAGCTTAGTTATTTATGTCGTTCATTTTATTGTACAATGGTTCTTTTGGTTCCATTCTTCATTTTGATGGTATTTATGTTGTATTTTCACTAAATGACTATAAATTAAAGAGTTGTAGTTCCCGCGAAATGCTTTATTAATGACTATGCAGTACCTGGTTTTTTATCATATACATTTAGAACCAGATTATCCCAAGAATCACACTCTAATTCTATATGGAGGAGGACACACACGATTGACTTGGGTTGTTTCTTTGTTGGCACTACCTTAGAAGAAATTCTACTTAGTGTATTGCTCAAAATGTTTTATTGGTTGTGGTTAGGAGGCAACAATTTGCTTATTTTCCTGCATCTAATGCAATAAATTAAAACTTACTAAAACTACAATGGGATATTCACTAAAAGAACTAGAAATGATAAGACTTGTACACACTAGGGGGTTGAAATGGGCCTTTAAGAAATCCAAAACATAAAAGTAATGAAATTGAGTGTTGTGATGTCCTACATGTGTGTTTAAGAAAGGTTGAGATGACCATGATGACAAAGTGTCCTCAGACACATAACTTTATTAATGAAGAAGGAAAATAATTACATCACAGAGATGTGAGGGCTAAATCCCGAAAAGATTACCTCACATGGAAAACTCGATGGATTTAAATATCCAAAGAGTAACAACTAATTTACCGTTACCAAAACTAACTAAGGGACACCTCACATAATCACGTGAGTGTGTAGATGCCCTTTTACATTTATTAAACTAAACTTCTATTTATTACATTTTTGGATCATAATTCCTAACAATCCCCCCTTTGATCCAAAAATTCTTTTGAACAAATACCAAGTTCATTTCTAAACTTATCAAATTTGACCCTTCCAAGAGATTTTGTAAAAATATCTGCAATTTGATCTTCTGATGGACAATACTTTGGCTTGATGATTTGTTTGACGACGAGAGCCCGAATGTAATGATACTTAGTATCCACATGCTTAGTTTTTGAATGAAAAACAGGATTTTTGGCTAACTTGATTGCTGACTGATTATCAATAAATAATGAAGTTGCTTCTTTCTGATCAACTTTGAGGTCTTGCAAAATCCTTCTTAACCAAACTATCTCACAAGCAGCTTCCCAAGCTGAAATATATTCTGCTTCTGCTGTAGAATTTGCAATTGTATCCTGCTTTTTACAACTCCATGCCACTACAGCTGATCCCATATTCATTAAGTAACCTGAAGTAGATGCCCTGTCATCAACATCTCTAGCAAAATCCGCATCTGAATAGCCAACAAGCTTGAAATTTTTGTTTCTTTTAAACTCAAGTCCAAAATCCTTTGTTCCTTGAAGATACCTTAACACCCTTTTTGCTGCATTCCAATGACTTTCTCTAGGTTCCTGCATATATCTAGAAAGTATGCTAACTGCATAAGATAGATCAGGACGAGTATTCATCAAGTAAATGAAACATCCAATTAACTATCTATATCCAGTACAATTTACAAGTTCCCCCCCTTCAAACTTAGAAAGTTTTAAATTTTGCTCCATGGGAGTAATCGCTGGTTTACATTCCTCCATTCCAAACTTCTTCAATAATCCAGATATGTACTTAGCTTGAGAAATAAATATACTCCCTTCCTGCTACTTTACTTCAACTCCAAGATAGTAATGAAGTAAACCCAAGTCTGTCATTTCAAAACCTGTTTGAAGTTCTTTCTTAACCTGAAATATATGATCATTATTGTTACCTGTTATGAGCAAATCATCAACATACATAACCAAGATGACTAAGTTGTTTTCCTGGATTCGAACATACAAAGTATCATCTGACTCACTACGAAGAAAACCAACTTTCTGTAGGTAGGCATCCATTTTTGCATACCAAGCTCTGGGAGCCTGTTTCAATCCATACAATGCCTTAACTAGTTTACAAACTTGATTTTCTTTCCCTGGAACCTCAAAACCAGGAGGTTGAGTCATATAAACATCCTCTTGTAGATCACCGTTTAGAAATGCACTTTTTACATCCATTTGATGCACTTTCCATCCATTTTGTGCAGCTAAAGCTAGCACAATCCTGATAGTATTCCATTTCGCTGTTGGAGCAAAATTTTCTTTATAATCAATCCCTTCTTTCTGAGCAAAACCCTTTGCCACCAATCTTGCCTTATATTTATCAATATCTCCATTTGCTTTGTACTTAATTATGTAAACCCACTTACAACCAATGGGTTTAACATCATGTGGACAATCAACTATTTTCCAAGTCTGATTCTTCATTACTGCATCATACTCACTTTGCATGGCCATTTTCCATTCATCATACTCAACTGCTTCATTAAAAGTAGTTGGTTCAACAACTGAAAGAGCAAAATTTTATGAACCCGTATTAGAACTCCTTGTACCTGTTTTGCCTTTTTCATCAGACTTAACATCCTAAAGTAACTTAGTTGCCCATTTTGGTTTCTTCTTTTCAATGTTAACTTGATTTGAATCATCCAAGTTAACTTGTGAAGAATTCAAAGTATCTTCAACCTGTTCATCATCCTGTACTTCTGAAGTAAGATCAAACCATTGCTCATTCCTTGTCTTATTTAAGTGTTGCATCCTTAATTGTTCCTTAGTTACTTTTTCCTCTAAGTGACTAAGTTGTTTTTCAACCTCTTCTACACTTAAACTTTCAGTTTCATCAAAAATCACATCCCTGCTGACAATAAACTTTCCATCTGACAGTAGCCTATACCCCTTTTTCTCATGAGAATAACCAATCAACATGCACTTAACACTTCTAGACTCTAACTTCTTTCGTTTTTCTTTTGGGACAAGTGCATAACAAACTGAACCAAAAACTCTCAAATGTTTGACCATAGGTTTGAATACATACCAAGCCTCAAAAGGAGTTATTCCATCAAGTGATGATGAAGGAGATCTATTCCTCAAATAAACTGTTGTATGAACTGCTTCTGCCCAATAACATGATTTCAACCCTTTGAAAAATAACATTGCTCTAGCCATGCCCAATAAAGTCTGATTCATCCTTTCTGATACTCCATTTTGCTGTGGAGTATAAAAATTGGTCAAATGTCTTTTAATCCCTTTTTCCTGACAATAAGTCAAAAAATGATTTGATGTAAACTCACCACCATTATCAGTTCTCAAAGTAGCAATCTTTTCCTTTGTTGATGTTTCAACCAAATTTTGAAATGACTGAAACTTTTCAAACACTTCTGATTTTTCCTTCAAAAAATACACCCAAACCATTCTGCTAAAATCATCAATAAACAACAAAAAATATTTACAACCACCAAGTGAAGTTTCCAAAGGACCACAAACATCACTATGAATAAGCTGTAATCTCCTTGTTGCTCTCCAAGTGCTTTTTGAAAAAGCTATCCTTCTCTGTTTGCCATAAATGCAAGCTTCACACTTTGCATTTTCCTTCCGAAAAGTAGGCAACCCCTTTACCATTCCTTGTTTTTGAAGCTGTACAAGACTATCAACATTCAAGTGCCCAAAACGAATGTGCCACAATCGGATAGGTGAAACATCAGTTTCAACTAAACCTGCAAATTCCTTCAAACGTTCCTTTGATCTAGGAATGACTGTTCCCTTCATCCTAAGAAGATTTCTGTCTTCATAACCTGTCATAACTGTTTTGTATGCATCCTTTGTTGAATTAACAAAAAGGATACCACCTTCCATTACAATTTTATGTCCTAATTGGCGAATGACAACTAAAGACAACAAATTTTTCTTAAATGTAGGCACATACCAAACATTAGAAATCAATCTTTCTCCAATTCCAGGCAAATCAACCTTAACTGTTCCTTTTCCTTGTGGTAAATGAATAGAATCATCTGCAAGAAAAATTGAATTTAAATGACAATCTTCATAACTCCAAAAGAAATCTTTCCTATATGTCATATGTTGAGTAGCCCCTGTATCCATAATCCAAGCATCTTCAAAATCATTTTTGAAACAATAAGAAGACTGAACAAAATTCATTGATTCCAACTGATGAACTTGAACAAAATCCATTGATTCTGATTGTCCAAGTGCTGTAAAGACATATTCACAATTTTCACTATCGTCTGCATGAGCATAATGTGCCGCTGATGAAGATTCTTTAGATTCTCTTTATTTTAGAATTTTTTCAAATGAAACTCTATAGTCTGAAGCATAATGTCCAACTCTATTACAACGAAAACATATGACCTATTTATTAGCTCTTCCTCTTCTAGAGACCTGTTGGTTTCCTGAACCTCTTCCTCTTCTAGAGACCTGTTGGTTTCCTGAACCTCTTCCTCTTCCAGAAAACTGTGACTGTGTACTTTCAAATTCTTTAGAACCTCTTCCTTGATTTCTTCCTCTTCCTCTTCCGCGGCCTCTTCCTCTTCCAAAACCCTGACCACGACCTCTATTTGAATTTTGAAAAGCTTTCTGATCATGGCCTTTTTGATGATTACCTGGAGACTGTTTGCTAGTACTTGCAACCAAAACATCTTCTCCTGCTTGCTTTGTTTGACCAAAAAAATTTTCATGTGTGGCAAGTAATTCACTTAGTTCATCAAAAGAAATTTTATCCAATTTATTTGTAATTTGTAAAGTTTCCAAAAAATGCTTATATGTCTCAGGCAATCCTGCGATCAAAATGGTCACCATCATGTTGTCCTCAATTTTATCAAAACCAGCTCTTGAAATTTCTTGTTTGATATTTTTTAATCTAGAAATGTACTCCATGACATCACCTCCTGAAGACAATTTTTGTTGAAACAATTTCAATTGAAGATCAATTTTCTTAGCTTCACTCTGAGAATCAAATAAATCTTTCAATGTCTTCCAAGCTGACCACGCATCAGAACTATTTTCAATATGCACATAAATATCATCAGAAACAGTACTGTGAATCAATGCTAAGGCCTTTTCATCTTTTAGTTCCCACTTTGCAAGCTGATCATGATTAGTTGGTTTGGTAGGCTTAGCATTACAGACACCCTTCCACAATTCATTGTAAATAAGAGTGCTTTGAATATGACGACTCCAAACTTTATAATTTTTCGATCCTTCCAACTTGTCAAATTCATTAAAAAGACTTATAACTTTAGACATTGTAAAAAAATAATAAACACCTTGTAACTCCAGAAGATGTGTATTATGCAAATCTTATAGCTCCAAGAATTAAAAAAGAAAGCACCTTATGTCACCAAAATAAATCACCTTATATCATCAATGGAAGATTTTATGCAAAAATATCACCACCAATATGAAAAGAAAATTACTCATCAACAAGAGTCACCATCAAAGAAATGCTGCAAGAAACACCACACACCATGCAAAAGAAAGCTATAGGGGCTTGGCCTTGACCCACTTATAGCCTCAAGAAAAGAATTTGATAGAGCTTCACTTTGCTCTAATCAAACCTTGAGTGAAAATACAAGTACTCCTTATGACACCAACAAAACTCCTTATTACTCCAATGCCCAAAACAATTACACCTTATTACTCCAAAAAATAACAAGTCTTTATAAGTGAATTGGAAAGATACAATATTGTTGAGTGGGAGGTCACAAGATCCAATCCCATCAACTTCAAAAATAACTTCTTCTTTTTTAATTTTATATCTCCACCTTTTTCTTCTTAATATAAAAAATCTCCAAAAATAAAAATGAATATGAAAATACCTTATCTTTCCAAAAAAACTTATTCACTTTTCAAAATATTACCTTATCTCTGGACCAATGTAGTTTCCGAATTCGTCATACAGACTGTCGTCCATGTTGAACTTAAAAAAGATGGGCACTTGGTTGCTCTCACCCACAGTCCCCTCGACCACCACAATCAAGGCCCCAACGATGATGAGGACGTCGACATGGAAGGCCAAATGGTATTTGCAGAAGACAAGTTAAAAAATTACAAAATTGTGCTTAAATTATACAAGATTGTGCACTTAGACGGGTGACCACCACAGGATTGGCTGGTCGGCTTCCTCACTCTCCAACGTATGGCTTCTCCCCAACCGAAACATAAACAGTCTCGCGAAATCTAGCATGAACCGGCTCTCTCCTGCAGACTCGGTGGTGGCTGGATCTTTTTCATGGGCTTCACACAGGCTTCACGCTGGCTTCCGGACCTCCGGTGCACGGTCCTTCCTCCACGATCAGGCTCAGATAACCAGATGACCATGTGCGGTCCTTCCTCCACAACCTGCTCTGCGAAAATCCAGCCTCTGGAACGTTCAGAGTGCAAACAAATATATCGTAATCAGACAAAGAATAAGAAGACGACGGAGACAGCCTTGTTATGGAGAGGAATTTGTGTCTATTTGGGTTCTAGAGAATACGTCGATCTTCTCTCTTGTCCAAGAGAAATTGGCGCGTATACAAATCTGATTGAGAGAATTGCTAAGGTATATTTAGATCTCAGCATTTATTTGGACGTTTCAGCAAATCCGTCGGAGAGAACTACAAATAAATACTATCCCACCGCAGAAGAAGTCTATGGCGAGGGCGTCGAAACCCTGGTCATGGAAGAGGACGCTCAGCCTTTAGAGCAACCCATTGTCAAGCCCGTCAGAAACATTAAATTTGAATTGTTGATGCATGGGGAACAAAAAAATCCGTGAGGCCAAAAAGGAAACCAAAGTTTCGAGTTTATGGCTCTGAGAGCTTGAAGTCGTGGAATCGCTGTTTGAAAAAGATTATGCAAGCTCTTCCTTTTTTTTTTAAATTCTCTTCCACAAAAATTTTTAAATAACCGCGTGCCTTAAAATAATAATATTTTACTCTCTCCAAGTAAAAAAAAAACTGAGACTCCAAAAAAAAAATTTCTGCAGAGATTCTTTTTAGCCCAAAAGAATAGGAAGCATTAACTTACGGTTAAAATTTCGCTATTCCAAAACCTTGAAAGTCACCTTCTTCAAACAACCTTTAGCACCTTCCAACCAGGTTCCAACCAGACCAAGCTTCAACCGCGTGCTCTGATACCACTTTGACAAAGTGTCCTCAAACACATAACTTTATTAATGAAGAAGGAAAATAATTACATCACAGAGATGTGAGGGCTAAATCCCGAAAAGATTACCTCACATGGAAAACTCGATGGATTTAAATATCCAAAGAGTAACAACTAATTTACCGTTACCAAAACTAACTAAGGGACACCTCACATAATCACGTGAGTGTGTAGATGCCCTTTTACATTTATTAAACTAAACTTCTATTTATTACATTTTTGGATCATAATTCCTAACAATCCCCCCTTTGATCCAAAAATTCTTTTGAACAAATACCAAGTTCATTTCTAAACTTATCAAATTTGACCCTTCCAAGAGATTTTGTAAAAATATCTGCAGTTTGATCTTCTGATGGACAATACTTTGGCTTGATGATTTGTTTGACGACGAGAGCCCGAATGTAATGATACTTAGTATCCACATGCTTAGTTTTTGAATGAAAAACAGGATTTTTGGCTAACTTGATTGCTGACTGATTATCAATAAATAATGAAGTTGCTTCTTTCTGATCAACTTTGAGGTCTTGCAAAATCCTTCTTAACCAAACTATCTCACAAGCAGCTTCCCAAGCTGAAATATATTCTGCTTCTGCTGTAGAATTTGCAATTGTATCCTGATTTTTACAACTCCATGCCACTACAGCTGATCCCATATTCATTAAGTAACCTGAAGTAGATGCCCTGTCATCAACATCTCTAGCAAAATCCGCATCTGAATAGCCAACAAGCTTGAAATTTTTGTTTCTTTTAAACTCAAGTCCAAAATCCTTTGTTCCTTGAAGATACCTTAACACCCTTTTTGCTGCATTCCAATGACTTTCTCTAGGTTCCTGCATATATCTAGAAAGTATGCTAACTGCATAAGATAGATCAGGACGAGTATTCATCAAGTAAATGAAACATCCAATTAACTGTCTATATCCAGTACAATTTACAATTTCCCCCCCTTCAAACTTAGAAAGTTTTAAATTTTGCTCCATGGGAGTAATCGTTGGTTTACATTCCTCCATTCCAAACTTCTTCAATAATCCAGATATGTACTTAGCTTGAGAAATAAATATACTCCCTTCCTGTTGCTTTACTTCAACTCCAAGATAGTAATGAAGTAAACCCAAGTCTGTCATTTCAAAACCTGTTTGAAGTTCTTTCTTAACCTGAAATATATGATCATTATTGTTACCTGTTATGAGCAAATCATCAACATACATAACCAAGATGACTAAGTTGTTTTCCTGGATTCGAACATACAAAGTATCATCTAACTCACTACGAAGAAAACCAACTTTCTGTAGGTAGGCATCCATTTTTGCATACCAAGCTCTGGGAGCCTGTTTCAATCCATACAATGCCTTAACTAGTTTACAAACTTGATTTTCTTTCCCTGGAACCTCAAAACCAGGAGGTTGAGTCATATAAACATCCTCTTGTAGATCACCGTTTAGAAATGCACTTTTTACATCCATTTGATGCACTTTCCATCCATTTTGTGCAGCTAAAGCTAGCACAATCCTGATAGTATTCCATTTCGCTGTTGGAACAAAATTTTCTTCATAATCAATCCCTTCTTTCTGAGCAAAACCCTTTGCCACCAATCTTGCCTTATATTTATCAATATCTCCATTTGCTTTGTACTTAATTCTGTAAACCCACTTACAACCAATGGGTTTAACATCATGTGGACAATCAACTATTTTCCAAGTCTGATTCTTCATTACTGCATCATACTCACTTTGCATGGCCATTTTCCATTCATCATACTCAACTGCTTCATTAAAAGTAGTTGGTTCAACAACTGAAAGAGCAAAATTTTCTGAACCCGTATTAGAACTCCTTGTACCTGTTTTGCCTTTTTCATCAGACTTAACATCCTGAAGTAACTTAGTTGCCCATTTTGGTTTCTTCTTTTGAGTGTTGTTAGTCCCCTAGTTGACCCCTGGCCTACAAAATCATCCCAAACCAACCCTCAGAACCCTTCCTCGGCCATTGTTTGAGCTACTTTTTCATTTTTTGCAAATCCAGTTTTGGGGTGGGAGTTGTCTGCTTGTTAAGTTCACTCTAGGGTGCCCCTTTGGCCCAGTTAAGAGCGCCCCATAGTGCCCCTTTCCCCCCGAAAGGAGTTATCTAGACCTGGAACAATCTGTTTCGAGTGCGCTCCTATTTCTACTTAGAGTGCACTTTAGAATGCCTCTGTCCCTCAGATAGAAGCACCCTGAGATTGAATTTTAACCACCCTAGCCCCCTATTTTTTCCCTCGCATGCTTTGATTGACTGTTTGAGTTGTATGGTTAACTGATAGCAGCATATGGTTTGCTACCTTTGCTTGTTAATTTTACCATGATCAGTATCTATTGTTGATTCCTAACAGTTTATTTTAGTTTCAAAACAAGAATTTCAGTTTAGTTTCATCCATATTATCAACATTATGTATTTCTTGCTCATATAGCGTAGTCATACACACCACTCATGCACCCACTCACATCCTACACATCAATTGAGACTATTTTTTTTAACTAAACACACATCTAACCCCACTTGGGGACCAAAAACAATCTTCTAGCTAGGTAGGGAACTGGGGGTAGGCATCCAAATAACCCCCCTTTGCCACTTTACACCTGAAACTTAGCAGTTGTCTCTTAGGGAACCAAAATCCCCTAGTACTTTTTGGCACAATTAAAAGCCGATTTGTTGGAAAAGCCTCTCCCTTGGGAGGAAAAGTCGTGAGACTAGTTTCGAAAGACTGCATGGACTGTCGCTCTCCACTTAGTTCTGAAGGACACCTACTCGTACTCCTCGCTACATTATCAGGCCTCCATACCAGGGGTGTAGCGACCAAAGGGATGAAACAATGAATTGTCTTTATGGACTTGTCATGAATGAGGTAGCCTAGTTTCCATTCTCCTTGGGATCTTTCACTTGGTATCCCTCTAGACAGAGGGATATCCCTTATCTATTTGGTTCTCTGTTTCGTATTCTATGACTACGGATTTCATCACCCTACAAGGGATACGATTTGCGTGAGCCTCCATATCTTTTAGTTAGGTATTTTCATGCTCAAACACCCCTCAGGTTAGTGAGTCTTTTTCATTTTCAGGTAGTGTTGCTTGTTGGCCTTCTGACCGCTCCTTGCTACTCGCATACTGTGACACGTGATCGCAGTAGAGTTTTAAAGTTTTTTGTTGGCTTGAGTGTCAATTTGTTGAGAGCTCTCCTTCTGCACACACGACGACAGTTGGATTTTTTAGAATTTTTACTTAAAATATCCTACACGCACAACATTAGTCATCATTGATCCCCTAAGATACTCCGGTAGACTATGAGGGAATTCCCCTCAACGTGGTCCATCAAACCCCACTCGTCATGCTCCCTTGAGACGCACATTGTCATCGCTGTATCTTCATCCTGACGCACCTTATTTCACATATGAATATGGGGTAGAGTCACCCATACGCACAGCTCCGTCTATCCCCATGGTCGGTGTTATCACTAGAGTTGGACCTATACTACTAAGGTTCAAGCCTAGAGAAATCTTAACATTAGGTAAAGGATAGTTAGGGATTATTGTATATAAACAGGTAAAAATAGGACAGATATCATAATATAATATAAGGTATGACTGCAACAGGTATATGATGTAACATACTATAATATGAAGGTCTACGAGCATGAATTTACAAAAATAATGAGTTCATATCATCAAAAACATACATGTCATTTATAAGAGTTCTGGTATAAAGAATAAGATTATACAAAGACCAAATCATAAACACATGCAAGCTTTATCAATTCATATATTAAACAAAAATGGGCTCATTCGATTATAATCATTTCAAAGTGTCTTTTCATATCAAGATAAACAAAATACATGCCTGAGCATCATGCTATCAGTCTTATCTCCATAGCTCTAGCCAACCTTGTAATTTCCCCATTCAAATAAATTGCATAGAAGACAATACCATCAATCCTACTAGTTTCCTAGGTTGGATGGGCACATTTGGAATTGAAATAAGGAAGCTAATAAATGATGTTTAGACATTAGAAGGGTTCAAGTATTTAATAAATAAGTTGAATAAAGAAATTCAAGAGAAATTCTAGGTGGCAATTGGTTTTGAATACATATGGAGGATGTGGGACCCACACTAGCTTGATTTTTCAAGGAAACATGGCATCTCTTTCTTTCCAATTCGAATTCATGATAAGGTGAACATTATTGGGTGAGTTGGTAAGTCATAAACATGGCATTGAGAATCTTAGGTCGAATTGGGATGGATTGGTAACCTTCATGGAAGAGGAAGAGTCAAATTGGAAGCTTGTGGACACTTCGGCTAGATTCCCTAGCTCCTATGACAACAATGATGGAGCATCTATAACATCTATGACAAATTTCAGATATGACCTCTGACATCTGACCATTATGACATGTCAGCCCCAAAATAGGCTCCAAGATGGCGCTCATGGGAGTTGTAGAATCCAAAGAGACCCCCACTCGAATTGGTGGAAGGTGGAAGGCTAGGAAAGGTGAGACGCATGGAAAATATTCATCCCTTACCCTAATTCGAATTGGATTGATTTTATGGATGGATTGGGAACCTTATAAGGATAATTATGTTTATAAAATACATGGATAAACCAAGAGAAGGGATTTTTGATCATTTGAGAAAAATTTCATTTGTGAAGAGAGAGCTAGTGGATGACTAGTTTCTTACCTTAGCCAATTTCGAGGGTGAAAGATTCCCATCCAAGTTGGTGTTTGGAGAGGCCACTCAGGTATTTCATGGATTTTTAATGTATTTTTATTTGCAGGTATCAGCTACAGGGAAGCTCATGGTTTTTTTTAGTGCAACACCATATCTCAACCATTTCCAGTTTTGAAGGCATATTCATGCTCCTTGAGCGAGGGTGCTTTTGCTGAGCTCTTGTGCTTCTTGGGAGAGCTAATATTGATGTATTTATGATTATAAAAATCATTATATACTATTTTATTCATATTCATAAATTATCAGGTCGAAATACCAAGTGGTTGTATGTAAACATGAAGATTAATGAGCAAACGATGTCCATTTCCCCACTACATTGATGTATTCCATTATAATGATGATGATTTCGAATAAAAAAAAAATTCTATGATATATTTGAGATGAATGGAATTCCATTTATGTGTATTGCAAGTTTCATATTCAGTACTTGAGCATTGGAATCCATTATACTCAGTTTATTTGCATTTGAAGAAGATTTGGTGCCATTTCCCCAAGGGTCGAATTAGTGGTTTTTGTTGTTGTTTGGGAGGGGTTTGGAACAGACTTAATAACTAATGAATGGTTAATTTTGGACATTAATAGAATAATTGAGGCATCCCCAACCTCTGTTCATAAATTCGAGTGGGTTGGAAGGCATTTGAGAAGCCCTTTTCAGTACTTACCCCAAGGGGATTTGAACCCCAATTTACTAGTAAAATTGCATACTTGGTCCAAAATCTTAAGAGAGTTTAAAGAGGTCTTTTGGTGGCCAAATATCATCCCTTAAAATCATATTCAAGTCCTAAAATCATTCACATACCTTCTCATAATATTTGGGATCATTTGGGGCAAAATTGGGACCTAGGCATCAAAACTAGTCAAGGGTCGAAATTGGAAAAAAGTGAAAAATTTGGCATTTTTATAAAAATTGAAAAAGGGACTTCACAAGTGGTGTCATAGAATGTTATTGTAACCTGATGGTCTTAAAAAGAAGTCAAAAAAATAAACCAGTAGTTGAAGAGGTTTTTGTTGAAGAAGTAGTAGAAGAAAAAGAGTTTTTTTTTAAACCATGAGTAGAGAGGAGGATGAAAACTTAAGACATAAGGAGGAGCTTTTTGAAGCCTTAAAACCATGTTTTGATGGGATTTCCATGGGTATGCATGGGATTACCATAGGTATGTAACAGATGAGTAGACAATTGATGAAAGTATTGGAATTGTTGGGTAGCCAACTTGCAAGCAAGGGGATGACAGGAGATCATAGTGGTTCACACTCATGAGAAACGAAGAACATGGGTGAGCATTTTTTCTAAAGTACGGGACCCCATAATAGACCTGATGAATTTCAAAGCACACAAAGATATACTGCACCTAAATTCCTCACACCCAAAGAAGAGCCTGATGTCCAGTTGGATAATAGTAAACTAGCAAACGAATGGAATGAGTTGAGTGAAGAATGTAAAAGAGGTCTACCTTTTGGTCAATACATTGATGCTATATATAAAATGAAAAGTAAGGAGGACCATAGGAGTCCATTCCAAAATAGATAATTAAATGGTGCTATTAGTAAAATTTCAGTTCCTACCTTTGATGGTTCCTCTCACAATTCTGCTAATACTTGGGTGCAAAAATTAGATGTGTATTTTTAGTTGAATCCTATGTTGGAAGAGGATGCATTAAAAATGGCTATTTTTCACTTGGAAGGGGATACTAATGAATGGTGGTTCCATAGCCTAAGAAACTTGGGTGATGATCAGGTTAAAACATATGAAGAATTTTTTGACAGAGTACTAGAGAGATTTGAACAAAAAGATCCTGAATTGCCTTTCAAAGAACTAGCTCAATTGAAGCAAACTGGGACCCCTACTGAATATATGTTGGACTTTCAAAAATTATCAGTCAAGGTGGATGATGTATATATGGGAAGGTCGGTATTTTTGTTCACTGAAGGTTTGGTTAAACCCTTAAAAATTTTGGTTAAAGCCCACAAGCCAACTACATTAAAAGATGCAATGAGCTTGACTAGGGACCTCCAAAATGTGTTTCTGAGAACGAGATTTCCTCCTAATCCTGACTTCATAATTGAAAAGAAACCTTGGAAAAGAGATGCATCTAATAAGAATCCATGGAAAGAAGATGAATATGGAAAGGATAAGAAAGAGGAACTAATCAGGGAAGATCTCAAAAGGAATAAATTGTGTTACTCATGCTTCCAACCATGGGCACCAAGACATAAATGTGCTAAGGGAAAGGCCCAATTCATTGAAGTATTTTGTGATGATGGGTATGAAGGGGGAATGGAGGAAGAAGGAAATAATTAATCCCAAGAAGAGGGATATATTACAGCAGAAGAAGGGAAACAAGAGGTGAAGCATCCCTCACCCACCAAAGTAAGAATGGTAGTACTTTCAGTAGTACCTCGATATCACACTATTCGATGCAAGGGTGTGGTACTAGGACAAAGAACTTCAGTTTTGGTAGATGGAGGAGCCACACATAACTTAATTTATGAAGACATGGTGGAGAGGAGGAATATACTTATTGAACCATTCGATGGCTTCACAGTTGTCATTCCCGGTCACAACACAATGGAGTGCAAAACATGGATTCCACAGCTGCAAGTCAACATAGGTAACTATAGTTTTGTTGATAGTTTTTATGTGGTTGATGTTGCTGATACTAATGTGGTTTTGGGAGTGCAATGGTTGTATTCAATAGGATAGCATACAGTAAATTATCAAATTCCTAAAATGAAATTCCAAGATTCAAAAGGAGTACTAAGGGTTGTGAGAGGGAAACACACCTATCCGAATCAGGTAGTTTCTTCCCACAGCATGAAGCACCGGAATAGAAAGGTTTTGGGAGACATTCCTCATAGAATTCCACCTAATAGAGGAGGAACAAGTTTGCAGCATGGTAAATTGATATTGCTTGAGGGCAGGCAATCTTGGGTAGGGAGGACTATAATGTCCCCATTCAAATAAATTGCATAGAAGACAATCCCATCAATCCTACTAGTTTCCTAGGTTGGATGGGCACATTTGGAATTGAAATAAGGAAGCTAATAAATGATGTTTAGAAATTAGAATGTTTCAAGTATTTAATAAATAATTTGAATAAATAAATTCAAGAGAAATTCTAGGTGGCAAGTGCTTTTGAAGACATGTGGAGGATGTGGGACCCACACTAGCTTGATTTTTCAAGGAGACATGGCATCTCTCTCTTTCCAATTCTAATTCATGAGAAGGTGAACATTCTTGGGTGATTTGGTAAGTAAAACAAATGGAATTGAGCATCTTAGGTCGAATTCAGATGAATTGGTAACCTCCATGGAAGAGGAAGAGTCAAATTGGAAGCTTGTGGACACTTGGGCTAGATTCCCTAGCTCCTATGAGAACAATGATGGAGCATATATGACATCTATGAAAAATTTCAGATCTGACCCTTGAAATATGACCATTATGACATGTCATCCCCAAAAATAGGCTCCAAGAGGGTGCTCCAAGAGACCCCCACTCGAATTGGTGGAAGGTGGAAGGCTAGGAAAGGTGAGACACATGGAAAATCTTCATCCCTTACCCTAATTCGAATTGGGTTGATTTTATGGATGGATTGGGAACATTAGAAGGATAAGGATGTTTATTAAATACAGGGATAAACCAAGAGAAGATATTTTTGATCATTTGAGAAAAATTGCATTTGTGAAGAGAGACCTACTGGATGACTAGTTTCTTGCCTTAGCCAATTTCGAGGGTGAAAGATTCCCATCCAAGTTGGTGTTTGGAGAGGACACTCAGGTCTTTCATGGAGATTTAATGGAGTTTTATTTTCAGGTATTAGCGACAGGGCATCTCGTGGTTTTGTTTAGTGCAGCACCATCTCTCAACCATTTCCAGTTTTGAAGGCATATTCATGCTCCTTGAGTGAGGGCGTTTTTGGTGAGCTCTTGTGCTTCTTGGGAGAGATGATATTGATGTATTTATGATTGTAATAAGAATTATATACTCTTTTCTTCATCTTCAAAAAGTCTCCGGTCGAAATACCAAGTGATTGTATGTAAAAATTAAGATTAATGAGCAAACAATGTCCATTTCCCCACTACATTGATGTATTCCATTATAATGATGATGATTTCGAAAAAAAGAATGTTTCACTAATATATTTGTGATGAATTGACTTCCCTTTATGTGAATTACAAGTTTCATATTCATTACTTGAGCATTTGAATCCATTATACTCATTTTATTTGCATTTGAAGAAGATTTGGTGCCATTTCCCCAAGGGTCGATTTAGTGGTTTTGGATGTTGTTTGGGAGGGGTTTGGAACAGAATTAATAACTAATGAATGGTGAATTTTGGACCTTAATAAAATCCTTGAGACATCCCCTATCTCTGTTCATAAATTCGAGTGGGTTGGAAGGCATTTGGGAAGCCCTTTTCAGTACTTACCCAGGGGGATTTGAACCCCAATTTAGTAGTAAAATTGCATACTTGGTACAAAGTATTAAGAGAGTTTGCAGAGGTATTTTTGTGGCCATATATCATCCCTGAAAATAATATTCAAGTCCTAACACCATTCACATACCTTATCAGGATATTTGGGATCATTTGGGGCAAAATTGGGACCTAGGCATCAAAACTAGTCAAGGGTCAAAATTGGAAAAAAGTGAAAACAATTGGCATTTTTATAAAAAATGAAAAAGGGACATTACAAACCCATTTACATGACTCCTTACTATTTCTTATATACAAAACTCTTCAAACTTGAAACAGTTTTACGATCCACTTTCTATGGACCAGAATAACCAAAAATAGACAGTTTTGATTAGATCAAACTAGTTCGAATATCTTCAAACAACAGGGTCAACTAAAGAACTGACACATGTATGATTTAATTATCCTAATATAATCAACAGATGTGTATCTAGAAAACATTTTATCAATCAAGCCTATCTAAAAGATGACCTAGGTTCTTCGGAATAGTTCTCGCATCCTTTCCACCAGCTGAAGATCGTTCTGCTTCCAAAGCTTGAAATTGAACTTGAAGTTCTTCATATTGTTGTTGTATTTCCCTTTACTTTGTCAATATTTGCTTAGAAATTGTAACAAGTTCTTTATATTTTCCATATTTTTCCTGTAAATCTTCTCAAAGTCTCTTATTTTCCATCATTAAATCTTCATTTGACTTTTGGAGGCCTTGGTTCTGTTCTTTAAGAAATTGCAAAGACCTCTTGTCTTCATCTAACTCCAAAATTGATTTTATTCTCTCCATCTATACAGGGGTTTCATAAGTCTCTGATATTTTTTAATTTGCACTGATTTCATACTCAGTGACTCTCTGTTTATCCCAATAAAGCTCTTCTAGTATCTTCCCAGCATTATCCCTTTGGATTTCCATCATAATATGCTCTGTTATGAAATACTCTTGATCTGAAAGACACGCATTTTCCTCCCCAGAAGAATCTTCTATGACCATAACCTCGCTCCTCTTCAGTTTTGGATTATGTATAACTTTTATTTCCATTTCCAATTTACTTCTAGATTAGGTTTTGGGCTTTAAACTTGATTCCATGTCTTTTGCCTTTAGGGTTTCACCCTATCCTGTTTTTTAAACTTCTTCTAAACTTGTATTTTTTATAACAATCCTAGAAATATCATGGGTTTTTAATCTTTCTTTTACAGACTCAACCAATATTCCTCCTATCATTTTTGTAACAGATACTTCTGAAAGTTCATCATTTGCAACATTAAACACCTCTGTGAGCTCTTTGGCCTGTTCATCTGCTAGTTCCATTGCTCCTTTCGTCTGCTCACCCGAACTCTTGGACTTGTTTCCTTTTCCCTTAACTTTACGATGCTCCTGTTTTTCTGCTTCAAACCCTAACCAAAAGAGAAAATGGTCACAAGTTTGTCCCTTCTTATTCAGCTGGAAGACTATCAACAATTTAATCAATCCTTGATGAAAGAGAGAATGAGCGATGTGTTTTTGATGACTCTGAACCCTAGCAATCATCTTTTGCAAACTCTTACACAAATAAAATGGAAAATTTAGTTTCAAATATCCATTAAGATGCATTAAGAATCGTAAATGACACCTTAGAACCCTATCATAGCGTCTCTCACAAGTTATATAATTTTGAACCATTTCCAATGGAGTTCTCCAAACTGGCTTAAGTTTACTTACATCTATACCATTCTTCCAACTCAATTCTTTAAACCCTGGCAACAAAAAATTACTGTAATCAGCTTCAAATGATTGTTGCTTGAAGCATTTCTCACCCTGTGATGGCACTCCAATGGCTTCTGAAATAGTGTCTTCATCAACCCTAATCTATAAATTTTCAAAATGCACAACCACATCTTTTCAATTTTTAACAAAAGCTTTTGTTACTTGTACATTATGACCCTGAAGTCTTTCACAAAAGGGGAACCAACCCGCATCTTTCATCATCTTTGCAGATCTTGGAAACTAATCAATCCACTGTAATTTATCTAGTTCAAGTCTGCAAATTATTCCTCTCGACTTCTTGATTTTCGTCATGGTGCACGAGTTTCTTATCAACAGTTCTTCCCGTTTCCCTGAATGCCTGTCAATTTCCACAAAACGCAAACAACAACAAAAGAATGAACACTACAGGGTTAGCTTTGAAAACCAAAAATCCCTATCCATATTTTGTGATAATGTCACACTGCTCCAGGTACAACTTCGAGATGAGTGATTAACCCTCATTGCATTACATGACCTCAGGGTTGTTGTCCTTCTTTTAATGAAATAATTGTATCAAGTAAAAGATTTGTACTGAACCTTGCCACTTGTTTTCATTATAAAAATCACAACTGGCAACATTATTACATTTCACATTTTTTCACATGCTCCCAGTATACATTTGAAACTCATATATGAAATAAAACATTTGCATATCATGATAATATTTTCATATCAAGAAATAAAACACCTTAAAAATCAAATGCAAATGAGCCCTATTTTGGTTTAATAAATAAACAAATGATAAAATGCATAAGAATTAAGGTAAAACTTGGAAAAGAAAATTCAGAATTTCAAAGAAAGCTCGGGTGCAATTAAGAAAAGTAACTATGTAAAATCAAAATTCTAAAGTAAATATAGAATACAACCCTAGAGATAGCAGTCGGCATAAACCCTAACCCATTCTACGGAGGAGTTGTTGACAGTGGACACGCAAGCAGCCCTGCCGCCACTACAGCATCTATCCCACCAATGGGATCCATGGGACCCTCTATCACTATTGCCACAGGACCTACCCCTAGATCCACTATGCACCCCGCCACGGCATCCATACCCATAGGTAGTGGTCCCATCTCGACAACCACAACCCCTCCGGTCACTGGCACCACCCTTGGTGGAACTACCTCGGGACCCACACCTGGATCCACTATGCACCCAGCCATGGTATCCATACCCATAGGTAGTGGTCCCGTCTTGAAAACCACAGCCCCTCCTCCCCACATACATAGCTCCTCAATTCCTATTTCAACTAACCCCCATATACCCTCATTCAACGAAAGTGAACCCATGCTTGCCTCCATGGATAGCACGTAGGTCGGCCTTTCCATGTCACATCCTCCTACAAGTTTTCCATTCATGGCCAGTATCAACCTCCTTGACCTCGATATATTGACCAACAAAGCCATCCAACATTATCCTACATGACCTCCCATGCCCACCAATATCCCTTCGGACATACCCAAGTTCAAGGGGAAGGGTGGGGAAGACCCCCAAAAACATATCATGTCCTTCCACTTGTAGTGTTCCTCTAACTCCATAGTGGATGAATCTATTTGACTACACCTATTACAACGAACCTTCAGTGGCGTTGCAACCAAGTGGTACATTCACCAACCCCATGGGACTCATTCCACCTTTACGTCCCTCGCTTCGACTTTTCTGCAGTTCTTCCAGCTACCAATTTGTTATGGTGATGGTATTGAGCTCCTCTTGTCTTGCAGACATGATACAACTACCCATATCACAGATCATATCCATGAATGGTGTAAACATCATAGTTTGTGTAAGATTAAATTATAGGACCGCATCTTTTTAGATTGGTTCTTGAAATCTCTTATACCATCCATCGCTAAGGATGTGGAATCCGAGCAACCCCAAACCGAAGAAGAGGCTATCCTTAAATCCCAACAGTTTGACCTTATCTATGCCCAAGCAGTCTACCTATACACCATATTACTTGATGCCCCATGCAACGATACTTCTCGGTAGGATGCGTCGAGGGAATCCCATGCTGCAAATGGAATCATCGACCACATTGCGTCCATTGAACGACCCCCCGTGCACATGCCTCCATCACCCACACAACCCTCTATGAGTTTTGGTCCCAAAATTTCATGTACAACAACTCATTCTGGAGCAACACCCTCATATGTGCCACCGGACCACAATGCTCAAACATATGGGCCCACATACGGGACACCTGACTGTGGGGCTGGCTCCTGTGACCCCACCAGCTTACTACCATCTAGAGCCCACTCCCACTCCCCCCAACCTCAAGCTCCCCAACCTAATATCCACCGCAGGAACCACCTACACCTGCTCAAGCTCAAGCTCCCCATGCGCCTAAACCACAAATTTATGATCAGTAGAACGAACAATCCAACCAACTCACCCCCAAAAACTAGTAAGGAAAACAAGACAAAATACAGGGATGAAATCATGGAAATAATCAACGCCAAGGGAGGGGTGGACCTCCCCCTAACCCCCTAGTTAAGAATGGCCCCAATACCGCGAATCAAGACCCCAAACAACTTCCCTGACAATGTAAGAACCCATGGTTGCAAACCATTCATCAATGTTCATTTTGTAGTGTTTATGGACACTACACTCACCATTTCCCCCATGTAGGGGCATCCCACCAGCTTTGGGACGAGGCTAACCACTACAACACTACTGTTGCTCCTCAAGCACAACCTCAACCACCTGAAACGATAAAACCTCCTATGGTTTACAAAACCCCTTACCCACACAAAGGGTCGTTACGACACAACTTATGACATTGCAAAACCCCCTACCTACACAAGGGGTCCTCACCACACAACCACCCGCCTCCTATGGCACATCCTCAAGCCAAGTCTCTGAGTCAAGATTCCACCACCTTCTAATGATGTCATTAGTTGATGTCAATCTCCAAACTCATCGTAACCAATATGGTTCGGCTACGGAACCCATACCGACTGATAAGGTTACTACGTCAACTCCCGTTGACCAGTCATTACACCTACCACCACCGCCAAACCTAGGATCTCCCAAAGCCCCAAAATTCCCTCTACGTCGCATTACTAATAATCCTAACGTTAGTGTCGCCCCTAATTATAACATCGTGGATGACTTGGCCCAGTCCCCCTCTGCCATGTAAGCCTCAAAAGTTCTAAAAAACTGCCTAGGACAATGAAAAGCATTGTTATCCGCGTTAGGTGCGATTGACCCTTTGGACTCAAGACTGATGGCATTCAACTTAGATCAGTTAGAACCCCGCATGCCTTTGTCTCTTGCATTTCCGATCTCAGTGACGATCGTAAACTTGGTTATACATTGATGCATCGTCGATGAGGGTGCCTCCACATGTCATGCCCACACTTGTATGGAAAAAACTAGGATCCCCTTCCTTGCAAGCATCAACGACAGCATTTCGAGCTTACGATGGCCACACAGGGCCAACCGTAAGGCCTACTTTCCAACGTCCCCATCTAACTAGCCAAAAAAATCGTCTTGATTGACATAGAAGTCGTAAACGCATAACTCAACTATAACCTCATTTTAGGACGTAGCTACATGTATGTGATGAAGGTCGTCGCCTCATCTGTGTCCCAACTCATGATGTTTCCTCATGAGGGATGGGTCATCAAACTTGACCAACTCACTTACTAAGGGTCAGGTCTCTACTCCTAGGCCCCGATGCATTCCACATTTGTTTCCTTATCACCAACCCGTTGGCCATCAAGATATCATATTTGTGCACTATTTCATCAAGCCAAACAACCCCTCTAACATAGCCTGTAGTTCAACTGGTACCTCCGCTGCAACACCAACAAACACCTTAACCGCAACTGCCATCAATACCTAGTCACGTGGGAGCAACCCCAATCCACACAATCCATTTATTTTTTCCCCCATCAAGATTCATAAGCGTGTCGATCATGGAAATGTTGAACCTTTCGGGATTAACATTAGGACTCTCTGTCTGGTACCTACCTACACCCAAAATGGTACCAACCACCCAGGTCGTTCTTCAACCGATTCAACCAATTAACACCTCCAATCATCCTCCTCCTGGCGTGTAAGAAACAACCTCCCATAACCCCGCTCCCCAGCCTCCCAAAAGAGCTGGGGGGAATCCACAAAAATCTACACCTCATCAACTACGAACAAAGCTATGAACCCCCCTCCTTAAGCCCATGCACCCACAAAATTTTCTTTATGTGATACCTTGGGTCATGCTACTCATAACTATCCACACTTTCCTGACCTCTGTGCCCATATGGATTCATTGGACGATAACAAAAACATTCTCGTTGTTCAACTGTTAACCCCCCCGCAGGCACGCAACAAATCATTGCGCACCAATCAATCTCATGCGGTTTGTGGAATCTATGGCCATTATTCCCACCACTGCCCCAACTTACCAGAGTACAGGTTGTTGCTCCATGAGTTGTGGCAACCATATTTAGAGTCTTCAATTACTGTTATTGAGGAGATCCACCCCCCGGAATCCTCGTCGGCTGAGGTAAACACCATTTATACTATTTCAACCATCGACACCACAATCGCATCATCAACTTCAACTGATCCCTCTGACCTATTTGTTCGAATCGATGAGGAAATCACATGTCCACAGCATGGGGGATGGCCCAAAAACTTTCCTACTCATCATCATCGTCATTCTTGTCGTAGATACTAGGGACATCCACCCCGCAAGGGGAATCCCCCATCATCATCTCATCAATTCAAGTTTCCACCATGGCCAACAGCCTCATGGTACACCCATCTGCCAACTTGATCCCTCTTCGAGATAGCATTTGCACCAAATTGACACCTCTCGACTAGGGGGCATGATTGATTACCTCAACCCTGGGATAGCAGGAATGCTCAATCATATTGACCCTTCCCCATCACATCTCTCTAAGTATTGCAATGAGCTCATTTCTCAAACCAACACATATGTGATCCACAATCACAAATCCCATGCTCACAACATGGGGGCAAGCCATTAACCCTACTCACTTTTTGCACATGCATGATCTCGACCATTTTTTAGGTCGCACATCATTTGTATGCAATTTTTATTTTCTAGACCCACATTTATACTCGAGTATCCTTGTTTTGTGTACAGGTCCCAATTATCGTGTTGAGATCCAATTGTTTCAGCCGAAAACTAATCTCCACATGTATAACCCCTTGTATGGAATATAGGTCATCCTTTCCATTTGAAAAGTTGATGCATTTACTTGGTCTTCTCCTTTGCACCTGTAGGACCGCCTCTTCCTGAGTAGGTGGCCCCACCCAGCAACCCTTTCATTTTCCCCTTCTCGGCAATAGAGCCTCCCTCCACATTGGTGATCGTTCTTAAAACCCCTTGCATTTGGCACCCATGTCATTCAACCCCCTCTTAGGATTGGGAGCCCCTGTAGTTTGACATATTGAGTTGAAGCCACATGTAGTTTCTCATATCGTCGCTCACTAGCCTTTCCTTGGGCTCCCATCATGGATTTTATGTTAAGCCATTTTCTGACTCCTTAAAGAATGAAAATATCATCTAGCAATCTTGCTTCCTTTCATGCTTGTTAAAGTATCTGAAAGGGTGTCTATTCGGTATAATTTTACCCATTTTCTGAGCTGGATGAACTAATTACGAAAAAAAGAATACTCTAGTCTCTTTGGCTAGAAGATTTCTCTACTACATACTTTTAGGATTTTTCGGGCTTTGGGGACTAATCTACGAAAAAGAACCCGCTCGAAGTCTTCTTATTTCTTTTAGACTCTCTAAAATTGAAAGATACCACGAGCATTCACTGTCCTGGGATCGTATAGATCCACACGACGATATCTTCTCACCACTTCAGAGTCTTCTTATCGCTTTCAAACTCCTTAAAATTGAAAGCACCCATGAGCACTTACCGTCCTAGGCTTGTCAAAAGCCACAGGAAGGTACCATATTGAGCGCACTTCTATCCCTTCTTTGAGATCAATTAAACCCTGAAGAAGGCCCAAATGGTGCCTCTCGGTGCCACAACAGATCACATACATCCCCATCTTATGGAATCATTACTAAGTACGGTCACCTTTGTTCATAGTATTCTATGATGAGTCATCCCTGGAGTCTCCTAATATGATTAATGTGTTCCCCCTTCCCCACCTGAGTCTCCCCCATTACAGTTACAGCTCCTTATCCCCTAAGCTATGGTCCTCTCCCCCGAGATTGGTTTCATATGTTGCTCGGTCAACCCTGCCGTCATACTTTGAACAAAGGAAGTTTGAGTCCCATCACTTCACGACCTTCATTTCCCTCCATAGTGTCTAAGTCTTAGGTACAGTTCTATTCACATCTTGGTCATATACCTCGCGCTCCTATCAAGGAAACCTCATTTCCTTGGTAGTTGCATGTCTCCCTCTGTCGATTCCAACACATATATTCCAAAGGATATACCCAAAGGTCCCTGTATCTTGTCCTCACCTCCATCAGTGGTGAGTTCCTATGGATCAACTAAGAGGAATCCTTAGTGCCTCTTCAATGGTTTTTTCTCACATTCTCAACTCCAACTCCCTCATTGCACTGTTGAGATTCGTACATGGTATTGGTCCTTTCAATTGATTGGTCGAATACCTCGGATGTCCCCTGACTCTAGCACTTTGGTGAGTCTATTTGGAACCCCCAGTTGTATGTTCCTATGGATATTCAGGCTGCATTGGAGACATTGTTTGGAAGCCCTACTTTTATATGCTTCCTAGAGTATCCAGTTCAGATGTAGTTTAGCATAAATTTGGGATTCTGACTCTCATTCGTTGAGTCCATACAGTTGTTGTACCCCTTCATCTCCCACGGTGCATCAGTTGTTATTGTACCGCATTCAGGATGGATACCATTGTTTCAAGTTCCATCTCTTCATATCAGTCATGGTTGGACCATGAATATGTCCCAGAATTGTGTCCCCTTTGGACCATTATGATGTACACAATAGTAATCCATGTATTTTTTGGGACCCCCTATGGGCCTCTCTATTTTTATTTATTGAGACATTGACACAAGCATGGGGATGCCATCCATGTATATTTGATATTATATGTACCTCATCCATTATGAGTATTGTATTTGTAGTGCATCGCCCATGTCGTTCTGCTGAAGTATACGCTCTTCTTCGAAGCAGTCTCTAACCCAGGTCACCACCACCACACCATTATTTTGAAGGTCCTATGATGTCTATCGGTCATACGATTAGCTCCTAATCTCACACATCATGGGGCAATTTGTTAACACCAAAAAAATGACCATGCATCATACATACCCTATTCCTATGTTTAAGACCCTCAAATATGAACATTAATGCTAAAAACCCAAAATTCATGATATTCTATGTCCTAAAACCCACTATGGACAAGCTCCCTAAAAAATAGGAAACCTCCACCAAAATAGAGGTTTCCCCCAAAATAGGGAATTCCACCAAAAGTGGAGGATGTCTGCACAAAGTCTAAAGATCCCGCCCATATTCAAATTTTACCGATGGTGAAAGAAAAAACCATCATGGTTTAGGGTTTTCAGAAAACCTAAACCACACTTATATATATATTTCATTTTCACCATCATTTGGCATATGAGAACGATTTTTCCTTTTCAAGCCTCCATCTCTTCGAATCTACCCCTCTGCAAATCCTCTTGTGTGAAGGTTGAACACCTCTTAGTTCCCTTCACTTCCATTCATTTGAGACATTTCCCATTAATCCCCCATGGTGGCTCGATAGAGGAGAAATACTCGGAGAACCAGAGAGTTGCACCAACTTCAAACGAATGCATGGGACCTTTTCCCATCAGGGTAATATGAAACCTTTGTAACTCAATTGTTCATAAATAATATAAAAAATTATTTCATGCATGTTTCATGAATGCATAAAGAATATATGGTTTACAAAATGTATGTGTTTTTACTGAAGTAAATCATGGTAAATAGGTAGTTCTAATTTTCTACTGCTTATTACTGCATGTATATCTTAGGCTTATTTATATTCATGTTGCTTGTTCTCATAGTTTAGTTTAAATTTCATTTGTTTTTACTTCAGTTTACTACACATCTCACACACATAGCCACAAGAACCACTCTTTTGCATGCTCTCTACCTCGGCTTCCTTGCCGGTAGATCCTTTATTTTTGCCCGTTGGAGTGCAAATACACCACCAACGGAGCACTTGTGCTAATTTAAAAATATAGTTCTAATGTTAAGTCCATGTCAAGCTTGCTCATTGTTCACTGAAACACGACCATATTGTTCAAGCCCCCTTTTATTTCTTTACAAACAATCACATAACATATCATGACCTGGGTATACTAAATAAATTAGCAAGGGTAAGGGCTAGGTCAATCGAAAGTCCAATGACATATAATCCTCATAGCACCTAAATGTGGCTTGCAGAAAACAAAAGTGGGTATCAAATTACTTTATCTCACCGGAGTCAAGCTTTCAAAACCATTTTAACATGCATCACCCCAACAAATCCTAACTCTGAAACTTTTATTTGGATTTTTGAATGCTTAGGACATAGTAAAGGTTTTTTAAAGGGAAAAATGGATAGTTATAGTTGAGGAAGAATGCATGAAGTTCAATTACCCATTGCAGAGGAATGATGATTTATGAATGGAGGTTGAAATGCAGAGGAGGGATGACCATGGAATAAAAGGTGGTGAAATTATCCATTATCCATATGAGTGGTCGAGATTAACCCTTGACAAAATCCTTTCCAATCAAATTAAATTCCAAATAAGTAGTGGTACAATGGAATCTGAGATGGCGGGAATTTAGGTGAACGACCTTCCTTGTTGGTGTTTTGGAAGTGTTAACAAATCAATTATAAAATCCTAATAAAACCATTCATAGCATTAACATTCAATGCCCAAGATCAACATTTAGATATGTAAATCAATATCACATGTAACACCCCCTGTCCCGGCTTAGAGCTTTTATTGTAATATGAACATTGTGGCTATGAGTATGTACATAGCTTGATTATATTTTAACACAAATACCAACTGGTTGCATGAGGAGAAAAACGTTGAAGAGGAGATTCAGATATTAACTGAGGGTTGTGAGGGGGTAAGGTTGACTTAAGTACCTTGTTCCCTAAACCCTTGTTTTATAAACCTTATGATAAACCCAAAACCCATACCCCTAAGCCATATTCTTAGTGAGGGATTAATTATTAATTAATCTAGAGATTTAGTGGCTAATCGTGATTATGGATGGGAAGACGTGTTCCTTTGGGATAGACACGTGGGATCCCAAAGGGGACACGAGGTTGCCTCGTTGATCCAGAGGAAGTGGGGAGGTTGCTACTATGCATGACCTGGGTGGTTGGACGTTAGGGAGCATGATGCAAGGAGAATTCATGTAGGGAGCACGGGAAAAGTGTCTGCAGAGTGCAAAAAGAAGGGGGAGAATATAAGAGGATTTTCAGACACGGATAGTGAAGAGGATCACTGTGTGTTTGAGTTATCAGAGAGTGAAGAAAGCTTGGGGAAGAATCCCTGTGATGAAACTGAACCCGAATTGTCGAGTTAAACTGTTTTGGGCACGATTTCCTTGGTTGTAACCACCAATAAATTGGAAATTAAGCATGAAACCTGATATTTGTAGTGAAAAGTGTCAATATGCATTTTGGGAAGGAACTCAGGTGGGTCAATTGCGGTATTGACAAGGAATTGGTTACCAAACTGATGTTTGTTGGACCGTGTGTATATCTTTTACCTCTGTTAATTCCGCCTTAGAATCTGAGAGTGAGTTGGGGAAAATTTGTGAGATATCTCTAGTTAATGTCTGGATCTCGCCTCGGGGGTGAACTTGGGATCTGAAATAGTACAGGATGGACAAGTTCTAAGGTTGGGTGGAGCATGGCTCATATGCAGTCAGTCGCCACTCTCATGTGAATTTCAGATAAGTTTATATGTGGATGAATTCTATTGTTCATGTGAATTATTATGATTGTTATGTCCAGTTTGTTGAATGAAGGTGTAATTATATGTAAGCCATAATTATGTTATGTTTAAGCCTGTGTAAAAGGTTGTATCCTTGAATGATGTTTCCTTCAATTGCGTGAGTTATCTGCATTTGGAATCTTATATGTGAAAGATGCATGGATTATACTTCATTTATGTATCTCATATATGATGTCATAACCTTATGAGGAATGAATGGTTCATTTAATGTTCATAGAATGATAAGCCTAAACCTGGTTATGAGTTTGAATGTCCGATTGGGAGTCTTTTGTACGAATAAGGCTGAGATGTGTTGTTTAACTTTGAAAGCTTTGATGAGTCTTTCTAACTATGTGTCAAGCTTATGTTTGCTTATAATTTGGATGCTACTATTCACCGAAAATTAGGAAAAGATAGTATTAAACTCTAATATGTTTCCGGGTGCAGATGGCATGCTTGTGACTGTCTATGTTTGAATTATGTTTATGGGCCTAATAATGAGAATTATGAAGCTGTTAATTAGTTGCTCAAAAGAAAATTTATTTTTATAGTTTTACAATTTGTAAATTGTGTGTATGAGTAACGAGGGTACGTTACAAATTGGTATCAGAGCGTCAGTTGCAGCTCTCAGGCCTCTGGAATTGAAATTTTTTTCTTAAAAGAGAGATATATACGTGCATTTGAATATATGTTGTAATTAATTTTTAGACTAGTAATCATTGAAAATTTCAGATTGTTAGCATTATACAGAAATATTCAGCCATTAAATTTGCAGATTGTCAGTAAAGACAAGCAAACAAACTTAAAGAGATGACAGAGGATCCCGTAGTTTCTAATTTTGTTGAGGAAATTGGTGAAGAAGAACAAGGTAATGAATCCAATGGTCGCCAAAGTGGGTCAAGGACCCTGGAGGTTGTGCAAAATTTGAGGAATTTGCAATTTGGAAACAATGTAATTTTTCGAAGTTTGGAACAACAGAACCAAATTAATCAACAATTACTACAAAGTTTGGTTCAGCTATAAAATCAGATGCAATAGGTCACACCCAATAGGGAAAGAGGTGAAGAGTCCATGAACAGGTATCACTTCTCTCAGGAATGAGAAGACAATACAATGAAAGTACATTCCCATCATCAAACCAATGAAAGTTCTCACAGGAATAAAAATAACCAGCAAGTTAAATATCCTAGAAGGCGGAGAAAAATAAAGCATGATGTAATGCTAGAAGGCAAACTCAGAAAACTAAAACCTATGACCTTTTATGGAGAGAAGTCTGGAGATGATGCAGAGTTATGGCTTATGGAAATGAACAAGTATGTGCATTTACATGCCTACTCAGAAAACCAAGAAGCACGAATTGCAATATATAATTTGCAAGGAAGGACTTATAAATGGTGGAAACAACGCAAACAAGTGGAAGAATTGGATGAGAAGCAGATTTCTTGGAGGAAATTCCAAAAACTCTTCAAGAAAGAATATATATCACAACAATACTATGATAAAAAGACACAAGAATTCTTTGAGCATAAATTGGGAAATATGTCCATGGAGGACTATGAAAAGAAATTATTGGATTTGTTGGGTTGTGTGGAGTTTATCAAGGATGAAAGGGTGAAGGTACAACTTTTTATCAGTGGTTTCCCTGCGTATTATAAGGATAGATTGACTTATGATGAACCTCACACCTTAAAGGATTGTTTCTGAAAGGCTAGATGCTTGTATGAGAAAGGCCATAATAGGCGGGAAGTGAAAAATATTTGGAGAGGTAAGCTGGAAGAGAAGCAAGATCAGAGAACAAAGGGGTTTAAGCCTCTGGATACAAAGAAGAGTACCTACTCTTCTTTTAAACCACCGATATTTAAAGAAGAATCCAAGATGGGTAATTCTTCAAGACAAAAAAAAACCAACCCAAGTTAAATTTTGGGGATGTGGTGGTGACCATTTCTTAAGCAAATGTTCTAAAAGAAGAAATCAGGGAACCGGTGTATATAGTATGCAAGAAGCTTCTACTGTTGGTGATGTTGCAAGAAGTGTTCCTCGCATCTATGCAGCATTGGATAATCGCTAAGTTGATCATCAATATTCTATGATCGAGATTGAAGGTAAACTAAGTGATATGCCTATTTCAATTTTAATTTATTCTGGAGCTTCTTATAGCTATATTAATACTAACTTGGTTGAAAGGTGTAAATTGATGACTCATAAGTTGTCTAAGTCCATAATGGTTCAATTGGAAACTAGTATGAAGAGGAAGATCACAACTATGGTCAAAAGTTGTTGTTTTGAAATGAATTGAAACCAAACCTGTACCGATTTGGACATTCTTCCTCTTGGATCATATGATTTGCTAATCGGTCTGGATTGGATCGAGAAACACTTTGTTGTGTTGGACTACCACAGTAAATTTATTACATGTCTGAATGATGAGGGAAACCTTAATGTACAGATAAGAGGTATTCAGAGACCTATATCCTTAAGACAGATTTCAGCTTTTCAAATGAAGAAGTGTATCAGAAAAAGGTGTCAGTTGTACGCTATTCAGGTAGAAGAGTTGTCTACTGAAAAAGAATCAAGTTTGGAAGAATATCCAGTGTTGAATGAATATGATGATGTATTTCATGAAGTTCCCGGGTTACCACCCAAGAGGGATATTGATTTCACAGTCGATTTGGTGCCTGGAACTGTGCCAGCATCAAAAGCACCATACATAATGGGTACTTCGCAGTTAAAATAATTGCATATGCAACTTAAGGAATTGCTGAAGAAAGGGTATATACGGCCTAGAATATCGCCTTGGGGTGCTCCAATTATTTTTGCAAGAAAGAAGGATGGCATACTTAGATTATGTGTGGACTACAGGAAGTTAAACAAAGCCACAGCTAAGAACAGGTATCCTCTACCTAGAATTGATTGTTAGGATATTTAGACACTTAGGAGTTAGTTAAGATCAATTTGTGTAATATATCCGTTAGGGATAGTGTGTTTCTTTAGTATGCATTAGTATGCATTTGTAAATACTTAATCCGACGGTCATGATATGTTTCTGACATAGAGTGATCTGACGGCTCAACTTCTCTTAGATCAAACCTAACCTTGATCCGTGGCTTAACACCCGATTGGTCCATGATCTCTATTTAAAGAGCATGGAGGGTCATTGTTTAGTTGATCGATTATGAGAAGCTCATTTGTAACTTTCTTTCTTTGCATAATAAATTGTCCCGTAGAAGCTATTTGGCCGGGGCCGTGGAGTGTTTCCCTCAAGAGGGTTTAAACCACGTCAAAACATCGGTGTGTTGATCTGTGATCTGTTTGTGTGAAGTGGTTGCTCTTGGTGTTCAGTCCTTTGGTAGTACCCTGTGTACCTGAACTTGGTATCAGAGCTTTTATGAAGTGCCGCTTTCGGTTATGATCTAGATCTTGAACTGTTGTTGCCGAAACTCGAAAGGGTTTCTAGTTCTGGTATTTCTGTGCATTTATGGGCTGTGGGAGGTGTTCCATTGCGTCCGGAGCATTGTTTCCATTGGGAAATAGTTTTCGTTTGATCGAAAACGGTTCCCGGTTGCTCCAGAAACGCGTATTTCATCAGATCTGAAGGTATAATGTTACAGTGACGCATTTTTTTATTTCGTTTTTTGAAAAGAAAAAATTTCATATTTCATCTTTTTTTTACTGCTAGATTTTTTTTTGGTTCGGATTGTTGCTTTCCCGTCTGCGTATGCTCTTTGCCGTGCACCTTGAGCGATCTCGGCAAATCAGAAACAGAAAGGGAAAGGGTTTTTCTCGGCTGCATATGCTCTGTGCTGTGCACCTTGCGCGATCTCGGCAAATCAGAAACAGAGAGAAAACGTATACTTTCCGGGCAAGCTAACAAGATCTAACTCCACAAGTGTGGAAAAGTTTTTTTGTTTCGATTTGTGGTCTGTTTTGCAGGAAAAAGGGCAAGCACGCAAACCGAGCAAGAAGAGTAAAACAAAAACAAAAACAAAAACCCCTTCCTCATTCTAATATTTTACATACCTTTTAATCTAGCTCACTTGGTTCAAAGTTGCTTTATTCCTCAATAGGTCTTGAGTTCAAGTCTTAGGAAGTTACTTTTAAAAGAAAAAGTGCATGCAATTTGTATTTTCAAGTTACTTTATTGTAAAAGTGCATCTCACTTAAATAATAAAAAATAAAAATACAAGTGAGTCACTTAAGTTTTTTTTTATATTGTTGCACTATTTAAAAGTAATATCATTGTAAAAGTGAAATCACTTATTTTACAAAAGTGGTTCACTTCAAGCAACTTTTTTTGTAAAGTGATTGTCAAAAGGTTCATTTTGGGAAGAGGGGGGTTTCTTTTTTTTAGCTGGACATTCTGTAGCTGCCACGTCACTATTGGGGACATCTTCAACAGTTTCTTTGTTCAAGCATAACTTCATCATACAGAGTCCGTTTTCAATGCCGTTTTTTTTTAAACCGCTTATTTTTTTGAGATCTTCACATCCAGACTATTGGTTTCTATTTTTACAGCCATTAATTTGCAAATATGGCCGCCTCTTGTGATATTCTACTTAACAGTTCCAACTATTTCTCATGGAAATCTCGTATGGAGGATGTTCTACGAAGTAGGGGACTTTTCAGAATTACAACAGGGAAAGACAAAGAACCCACTGATGATGATAAGAAAATAAAATGGGCAAATAGATGTGATGAAGCTCGTGGATTGATTGGGATGTCAATCTCTACTGATTTGCGATTCCACATATCTGGAATTGATGAACCTAATACTGCTTGGGACAAGTTGGAAACTGTGTTTGGTAAACACAATGAAATTCGAGGCCACCAACTCGAAAATGAGTTGATTTCTTTAAATCCAAGTGACTTTTCATACATTCAAGATTATTTATCTAAGTACAAAACTCTTAAACTCTTATGTGCAGAATGTAAGATTGAGAGGGAAGACAAACAGTTCATTTATCATATTCTTTCCAAACTTGGACCTGCATATTCTGTTTTTGTATCTACATTTTACTCCATGAAAGCATCATTGAATGCAGCTAGCTATCAAGAGCCTAGTCTTGAATCCTTTTGTGATTCATTGATTAGGGAACAAGATAAACTCATTCATCTTGGAATAATCAACAATGCAGATACATCTAGGAAAGCCTTATTGTCCCAACAGAAAGAAAAGTCCAAGCCTCCCAAGAAACAAAATTTTCGCAATAATAAGTCAAACAAGGGTCCAAAACACTCTCAGTCAGCTCCTTCTTTAAAAAATGACAAAGGATCCAAGCCAAAAGGAAAGAAGATTGAGCATCATTACAACTATTGTGGGAAAGATAATCATGATGAATCTAAGTGTTTCAAGAAGATGGCAGCCTTGGAAGCAGCAATGAAGAAGCACCACATCAGCCTAGATTCGCCTTCAGAATCTACCTCTCATGGACATGCACTTTGTGCTTCTGGTTATTCTTATAATGCATCTTCTTCTTCTACTTCAAATGAATGGCTCATTGATTCTGGAGCATCTTATCATATGGCTAAGGATCAAGCCATCTTTTCTACTATGCATGAATGTAACACCAAACAAATATTTGTTGGTGATGATAGATCTCTAAGTGTTGTAGGAGCTGGAACAGTTCCAGTAGATAATGGTCATTTTAGTGATGTACTATGTGTTCCAAGAATTTCCTGCAATTTGTTATCAGTCTATCAGATCACTCATTCTGGTGAAGGTAAAACTGTGACCTTTACACCTCACCAAGTTGTAATCAAGGATTTTAAAGATGCTCAACAGGTCCTAGCTACCGGAATTGTTGATGATATTACCAGGTTGTACAAGTTTAACAACTTTGGGTCATCACCTTTCCCTTCAATTTTTGTTGCTCATAGTGATAACTTGAGCAAACTTTGGCATGAGCGATTTGGTCACTTAAATTATCGCTCATTGCAACAACTATGTAAAGAAAATATGGTGACAGGTCTTCCGATGGTATCTTGCAGAGATGGTGTTTGTTCTGGTTGTGTACTTGGAAAACATCATTGGGATAGTTTTGACAAACGTGCCTCTTGGCACGCCTCGGTTCCCTTCGAGCTTGTGCATAGTGACTTGTGTGGTCCTCTTCCATCTGCTTCCTTTTCTGGTTTCAAGTATTTCTTAACTTTCATTGATGATTACACCAGACGCACTTGGGTTTATTTCCTAAAACTTAAGAGTGAAGTATTTAACATGTTCTTGGCCTACAAGGCCCTTGTTGAAAAACAATTTGGTCATCAAATTATCAAGTTAAGATCTGACAATGGAGGAGAATATGTTAACAAACAGTTCACTACTTTCTGCACTGAACAAGGCATCCAACAACAGCACACTGTTCCATATACACCACAACAAAATGGTGTAGCTGAGCGGAAGAACCGCACTTTAAAAGAAATGGCTAATTGTATGATCCAATCTAAGGGACTAAGTCTTCAATTTTGGGTTGAAGCCATAAATTGTGCAAATTACATAGTTAATCGCACCCCCACAAAAGCATTACAAGGTATAACACCAGAAGAAGCATGGAGTAAAATTAAACCTGATGTAAGTCACTTTCGTGTGTTTGGTAGTGAAGCATGGGCTCACATTCCGGATGAAAAACGGAAAGCATTGCAGCCTAAAAGTGAAAAGTGCATATTTGTTGGATATTCTGAAGATGTAAAAGGTTATAGACTTCTTCAACCACATTCTCATGCTATAATCATTAGAAGAGATGTTAAATTTGATGAAAATATCTTGGCCTGCGAGCCTAACTCGGCGAGTGTGCCATCTTTGACCTGCGAGCCTGATTCGGCGTTTGTGCCTTCTTCTTCTTCCAACTTCCTTGACAGGTTTCCAACTCCAGTTTCTGATGATGACAGTGAGGATGAAAATCCACCTCCGCCTGCTCATGTTCCTCCAGTTGCACCAGCACAAGTGCTTCCTCGATGGGTCCGTTCAACATGTGAAGAAACTGGTGATCTTGCCGGTGATCCTAGAGATCAACGTCGAACACGTTCTCAATTTCAACGAGCCTCTTCTCTTTTGGCTCAAGTTTCCGAGAATCATGATCCAGAAACCTTTGCAGAAGCTTCAGGGAATCCAGATTGGGAAGCAGCCATGGATGAAGAATATCGTTCCTTAATGGCGAACGATACTTGGGATCTTGTACCTCTTCCAAAAGGAAGAAAACTTGTCAGATGTAAATGGGTCTACAGAACTAAGTATGCATCAGATGGAAGTGTTGAAAGACTTAAGGTAAGGTTAGTTGCCAAAGGTTTTTCCCAAGTTGAAGGGATTGACTACAATGAAACCTTTGCTCCCGTCGCCAAAATGAACTCCATCCGCCTTGTTCTTTCCCTTGCAGCCTTACACAACTGGGAAGTCCATCAAATGGATGTCAAGTCTGCCTTCTTACATGGTGATTTACAGGAGGAAATTTACATGGAACAACCTCCTGGCTATGTTCAGAATAACTCTAGCCTTGTCTGCCACCTTAAGAAATCCTTATATGGCCTTAAGCAAGCTCCTGGAGCTTGGTATGCCAAAATGGATAACTTTCTCCTTGACACTGGTTTTTCTAGATGCCATTCTGACCCCAATGTCTATACCAAGAAAGTAGGAAACCATCTCATCATACTTGTTCTATATGTTGATGACCTTATTCTTACTGGTAGTGACCCTAAGCTTATAACCCATGTGAAATCCAGTCTTAAACAAACTTTTGAAATGTCAGACTTAGGACATTTGCATTATTTTTTTGGTCTCCAAGTTTTGCAAACCAAAGAAGGAATCTTTCTTTCTCAGTCTAAGTATGCTTGTGACCTTCTTTGTCGCTTTCACATGGAAGATTGTACACCAGCCCCTTCTCCCTTCCAGTCTGGAGTCAAACTTTCTGCCACTTGTACTTCACCTGAAGTAGATGCCACCTTGTATCGTTAGCTTGTTGGTAGTCTTTTATACTTGACTCATTCCCGTCCTGACCTTTCTTTTGCCGTTGGTCGAGTTGCCCGTTATATGAAGACACCTCATGAAAGTCACTGGAAAGCAGCTAAAAGAATACTTCGATATATTCGAGGTACAGTTCAGTTTGGGATTCATTACAGTATAGGGGGGGAACCTTTGTTGGTTGGTTTCACTGATTCAGATTGGGCCGGCGATCCTGATGATCGAAAGTCTACTGCAGGTTATGTTTTCAGTCTGGGATCTGGACCTATTACTTGGGCTTGTAAGAAACAACAAGCTCTTGCTCTTTCTTCAGCAGAGGCAGAATATCGAGCAGCAGTTAATGCCAGTCAGGAAGCTTTATGGCTTCGACAGATCCTTTCAGAGTTTGGATTCGAGCAGCAGCAGCCTACTCCACTTTGGTGCGACAATCAAAGTGCCATCAAGATTGCCAAAGATCCAGTTCTACATCAACGCAGCAAACACATTGAGCTACATATGCACTTTATCAGAAATCTTGTTCATGATCGTGTTCTTGAAGTGCTCTTTTGCCCTACAGATGATCAAGTTGCAGACATCTTCACCAAGTCTCTTACAGAAGCGAAGTTTTCTAAACTTCGATCTATGTTAGGAGTTCAGGAACTTGTCATTAAGGGGGGATAGGCTCTAATGCCTCCTTCCTTCTCCTAATAGTGTCACTTTTGTAAATCCTTCAATCCTATCCCAAGTTGTTCTTAAGGGGGGATGTTAGGATATTTAGACACTTAGGAGTTAGTTAAGATCAACTTGTGTAATATATCCGTTAGGGATAGTGTGTTTCTTTAGTATGCATTAGTATGCATTTGTAAATACTTAATCCGACGGTCACGATATGTTTCCGACATAGAGTGATCCGACGGCTCAACTTCTCTTAGATCAAACCTAACCTTGATCTGTGGCTTAACACCCGATTGGTCCATGATCTCTATTTAAAGAGCATGGAGGGTCATTGTTTAGTTGATCGATTATGAGAAGCTCATTTGTAACTTTCTTTCTTTGCATAATAAATTGTCCCGTAGAAGCTATTTGGCCGGGGCCGTGGAGTGTTTCCCTCAAGAGGGTTTAAACCACGTCAAAACATCGGTGTGTTGATCTGTGATCTGTTTGTGTGAAGTGGTTGCTCTTGGTGTTCGGTCCTTTGGTAGTACCATGTGTACCCAAACATTGATGATCTTTTTGATCAATTAAGAGGTGCAAGAATATTTTCTAAGATAGATTTGAGATCTAGATATCACCAGATACGTGTTAAAGATGAAGACATATGTAAAACAACATTCAGAACCAGATATGGGCATTATGAATTTACAGTGCTTCCTTTTTGTTTAACAGATGCTCTCGCTACATTCATATGTTTGATGAATGGTATATTTACAGAGTTTCTGGATAAGTTTACAATTGTATTTTTGGATGATATACTTATATATTCCAAAACCGAGGAGGAGCATGAAGAGAATCTCAGGATTATTTTGCAAATCTTAAGTGAAAATCAACTATATGGCAAGCTTAGAAAATGCACGTTCTATCATAGACAATTGTTATATTTGGGCCATATCATCTCTGAGGAAGGTGTGGCTATGGACCCAGTTAAAATTAAGGCTATTTTGGAATAGCCTACTCCTCACAATGTCTTTGAGGTAAGATCATTCATGGGATTGGTTGGTTATTACTGAAAGTTTATAAAATATTTTTCGAAAATAACCAATTCAATTACATCTTTGCAAAAGAAAGTGTACCTTTCATATAGAGTCTGAAATGCGAAGATAGTTTCAAACATCTAAAGGAATTGCTTACATGTGCACCTGTATTGAAGATTTTTTATCCTAATAAAGAATTTCTAGTATGTACTGATGCATCACTTGAAGGGCTGGGTGGAATTCTAATGCGGGAAGTACATGTGATTTTCTATGAATCGCTGAATTTGAAGGAGCATGAGAGGAACTACGCTACTCATGACTTGGAACTAGCAACCATTGTTCGTGCACTTCGCATGTAGAGACACGATCTTCTGGGAAATAAATTTGAGTTAAGAACTGATCGAAACAGTTTAAAGTATTTGTTTGATCAGCCTCAACTTAATGCTCGGCAAGCTAGGTGGGTTGAATTCTTAAGTGAGTTCAATTTTGAGATCAAGTAATTGAAAGGAAAAGAAAATTGAGTAGCTGGTGCACTCAACAAAAGGGGATAGTTGATGCATGTTTCAGCCATCAGCACTTGGAATTCTGAATTACAAATCAAATTGCTTGAAGCTTTGAAAAGTGACAAGAATTATTCACAAGTAACAATAGCATTGCAAGAAGGAAGTAAAGCATTAAAGTTCTGCAATTTTGAGGTAGCGAAGAATGGTATCCTTCATTTTAAGGATAGGATCTATGTACCTGATCATGAAGAATTGAAAAGAATAATATTGAGGGAAATGCATAATGTACCTTATGCAGGACATCCCGGATATCAGAAAACTCTTAGCTGTAAAGAAGAATTTTTATTGGCCAAATATGAAAAAGGAGGTGACCAATTACATTGCTCGTTGTTTAGAATGTCAAAGGGTCAAAGAAGAGCATCAATACCCAGCTAGTTTACTTCAGCCATTGCCTATTCCTGAATGGAAATGGGACACTGTAACTATTGATTTTATTATAGGATTTATGAGAACCACGAGGCAGCATGATTCTATCATGGTAGTGGTTGATAAGTTAACCAAAACAACTCATTTCATTCCTATTCAATCAACTTTCAAGGCAGCTAAAATTGTTGAGATTTATATGAAAGAAATTGCTAGGTTGCATGGTATTTCAAAATCCATTGTATTGGATAGAGATCCGAAGTTCACCTCTAATTTTTGGAAAGGTTTGTTTAAAGAGTTTGGGACTAAGCTTAATTTAAGCACAGCTTATCATCCCCAAACTGATGGGCAGGCTGAGCGTGTAAATCAATTCATTGAATACATGCTTAGGATGAATGTCATGGACAAACCAGGAAAATGGAAAGAGTACCTGTACTTGGTGGAATTCGCTTATAATAATGATTATCAAGAATATTTGAAAATGATTCCATTTGAAGCCTTATATGGTATAAAGTGTAATGTTCCAATCAATTGGGATAAACCTATAGACAAGTTAATCATTGGGCCTAAAGTGCTTCAGGATATTGAAAATCAAGTGGTAAAGATAAAACATAATTTGAAAATGGCACAAGATCGTCAAAAGAGCTGTGCAGATAAAAGAAGGACACATAGAGAATTCTAGGTTGGGGACATGGTGTTCCTGAAAGTCATAGGAAAGAAAAATTCCTTGCGGTTGGGCAAATGCAAGAAATTGGCCGCTAGATTTTGTGGAACATTCAAAATATTAAGTAGAGTGGGATCAGTAGCTTACGAGTTAGCACTACCTCCCACTATCAAAATACATAATGTGTTTCATATTTCATTTCTAAAAAAAAGTATGTTTATGATATTAATCGTGTGCTTGATTGGTTTGTTATGTTTATGATATTAATCGTGTGCTTGATTGGTTTGTTCTTCATGTGGAACCAGAAGGGGAATTGCAGGCTCAACCAATCTGCATTTGGATTGCAGAAGCAAGATACTCAGGAACAAGGTCATCAGACAGGTAAAGGTCCAATGGACCCATTACAGTCCTGAAGAATCTACCTGGGAACTGGAAGATATAATGCAGGAAGAGTATCCGCATTTATTTTGAAAATGTGTATATAATAAAACATTATGACAACGAAATTTTGTATATGTTTTGATACAATGTTAATCATCGAGGACGATGAAGACTCTAAGGGGAGGGGAATTGTAACACCCCCCGGCCCTGGTTAGAGATTTTATTGTAATATGAACATTGTGGATATGAATATGTACATAGCTTGATTATATTTTAATACAAATACCAACTGGCTGCATGAGGATCAAAACGCTGAAGAGGAGATCCAAATATTAAACGAGGGTTGTGAGAGGGTAAGGTTGACTTAAGTACCTTGTTCCCTAAACCCTTGTTCTATAAACCTTATGATAAACCCAAAACCCATACCCCTAAGACATATTCTTAGTGGGGGATTAATTATTAATTAATCTGGAGATTTAGTGGTTAATCGTGATTATGGATGGGAGGACGTATTCCTTTGGAATAGCCACGTGGGATCCCAAAGGGGATATGGGGTTGCCTCGTTTATCCAAAGGAATTGGGGAGGTTGTTTCTACGCACCTCCTGGGTGGTTGGACATTAGGGAGCATGATGCACGGAGAATGCACGCAGGGAGCACGGGAAAAGTGTTTGCAAAGTGAGAGAAGAAGGGGAAGAATCTAAGAGAAATTTCAAACACGGACAGTGAAGAGGATCACTGTGTGTCTGAGTTCTCGGAGAGTGAAGAAAGCTTGGGGAAGAATCCATGTGATGAAACTGAACCTGAATTGTCGAGTTAAACTGTTTTGGCCATGATTTCCTTGGTTGGACCCACCAATAAATTGGCAATTAAGCATGATACCCAAAGGAAAACCCGATGTTTGCAGTGAAATGTGTTGCTGTGCGTTTTGGGAAGGAACTCAGGTGGGTCAATTGCGGTATTGACAAGGAATTGGTTACCAAACTATTGTTTGCTGAACCCTGTGTATATCTTTTACCTCTGTTAATTCCACCTTAGAGTCTGAGAGTGAGTCGGGGAAAATTGGTGAGATATCTCTGGTTAATGTCTGGATCTCGGCCCGAGGGTGAACTTGGGAGCTGAAATAGTACAGGTTGGACAAGTTCTAAGGTTGGGTGGAGCGTGGCTCACATGCAGTCAGTCACCACTCTCATGTGAATTTCAAATAAGTTTATCTGTGGATGAATTTTATTGTTCATGTGAATTATTATGTTTGTTATGTTCAGTTTGTTGAATGAAGGTGTAATTATATGTAAGCCATAATTATATTATGTTTAAGCATGTGTAGAAGGATGTATCCTTGAATGATGTTTCCTTCAATTGCGTGAGTTATCTGCATTTGGAATCTTATATGTGAAAGATGCATGGCTTATAATTCATTTATTTATATCATATATGTTTTCATAAACTTAGGAGGAATGAATGGTTCTTGTAATGTTCATAGCATGATAAGCCTAAACCTGGTTATGAGTTTGAATGTCCGATTGGGATTCTTTTGTACGAATAAGGCTGAGATGTGTTGTTTAACTTTGCAAGCTTCGAGGAGTCTTTCTAACTGTGTCAAGCCTATGTTTGCTTATAATTTGGATGGTAGTCTTCACCGAAAATTAGGAAAAGATAGTATTAAACTCTGATATGTTTCCTGGTGTAGATGGCATGCTTCTGACTGTCTGTATTTGAATTATGTTTATGAGCCTAATAATGAGAATTATAAAATTATAAAATTATTAATTAGCTGCTCAAAAGAAAAAATTTATTTTTATAGTTTTACAGTTTCTAAATTGTGTGTATGAGTAACAAGGGTACGTTACATCACCTAAGGACCATGTCTCATGTACAATTAATTACATCATACCTCTGGACTATGTCAAGGGGAGCACAAATCATGACTCGTCGTTACATTATTGCAATGTAACATATCAACCCTTTTAACACTACGATCAAAAATATATCACTGGCATTATGATCAATAACATATTGTAAGCCTACAACACAACATTACACCATGATTTCGAGGCTCGGGTACGCTTTTCCAACTAATATCATCATGTGATGCCTTTATATTCAAGTTTTGGATGTAGTAAAGTCGCCATATGTAACCTTGGAGGTGACGCACTGTTGTTTTATCCAAACTTATATCCAATAATTCATATCACCAAATAATGCACTAAGTTTTTAAATACCATCGCATTGCACTATGTGCATAGCGTTCCTTTTAAAAATATCAAAATGCAGAAAATGGGACATCTCCTTAAACCAAAGCACATCATAAAACATGTCTTAAATAATCATGGTGCCATTAACATATAATCATCCAAAACTATGCAACTTTATCACTATGTCCATTATGTCTCCTCGAGGTCTAGATGGGACCCCACTTTCCTTTCATGCATTATGTTGTTATTTTATTGGATATATTTGGATGAAGAAGCAGTTTAAAGAAGAGGTGATGGGACAAATTTGCTATGCTTCGCAAATTTTTAGTTTTGATTTGAAAATCAAGTCAACACATGGAAAGTTACTTGCTTTGATAAGGGAAGTCTTCCTTAGGGTGAGTTAGTTCAAGCTCAACTCCTGTACCCTAAGATTATCAAGGACGTGTATGGAAAAACAAAAGGTACACATTTTTTTATTTAGATTATGTTGAGAATGAAATGAAGATACTAATAATAAGGGAAATAAGATAGATATATTTCAAAGGCACAATGATACAATGTAACCCAAACTCTATTAAAGAATGAAATAATGAAAACATTGCAATATGCAAAATAAATACAAAGTGGCTATAATGATGATGGGTTATCTCTAAGAATAGATTTTGTCAATTATGTTAATTTGCAAAAATTCCTTCACAAGAGGTTGAAACTATCTTTTAACATAATGTCTAAAATCCTAAGATCCAAAACCCTAACCCTAAGAGAAGAGGTGGCAAGAGGAATGTGTGTCGTGAAGAGCTTGATAAGTCCACATCCTAGGCCACAACATTTGCATATGAAGTTGGGTCAGAGGCATTTCTTTGTCCATTACAAAGCTTATTCCAAGCTCTATGTGTTTGGTTGACCTTGCAATCAAAGATTTCTAGGATGTGTCAATCAACCAAAAATGCATGGAAAGTGCCCAAAAATGCATCAAAAGTTCATGACCTAAAAAACTATTGTGACACTAGCAATGTGTAGACAATTTTTGAGTCAATGGAAGATTTGAGGGCCACATGTATCCACCTAGATCACATGGGGTTGTGTTTATAGAGATTGGAACTATGGGTAATCAGAATTGAGATCTTCTTTTCCTCCAAGAAATCCCTCTTCTCCTCTTCAGTGAACCACTTCATTGGTTGAGATCCCTCAATCAACTTTCCAAATGAACAATGAATTACTCGATCCTCTAATCAATGAACCTTAACTTCATCATGTATCCCACCTTCTTATGGGCCATCTAAAAGAATCACTTGCAACGATTCTCTTCTATTTGTTCAATTACATAATGGTTCAACTTCCAGGAGCCAACACTAATTTTCAAGTTGACAAACCCCTAGTCCATGAATGGCATGCAAAAATTTGCCTCACTAACACCTATCCAAACTAACATAATTATATTGGCAAGGCCTCTTGCCAATCCTTCATCCAATGTCAATTCATGTAATATATTTGGTATTTCATTCATGTCCTTGACATATGCATGCTAGTCGATGCCACTAGTTGATTTTCTCTTGGTAAGTACTCATTTAGCCAATCGAATTGCCACTAGTTGATTTTCTTTGTCATTGTTTTTTCTTGGTCAAATATCCTTTAGCCAATTGGCTTGCCATAATTAAGCTTCCTTCATTGATCCTAACTTATTCAATCTTCACTCAATCCAATTTCAAATAATTTTCTTATTCATTGTTTTGCAAATATATTGTTAATTATGTACTTGTTTCTCATGATACTCAACTTTTTAAATGATCTTCACTATACATTTGATTATGAGTGCATATAGTTGATACCAACAAGGAAAATACTTTACTTGAGCTTTGCATTCTAAGAGATATCAAGGATGTACTTGAAGCTCTGTTGGAACTCTCTCTTTCTCTATCTTTTGTGCTATGTAATGGTCAGTGTATCGTATTTTAAGGTTATGTAACTTAGCCATATTTTGTTCATGCTAGTGTTAGCAACTATTTTTTTCTAAAATGCTATTTGAAGTTGCTCCACAATGGATCCTTCTCCTTGATCATATTCAGGAAGCTTTGGTTCCCAAATCACAAGGATTCTTTCACCGCTAGATTGAAGATGACCACTCTTGCCATTTTATTGCTTGAGAAACCTTTTGAAATTCCTTGTCCAGTGTCTCTCTCTCTCTCTTTCGGGTGAGCTCTTGTGGAAGAAGTGTTGTGCACAAACTAGGAGGAGGTTTTATTTTCTATAGAGGATTATTTCCATGATGGAATAGTGGAGAAAGAAGGGATTGCTATTGTTTTTGTCCTCATATTGGAACTTCTCCTTGGCTTTTTGTTTGAGCTTCTCTTCTCCTCTTGCTAATTCACATTTTGACTTACACTTACATGCTTCTCGTGTATCTTTATCATCTCTCAATGTCCTTATAGGATTTGAAGTATTTGATTGTTAATTATGTGCTTCTCTCAATATCCTTGTAGGATTTGAATTATTTGATCATTAATTATGTTCTTCTCTAGATGTCCTTGTAGGATTTGAATTATTTGATCATTAATTATGTGCTTTTCCTCCTAACCGTGGAGCAATTGGTCAAGATCAACCTTGTAACTATGGGATTTGATACCATAAGCTTCTTATTGTTTTGACAAACTCTATTTCTTGGTTTGGCTTTGTATACTTCTCTTACACAATGTCGAGGTTGGGAAGCTACTATTTTTTCTTAATGAAAGATTTGATACTTCAAGTAATTCTTGAGATGCTCATATAAGTCAACATGCAAACCTTAATAGTTAACTTATTTTATTGAGCCATCTACCAAAAATATACTCTTATAAAGAGGTCACAAATTATAGATTCAAATCTTATGAAGTCCCTCAAAGTTAAAGTTCCAATAAACAAGAGTTCCAATAAACAAGAGTTCCAATGACTTATCACCTCTTAAAATAGAGGTTAGAGATAACTTACATGATTTCCTTATGGAAATCAATTAAGTGATTTCCAATGACTTGTCACTTGGATAGAACTTATATGCCTTTTGGAATTGCAAACTTTTTAGTTTTCTAACATTTTGGACTGTGCAAATATAGGTACAAGTGAATAGACACTGAGAATTTTTCTCGTAAATAAAAAACAATATTAGTTGGATGATTTACGAGAATGCATTGTTTATTTAACAATTTTTTTTGACCCAATATACATTCAAATCTAATATCCAATTATTGTTTCACCCTAAACATGCAATATGCTCATTATTCCCGACCAGCATCTTCAAATCCATCTGGATTGCCCCATTTTTCAGTACTTTCTTCAACACATTTCTGTTTCAAATCAAATCGCAAATCGCTTTTTCACCTTAAAAATGCAATATGCTCACAGTTCCCAACCACCACAAAGATATATTCAATACTTATGAATCAATCTCTGATTTGCACTGACTGCATTTTTTAATGGATCAATCTCAATGTAGTTGTTTTTTTATTCAAATTTCAACAGATATGATAAAAAGTTGTACTTTGAAGAACGCACAAAAATAAGTATGAATTATTTGGATCCCATAAATTCTTCCACCAAATTTTCCATATAAAAATTGGCATTGCAGTAAAATAATGCATTAGAGTAAGATCGCATTCATTTAACTAAATGTTTTCGTACACGAATTAGAAGAGTTTCGTACACGAAATAGAAGGGTGAGTGTTTTGTATACCTAAGTAATGTTTTAGGGCGTTAAATAAGTAGTCTGTAGCAAATGTTCATTTGGCAGTAGTTTATTTGATGTTGTCGCGGTTTTATGAACAGTTGGATGGATTATTAAAATAAATTTAATGGTTTTTGTTTTTTCAAATGAAAAATCCACTTTTTTTTCTGAGAAATTAAGGAAAGCTTTTTCTGAGGAATCAAGGAACGCTAAATACTCACGAGAAATCTAAACCAAAAGATATCTCAAGTGAATAGATGAAATCCATCTATCCCCACCAAAGGACCACCATATCCTTAACAAATAAATTTAATAGTTCATATACTTATAACACCCATTAAATACAGCCCATGCTTTACACCTTTAGACTATGTAACTACTCCAGATTGCTTATTGAATACCAATGCTTTAAACCTTTAGACTACGTAATGCATTGTTCTATATACTTTTACTTACTTTCTTTTAACGCATACGAACCAGTTTCAGTGTAGGTCACCTGCTACAACCAACAGCAGGGGTTATAGTTGAAGCTTGAGACAAATTCATACCAAAATATAAGCATGACCATGTTCATTACAAGCGGTTCAGTGTGTGTTTCAATTGCTCAAATCTTCTTGCTAGTAAATCCAGGCTGCGCAGTTCTGAATAAGCCGAAAGCAAATATCCATGCAATCCAGCTGTTGGATTATTAGAACCTTTTTCATATGGAATAACTGTTGCGTCATTCCGCACTTCTTTTGCAGCTCTTGCTTTCAGAGCTGGTTATCTACGCAGATTTGTTGGCACAAATCAGGGAAGAGAAGCCTGTCAAAACATGGTATATAGTATATAGAATATATCTATACAACTCACACCGAAAGAATGGGCAATTTTAAGAAGTCGCAATAGAGGGATCTTGATGGTTTATTTAATCAAATATAATCTTCCATTTTCAATGTCTCTACAATGGATTACATCTCCTTGTCATGGCTAGGGTAGTGAGCAATGCATTGATAGCATAATACAAGGCATTTGTTTCAATTTTGAAGGATTGTTGTAGTTAGGGAAAAACGAGTACCAACATAAATCAAATGCAATGTTTCAGATCCGCAATGGTTTTTATTGTGCATCTGTCCAAACAAACTTGGCTTTGGCTTCACCCTTGGTCACCTAGCTTAAGGGCCAAACGATATGGAAGAATCTCAACATAAACTTGAGGTAATTGACAAATCCCAAGAAGCTACAAAGCTCTATTAGTGTCTTTAAAGTCAGTCAACAAATGACTAAGATCTTGGTTGGATCCACATGCACCCCATGATTATCAATGAGGCATCCAAGACACTGAATTTTCTGCAAGCCAAATGAACTCTTCTCCAGATTGGGATCTACCTTGTGATGTCATAGGTCATCAATACTTGTTGAAAATTCTTTAGATGCGTCTCCTAGGTTCCACTGAAAATGAGGATATCATCCAGATATACGACTACAAAGGAATTGGTGAATTCCTAGAGGATATTGTCCATCATCCTCATGAATATCACATGGGAATTAGTAAAGACGAAAGGCATGACTAACCATTTGAAGAGACCTTTAGACTTGAAGGTTTGTCTTTCACACATCCATTTTCTTGATTGGTTGTTGGTATACTCCGAGTTCATATCAATCTTACTAAAAAACTTAGTGTCCTTGCATTGATTGATAAGATCATCAATATGGGGGATTGGATTCTTCATTGTGATTTTGTCCAAGGTTCTATAATCAATATAGATTTACCATGTCCCATCCCTTCTTAAACTAGCACGATCAAGCTCTTGCATGGTGAGGTGTTGAGCCAAATGAGGCCCTTTTGTATTATGTCTTGAATTTAGTGTTTGATCTTCTCATTCTCCAAAAGAGAGCCTCTACATAGTGGATTGTTTGGTAGAGTGGTACCCAATGTCAAATAATTCACATGCTTTCCCTAAGTTATAGCGTAGAGGTACCCTTATAGGTGAGATAAAGATGTTTGTGTATCCTTCCACCATTTTGGCCACCTGCTTTTGTTTTGTAGAAATACCTCTTATAGAGGTCCTGGTGGTCGTGGTGAAGAGGAAAAATCTCCCAACTTGAAATATTACCTTCTTGTGCCACTTAGTTGTGATCATAGAGATTGCACTAGTCGAGGTTACCTTTTATAGCATATACAATTGATCTCCCAAAGTAATAATGACACTACAAAGGCTAGAGTCATAAACATCATGGTGCCTCCACATATATGGTTGTCCTAAAAGAGCATTACAAACTTAAAGCGATGCAATATCACAAATACCATATCTTTGAAGAGTTCTATTCCATAGTGCAAGCGACATTACTCATAGACATGGATGTTTCATCAACATCTCAACTAACTGATGGTATATTGTTGGGGGATGCGCCACCATCAACAACTTCAACTTCTTAATGACCTCCAATAAGATCCATTTATTCTCACTACTACTATCAACTATAAAATTTAGTGGAGTCGCCTTCACCTACATTTCTGAGTGGAATGGGTAGACACATTCCCCAATATCCTTTAGGTCCTCTGGGTGAACACATGAGATAAATGATGATAACACTAAGATCCATGTCGATGATCTACTTCCCTTATCAGATTTTGAGGCTTTTAGTTCAACCAACAATTTTTTTTTGAATGCCATTCGTCAGTGGTGTGTCAAGGGCTTTTATGGGTCTCACACCACTTTTCAATGTCCTTTGGCCTCATGTTATTCTTATTTGCATGTGGATTCGACTAGTTATCTCAAGGTTGGTTATCCTTGTTCTTTCCTTTGTTATTCCAATTAGGTTTGCGTTTAATATTCTTTTGATGTTGTTGAATTGCAAACCCAAACTCTTTCTTACTCTTCTCTCAAAACTTTTGTTTGATGTTGACAACACACCTATAAGCAACTCCAGGTGAAGAGATGTTCAAAAATTGCATTTCTATTTAAATGTTCCTTTGTAGGCCACTGCCTTATTTTAGAACCATGCATTGCTCAAAGTTCTTAATACCTAGCTTTTAACGAAAGATAGCATGGAAGGTATTGGTGTACTCCAACCCCCCATAGTCTTTCTCCTAGGAAAAAGTTGTCAATCTCATGTATTGGTCATCTTAGTTGCCAGCATGGTTGAATCAACAAATTTGCCCAAATGGATTATGTCTCGATTGCTTCGTGATTATTTTCAGAATGTTGCACATAGTAAATTTTCCACCAATTCTTGACATGGGTAAGGGACTTAAGGAGCATGAAGGTGGTATTGTAATTATTGGAATTTTTTTTGGATAAAGTGATGCCCTCTAGCGTACCTTTGTCTATCTTTTGTTCAAACAAAAAAATGTCAAAGCTAACTTGTACCTTGAAGGGCGTTGTACAGGTCTCCGAAGTGCTTGCTTGTTGAAGGTGCCTCTATTGTCATTGAGAGTCATTAAAGGATCTAGGTGAAATCATCCATTGTCTAATTATTCTGCCTCCTAAGGGCTTCCTTGAGTAACATCTTGATAAGATCTACTTCTTCACTGTCTTTCTTTTCATCCTTCATGGTAAGCCGCTTGGTTTGGCAAGAGAAGTCTTCGCCAAGCACAATTAGTCCAAGGCCCAACTCCCTATACCTTGACTTCATCAAGCACATGTATGGAAAAACAACAAAGAGCAAGTTGCTCTGATACCACTTACTTAAATTACGTTGAGAACAAAGATAGCAATAAAAAGAGGAATAACATAGATATATTGCAAACGATAATAGAATGAAATCCAAACTCTATTAATGAATTAAATATTGAAAACATCACAATATATCAAGCATTACAAAGTGGTTATGATGGTGGTAGACTATCTTTGAAAAGAAATGTGTTGACTATGTTCTTCGCAAAAAGCCTATCACAAGAGATCGAAATTACTTTTTAACAAAAAAATTGAAAACCTAACCCTAGGATATAGAGTGGCAAAAAGAATATGGGCCTTGAAGACTCTAGTTAATAAGTCAACTTATCAGGACCATAACTTTTGCATACAATATATATTTGGGGTATTTCTTGGACCATTATAAAGCTTATTTTGAGCTCTGTGTGTTTGGTCACTCTCATGATCAAAGATTGTCATGCTATGCAAATCACCAAAAATGGATGAGAAGTTCCCAAAGAACGTACTAGAATTTTAGGACTTACAAAATTGTTGTAATATTGGTAATATGTAAAACCATTTCTAAGTCAATGGCAGAATTGAGTGGCCACATGTATCCATCCACATGGACGATATATGATCATGTTTATAATGTTGGCACTCTTGGTAATTAGAGTCATGACCTTTCTTTCCTCAAGGAAATTCCTCATCCTCTTTTCAACAAGCCACATCTTCAATTGATATTCCATAATCAACTTTCCCACTGAACAATGAATCACTTAATCTTATGGTGCTAGTAAACCTTAACTTCATATACTCTACCGTCTTCTGGGCCATCTCCGAGAGTTAGTTAAAACCATTCATCTTTTGCATACTTTCAGTTACACAATTTTTTGACTTCCCTTGGTAATCGATGCTAGTTGACAAGCCCCTAGTCCATGAATGCCATGCAAAGTGTTTTTCCCTGACACCTATCCAAATTAACATAATTCTACTTGCAAGGCCTCCAACCAATCCTTCATTCAATGTTGAATCATCTAATTTATTTGGTCTTCCAATCATGTCTTCAACATATGCACACTAGTTAACACCACTAATTGACTTTCTTCATCATTGATTTTCTCTTGGTCAATGCTCCTTTAAATAATTGACTTATTATAATTGAGGTTCCTTTGTTTGTTTTTATCTTCACTCAAATTCAATTTCAAATCATATTTTTATTTATTGTTTTGCAAATATCTTGTTGATCATGTGAGTCTTCCTCATGATGCTTAGCCTTTTACATTACCTCTAATACTTAAGTTGTCGCCTCTACAATTCAAATTTGATTTTGGGCTAGGGTTGATACTTGTAAAGAAAAAAATTTACGTGAGCTTCTCATTCTAAGAGAAATCAATGTCATACTTAAAGAGCTCAAATCCAATTTCAAATCATTTTTTCATTTATCGTTTTGCAAATATATTGTTGATTATGTGCTTCTTCCTCTTGATGCTTAGTCTTTTACATGACCTCTACTTAAGTTGTAGTATCTACAATTCAAATTTTATTTTGGGGACATATGCTTGATACTAGAAAGGAAATACTTTACTTGAGTTTTCATTCTAAGATGAATCAATGGCATGCCTAAAAAGCTTTTACAACTCTCTTTTCTTTCACTTCAAGGGTCCTTGTACCTTGTTCAAGGTTACCATATTTTGTTCCTGATATTATTAGACAACTATTTTTTTGTAAAATACTATTTGAAGTTGCTCAATAATAAATCCCTTTTATTGATCTTGTTCGACTAGCTTTGGTTCCTAAACCACAAGGAATCTTTCCCTACTAGATTGAAGATGGTCATTCTTGCTACTATATTGCAACTTATCCTTGGCTTTTTACTAGAACTTCTCTCCTCTCAATAATGCGCCATTTCATTTAGCAATTGGTCATAATCACCCTTGTAACTACCGATTTTATCTTATAAGCTTCTTATTGTCTTAATAGGACTGATTGTGTATGCTTTTATTACACAATGTTAAGGTTTGGGAAAGATGTTATATTTTTAAATGGAAGATTTAATAGCTCACTAAAATTCCAATTCTTAAAGTATTCACCAATATGCAAACTCTAAAAATTGGCTTAATCTATTAAACAATTTATTCAAAGCATATTGTTATTAAAAAAATTATAAAATATTTAAATCTAATTATTGAAATATCTAAAGAAGTAAAAGAAGAGGAACTAATTTTATAAAAAAGAAGTGATCTTATATAATTTTCCTTTGAAAGGAAAAAAGCTATTATACAAAACTAAGCCTAAAATCCATAAAATCCAACCCAGACTGATATTATACATAAGAAATACATAGTTGTTATATCCTCTCAACAAGATTTCCAATGACCTGAATAAATATTGGAAACAATTTATTAAAATATTTATAAATAACAAACAATATGGTGAGGTGATTTGCAGTGCATTATTTTTCATATTTTGGATTCAATCTAACCGCCGATTATTGTTTCACCCAAAAATGTAATATACTCAGCCACTACATGTGTTTTCAGCGTCTCCATTGTCGATGCTTTTTTTCAACACATTTCTGATTCATATCTAATCGCAAATCGTCGTTTCACCATATAAATGCAATATGCTTACGATTCTCAACCGCCACAGAGTTATATTCAATATATCTGAATCAATTTATGATTTGCATTGAGTCCATTTTCTTAATGGATCAATGTAAAAGTAGTGACTTTTTTAATCTAATTTCAACAAAGATGATAAGTCCAAATTAAATAAATAATTCATAAAATATGAATGAACAAGACAAAATAAGTATGAATGATGTGTAGGAGGTCAGTTGGTGAGAATAGATGGATTTCATTATAATTTGAACATTCCAAATTGTGATTTTGACAAAAATTCCTATACCCAATTTCGACAAATCGAGGCGTTTTAGGACTGAACCATATGTGTTCTTGAACATTCCAAATTGTGATTTTGACAAAAATTCCTATACCCAATTTCGACAAATCGAGGCGTTTTAGGACTGAACCATATGTGTTCGTACGCTAATTAGCCTAGCAGGGTAAGTGTTATATTGACTTTCAGACTACGTAATTCATTGTACTTCATTTGCATTCATTTACCAAAAATTGTATTAGTTCGGATTGTTATTACTGTACTTGTTCACAGTTAACCACCTCTCATGCCGTGTGAATGTTCTCACCTATACATTCTTAAATTCTCAATATGCTCAAATTTATGCAAATTTGTTAAAGATTTATGCAACCCAATTTTCTGGCTTCAAACAGTTATCTTCGACTTCCTCTGAAAAACACAAAGAATCACATTTTTTTCAAAGTTTTGATGAAATTTAAGATATGGTGGTGCATCTGAATCTGGTTACAAGTGGACATGACTCTGAACTGAAAATGAATAATGACATTCAATTTATCTACAACACATTGCGATAAGGTTTAGACAAATTTAGAAGGCAGCTGCTGTCGAGATAAGGGGATCATTCTCTGGAGCCTGGATCTCTCACTTTGTGCTAAAGAAAGCAACTGTGCAACACCTTCTGTGCATATTCGATGAACAATCTTGTTCATGCATTCAAACTGTATTACACCACCAGCAGTCTCAAGCCCAAAATAACATCTCTCCTCTGTTCCTGATCCTGCCAATGACTCTCTGCCCGGCCAAGCAGGCAAATCTCTGCAAACATCAAGCACAATGCCTGCCATATCACCAGTTCCAATACTTTTAAAGAACTGTTTCCAAAAAAATGCAGCAAGATTGCAAAAACAAACATAAGCATATCTGCTTACGCTTTTTCTTCTTCGTCAGAGTACCACCGATGTGCCTGCTCTTAAGTTTCACCACCACCTGCAAGGCACTAAAGCAACTATTACATTTGCACAAAACAAATGTGGGAACTTTTCAGGGAACAATGTGCTTTACTTACCTCGCCATTTTTAATGTACACAAAAACCAGTTTCCAGTGTAGGTCACCTGCTACAACCAACCAACCAACCAGGTGGCCATGGCCAAAGCACGGATTAGTTGAAGCTTGAGATAAATTCATACCCAAATGTAAGCATAACCATGTTGATTACAAACCGTTTCGTGTGCATTTCAGTAGCTCAAATCCTCTTGCTAATAAATCAAGGCTACAAAGTTCTGAATCAGCTGACAGCAAATTTCCATGCAATCCAGCTGTTGGATTATTAGAACCTTTTTCATATGGAATAACTGCTGCATTATTCCGCACTTCTTTTGCAGCTCTTGCTCTCAGAGCTGCTGCTCCACGTAGAGCTGTTGACACAAATCAGGGAAGAGGAGGCCTGTCACAACATGTTATATAGAATATATCCAAACAACTGTGACACCGAAAGAAAGAAGTTGAAAAAATAGATCTTATAGTAAAAGCAACAATATAGGGACAAGAGCAATTCTAAGAAGGCACACAAGAGGTATTGTTTCACAGACATCCAGAGAAAGAAAACCCAATCAAATAGACATAAAAATCATATTCATTTATCAATGGTTTATTAATTTATTAATAGTTAAATTAACTGTTAAATCATAATCATGTTACCATTAACTGTTATATCATGATCATGTTAGATGTGGGTGAGAAAGATGACAAGCTTGAGATCCAATGACAAATAGGGCTCAAATAGGGCTGCTACAAGCTGAATAATATGACTACGACTACAGATCAAGATCAAGTAACTACATTTATCTAGCAACCAATCAACCAACCATAAATGTTTGTAGAAAAACGCATTCTTAGTCACTACCCATCTTATTTAGCTACCAATCACCATGATGTTATGATGTACCAATCACCATGATGTTATGATGTTAACAGGAAAGACCTGCTCCTCAGATTTTCAGAGTTATAATGTTAACAGGAAACACCAGCTCCTCAGATTTTCAGAACTCTGGACAAGAATCATTTGAACTATGGAATAGCAGTACCTGTAGCTGCTCCTGCTGTCAAGGTGATGATATCTCCAGGTGTCTTAACATTAACAGCAGAAGCAAGGAGAGAAGCGAGTTGATGGCGATCAGCTCCCATGGACACTGCCTTCTCAACACACTGTGCTGCAACGAGGGCAGCAGCCGATGCCACGGCCATGTTCGTCTTCGACTGGCCCGGGCCCCCATCATCCTGACAACGCGCTGTTGCAGCCGCCACTGCAGCCACAGCCGCAGCCACTCCTCCCACTGACATGGCGGCCTGTACATCTGCATTCTGAGAACGGTACTTGTCTTTTTTCTTGCCCTTCTTGTCTGCTTTTATCCGCCATGATTTCTCCGGCGCCTTAGCTTGTTTACTCACCTGCAAAACATGTAGGGACCTCAATCAGATATAATAACTTCAACGGGACGCTTATTTCTTAAACAAATATAGAATGAATGCATAAACACTTACAGACTGTGAAATAGTGTTGTCCATAACCAACTGCGATGTCTGTTCTGACGAACCCACAGTGAAAGGACGCCATTCTTCAACCTTGGAATTCGTTAATTCTCCTGCTTCGACATCTTCTTCACATTGTATCTTCAATGGTGCCAGAGCTCTACAAACTTCCAGAGAAGAAATACTCCATGAACGAGCCAAGAATTCCATGGGCTCTTTTGGAGTTTTAGGGGGCGTAGGAAAATCGGACAGTTCATGTAAACTCGAATCCATTTCTTCTCCAATGTTATCTAAACGCAAACTCATTCTGTGTTGCAGAAAACCTCAATCCCTGCCCAGCGCAACAATAAATCTCATAACAGCCAAGGTGGTGTGCATTAAAAGTAAAGCTAAGATGATGTCAGTTTGCTTTGGCAGACATTGAACTTGATTGCTTGTTTCACACGCAGACTAAGAGCCATAAATACAAAGATCAAAAGAATCGCTGAGAGTCATAAATGCAAAGATCAAAAGAATAAGCAACTTTTTAATAGTAAAATGACCTCATTTTTCATGTTTTGATTGGAGTTTTGCAAAGAAAAATCTTTGAATTTGATAATTAATTAGTCAAAATTGGCGATTTAATGAATATCAATTAAGTGATTTTTTTCAAATTGATTTTCTTTCATACCAAAAAAAATTGAAATGTCAATTTTTTGGAAGGATTTTTTTGGTTGAATATCAATTTTATTATTGAAATTTTAGTTTTGATTGTAGAAATAAATTCAATTTCTTTTAATTACTTTTATAATTTTAAATTATACCATTCCAACAACTTAAAATTACAATTCCACCATTTTAAAAAAATATAACTAAAATATCTATAAAAAAAATAATTACATACTGAATTTCATTTTGGATGAGTGATTCAAACTCTGTCTGTCAACTACTGTCATCTTTAACTAAAAAACAATGAATCAAACAAAAAGTAATGGGCAATGTTTAGAAAAAAATAATTACATACTGAATTTCATTTTGGATGAGTGATTCAAACTCTGTCTGTCAACTACTGTCATCTTTAACTAAAAAACAATGAATCAAACAAAGAGTAATGGGCAATGTTTAGAAAAAAATAAAAAGCTTTAGTCCAAATCCTTTTACATTTGTACATCCTCTTCATTTTGGATTTATATATAGGTACTCTGTTGCTAAGCCTTCTCGTTTTGGAAGTATATGCAGGTACTCTTTTGTTTGACCAAGGTAGTCTTTTTTTACTATGGATCATGGTTTTGGCTAGTCTAATCATCCCTTTTTCCCATTGTCTCAATCAACTATATGGCTCTCACTATCACCACCATGGCACTCACTGAGTCACTATCACAACCATGACCATGGAAGTCCATCCCCATACCACCTCAACCAACGTACGAAAAAGATAGTGGCACTTCAAATATTTTGGAGGCTTGTGCAAATTATGATATGATAAGCTCTAAACGTGGTATTGTTTAAATGTTAATTAAAATGTTTCATTTTCATTCATCTGTGTTAGAATTCAACAATTAAAGTAAATGATATTGAATAATTTGTTATAAGAAGTCATTTGAGCTTGTTTTTCTATTAATTAATTGAAGTATTATTGAAATATATATAATATTTGATTTAATTGTAATATTTTTAAGTAGTTCTCATTTTATTAAGGAAAGTGTTAAAAACTTATTATTTATAATTTGGATAAATAGTATGACCCACCATGTGCCTTAGCGTACCTTGAAAACATTGAAATTGCTTAGAGTGAGTTGAAGCAGTCGTAGATCATGACAACAACGTAGGAGACCTATGATACATGCAACATTGCGCTCCAATAATTAATGCAAGTGTGCAACATTGCGCTCCTCTTTCTATGCTTGCATAATGATTTGTGTATAAAGGTTGGTACCTAGTAATGAATTACCAAACCAAAAATAGCACTGAGCAGGTTGAGCTTTCTTAAGCATACCTTCATCGTGCCTTTTCCACACAAAAAAATAACTCTTGAATTTTGAGGAGGTACCACATTCCCTAAAACTCAATGGCTCTGAAGTCTCACATTAGTTCTCCAATAATTAATGCAAGTGTGCAACATTGCGCTCCTCTTTCTATGCTTTCATAATGATTTCTGTATAAAGGTTGGTACCTAGTAATGAATTACCAAACCAAAAATAGCACTGAGCAGGTTGAGCTTTCTTAAACATACCTTCATCGTGCCTTTTCCACACCAAAAAATAACTCTTGAATTTTGAGGAGGTACCACAATCCCTAAAACTCAAGGGCTCTGAAATCTCACATTAGTTCTCCAATAATTAATGCAAGTGTGCAACATTGCGCTCCTCTTTCTATGCTTGCATAATTATTTGTGTATAAAGGTTAGTACCTAGTAATGAATTACCAAACCAAAAATAGCACTGAGCAAGTTGAGCTTTCTTAAACATACCTTCATTGTGCCTTTTCCACACCAAAAAATAACTCTTGAATTTTGAGGAGGTACCACATTCCCTAAAACTCAATGGCTCAAGGTAATGTCGACACTAGCTAATATACCTTGTCAACTTTACTGGTTCACCCAGTGAAAGGGCTCAATTAGACCTTCATCTGTTGAAAATGAACCCTTCGGTTATAGCTTGGTTGTTGTAATTTGGGTTTATGAATTAAATTAAATGCATCTATGATTGAAAATGTAGAATGCAACTAATTTAACAATTAATAAAATCCTAGCTATGAGTGTTTAAGAATCATTTAACATGAAAGCAAAAGGGGAAAAATACAAACAACAAAAGGGGGAACAAACCACCAAATACATCTAGTATATGCCTCCAAGCAACTGTAATAAACGAGGATAGCCTACAAATTTGTTGAGAAATATTGATTTCACATCAATTTGTTAACACCCCCTAAAATGAGTAAGTTTAGACATTTACAAATGTGAGAATAGTCTATAGATTGTTACATCCATCCCTTCAAGCTTTAAGAAATTATGAATGGTGAGAATAGTCTACAATTAGTGACAACACGCAAAAACCTCCAACAATGGCTAACAATGGCCACTTTATCAACATATGAAGGGAGCTTATAGTGCCAAGGAAAGAGCCCTTTCTCTTCATTAATCATAGTCTTTATACAAAATCATACTAAGGGAGTTGAATTGTTTCATTTTCTTTAATCTTCACTTCCCATGATTTGTTAACAAAATTTTGATCATTCACATTTGTTCTTTCTCTTATGTAATCTTTCCAAACATCATATGCTTTAGTTTTCTCAAATGAGCTTAGGAAGTGGTGTTGTTGAAATGGGGCTAAGAAAACAACTAGGCCATTCTGAATTTTGGTTTGTCCCTCTTATTTAGACATGATTCAACATATAATAGACCTTTCTCCCTCGTAGGGATCTCTAAATAATCCCTGGCCACCATTTTATTGATACACGAGATGAGTTACAAAAAATTTCTCTTCTGAGCATGGATCCTACTTAGTTGTCCCATTATTTCATCTTAGGGTAGAAAGACATCTTACCGTAGATCTTGTTTTGAGCATTGAGTAGGTGTCGGCATTCCTTTTAATAACTTAGTCTCATTTTGATTGAGTTCATCTTCCTTTTGCTCAAACATGGCATCTTAGGGGGTGTTTGCCTGAATTCATGTGTCCACTATGTAGGTGATCCATGCATCTCTACCATCCTTCATGATGATGTTTCCATTCTTGTAACTTGTGAGAAAGCATTGATGCTTCTCGGTAGATCTCCTATAAGTCTAACACAACCTTGTAAAATTCCTTTTTGCACCAAGGTTAAGTCATCATGGATTTCTAGTGCATATTCCATGAAGTCACATTTACAATACTTCATGAATCATGGCTATGTAATATTCCACTTGATGTTTTAAGTGCTCAATTTTCTTCTTGTGCCTTTTTAAGGATATTGAATTCATTTTCTTGAGTTATGTTGACCTTGGATATAGCCATGGTCACTCTATCCATAGTTGTTTTTTTAGTCTTAATTACCAACTAGATTAATGTTATTTTTCTTTTCTTGTGGGTTTTTCAGACAATTTTTTTTCTTCTTATTAAACACAAATATCTCTAGTCAAGCCACTTCATCTCTTATTGGTTATATCCCCTCCATAAAATGGTGTAATCTCAGGTTGCATTGAGTAGGTGTCGGCAATCCTCTCGCCACCCCAATTTCTACAAAAGCTCAATTACTATGCCAAGGTTTGTTTCTTCACACTAGATTGTTTGTTGAGTGGGGGATTTTCTCTTGTCATCATTCCCCCTTTGAGAATCTACTTTAGGGGCCCCTATGTCTTTATCATATTTCTCAAATTGAGGTGTTTAGAATTCATGACCAGCTATTGGTTAGCATATTGGAACAAAATAGGGTCTTACAAACTAGGGTATATTTGTTGTATATTTGACCATATGTACATGAAGGCGCAATGAATTTTATTTCACTTTAGTTCATGCATTCCTTGCCATTGTACTTGATACTTTGCCATTGTTTTCAGCATGCTAGAGTAGGCACACATCAACCAAACTTCATATATGCTCATGTACTTATCGTTTGATGAAATACGGTAGCATTGATGAAATATGTAGCATCTATTAGAATTCCTCTTAGTTTGTGAAAATGTCATAGGCTCACATTGATGATATGCGTAGCATGTTTTACATGACAGAGGTTATTCAAACATATTTTGACTTATTTTGTTAACTTTTGGTTTTTCCTTGCAACATATTTTCCTTGCAACCATAATCCTGATCAATGGGTATGAACCCTTGGAGTAGACAAAAACCACACTTTTACATTAGATATCAAATTAGCATGCGTGTACTGAGTCCATTGAACTGTTGAAAGATATTATTAGCTTGTTCCATTAAGATATTATTAGTTTGTTCATGATCAATGCAATAAATGTAAGAGAATAAATATTGCTCAAAATGTAATTATATAAATTTCAATAGCATAATTTATCAATTTGTGGAAGAGATAAATCATCACAAGAACAAGTGGAAACTCAAGAGAAAATATGCAATATATTGTATCATGCATTGATAGCCGAATGTTTGTAATACAAAATATGGCAAAGTAGTCGGCCCTTAAATGTCCTGTCAATGTACATGTATCCCTAAGTACAACAATGTACATGTATGTCAAAATACATATATCCAGAACTGGGAGACATCAAAAATCAATCTTTCGCTTGTTTTTCCCCGACTTTTCTCTATCAACCATCTCCCTAGGATCACTCTGCATCTCAGGAGTCTGCAAATAAAAGATTATTGTTTTATCAAATAACTGCACTATTATGCTACCATTAACAAACTTAAAAAATTAACTTATGGCCAAATTATTTATGACAAACACTCACCAAATCCAGTCGGGGTATAGATGACTACAGTGTGCTCATGGAAGGCCTCTCTATAATTGTGCTCTGCAAATACAATATCATATCTCAATTAATTCAACAATTCAACATTGATCAACATGTTTGCGTAAATTGACTAAAAAGACTTGGTCATTAATGAACATCTCACCACAGGAAGAGACCCGCTCACGACCATGGATTGAGTTGAGGGGCCGAGCACTGCTACTACTAATGGATACAATCACCAAATGGGGAAATAGTTAGACATGCATGAATAAACAATATAGTAACATAGTTAAATACTATGCATTGTAATTGTTGAAATAGTTACCTCTCTATGACTTGTTGCTATTACAGATGCGGCACTAACTACAACATCAATGGCCCTTGTTAGGTGAGGTGTAGATGGATCTCCCATGTGTCTACTATAGAGGACATACACACCCTTTCTAGGAGTGGAGCCTCTCTTATATACTTGTCCCTTCTGCACATTTAGACTACGGGGAGAGAAAATTCCTGACTGTTTCCTAATTTTAGCAGGTGGTCGATACAATCACCACTTGCATAGTTAGAAATGCATTGGTCAATGAAATATCATGTATTAACAAACTGACAATAATGAAATACATACCGATGTACGGTATGCTTCAATCAATTCTAAGAAACAATCTGAACCTTCCTAGACCAGGGACTTATGGCTAGTGTTCCCAGTTGGAACCTTCCTAGACACACTTGCGGGACTTCCTAGAACTCGGTTTTGTTGCATAGTTGGAATTCTATGCCCCCGGTAGGTATCCAAAGGTTTCCCTGAAATCCTTTGGGATGCGAGTTGGAGCGATCCATATAATGATGATTATGGATCGTATCGACAAACTGTCGACTCCGTTGGATTCCGGACATCGGGATAGTGCTAGGGGTGCCCCCCTCCTCCGCTCCCATGGCTCAGGTGTCATCTTTAGGTCCATTTTGGAAACTAGGTTTTTTCTTAGTAAGGGACTCTGCAATTTTTGCACATAGGTGTCAACTTTGCAAAATTTTGATTTTGATTCTAGAACTAGACATTCAAAGAGTGGCAATCAAACCTGCCACATTGAACCCTTGGTAGATTGCTATGTCCTTATTGTGCCACGTCATTTAACATCTCCTTAGTGTTCCACTATATTTCCATTTTGAGTAATTAATGTCATTTTTAAGAATTCAAAGTTCCAAATAAAAAATGGAGGCGATGTTTCATCGATGATATCCCTCCAATACTTGCTAGCTTGGTTAGATCAAAGTCACCAAGTACCTTTGCCATCAAGTTATGGGGGAATACTTTCCAAATCATAATGAACAACCATTACATCATCATTTGTATCAATCAAGTACATTCAATTTTAAATACATTTTCATATGAGGATCATCCATCCTTTTTACAAACATAGGACCATGAACATCTTATTTTCCTTCATCAAAACAACATTATCAAGGAAGATCATTAAACTAGTTAGGTATTTCATTTTCCATGGATTCTATATGATTACTTTTGCATTACACATTTTTTTATGCACATTCAACATATGTAGAGATATGCTTCACCACTGAGATCATTTTTGCAATGACTCGTGGTTCGAGGCATGTTCAGAACCCTAAATAACGAAAGGATGTACACTCAAACATGAATTAGAATTATGACAAGTGTAAAATGGACATATGAAAGAGGTAAAGCAAAAACCAGGGTCTTACATACTAGGTTTTAGTAAGGATAGGGTTTATATCTTCAACAATTTTATGAAAGTGAATTCATGACCAGCTATTGGTTAGCATATTGGAACAAACTAGGGTATATTTGTTATATATTTGACCATATGTACATGAAGGCCCAATGAATTTTATTGCACTTTAGTTCATGCATTCCTTGCCATTGTACTTGATACTTGGCCATTGTTTTTAGCATGCTAGAGTAGGCACACATCAACCGAACTTCATAGATGCTCATGTACTTATCATTTGATGAAATACAGTAGCATTGATTAAATGTGTAGCATCTATTAGACTTCCTCTTAGTTTGTGAAAATGACATAGGTATTACATTGATGATATGCGTAGCATGTTTTACATGACAAAGGTTATTCAAACATATTTTGACTTATTTTTTAACTTTTTTTTTTTTCTTTGCAACATATTTTCCTTGCAACCATAATCCTGATCAATGGGTATGAACCCTTGAAGTTGACAAAAACCACAATTTTAAATTAGATATCAAATTAGCATGCATGTACTGATTTCATTGAACCGTTGAAAGATATTATTAGTTTGTTCCATTAAGATATTATTAGTTTGTTCCTAATCAATGCAATAAATGTAAGAGAATAAATATTGCTTAAAATGTAATTATATAAATTTCAATAGCATAATTTATCAATTTTTGGAAGAGATAAATCATCACAAGAACAAGTGGAAACTCAAGAGAAAATATGCAATATATTGTATCATGCATTGATAGCTGAATGTTTGTAATACAAAATATGGCAAAGTAGCCGACCCTTAAATGGCCTGTTAATGTACATGTATCCCTAAGTACAACAATGTACATGTATGTCAAAATACATATATCTAGAACTAGGAGACATCAAAAATCAATCTTTCGCTTGTTTTTCTCCAACTTTTCTCTATCAACCATCTCCCTAGGATCGCTCTGCATCTCAGGAGTCTGCAAATAAAAGATTATTATTTTTATCAAATAAATGCACTAATACCCTACCATTTACAAACTTAAAAAATTAACTTATGGCCAAATTATTTATGACAAACACTCACCAAATCCAGTCGGGGTATAGATGACTACATTGTGCTCATGGAAGGCCTCTCTATAATTGTGCTCTGCAAATAAAAGATCATATCTCAATTAATTCAACAATTCAACATTGATCAACATGTTTGCGTAAATTGAATAAAAAGACTCGGTCATTAATGAACATCTCACCACAGGAGGAGACCCGCTCACGACCATGGATTGAGCTGAGGGGCCAAGCACTACTACTGCTAATGGCTACAATCACCAAATGGGGAAATAGTTAGACATGCATCAATAAAAATATAATAACATGGTTAAATACTATGCATTGTAATTGTTGAAATAGTTACCTCTGTATGACTTGTTTCTATTACAAATGTGGCACTAACTGCAGCATCAATGACCCTTGTTAGGTGAGGTGTAAATGGATCTCCCGTGTGTCTGCTGTAGAGGACATCCACACCATTTCTAGGAGTGGAGCCTCTCATATACACTTGTCCCTCTTCACATTTGGACTACAGGGAGAGACAACTACTGACTATTTCCTAAGTTTAGGGGGTGGTGGCTACAATCACCACTTACGTAGTTAGAAATGCATTGGTCAATAAAATATCATGTGTTAACAAACTGACAATAATGAAATACATACCGATGTACGGTATGCTTCAATCAACTCTAAGAAACGATCTGACGTCGTTTTATCCCCTATGTGCTATGTAGCGCTTGTCTCCCCACCAGGGGGGTATCACTAGATGAAATCATTTCCTTCTGAGGGGGATCTACAACCTGCAATTTAGAAAATTTTAAATATTAGATCGTGTAACATTAATTAAGTAACATGTGTTAACAAACTAACATGTATTAAAATAATGCCATGTTGAAATAGTTACCTCAGTGTGAGTTGTTGTCGTCGAAGGTATGACAACATCTTGTACATCAAATGGTTCTGGTGCATGAGCCTCTGGACTATCCTAGGAATCATCAGTGGAAATTTAGAAAATTTTAAATATTAGATCGTGCAACATTAATTAAGTAACATGTGATAACAAACTAACATGTATTAAAATAATGCCATGTTGAAATAGTTACCTCAGTGTGAGTTGTTGTCGTCAAAGATATGACAACATCTTGTACATCAAATGGTTCTGGTGCATGAGCCTCTGGACTATCCTAGGAATCATCAGTGGAAATTTCTTGCCCCTTATCCTCTTCTGTAGAAACTACAAGTTTTAAAATCATTAAAATTATTAGCAACTATATATGTGTATAGTAAGGAAAAATCATTTACAAACAACACTAAATTGTTAGCCATTTACTTACCTGATTAAAATACCCAGTAAAGCTATCATCTGTCTGGACATGACCAAATCAAGGATGGTTGCATATTGTGCATGGGTGGGGCTCTTGGATGTGCTCATGATGTGTAGGTCTAGTGCCACTACTAGATGTTCCTTGACCATTGGGAGGTGGTGGATCTATCCCACCGAGAGGTGGTGGCTCTACCCCACCGAGAGGTGGAGGCTCTACTTCACCCATAGATGGTGGCTCTGATGGATCTGCCTGGTACGTACCTTGAATATATGTGCTATGGAGAACAACTGCCTATGCCAACAGTAGGAATGAATCATGCGTCTATGGGACCAACTGATGTGTAGGTGACACATCTGGCTTGGGTAGCTGTCTGCGAGGTGTAGCTATTGGGCGATTGGGATCTATGTGCCTCACATTGGGACATTGTTGAGGCATCCCCATCCCAACGCCCTAGTACTCCAAGATATAAAAATAATTAACATGCTTCCCCAAAACAAATTTTGTGTACATCTTTCTAAGAAAATATAACAACATTTCTCTATTGTTATGTGGTGGTACATCAAATACCATGTACCATCGGTCCATCCAATGGTCTATGAACAGTTGATATGCACACCACTCGATAGAAATATGCCTTTTGTTTACATTCGGGATTTCACCCGTCCGTGGATCTCTAAAAAGGGCAAAGATATGTTGTTTTCTTATCTTCAACTTCTTAACTTCCTTTTAACTAATTCCATCTGTATATTCTTTCCTCTTTATCTCTTTGTATGTTGCAATATCTTGCAGTGCAACATTTGACTTACTAAAGGTCTCTATCATTGCATCCAAATTGGATGCAAGCATACGATGTCTATCATCAACAATAACAATTGAGGCTCAAATGTCTCCGAGCCTCTAAATTTCTCTTTGGATGTCTGTGTGTGCATCCATGGTTGTCACTGCAATAAAAAAAATAAAAATAAAAATCATTAGAAACATATACATGTGTTATAATGACATCTCTCAAAAATGAAAAATGTAAAAACTTTGTGCAAGAACGAATACATTACAAACATCAATATCATCTCAATATACTATAATAACAACTACATGTAAACCAAAGTGGAAGGTGAGGATCAACTACATGTAAATCGATTAATGATCGATGGCGGAGAGCTCCTAATTCAATTAATACTGAAGGATCGAGACAATGGGGGCCTTAAAAGCACTTTATGTACACCTTATAGAGCCGAGGTATTGGGGAAAATGTTATTTGTCATCCTCTACCTTCATAAATTTCTCCTTTGTATCTAATTCATTTCATGGTCGTGGCCCTTTCCTTGCTCAGAATCTAGTGTATGATGAGGAAAATTTGCTGGTGAAGTCCTTTGCGTCATTAAAAAAGGGCAAGATTTTGAATGTGAGGGTTGATATACGCTTGTTCCATGAAGTAAATCTCTTATCAGTTGATAGGTATGAAGACCCAAATCCACCGATTGAGTGTCTTAGTGGTGAAGGAGGTCAAAAAAAGATGTGGTAGTTCATCTTAGAAACATTTAAGTGGTGTTTGTGCAAAGGAGGGGAACCTAGTCCCTTGGGTTTTGGGGGATGATTTAAAATCCATCATGCCGTTGGGTTAGCTTCACAAGCATTGGTTAACATTTTTAGGGTAAAAGAATGTGTGGGAAAAAAACATAGGGTTTGGTTGAGTCAAGTCTAGAAAGAAATCCTAGGTTATAGTCCATAGTTCCTCCTCATAGCCAAAGGGTGGATGGCTTTTCTTTTCCAATTTGCAATAGATGTGGAAAAAATATTGGAAAATTTGGTGTTGGGATTCAAATCCCTTATTGCTTAGGTGGATGTAAAATTCATTAAGGGGATTGATAGAGTGGAGGAATTGCCATATGTTAAATAACAATTTTGAAAAAAATTAGTTTTGGAATTTTCATTGATATGGATTTTTAGTTTAGGGCCATATAAAAATTTATATTTTTATTAAGAAAATGAGGCAACGATGAATTGGATGCCTACATTTCCAATCCTCCTTGCTCTTTGAATTCACCCTCCCTCCACTTCTCCACTTCTGCAACTCTGAACACTCGAGCGTTTTAGTTTAACCTAGCCAATGAACAGTGGTGGACACAAAGTGCGGAATCGGCCTGTTTTTTGGCTTTTAATAGATTAATAGGAACGCGCAAATGTTATGTATTGCAATAACACGTGAGCGTTATAGCAATACATTTATTGAATTCATAACTCTCGCACATTATTGAATTACACATGATTGCATCTAAAAGATCACTCAACTTCGTGCGAGGACCCTTCTATATTTTAATAATATAATTTGATGGAATTGTAACTCAAGTAAAGCTTCCACCTTTATAATAATTGACACTTTAATATTTTATAACCCTCAGTTAAAATTAGGGATTTTGTATACTCAACCTACACTTATTAGGTTAGGATTTTCAATCCTCTAAAATCCTCACAAAGTCAACATGTTGATTAAAGAAAGCCAACGTTAAATACACATGACCTTCTAAAGCATAATTTTTTCATGAACTTTTCTTTTATACTTCTTTTCTAGTTATAATATTCAACAAGAGTCGATAATAAGCTAAGCTCCCAAAAAAATATTTAATTTGTCAAATAAACAACATTATTTTGGATTTTAAGATACTCATCAAATTGACATTATATAATCACAATTAACCATATATCAATAGAGATATATATTTTTTCTTAAAATTATGAAAAATACTATAAACATAAATGGAATTTTACAATGATCTGGGAAATATATAATAAAAATAAAAAACATTTTTTAAAATATTTATATTTTAAAATTTAGAGTGGACTAGAGCTTATGTTTTTTAGATTACATTAGATTATTATCATGAATAATGGGCAGAATTTTAATAGGCTAGCAGTTTGTTAACTAGAAATTCATATAATTACATGAAAAACAAATAAAAACATTTTTTAAAAATTTATATTTTAAAATTTAGAGTGGACTAGAGTTTATGTTTTTTTAGATTACATTAGATTGTTATCATGAATAATGAGCAGAATTTTAATAGGCTAGCAGTTTGTTAACTAGAAATTCATATAATTATATGAAAAACAAGTAACTTATTTGTTATGATAGACAATGAACAGAACTTTAATAAGCCAATATTTTGTTAACTAGAAATTTATATAACTATATGAAGAACAAATAACTTATTTGTAACACTTAACTTGACTTATAACTTGTCAAATTACAAATAAATAAATGTACTAGTCCCTTCAAATATAAAATAACACTTTTATACATGATGAAAATATGAGACAAAATATCTATTCATTTTCCTTTTCCTTTTTCACGTCAGCTTTAATCTGCACTTTTACAAGTTGCTCAATGTTCTCAACATATTTCCTCCATTCAGCGGCTGTAAGTTTGAGCTGTGAGAGAGTCTCATTTAGTTTCTTTTCTACTTGCTTCTGATCCTCCAACTGGATAAGCAGTTCAGCGTTCTCCTTCCTCAACATATGTAGTTCTGAAGATTCAGCTGCAAAATCACTCTGTACATTCATGGGGATTCCTTCCTCTTCTTCTGCTATTTTCTCATCACCCTCAAACGATCTGCGCCTCTTTCTGGACACAGTTGGCTTCGTGGCTTGCTGGCCATTTTGATCAATATCTGTTACAACTGTGCTTGATGCAGATTTGGAAGGACGAAATTGATAGCCTATTAAATGGCAATTCTGTTTCCAGAAATCGATTTGCATCTCCTTCAGTTTATTTTCTAAGCGCGCAAAGACATCGGTTCTCTCGAAATCCTGCTTATTGTGAGTGGGCTGTATGTAATTGACTTCAAGAACACCCACGACGCCTTTCCCTCTGCTGCTGTTTTCTTGAAATACCCTCCAGAAGGGCAGAATTAAGCGGTTCTTGTGATAAATATTGAAGCCATGGACGTTCAACTGGCGCGCGTTCTCAATGAACCCTATGTTCGTACTCACGCAAACCCCGCGCTGAGCGACTTTTGCAGGTTTGTAGAGCACAACTTTCTGATTCTGGAGGGCGTCTGCGATTCTGTAGGGTTGAACGGGCACCCCGCGGAGAATAATCCGGAAGTTGTTGGGCAAGCTGTTGAGGTAAAGAATGGAGGCGTAAACACGCAGCGAGAATTGGAGGCGATAAGAGATATGTGATTCCGCCAAATTCCGGTCTTTAGCCACTGGACTTGTCGGGCGTTTGAGCTGTATGTCGTGCTCGTCGGTGTCGAAGTCGAGCTCCGGGATGTTATCGTCGTTGTATAAGTTGTAGAGCACGATCTTGGTTCCGTGAGCACCGATGCCGTCGAATTGTTCGAGTAGGAGCTCCAGTGTCGGAAAAGGGGACCACTTCAGAATGATGTCGAGCCTGCGGTTCCAGGCGTCGATGGTGGTGGAGGAATTATTATGAATGAAGGGCATGGGGTGGCCTGCGGAGGAGATCTCGAAGTCGAGCACCGGGGCAACGATGCCGCTTCGTTCTGTCTGGATCAGGAAGGTTTGCGAGAGCAAAGCTATGCTGACCTTGGGGAGCGAGCCATAGGGCGGGAGAGTGCGAGTGAACACGATGACGTCCGTGGCCAAGCGCATTGTCGATGTCTTGAAACCATTGCCGTAGCGTCCTACAGAGGTTGCTGGGTTTTTGGAGGAGAATCCGAAGCCGAAGCAGAGGCGAAAGCTGTCGGGGTCCATTCCGCCTCCGTTGTCTTGGATGAGCAACGCCGGGTTTTTGTCTCGCGGGTTCATTATTCTGTCCACGATTACGTGCGTAGCGCCGTTTGGGATCTCGTCGACTGCGTTGTCGATGAGCTCCGCTATTGCCCCAAATGCCCATTTGTGGGACGTTGCGTTTGAATGCAGGAACTTGGTGTTTGCTAATGGGCGGGGGATTCCCCGCAACTTATCTTTCTTATCATTATCTGTAAGGATCATCCCCTTCTCAGCAGCCACTGCTGATGATGATCTCCAGAACTGCGTAAACTCCTTTGCAGCTTGATCTCCATCGGTGCCATCCAATTCCATGATTTCACCTTCTGCTTTCTCGGGAATTGGGACGGATTTGTCGCTGGGTATCTCGTTATGTGAGGCCATCGTTGAGTTGTTTTTTCTATTGAATCCCGACTGTAGAAACTACATAGCACAGCTCAGAGATGTATGCAAATATTTTGTAATTGCTGAAAGTAAATGGTGTATGAGTTGCGACGTTTCAGGTTGTCGATTCAGTGTCGATCATAGATTCATAGCCATGCGAGCATTGCACTAAAATCACATCAGATTTCCTTCGGTGTATATCAACCCAATCTTATTTGTTTTTCTGAATGAACTTCTTTTAACCAGTCAATAACCTAAGACATAGTTTGAAAGTTGAGTTATGATAAGTTTTGCCAGACATAGTTTGAAAGTTAAGTTATGATAAGTTTTGCCAGACATAGTTTGAAAGTTGAGTTATGATAAGTTTTGTGATAAAAAAATATTAGTGATAGGTTTTTAAACATTAATAAATCCATTAATAAATCCATGAAGCTATGAAATTACAAGGTCAAGAGTTAAGATGATTTTTGAAGGTCTTAACACATTCAATCAATTTTATTAATTTTAGTGAGTAGGTCTCCATTTGTACTTGAATGCTAAAAAGCTAGCCCCAAAAAAGAACAAGATGTATTTCAGAATTATGATATATGTACAAATAAAAATCTAGCTTTGTTTGTTAGTTGACGTGTTATGAATTGCAAGTAGGAGCTCACGAGGTCAAATCCTTGAGTTGGTTGTCCCTGTGAATATTGTGGACCTCACTCAATGTCCTTGTTGGGATCAAGGTATTTTTAAAGGATTCTAATATTACACTTTTAAGTATAGTATTCTAGGCAATTATTTTGGATTGGAAAAAACATAGATATAGATAGGTAGACCAATATTAAATATGAAACCTAGAAATTTTTATGATAAAAAAACTTATTTTATGTAAATATAAGCGATATTAGAGACTAAAAATGACCAAATAGCAAGCTTATTTTTTGAGAAAAAACCCAAAAAATAGTCAATTGGCGAAATTTCGCCCCTAAAAATTACCCTGGATGGGATAGGTTGCCAAAAGTGCAATCAAATGGTTTACCCATATGTATAACCCGAGTGGGCCTAATGATTAAGAACATGTGTTTTCTCCTAAGAGATCATAGGTTTAAGTCTGGAGGGCGGTAGGGTATGTACGCCTCTGTAGACTTTAGCAATTAGATCGATATGCAGAGGGAGGTCCCTTGTTCCACAAACAAGAGTCTCATACACCATATTGGTGTTTGGCTCGACTGTGACCTTAAAAATGGAAGAAAAAGAAGAACAAAAGATTTAGAATTTGCATATAGAGCTCTATAAGTTTTCTTATATCACTGGAATATGCATGCATTAATAAAATGCACACATTTTTATTTACATAAATTCATTTAACTTCGCAAAACTTCTCTCACTTTTAACATTAGCACTTATTTTAGTGTCTATGTTTCAAAAGTATATCTTTAGCATTATGACATATTTTCCACTCTTGGGCATAGTCAAGGCATCTAAGCCCATCCTCTTTGTGCATAGCCACCTAATTGTGCTTGAACTACCACTTGGGCGTTGAAGACCCTAGCATGTGACATGGTTGGAGGCCTTGTTTATATAACTTGAGGCCTAAAAGGTTCATTTTTCTATGTAAGGCCCTCACTTTCCTTTTCAATCATGGTCTAAGCCCATAGGCCCATCACTAATGCTCGAAAGTAGTTAATAATAGCCATATTCCATTTAGAGGTCAAAGATTCCATAGAAAGTTCCTATGTGGTGTTTTACTACATCTTTCACCATGCTTGAGCCTGAGAAGCTTTGTTAAATGTCCAAGACCCTTCTTATATTTAGTAACCATTGTCAAGATGGAACATCATAATGTCCATCGAAATACCACTCAAAGTTGAAAGATGCCCAAGAGATGTAATGTTTTATGGATTTTAGGTGGTTTTTATGGTGATTGAGACCAAGAAGCATCACTAAGGGCACATGGTCATTGCCTCTATAACACGACCTTAGTTAGACTTCTAAACCCATTCTTGGTCTACAACTAACCTAATCACGGTTCCCACAACACTCTTGGAGGAAATTGATAATCAATAGAGGTCTATTTTGGTCTTTCGAGGACTCATCTGTAGTGGTTGAGCCTGAGAATAAATATTTAGTGACAAATGATTTTGTTTCCCTCCCCCAACTATGGTCGTGGACTTCAGACCCATCCAAGATGTCCAAGACCTCATAATGGAACCCATATTCAACTTAGATGTGAAAGAAATATTGGAGAGGACTCATGTCATTATTTCTAGGTGGCATTCATGGTGCTTGAGCTTGAGAAGGTTTAATAAGTGCTTAAGGTCATTAATTCCATCCTAAAAATGTTTATGCCTTGACACATATATCAAGTGCACAAAACCTACTCATGGTGAATGTATTCTACCTAGAGTCCAAAGACCCCCTGCAAAGTCCTTTGTGTTGGTTTAAGTACTTGTTCAAGGCTCTTGATTTTGAGAAGCTTCAATATTAAGATCCTAAGACACTTGTTTTCAGTCTTTAAAGGTGGTCAAGTCCACACAAACCATCCATGCTCCCATTTGGTGTTCTAAGAATGTGTCCATTAAGCTTGAGCCTAAGAATTTGTGTTTCAAGCTCGAAGTTGTTATTTCCTCCCCCAACCAATTCCAAGGGCATGCAAATGTTGTTTCCCTACCACAACTATCGTCGAGGCCTCAATAGACAACCATAGTTTGTGAAACATCTTAATGGAACTAGTATCCAACTCTATAGCAAATACCCCCTAGTGAGGGACCATACCATCATGTCTAGGCTTTGTTCATGGTGCTTGAGCTCAAGAAGGTTCAATTAAGGCTTAAGGCCCTTGTTTAACCCCTTAACCATGTTTAGGAATCTAGGCCTATTTCCAGTGCACAAAACCTACTCATAGAACTTGTATCACACATGAAAGCCTACAAATAATCCCTAGAAAGGACTCATGTGTTGGCCGAGTCCAGAGGTTTATGCTACATGGGAAGTGACTGGCGAGTCTACTAGAAATGCTTCCATGGGTTCTAAGGTACACTAAGAAGATTCTTCTAGTAGCTATGGAGCATCACCATTCCCACAACCTTCCGGGCATTGATTTTTGGTTCTCATCTACTGCATTGTTCACTCATGTTTCGGTTTAGTCAACCGAAGACAGTGGACCTCCACTTCCAGCAAAGTAATACGAGCCTTGGTCCTTTCACATTGCATTTGTAGTTCCCTTTGTTGATTTTTGAGTTCACAAGGCTCCCTAGCAGCTCTAGACTCCATCATGTGCTTCAAGGCATCGCTTCCCCTTATGAAATATCCAAATTCCTCATGCGTTTTAATCCACTGTCTTTCACATTAGCTGATAATTTAGGTCTTGGGAAAGGATTGGTCATGGCTTGATTTATGCCCAACCTCAACCCAGAACAAAACAATATAATGACCTAGCGAGAGGAGGATCCTTTAACAGGATTTTTCGACTACTTCGTTCATGAATCAAGAGATGGCAGCGCCCGCATTTTATAGGAAGGGAAGGTCGGATCACTAGGTTTGAAGGTCATTCTGGTTGACATGTTTCCCACATTGAACCCACACGCCTAAATGGAAAATGGGATCATTGACACACATATTAATTCCCAGCATCCTCCCTATGCTTCGAGGAGCATGGTGTATCCCACATCGCCTCTTGTTCTATACTCTAATTTCTTCATTGATACCATTTTCTTGTCTCGTTTCCTTTCGATGCATATGACTCCTTGTGCGATGATTTGATATGTCCATTCAATTTTATGCCTCCTCCATATGCATGTGTTTGTTAACTTATTGGGTGTATAATCTTGTTCATAAAAGCGAGATCTGGCTGTAGGGCACGACAAATTGATGTGGTGGATGCAGGATGTCAGCTTCACCTCTGTAAATTATTTTTCTGACTCATGGAGCTATTTCCTTGTCCGTGGTCGTCAACTTGTTTGATGCGTAGTCTTGATCATAGGAGGGAGATACGGATGTAGGGTGGCAAAGTGATGTGATGGACGTAGGATGTTAGCTTCATCTCCATGATTTATTTCACTTTCTCATGGAACTATTCACTTCCCATGTGAATGCGAGGGCACATCGAAATGAAGATCAAAGGAACTATTTCACTTTCATTTTAATGAGTATGAAAGAAACAAGCTTCCTCGACAATCATTTCATGCTTAGGGAATCAAAAAAGTGCTTAAAGAAGACTCCATAAAGACCTTTTCCATGAAAAAATTAACAAGCCTAGAAAAGTGAACTCAAGGCCTCCTTCTATTTTTTAAGAGCTCAAAGGAAGGATGGAAGAAATCATAACCTGGGAGGAAATGAGTGTTAGGGACAATAGAAACTAGTTCCAAGTGCTTGGAACAAACCTATGCATAATGCAAGGAACATGAGCAAGATAAGGACACTCAAGGTATGTCTCCTCCAAGTAAACGGTGTCAAGTTGTAAAGGAAAAATGATACAAGGCTCAACAGAAATGAGATAAGATATGAGGGATTATATAACGAGCTAAAAGAGTGAAAGTCGGCATTAGGCTCATAAGCGCAAGCGGGATCGATGCAAATGCATATACAACTTAAACACAAAAATGGGAGCCTTATAGGGAATGAACATAAATATATGAGAAATAAAAACATGAGGCTTCTTCTCGAAGATGTGGTAAAACTAAAAAGGATCCCAATCCTATGAAAATAGCTCAGCATGGGTACCAAAATGGCAAAAGGGTGCTGGCTAGGGTGACCCATGTTATTTAGTCTCTATTGTCCAACTAGTGCAAAATGCATAAAGAGATGGATAAAGTACCAATATCCAACAAGTTTAACCCTATAGCGACTTCATATGGAAAAGGTTCAAATGCATCATAACAGAAGGGAGACCTAAACTTATATGCAAGTTTCCGAATATATCTAACTAGATTGAGGAATATGTAGAAAGTGATCTCAAAGCAACCATAGATCCAGCTAAAAATCATTTCTCTAAGAAACAAAAGTACCATAATCATATCCAAAAAATATAAAAAGAAAGATTTGATGTACATGTTACTTTGGTAGAAATATTTTCAACTTTAGATTCTTCAACAATATTCATCGCCAAGGTAGATTCTACTAGTGAAGACTCCAGAATGCCAAGTCTTGAGGTCATAGAAACAACAAGCTTTGACTTGTGAGGAAGATCAAAGATCAAAGAATTAATAGAGTCTACAGGAATAGACTCGTTATCGTGGGAGTAAAAAATTCTAATATCAAAATCAAACTCATCAGTAACATTGATTTGTGGCTTAATGGAAAAGTCCAAAGACTAAAAAATCAACCAATGTCCGAGGATCTATAATTGTGGAAATCAAACTCAAATCGAGGTTGGATTTGATTGCAACTAGGTACAATCCAAGTAGATGATCTTTGGAAAGGATATAAATATCCAAAGGAATGTCAGAATGTATCATAGACTCTAGGAAAATTTCGTTAGAAGGAAATATATCATCCCAGATAGAGCACATGTTCGAACATTCAATTGGATCAATAGGCTGGAGAGAAGGCTCTAGTGTCCCCATTGGATGGATCACGTGGTCAACTATTGGGAACAATTCCTTATAAGGTAAGCATGAACACAGAGGCTTCTCCTCAGTAGCAATTGGACACGAGGGATATAAGGCCACATAATTCACCCGTGGCAGGGTAGTGTCTATCGAAACACTAAGAACTAATAAAGGATATACTTGGTCTAAAGTTGGGTAATGAGAGGGATCAACTGATGCAAGTTAATCAATAGTCACAATGCTTCCATTGTGAGGAAAATTCATCACACTAAAGAGCGTAGACATGACATAATTCATAGCATATACATAATCACGCCCGAGGAGCATATTAAATTCCAATGGGCCCACTATAAGCATAAAATCAATTAAGAAAATTTTTCCACCCAAAGTAATAGGAAACTGAGGGAGAAACCCCAAAGGTTCACTAGGTCTTCTATGAAAATCCAGTGGTTGGTTAACAACCAGGATAAGTTTTTGATAACCCACACCTTTCCAAGCATGCATAGATAAAATACTAACAGAGGCTCCTTCATCTACAAAGCATCAATGAACTGTATTATTTCCAACTTTAGCCCTTATTTGGAAGGGTGCAGATGAAGGAAGACAAGGCCCATATAGACTATTCCAATCAAAGGAAATGATCCTAGAGATTGGTGGGAATTTGTTCAAAATGAATTGAGTTCCCCTTTATCTAAAAATTTCCAATCTAGTAGTGAAGAAAAATTGAGCAATAAACACATCACTCTCCACTAGAAGAGTGGGATTGATTGAAAATTACATCAATTTGACCACTTGATTATTATCACTCTGTAAAAAAAAGAGTAGGACTGACCAAATATTGCATTGCTTCAACCACTTTATCAACCAAAGCTTGAATAGGTTATTGTGAAATTACAAGTTGTTCAAGAGAAAAAGATCGTTGAGACGTGGACCGCACTCTTTGTATATCCAAAATAGAAGGGCATACGTGAGTTAGGGGGTATCCCATGCAAATTTTACAAGGGAAAGTTTAGGATTGTGTCCTATATGTTTAGACTTATCAATAGTACTAATACTATCAGCATGTCTTGCATTGGTTGACTATTTGCCCTAGCATGACTTGCAGTGGCCGGTTGTTGGTATTCAGTATGACCTGCAGAATTTTTATGTGACAAAGCTATAGCCCAAGGTGGACTATGGGCCTCTAGGCACGTGGTTACACCAGTTAAATTTATTTTCGATCCAAGAAACAAAATCCCAATGCGACAACGTCGACTCTTTCATATTGAGCTTTAATCAACATATCACTTGTCATTCTATTGCTAGTGGGCACCGCACATATTCACATAAAAAATCACAAAAGTTATTGTAAACATAAAGAACAAGAGAAAATTCATTTTAAACATACACTAAATTTAGTTAGCACACAAGAATGCATTGGGAATTGTCAACTTTCAACAATGCACATATAAATAAATTTAAAACAAAGAAGAAATCATTTTTGAAAATAGTGCTTAGGTTAATTGTTAGTAATTATTTTCTATAATGCATATTAAAACATTGGTCATTATACCCTTAAAATATATAAATATACATCATATCATATTATTCAACTCTGAAATTTAGGAAAATTTTTATTTACGATTCAATTGTAATGCTTAGTTTTGTGCAAAGTTCTTAAATAATTTTGTGTGAGTTGTATGAGATATTTCCAAAATGAGGGACACTTCCAAGGCTCCCTAATTCCCCTAATAAATCACTAGTGCAGCAATAACAATGTGCTTTGGAAATTTGACCATGGGATTTTGAAGTAGGCAATCCATGTCAAGCAACGTGAGAAAACCCCGCAGTGTGTTGTGGGCCTGTAAGGGTGGCCTTCATCAAGAGTACAATGTTTTCATATGTCTCAAGAATACCCAGTGGCATAGCACACTAGGAATATGCGTTGTGGGCCTTAATAATTGGCCTAATAAATTAGCATCCTTATATGTTTTAGTCATCAACGACCAATCCGAGTCATTGTTGAATCCCTTTCTCCTATGGATTTACACTGTTGAGATATTGTAACTTCAAAGAATATTATAATTGTACTTTATTATTCCGGAGATGTTTCATTCCTCCGTAAAGATCTTATTGTATATCCGGAGATGTTTATTCCTCCGTCGGAATGTGGTAACTTGGGTTATTAGACTTCCCTAGTGGGGGTCGGCCCTGTATTTGTTATGTGGGTCAAAGGGTTATTAGACCACCCTAGAGGGGTCGGCCCAGTCAGTTGTAGTGGGGTATTTAACCCATTGGTTAAATACGAGCCTACGTGTACTTGTGTAAAATATATGTCAGTGTAGTGTATAAATAGAGGAGGTGTGTTCCTCATTTGATACACACACTCACTTGAGGATAGCGCACTTGTGGAGGAGAGGTCTGCTATTGTGGAGGAGGAGATCATGTTTCAGGGTTTCATCTTTGTATATTGTTGGTCATCTATATTGAGGAAGCTTTGCTGGGTTTTCTACCCCATGAGGGTTTCCCAGGATAAATCTCTGTCTCTTGTGTTTATGCTATGCTTGTTGTTTCTTCAGTGATCCTGTATATGCTATTATTGAGATATGGAATGTAGTGCTGCTATTTTCTGTCTTAGCATATTGAATCTTAACATGGTATCAGAGCTAACCTGAAGGAAGACAAGGTATGGCACTTACGACACTTGCTTTACTTACGACAATTTGAAGGTTAGGGTTTTACATAGCAAAAACCAGTCATCGTGGAACTTTCGCTATAAATCCATTTTGGCGAAGGTTCAGGGTCTGAAAAGTTTACAGGTCGAAGATAACATCCCCAGGTACCTTGTTTCCAAAGGGCATCCTCAGATTCGTTGTACTTTGTGAGTTATGATCAGTACAAGTTAGAGTTTCTGCCTCTTCCATATCTCAGTCAAAATCAGGTGACCTTGGAAAAAAGGTCATAACTTGGGCTAGGAAGCTCCAAATGAAATTTCGTAAAAAGTGACAGGTAGTACACAGACTGTACTATCTCAGAAAATTTTTCAGAGGCCGAAGGTGAACCAGTGACACGTGGAACTCCGTACAAGTTCACTCTCCTGTTTTATCCCATAAACAGGTCACATTGCGACACTTGGCATAACTCTCTCTCAGAGAATCCAATTGAGGTCAGACCTGTCAGGATGGAAAGATAACAGGTCGAGATATCTCAAAAAAAAATTTCAGAGGCCGAAGTTCAAATAGTGACACGTGGCATGCCGTACAAGTTCGCTCTCCTGTTGTATCCCATAAACAGGTCATGTTGCGACACTTGGCATAACTCTCTCTCAGAAAACCCAATTGAGGTCAGACCTGTCAGGATGGAAAGATGACAGGTCAGGCTACTGCAGAAAAAGGGTTTCAGACCCTGTGGAGCAAAAAATTTCAGAGTTATAGCAGAAACAATCAGGTGCATATTTCTGTCAAAACAGAATTATTTTTGGAGCACCTTTATTCATGGCTTCCGGAATTTAGGGTTTCGGAGAAAGTTAGAATTTTTGGAATCGGAATCCACGGCTGGAAGCTCCTCAGAAAAATAAGAGTTTAGAGCCTTGGATCAAACCTTTTGATTGAGCAAAAGGGTGGGCTTCATCAAACCCTAGTTCGGGATCCTGTCAAGAAGATCTAGAAGTTTGAAAGGCAATTTTGAGGGGTCAATTTTTGGAGATTTCAAAATTGAAGTATGCTAGTTTGATCAGCTCAGCAAGACACATCCTTCCATTCATTCGGAAGTGTGAAAGTCAAAGATTGAATTTTTAGGGTTTCTCTAGCAAACCCTAATCAAGCTCTAGATCAAGTTTCAGGGGGAGTTGAGGCTAAGGCTTTACATAAGAAGACCACAAGAAGTCTCGACAGGTATGACTTGAGGTTCAAGTATGTCTTGAAATCTGATTCTTGATTAAGTTCATAATGTGTTTGTCTTCATGTTATTTATTAGTACAATCTTGATTAATGTTAGAATTGTCTTATCACCCTAGTAACAGTATGAATGCATGTGAATGATCAAAGACATTCATTTATTAGGGCTATATGATTGTACTAATGTATTATGATGTTTTGTGAGGTTGATGTTGTCTGCTAACAAGATACAGGTACATCACAAAAGACAAATCAGGTTCCATGACCATGAAAACATGAAGACAAAGACTCATCCAGAATATTTGTTCTACTTATGAGGTATGTATGACTTTGGTATATTATGCTTAACCTATGAGACATGCAGGTTCTAGCTCAGGATCTCTAAATCATTGAAGAGATTGTTTAGGTATGTTGTACATAACTAAGTAGGTATACTAATCCAGGTATGTTTCCCATGAATCTTACCTTGTGTTAGGATCCCTTATGTAAGTATACTTGGTATGATTGGTTATGCTTATTCATAAAGTTAGTAATCAAGGGATTATGCATATTATGTCTTTTATCTTGATTGATGATATGCATGAGTAAAAGAAGACTTCCCTGAAATCTTGAATACTAATGTTTATTAACTATAATCATGACTATACATTTTCAAGATTATTTAGAACTATAATGTTTTGATAACATTTAGAACATACTAATGGGTGTATGTTTGTGTATGAGATCATGAGGATGACACTTGAACATGCACAGTGGTACAGAATGAATAGAAGTTCAAAAGACATACAGAAGATCAAGCGGGAGGCAACCACACAAACATAAAAGATAAGTATTTGAGTTGTTATTTGAAATAGTAAATGATATTGCCTGTAATAGGTTGTATGCATATTTGTATTCCTAGAATATATGATGCTGAGTGTAAACATCCATAGAGCATTGAACAGTATACTACTAATATGCATATGATTGGTAAGTTGGACAAACATTCCATTGTTGCTTGTCTAGAATGAAACCTCTTTGCTGACATGCTGAGAGCTGTGCACACTCTCGATAGTATGTTCTGGTAGAGATGGAAGGCATCTAGATAGCCACTGTATGCATACAGGATATGGGAAAGTGTTGTGCCAAAGTATTGGTCAAAATAGTTGCATAACTATGTAAATGATATATGTATGCATAATAGGTTATCATGTCAATATGATTTGATGATTATGAAGTATTACTAATCATGTACTTAATTTTGATTTGTAGGAAAGATCATGATGAATGATGAACACTGAACAAGCGATGGATGTTAAAAAAAAAAAAAAAAAGGATTTTCAAATCAAACACACTATAGAAGGCTTGTGGCTAGAAGATTCTCTTAGAAAGAAGAAGAGAATCATGATGAGATGTTTGCTCCAAGTGGCTAGATAAGACCATTCGCTTAATGGTGTAATTAAAGAAGAAGTGTGAATCAGGTTCTGTATGGGTTCCCAGGATCGATAGTAATTGATGAGAATACATGTGAGGATTGCATCATCCTTGGACTTTCAGTCCTAAAGAGAGCCGTAGACGTAAGGTCTCCGAGAATGAAGTCCTCGGTGGACTTGAGGGGATTGGATCATCCCTGGACTTTCAGTCCTAAAGAGAGCCGTAGACGTGAGGTCTCCAAGAATGAAGTCCTTGGTGGACTTGAGGGGATTGGATCATCCCTGGACTTTCAGTCCTAAAGAGAGCCGTAGACGTAAGGTCTCCGAGAATGAAGTCCTCGGTGGACTTGAGGGGATTGGATCATCCCTAGAATTTCAGTCCTAAAGAGAGTCGTAGATGTATGTCTTCGTGAATGAATTTCTTGGTGAACATGTGAGGGGATTGGATCATCCCTGGACTTCAGTCCGAAAGAAGAGCCGTAGATGTATGTCTTCGTGAATGAAGTTCTTGGTGAACATGTGAGGGGATTGGATCATCCCTGGACTTCAGTCCGAAAGAAGAGCCGTAGACATATGTCTTCGAGAATGAAGTCCTTGATGGACGGTTGAGGATTAAGTCATCCTTGGACGTAGGTCCTAAATGCACGGTTGAGGATTAAGTCATCCTTGGACGTAGGTCCTAAATGCACAGTGGAGGATTAAGTCATCCTTGGACGTGGTCCTAAATGGACGGTGGAGGATTAAGTCATCCTTGGACGTGGTCCTAAATGTACGGTGGAGGATTAAGTCATCCTTGGACGTGGTCCTAAATGTACGGTGGAGGATTAAGTCATCCTTGGACGTGGTCCTAAATGTACGGTTGTGGATTAAATCATCCTTGGACAGTAAATCCAGTAATTCCGAAAGGAAGGATAGTCCTAAATGAATTGAGTGGATTAAATCATCCTTGGACAGTAAATCCAGTAATTCCGAAAGGAAGGATAGTCCTAAATGAATTGAGTGGATTAAATCATCCTTGGACAGTAAATCCAGTAATTCCGAAAGGAAGGATAGTCCTAAATGAATTGAGTGGATTAAATCATCCTTGGACAGTAAATCCAGTAATTCCGAAAGGAAGGATAGTCCTAAATGAATTGAGTGGATTAAATCATCCTTGGACAGTAAATCCAGTAATTCCGAAAGGAAGGATAGTCCTAAATGAATTGAGTGGATTAAATCATCCTTGGACAGTAAATCCAGTAATTCCGAAAGGAAGGATAGTCCTAAATGAATTGAGTGTATTAAATCATCCTTGGACAATAAATCCAGTAATTCCGAAAGGAAGGATAGTCCTAAATGAATTGAGTGGATTAAATCATCCTTGGACAGTAAATCCAGTAATTCCGAAAGGAAGGATAGTCCTAAATGAATTGAGTGGATTAAATCATCCTTGGACAGTAAATCCAGTAATTCCAAAAGGAAGGATAGTCCTAAATGAGATTGAGAGGACTAATCATCCTATAAATAGATTGGGATTGCCTCGTCCCTAGACATGGTGAGATGTCTTAAAGTGATAAGGACTAATCATCCTATAAATAGATTGGGATTGCCTCGTCCCTAGACATGGTAAGATGTCTTAAAGTGATAAGGACTAATCATCCTGTAAATAGATTGGGATTGCCTCATCCCTAAACATGGTGAGGTGTCTTAAAGTGATAAGGATTGATCATCCTGTAAGTTGATCTGGATTGCATCATCCATAGACATGAGAGTTGTCTTAAACCGAGAGGGACTGATCATCCCGTAAGCGGATCAGGGTTGTATCATCCTTGGACCTATGTCCTAAAGTGAGAGGGATTGATCATCCCGTAATTGGATCTTGTGTGTTGCAGGGTATGCTGCTATTGTGTATACTTGTATTGATGATATGTATACTTGTATTGATGAGGATACTTGTATTGATGATATGTATACTTGTATTGATGAGGATACTTGTATTGATGATATGTATACTTGTATTGATGAGGATACTTGTATTGCTGATGTGTATACTTGTATTGATGAGGATACTTGTATTGATGATGTTGCTGATCGTGATGATCTAGATGATGATGCTACTGATCATGTGATGACGATGTTGATGATCATGTGATGACGATGCTGATGATCGTGTGATGACGATGCTAATGATCGTGTGATGACGATGCTGATGATCGTGTGATGACGATGCTGATGATCATGTGATGACGATGTTGTTGATCGTGTGATGACGATGCTACTGATTGTGTGATGACGATGTTGCTGATTGTGTGATGACGACGCTGTTGATCGTGTGATGACGATGCTGCTGATTGTGTGATGACGATGCTGCTGATCGTGTGATGACAATGCTGCTGATCGTGTGATGACGATGCTGCTGATCATGTGATGACGATGCTGTTGATCATGTGATGACGATGTTGATGATCGTGTGATGATGCTGATGATCGTGTGATGATGATGCTGATCATCGTGTGATGACGATGATGTTGATCGTGTGATGACGATGATGTTGATCGTGTGACGATGTTGATGATCGTGTGATGATGATGTTGATCATCGTGTGATGACGATGATGCTGATCGTGTGATGACGATGATGCTGATCGTGTGATGACGATGCTGATGATCGTGTGATGACGATGCTGATGATCGTGAGATGATGATACTGATGATCGTGAGGATCCAGATGATGATGTTGTTGTAGCTGTTTGAGTACTGCAGAAGATAAAGACTCAGTACTGAAGATGTTGATGTTCCAGTATTGAAGATGTTCCAGTAACTGGTTGAGTTACTGATGATGTTGAGAAAGCTTCCAATGATTTATAGATGTATCATGTATGATGTTGATGACTCCTTGCTCATGCAGATGCTGTTATAATATCCTTCTCGTTAAGGGGGAGTGTTGAGATATTGTAACTTCAAAGAATATTATAATTGTACTTTATTATTCCGGAGATGTTTCATTCCTCCGTAAAGATCTTATTGTATATCCGGAGATGTTTATTCCTCTGTCGGAATGTGGTAACTTGGGTTATTAGACTTCCCTAGTGGGGGTCGGCCCTGTATTTGTTATGTGGGTCAAAGGGTTATTAGACCACCCTAGAGGGGTCGGCCCAGTCAGTTGTAGTGGGGTATTTAACCCATTGGTTAAATACGAGCCTACGTGTACTTGTGTAAAATATATGTCAGTGTAGTGTATAAATAGAGGAGGTGTGTTCCTCATTTGATACACACACTCACTTGAGGATAGCGCACTTGTGGAGGAGAGGTCTGCTATTGTGGAGGAGGAGATCATGTCTCAGGGTTTCATCTTTGTATATTGTTGGTCATCTATATTGAGGAAGCTTTGCTGGGTTTTCTACCCCATGAGGGTTTCCCAGGATAAATCTCTGTCTCTTATGTTTATGCTATGCTTGTTGTTTCTTCAGTGATCCTGTATATGCTATTATTGAGAAATGGAATGTAATGCTGCTATTTTCTGTCTTAGCATATTGAATCTTAACATACACAAGTTAAAACTCTGTGAAGAGGGTGCCAAATCTTTGGGGGCTAGCTCTACCTTGGTTCCAAAGGATTGTGGGGTTCTCCCCTCTGATCAGTCGAATCATTTGTGTGTGGATTTTGTTTTAACTCCGGATTCTCAGCTTTTGGCCGACGAACGAGATCTATTGAAGCTTATGGGATCGGATAGGGATGTTGTACAGGATGCTTCGCATGGCCTGGAACGTTTGATGAAGCCTTTACCGATCTACTTGGGCTGCATGGATAGGGCTTCATCCCTCTCGAGTGATAATCCCAATGTTACTCTCCGCAAGAAGAATGGAGGTAGGCACCCTAAAGACTAGGATAGAAGGTCTGGCATGGGGGATGTTGCATCTGTTTTGGGTGGTGTGTTTTATGATGAGGAGTGGTGGGGTGCTTCTTCGTCCATTTTGTCTGAAACCTTTGGGCCTCTTAGAGCAGAGTCAGTTCCGTCAAAGGTCCACTAATGCTCCTTTTCTCTCTAAATCTTAGAGGGGTCGGGGGTTCCCCAAAACCACTAGCCCTACAAAGACTTCTTAATATTCATGACCCTGATATTATTTTCCTGCAAGAGACTATGGTTACGGGCTCTAAAGCTCGGGATTTTTTGTGGCTTTTTCTTTCGGATTTGGAATGCTGCGTTATTGATTCTACTGGTCTCTCTGGGGGACTGTTGACCGGTTGGAACCCTAGGTTACTATCTCTTCGCTCTTTCTGTGTTGGTGGCGGCATTTTTTAATGGGGAGACACCGTGAACTAGACTTAGAATTACATTTTTTTAATTGTTATGCTCCATACCTGGATAGACACTCCTATTGGGCGGCGTTGGAGAACTGTGGTCTGCTGGACTTAAAATCATTGATCATTGCTGGTGACACAAACCTAACTCTGAATGCTGGGGAGATTTGGGGCCCTCGGGCTAGGGGGGATCCACTTTAGACTTGGTTCTTTAATTTTTTCTTGGGTCACGATCTCATTGATGTGAAGCCCAAACCGTTAGATCCTACTTGGAATAATGGCAGAAAGGGTGATGGTTATATTGCTAAGTGGATTGATCGTTTCTTGGTAAGTGAATCTCTATTTAATTTGGTGGACAAGTTCTCTTCAAGCATTTCTCCAGCTTGTATTTCAGATCATACCCCTATTCTTCTTCGGTTGCTGAAAGGTCCTCCTCTCTACCATTTCCCTTTCAAGTATTTCCCTGTATGGTCTATTGAAAATGCTTTCATCAACCTGGTTCATGAACATTGGGCATCTTTTTGGTCTATTCCTTAGGGGCGGTCAATGGTGGCACTACCTACCTTCCTCCGCTCACTTAAAACTCTAGTTATACCTTGGCTCTATCAGCGGGCTCTTATACAGAAGGCCGATTTGATTATTCTAGAGGAAACGATTCAGGAGTACCACTATGATCCAAACTTATGTATTCTTCATGATCCGGAGGGAACTATCCTTCATTCTTTGGAAAATGAGCTGGCTGCCATATTGTGTTCTGAGGAGGAGATTGCTCAGTTGAAAAGCAGAGCACTGTGGATTAGTGCGGATGATAAAAATTCTAAGTTCTTCCATAATTTTGCGAATATGTGGAGGAATGTTAATACGATTTGGGAAATCGTTGATCAGAATGGATATAGGGTTTCCTCTCAATCTAATATTGAAAGGGAGGCTCGGGAACATTTTGAAAAGCTTTATTCAAAGATGAATGCTCTCAACTTACAAGCACAAATGGAGGTGCTTCAATGTATGCCATGTATTTTTTCTGATGCAGACAATGAACTCGTCGAGAGAGCAGTCACTCTGGTTGAGATTGAAAATATCCTTAAGAGAATGGATAAAGATAAAAGCCCGGGGCCTGACGGGTGGACCGTCGAGTTTTATATTCAGTTTTTTTATTTGATGGGAAGTGAATTGGTCAGATTGGTCGAGGAAGCTCATTGTACAAGCAGGGTGAGTGGGGGATTGAATTTGACCTATATCTCTCTGATTCCAAAGGTCTCGGAGCCCACTTCTTTCCAGGATTATCGGTCGATATCCCTTTGTAATCTACTATACAAGATCATTTCTAAGTTTATTGCTGACCGCATCCAGGAGGGTCTCTCTAATGGTATTTCTTCTAAATAGTTTGGTTTCCTGAAGCAATGCTTGATTTTTGATGCTATCGGCATTGCACAGGAAACTATTCACTCTGCTAAAATCTGTTCTGACCCATCTTTGGTTTTTAAAATTGATCTCGTGAAGGCTTATGACCTGGTGGAGTGGTATTTTCTCTGTCTTCTGTTATTGAATGTTGGGCTAAATTTGGGGATTACAAACTGGATTCTTGGTTGTATCACTTCTGTCAATTTTTTTGTACTTGTAAATGGGAAACTGTCCTCCTTATTCAAAGGGTCTCGTGGATTGCGGCAGGGATGCCCTCTCTCGCCTTTACTTTTTCTTCTGGTGATTGAGGGCTTGAGCAGACTTATTCTTAAGGCTAAAGCGTTGGGGTTGATCACAGGCATTAAAACTTCAAGGCATCATCACATCACACATTTACTCTTTGTGGATGGTGTACTGATCTTTGGAGTTGGTACTATCGAGGAATGGCGCCAGTATAAGTTGATTCTTGATCTTTTCTGCTCAGCTACTGGTATGATCATTAGTTTAACAAAATCATGTTTTTTATCATTTACAGCTTGATGACAGGACCTATGATCTTTTAAGTGGTATTTTCCCCTTTGAGTTTAAGGCTTTGGAGGCTAGCTTCAAATATCTGGGCTACTTCCTTAAGCTCAATGCCTACAGACTTTGAGATTGGCAATGGATTATTGGAAAGTTCGAGAAAAAAATTCAATCCTGGTATTATCGGTGCTTGTCTTTGGGCAGCCGGTTGACTTTTATTAACTCTGTGCTAGCCAGTCTCCCTATTTATTGGCTCACTATTGCCAAGGTGCCATCCTCTGTTTTGCAACAGATCCGTAGGATCACCTTCAATTTTTTGTGGAATGCTATTAAGGATCAGCAGGGTATACATCTGTTGGCATGGTATAACATTGCACTTCCTAAGGTTGATGGTGGATGAGGTATCAGAAATATTTTCTGGGTGTATCGTGCTCTTCACCTTAAAAGCTTGTGGCGTGCTCTCAACAATGAGGGTCTATGGGGTTTGGTTATCCGTGATAAATATCTACGAGGCTTGTCTATTATAGATTGGTTTAGGAGGCCAAAACAAAAAAATTAAAAATGCATCTACTATCTGGAATGGACTCCTCAAATCTTTTCCTATGCTTAATTCACATACCGGTTCGCTGGTGGGGAACGGTTGTCAGGTCAGATTGGGGGTCGATCCAATCTGTGGATGCAATTTTGTTCTTGATCTGGTCATTGTTCAGGAGTTATGTTCACGAGACTTCCTCTTCCTTAACCAAGCAAAGAATCCTCTTAACACTGAGCTAAGTAATTACTGGCTCTCAGCGGACGTTATTGGTCTCTCAGATTAGGCTGGCCGGGATTGGGATGCTTTCGTGGCAGGTCTTTCCAGTGCCGATATCACCCTCACTTCGCAGTTGGATAAAATTCTTTGGTCGTGACATGACAGTGGTGGTGTGCTAAATGCCAAATGGGCATATAATGCTTTTGCTGCTGAGTAGAATGTGGAACCACAACTTTGGTGGTTCAAGCCCTTATGGCATTGGAATGTTCCTTCCAAAATTTTGTGCTTCATTTGGCTCAGTCTGAAGAATAAGGCCATGATGATGGACAATTAAATTCGTCAGGGAGGTATGGGTCCAAACGTTTTCTTGCTATGCTTACAGAGTGCAGAAATTGTTGATCATCTTTTCGTTAAGTGCCCTACCACCCTCCAACTCTGGTCCATTATTTCACAGCAGAAAAGGATGGATTTTTGCTGGAATAGGATACCCTTGAAGAATTGCTGCACTACTGGCATAATAGGAACAGGTCTTTCATTTCTCTCCCAATTTATTTTATCTGGGGTATATGGAAGTGGCGGAATCAAATACTTTTTTAAGGCATTGAACACCATTTTGCAAGGGCTCTCTTTTACTTCCTGCAGGTTTTAAATGACTATGTCCCTAAAAAGACCAACCTGAAATATCAAGTTATTAGTATGCCAATGCTGGCACACTCGTACTCTACTAGTTTTTTCGATGGAGCAACTCAGGACGGTAAGGTTGGCATTGGGGGATTATTGATTATTTCAGATAATCAGTATTTTGAACTCTCTCTTGGCAGGGGTCTGGGTAGCAACACTCGAGCGGAACTATTGGCTTTGTGGACCATTTTGACTTTTGCTCGCTCAAAGGAGTTATCCAATCTTCAGATCTTCGGTGATTCCAGTGTGATTATTGGCTGGGTTGTAGGCAAGAGCCTCCTCAATGTGTCTTCTCTTCATCATTGGAAGCAACGTATAACTCTTCTTTTGGAACAATTTCAGGATTATACTTTTCAGCATATATCTCGTTCTTTCAATCAACGGGCTGATTTTCTGTCCAAGAAGGGTTTACTGTTGGCTGAAGGTCTTCTCTAGGTCACTCCGATTATTGACCATCACCCAGGGGAGTTGATACACATGCGACTTTATTAAGTTTGGCATGTTTTTTTTTGTTCCTTTCATTGTAACATCGGCTGACAACTATTTGGGGTTTTTGTTTTTACAACCCTGTGTATCTTTGTTTAACTTTGTGCTAATTTCAGCATCATGATAGGTATGGTATTTCGGTATGTGATATGTTCTAGCGGATTCTATGTTATAGTGTGTAGGATTGTAGCCATTGACTCTATCCCTGGGATAGGTATTCACTGTAAGTTCCTTTGATTCACAAATGAATAGCAAGGTATTTTTTTCCGTTGAAAAAAAAACGACCAATCCAAGTCATCACGAGGGCATTGAAGATTTTCGTGAGAAGGTGCCATTAGTTGAATAATGCACCTCTTTTACATTTATATAGTTTCTAGCCCTAAACGATTTTCCATCATTCCTTTATTAATGCATACCGTACACACGTCACTAATAAATCCATAGAATATTTTGATGGATCCGAACATAGATCTTCACCACCTTTTTTTATGACCCCAAAACAATGAATCACGTGAAATTTCAAATCTTGCCATTTACGTAAATTAAAACATCAATGGTCTTAATTTACAAGAACATATATCCGAAAATATGGACTAGGCTAGTTCACCGTTACTGTTATTTCTTCCTATTATAGCTCTATGGTTCAGGTTTATTTGGTCACTTACTCTTATGTTCTGTGATTGCGAGATACCGAGATGCTATGGCAGTATAACTAAAAATATATATTTAATTTTGATTGAAAAAAAATGATTTCAGTTAGAGCATTAGATTCAACAAATATTCAATTTGAAAAAGCTACATATTAACATTTAAAATAAACAAACAAACACAAGTAAAAAAAAAACAAGATTCATTTATAGTATTTTTTTCAAAAAATCATTGTCCAAAAAAATTATAATGGTTCATCAAAGATTAAACATCTATAAACATGAACGTATACATCCATGTTATCAAGGTTTTACTTTTATTTATAATGTTTTGATAATCTATCAAATTTGCTTCATCTATATCACTTAAATCGTTTCTCTCTCTATATGTAAACATTAAACAAGATCATTAAAATTATTCATAAATTCAATAATACTAATCATATATCTTGCATTCAAATACGAGATTCCTTTATACTTGAGAAAGAAAAGTACTTGTAAGTGAGTAAATTTCAATTTCATTGACTTGCATTTAGTTTAAAGATGACATAAAACTTTTAAATTGCGGTTTGTATTTGTTAATGACATATTTTGAAAATTGAAAATTTCCAATTAAAATTAAAATAACTTTATGTATAGAAAAGCACTTAAAAATTTATAATACGCTTTGATGATCACAAGGAAAAGAATACATAAAGGAAAATAAATAATTCATAAATTGTGGTATTCAATATTAAAATACATGCAAGATCCATCAATCAATTCACATACACAACATACATTTTGTTGCAACTATAAAAATAGATGATCTGTAAAGGTAGATGTGGAATCTATTACAAGCAATAAAGAACTAATTCGAGATAACTTGGTAATAAAGAAGCCATTCATAACATCGCCAAGAACAATTACTTTAAGCTTAATTTCTCCTTTATAGGCCAAAACAGAGGAAACTGCCCAAAACTTATAACTATCTTTCTTGTCTTAATTAACAATGATGAAATTTAAATAAACAAAAAGACAAAATAAAGTAAAACTTATAGTGCTTTTTGTTGGAATATATCCCATTGAACATGTCAATCTTTGATCCTTTATGTGCATTCGTCTTGTTTCCTTTCAAACTAAACCTCAACAGCTAGCACCTTTAGTTCTATGTTCTCATCAAGACCATTTCAGATAGCATTTACAAGGTTTTCAATTCATGTAGTTGTTTCGGTTGGAATATAAATGCATGGAGGGAATCAACAAGCAATTGAGATAAGGATGGCCTGGATGGATGGGCCATCCTTATCTCGATTGTTGATTTCTTCTATCCAATGGGCATGGAGCAAAGTCAACCTTTGAATTTTCTCCATGCATGTTGGATGGAGGGAATCAACAATCGAGATAAGCTCAGGGTCTCATCCAATGGTGCCATGTTGAACTTATTAATTGTATCTTTTTCAGAGTTCCATATCATGGCACAAATTTTCTTCACGTCATTAATAGCTTCAACTGCTTCAAATTCAGAACTATCCCGAACTTGCTTCCAAGCTTTTAGTTTGGATTCATCTATTTTTCTTATCTTCCAGACATTCTTAGGAGTTTCTACATGGAGCTATTGCCACTTGAGGATTTCTTCCACATCCTTCTTAATCATTTTTTATTTGTCAATAAATAGATCATCTTCATTTGTCAACCTCACAACATCCTCATAATACTCTTGTAGTTCACCAAGCTGAGTGAACAAATCTTCTTATGCTTCCTTCAATTTTTAGTTCAGTTTGGTAGCTTATTCTTTCATAATGCTGAGAGGAAAATAATTTTCCTCTTGTTATACTTACAGTTGAAACTCTGCATATTCCTTCTCCATTTTCACTTCATTCAAGCTTGTTTCAAGTTTTTCCTTCAAGAGATTGATGTTGTTATCATGCACTCTTTTCGACTATTCTTTCTCCATTAAAGATTCATGTTCTTGTTTGTCAAGTTGTTTCTAAAACCATTTTGCATGTTCCATGTATTGCTTAGATTTCTCTTTGTACTACTGCATTTGGTTGCCACATTTTTCATAGAAGACACATTAACATTTTCCAACATTCTGATTAAATAGGAGGAAACATATGCTATCTCATCGGGATCTTTCCCCTCCATATTGAAAATTGTAACTTCATTGAACAAACCTTTGGTTTTTTGTCTCTTTGATGGGCACTTGGTGATACTCTTAGTTTTTCTTCTAAGAAAATAGTCTCCTAAAGAGACAATTGTAGTAGTACCAATCTCCATGGACAGTTTGTAAACCCATGATCTCACAGAGATGGGCGTCCCAGGAGTTGTCTGCAATGCTAATTGCTGACCTTTTTTTAGCATATTCTAACTTTATCAACTCGTCTTCTTCCTCTTTCTTCTTTAATGCCTCGGTGATGAGGGCCTCCTATTCTTACTGTTGTTTCTCTTGCACAAGTTGAGCATAAATAATGCTACATCATCAAACTCTTCCTTCTTTCTTTTCTCCTCTTCACCAACTTATCGCTCTTCTTCTTCTTTTCTTTCTCGTCCTTTCTTAGCCACCTAAGCTTCCTTTTCTTTTCTTAGTTTCTGAAGGTTGGAGGAAGAAATAAACACAAAGATTATGCAGAATGAGCTACGGCTCTTCAATCTTTATTGATAAATGGAAGATCAACTAATGCATTACAAACCAAATCTGAACGTGTATTTAAAACACTTATGGAAACCCTAAAAAGTCTAACCTAGATTTTGCATGCATGCAAAGCATGTTGTTGCGTGTTTTATTAACTGAACTTCTAAATAGGAACTAAAGCTAAAGCTAAGCTAACAGAAGTAATTACTATTTATAACACTCCCTCTTAATTACAACTGCTAACTACTGTAGCTTTTACAATGCCTAAATTATCTCTATGGGTTTCAAAAATTTCTTTTGCCAATGGCTTTGTGAATATGTCATCCAATTGGTCAATCGATTTACAATGCTCAACATGAACTTCACCATTGTTCACAGGTTCTCTTATGAAGTGATATCTGGTATCAATGTCCTTGCTTTTCTAGTGAAAAACATGGTTCATGGATAGAGCGATTGTTGAATGTTGTCACAATAGATTGTTGTTGGTCCTTCTTGTTTCTGTTGAAGACCTTCTAAAACTCTGCGTAACCAGACTGCTTGACATGCTCCTGATGTTGCTGCTATATACTCTACTTCTGCTGATGAAAGTGTCACAATCGGATGCTTCTTGGATGCCCATGATATCACCCCTGATCCAAGATGAAAAACATGGCCGGAAGTGCTCTTCCCGTCGTCCACACTTCCTGCAAAATCACTGTCAGTGAAACCTGTCAAAACATCATACTCAATGCTTGAGTATAAAATTCCATGTCTTGACGTCCCTGCAACATATCATAAGATCCTTTTGCCAACTTGCCAATGCGAGTCTTTGGGAGACTCCATGAACCTGGAAATCAAGCTGGCAGCATACATAATATTTGGTCTTGTAGCTGTGAGATACACGAGACTTCCTACAAGTCTCTTAAACAATGTTGGATCTGCTTTGGGACTTTCATCTTCTTTGCTCAACTTTGTACCTGTTGCCACTAGTGTAGGTGTCCGTTTGCAATTAAGCATTCTGAATCGCTTAAGAAATTCATTAGCATATTTACTTTGAGGAATAAATATACCTTTTTTTTATAGTTCTACTTCTAAGCCAAGAAAGAACTTCATTAATCCAAGGTCTGTCATCTCAAACTCTTTCTTCATAGCTGCCTTGAACTCATCTACTGATAGGTCACCTGTAAAAATCATATCATCAACATATAAACAAACTATCAAAATTTGTCTTTGTTGATTTACCTTTGTGTAAAGTGTTGGTTCGCTGTTGCTTCTGCTAAAACCATTTTTTATCATATAAGAATCAATTCTGTTGTACCAAGCTCTTGGAGCTTGCTTGAGCCCATATAGAGATTTCTTCAACTTGTAAACTTTCTCTTCATGTTCTTTGATATCATACCCGTGTGGCTGCTCCACATAAATTTCTTCTTCAAGAATTCCAATTTGACATCCATTTGATACAATTTCCATCTTTTATGGGATGTTATTTCTAGGACTGCTCTTACAGTGTCCAATCTTGCCATTGGTGCAAAAATTTCTCCAAAATCAATTCCTGGTTGCTACGAGAAACCTTTTGCTACTAACATTGCCTTGTACCTATCAATCTCACCTTTTTCATCGAGTTTGGTCTTATAGACCCACTTCACACCAATGGGTTTCTTATTTTTTGGCAAGTCAACTAGATCCCATGTACCATTTCTCTCAATGGAATCTATCTCTTCATCGATAGCTTTTACCCAATGCTCTTCTTTTACCTCCTCTTCATAAAACACAGGTTCACTAGCAATAAAAGCATAATTGGTATGTGCATCCAATTCATCATAAATATCTTCCAATCTTCTAGTCTTTCTATTATTGTGATTAGATTCATTACCTGATTGCGGACTTGATGCTTCACCTAGAACTAAGTTTCTAGGTGTTCTTGCTAGAGTATTTGCTACTGGACCCTGTTGTCCAATCAGTTCCCCTTCTTCTTCATCTTCTGGTTGGGGTATTGCAGCTCCCACAACCTTGTTTATGGTTCCATTCCATGACTCTTCCTCCTCAAACAACACATCTCTGCTGAAGATAACCTTTTTGGAAATAGGGTTATACAGTTTGTAGGCTTTAGATTCTTCACTGTAGCCAAGAAAAATACATTTCTCACTCCTTTCATCTAGATTTTTTCTTAGTTGTTTAGGAACATGAGCATAAGCAACGCAACCAAATATTCTGAAATGAGAAATATTACAACTCATACCTGTCCATGCTTCCTCTGGTAATCTTTTCTTTACAATTTTGGTGGGATATCTGTTTATCAAATGAACAGCACAAGCCACTGCATCTCCCCAAAATTCATGTGACAAGCTTCTTCCTTTCAACATGCTCCTTTCCATATTCATGATGGTTTTGTCTTGCATTCTGCAACACCATTATACTGAGGTTTATATCTTGTAGTGAATTGCCTCTTGATTCCATGATATTTGCAGTAATCATGAAATTCTTTTGAGTCATACTCTCCCCCTTCATCTGATCTCAATACTTTGAGTTGATAACTACTTTGTTTTTCAACCAGAGCCTTAAATTCCTTGAACTTGCCAAAAGTTTCAGACTTCTGACGAAGGAAATACACCCATGTTTTTCTACTGAAGTCATCAATAAATGTAAGAAAATAATAGCTTCCACCAATTGACTGTTTATGCATTGGACCACAAAGATCAATACGAATAAGTTCTAGAGGTGCATGTGCCCTTCGAGACATACCTTTAGGAAAGCTATCCATGTGCTACTTTGCAATGATGCAACACTCACAACTATTTGTTGGCTCCTTCATAGGGGGTAATCCTTTTACCATCCCTTTTTGCTGCAACAACTTGAGACCACCAAAGTGAAGATGTCCATATCTGAAATGCCATAACCAATAATCATACATACATGTGGCTTTTTGAGCAAAAGAGATTACCTTGCTGCTGCAATTCATGACTAGTGGATACATCATGTTCCTAGTCACTTGTACTTTGATGATCAATTGTCTATTTGGGGGTTTGTCATAGATTTCACAGTCTGATCCATCAAAGACAAGTCTGTATTTCTTTTCAGTAAGTTTCCCAACACTAAGCAGATTATGCTTCAATCTTGGATCATAATATACATCTGTGATTGTCTTTTGTTGGCCTTGTTTGATCAAAATGTTGACCACTCCTTTGCCAAGAACTGGAAGTACCTCATATGTGCTGACTTTGACCTCTGTCTTCACTGATACATCTAGGTCTGCAATTAGACCTCTATCACCTATCATATGGTTACTGCAGCCACTATCTAAAATCCAAAGTCCCTTTGGGATTTTTTGTGCAGCATGACATGTAAGAAATAACATATCTTCTTTATTCTCAAAGGTATTAGTCACATTAGCATTTTGTTTTTCCTGATCAGAATTTTTCTTTCTACATTCATGAGCATAATGGCCAAATTTATTGCATTAATAACACTTAATATTAGATTTATCTGACCTTTTTTTGTCATAGTTCCCTCCTTCATGGTTATGATCGTGATCTTGATATTCCTTGCTATTTCTTCGTCCACCTCTGCCTCTTCCTCTTAATCCTCCTCTACCTCTGCCTCTTCCTCTACCTTTTGAGGATGAGACTTGTGCTTTGAAAGCACTCTCCAGAGAGGACTCTTCATTCCCGTTGATTCTGAATTCATATGATAGTAGTGACCCGGTCAACTCGTCTATAGAGAGAGTACTCAGATCCTTTGCTTCTTCAATCGCTGCAACTTTCGGATTAAATTTGTGGGGTAAGGATCTCAAAACCCTTTCAACCACCCTTTGATCTTCGATCTTTTCACCATAGGTATTCAGCTAATTAACAATCCCCATGACTTGTTGATGTATATGTAACTTCGGAATGTATTTCACATATATGTATACTGTATTCCTATAGAGATGTTATTATTCCTCTATACGGAAGTGTTTGTATTCCTATAGAGATGTTATTATTCCTTTATACGGAAGTGTCGTCATTTATATTGTAAGTGTCGTAACTTATACTTGATGGGTTATTAGACCACCTTGTTGGGGTCGGCCCTGTATAAGTCATGTGGGTCGAAGGGTTATTAGACCACCCTATTAGGGGTCAGCCATGTGGGTCAAAGGGTTATTAGACCATCCTATTGGGTGTCGGCCCAGTCAGCATTGTGTTATGTGGTTAAGTTGAGGCCGACCTAGTAATGGTTATTAGGCAAGTCAAGTCAAGTATAAATAGAGTGCGGGAGGCACTCTATTTGATCATTCTATTCTCTCACATACTCTTTGGAGGTGGCGCACTTGTGGAGGAGGATAAGTTGTTGCTAGGAGATGTCTATCTCTTATGCTTGGGTTGTATGATTGCTCTATCTATCTCTGAGGAAGTTATTGGGGTTTTTCACCTTTGTGGTTTTCCCCAAGTAAACTCTGTGTCTCTTGTGTGCTTGCATTGTTGTGTCCATGATTGATATGTTGTAGATATGTTGTACATGTTGTTCTCTTAGTTAAGATCCTATATCAGATTGAAGTAAATTCTGAAAAATTAACATGGAGCTAACCTGAAAGAAGGCATGGTATGGCATGTATGACACTTGTTGCACTTACGATGATAGGGCTTGATATAGCAAAAACCCGTCATCGTAGCACTTTCACTATAAATCCATTTTGGCGAAGTTTTCAGATCTGAACATTTTACAGGTCGAATATCAGATCCCCATGTACCTTTTTTCCAAAGGACAACTTCTAATTCATTGTACTTTGTGTTTTATGATCTGTACAATCTAGGGTTTCTACCTCTTCCAGATCTGAGTCATAAACAGGTGACCTAGGAAAAAAGGTCATAACTTGGGATAGGAAGATCCAAATGAAATTTCGTAAAAATTGAAAGGTAGTGCACGGACTTTAATTTCTCAAGTAACGTTTTCATAGGCCGAAACTGAACCAGTGACACATGCCACTCCGTACAAGTTCGCTCTCCTATTTTATCCCATAAACAGGTCACGTTGCGACACGTGGCATAAATCTCTCTCAGATAATCCATTTGAGGTCAGACCTATGGGGTTGGAAAGATGACAAGTCAGGATACCACAAGAATAAGTTTTAGACCCTGTGGATCGGAAATTTTGGAGTTACACCAGAAACAATCAGGTGCATATTTCTGTTAAAACATAATTATTTTTTAGCACCTTCATTCATGGCTCCGAGAATTAGAGTTTCGGAGAAAGTTGGTATTTTTGTAATCGGAGACCATGACTGAATGCTACTCATCAAAATCGAAATTTAGAGACCAAGATCAAATTTTTTGGTTGGGTAGAAGGCCGGGCTTGATCAAACCCTAGTTTGAAACTTTGATCGGAAAAGTGGAAAATTAGGGCTTCTGCAAAAGTTGGAATTTTTTAAGTCTGTGACCATGGCTAGAAGGTCCTCAGAAAAATCGAAGTTTAGAGATTTGGATTGAACCTTTTGGTTGGGAAGAAGGGTGGGCTTTATCAAACCCTAGTTCGGGATCCTATCCAGAAGATCCAAAAGTTTCAAAGGCAATTTTGAGGGGTGACACTTTGCAGTTTTCAAATTCTGAGTATACCAACTTGATCAGCTCATCAAGGTGCATCTTTCTATCCTTTTAGAAGTTTGAAATTCAAAGTTTGAATTTTTAGGGTTTCTCTGACAAACCCTAATCCAACTCCATATCCAGTTTTTGCAAATCAAATGGATTGGGTTAATCCTAGAAGCAAATGGATTGGTCACCTGCGTAAGTGAAGAAGTTCTTGTTTCAGAGGGAGATGAGGTTAAGGCATTACATAAGAAGATTACAAGCTCTCTCGACACATATGACTTATCCAAGTATATTTCGAGTTCCGTTCATGATTAAGCTTATAGTATGTTTGTCTTCATTAAGGTTAGTACAATCTTTATTAACTTTAGACTTGTTGTATCACCTTAAAAAAATTATGAATGCATGAGAGAAGATATTCATAGATTAGGGTGTTGACACTTATGATTGTGCTAATGCATTGTGATGTTGTATGAGGTTTATGTTGTTCGCTAACATGAAAGGTACACCAAGAAAGACAAATCATGTTCTACTTCAAGAACATATGATCATGGTGACATGAAGACAAAGATTCATCCATTGTCATGGATCACATAGAAGATCTACTTACGAGGTATGTATAACTTGGTTCTACAATGGTTATGAGTTATGCAGGTTACTAGCACAAGTCTTTAAAAGGAACAAGAAGACATTATGTGGGCATGCTAGACATAACTAGAAAGCATGACAATCCAGGTATGTTTTTCCTATATCAAGTTAGAATCTTACCTCGTGATAGGATCCCTCATATAAGTATGATTGGTTATGTTTATTCATAAAGTTAGAAATGTAAGTAATCAAGGGTTTATGCATATTATGTCTCTTATCTTGATTGATGATTTGACTAACCAGAAGAGTCCTATGATCAAATAAGAATATGCATGAATAAAAGAAGTCTTCCCTGAAACCTTGAATACTAATGTTTATTATCTGTGTTTAAAATGATCATGACTATACATGTTTAAGATTATTGTGTTTCTGATAGTATTGAGATTATACTAATAAATGTATGATTATGTATGAGATCTCGAGGATATCACAATAATGATACTTGTAAGCATGCGTAGTGATCGAGGATGGATATAAGTTCAAGGACCGGTAATCCAGGAAGAAAAGATCAAGAGGGAGCACACTCCAGTAGTTTCTGCAAGGATGCAGATATTCAGAGGGAGTCGACCACTTCTCACAATCCACATCATAATGGAGTTGTAGAAAGGAAGCAAAGACTGAGAGGGAGTCAACCCAACAAACAAACAAAGATAAGTATTTGAATTATCATTTCTTGCATATTTGATTGTTTAATTAATACTGTTCAATTATGTATATACTGATGTTCCTAGAATTAGGTTGTGTATTTTGGCATATTAGAATAATTGCATTAATGAACAGCATACTACTAATATGCATATAATGGGTAAGTGGTCTATGGCATTGTACAACATTCCATTGCTACTTATCTAGAATGAAACCTCTTTACTGACATGTTGGGAGTAGTGCAAACTCTTAACAAAGTTCTGGTAGAGATTGGAAGGAATCTAGAAAGTTACAGGATATGGATGAATGTTGTATTGAAGCATTGGCTAAAATAATTGCATGACTGTATGACATATTTCTTTATGTGTAAGAATTTGTTCTGAAAACTATGAAAAGTTTCTAATCATGCAATTTAACTTGTTTTGTAGGAAAGATCGTATACGAGCACCTACAAAAGAAGGACTACAACATTTGTTTTAGCAACAAAGTTATCTATTGAAGATATTGAATATATTGAAGTTCCCAGGATTCGGGAAGAATGCCATGATCGAGGAGTACCAGCCGATCATGAAGAATGATGTTAGGGATGCAATCCCAAGACCTGAAGGGAAGTCTACTGTGACTTCCAAATGGATCTATAAGATCAACCATGCTGCAGATGTTAGCATGGAGAAATACAAAGCGAGGTTTGTAGCTCGTGGCTTCTCCTAGAAAGAGGGATTGAGTATGAAGAGAATTCTACACCTATAGCCAAGCACACTTCCATCAGATTAGTACTTGCTCTAGCTGCAGTGATGAAATGGAAGATACACCAGATGGATGTCAAGACAGCTTTCTTGAATGGTGCAGTCGAAGAGGAAGTGTATATGGAGCAGCCACTTGGGTTTGAGACACATGACCAAGAGTCACATGTGTGCAAACTGAAGAAAGCCCTATATGGTTTGAAACAGGCAACCAGGACTTGATATGGCAGGATAGATGGCTTTCTATCCAGTTTGGGCTTTACTAAGAGTAAAGCGGATTCCAACCTTTACTACAAGGTTGAGGAAGGCAATCCAGTGATACTACTTTTGTATGTGGATAACCTGTTTGTTACAGGTGAGGATAGATTGATTTCCGACATGCAGCGGAAGCTTGCTGCCGAGTTCAAGATGAAGAACTTGGGGATGATGCACTACTTTCTAGGCATGGAGGTGTGGCAGAGTGCAGATGGAATCTTCCTTGGACAAGGGAAGTTTGTAGTAGAGATCCTGAAGAGGTTCGGGATGATGAGCCACACCTATGGCATCGAACCTGAGCTTTCGTGTGATGCTTCATCTGATCTGGTTGATGTCACGATGTATCGTCAGATGATTGGTTCCTTGATGTACCTGACAAATACAAGACCTGATATTTGCTTTCCAGAGAACACATTGAGCCAGTTCCTGACGGATCCGAGAGGTGTTCACCTGGTTGCTATAAAGCATATTCTGAGGTACCTGAAGGGTATGGTTGATTATGGGCTCAAGTATGATGCGAATCAAAAGTTTAACCTGTAGGGTTATGTTGATTCAGATTGGGCAGGCAGTGCTGCAGATAGGAAGAGCACTTCTGGGTGCTGCTTCAATATGGGATCAGGTGTGATCTCTTGGTTTAGCAGGAAGCAGTCCTGTGTAGCACTGAGTACAGCCAAAGCAGAGTATGTTGCAGCTTGTTCGGCTAGTTGTGAGGAAGTATGGCTCCAAAAGCTACTGTCTGAGTTATTTGATCTTCTGTTGGATGCTACTGGTATCTTTTGTGACAACCAGAGTTGTGTGAAGCTGTCTGAGAACCTGGTGTTCCATGACAGGTCGAAGCATATCGAGAAATATCACTATATCATGGATATGGTGCAGAGAGGAGCAGTGAAGCTCCTGTATGTTGCGACAGATGAGCAGGTTGCAGATGTGCTAACGAAGCCACTAGCCAGAGTGAAGTTCGAGTACTTTAGAAAGAGGCTTGGTGTTCTTCATGTTGATGACACTTCGAGAAAGAAGTGATGGACACATTTGCAGGAGCCATTCCAAGCATGGTGAGAGGAGGATCCCTCCATGGCTGTGGATATAAGCGCTGGATGATGAGCATCAGGACGATGCTCCAGTTACTACTCTGTATATATGCATCATGTTGGATGCTTGATATGATCGGTTGGATCATTTATATGTATATGTATGTACGCACCATGTTGGATGATGGATATGATCAGTTGGATCATTTATATGTATATGTATGTACGCATCATGTTGGATGCTGGATATGATCAGTTGGATCATGTGTATGTGTCTGTAGATGTATCAGGTGGATACATTGTATGATTAGGTAGATCATGTATGTTGATATGTATCAGGTGGATCATGTATTTGTATATGTATCAGGTGGATACATTGTATGATTAGGTAGATCGTGTATGATGATATGTATTAGGCAGATACTATGTATGCATCAGGTGGATGCATTGTATGATCAGGATGATCATGGATGACGAGCTTCAGGATGTTGCTCCAGATGACATGCATCAGGACGATGCAGTGTTGATGATCAGGATGATCATGTGTACATCAGGATGATGTATGGTGAGTATCAGGTTGATACTCTGTGGCCGTGGAACAGGTTGTGCAGATAAGCATATAATTTGTGCCCTGGGATATTTGCAGATACTCTTTCGAGGTTTTGCCTATGGCATGTAATTTGTGCCGTGGGATATCTCGCAAATGCTCTTTCGAAGTTTTGCTTAGGAGGACATATAATTTGTGCCCTGGGATATTTGCAGATACTCTTTCAAGGTTTTTCCTATGGCATGTAATTTGTGCCCTGGGATATCTGGCAAATGCTCTTCGAGGTTTTGTCCTATGGCATGTAATTTGTGCCCTGGTAGATCCGATAGGATGAGCCGTGTGCTCATAATTAGTCCTAGGATGCTCTTTCAAGGTTTTGCCATGACCACATGTAATTTGTGCCTTAGGAGATCCGATAGGTTGAGCCGTGTGCTCGTAATCAGTCCTGGGATGTTTTTTCAAGGTTTTGTGGTGACCACATGTAATTTGTGCCCTGGGAGATCCAATAGGTTGAGCCATATGCTCGTAATCAGTCCTAGGATTCTCTTTCGAGGTTTTGTGGTGGGTCACATATAATAGCAGCCTGGGAGATCCGATAGGTAGAGTCGTGTGCTCGTAACAGCCTAGATGCTCTTGCGAGGTTTTGTGACGCACGTAATAAGTCCTGAGAATTACACAGTATGGCCAGTAATGATGAATACCTACAGGTGGTGGGCCTACATCCAGTATGAAAAAGGACTGGCTTTGTAGAACTTCCTATGACGAGTAGATTCAGAGATTGATTGAGATAGCAGCAGCCATGACGATGACGATGATTCGAGGATGATGATTCGCTGATGATGATCCAGAGAAGAAGACTTGTGCTAGCAGATCTGTGTCGAGAAATACCTTCCTAGTTAAGAGGGAGTGTTGATGTATATGTAACTTCGGAATGTATTTCACGTATATGTATATTGTATTCCTATAGAGATGTTATTATTCCTCTATACGGAAGTGTTTGTATTCCTATAGAGATGTTATTATTCCTCTATACGGAAGTGTCGTCATTTATATTGTAAGTGTCGTAACTTATACTTGATGGGTTATTAGACCACCTTGTTGGGGTCGGCCCTGTATAAGTCATGTGGGTCGAAGGGTTATTAGACCACCCTATTGAGGGTCGGCCATGTGGGTCAAAGGATTATTAGACCACCCTATTGGGTGTCGCCCCAGTCAGCATTGTGTTATGTGGTTAAGTTGAGGCCTACCTAGTAAAGGTTATTAGGCAAGTCAAGTCAAGTATAAATAGAGTGCGGGAGGCACTCTATTTGATCATTCTATTCTCTCACACACTCTTTGGAGAGTGGCGCACTTGTGGATGAGGAGAAGCTGCTGCTAGGAGATGTCTATCTCTTATGCTTGGGTTGTATCATTTCTCTATCTATCTCTGAGGAATTTATTGGGGTTTTTCACCTTTATGGTTTTCCCCAAGTAAACTTTGTGTTTCTTGTGTGCTTGCATTATTGTGTCCATGATTGATATGCTGTAGATATGCTATATATGGTGTTCTCTTAGTTAAGATCCTAGATCAGATTGAATTAAATTCTGAAAAATTAACATGACTTAGGTCATGAAAGAATCTATTGAGTCTAATTCTTTCATCTTCAGATCTTCAAAATCTCTTCTTAGGTTTTGGAGTTTAGTTGTTTGTACCTTACTAGCACCCTAATAACTAGTAGCCAAGGTTTCCCATGCTGCTTTGGCATGTAATGAAGCTAATATCTTTGGAAATACGTTGTTATCCAAAGCGTTCATTATGTGATGCAGTGCCTTTGCATCCTTCTTCCTGTGAATTCTTAGAGTATCATTTTCTCCGTTTGATAGGGCTTGATAGGCTGCGTCATCTGTTGTTTTGGAATAGCCATTCACGACATATTCCCACACATCTTCTGATCTGAGATAAACCGCCATCCTCATGGCCTAGACATCATAGTCATTTTTCCCTGTAAGAGGAGAAATCTAAGACTGATTGTTGCTGCTAGAAGCCATAGATGTTGCAGAGTCTTTCACTGGCTTTTTTTAAAAACAATCTCCTTCCTTCTTTTTTTAATAATGTCTCATCTTCGTTAAAAATAAAAAATAAAAAAAGACTTTTTGTAAAAAAAAATCTCTTCTACTCTTGTAAAAGACTTTTGTAAAAAAAAAATTACTTGAAGTAACTCATAAAAAGTAACTCGTGAAAGCAAAAAACATTTTCATGAAATAATTTTCGCGGGTCTTCTTAAGATTGGAGCGCGAAAATATGGAGAAATTTCGCGCTTTGGCCTATGGTGAGGCCGCGAAAAATTTTCATATATTTTTATTTTGAAAGTTTGCCAAATATTTTTGTGCCTCTATCTAGGGGAGGGGCACGAAAATTTCTGCAAAGTATTTTTTTGCAAATTTCTTCAAAGCTATGGCTTTGGCTTCTCCCTTGCTCCGATCAATCGATCTTCTTCCAATGCTCTGATACCAAACTAAAGGTTGGAGGCAGAAATAAACACAAAGATTATGCAGAATAAGCTACAACTCTTCAATATTTATTGATAAATGAAATATCAACTAATGCATTACAAACCAAATCTGAATGTGTATTTAAAACACTTATGGAAACCATAAAAAGTCTAACCTAGCTTTTGCATGCATGCAAAGCATGTTGTTGCATGTTTTATTAACTGAAATTCTAAATAGGAACTAAAGTAAAAGCTAAAGCTAAAGCTAAGCTAATAGAAGTAATTACCATTTCTAACAGTTTCTCCTACAAAAATTGTTCTCGAACCGCTTCTTCGTAGGCTTCGTATTTTTTCCTTTTCTCTTCTTCAGCCATGGCAATTTTCTGGTCTTTTTCCTCTTGCTGGGATGCCAATGCATCGACGTCTTTTTTCATCGCTTCTTCTCTTTCCAAATCCTCATGGCATGCCTTATTCTCTTCCCGTGTTTTTTATGTTTCCCCTTGTGTCAATTTCCGTGCCTATAGCCAATTAAGCCTATCATGTTCTTCATAAAATTTATTTATGGCTTCATCACTTATGAGTTTATTTTCTTCATTTTTATTTTGCTCTTGTTCCACTTCGGATTCAAAAGATTCTTTCCTTTTATCCTTAACTGGGCTTTGCGGAGCCACCTGACTGTTATGAAGATTCATTCTAGCATCCATTTCAAGAATTTTGTTACAAACTTCTTCAAATTCATTTGCTCCCCAAAAAGAGTTTAAGAAGAATCCTCCTCGTGTTTGTAAAAGGGATTTAGTGATAGTGACTCGAAATGACTTTCAATCACTCTCTTAGGATCATGTTTCCTCTGAGTTATGAATCCAAGTTTTAACTCATCTAGGGTATTCACTTGTTTGCGAGCATGCTAGGTATTTGCTAATGTGAATGCGTCGACACTAAATGGAAAGGCTGGCCAAGATTTCTTTCTCATGCGAGACAACTGGGCTCCTATTCCCTTTGAGACAACATAGTAGGAAATTTCTGCAATGAATAGGCTATCTGGAACATAGGAGGGTAACAAGTGTGGGGAATCCATAACACCCAAATCTCGTATATACGTGAAAAATTCTAGAGTGTACTAGTCTCCTAATGGCAATAAGGTTGCTCTAAATTGCTATGAAAATTTAGGAACTAGGTTCTTAGAAATAAGATGATATAAAGGCACAAAAAAATTTGGAAATGTCGTAGAAGTGGAGTTTGTAGTTGGACAATCACAACTCCCTACAATACACATGCAGAGGTGCACAATCGGTCTTCCAATACCAATTCATGAGAGGAAATGCATGTGTAGTAAAATCAACATCTAAGAGATAAGCAGTCATGAAGAATTTGGGGTTCTTAGGCTTGGATACCTCTTTCATTGATTGCAGGCACCTGAGTGTGTTGCTTGATACGATATACACAACCTAGTTGAAAATTTTCCATGTTATGCTATATGGTGTACTAGAGGCATCCATTCCAAATGAAAATGTATCATGTTCTCCTCCCCATGTATTTGATACACCATGGCTATCAATAACCTCTAAGGTCGCCTGAAATGTTGCACAAGGTATCTTTGGTTTCCCTACTTTGTGAAGCCTTTGTCCTCTACTCTCCATTATTTAATAATATGCATGAGGTTTGGGTGCTCATCAGAAAAACAGAGTGTAGTTTTGATATACCTCTGGTTCTTTCAATTTGAACATCACTTGGAAATAATCAAGTTTGAGCGAACCAATAAATGCTCCTTCTTCGTCCACAGATTCTCCCGATCTCGAATCTGTATGATAAAAAATTCATTTTCTTGCATCGTTGTATGGAATTACCGGTGGTCGTGCTGCAATGGATTTTATTTTATCCCTCCTTATATTATCGTAGATGTCCAAATGATAGTCATCGTGAGGATAATCGCCCGTTGAGAATATTTGATACATGTCTCCCGTGTAGGATCTCCTTCAAGGCCAGTTGCAAAACTGGTATCTGATAAGTTTAATCCTTCGAAGAAAGCTGCTAGAGGAATTTCTTCCACCTCTTTCTCACCTGGTACCTTTCGTGTCTGTGGTCTTGACATCTCACAACCATAAAAGGTAGGATTAAGTGGCCAAACAAACTTCAAGTGCATAGGTATCACATACAGAGATAACGGAATAATGAACCGGCTCAGTTCAATATTTCCAATATTTCCTGATGGCCATGAAGAGAATCAATGTTTAAATGATTTCTTTCCATTAATGCACATTTATGAATTTCATGTGCTTCCTTGATTGTGATTGATCGCAAGGGTGGTAAATATTTCTAATCATAGTTGTCAACGATATTTTTGGATTTATTACCAACGGATATGTCAAATAAATTAACAAGGCAATAATGAGAGGGACTATGGGATTAGCAAAAAATTCATGCATAGCAATCACTGACCACAAATCAAATTCACAATCCTAGTAAGCATGAAACACGACATGACTCCTAATGTCATTGATGTACTTCATGTGCATTAATCATTTTTCCGTGCTTGGACATCCTGCGTTTACTTGCAAACAGAGACTAATGCTCCTTACACCATGCCAAATGGATGAATTAAGCTTGCTTTCCTGCTCCATAAACACACAACACATTTTGTCGGAAATTTGAATGATGAATTAAGCTTGCTTTCCTGCTCCATAAACACACAACACATTTTGTCGGAAATTTGAATTTATAATCACAATTGCAATGATAGGAGGGAAGAACTTTACAAACATGAATGCTTACATAAACCCTGATGCAATGAATGAACGACACAAGGATCCATCATTATTTCCGAATTAGCCACCCTACCTTAATTTCAAAAGGAAAACTAGTGCTCCTTACTCCATGTCAAAGAATTAAACTTACCTCCCTGCTCCATAGACACATAACACATAGATACCGATACATCTCTTGCAGAAAGAGTAATTTGTTCCCAACTTTCACATTTTAGTTCCTTTTTTGAAGTAAAGAGAAGCTATTAGCAATTTTCTATTTCCATGCCATCTCCATTATGCTATATGTCTACAAATCCATTTGAGATACTTGCATTTTTTTAGTGTGTGAGCTATACCTAGCTTTTTGATGATTCAATTGCAGTTGCTATGTTGCTTGTTCATTTAGTTGTATTTATAATTAAATTAATTACTCTTGCAACTTTTGAACACTGTATTTTCTCTTTGAAATAAATGAACATATTCTAGAAACCAATGTTTTCACATAGAAGCACAATGCTAGGAGGGATGAAATTTGCAAACATGGATGCTAACCTAAACCCTAATGCAATCAATGAATGACACAAGAATCCATGCTTGTTTTTTGCATGAACATCCTACATTACTTTCAAATGGAGAACTAGTGCTTCTTACTCCATGTGAAATGCATTAAAGTTGCTTCCATGCTTTATAGAAACGTAGCACAAGTTTGATCGGACAAAGGTACCCATCCATCTCTTGTGCAAAGACTAATTTGTTTTGAATGGTCAGGTTTTAGTTCCCTTTCAGACTAACGAGGAGATATTAGCAACTTGTTGCTTCCATGTAATCTCCATTTTGCTATATGTTAATAGACCCATTAGAGATACCTACATTGCTCTAGTATGTGAGCTAAACTTGGTTTTAGATGATGCAATTGTAGTTGTTATGTTGCTTGTTCATTTTTATTATTTTTAAGCAAAAAATGGTGAAACCATTCTATTCCATAAAGACAGAAATTACATTCACAGTACGGACGACATAATCATCTACATCCAAGTTATCTCTACGACTAGAAGTACATAGAAACTTGAGATACCCAACATAGCGATAAGAAAAACCCAATGGATCCCAGTCACCAAAACCATCTTTCTGCCCGGAAGTCCAAGGCTTAACCAGGTATAGCCCCACAGCCCCAAAATAACACAGTGCATCCCTTATCACCCAAGCAGGAAACATCTATGACTAAACGGAAACAAATTATATCCGAGAAAGTAAGAAACATAAGACTTCAATAGTGGTACCCGAAAAAAGACCCAGGACCAACCCAAAACAGAGGCATAACATCAACATCAGTAGCTCGACGGCCCAGGACCAGCAGCTTGGTTGGAGGGCGGTGGCCCCTCCTTCGGTGGTAGCGGATCACTGAGTGTAACAACTTTTAGGGGAGTGTTAGTCTTAGGCTTTGACATGTAGGAAATGCCCAGGTGTTCCGTGATAACATCAAGCTTCATATGAATGAAACTGGATTCCTCAACATGGTTGGAGCACATTTCTTCAAGGTTTTTGAAACGATGAGAGTCTGATAGTACATCCAACCTAGATTCAATAGTTTGTGTAATTAACATCTTCATGACCCAAAACATCACAACATCCTGGTTATAAAGGGCCATCCGACCCCGAGTATTACCCGGGTCTTGGATCTAGCCGGCCATAGCTAGGACCTCCGACGGAGGCTCACCCTCCCCGACGCGTAACCAAATGTTCTCTTCTAGTTCCTCCAAGTCTTTCTGCAACTCCTGAGGGAACAGTTGGCAAAAGAACACCGTCATAGCCGCCGCACTCCACTGATCTCTACTCGGACCCCCCTGGGCCTGACGCCCCCTTCTCTCTCTGCTTGGACCCCCCTAGTCCACACGGCCCCTCCTAGCAGGTCTCCCACGAGGTAGAATACTACCACCTTTCTCTCTATTGTTTCCCACCCAGCTATGTAATATAGACAGCATAGGGGAGGCCGAAATACATACAGAATTAAAGCCACGGTGCTTGAATCCGAAACAGGGATGGGAATTTAAAGGGGTAAGCCCACTTATCGCTATTAAACCTACCATAATGAACACTGCGTTGTGATAATCCTCTGTGTACTCGTCCATCGTCATTCTCTCCAAGGCTTTACCGATCGCACGCAGTAGGAGCGTGAGAGGCCGAGAGGCCATCACCTTCGCACACCCCATATCATCGGAAATGATTAATAGTAAAACAGGACAAGGGATGAAGGGTTCGTTAATAAAAGTTCCATTAATTAATGACGAACCATCTGTCCACTCCACGATGTGGAGGTATCCTCTTTATCAATCACATCACCCTGCATGTCAAGTGTAACGCCAGTGGAGGGATCCTCAATACATCGCTCTGCATCAGCAATCTGGAGGCACTTACTGCGACACATGCCTTATGGCATGTCAAGGGCCGATCCTTCCCATCCATCTCCCTGTCACGTGGTTCCTTGATTGGAGTGGTAGTCTGCCAAGGAGTTAGCCTGCCGACGAACATGGTGGAAGGTGAATGTGTTCATTGTGGCAAGGGTTTTTCCAAGACAATGAAGACGCCATGCAATCCTTCACGAGGGTGCCACCTTGGCTACGTGGGACCCATTACGAAGTTTAGAAGCGAGTTGGAGAATCAGTTGCAAGTAACCTTCCACTTGGAGACGAGAATACCCACGTCGCCTGGCCATGCAAATTCCTTGTACCAGAGCATCGCACTCAGCCACATTGTTTGTCTCCTTCCCTAGGGATCCATAGAAACCGTCCATGACCTTTCCCTGGTCATTGCGAAAGACTCCGCCATAACCTGCTCATCCCGGATTTCCCTTGGACGCCCCATCGAAGTTCAGTTTTATCCACCCTGAAATGGGAGGAGACCACACCATAGGGCTAGCAGGAGTGTTGGGACGTCGATGAAGGCTGCCTATATGAATGGGAAGGGTCTGAATTCCCCAGGTATGCAACAGTATCATCTCAGTATCAGGTATTACCAGGTCCTTATCCGTCCACGGTGTTAATTTAAGAGTTTCATGGATACCACGTTGAATTTGACTCCACACATGCTTACTAGTCTATTTTTTTCCTGTAAATATATGCCGATTACGTTCTTTCCAAGTTTCCCAAAGGAGGAACCCAGGAAACAGTTGCCATATCCTGTTCAGAAGGTGGCCATTGAAGGGATCCTCCCTCCATCGTTTGATAGAAGCAATCGGGTCAGTACGAACTCTATCTGTCAAACGAAAGACCATAGCCCCTTCATCCCATAAAGCCGAAGTTAAACTACAGCCATTAAGGAGATGAAAAATAGTTTCGCCATTATCCCCACATAGTACATAATAAGACGATCCTTCGAAACCCCTTCTCGTGATATTGTCCCAAGTAAGAATTCTACCTTTCAGCACCAGCCACAGGAAACAAGTAACTTTAGGCCATAACTTAGCATTCCATAGACACTTCCATTCCCTTCCCACCGGCTAACCCTCTGTGACCGTCTAGAGTGAATAAGCTTCTTTGACACTAAACATACCTTTTGGAGAGTAGCCCCACTGAAGTAAATCTGGTCCCTCTCGAGCTTTTATCTATCTATTATTGAGAAGTTCATATATCTGGTCCCCGATCTCAGCCCCATACTGAGTCTTCCACTAACTTAACCTTTTCCAGACCTGGAAGCCTTGACCATCCTGCTCCTCTTGCTAATACTGGTTCACAGTCTGCCAATTATGGTTGTAAGCAGGAGAAGAGGGAGGTAAATTGGTCACGAGTTTATGAAGGGAAGGCTCTTGTTTCCAAGCATGACACCAAACCTTGTCCGAGGAGCCCTGTCGTATCTCCCAGAAACTATGCTTTCTTATCAAAGCAGTACCAGCCCTAGCCATGTTCCAAATGTGAGAGCCTTTCTCAGGGCCCTTTATCCTAATCCAGTCTTGTTGCTCTGTCATTCGGGTATATTTCATGCCCCAAAACCTAGCCCATAGTTCATTTGTGTGAGTGAGCCATCGCCACCAAATTTTCGCCCCACATACAATGTTAAGCTTCTTCAGGTCTCGAAGGCCCAGACCACCATCATTTTTGAGTTTGCATAGAGTATCCCAGTCGACCACATGCCATTTTATGTGCTTAGCATTACCTCCCCAAAGAAAGGAACGTTGGATACTTCTTATTTCCTTCATCACAGATTTCGGGGCCGCCAATACAGAGAAGAGATACAAAGGAAGCACTTGCAGGACAGTTTTGACAAGAACAATTTTGTCGGGGAAGTTTAACGCTCTCAGAGTCAAGTTCGAGATTTTTTCCTTCATTTGACTCGGGAGTTCTTTCCAGGACACCTTTTTCAAAACAGAATCAGATAAGGGGGCGCCCAGGTATTTGGTTGGAAGGGAGCTCTTCTTAAAACCCAGAAATACTAAGAATATTTCTTTGGCAGATAGGGGGCATTAAAAAAGAAGACCAGAGACTTGTCCATATTGATTGTTAGTCCATAGGCTTGGAAAAAAGTGTTCAAATCCCTCTTGAACTGTCTAGCTTCACGAACAAATGAGTAGCCCATAAGGAGAGTGTCATCTACAAACTGTTGGTGAGTCGGCGCTTTCTCATAGGGTGGAAATCTTAGGCCCTTGATGCTTCCTTGTTCAACTAGGTGAGAGATGAGCCTCCCTAACCCTTCAGTCATAATAACAAAGAGGAAGGGAGAGAGAGGATCTCCCTGCCGAATACCCCTGGATGATTTTAAAACAGCTGAAGGATGACCATTGATCAAGATAGAGAAAAAAACAGAGAGGTAAGATTGGCTATCCAGTGAATCCACACCTCACTAAACCCAAAAGAGCTCATAATTTCCTTCATGTAGGTCTACTTAAGCTTGTCATAGGACTTAGACAAATCCAATTTTATCATCATACCCGCTTTTTTGGTAACCCTGAGAGAGTGAAAAACCTCTTGGGCTAAGATAATGCCATCAAGAATCTGTCGGACTTCCACAAAACCAGATTGTTCCATAAATATTAAGGAAGGGAGTAGAGGTTTGATATGGTTAGCCAGGACTTTCGTGATAATCTTATAAATGATGTTGCATAAGGCGATCGGTCTAAAAATCTCAGGGATTTCTGCCATCGGGGTTTTAGGTATCAGAGTTAAAAAAGTAGATTTAAGGGCTGGGAGAACCCCCTGCATTTTCCTGGACTCCTCCACCACCTACCAAACTTCGATTTTAATCAAGTCCCAAAAATAATGAAAGAAGTTGGCAGTAAAGCCATCCGACCCAGGAGATTTTCCATCCTCCATCTGGTTGATAGCACCCTCAACTTCCTAAAACTCAATAGGACGAGTGAGCATCTCATTCTGCTCCTCAGTAATCAGTCTAGGGATGACACTCTTAATCTCCCTGTAGGCCTCAGTTCGATCAGTCACGGGTTCAGTTAGCACGGTCCTGAAATTATGAATCAGCTCCTGCTCCATATCTTTGTGGGAGTCCACAACCTGACCACTTAGAGTTCGCAAGTTGCTAATATGGTTTTGATGCTTGTGCTGGATTGTAGCTTTGTGGAAAAACTTGGTGTTCTTATCCCTATCCCTCAGCCACTGGTTCCGAGATTTCTGTTGCCAAAGAACTTATTCTTATGTCTGCCTCTCCTGGATTTGATCAGAAAGTATTTTTTCCTCCGAGGCTAGTTCTATAGTTAGCTTTTGCTGCATAATGTTTTCCTAAATTATATCCATCTAGGATTCTAACTTAACTTTTTCCACCAGTATGTCACCAAAGACTTTTTTATTCCAGACCTTCAATTTTTGTTTTAGGAACTTCAGTTTCTATTGGAATTGGTACATCCTCGTGCCATTTGGAGGAGTACTCTCTTGCCACCAGTTCTCCATTTGAGTTTAGAAATATTTGTGGGTTAGCCAGAAATTCTCAAACTGGAAGGACCGGGCCATCCTAGTACCAATGTTACTCCAAATTAGGGTAATAGGCCAATGGTCGTATCCTACAGAGGAAATAGGGAGAGAGGTCAAAGTCCCTCCTAAGAGCATAATAATTTCCTTGATAAGAAATATGTCAAGCCGAGCACCGACAAGATGATCCCCTCCTCTTTTGTTATTCCAAGTATATCCATCACTCCCCAATCCGATGTCAACCAAGTTACTTGAATCAATAAATTCATCAAAAAGGGTATTTTCAGGGGTGAGGATTCTTCTTCCTCCTTTTTTTTCAGATAGGGACCTAATCAGATTAAAGTCCCCTCCTATGATCCAATGAGCACCTTCAAAAGTCCTCATCGGGTTAAGCAGGCTTGTGATGAAGTTGCGTTTCTCCGGATAGCTGCTAGGACCATACACATTAGTGACAATTCCTCTTGCATTGGTCCCTATTGTGTGGAATTCTACAGAGAGGTTGAAGGTCGTGGAGAGAAAATTGGTAAGGGAAACCACTCTGGGATCCCATAGGATAGCCAATCCTCCAGCATGTCCTACAGCATCAAGCGCCATACTCATACACTACTTCCAAATTCTTTTGGAGTTGGTTTCTAACTGAGTTCCAGAACACTTTGTTTCTTGTAAGAAGATAACATAAGGTTTCTCCTTCATGATCTTATTTTTCAAATTTTTGTTTTTTTAAGGACCATTGGTCCCTCGAATATTCCACGATAGAATTTTCATTAGGAAAGATATCTTACCGAAAGGAGAGCTTCCGAAATGGTAGGGTATTGGCCTGAGTCCACCAAGCGTGCCCCTACTTCCCCAATCCTATCTCTGTTCGTCCTCCTGCCACGCTTAGCACCTCCTTCTTTATACTTTCTTTTATTCTCTTTGAGTTTTAAAGGTCCTATCACCAAGCTCGGAGTCGGTTTGGTTTTGAGGATTGCTTCTTTTAAGATGCTGTAGTTGAGTATTAGATATCGAGTGAACCTCCTTATTTTTGCATGCCTCTTCAAGACTATCAAGATCAAGGTCTCCCAGTTCCATTTCATCCAGTTCCTCATCCATTTTAGCCTCAACTAGAGGGGTGCCCTGATAAGAGGTGTTCAAACTAGAAATCCATGTTTCCATGGCTAGAGGTTCTTCAACTTGGGGTTCTGTTACCTGCACAACCAAGGGGGTTGGCATTTCCACAAAGGTGAGTTCCAAGGCCACAAAACTATTAGATGTGTTAGCCTTTTTGCCAGGGTTTGGGCCATTGTGCTTCCTTCCCGTTCTTTTCCGATTGGGTACTCTAATAAAACCTTCAAAGTCTCGGTTCTCCTTAGTTTTATCCACAAGGAGCTCAGCTTGGAGGGTCAGATGGCAGTCTCGAACCAGATGGCCATGAGTGTGAAAACGACGACATCGGAAGGAGATGTGCTCGTAATCCATGGTTTGAAACCACTCTGATTCTTCCCAAGTTAGGTTGATCCCTTCAGAGAGGTCTTTAGAAATGTTCATATAAACACAGAGTCGAGCATAAGACACATACCTGCCTTGTTTAGTAAGGTATAAGATCTTCACAAAACGACCCAAAGCTCCTCCGATAGCCTTCAAAATTTCAGGGTCCCAATATTCAATCGGTAGTGAGTAGAGTTTAATCCATAGTGGAGCTATGGGCAGGTCCTCTTTGTCGGGATTAAAGTGGTCCTTCCATATTTGTAAGTATAACCCTGCTGACTAATAGAAATAAGGGCCTCCCTCAAAGATACGGTCCTTGTCTTCCACACTTAAGAATACCACTGTAAAGAATCATTTCGAGCCTAATATGCGGATCAACCGTTAATACTTTGCACTTCTTGGAGCGCATCAAATCGACTCACCTGCATGCTCATGAATGTCTAATCATTTTACCTATGTTGCTTGTTCATTGAGTTGCATTTATAATTAAATTAAGTACTCTTGCAACTTTGAGCAAGTCTATATTTTCTTTTTCAAGTGTATATATATATATATATATACTTGAAAAAGAAATATATATATATATATATAGAAACCTTAACTTTTAATGCAATAAAGACACCTTCTTCTTTTTTGCACCTTCTGATATTCTCAACATTGACACATTAACAAGGACTAAGCTATGTGGCAGCGTTATTTAATTTATTATATTTTAACATAAATAATATATATTTATGTAAATTTCAATAATATATATTTACAATTTCAACCATTTTACTTAGAATTTAATTCACAAAAATTACAACAACAAAAATTCCAAAAACATAAAATAAAGCCTTTAATATACTTCAAAGAAGAAATGAAGAAAAACAATATTGAAGTTTTTTTATTAAGGTTTTGATGTATTCAGAATGCTATTCACTCTGCATTCAACAGAAGTAAACCTCTCTTTCTTCTTTCATACGAATACGATTCGGATATTATACCGAAAAAATACGTAACAAAAAAATCAAGTACGACTAAAATAAGAGAGTATATATCTTATAAATACAAAAAACATGAAATTTTAATTTAAAAAAAAAGATTATATATAATCATTCCAAATTTTAACATCTCATTCATTATTCATTAAAAACTTTTAAAATAAAAATTAAAACTACATAAATCTATTTTTATATAAAATGATTTTAAAAAATGAGAATAAAGAAACTATATAAATTTACTTTTTGATAAATAATAAATACTAAAAAATTAAATTAAATTAACAATTACATATAAAATAAAACTTAAATAAAAAAACTACATGTAATAGTAATAACCCAATAGTAATAAGGCACATTATTTTTTGTTCGAATGATGGTAAATTCTTATTTTCTTTGATTCACAATTATTTTTTTGTTCGAGGGATGGTAAATTTATAAGAATTTGAAAAAGTAACCTGGTTGAATTTCCGTACAACAACTGCCAATACGGCCATATTTTGCTACTATGCAACTCAGTGAGCCTCCTATTTTCCTAAAGATGGTTGTAGACATGCTCCCTGCCACTGCTGATTTTCTGCAGCCCTCGTATCAAAATGGTGTCCATGATAGGGGGCATGGATTTAGAAGAAGAACATCAAGGGGCAGCAACAATTTATTCTCCTTCAGAAAATATAGTAGAAGCCATTGGGTCTTTTTCCATTTTAAATATGAAAATTTGGTAAGCATAAATATACTGGATGGTAATAAGTTCATACCACAATAGAATATGTGACAGAAACTTGTGCTGGTTCAAGTATAAGTATAATGGATGGCAATATTTTTTCAATAGTTTCAACTTCTTAAACACGACATTACAGAGGAAAAGAGACCTGAATTAAGAAACACTCATATGAACAAGCAATTAGATTTCATAATGATTCAAGATTGATTTCTTCTCATAGATTGTAATTGTTTCATTTATACTACAAACTTTGTTGGTGCATCTTGACAGAGAGCAGTATACATTGGCCATTCTCTGATTCCTTCCTTCTTGGAGATTAATTCTCATTGATATGACTATCAAGATGTCGATGATTAGTAGATCCAGAGAGATTGAATTCAAATTAAAGAATACTAAGCTACCTCCCCACTACTACACCCTGAGCCTGATGCTCATTTCAGAAGAACCGGGAAGAAACTGAATTAAAATTAAAGAATAGTAAGCTACTTCCTTAATTCTTGACCTACTACGAAACCCTAATGATCGGTATTATCTGTGCTGCGGTTGGAAATCCCCTGCATCTGATAATTATGAAGCGAGGAGATCAGTAAGGGCCAAACAATCTCGTGTACTGCTATCCATTTGTTGGTAAAAGCATCCGGAATCTTTACGGCCACATGATTGACGGAGACTTTGTATCTCTGTATTTCTTTACAAAAAGTTAATCTGTTAGAGAATTCCGGAATCCGGATCAATCTGTTAGGGAACCTTGGGTACAAACTCCATGTAACGTTAAATTTTAAAAGGAGAAAGCATTATATTAATTTATTATAAATGTTATGAAAAATATTAAAGTTAGATTACGTTGTATTTTAATTACATGAAATGGAGTAAAAAATTAAGGAATTGAAGAAGAAGATTTGTTTGATAAACTGTTAATTATTTGGTATAAAGAGGGTAAAAGTAAAATAGTCATAATAAGAAAATAAAATTTTATTAAAAAATATTAGTGAAATAATAATAGTAAGAAAATGAAATTCTACTATAATACTCTTGTATTTTTAGAAGAAAATATTTATGCATACAAAAAATTTTCTTTGTTAAATTAGGTACAAGTTCTCTTACTTAGAAGTAGAAATAAGGAAAAAGAAAAATATAAAGAAGTAACATAAAAACACTCATTTAAATATGAAAATTTAAATAACATATTCAATAAATTAAAAAATTATTTAAAATATTTTAAAATATCAAAAAAATCAATATATTATAAACAAACACAATAAAGAAAACCAAAACTATGAATATAAATTTTTATAATTATTGATAAATATTATCTTCTATTTTATTTTATATAATTTATAAAATGCATATTTTATTTTATATAATTTATAAAATGCATAAAATATGTGTAAACTAAATTAAACTTAACTTACATTTTCAAGTTCAAGTAGATCATCTCTCTCATGGGGTGTCACAACATGTGTAAACTAAATTAAATTTAACTTACAAATTTTCAAGTTAAAGTAGATCATCTTCGTGATGGGGTGTCACATATAAGACATGAAACATCTCACTACGAGATGTGGGAATGCCTCCTAAGCATGCCACCCTCGAGGATGTTTATATCTACGAAAAACGAAAGGAGGACGTGAAGGTTCCTCATGCATTTCAACACGATTAATTGTCATGTTTTGTATGCATCTGGTGATCGTACACTGGTCCAATCCCTAGCAGTGCTAGCTATGATGTTCGAGAGGTGGGTAATATTCTGGTGTGTGGATTTTAATGGTGCTTGACATGGAGAAATGAACAAAGATGATGTCAACAGGACTCTGCACGAGCAGCCCCAGGCTCGAAATCTCCTTCTTATTATAAACTTGGTTAGTCTAGGCATCTCTCATCTTTTCCCTCTCCTTACAGAATTTGTTTATGTGTCTCCTCGCAAATCCCCACCAGTATTAACTAGTGTTCATTGAGAGAACCTCCCTATTCTTTCCTCTGGTCCAGGACGTGCGCACGAAGATGCTCCCCAAATCCATTGCAACGGAAGCACGTGAGCGAAAAAAAAACATAGCGTGTGAGCGCCCTTAAGATCGCATGGGTGCAAAGGTTTGGTAAAGTCCCAAACTGCCAGTTAGGCATCCACTTAGGTCTTAAGAGCATGCACTACTATCCAAAAATGTTCCACGACCGCGCATGCGGACCAATTACACCACGAACGCCCCCCAATAATCATCCAAGTAAGATTTTTATCCTCTAATTACAATTTTTGTTTGTATTTTCAATAATTTAAAAAAGATCTTTCAATGGTTTAAAAAAAAATACATTAAAAAAAATCCAAAAAAACTCAAACAATATTGTAACAAATCCAATTTTTTTAATTGCAATTAATCTCTACTCCATCATAATGGCAGAAAACCAAGATCCAAAACCCCAAACAAACAACCCATCCACAGAAAACCTCGAAGTAAACATTCACCCCGAGGAGAACCGAAGCATGGAAGCCCAAAAAACCAAAATTTACACCAATTAAGAATCTTGGTTCAAGAACATAGAACGACTAGGGAACCATCAAGAATATCCATAGCCACATCCCTCGACAACATCATTTGCACAATTAACAATGCTCATGGTCAATTGACGAGCATAACTGAGTATAGGGATAGGTTGAGAGCATATTGTTCCACTGGTCTTAGTAGAGACCAAATCAAAGACTTGTACATCTCAAAACAAACTCTAGTTAGTTATTTCATTGACCCCTAGACCAACCTACCCCCCAGATCCATGTAAAGGCGCCTTTGCATGGATTGGTGCACATATGAGCCATAGAGACAAAACTGGATGAGTCGATGGTTTATGGTTTTTGACAAACCTCCTTGTAACAATAGGGAGGTCCCACTTTATTTTCTTCGGCAAATATATGCGGATTTTGTGTTGGGCGTACATGTCAACTACTTTGACATTAGTGAGTTTCAAGGGGTTGGTCTTAGATCTTCCCAGGATCGACTCATCACTAGGTGTAATACATTGAGAGGGCCACCTGCACCTAGGCATATACCTAACCCCCCTCCACAGACACCTCAATTAATATATCGCCTAACCGAGACTGTCACTGCCATATCACAACTTACTCATACTATATTATAGCACAACACATTTGTGGCATCTTCTATGGCATGACACATTAGAGAAGCATGGAGAACCATCAGGTGTAGGTCCTTCAGGCCCCATTGGTCATGGACCATCCATCAAAACTAGTGGGCCAAAGGATCCTTTTGACACCCGAGGATTACCCCATCATTGCACTCATTGCGGCCATACTTAACATCGCCCTACGAAGGATCTTGCATGAGATACATTTATGTCTGAGGTTAATACATGATATGTAAATGGTTGATAACATTTTTAGATGTACATTTTACAATTGTCAGAGTAACATTGATTAGTGTATTGAACGTGTAATTGATTTTTTTGGCATGTGTAGTTGTTTTAGTTGTTTTGAGATGAAACAACTGAGTCAAGGTGGGAGGACATTACTGCTCCCAACCTTGATTCTTCCATGGCGGAAGTGGAGAGTATTTCAACACCTCACATACAGGTATATAAAAGAGTGTATGGTTGTACGATTTAAAAATTGAGTTAGTTGCAATTTTCATATTTTATATGAGAAATCAATATTAATGTTTTTGTGTTTCCACAGATGCATGCGGAGGATATCGAAAACAGGTCTCCACCTGTGCTGAGCAGATCACCTGTTATGCAGGTAACTTGTTTGAAATTAATTATATATTTGATGTGAAATTCATTTTGTTTGTATGGTTAATTTACATGTTTTTTATTCTAATGGAATGCATTTCATATATATTTATGTAGGTTACATCTCCGACCATATGATCACCATACGCACACATTCCTGCGTATATTCCACATAGTTCTATTTTTACACATTTCATGTCGAGTCAGGTGATTGGGAAATATGCTCCTGTGATCGGCATTCCCATATCCCCCCGTAGCCCGTTTCCACCCCTTATACAACGACTGGGGGTATATAGCCACACACACCCATCCACTCATGTGTTTACCCCTCATGTCCAACATTTGGCTCCATCTGTCCCATCCATATGGGTTCCATCCACATCAACTCCATCCATTTCTCATACATATAATCCCACCCATTTACCTACATCAGACACCTCCCCCCTACCTACATCAACCCCTGCCCCCTACCTACATCAGCCCCCATCCCCCTACCTACATCAACCACCAGCCCCCTACCTACATCAGCACCCTCCACCATCATTTCCTCGGAGCAAGTTGTGCAACCCAGTGCTCCACTTCCTAGTCCGAAAGGGAAATCGCCTACATCGCCTCCGATATTCACGGTGATATTTATAAGTTCTTTAAAATATTATAAAGCATGAATGAATTTCATAAAAAAAATCATTTTTGTATGATGCATTAATTAGTTTTCTAATTGTTTCAGGGAGACATTGACGAGAGATTGGGAACGAGGAGACGGACACCCCCATCATGTCATGTTGTTTCTCCTTATGTGAGTACTCAAGATTTGAATTCTAATTGTATTTTTTAAGTGTGCTAATTTATAGAATTGCGGGAAAATTGAGATGTTGTTGTTTCCTTTTCAGACCACACCCAGACGTAGGGGGGGGGCAATCTTCCTCTAGCTCAAAGAGGAGGAAATTTGATTTTGGAGACGAGCTTCAAGGTGTCGATGGTGGCCAAGGTGATTGAGACACCCACTATGTACATTAGCCATGATGTGGCATTTTTTGGAAGGAGATGGTTATTTGTGTATAAGCTATGAACCACCCTTATTCCATTTTTGGGCATGAGCATCCAATATTGGGAACAATGCTCCATTTTGTATAAAAATGTAATTTTGAACAAATTTTCAATACAAATTTATAGCTTTCATTTGGTGTATATGACAAAGTGTTTATGGATTCTTACTTACATGGGTGCATTTGATGTTATATATCATGAATTTAACTTGGTTAATGGTGTATATGACAAAGTGTTTATGGATTCTTACTTACATGGGTGCATTTGATGTTATATATCATGAATTTAACTTGGTTAATGGTGAATGTGATTTTATATGTATTATTGAAAAAAGGTATTTGTTGGACCTTAATCGGTGATTATGTTTTCCAAAAATGGAGATAAGAAACATATTGATGATGTGTACTTAGTTCTAGGTCTGAAATGCACCAAGAACATAATGTTCCAACTCAGGATGACGAGTGAAATTCAAAACTCAATGAATGCATATAAAGCTAAGGTTGTTGATCAAACACGGCTTTGGAATTTTAGGTTTGGAAACTTGCACTTTAGAGGTTTAAGCCTAAGAAAGAAATTGGTTATGAGATAAAAGGACATGAAAATAAGGTCTATAAGCTAAAGAATGTCTTGTATGGGTTGAAACAAAGTCCTAGAGCTTGATATATCAAGATAGACAAATATTTGAATGACAATGGGTTTAATAGAAGCAAAAGTGACCTCGCTTTGTACACTAAAACATATAAGCAAGGTAAAATTCTTATGTCAATGACATAATTTTTATAATTAAATCGATGTTAGACAAATTTAGAATAGCCATTAAAAATGAATTTGAAATGATAGAGTGTGATGAAGTACTTCCTTGGTATTGAAGTTGATCGATCAAAAACTGAAATTTGTATATGAGAATCAAAGTATGATAAAGATGTGTTAAGGATATTTAGAATGTTGAATCACAAGACAATGTCAACACCTGTAGCAGTAGGTACTAAACTAAACAAAGAGGATGATGGATCTTTTGTAGATCCAACACAATTCAAGAAATTAGTTGGAAGTTTGATGTACCTAATAACAATTAGGACATATATGTTTGTTGTGAGTTTAATATCAAGGTTTATGGAGTCTCCGAGAAGTACTCATTGGCAAGGTGGTAAAATAATTTTAAGATACATTGCACGTTTATCATATCATTGAATTTTGTATTCCATAATTGAATGGTTTCATAGATAGTGATTTTACATGCAATGTTGATGATAGGAAAAGCACATGAGGTAATATGCTTTTAATTTTGGTACGTGAACTTTGTCATGGGCACCAAAGAAGCATCCCATAGTTACAATTTGGTCACCTAAAGCAGAATGTGTGGGTGCAACATTAACAAATTTCCAAGTAGTTTGGATGAAAGGAGTTTTGTCCAACTTATTGCACGGGAAAGAAAATCCTACATTGATATTTTATGATAATAATTATGTATTGATATTTCAAAGAAAGATGTATTTCACATGAAGAGCAAACATATCCAACACTCAATATATTATTTCATGAGAAAATTAGTTTTAATAATGGTGAAAGATGTTTAAAATTATGTAAATTGTAAATAAAAAAATTCAATTAAATGACATATTCATAATTCATAGGCAAGAGATGTTATTGAACTCCATAGACAAAATTTAAGAGTGAACTTTAGAAGTGAGAGATAGTGCAATTCTTGCACAAGGGGTTCAACTTTGGAAATGACTCGATCGTGAACCCGTGGTTAACGTTCACACATCAAACCTTCCCAAACACACTTGCAGCATGTCAAGGAACTCAATTATGCTACCTGGATAAAATCTTATGCCCTCGAGATCAATTCAACATGTGTCCCTGAAAGCCTCCAAGAGGCGAGTTGCAACTGGACATAGAATGGTGAATGTGGCTCAGATCGATGAACCCTATACACCGTTGGAATCTAGATGTTGAAATAATGCTAGGGGTGGCTCGCTTTCCTGGGTCCATGGTCTAGAACCCCTCCATTTTGATGATGTTGTAATCTAGTGTTTCTCTCAATGAGAGACACTGCAATTCTTGCACAAGGGGGTCAGCTTTGGAAATGAATCGACTATGAACCTGTGGCCAATGTTCACACGTAAAACCTACCCATACACACTTGCAGCATCTCACAGAAATTAATTCTTTTTCCCGAATAAAATCCTATGCCCCCGGGACCAATACAACATGTGTCCCTGAAAGTCTCCAGGATACGAGTTTCAACTGGACATAGAACGATTATTGTGGATCAGATCGACAAAACTTTGACACCGTTGTAATTAGGATGTTGGAATAATGCTAGGGGTTCCTCTCTTCCCTAGGTCCATGGCCCAGAGCCCCTCCATTTAGGATATTTCTGAATCTAGGGTTTCTCTCAGTGAGAGACAATGCAATTATTGCACAAGAGGGTCAAATTTGGAAATGACTCGATCGTGAAACTGTGGCCAATGTTCACATATCAAACCTGCCCGACCACACTTGCAACATCTCACAGAACTCAATTATGCTTCTCATATCAAATCTTATGCCCCCGGGACCAATTCAACATGTGTCCCTGAAAGCCTCTAGGAGGCAAGTTGCAAGTGGCCATAAAACGATGATCGTGGATCAGATCCACAGACCATCAACACCATTGGAATTGAGATGCCAGAATAATGCTAGGGGTGCCTCTCTTCCTTGGGTCCATGGCCCAGAGCCCCTCCATTTCGTCGATTTTGTAATCTACGATTTCTATTAGTGAGAGAATGCAATTCTTGCATAAGGTGTTCAAATTTGGAAATCACTCGATCATGAACCTATGACCAACGTTCACATATCAAACTTGCCCAAACACACTTGCAGCATCTCACAAAACTCAATTTTGTTGCCTGGATCAAATCTTATGCCCCCATGACCAATTCAACATGTGTCCCTGAAACCCTCTAGGAAGCGAGTTGCAAGTGGCCATAGAACGATGACTGTGGCTTGGATTGATAAAACGTCGATACCGTTGGAATCAAGATGCCAGAATAATGCTAGGGTTGCCTCTCTTCCTTGGTTCCATGGCCCAGAGCCCCTCCATTTCAACGATTTTGTAATATAGGGTTTCTCTAAGTGAGAGACAATGCAACTCTCATTGTGGCCAAGGTTCACATGTTGAACCTACTCAAAAACACTTGCAACATCTCACGGAACTCAGTTCTGCTGCCCGGATCAAATCTTATGCCCCTGGGACCAATTCAACATGTGTCCCTGAAATCCTTCATCAGGCAAGTTGCAAGTGCCCATAGAACAACGACTGTGGCTCGGATCGATGAACCATAAAAAAAATTGGAATTAGGATGTTTAAATAATGCCAGGGGTGCCTCTCTTCCATGGGTCCATGGCCCAGATCCCCTCCATTTTGGTGATTTTGCAATCTAGGGTTTCTCTTAGTGAGATATAATGCAATTCTTGCACAAGGGGTCAACTTTGGAAATGAATCGATCATGAACCTGTGGCCAATTTTCACATGTCAAACCTACCCAAAAACACTTGGAACATCTCACGGAACTTAACTCTACTGCTCGGATCAAATCTTATGCCCCCGGGACCAATTCAACATGTGTCCCTGAAAGCCTCCAGGAGGCAAGTTGCAAGTGGCCATAGAACGATGACGATGGATCAGATCGACAAACCGTCAACAACGTTGGAATCAGGATGCCAAAATAATGCTAGGGGTGCCTCTCTTCCTTGGGTCCATGTCCCAGATCCCCTCCATTTCTACGATTTTGTAATCTAGGGTTTCTCTTAGTGAGAGACAATGCAATTCTTGCACAAGGGGGTCAACTTTGGAAATGAATCAATTGTGAACCCATGGCCAACATTCACATGTTGAACCTACCCAAACACACTTGCAGCATCTCACGAAACTCAATTCTACTCCCCAGATCAAATATTATGCCCATGGGACCAATTCAACACGTGTCCGTGAAAGATTCTAGGAGGAAAGTTGCAACTAGCCATAGAATGGTTACCGTGGCTCGGATCGATGAACCGTTGACACCGTTGGAATCAGGACATCGAAATAATGCTAGGGGTGAATCTCTCCACTCGATCCTTGGACCAAATCCCCTGCATTTCAGTGATTTTGTAATCTAGGGTTTCTCTCAGTGAGAGGCAATGAAATTCTTTCACAAGGGGGTCAACTTTGGAAATGAATCGATTGTAAACTTGTGGCCAAATTTTACATGTTGAACATGCCCAAACACACTTGTAGCATCTCACGGAACTCAATCCTACTGCCTGAATCAAATCCTATGCCCTCAGGACCAATTCAACATGTGTCCATGAAAGCTTCCAAGAGGCGAGTTGCAATTGGCCATAGAACAATGACAGTGGCTCCGATCAATGAAACATCGAATCCATTGGAATCAGGACATTGGAATAATGCTAGGGGTGCCTCTATCTCGCGGGTTCATGGCCCATATCCCCTCCATTTTGGCGATTTTGGAATCAAGGGTTTCTCTCAGTAAGAGAAATTAAAAGAAACAATGAGGGAAGTTTATTGAATATAAGATTTTGTTATATCAAGTAGGGAATGTTTTTGTTAATTTGTTCATATAAAAGAAAACAAAAATGGTGGAAACAAACATGGAATCATAGGTATGTAATGGATGAGAGATCAATTCCTACCCATTGAGTGTAAGGTTATGTTAGAGATAAAATCCTACCTTCTATTTTTTGTGTAAGGTTATGTTGTATTTTTTCATAGTTGTGGCATATTACTCTTAGAAATTATGACACATTTATGATGAGAAGTACACATGCTATTAAATAAAGGACATAATCTTAAATTTCTTAGGGGTTGAAAACCATACCCATGTAACATCACACAAGTACACCACTAGAGAACTCAACTTCTAGAATCCAATTCTACATGTCCATCCTAGTATTTCAATCCTCAAACCCCAGGTTTTATACTCTAGCATCACAGGAGAAATCTCTCCAAGATAAACTAAGATGTCTCTCTTACCCTTATCTTCTCCACTGGTTATATCTTTGTGATCCCTAACATCTAAGTCCTAAGGTTTCCTAAAGCACCCTATAATCTCAAGGATAGGTAGGAAGTCCTAATTAGTTTCAAAAAGAAGCTTATGTCATTCAAGCTCTCGCCACTAGCATGATTGTATTTCTTAGGGTTTGCAAACCCTAGCCATGTTACATCACACAAGTACATGGAAAGACAAATCTATTGCTAGCATCCAAAATTATGTTAGGTGTTAGCTCCACTCTCCATGTCTTCTACTAGACCAGTGACCAAGTAGTGTTAGAATAAGATGCCCTACTTTGAACCTAATTTGTCACTCTCTCAAAATTACTTGGAATTTCCCTTTGCAAGGCCTTTTACTTGGGCTTCCCAATTATCTCACATACTTTTATGCTTGAGAAAGTTTAGCAAAAATTCGAATTAGGGTCTTTTTGCTTGACAAGTTTGTCAAATATAACAAGGGTGGATAGAAGGCAACTAGTGGTGATATTATTGACATAATGGTCTACTACTCTAGTTTTATAGAGTTTGGTCATTGGATATTATTCTCAATGAACACACTAGAGAATATAAGGGATAGATTTCGTGAGGGACTCGTTTAGAGAAAAGGGAAAGTTTGAATCTTGTGTTGCATATGGTTGAGAGAAATTCCTGGATGATTAATTGTTGGATGGGTGAGATACCCGTTGAAATTAATTATGGTGGGTGTCTTTTTCTATTTGAAGTTTTGTGACTTAGGTCGGGTTGCATGAGACTAGAGCCACATAGATATTTGTATTGCATGTGAGTAGAGCCACATAACATACATGATTGTTGGGATTGAAAGTAGCTTTTTGAGTCATCTTTGAAGCACTTGGAGGAGAACACCTGATTATTTTTAACTATGTATTTCAGTCAAGCCTTGAATTTTTATTTAGTTAACAAATTTTTACTTTGCATGAAATTTCAATTTTGTGAAAAAATGCTTCCTTCGACTGAATATATGGAAAATACACACTAATAGGGAGAGTTTACAAAAGAAAGTGGGCCATGTGGGTGACCAACACATGATGAAAATAGTTCTTCTAAAGTTAGACTTGGAAGGCATACTTAAGGCTTAATTCAAACAAGAACATGAACATGAAAGTGACTTGATCCCTTCAAGCATGAGCCTTCAAGGGTGTTTGATGGTGGTGATGGGGATGATGAGGATGGCAATGGTGACAACGTGGGAATGAGGAGGAGGATGGTGACATTGATGGTGCCAATAGGAATGGGGATGGAATTTGATGGTCACAATCGTGACCATGGGAATGATGAGGATGGCGACGGTGGCAACATGGGAATGGGGAGGATGGTGTCGACGCTTATGGTGGAAATGGGAATTTTGTCGATGAAGCATGATGGTGATTGGACAATGAATATGGTTTAAAACATGTAATGGTTTAAATCATATAACAATTTCAAGAATATATCAATGTATGATAATGTGAACTTAAACATAACATAAACATGAAATAAAGAATCTAAGGTAACAAGATCTATATAACATCAAATGAACTATCTAACATAATGTGCAATAAACAATATAACATGAATAACGTTAGACATGCATGGATAAATAATTACATGGATAATCTATGTGCATAGCATGCAATAGTTACATCAATCAATTAATCCATATGGATCCTCTATGTTTCTGATTGTCTCCAACAATCTCTCGTTCTCTGGATGAGGTAGGCAGTAGCATAGCTTGTTCGAGCTCTTTGTTGACATTGTTTGTAATTGGATGTTTGAACCAACAATCAAGTGTGTATAGCGATACACCCATGAACCGAGTTTGTAATCCATGTATACATACCCATCGGTCATTGGTGACTTTCCATCTACTATAAGATATTCACCCTGAACAACCATCGAGGTAGTAGGAAAGTCAATGCCCTCACTATCAATGGATGATGTGAGGAGGGTTCGCTTCCCTTGGATGGACTATGCCAACCAATAATTCATGCCCCATTCATTGTCTTTCATGGTGACAACTGCGTAGATGTGTCCTGCAAAAATGCATTTCATGGTCAAATTTAAACATGTAGGGGTTTGATAACATGGTTAAATAAAAAAACAAGAAGGGAACCTAGATATGGTTGCAGAAATATTTACCTGGTTGTACAAGATCAGATATATGATCATATTCATTCGAAGTAGAGGACTGGCCTTCCTATAACTAAATTATTTCAATAACTGCACGTGGGTCTACTATAAGTGATACATGATCCCAATAATCAAACCAGTGCATTGATTCACACTCATACCACTCACCACTTCTATAAGGCCCACAAAAGAAATCAAGTTTTTGTGCCCATATTTCAAATAATGGGTTGTTTGAGCTTCGAACCGAATGAAATCCACGGGTCCCTTGTACAATACTGCAACTATAAGAACGCGATTGATCTATATCAACCACTTGCCATAAATTTATCACCACATTTACTCTACCTATCAATGGTTGTTGCTCAGTGGATTGATTTGACATTTTTGCAGAGTACCATTGAACTATGGATTCTGCATCTCGAATATAAGGGTTCGTCATACACCTTATCTCCTCCCTTTGTAGTGTGGTTTTGTTACATGCTCCAGCCCCATCATGCTCGCCCTTCCCATGCCCAATCTCAAAATAGTTCCATATATGTGGCATACCATAAGTCTTGTGCAAAATACTCAACCATTGGAATACATGTGCATTTTTGAACTAGCTTGCACAACTGTCAGAGATATGGATCTAGATAAACTAGCTTACCTATCTATGCAAACAAAAACATATCAACAAAGTTAATAACAGAAAGAGAACAAGGAAAAATAATACACCAGATATACATGGTTCACCCAATTGGGCTACGTCCATGGGAAGGCTGTCTTCTATTATCTCCAGAAATCTCCTTCAATCATACAAGAGAGTAATGCCAATAACCCCAATACAAATATAGCAGAGCTTGCGAGCATAGTACAATGAGTTGTGATAGTGATGTGTATGAGTGATCCACAATGGATGATGTGAAGTGACTCCCTTGACCCTATTATATACCAAGATATGTGGAGGAATTACTCTAACATATTGCATGTGGGATAGTATAATTCTCCATAATAACATCTCTTTATATAATAATGAATATCAAGAGTATACTTTACCATAATGAATATGGGATATAATGTATTACTCTTTTACATAAGATTGTGGATAAATTCCGACATAATACAAAGACATTATTACCTTCCAAGGAATATAAAATATTCCAACAACAACCATCTCTGGCATATCCAATGTTGATCCATTTGTATATCTCTCCCCTTCAGCTGATCATAGAAAATATGAAATTAATGTTGTACATAATGTAGGTCATAGCACCTGTCGTCACTGATCTAGAACTTTGTCTCCTTCAATATTATCCTCTGGTCATTGATTCTCTCTAGTGCGTGCATGTATGTGATATGAACCATTATAATAACTTGGTCCAAATGATAGTATTGACTTTAAATCTCATTTTGCTATTGAAGAGTGTAGTTCTCAGCAAAATACACAACTAACAATATGGTTCCAATGGGGAAGATATCCCTGCATCTTCTACATATTCTATATTGCTCATCCTACCACCGCACCACATGCACATGAACATAATGCTCGTTTTTTTTGTAAAATTCCTCCATGAAATAGCATATTCGTACCCAGTGTCATGAAAACAAGGGCATTATTACAACATGACCTTTGAAATATATGTATGTATAAATTGAATGCACATTTTGAAACTATGTAATCATCACGTACCTGTGACTTGACCAATGCAATCTTTTTTCCTTCTTTTACGCTGGTTATTTGATACATTACATATTTGAAGCTCTGCATTTCTACTGTCATGTTCCCAAATTCGTGCTCCTCACGTACATGGGTGCAACGTCCCAACAATGAAAATCCAATACACTTGGAACATTTCCCATAAAGACATAACTTTGCATAATATTTTTCACCTTCAACCCTTGGACACATTATGCCGTGGATAAAATCTCTTGATGCATTTGATGGTAGTATGAAGGAGCATTCCTGCATAGTGTTAGTATGCAAATTACAAAATATATGTTTATATGTGTCATAATAATATTCAAACTCTACATGGTATCTACAGCAACATGTGTTGCGGTCAGTGCAAATTCTAACATACCAGGGTTTGTATTTTTCAAATGAGCGTTGGCCCAGGTTTAATTGTGTGTGCTTAGTCTTGAATCTATCGTAGATTTCCATTTGTGTCATGTCAAGGAAGTGTTTGATGTGGGGTTCACGCTCATTAGTACCTTTTATAAACTTCAAAAAATCTTTTTGATTGGATGAAGGTCTAGTGTTATCATGCCAACTTGTGAACTAGGTCTTTAACTACAACAAATAGCTTCATATCTGAACGAGGCAACCTACCAATGAATGCCCAACAATATTTTTGTACTAGAGTGTCTAGTCTTTCTCTAATAGCAAAATACTTATGGAGTGTCTTTATATCTACTTTAAAGAGGTGAGGCGTGTGTGATATAAGGGAACTACGCCTCGTGTTTTTTCTTACAATCGATTCCAATAGTACACGATGGGTTGTGTTAAGATTTTTTGTACAAGACATCTTTCCAATTAAATTAAATGTAGATTGGATATTCTAACAACATGACTATTAGCCTCTGAACTTCTAACTAAATTTATGCCTAAAATTTTCCTAACATTGGATAAACAATGTGATTTTAACAAAGCTAAAAATAATTGACATTTCAATGCATCACTCTTAGATTCAAAAAATTCTTTGAAAATTTTGTTGCATTGCCAATCAATAGTTCGTTTAGGTAACTGGCCTTCAAGACCTATTAGGGCACTTTCATCCACATGAATACATCTAGGAGTTCTTCTTTGTTGTGCACTGGAAAATCGATGTAAAGCAAGTGAAGGAGAAGTACGAGTCCCATTGTTTCTTTGTTGTGGCACTTCGTTCACATGATGTTCTGGATTGGGAGTGTTTTCGACATGTGTGTGGTATTCTTAGGGAGACTGTAAATCCATAACTCAATGCAGATCCAATTTTGCATACTCAGCTTCTGCCAATATTTGAATGTCCTGAAGCACTTAATCATTGGTTGGTGATGGAATCACTAGTAGAAAATGGGTGATAAATGACCAGGAGACCAAAAATTTGGTCACCAAGTGAAATAAATGACTAAACCACCAAAAATTTTGGTCACCGCAGTGTTTTTAAGTAAAATATGACCCAATTTGAATGATTTTAAGTGATCAAAACTAAACATGACTAAAATAAATGACTAAATTAGTCATGAGATAAAAAAAATATATGACTAATTTAGTCACGAGATTAAAAAATTAAAAAAAGAAAAGAAAAAGAAGAAGACTAATTTAGTCACGAGATTAAAAAATTAAAAAAAAGAAGAAGAAGACTAATTTAGTCATAGGATAAAAAATATGACTAGACAATTTAAGTTAATAATTTTGTAAGATGCCCATTGTTAAAATTTATGAAATTGTAATAATTGTATTACAATTCCATAAATTTTAACGCTGCAGATGGATTCAAAGACCTTCCATTTGCAGTGGGGTTCTCTGAATCGATCTGCAATGTTAAAGTATACAAAATCGTAAAAATCAATTCTCAAAATTGCAATTTATATGACACATTTTGTTGTCTATGTATTTATCCTTGGTGTACGATTTCTTGTCCAATACTTTCTACTACCCTAAGGTTCTTGTTATCCCCACTAAATTGTAATGAATTACCAATTTGAACATAGATATGCTCAATTAGATTTATCTTCCTTACAAGAATATCCTCATTTACTTCCTAATTGATATTGAAGGTACCTCCCCAATGAACCAAAAAGTGACACCATTTCTCCAAATGACCACTTTAAATTAAAGCATATTATAAATTTATAGATAGATTTAATGTTGAACATTAAGATGTGATCATGATTTTTTTTTTCAAACCTTAAAAGAAAATTCCAAAGAGTGGTATAAAGACACATGGTGTTTTAAGGATTACACCAAGTGATTCCTTTGAGAAATAAATTAAACAAGAGTGGGGAGGGATTAATGATTAAAAGCAAATTATTTTGAGGAGGTCCATGTTTTCCCATGTGATATTGTAACAAGATTAAATTACGCACATGTTTTAGGATATATTTCGAAGGTTAGGTGCCCATGGAAAAAAAAATGAAACCCTAGAGTAGTATATAGTTCCTAAGGCAATGCTTTATGACCCAAAACTATATCATTTGTGAGATAACCCATCCCAACAACGTGAAAAGGGCCTTGTTTCACTTTCTTCATAGAAAAATTATGTTTATTCTCATATTCTACAACCCCATGCATTGCCCATGTGTCTTAGATATTCCGTTTAGGGCTCAATGCATTAGTTTTTATCACCAAAACATGCACTCATAAATATGAATTATATTGGGTCTAGCATGATCTAGTGACTTGTGCATGCATCAATCTTACAAGTTTTTATAATTTGGTGCATTCAAGACCCTATTTTAAATCCAAATATTCCTCATAAACCATCATTTTTCAACCCTAAGCATGCCATAGTTGAAGTGAACCACCCCTATTTTGGCAAACCCTTAGGACCTAATTTCCTATATTTCTCCCTCAAACTAGCTACATGTCATCTCCTATAACATCCATAGTATTTACACCTCCTTATAGCCATGAAATGTAATTTCCATTTAGTTTTTAAATAGAAATAACTATTTCTCTTTCTTAAAATTTTAAATTTTTAAATCTACCTATAATAATATATAAAATATTTTATTAGTTTTTTTTAACTAGGGGAATCAGGAACTTGAGATTGGGCTAGTACTCGCATGACACGGGGTCCAGGGATCCAATTCCGCTACCACTATACCCCTAGGTGCCCCACAATCGCCCGCAAGCATGGGACACAGGTAAGCCCGGGTGTGATTTGAACTCGTGACCTCTGTTTACAACATGTGACTTCATATCAAGTGAATCGCCAATGAGCCACACCCGTGCGGGCATAAAATATTTTATTAGTTAGAAACCTATTATTTTATATATTTCCCTATTAATATTTGATTAAAGGGTACAATGGAGGAAAATTGATTTTTTAAATCTACATATGATAAAGTTTAATATAATAATATATAAAATATTATTTGATTAAAGGATATAATGGAGGGAAATTAATTTTTTAAATCTATATATAATAAAGTTTAATATAATAATATAAAAAATATTTTATTAATTAAAAACCTAATATTTTATATATTTCCCTATTAATATTTGATTAAAGGGTACAATGGAGGGAAATTTTTTTACAATGGAGGAAAAATATTTGGTTAGGCGCCACATTAGAGCCAGTATCATTCTCAGGTGCTTTCCATTTTCATCTCTTTCATAATTTTTTTTCGCTTAGGAGCTTGCAGAGAGAGTCTCTACATCAGAGGCAAGATGAGATCCAGGCTTCTGGAAGATTCGACTATACCATTAACAAGATGGGGCATAAGGAATGTGTCTGGTTATGCTTCGCCCTCTACATGGTCGCGGCATTGGGAGCAATGTTTGCATCAAGATATGATCACAAGGTAATAAACAAACAAAAAATTCATTGGTAAATTTCTTTCTTTGTCCTTGTAATTCATACCCATATTCTATTGTATAGTTTTAAAGCTCGAGCATTGCAATTCTAGTACTAGATTTACACTTCGGGATTAGGGCCTAAATTCCTACGTTGGTCATATTGCATGTATCATAGATTTTGTTGATGTCCCTCCTGGATTTAATTGGGTTTGACCTACTTGAAAATATTCTTTATATTTTCTAAGGGTTACATAGGATGCTTTGCACCATGGGCTAACTCAAAGCTGAGTTCTAGGTGGAATGAACAATTTCATCAAGTTCTAGATTTGATGTGTGTCAGAGGTTAACGATCCCTTTTTCTGGATTTAAAAAATTTCAATTGCTATTGAATCATTCTGACCTTGCTTAATGCATAGAAAACATATCTAGCATAGATATGAGATGAGCAGACATAACTTGTTTTTCGCAAAGAAGTACTTCGAACGGGAACCAAACTTCTATCAAAAAATGATTTCATGTGTAATTTTGGATACTAATCCATTTGATATTTTAAGTTCCATAAAGAGTTGCTTATATGTTTTTAGGCATTGTGAACCCAAGACGATTATCAAAATTTGATTCCCAAGTCCACAAGTACAATAACACACATTTATGATTTGTCATCAATAAGACCAATTGAACTTCACCATCTTTAAAAGCTACGAGAAAGGCTTCAGACATAGCCGCATGACCACTAGTTGGAAAGTTCTATCTGCCATCTATGCTCTGCAAAAACTAGTTCTTCAACCATAGTTCATATAGGCAAGTTATTGATTCAAAAAGGGATGTGCCATCGACAAGTTGTTTAAAATAATCACAAGTGAAGTCTCTTTGGTCAACTATTCAAAACATCACTGAAAGCCTTTTCAACACTGTTCAAAAAAGATTAAATAATTTTTCAAATCCCATGACTTAGACGTACAGATGGATTGATAAATCCACCTTCCTCTAGTCCCTTGAAACTCTAGGAGATTTCATGTTCAATTCCAAGTCCAAGTGATAACAATGGGCTCTTCACCGTGATTAATTTTTTCTAGCAAGGTAACCGATTTTCTATGTGATAGAAGGGCATTTCAATCTTTTTTAAAACTCTTATCAACATTGTTTGAAAAGGTATTTGAGAAGTTCTCAAATCTTCAACCCAAATCCCTTGATTCTTATTGGCATTGAGGGATTTAAAAATGTTGTTAAAACCTACCAAAGTCTCCTCGTCCATATTTGGAAAATTCACCTGCAAGTTTTGGAATACTTTCAAGTGATAGGTGAGAGATAGAAATTATGCATTTTGGGGACTATTGACATATCCACCAGCGAGCATATAAAGTTCCACCAACAAATCCAATATACGACATATTTTTTGCGACTTAGATTTTTTGTTACAAGATGGGATTTACCTATATCCGGGCTTTTAATTTTGGACTTGGGAGCTTTATACTATTTTTTTCTATTTTTCCGACATATAATATGGGAACCCTGATTTTTGATATTTTTCAGGGTCTAGTTTTCTTGAACATTATATATATATTGAACCCTGCTATTTAATATTTATACTGGGATTTTTTGTGGAGATGTGATAACAATCTTTAGTGCAAGGACATATCTACACTAATTTGACTATTATTCTAAGAGCTGGTGAGTCTCTACGTCAGAAATGAAAAGATTATTGCAAGCATCTACAGATCTAGATTCATTCATTAAAACTCATTAAGATCTAAAATCATTTAGGAATTAAAATCATGCATGATAAGCATAAAAAACTCTTAAATGGAAAAAACTTGAATCAATTCATGCTAAAACAACGAAGAAGATACATGATTACCAGGAATCCTGGTGTGAGTGCCTCCTCCTTTGCCATAAATTATCCTTCCTTCATCCTTGCTTTTGAAGACTTGGAGCTCTTCTCCTTCCTCCAGAATCTCCTCAGCATGCCTTTGCTCTTTTTTTCTCCCCTTACCATGCCTCCCATGCCTTTCTTATATAGCATTGGAAAATTTGCCTTAGGTTTCTCTTTTGAGTGTGGGATAATCCATTTTAGATTAGTTTAGCTTGAAAACCCACTTTTCATAGTTTTTAGGCTTTTTGCATCACTTAGGATGATTTAAACACAATTAATGCATTTTAATGCATTTCCCAGAGAGGATTCGTCTCTGATTGAATTTGTGTCATGACTTCCTGTCGCGGGTGCATGGTAAACATATGTTGCTCCTTCACTTAGTTAAGGGTGTCAATTTGATTGTTAACAGATGCCCCCTAATGTGTGAGGTCTAAAGCAGAGCTAAGGGCCGAAATACATTACTGAAATTTATACTCGGTATACTGATACTCTTTATACTGATACTCTTTGTACTAATACTCTTTATCGTTCAAAGCAAGGATAAGGGAAGGAAAACTTACGGGCGCAGGATTGAGGATCACACCTGCAAGACATAGCAATTTCTCAAATATATAATATCTTCCTGAGGCGAGCATACCCATGCTCAACAGTAAACAAGCATGGCCACGAACAACACACAGTGGATCCATGTCAAAAGCAAATTTTTCTGAAAATTTAGACATGCACTTTGGTGAGTGCGAGAACAAAGTCTTTATTGAACTTTCTGACATGGTCGTCTAGTCTTACGCAACTCAAGTAGTGCATCGATGAGTGATACAACTGTTTTTCCCAAGGTCTTCAATACAAACTGACGATAGTACGAGTTTATATCATGCGAATAAGTGATCTAATGTCAAGCATAATAAAACACCATCTGATTACCAGTCATTAATGTATACCGTTAACAGATGCGAAGAGACCCACCGATAATGATGATGGACTCTAAGGTACTAAGTCCAAACTAGCAAGTGTGAATAGATGTTCTGAAGTCAAACACTTGTAGAATCAAACAATCAGGGGTCATTGATGTATACCCACTGTCATTTGCGAGGAAACCTGCCACTAATGACTGCAAGATCCAAGGTACTCTCGGGTTTCTAGATCCATGTCCTAGATGATGATTTGATGTCGATAGGAATAGATCCATCGAAAGGAGGGCATTGATGCATCCCACATCAACCGATACGAAACAAAGATCAATAGTATGATATAATTTGGTAGAACTGCAAGATCCAACACTGTATACTGACACAAGGAAGGCCGACATGATTGGTCAGGAATATTTGAGGAATGGCCGACTCGGTTTGGAATTCCCTTGAACACATAACACAACGCAGAATGGACACTTGGCAACATAGGACTTTGAGTAACCGACCTTAATGAAATCCGCTAATGCCAGATGCATTAACGAAAGCTCCATTGGTGATGGGAAGGATAACCCATCAGTGGAGATCTATTCAAAATATTGGTACAATTTCCTAAGGCAAATGTAGATAGTGTACTGATAGTGGATACAAAATTATGTGCCATGTTCAAGGGCGAAAAGGACTGACTGTTGTCGTTTTCTTCAGAGTTTATAATATGAAGTGATTCAAGTCTCTCCCTTTTTGGATTTTTGTGTTTTCCAATTTTTTTTTAACCTTTTTTATTTATTAGCTTGAAAAAAGAACAAAGCATGCTATGGTACATTAGAGGAAACAAGTGTCTCAAGGGCATGCGCCTAAATGTCGAGGGCATGGGTCAGGCCAAGGCAAAGATCTGTATTGCAAACAAGGGATGAGCTAGTTATGTACACTCTTGCAGATGTTTCCTCCATGGGTATGGGTCAAATATACATAAACAATGGTTTATAGGCATCTTGTAACAGAAAATGACAATACAGGCAAATAAGCAATATAAGCAATAAGCAACGAAGCAGTTTGCATGGATGTTCAAGTGGATATTTTAACACAAGCTTATGTAAAATGACAAAAAATTGGGAGCCCATCAGGACATGGTCAGAAATGTATGAAAGAGAGATATGTGGTCTCAAACTCCAAGTCATGATGGGACTAATAGGGCTCATGGGCCTATAAGAATAACTCAGCATGGGCACCAAAATGGCAATGGGGTGCTGACTAGGGTGTCCCATGTTCGGTAGGCTCTGCTGTCGGAATGGTGGAAAATACAGATATGAAGGGCTAACCCACCAATTTCCAACAGGTTCGACCCTATGGTATGTTTGGGTTGCAAAAGGTTCAAATGCATCTTCACAAAGGGATGGCCTAAACCTATATGAAAGTTTCCAAATATACTAGATAAGATCGAGGAACATGCAGATCATGCTCCTATACTTGGGTAGATTTATATCAAGTATGCTCCCAATGGCCCCACAAAAGATGATCTCAGGTGAGTACAACCAAATGTTTACAACTTCAGGGATATCTTTATTTGATGATTAAATGTAATCCAAGAAGTCATGTGAGCTGGGAGATCTCACAACCCAAATGGGCCAGGTAACCGAATCATATTTCTCCATCAAGGGAAGATTTTGATTCAAATCTGCCGAAGCTATTTGAGTAGCTGGGTTTGAAACTTCGACGACAGATAGAGGTGATACAAATGTTTGCCAACATGGAAATGACATTACACAAGCTGAGGTCCCTTCATCTACTATGGTTAGACAGATGTTCTTACCATGAGTCGTTACTTTAATCTGAAAAGCAACTTTGGGAAGGATCCTACATATTGAATGATTTATGTCTGATGTGATCAAAGTCTCATCGGATGGATCAACAACACAAATGGTAGACAATAGTTCCTTTCTTAGCGCAGAACGACATTGCAATACCTCCAAGGCCGACATGGCACATGGTACCTAAGCTAGGTCCTCAAGAACATTACTGTTATGAGTAGCTCGCGTGTTGGGATTATGCATTGTTCTACGTAGAACACCTTTGGTGGGGTGTGGTACTAAGTCTATGGTTGGTTTCTCAATGTAGAGATAACCATCTAGTTGTGATTCAGCCTGATCTGGTGTACTAGGAGAGATATCATAAGAATCAAGTCTTGTTTGAATGTTCATCTCAGGATCACACATGAAGACATTGGCATTAGGTTCATTGCCCCCTTGCGGGGGGATTAGATGGTTGCCCCCTGGCGGAGGTACCAGTGTCAAAATAGTGGGTTGTTGTTTCCCACCGCATTGAAGCATAGTTGGTGCATATTCTTTCCTAGAGTTAGCATTTTGCTTACTCTTATACTTCTTCTTCTTTCCTCTAAGGTCTATCGATGAGACTGTGGGGATGTCAGAAGTGTTGGAGGGATTAGCAGGTTCCTGCATTGCCTAGCCAGCTGTGGGTTGCGAATTCTGAATAGAAACTTGTCCCGAATGTGGGATAATTTGTTTAAGACAGCTGAAGGAATCCATCATACCATTGGAATGAGGTTCATGCGGCAGCCTAGCTGGATCAAACACAGGTCTTGCAGGTTGGTTCCAAAAAGATTGGTTATTTTCTAGAACCGGACCACTCCATGGCGGAATGGGGTTAATGGTTGGATTGCCCCCTTGCGGGTTTAGGCCCGAAAAAGATTGGTTACTTTTTAGAACCTGGCCACTCCACTGATGTGGTCCCTGGGTGTGATAAGAATTCCAAGGTGGTTTCCTGTTTGTGGAGACTGACCCCAAGAAGTTTGGCAACTTCCTGAAACATGACCATTGGGTGGATTGCCTCCTTGCGGAGGTGGGGTCCAAGAAGATTGGTTATTTCTTAGATCCCTACCATACCATGGCGGTTGAACTTGGTATTGAAAATCATTCCAAGGTTGACAACCTCCTTGCGGAGGTGGAATCCAAAAAGGTTGGTTACTTTATGAATGTTGCCTAGTCCATTGTGAACTAGGTTGCATGTATGGATTGCCCCCTTGCGGAGGTATGTTCCATTGAGATTGATGACTTGGTGGAACATTACCATTCCATTGCGGGATGGGATTCATGAGTGGATTGTTTCCTTGCGGGGGTGGGCCCCAATTAGTTTGGTTACTAGTTGGAATCGGACCACTCCATCGAATGTTTCCTTGGTTTGGATAAGCGTTCCAAGGTTGATATCCTCCTTGCGAAGGTGGGCCCCAAGAAGATTGGATACTTCCTGAAGCCTCCCCACTCCATGGCGGAATGGGGTTGATAAGTGGATTGCCGCTAGGCATTATGCTAGGATAAGTCAGAGGATAACCCCGCGGGGAATTTCCACTAATCTGAGGAGCATAGCCCCAATTGGCATAAATGTTCCTTTGTTCATTGCTTCCGCTAGGAATATTACTATTCCGTGGTGAAGGTTTTCCCCCGAAAGTAGAATTTGGACAAGTGTTTTGTATACCATGAGGACTATGATTTACTCCTTGTGTGTGTGGACCCTGATTACCCGATCCATATGGAAAACCAATGTTTGAGAAAGCCATGGGGTCCTGTGTTGGATTGTGCATGTCATGCAAACTTTCAGAAAGAGGTTTGATATCACCCAGTGACTCACGGATAATAAGTGTAACTGGTTTTGAAAGACTCATCAAAGGCAGAATTTCATGATCATGTGTGTGATGTTTCAATGTTTCAATTTCAACTAGAGTAAGTTTATCAACTATGTCTGTATTCAGTCTGTGATGTGACGATGAATTCTCAGTGTTGATTTGATGTTGTTATTCTCGAGTAATGTTAATTGAGTTGAAAATAAGTTATGTTTCCAAGTCATTAGAATGTGGTTTTTGTGTCTGTCTCTGCAATGTAGCGGGGCCTTCAATTTACGGTGACTCACCTCACTGCCGTTGTGACTGGCGAATCGGGAGAGTATCCACTTCTAAGAAGTTTACAAAAGGATGCGTTTAAAATGATAGTTTGAATCAAACAATCCTAAGGCAATCTAAACTAAAAAAATGAAAAGTGTCCACATAGTAAAAATTCCCTAGAGATATCAAGCAAGCAAACTTACTTTTCCAAAGAAATGAAGCTCAGTGAAAAGCTGGATTGTAGGGCCTTCCAAAACTAGTAGCTGCGGAGAGATTTAATGTCCTCATACAATTGCTAAGAGCGAAGGTGTGAGAAACAGTTACAATAAACTTTAATCGCCAGGGGTACAAGTGTTGGTTCCTGACCACTCACCCTCCCAAGGAGTAAAAGTTCCAAAGTCTGTCTCAGGTATTGCAAGTGTGTCCCACTCACAATAGCCTATGTGATACCCTAAGAATAGCCACTAAAGTTACCACTTTGCAATCGACGGTCGAACAGACAGTTGTAAGTCGAGGACAACTCTTATTACCATAAACTCTAGAAACAGTGATGTCACCACGAGGACTTGTCACTGAACATAGAATCCCGTCGATAAGCTCATGTCCCACTAAATAAGCAAGAAGGGGGAACCACCCTTACTTATCCAGATTGACCTCGTGCTTGACGCATGTTTCAGAAGCACTTTCCCGACAAGTGTTTTTTGCGAAAATGGATTTACTCTCTTTAATCAATGCTAGTTTCAAAGTTTTGCAGCCCGGGAGTGTTAACTCTCCAAACCTAATCCAGGGCACTAATCTAATCTTGTTGGTGATATGAAAATCAAAAGTTTGTCAATTTTAGATTAAGCGCCAATTTTTAGTGGAAGTTTGCTTAGTCTCGGGAGTGGAAGTGAAACTAATGGTGTTTCAACTCGAAAACAAAATGAACCATACAATGCAAGATGCTCACTATGTTATCTTTCAGTTCGATGAATATCTTAACTGAAGGAGGGTTAGAGGTTCATGAGCTTCTTTCAGACATGCAAAGTTTCAGGTAGATTTCGTAAGTGCAATTCTTTCTAAATGCGTATGACAATCACAAAACTTGCCAAGTGTGGTTTTCCAATGCAAACGTGGTTAAATGACCTTTTCAATTAGGTTGATTGGTTTGATGTTTCCAAGAAGTATGTGCATAAAGTCTTAATCAAAAAGATCTAGTACACAATTAAAGAAAAATTTGAAAATAAATTGCAATTTGGATTACTTTTAAAGATTAATGAAAAATATTTAATCCAATATAAGCAACATTTTTCAAAAAATTTCTAAACTTTTTCAAAAGGAAAAATCAACTAATCTTTATACACCAAAGAAAAAGATGATGACACAAATTATGCCACAAATTTTGCAAATTTCCGTGAATTGTTAATCCAGAAATGAAAATTTGGATTCTACCCATGCAAAGCTTTTACAACTCCAACCATGCCAAACTTTTACAAAAGCTTGAATTCTTTTTAATAAAAATTTAAATCCGACTATGCAAAACCTCCAACAACTTTGAAATTCTTTTAAATCTAATGGGAAAGATTTTAACCCCAACATAAGCAACACTTGTTCAAAACTTTTTCAAAGTCATATAACTCCAAATACATCTCAAGTTAATCAAGACTTTTCAATCTTTTAAAAAAAAATTCAAAAGAAAACAATAAACTAATTCCTTTTAAATCAATGTAAAAAGATTGTAACTCCAAGTAAGTAAGAAATTTTGCAAATTTTTGGGATTCTTTTTAATCTAAAACTAAAGATTAAAAGCCACACATATAAATTTTTTGCAAAAATCCTAACACGGAGTTTTTGAAATAATTTCGAAAAGATTAAATGTTGTTTGGGATTATAGGCTTGTTTTAGTTTGGCACTCAATGTTCGGTCAAAAATTAATATCAACAAGGTTTCCAAGATTATCAACCTGCATTCACCATTCACGACTTCAAGGTTTTGGCGCTGAAGTTTAGAAAATTTCAAGTTGCAATGTATTCACCATTACCCAAATTCCTACACCAAAACGCATTTACCAAAGCTACTTCACCAAAAATCAAAATACTCTTGCAACAGTTCAAAACAATCTTCAATTTTGGTTTTGGCGCTCAACTTCGATGCATTTAACCTGCAATTTTAACCTAGTTTCAAAGGTACTAAAATGCATTTGCCAAAATGCATAGGCCAGAACGCCTTCCACAGGAGCTGAACACGCAGACCTTCAAGAGTTTAATGCTGAGATTTTGATGGAAACGTGCAAAGCTGCTATAGCAGATGCCAACACGCAGTCCAGTATTCAATGTCAATCACTCCAATGCTTTCAAACACCAGCCATTCAACTCTCCATACGCCAGCAATCAACTCTGCACCTCGACACCTTCACCACATGGATCGATACTCATGGGTGTAGGGAAATCGAATTTTAAAGAACCAGAGGGATTTGAAAAACTAGACCCAAAGGTATTTGAAACACTTAAAAGCTGAGGTTAACGCAGAGGGGCATCTACAGGTCTCAGAGATTTCAATGCTCAAAGAAGCAGAGCTATTCAAAGCATGAGCTAGTGTTAAGGGCATTTGTTTAAAGTTGGAAACTGGTGGGTTTTTGGCAGGTCACGGTTTCGATTCAACCAGCATCAGGTATATGAGTGGTGATTACAGAGCCGACTAAACACCATCATCAAACCATGGATCCTGGCAGAGTTTAAGAACCAACTCAGAATTCAAGAAAATTCGATCCCGCATCTGTTGGCATTATCGGTCATTCACATCAATAGGAATAGCAATCTTGTCAAGAACAGCAATAGCATCCTTGAGAGCTTTACTGTAGGCTGTGCAAATTAAAGTAGGATGAAAAGTCTTGTCAATGAAGGCTTCAGCTACATGCAGCATCTCACCCATGAGACGTCATTTTCATCTTCCAGTTACTAGACCCGACGGGCGGGGTTGGGATTCAAACACATGACGCGACGATGCGACCTTGCAGAAAATGTCATGCGCTCGAATCCCGTCTATTGTCGTGAAATGACAAAGGAATAAAGACGAATTACCTCAAAACAGTCGACGGCGAGGGCGACAGGAATGCGCACCATCCATTCTCGCCTGCAACAACAACAAGAGGAAGATGTTCACTCTGTCTGTATCCGTTAAGGTCGTGGTCACATGGGGCCACCGAGGCAGGGAAGGACGGGCAGAGTGCATTCGTCCATCAACGCTTAGATTGCAGCTTCATGCTAGGTTTTGAGATCTCTACAAATTTTTGGTGATTCACGCAGTGTTTGAATCCAAGATTCAAGAAACTCATCAAACTAAGTTCTGTAGCAGAGTTGTTTAAAGATTTTAACGCTGAGCTCGTTCAGATTCAATGGCAGAATTTAAGCCAGAGGTCGTGCAGAGTTTTCAGATCTTTAAAATCTTTCATACTCGGACTATGTTTTAGCCCACAGGTTGACAAGAGTCGAGGCACTCGTCCGACAGTTTTAAGGATCTATGCAGAGTTTAAGATTCAAGCCTAAATTTTTTTTTAAAATGCTGGGATTTTTGCCGAGACCTGCAACTTTTCAATGCTACACATTGTAAATCGTGGTCGATTTAAGTGGCTTTAAGATTTGTTTCAAATTCACGCCGAGATTTACCATTTTTTGAATCGTTGAGATCTTAGATAATGAGATAGGGCAGAGTTAAAAATTTCAGAAATGGAGACAGGGCAGAGTTAAAAACTAGATCTCAAATACATCAAGAAACTCAAAATTTCAGATATAACCTAAATAAAAAGTCAAGAAACTCATATCTAACTACATATTTAAGAGAACTTGATGAATTAAAGGTCTATTTAGGTTGATCTTGAGCTTCTCAAGCTGAATCTTCAGTTCTTTTAATGATCTTTAAACTACAAAGGAGCAGATCTGAATGAAGAACACCTAAAAACTTGAAGAAAATTCAACAAGCCAGTATGGTCGCCATTCTGATAACAATATTTAGTGCAGGGACATATATACACTAATTTGACTATTATTCTAAGACTTGGTGAGTCTCTACGCCAGAAATGAAAAGATTATTGCAAGCATCTATAGATCTAGATTCATTCATTAAAACTCATTAAGATCTAAAATCATTTAGGAATTAAAATCATACATGATAAGCATAAAAAACTCTTAAATGGCAGAAACTTGAATCAATTCATGCTAAAACAATGGAGAAGATACATGATTACCAGGAATCCTAGTGTGAGTGCCTCCTCCTTTGCCATAAATTTTCCTTCCTTTATCCTTGCTTTTGAATACTTGGAGCTCTTCTCCTTCCTTCAGAATCTCCTCAGCATGCCTTTGCTCTTTTTGTCTCCCCTTACCATGCCTCCCATGCCTTTCTTATGTAGCATTGGGAAATGTGCCTTAGGTTTCTCTTTTGAGTGTGGGATAATCCATTTTAGATTATTTTAGCTTGAAAACCCACCTTTCATAGTTTTTAGGCTTTTTGCATCACTTAGGATGATTTAAACACAATTAATGCATTTCCCAGAGAGGATTCGTCTCTGATTGAATTTGTGTCATGACTTCCTGTCGCGGGTGCATGGTAAATATATGTTGCTCCTTCACTTAGTTAAGGGTGTCAATTTGATTGTTAACAAGATGTTTGGTTTATTCAGCTTCTCCTTGCTCTATTTTTTGTCTTCGGTTGTATTTGGAACTATATTGGGTTTATGGAACTTGCATTGTTTGGATCCTGATTATTGGGGCTTTGTGTTGGGTCGCAGACTGTGATATATTCTGCGAGCTATTGAGATTTTTACTGGAACATATATTTATACTTTCATAATTCAAAGTATAGATTTTTTCTTTGTATGAAAACAAATTCCACCAACAAATATTTAGGATGACTATCTGAAATCTTCAAAGTTAATCCATTAATGAGAGTAGACATTAGTATTAGAAGAAGTTATAGAGAGTTTGAATAAAATCCAAAATATTGAAGGAGACCGACTGGGATTTGAAAGTGTAACTTCTTAACCAATCAATGGACATGGAGGACACTCCTAAATGAAGAAAATCACGTTCTCTTAAGCATACATATGTGTCTTGTAGTCCTATGACGAAGGATATATATTCGAGGGATGATGTAAGTAACCTTAGAAACAATTTATATGTCACTGGATTCTCAGCTCCTATTGCAGAAGCTGATCTTGAAGAGTTGAAATCTAAAGGGAATGCAACGTAGACTCGTCGCTCAGCATACAACCATTAGGCAAATAATCTGGTAGTCATGAGTAGCTGCAGCATGCGGTCTCTAAAATATTAATTTTAATTTACTCATTGGCAATCGCCTCTAGGTCTGAGGTACGTGCGATCTCTAAAATTTTAATTTTAATTTACTCATTGGGATTCACCTCTAGGTCTGAGGTATGCATTGTCAATTTTTTATTATGGAATGGTTTGTCTAATTGGCAGTAATATCTTTTAAATTTTTCAATGATTCAGTAGTGTAACTTCTACAATGATCAACAACAAATTTTGCTTCTCCTAGTAGGCTAATCTTGGCCACTTGAATGTGACTCTAATGCCAATGCACTTCTAATTCTAACCAATGCAAACAAAATGGGGAATATTCCAATAGATGAATAATTATCTCACATAGAACAAACATATAGGAATAAGAAGCTCACACATAGACCCAGGAACATGGAGAGAGGACATATGCATAGACATAGCATTTTAGGGAAATTAAATACATTGCTCAGAATCCGTGATAGTTAAAACCAATATAAAACAAATTATGTGAGTTAGCTGGAAATTGTTGATTTACATACTATTGCACTTTACAATATAAGTCTAGTGGTACAGAGACACTTAGATATAAAGATCAATATTATAGTTAGGTATATTAGGAAGATCGTGTCTCTCTCTTAAAGGTTGGCATATTTAAGTGGCAAACTATGTAATCAATCTTATGCTATTCAAGTATTCAATTAATTCATCATGGCATACTTAATTTATCACGTATATTGGTGAATCTATTTGTGTGAGCAAACTATTTCATCTCTTATCATATTCAAGTATTCATTCTATTCAGGCATACCTTAATTTATCACGTATTCTGGTCGAATTATTAGTCGTGAGCGAACTATCTTGTTCGCCTCATCTCGGTATTAGAGCCAACCTGAACCAGCTAGTGGCCATCATCTCATAGCTCTCTCTGACCTTGGATTTTAGCCATCAATTCTAGGGTCTTACCTAAATCAACCTCTCATTCCATCGCTCCCCATTTTACTCCCTTTCTTTTCCTCTCCCGGGCAAATCCTTGTTTCTCACTCTACGCTTCACGCAGCCTCCCCATCTCGTTCCTCACTCTATGCGATCACGCATAGCTCTATGTTCCCTTCCACTAGCACTTGATCCTCGCCATCCTACTCAACACTCCCATTGGCATTCCCTTGCAATGTTCTTCTCTTCTTCCTGCACACTTTCCACCATGTCGCACACTCCCTCTATCGCAGTCACCTCCCACCACACCCCGCCATCCAACCCATCTCCCAACTGACACTCTGTCCGGTCGCCACCCAGCATCATCCCACTTCCCTACGCCACCCTCCTCTGGTTTCCCCGCTACTTCCTACGTCCCTGCTCCTCCTCCACCACGCTCATCCACCCGCACTGCTCCCTCGCTGCACTTCCTCGCTCCTCTCCCTCACCTCCTCATCCAGCACTCATCTCACTCCTCTGCAGCGCCATCTCCTCCTCCATCGCCTAATTCTCGCCCTCTCCTTCGCTCGCTCCTCCTAGTCGTCTTCCTCCTCCGTCGCCCCTCCACCACTGCTCTCCATCTCCGCCCAACTCCACATCCCAACTTAGCACCGCCATCACAACAACCATCCCCCACTAAGCCTCCACCTCCACTCCACTCCACCCATGCCACCACTTCCGCGTTGCTCCTCTACGTTCCGTCCTCCCACCTCCACGTAAGCCCCTACACAACAAAACAACAAAAATATAATAATATATTATTTATTATTATATTCTTTAGTACTCCCCAAATTCAAAAACAAAATAACAATATATATATTGTTTATGTAATAATACATATTATTATTACAATTATTTCAAAAAAAAAGGCTAATATTTTGGAAAAAAAATACAATAATAATTATTATTACATTTCCAAAATTTGAATAAAAAAAAACTATTAAAAACTATATAATATTGTATAATAATATTATTAATTTTTAATAATAATATTATCAATATTATTAATAGTTAAGGAAGCAATTTAAATTATTACGTAAACAAAAGGGGGAGGAGAAAGACAAGCCAAAGAAAAAATCAATTTCATAGAAAACAAATTATCATCGAAGAAATGGAAGACCAATTAGCACCAAAGTAGTCAAAGAAAGTCTCCTTGGTCAAAAGAAGTCTAAGACCAAATCGAAGAAGTCAAAGAAGACTCCCTCGCCGAAATAAGTCGAGGCTATCATCAGAGAAGTTAAAGTCAAAGGAAGGACTCGTCAAAAAGTCAAAGACCCTCTATCATCAAAAAAGTCGAAGACTATCTATCATTGAAGAAATCAAAGAAAGACCATCTATCACTGAAGAAGTCAAGACCATGGAAGCCGGTTTGCGATTACAAATAGAGGAATTAAAAAACAAGTTGGAAAACATGCAGTTAGAAAACAAGTTGGAAACGATACAGAATGAAACCTTTAAACCTCAAGGGACGAAAATCACAACTTCCATCTCAGATCAAGATCAATCAAAGATGACACTCGTAAGAGAAAATGACATTGTGAAAATTCCCTATCGACACCCCAACCATAAAAACCGATATTCAAAAAACTGGAACTGTCGAAACATAATGCTACTAATATGATCAATGCTCCTGATAGACAGATCAGTATGGAATCCCAACAATCCACAACAAATCAATTTGGGATGGATTGATCCGTCCACATACCAGAAGTTATGCTCGACTCTTAGCAGTTCATATCGACATGTTTTGTCAGCTAAGACACCACAGAAAAGATGTAGAAACATTACAAAGCTTTGAGGACAAAGCCTTTCTAAGAGAGTGGCAATGTAACGAACATAAATAAAGATAATAATTAAATAATTAATAGTTAGGTTATTAGGAAAATTCGTGTCTCCTTCTTAATGGTCCATCAGATCATTAATGGCGGCCAAACCTATGTAATAATCATCTCTTATATATTCAAATATTCAATTCATGGCATACTTAATTTATCAAGTATTTTGGTGAATTATTTGTGTGAGCGAACTATTGTTCACCTCATTTGGTATCAGAGCCAACCTAATCTGGTTAGTGGGAATCATCTCAGAGCTTCTCGGAACCTTGGCTTTTAGCCCATAAATTCTAGGGTTTCCCTAAATCAAACCTCTCCATGTCCATCGTTCCCCATTTACTCCCTTTCTTTTCCTCTCGCCCCGGCACATATCCCCCGTTTCCTCCACTCTACCCCATCACGCACAGCTCCCCATTCCCGTTCCCCTCCACTCTATGCATCATGCATAGCTCTTTGTTCCCTTCCACCTACACATGATCCTCGCCATCCCCGCTCCCAACACTCCCATTGGCATTCCCTTGAAATTTTCTTCTCTTTCACCTTCCTCTGCGCAGACTCCTCCTTCCCGCGCCCTCCACCACCGCTCTCCATCTCCTGCCCCAGCTCCACAACCCCAACTTAGCACCACCACCCTCCTTCCACAACAACCATCCCCCATAATCCTCCACTCCACTCCAACGTCACCACTTCCGCGTTGCTCCTCTACATTCCGTCCTCCCACCTCCACGTAAGCCCTACAAAACAAAAAAATATATATTAATAATATTATTTATTATTATATTCTTTAGTACTCCCAAAATTCAAAACAAAATAAATAATATTATTATTGTTTATGTAATAATACATATTGTTATTACAATTATTTCAAAAAAAAGGCTAATATTTTGGAAAAAAATACAATAATAACTATTATTACATTTCCAAAATCTGAATAAAAAAAAACTATTAAAAAACTATATAATATTGTATAATAATATTATTAATTTTTAATAATACTATTATCAAAAAATTTAATAGTTAAGGAAGCAATTTAAATTATTACGCAAAAAAAGGGGGGGAGAAGGACAAGCCAAAGAAGAAATAAAGTCCATAGAAAACGAATTATCATCGAAGAAATCAAAGACCAATTAGTACCAAAGTAGTCAAAGGAAAACTCCTTGGTCAAAAGAAGTCAAAGAAGACTCCCTTGCAAAAATAAGTCGAGGCTATCTATCATTAGAGAAGTTAAAGTCAAAGGAAGACTCGTCAAAAAGTCAAAGACCCTCTATCATAGAAAAAGTCGAAGACTATCTATCGCTGAAGAAATCAAAGAAAGACCATCTATCACTGAAGAAGTCAAGACCATGGAAGCCGATTTGCGATTACAAATAGAGGAATTAGAAGCCAATTTAAAGCATTATCAAAGAGACAACGAAGATTTACGCGACAGGAATACAAAATTGGAAGTAATAGTTAAAATACATAAGATAGAAGAAAAAGTACAAGGAACAAAAAAATTTCGACCAGAAAAATCATATAGAAAAATTATGTGCGCAAATTGAGGAATTAAAAAGACGAAATGATTTCAATCAGAGATTGAAAAACCAATATATAAAGAAGAAATAAACGATTACGAAGTGGAAATAACACGATTGAACAAAATCGTTAGCAACAAGGATGAAGAACTAACACAGATACAACATAAATTAGAAAGTCAAGAATCGGAGGTCAGTCAATGTCGACAACATATAAGAGTTCTTCAACAACAAAATGACGACTCTAAAAAGGCACACAAGTTGGAGATCGCAAAGAGTAATAAAACACTATCCAACAATTCTGAATAAATTTTCAAATTAAGAAATCATAACAAGACACTAGTCATAAAAAATTAAGAAGTTGAAAAATAGTCAGAAGACAGAACAATATACGGAAGACATTGAAGGAAAACTTCTAGAAAAAGAAGGAAGAAAATAGCTGCATCAGAAGTCATAACGAAGATCTTAAGGAACAACTTAAGAAAGTCTGGAGATGACATAAAATCACAAGTATAATTGATTAAGAAGTTTCAAAATGATAACATGCAGTTAGAAAACAAGTTGGAAACGATACAGAACGAAACCTTTAAACCTCAAGGGACGAAAATACAACTTCCTTCTCATATCAATGATCAAAAGACGACACTCGTAAAGAGAAAATGACATTGTGAAAATTTCCTATCGACACCGCCAACCATAAAAATCGATATTCAAAAAAATGGAACTATCGAAAACATAATGGTTACTAATATGATCAAACACTCCTGACGATGGATCAGTATGGAATCCCAACAGTCCACAACAAATCAATTTGGGATGGATTGATTCGTCCCACATACCAGAAGTTATGCTCAACTCTTAGCAGTTCTTATCGACATGTTTCGTCAGCTAAGACACCAGAGAAAATGATGTAGAAACGTTATAAGGCTTTGAGGACAAAGCCTTTCTAAGAGAGTGGCAATGCAACGCACATAAATAAAGAAAATAATTAAATAATTAATAGTTAGGTTATTAGGAAAATTCATGCCTCCTCATCTTAATGGTTCGGCCCCGTATTTAAAGGCAGCCAAACCTATTTAATAATCATCTCTTATCTATTCAAGTATTCAATTATTATTCATGGCATACTTAATTTATCAAGTATTTTGGTGAATTATTTGTGTGAGCAAACTATTGTTCGCCTCATTTGGTATCAGAGCCAAACTGATCCAGCTAGTGTCCATCATCTCAGAGCTTCTCTGAACCTTGGATTTTATCCATAAATTCTAGGGTTTCCCTAAATCAACCTCTCCATTCCATCGCTCCCCATTTTAATCCCTTTATTTTCCTCTCCCCGGGCACATATCCCCGTTCCTCCACTCGACGCATCATGCACAGCTCCCCATTCTCGTTCCCTCCACTCTATGCATCACGCATAGCTCTTTGTTCCCTTCCACCTACACCTAATCCTCGCCATCCTGCTCCAACACTCCCATTGGCATTACCTTGAAATGTTCTTCTCTCCTGCCTGCACACTTTCCCCACCCGGTCACCCGCACTCCCTCCATCGCAATCACCTCCCAACCGCACCCCACCATCCAACCCATCGCCCAACTAACCACTCTGTCAATCGCCAACCCACGCACCATCCCACTTCCCTATGCCACCCTCCTCCTGGTTTCCTGCTACTTCCTACGTCCCTGCTTCCTCCTCCCACCACGCTCATCCACCCCACACTTCTCCCCTCCAGCTTGCGCACTCCTCCGCTCTCTCCCTCCACCTCCTCACTCCAGCACTCCATCTCCCTCCTCTCCCGCATGCAGTTTCCTCCATGCAAACTTCTCATTCCCTCAACGCACTCCTCCTCCTGACTTCCTATGACTTCATTCTGCCCCCTCTCCCTCTACGTTCTCACCACTCCTCCCTACACCATTCCTCCTTCCCGCCGCCCTCCACCACCGCTCTCCATCTCCTGCCCCAGCTCCACAACCCCAACTTAGCACCACCGCTCTCCTTCCACCCCCTCCTCCCACAACAACCATCCCCCCATAAGCCTCCACTCCACTCCAACGCCACCACTTCCGCGTTGCTCTAGTACGTTTCATCCTCCCACCTCCACGTAAGCCCTACAAATAAAAAAAATATAATAATATTATTTATTATTATATTCTTTAGTACTCCCCCAAATTCAAAACAAAATAATAATATTATTATTGTTTATGTAACAATACATATTATTATTACAATTATTTCAAAAAAAGGCTAATATTTTGGAAAAAAAATACAATAATAATTATTATTACAATTCCAAAATTTGAATATAAAAAAAACTATTAAAAACTATATAATATTGTATAATAATATTATTAATTTTTAATAATACTATTATCAATATTTTTAATAGTTAAGGAAGCAATTTAAATTATTACATAAAAAGGGTGGGGGGGAAGACAAACCAAAGAAGAAATCAAGTCCATAGAAAACCAATTATCATCGAAGAAATCGAAGACCAATTAGTACCAAAGTAGTCAAAGGAAGACTCCTTGGTCAAAAGAAGTCGAAGACCAAATCGAAGAAGTCAAAGAAGACTCCCTCGCCCAAAATAAGACGAGGCTATATATCATCAGAGAAGTTAAAGTCAAAGGAAGACTCGTCAAAAATTCAAAGACCCTCTATCATCAAAAAAGTTGAAGACTATCTATCGCTGAAGAAATCACAAGAAAAGACCATCTATCACCCGAATAAGTCAGAGACCATGGAAACTGGTTTGCGATTACAAATAGAGGAATTAGAAGCCAATTTAAAGCGTTATCAAAGAGACAACGAAGATTTACGCGACAGGAATACAAAATTGGAAGTAATAGTTAAAATACATAAGATAGAAGAAAAGTACAAGGAACAAAAAAATTTCGACCAGAAAAATCATATAGAAAAATTATGTGCGCAAATTGAGGAATTAAAAGACGAAAAATGATTTCAATCAGAGATTGAAAAATCAATATATAAAGAAAGAAATAAACGACTACAAAGCAGAAATAACACGGTTGAAAAAAATCGTTAGCAACAACGATGAAGAACTAACGCAGATATGACATAAATTAGAAATTCAAGAATCAGAGGTCGGTCAATGTCGACAACAGATAGAATTTCTTCAACAACAAAATGACGACTCTAAAAAGGCACACAAGCTGGAGATCGCAAAGAGTAATAAAACACTATCCAACAATTCTGAATAAATTTTCAAATTAAGAAATCATAACAAGACACTAGCCACAAAAATTAAGAAGTTGAAAAATACTCGGAAGACAGAACAATATACGGAAGACATTGAAGGAAAACTTCTAGAAAAGAAGGAAGAAAATAGTTGCATCAGAAGTCATAACTAAGATCTTAAGGAACAACTTAAGAAGTCTGGAGGTGACATAAAATCGCAAGTAGAATTGATTAAGAAGTTTCAAAATGATAACATGCAGTTAGAAAACGAGTTGGAAACGATACATAATGAAACCTTTAAACCTCAAGGGATGAAAATACAACTTCCATCTCAGATCAATGATCAAAAGACGACACTCGTAAGAGAAAATGACATTGTGAAAATTCCCTATCGACACCCCAACCATAAAAACCAATATTCAAAAAAATGGAACTATCGAAACATAATGGTACTAATATTATCAATGCTCTTGACGACAGATCAGTATGGAATCCCAACAGTCCACAACAAATCAATTTGGGATGGATTGATCCGTCCACATATCAGAAGTTATGCTCGACTCTTAGCAGTTCGTATCGACATGTTTCGTTAGCTAAGACACCACAGAAAATGATGTAGAAACATTATAAGGCTTTGAGGACAAATCCTTTCTAAGATAGTGGCAATGTAACGAACATAAATAAAGATAATAATTAAATAATTAATAGTTAGGTTATTAGGAAAATTCCTGTCTCCTGATCTTAATGGTCTGACCATATTTAAAGGCGGCCAAACCTATGTAATAATCATCTATTATCTATTCAAGTATTCAATTATTATTCATGGCATACTTAATTTATCAAGTATTTTGGTGAATTATTTGTGTGAGCGAACTATTGTTTGCCTCATAAAATCACTTAAAAATATTTGCACTAAAAGCACTATTGTAACTCCAAATGCTGCTGCAATCAGCGTGGATGTAGGAATCTCATTTTTAGACTGTTAAACACATGAATATCAATATTTCGGATTCATACCAAAAGTTTGGAGTCAGAGAGATTCATCAAGAAATTGATAGATCAGTCACCCCCGTCAAACCACACATAAATAATCATGAAATCCAGATTGAACAGATACCTTAAAGCACAAGTTTTTTATGTGTAACAACCAACAAATAGAGGAATTTCCTGGGCATGAGGCAACATCCATTGAAAACATTTTTGCAGTAGATATCTATTTTCCAGGTTTCAGAGGTATCCACTCCTTGAAGTTTTTTCTGTGAAATAGAGATCTAAATTAATTTTATTTTTTTGTAGGACATCAATGTAAACCCTAATCAAGATCATTTGGTCACAATATTTGAAACAAAGCTTTTGTCTCATAACATGAGTACAATGTTTTATTGTTTAGAAGACTTATAAGAATCATTCTCGCTTTACCCCTATAGTTCTTTTCTAAGGGAAGTAAAACAAAAAAAAGGAGGTGGCATATCATAGTACTGAATATGTTGGAACCAAGAAAAGAGTACATGTTTTGAGTTTCCACTAAAAGGATCCAAGCAAAGAATACAGGAGCTGGAATGCTCACTTTGAAAGATTGTCACAAAGAATCCATCAGAATCCTACCTTCAACGTAAGGAGATGGAAGTCTCATAAATTAGAATATTGTCAAGATGGATTTGGTGTAATTCTGTTGGAAAAAGTGGAAGACCTATATCTAGAGATAAAGAGAAGTTGTAGATACAACACATAGCTAGCTTAACATCCTAAAGAGAGAACTGTTGCTATCAAAGTGCCTTGGTGGATAGTGGTAGACCCATATTTGTTTTTCAAATTTTGTAGTCATATTGTATTACTTATTTATCAAACTCAGAAGTTGTAATATACGGAACTTTTGTAATGATGAGGGGGGGGGATTTGAGAAATGTTATTTTCTTGTTAGGGGGGATTGTGAGAGATGCATTGCTACTGCAACATTAATAATATAGTCAATTCTTAATTTTCTCTCTCCACCATCTCTATCTCTAAATTCTTACACATGATATATTAATTCCTTATAAGCACACACTATGGAAATGATGGTTTTGAGCTGCAATGCCTCCTTTTGAACTACAATATTCAGTATTGTTTTAACAATATTGTTTATCAACAATGTGTGGTTGTCATACAAGATATATGGTTTTCCATATACCCTTCCAAACAAGAAGATGTTTTTAACAATATTGTTTATCAACAATATCTAGTTGTCATACAAGATATATGGTTTTCCAGAGACCCTTCCAACAGGAAGATGCTTTGCTTCACCTTTGCCCCCGTGGATACCCCACGTGGTAATTTTTTCCTCTCTATGTCATATTTTCCTGATAATTAAGCATTAAGAAGTAGAGTTGGCATTGAAAGTAGCTACACCTTAGCAATCCATACACAGATAATTGCAGATTATGTGCGGAGCTATGCTGCCTCTATGAAAAGTTCTCAGGGTGACAAGGATCTAAGTGGATATACTAGGGTTTAATCGATGCCACCATCCCCTAGATATAAGTATAATGGTATTGGAAGATGCCATAGCTAGAGTGGGGATCCCAACAAACTTCTTCTTCGTTCACCATCATAATCCCCTTTGATGTATAATGACAATTATCGCAGCTCTCTAGTGAATTATGGAACCCCCCACTTCCTACGAGGTGGCATAGCATCGATCCCCCACTACCAAGTCATCTTCTGCAGAATGGAAATGCTAGTAGGTTAGTTCTAGTGCAAATCTAGAGTGCTCTTGTTAGAATTCCACCATGTTCTAGTGCAAGGATCCCTCATAATTGGGCCACTGAAAACAAAGTGTCTCTACCTACTCACACCTCTAAGAGTAGAAATATTGTTCACACATTATATGGTAATTCTAGGCTATTGTCGACAAACTTTCCAATTTTTCAAGGATCAAGGAATTCTAAATTTCACACAGCTTTGCAAGTATACTCAAGTCAGAAGGTAAATAAGATAAGACTTTATTTTTCCTTGATCATTCTTTCCTTTCCTGATCACGTGAAGAAGATTGTAACGCAAGTTTTTGATGTTTTTTGTCCAATTGGATTGAGTTATTTATATTGGTCCTCATTTTTATTTCTTTGTAGTCGATGTTGCATATTTCTAATACATATTCAAGGTTTTCTTGCTCAGTTGTTTCAATACATTTATATTTCCTTTCGGTTGTTTTTGTTTTGACTTTGCTTTTCATTGATTTTTTCTCTCCTTTTTAATCACGTGAAGAAAATTGTAACACACAAGAAATAGTTAAGAGGTTTTATGTTCAAATGGATTGAATTATTTACATTGGTCCTCATTTTTCATTAGTTATAGTCCTTGTTGTATTTTCCCAATACAAAGTTAGGGCTTTCCTTCTCAATTTCTTTGGGACATTTGTACTTCCTTTTTAATTATATTCTTCATACTTGATTTCTCATTTTAATTTAAAACCCATTGTTCTAGTGTTGTATACTGAATTTATTGAATGGTTCATATGGAATTTATGTTACAGTAATGTATCTTGTGAAAGATTATGTTGTTTTCCTTGGATATTGTGCCTGTATTATGCAATGTTTATCTTGATGAAGTACATGTTCTTCATTTTAGGTGTGTAGGAAGACATTCAATCATTATTGGGATTGAAGATAATGCACATTGTCTCACCATAGGTTACTGGATCCAGAAGTTCTAGCAAATGTTCATATAATTATGAAATTGAAGATGAATATTCGTCTTTCCCCTTTATGTTCCAAGATGATGAAAGTGATAGCTTGAGGAGCAGGTATTTTAATTTTCTATTTCATTTCAATTTTTCCTTTTCTATTTCTTGTTCTTCATATTCAGCGAAAATGTTATTTCTTGTATATATTTTAGATTGTAAACTTCATGGTAATTCCATTTGAGTTGTTAGGAACATTCTTCAAATTCCATATGATTGGTGCTCTTTGTATGGAAAATTACAAATTGAAATGACTTTTATGGAGTGTTGATGCATTCTTTCTATCAATGACATTAAGAATTATTTACTTTGAGCAGATAATTATACAAATTGTTCTTGTCATTAGGTGGAAGCAAGTGAAAGGGCAGTTCATTGTCATGTTACATGCCTGCACCTTAGTCAAAATCATTTTTATTTATCTACTCTATCATTGGTAATAATACAATCCGAACTTTCTATTAGGTGATAACAAGTGAAAGGGTAGTTTATTCTCATGTCAAGATCCCGCACCTTCATCAAAATAATTTTTTATTAAATTTCTTCTATATGTTCATTGCAATCAACTTGTGCTAGGGTTGATAACTTACTTAGTCTCACTTGCAATTTGAATATACTAACATTGATCTAACTAAGTATACAAACTCAAGGATTTAGGGTTGAAGTTGGTGAGGTCTTATTCTATTGTTCTAATTTTTTTAATGTAGTGTAGGCTTAAATTTTATCATAGTATTATGGTCCCTATGGGATGTTGTGAGCTAGGGAGGGTTCAACATGTAGTATATGATGTGGATTTGTCTGTTGGCACTCATATTTATTATTCTCTATCTCTTGATTAGATAGAGTAGTTGTATAGAATGCTAGGGTACCAAAAGAGTTGCTACGTTCAAATTATGAGGGACAACGTTTTGCAATGGGTGACAAATGTTGTTTTCCATATCAACAAATATAGTAATTTGTAGTGTGTATGATTAGGACCATAACAAAGCTCTGTATCTTGGCTCATGTGTACATATTGGTGTCTTTTCATTTCGGCATTATAGCATTTTTGTTGCACTTCATTAATATTATTAATGGAAAAAAATGGAAAAGCATTATCTGTTTCAACATTTCCTTGATTGAAGTTGTGATCATTAAGGTTCTCTAGAGGAAATACTGTGCAATTTATGTAGCAAAGGGAAAAAACATAGTTTCAAATCTATTGTTGAATATTCTAAATCCAAATTTGTGTCTTCTTCAAAGCCAACTCAAAACCTTATCTCTATTGATCCAAGCCTTCATGCTTTATCTATTTCTGCAAAATACATGGAATGTATTCAACAAACATCACATGACCATGTTGAGAAATACCACAAAACGTCATATATCTTTTTGCAGAAATTGAGAGCTTCAAGGGCATGAAGAATGATAGATTTAGGCTAAAATGGATTAAGGAAAGTCGTTATTTCTTACGTCCATTGATCCCAATTTCCAAATGATCCTATGGGAGATAAACATCGTTCCAAGGAACAATAACCGTGGAGTGGGATATGACATATATCTTTGTGTGCACAATCAAAATATTTCAATCCATCCTCAAGCTTCATGAGGACAAATTTGAAACTTGATACAATGCTTAGTTCATTTAAAGAGTTCTTACATTCATATGAAGCACCCATAAGTCCAAAAATCTCATATGGTTACCCCCGGGCCCCATCTTACCTTTCTATCTCTCTTGGATGTCATACTACCACCAATCCAACATTATATTAGTAGCATCACACTTCAACTAATCCCAGTTGATATTATTGGCTCTGTACATCTTTGTGCTAGTAAGTTTGAAAATTCAGAAAAGAAACTCAACACTCAAAACTTGGAGTATCCTTCATAGTATAACCTCATCAAAGCTACCAAGAAAAGTAAAAAGACATTATTTGTAACTTATCATCATACTTCATCAACTCAAAAAATAAACATAATTAGAAATGACAGAAGAGATGGCAATGATGGCAATGGTGCCTTTTCTATTCTCCTCCAGAACTAGAGTTCCTTCAACTACATGAAAGGATTCCTTGGACAATGTATCTTCTTCCTTATTCAGATCCAAAGATATGAGTAGAGGATATAGATTTGAAAGAAAATGAAACCATTTTGAACTAGTTTCCATTAGGCCCAAGGATATTGTACTCTCCATTATATGTATGATGACAATTTATTACTAACTTCTTATTATACATTTTAGGGCCCCACAGTCTCCTATATAGACATTTGGTGATGTTATATTTTTTATCAATTCAATTCCTTCCACTCCATAAGAACTTTCAAAATCTTCCTTATTTTAAACATTTAGTGGATATTTAACTGACATAAGCAGATCTAAGAACAAAGAAGATCAACATGAACCTACAACCAATCTTGTTCAACACAGGAGTGATGGATCAAACACATGTTCATTGTCATATATTGAAAGCAAGGTGAAGCATGCACATTGTTCTAGAATCAACACTAGGTTGGGTCAATGTTTGGGAAAATCAAAGAGGTGGGATCAATCGTTCCGAATGCTATTGTGGGTAGAGTGTCATATGGTTCTTAATTGTCCCTTGCAGTTAAACATAATAAATACCTTTCAATTCAATAAAATTAGATATTTCATCTCTTGCATTTCATATTGTTTAAATTTAGTTTGAAAGATTCTACAATTAAACGTCTAAGCTCTGAGTGATATGGACTTCACCACAGGAATATACAGAATTAATCGGGCCAATTGTTATGTAAATAATTAGAATTCAAGCATTGCACACATATACAATAATAAATGATAAAAACTGGCATTCCATACTTAACTTCAATGCGCAAAGTAAATATTTATATAAGAGAATATATACTATAAAACTGTAAAACTTCAAAAGGGATATTTTTGACTGAATTGGTCCTAATTGTAATTTGTACCTGAGTGCTTTCATGCTTTGTGTAACATGTTGCTTTCACATAAAGTTTGTTGTGAATATTCTATCAAAAGGAACTCAACCATGGTTCAGGATCCATCATGTTTGCTACAACTACACACTATGTAGCCTCTCTTGGAGGCTTGATAAAGCAAGGCACGATTTCAAATAGAAATGGTTTACCTATGATTCTAATTGTTGCTAGTATTTCAGTTATTTGAACAATATGGAGAGATTGAAGAAGGTTATGTTATTATTGACGAGGAAACTGGAAATTCAAGGGGGTTTGTATTTATTGCATTTAAGCATATGGATTATGCTTAGAGGGATTTACAAGAACCTAGCAAGACTGTAGATGTAAGCATTAGTCTTGGTTCTAGACATTCATAACATTTTGAATTAGAAGTTCACTATGAAATTTTTGTTGTATAACTACTATTTAATGTTGTGTCTTCTTTGGTAGAGATTGTATCTATTCATTGATAAGAGAGTCATGTTATGATGTGTATTTTTATTTGTCAATAGTATGTTAGTGTTTCCCAAAGGCATGCAACACAAGAAATTGATTTTAACTTTCATGTATTGCAAGAAATTTTAGTTTATGGAAGATCCACTAATGTTTTATCCAGGTGCAATTATTTATGTTGCTTCATTCTTGTGACATGCTTTTTAGTACAACATTAAGATTATTGGAAACTGAGTAGTGATATTGGACTTTTACTAGATGCAAGATTTATGAGTTTTACCCAAGTGGAATGTCATTCAAATTGTTCCATTCCAGAATAAGATGCTTTGCAGAATAATTATAGGATTTTCTAAAACCAGCCAATAGTAGTGGCAAGTGCTGCCTTTTTTGTTATTTATGTACTAGCAATTTGACTTATTTAAGAATCTTCTCCTTTCATATTGTAATGGTATCTTTCTAATGTGAGGTGTTCATCCTATAGGGGTGACTGTATGCAATCTGGAAACTGATGGCACCAATCCATCACAAACTACAAATTAACCACATATGAAGCTTTACATTGGTGGCCTTTCATATGAAACATCAAATGAGCCACTCATATTAATTAGTTCACGGTATGGAGAAATAGGGGAACGTTCCATTGCATATGACAAGAAAACAAACAAATCCAGGTAATTTAGTTTTTGGCTAAAAATGAAATTATTAAATGGAAACTTTATTTTCTTGTATAATCATATCATCTAACAGTTTATATATGACACTTGTGTCCTATAAGTTCTTCTTTCCACTTGTTCTGAATATATAGTATTTAGAAAAAGGAATTAAAAAGAAAGTACACTCTCCGCAGTCTAAATTTGGGCTTAATCATCTAGAAATGACATACATTATGAAGTAAGAGTAGGGAAAGAAATCGAGTTTCCTTTCCTTATGCAAACAGTCCATGTGAAACGACACATTACATAGTATGTTGAAGATAGAAAGAAAAGTATGCAAGAAAAATTGTGGCTAAAGAAACTCCAAAATCCAATAGGATATAGCATAAAATAATATTTTTCATATAAAAGTACTTTGATTTCATAAACTGCAAAAGTTATGGCAACAAGCAAGGATGCTGAAGTAAGAGAAAATATTTTAACGGTGGGTTAGGGAAGAGATTTCCAAAATTGTACTATAATAAATAATATTGTGAATGGTAAGCCTTTGAAACTCCATTCCAAAGCACTTGAAATTCAACAACAAAATCATCAAAGAGAAGATGGCACTTTAGTGCAAGAAATTTCGATATAGGAATTTTTAGCAAAAAAACATTTTGATTTTTCTAAGAGATGCTTCATAATTCCTAGCCAATATATAATTAAATTATAGCTAAATCAAACTTTATTTGAGCCAATATCAAGGACATGAACTCCACATATGTATCTATAGAACAACATTGAGGTAAAATATCAAGCACATATGAAACTTCCAAGTCTAACTCAACCCCTCTGAGTAGTTTATATGGCTGAGAGCATAAACATGAATCATATGTTCTCTATAGGAAGCAGGATTGGGGTAGACAAGAGCTTCCATTAGTAGTAGATTTAGTTTTTGTATCCTCTTGATTCACTGCAATTGAAAAAGGAATTACTTATTTTAACTTTTCAATCATTCAAATTTCATGTTGGACACATTCAAAGTTCTTTTCACACTAAATATGTCCAATATGAGATAATAGAAAATCTATTATTTTGTAGTCATTTCATACACTCAAATCTAAAGTGGGGACATTATAAAGAAAGACAACAAACAAAAACAACATAATTACTAAAAATAGGTTATATGTATATTTGGTGTACCTGATGAGAAAGCACTATGTCTACCACCTTGATAAGATCCTTTTAATGATGAAGTCTAAGACCGTCAATCACATCATCCTGTCATAGGAAAAACTCTCCCACATAGTATCTAGCTGCACAATGAAGGCTTAAAAATTTAGAGCACTTAATTCCCTTTTTCTTAAATAAGAAAATTACCCACAAAGAATTTTCATAAGATAAGCGAGTGGATTCAATAATTGGAATGCAACCTGTGTTTTCCATGTTTCTTTTTTGTGGAAAGTTAAGTTACATAAATAAGTGACGCAAGTCGCCTTAGATAAGTAAGGTTCTTGCTTAACAATACACACCACACACACGTTCACATACACAAGATGCAAACAATCATGCCAGAAGCTGGCTTATATTACTTCTACCGAATCAGTTATAATGCAAACTGCAAGGAATGTAAATAATTAACTAACTGTCGGCCTTGGTCGTTACAATACAGAACTAACTGTGTGCTATCTCAGTGTGTCGACCGTCTCCCTCTCTTGGTTCCCTGTGGAACTCTGAGCTATGACTCGATCTTCTCGGCTCTGTAGATGTGTGACTTTCCTATCCAATCTACCAGACTTCTCTTGCGCTCTGCTTTTCCAAGATTGTTCAATTGATCCAAACTTCCCGGCCTTCTACTTTGCTACTGCTGTTGTTCCCGATATCACTCCGACCCCCGAGACACGCATCCTCTGTCTGACGATCTCCTCATATCCTGCATACCTACAACTGTCAGTGCCTCAACCGTGCTACACAACCTCTACATGTGACGACATCTGTCATGTCTTCACCCACTTGATATAATTGCCATTAACTTCCTTAGCAACTCCGAATTGTTGCAAAGTACTCTCCTTGACTTCTACGCGTCCATATGATAGGCTACAGTAATCCGTCATGTTGGCCATAGCTTCGACTTACCCATCAGCTTCCTTCACACTCTTCAGGCTTCGCCATTCCACCCCTTCCTCCTCTCTTGGCTCATGCCCAAACCTGTCGCTGTCGTGGTTCGATGCATGTTGACCATCGATGCTCCGCTCTTCCTGTCGTCCGTTGACCCCAACATGTCGACTCCTGACCTTCGCTACATCCATCGGTCACATACCCGACTACTCCTACTCAACTTATTGACTTCAACAGGTCAATCTTCTCTTCTGCACCAGTTGTCGTCGGCACTCCCTCTGGTCAGTCTCCCTCATATCGATCAACTTCAACAACTCTGCCTGGGCCCCGATGCCCCTACATCAAACTCCCCAGGAGAAAAAGAACTCGACTGCTCCGTCAGTCTCCTGAACTCTTCTTCGAAAATCCACGTCGCCTCCTACAACTCATTATTCTCCCATCGCACTAAGTATTCCTTCTTTCGCGAACTGCGCGTACGCCCGACTTCGCGTTCCTCTATTACTTCTACAATTTCTTCCTTCTGTCGGTCTGGAATCTGCTCTGTCCAATCGATCTTCAACACTTCTGTGCTTCCACTGCTTGAACCTTCTTCAAACTTGTATAGATTTGAGACATTGAACGTTGGCGAAATGCTCAAGTCATTCGGCAGCTCCAACACATAAGTGTTGTCCAAAATCTTCTTCAGAATATTACATGGTCCAATCTTCTTCAGCTTCAACTTGTTATATGTTCCTGTCAAAAATCTCTCCTTCCATAAATGTGCATAGACCAAGTCTCCTTCCCTGAACGACTATAGTCTCTTCTTCCTGTCGGCTCTCAACTTGTATGCCGCGTTGCTCTTTTCTATGCACCTTCGCACATCTTCATGCACTTCTTTCATATGCTCTCCAAATGATTCTACATCTGCGCTTTTCCTGATTTTCGTCGGTAACTTGACCAAACATACCACTCCATGTGGGCTTCTTCCCTGAACAATATGGAATGGGTTCAAACCTATCGACTGATTCACAAAATTGTTGTATGCAAACTCTGCTTGCGCCAACACATTCTCCCACTGCTTGGGTCTGTCGGTCGTCAAACATCTCAGAAGGTTTCCCAAACTTCTATTCACCACCTCAGTCTGTTCGTCTGCCTACGGATGATATGTCGAGCTAAATTGCAACCTCGTGTCTAGTATCTTCCATAGGGTTCTCCAGAAATGTCCCATAAACTTGGTATCTCTGTCTGATGTGATACTCTTCGGTAACCCATGCAATCTGACTACTTCCTTGAAGAATAATATAGCAATGCCCATGGCGTCACTTGTCTTCCGACACAGAATAAAGTGTGCCATTTTTGAAAATCTGTCAACTACAACAAAGATCGAGTCACTCCCTTGTTGCATCTTCAGCAATCCTAGCACAAAATCCATGCTCAGGTGCTCCCATGGGGTATTCAGTATAGGTAATGGTGTATACAACCCCGTGTTCTGACTTCTTCCTTTTTCCAACTGGCAAACTCTACATTGTCGAACCCACTTTCCGACATCTGCTGTCATTCCTGGCCAATAATACTTCTCTTCGACCAATGCCCTGGTCTTGTTGATGCCAAAATGACCTGCTAATCCGTCGCTATGCAACGCTCAGATTAGGTTCTCCCTTACTGATCCTATGGGAATACACAAATGTTTTCCTTTAAATATTTATCCCTCTTGGATAAAATAATCCAAGTAAGGAGTTATGTCGACACTCCAAGGTTCACGACAAGCTCCCCATGCTTTCGCAAAATCCTCGTCGGTCTCATACTCTGTCTTTACCGACTCTATTCCTGTTGCCTGAACTGTCGTTATGTTCAATAAGGAAACTCTTCAACTCAGCGTGTCAGCAACCTTGTTCGACTTGCCCGACTTATGTCGCAACATGAATGTATATCCCTGAAGGAATTCGACCCATTTCATGTGCTACTAATTTAACTTCGACTGAGTATTCAAATACCTCAATGCTTGGTGATCTGTGTACAACACAAATTCCTTAGGCAACAAATAATGCCTCCACTTCTTCAATACTTGGACAATAGCATAAAATTCCTGGTCATAGACTGAATATTTTTGCTTCGCATCATCCAACTTCTCACTGAAAAATGCAATTGGTCAGCTCTCCTGGCTCAACACTGCTCCAATTGTTGTTCTACTCACGTCACAATCAACCTGGGAAACTTTGTCGAAATTTGGGAGCGCTAACACTGGGCTCTCAGTGACCTTTTCCTTCAACTTGTCGAAAGCTCGTTATGCTGCTTCCATCCACTTGAACTCACCCTTTTTCATGCACTCTATCAAAGGTGCACAAATCCGACTAAATCCCCGAATGAACTTCCTATAGAAACTGGCAAGTCCATGGAAACTCCTTACTCCAGTCGTACTTGTCGGTTCCGGCCAATCCAACGTTTCCTTCACCTTTTCTAGGTCCATCACCAACCCTTTGCCCGAGATTACAAATCCCAAGTACACCAGTTCTTACTTCATGAAGAAACATTTTTGCAGGTTCACCATCAACTTCTCTTCCTACAACTTTTGCAATACCTGTCGAATGTGATTCAAGTGTTCTGTCTTGGTTCGACTGAAAATCAGAATGTCATCTAAATAGACTATGACAAACTTTCCCAAGAATGGCTTCAGTACTTCACTCATCAATCGCATGAATGTACTGGGTGCATTAGTCAATCCGAATGGCATGACTAACCACTCATACAGTCCTTCCTTTGTCTTGAATGTTGTCTTCCATTCATATCCTTCTCTAACCCAAATTTGGTGATAACCGCTCTTCAGGTCTATCTTCGTGAAGTACTTCTCTCTACTCAAGCAATCCATCAAATCGTCCATTCTCGGCAATGGAAATCGGTACTTGATCGTGATCTTGTTGATGGCCCTGGAGTCTGTACACATTCTCCATTCTCCACCCTTCTTCGGTGCTAATACTGTTGGTACCGCGCACGGACTCAGAATCTCTCTGATCAATCCTCAGTTCAACAACTCCTGGACCTGTCGGTTGAGTTCTTATCCTTCTGTCAGACTCATCCTATGCAGTGCTTTGTTTGGCAAACTCGACCCTGGAATCAAGTCGATCTGATGGGATATGCTCCTTTTCGGTGGCAATCTCGTTGGTGTCTCATTGACCACTATGCTTCGAAACTCGTCAAGCATCTTTCCGACTTCGACCAAAATATTCTCCATTATCGCCTTCTCGACACATGGCCCTTTCGGAATGATAGCATAACACCCCGACTGCTTTTCCTCCTCCACAAGGAATTCTTTCGCTAAGCACATCAGCACTCGCTTCTCCCAAAAGTTTCTCTCGCCGTGCTTACAGTCGGCTCGCTCCTCCGGCTTCGGCTTAAGAGTCATTTTCATACCATTTTTCCACACTGTGACTGTGTTGGCTCGACCATCATAGATCATATTCCGATAATATTGCATGGTATTCCTAACAACAGATGGCACACATCCATTGGGATTACGTCGCACAATACACTGCCTTCAAATCCTTCAACTCTAAAGTTGATCAAGCGTTGTCTGGTCACCTTACATGGTTTCCTTTCTGCAACCATGAGATCTTGTAAGGGTGTGGATGTTCCCGACCCTTTAATTTTTCCTTCTCGAACACCTCTGTCGACACAAGATTCTTAGTGCTTCCACCATCAAGTATGGTCTTGCAACGCCATTCGTCGATTCGCACCTTGGTTTAAAAGATCGCATTTCGCTATGCTGACTCTTGCTCATCGTGTTTGTCGTCCAAAACTAGTGCCTTCTTGGTTTTCATGGCCTGGCTTTTCTTCTTATCATCCTCACTACTGTTGGATGTCGATTCTTCCCTCTCTTCGACTTGCTCATCTCCTCGACGTCTGGGTTTCGACTCCTCTGCAGCATGTAGGTTCTCTGGGCATTCATATGCCTTATGTCCCGCTCCACGACACTTGTAACAGATTATGGTTGGTTTGTTAGCTCCTTTTTTGTCGGATGGACCACTTCGACCATACGCACCTCGACCGTGGTTCTCACACCGATCGCATATGTTCTCTTTTGTTTTCTCCCTTGTCGATGTCCCTTCCATCCTTCGAATTTCTTCGAAAGATTCCTTTTTGTAACCGCTACTTTTGTCTTTCATGGAAACAGTCTTCACACCCCGACCAATAGTCCCGCCTCTAGTCGCTGTGGATTTTCTCGACAATTTCTCTTCTGCCTTCAGAGCTAATTGGTAGGCTTCACCGACCACTCTGAATCTTGACATGCTCAATTAATCCTGAATGGCTTATTTCAAGCCGTTCACATACCTAGAGACAGCTTCTTCTCCTTCGTCGGTTTGTCCCGACCTTATCGATAATCTGTAAAACTCTTTCGTGTACTCCTTCACGGTCATCTCTTTTTGTCGAAAGTTCTGCAACTTCCGGAACAAGGAAATCACATAGTCATTTGGCAATAACTTCCCTTTCAGCTTGGAGACCATCCTATCCCAAGATTTGATTTTCTCCTTGCCCTTCTTGACTCTGTCAGCCTGCACATTGTCCCACCACAATGAGGCATGACCCTTCAACCTTAGACATGCAGTCTTAACCCGTTTAGGATCCTTGATCTGCTCTATGTCGAAGTATTTCTCCATCTCTCTGAACCAATCGATCAAGTCTTCTGGGTCCAGACTTCCTGAGTAGGTACGTATATCTATCTTTGCTCGACCTCTCATATCCGTCAAAATTTTGATCAGTTTATCTTATGGTTCTTCTCCTGTTGCTTCTTGTGCTTTCACTTCTTCGACTTCCTCGTCACTATGGTCTAACGCATTAGGAATACAACCACGCCTTTGGCTTTCTTTGATCGATGCGACTTCATTTGTCAAATTTCGCATTGTTCTGACGCACTCGTCGAACATCTCACGATCAACTGTTACTGGTGCACCACGCACTCTTCGTTCTCGGAAATCAACACCTCTGTGAGCCATTTTCAACCTTGGCTAAAACTCCCACTTCGTCCAATCGCAACTGAAATTTCAACAAGTCATGTACAACTCTACCCAACCTCAGCTGGAGCTGTTCAACGCACTTGCAGGTTCAATATCACTGACATTCTTCCGCGCATAGGATTCACTACTCGCTTTGATATGGTTATCCTTCAAATCATAGGATGTTATAGCTCTGATACCAACTGATGCAAGTCACCTTAGACAAGTAAGGTTCTTACTTAACAATACACACCACACACACATTCACATAGACAAAATGCAAACAATCATGCCAGAAGCTGTCTTATATTACTTCTACCGAATCGGTTACAATGCAAACTGCAAAGAATGTAAATAACTAACTAACTGTTGGCCTTAGCTGTTACAATACAGAAATAATTGTGTGTTATCTCAGTGTGTCGACCGTCACCCTCTCCTAGTTCCCTACGGAACTCTGAGCTATGGCTCAATCTTCTTAGCTCTGTAGATGTGTGACTTTCCTATCCAATCTACCAGACTTCTCTTGCGCTCTGCTCTGCCAAGATTGTTCAACTAATCCAACCTTCTCGGCCTTCTACTCTGCCGCTATTGTTGTTCTCGAGATCACTCCGACCCCTGAGACACGCATCCTTTGTCTGACGATCTCCTGAGATCCTGCAAACCTACAACTATCAGCTCCTCAATCGTGTTGCACAACCTCTACCTGTGACGACATCTGTCATGTCTTCACCCACTTGCAATAATTGCCATTAACTTCCTTAGCAACTCCGAATTGTTTCCAAGTACTCTCCTTGACTTCTACACGTCCATCTAACAGGCTACAATAATCCATCACGTCGGCCATATTGTCTGTTAGCTTCAACTTACCCGTAGGCTTCCTTCACACTCTTCAGGCTTCGCCAGTCTGCCCCTTCCTCCTCGCTTGGCTTATGCCCAAACCTGTCAGTGTCGTGGATCGACGCATGTCGACCATTGACGCTCCACTCTTCCTGTCGTCCGTCGACCCCAACATGTCGACTCCCAACCTTCACTGCATCCGTCAGTCACATACCCGAATACTCCTTCTCGACTTATTGACTTCGACAAGTCAATCTGCTCTTCCACACCAGTAGTCATCGGCACGGTCGGTCTCCCTCATGTCGATCAACTTCGACAACTCTGCCTAGGCCATGATGCGCCTGCATCAATAAGTATAGCATTCCCCAAGTTAATCGATTAGAATTACAAATAAAGAGAAATTGAGGTGGATTCTAACTTCGATTTTAGCTTTATGTTTTCTAATCAGTGGATTGTTAAATTTCATCAAGTAAACCAGGATTTTCGAAGAAATAGGCAGATCTCTTCTTTCCACCAGATTTTGCAAATTATTTTCCAGTGGCCATGCAGGTAAGGATTTTAAAAATGATTTTCCAATAACCATCACATGATTTTCCACTAGGGATGCCCCTTGTTTGTGGTAGCCACGCCAAACACTTGATTTAATAATTACTATATTTTGATTTGAATCTTTGTTGACATATATCAAACAAGTATAGTCCGATATATGTCATCAAAAAGATGGGACTTCTATTTGTCTACAATTTGGATACTGCTACAGTAGTTTATAGGAATCATAACAGTCCATATCCCATTTTCTTAATGACAGAAGCTTCGTCAATTAGTGCTTTCTATGCTATCAATCGTCGAGGACAACTGTTGCTTGCAACTGTCAATGAAGCAACTATTATTCCTTTTGTTAGTGGATAGGTAAATATTTATGTTTGTTTTTTAATGTATGTATTAGACTGAAGATTTTGTTTAAGGTTTCTTATGTATTAATGAAGTTTCTTTATGTACTTTTGTAACTGAATAATTATTTTTTTCATTTAAATTTCAGTCTAGCATAGTTAGCACTTGGGATTCAAGTATAATGATGCCAACCTTTTTTTTCCCTCAACAATGGTTACAAATCACAATATAAACATGTTATAACTGTTCTACTGGAGAGGCCTCTTTCATCATTGTGAGTATGTATCGTCTTTAATAATTCTACTGGATCTTAAGTGATTTTGACACACAACATATTTTCCCAACGATATGTACATGTAACAGAGGGAAGATATCACCCAGTCTAAATTTACTTAGAAAGTTACTGCAAGTGTGTGGCTGAGATAACCGTTTTTGGTTTTCTTAGTGTTTGTGATACTATGTTGCAATTTGTCTGTAACATAGTTAAACATCATATTCTTGGATTGTGATCAACACATCATATTTAACCATTTACATAGCAGTATGTATTGCCCAGAGTTGCAGCAACAGGTTTTGAGTGGACAAATGATGGTTCAGATTGTTTATGCACATGTATATGACCCAGCAGGTATTATCTTGTGTTATGGTTATCATTGTTTTTATACTCATTCTTGTGGCATGTCTTAGTACTTAGTGTCATGATCTGGCGATCATATAGATATTTGGACAAGGTTGTATTATTTATATATATATATATGTCCTCACTCAGACTTAGAACTTATTGCTTATACTCATCAGTTTTACCCTCCTTAGGGAGAATAGAGGTGATCATTCCCACCATATTTTGGCTTGCTAGTGTTGGTCTCATTATTCACTTTCTCCACCCATCCATTACCTTCCAGTTTTTGTTACTACCTTGACTTACTACTTGACTAGTGGCATGGAGAACCTTCCCCTGCTTTAGCCTCTTTGTTGGATGAGCTTCCCTGTTGTATTATGTCTCGGCTCTGAGCTACCTAAGTTGTGTTGGCTAAACCCGAAACAGATAGTGCTACCATCAGTACAATGTGTATGGAAATGAAATGTATATCTTATGTCAAAGCCCATTCTAGAATGTGTTTCTTAACACACGTGAATGCAAGGCAAGCCTAATAAAATTGGCTTTGAAAGTTAAATGTGAAATGTAAATCCAAGAATGTGTTTCTTAACACACACGGATAAAAAATCCTTAATAAATCTAAATCCAAGAATGTGTTTTTTAACACACACAGATCAAGGCTACAGAAATGTATCAAAGGCCTAAAAAGCAATGGTTTAACAAATGCTATATCTAATGATTGTTGGCCTCACTTGTATTGATTTATTCATCACTAGCTTGTGAGTTATCATGTGAGATGGAGTAAGGGACAACTAATTCTAAGTGTCCCATAGAGTCCTAAGTTGCGGTTTTCCGGACACCTAGTCATGGTGGCTCTAGAAAAGATCCTCACGGAGCTGTATCAGCTTGGATGTGAGTTGTAGGCATCTGTCAAGGTTGAATAAGCACTTCTAAAACAACTTACCCATTTGTGAGACACTGCCCTCCCCTGTGTTACTACTTGTCCAGCATATGCTAGAGTGTGTATCCCCTTTCTATTTCCAAAGTGTAACAGTGTCAAGTCAGTGGTCAACCTTTAGCCTAGCCTTATGAGTTTTAGCCTTCACCCATCACTAGCAAATTGATCACAGCTATAAAGTGAGTATAGTCTTGAAAGTCTAGTCTGAGTCATAATAATAATATTGAAAACATTTTATATTTGGTTTTAGATCGCCAGAGAATTGATTACTATATGTTATAATTGCTACTTGAATTATTTGTAGAGCATATCTTAGCCTCTAACACTTGCAGCAGTTTGATGTTAGCCTGGTTCATTTTATGGTCATGTTGACTTAGTCAAACCTAGTTGACCAAAGTCAACTACAGGACATGAGGTGGATAGACCTTGGATGATGTAGATGGATGATATATGGTCTATTACAGGTCACCATGTAATACCCCAATTTTGACCCTTATGAAATATTGGCTTCTAATGTAAATATTGTATACATGCGTTGTATGTTTCCCTAGCGTGGAGCTCAAGGCCAAGGCCCCGCTAGTGTATGTTCGTATTTTATTTAAAACAAACAAGTATTTGATATTTTGATACCCATGTGCTATTAAGCCATGGAATATTGTAAATTGATGTAAATGTTAATATTTCAATAAAATACCAAAACTGGCTATGGAAGCAACCAATGAGAAGGGACCATGTGTATCCATTAGGGAGTGGTGAGGGGGTTATGGGGATGAACCATATGCTGCCAAATGTCATTGTGAGAACCCATTTGACTTTCCTTGATGACATTTATTTATGTTGTAAGGAAGTTGTTGAAGATTTGAGTCCATGGCTTCAATGGAGCATGGGCAGCCTAGAAATTCGTATTTGCAGGTATGGGCTCTATTTTCTTGTACCACAAGTCACTCTACCTCATGAGAATGGATTATTCCTCATCCCCATTCCATTGTGGAAGTCACCAGCATCATTTTCCATCCAAAAACGAATTGCCAGCAGAGAGAAAAAACAGAAATCGCAACTTTGAAAGAACCCACGTTTTGAAGAGCCAAAAACGCCCAGATTTGGTATTTAACCGTAAAATCCAATGGGGGATCCATAGATATGAACCTTGGGGCGAATTTGAGAGGATTAGATACCCCGAAATCCATTAGAAAACCTAGTTTTTATAGCCCAGAAAACCAGTGATGGGATTGAGTTATTTGATGAACAGAATTGTGATAAATCTAATTGTGAATGACTGAGTAGAGGTTGGGTTTGCTTGATAAACCCAGTGAAGGCTAGAATCTCAAGAATTAGCAGTTGGACCTTTCTATACCCATCCTGAAGAGCACTGGAGGGAAGGGATGCCTGAGGGACTGTGCAGCAGAGAAGGGGACCTTCCTTGTGTTGGGTGTAATAGGTAATGTGGGTACCTTGACTGTTGAATTCATTTGAGATGCATGTAGCTCTCTAGTTGAGCTCACTGGCTTTGCATTACCCTTCTTTGTCTTTCATATGCTTGACAAACCCAACTGTGTGTTGGTTTAGCATAGTGGTTGAGTGAAACCATGGCTGTGAATGAGCCCAACTAGTTCCTCCTTAGTGGACACACAACCCAGCTCGGGGGTGATCTCTCAGTTGAAAGAATACAAGATGGACAGAGATTTATGGTTGGGTGGAACGTTGCTCTCACATAGCCAGTTGCTTGGACAGCTTCATCTTCAAGATAAGTGTTATCTATGTTATAAATTATATGCATTTTGTGTTCTGTAATGTGTTAATTCGGAATGGTAATTATTCATGTTAATGAATTTGATATGAAATATGTGCATAGCATGAGAACGGGATGGATTCCTTGCCTGTTGATGCATCATTTGCTTGAGATAAATATACTGATGTATGTCTGTTGTGTGTGTGCAATTATGTATTTTAATTCTGCTATGTAATTTAATTGTGCATTTTATTTAAATGGAAAAAAAATTTCCATTATGGCTTTGGGGAAGAAATTAAACACCCCATGTTACAATCATGTTCTCTCCCTTGCATTGGATAAATGAAAGGGGACATGACACGCCAGGTGATTCCATGCATTGGTTACAGGTTTATGATGATGATCTGGCATTTCAGCATATTTGATCATTTACAGATTATTATTATTTTTATTTGTCTGGATATATTGGAGATATTATATGATCATGTAGAGATCCATATGGTGTATGAGTACACACCTCTATTAGATTTGGGCTCTCTGAGTCCATTGAGACAGTTGGTTTTCAGTTTCGGGCAGTTACAGTGAGTATTTTCCTCAGTTTATCATTCTGGTGCATATTTGTCATTAAAAATGGTTCGTCAGAGCAGTTCCATGATATGATTGGTTTACCTATGGCGCTAAAGAGGGGATATAGAGTGTAGCCACTTGTGTTTACTACATTTCTATGTTCTCAGACACATTGGCGTAGTTAGATTTGGCCGACTAGGCAGAGAGTTACAGGTGTTTTTATATTTTCCAGAGGATTTACATAGGCATAAAAATGGTTAAAATGGCTACTGAAGAAATTGATTTGGGCTACTAAGGCAAGGAATTGGCATGTGAATTGTTTTTATGATGTGTTTGATGTCGCCTACACACTCCTGATCAGTTGTATCAGTTAGTGGGGCCCACACACATTTCTCCGGCACATTGTGAGGATTTCTGGAGCCTTTGGAGGCTCACGACTTTCCTAGAGGAGCACAATTTGGTGCTTGGTTGAGTCATTTGATATTATTGTGCCATGGGGACACACTAGGGAGGTTAGATTATGCCCCCTAGACCCACCATGAGAGGGTTTGTCATGTTATTTTGTTACATTGAGTGGGACCCCCCTTCCTAGGGCGATTTTGTCCATATTATGTTATATTTTTGAGTTGATCCAAGTACTTTATGTTGAGCTAATCTCAACCGTTGATTAGAAATTTATATCTTTTAATATTAGCCATCCATTCAAAAGGTGGTTAGGGTTTTGGTATCTCTCCATCATATTTAAAGGAGAGAGCTTCTCATTGTAAAGGGACCTTTGGCTCTTGGAATCTTGATAATAAAAACTATTTGCAGACATTTCTTGCATCTCCTTTGCATCGATATTCTTAGATGGTGATTGGAAATTCTATTGAATCCTAGCATTTGAGATTTTGTGGTGATATCTATATTTTTTGTGGAAACATTGTCTTGTCTACAGGAGGGCGATTTCACTTGGGTGTTTTTGCAGGGCTTCCTCAACTCGTTCTCTTGGCTTCGCTTGTATCAGGTGGTTTTCATTAGCATCATTGTGATCTATGATTTCATCTTGTTATTTCTTCTGTTACATTAGTCTATTTATCTTGATGCATCAAATCTGATACGGTTGATGTTTGTTGTGCAGGAGAGAGGGCGCATTGGATTCCTTGGGCAAATCGATTTGCATTGGATACTCACTCAAATCTTCTCAAATTGATTGGGAAGGCATAGATCATCATCATTAAGGTATCTACAAGGTTTTCCAGGTAAGATCTGCAGGTTTGTTATTTATTTTGGGGTTCCAATCCATTAGGTATATTTATTTACTGTCAAAACCCTCACTTAAAATAATCTAAAAATTCTCCGAGTCAAACCACTTGGCATTTTGGCAAAACATTTATGGGTTTTCTACCTAAGGGAAAACGCAAGGTGGGTTCTCAAGGGCATCACCCTTGGAGGACTCCTTGTGGCCTAAATCCCTAGGCATTGGTTCTCCTTACCCTCACGACTTTCATGAGTTGTCTAGTGTGCCTGTTGTTTGACCTCTTTTCCGAGCTTGAGTGATTTGATACTGTCACATCCTCTTGTCAAGCTGTGCTAGAAATCCATTAACCTCAGATCCACTCTTTGGGGCACTTCCCTTGTTTTAAGGGTCATGTTTCCCAAGGAAACTGAATTTGATCATTTTAAACTAGCACTTGAATCCTAGAATCATACCTAATTATCAAGTCACTATGTGTAACTAATCATTATCAATTCACATCTATCCTAAGCCTCCACAATGGTCTTGTATCCTTAAATCTAGGATTCCATACCTGTCACCTTACGTACTTCATCTTACCTAATTTGATCTGGTGATTGGGTTTGATCTCTCCCGTCGGGAGTAGATCTGGGTCTCCCCCTTGTTATCTTGGCTTTGATAACTAAAGTGAAGATTGCCTCGATTGGCGTGACAACCAATCCCTTGGAGATTGAGGTTATATTGGTTCACCACTTTGGTTTCCCAACCCCTCTACCATCCTTACAAATCCACCTATAGGGGAAACTACAAGATTAGTGATAACAGGTACATCCATAGAGAGATTTATAGAGACCACAGATTGAATCGAAAGATGATCCAATCATGTCACATTCATCAACACATCCATGGGGCGAAGCTTGCCCGAGTGTACTACCTCCTCCCTAGGCCCATAAAATTTGTCTAGTCGCGTTTGAACTCTATCTTGATCCTGCTTATAGTTTGTCCAAGTGAACCACCCCAAATAATTCATCCTTGCACCTGCACCACACCTTTTTTCCATACTGTATATTACTTCCCCTCTACCACCGAACCTATCACCATCCCAGTCATCCATGTTGAAGTCACCCCCAACAATCCAGTCTATTGGAGGTGGAGAAGAGCCCAACCAATCCCATAATTGACTCTTATCCGAGCTACAATTCATGGCATAAACTGTGCACAACCCAATCACTTGAAGTCGATCCCAAATCAAGAGAGTGATCCACACACACCTATCCTTTGGATTTGACCTTGAAGCTATCACAAATCTCTAAAGGGAGGGCATGAGGGAAATCACCACCCTGTCATTACCATAGCAATAGTGTAAAGCCCAAAAGGTCCATTCCAACAATAATTCATTTTGTTTCGCAACTCAAATCTAGCTTATTTAACCTCTTGCAAAAAAGCTACATTCGGTTAGAATCACTACAAAACACCTCTCATGCATTGCTTGCGATTGGGAATCATCATCTATCTCACATTTTAGGACATAAATGAGATCTTCATTCCAACATGAGATTGAGTCCTTGTAGAACTTTTGTTGCGGGCTCATCTCATCGTCGAACTTATCCATCTATGTGGGGGAAGAAATCACCTTTTTTTAAAGACTTAACTTGCCACCCTTGCTCATCCTCCAATGCTCCCACCCAATCGACTCATTGCAATTTTTAGCTTTGCACCTTTGAGTTGAGAAAGATTGGGTTGACCACTCATGCTTGATGGGATAAAGATTGGCGTTGAAAACTTAGAGCCACCAAAGATGTTGGATTCACTAACACCTATGCTGAGTGTACCTCTGCTACCTGTACCTGTACCAGTCCCTATGTTTGCACCTCTACTTGAGGTTGGGATACCCACTCTACTGGCAGCAGCTCCATCATCAATCCCTTTAGAACCACCACTTGCAACACTACCATGGGCTCCACGTCTTGAACATATCCTTGTAGAACCTTTTCCACCATCCCCAAGCTTGGAGGCCACATGAAGTGCCTCTCGTACTTGAGCCTGCAGTCAAGGATGGTAACTCCTTCCCATTTCCCTCCCTCGGTCGCGGCTGGTGTTTAGGGAAATTGTAGCGATCCTGGTTGTGACATGCAAAGCACACATTTGGTAAGTTCAGAGAACATACTTTTTGTTGACATATTCCATCTACGGTGCATACAAAAATGAAGGGACATGTTGTCATATAGTAATTGCACCGAGATTAGTGAGGTGCTCTACACTCCAGTATGGGGGAGATGTTGTCACATAATGTAACATAACATTACATTACCAAAAATAAAAACTAAAAAAATAATTAAAACAATTCACATCGGCTCATAAAATAAAAAAATTAAAACCAAATGAAAAGTAATTAAAATAATCAGTGTTGGTTGATAAAATAAAATAAATTAAAACCAACATAGATCCATCTTAAACCCCGATCTATCAAGCACCGAGAGGGATCCAATTTCTTGAGGTGTAATTTTTTTTTCATCTTCAATTGTTACACTTCAAGAAATTGGATCCCTCTCGGTGCTTGATAGATCTGGGTTTAAGATGGAACTATGCTAGTAATTACACGGAACACTATTTACATTTTTTATTTGATCATGATTGGCTTGGTCCTTTTTTTCTTTTGAAATTATTTCAAGTAAATTGAAAATGGTATATTTTTCAAGTTAAACCTGTTAGAAATCCATGAGTTGAGTGCTTCCTAATATTTTTTAGCAATTTTTTGCAACTCAGATTTCAACCCTAGTTAGGGTTTCTTGGATCTGTTTCCTAATGAACTTTCAACATTTGGGCTGAATCTGAATTTTCAATTACAGTGGCAAATAAATCATTTCTCCATCAACCAATCAACTAGGCAGCTAAATAAAACAAACACCCAATCATATACGAACTTAGGAGATGATTCCTAGCCTTGAAGGGCACATCCCCAAGTACAAACCAGATCTGAATTTAATCTTTTTACATCATATTTATACCAACTAAATCTTCTCTGTTAGCTCCTCTTTACATGTCATTTCACCCAAGTAAGTCCGCCTTCTGTTACATTAAATCAACATGATAAACCATCGCTACTAACAACTCAAATCATCATGAGAGATAAGCTGATAATCAAATCTGCAAATGCTGATATTTAGGACATCAATGTACACTTCATATTAACATAAGAATGAAGTACAAATACATACCAACAACTTGTGATAAGCTGGTACATACAGTCCACTAGCTTATCACAAGCTAGGACTTCACCATAATTCTCTCCAAGTACATCATCACATCACATCACAATTACTTGCCCCGGCAAGGCACCTCACCAAGCTCCATCAAACATGACAACACATCAAGCTACAAGTCCTCCAAGCAAAACATCTCACCATGCTCTAGGTATCCACATTAGTGCTCTTGTCTTCCTCAAGGTTTACAAACCCTAGCCAGCTTACATCACATAAGTTCAAGGTTTACAAGACAAATCCAGTGCTATTCTCCAAGTCTTCATGTCCATCCTATTGTTTGAGTCCTCAAACCCTAGGTCTTCAACTCTTGCATCAACACAAGCACCAAAACCTCCATGGAGCATCAAGATTATAATACATGCTTCTTCAAGCTAGGTATCACACCATGCTCAAGACTCCTCTAGTTATACAATAAGGCTACTCATTAAGCACTCCATGATCTTGTTCTACCCTCCATGCATCACAAAAGAACAAGGCTACAACCTGCAATATTACCATGCTAGCTCTCTTCTTCATGCCTTCTTTAGGGTTGGAACCTTAGCACTACCTCCCCTTGACAATAAGAGCCACAACCTCTACAAGGCCATACAAATTGTGAGTAACTCAAGCTAACAAGCAAAGATTCGTATAGGGACTTTTGAAGGACTCCTACCTAGACTTATATGTTGATATGGTCCCATGTTCTATATTGGGTGAGGTGATCCTTTTGTTGGATTTCAATGCCCGAACTAGAGACTGGTGGATACTTCTCCATGAAAAATCGGAGGATTTGCTTTCAGGAGATAGGGGGGCTTTCCTTGATAGGATTGTTAAGCCATGGCAATGAGGGAAAAAGGTGATTCGAAGAGTTAGCCTTAGCAAAAGGTGATTTGAAGTCTTTCTTTGTAGTACAGGCGATGGGAGGGTTATGAAGACTAGTGCCAGTCCCCAAGGCATATGAAGTCTTAGGATGATCCCCCTCAAGCCTTGTTTGTTTGTGTTTGACTAGAACCCATGCAAAGCGCATGCTAAATTCCTACCCCAAACAATTAGGGATAGGGATCCACCTCATCCAACTTCTAGAACTCACTCGAAAGCTCCCTTTATCTCAATTAACCAACTCCGGTGCAAGTTGCATGAGGGAAACAAGCATCAGGGAAGGAAAACGCAGGTTGTACAAAGGTGTTCAGCGCCACCAGCATAGGATGGCAGTTTACATTTTGTGCCGGCCCTAGTTGGGCTCTTCTTGCTCAAGGACAATGTGCATCAGCCCAACTAGAAATGTGGACAAAGGGCATCAACTTGCTCTAACATGACTTGCTTTATCATAGGAACTTCAGGGAATGAGGCATTGAGTTAATGTGGGTGTCATGATGACGAGATTTAGGTGTAACAGTGCTGAATTTAATCTACTTAGTTACAAGGAGAACGCCAAACAATTATCTCTGTCGAAACTTGACACCCCGGCCAAAGGGATGAGATGAACCTGAACAGATGAAAAGAGGCCATCTAGGCGATTAGTTCGAAGAACTGAACATGAAATTATCCACCTTACCACCTACCCAGACCTTAACTCAAGAAACGACATGCCAGGTAACTTTTCTAAAGGGATAGAAACCAAAATAATATGAACCTTAGAGGTTCAGAGTCGAAACCGCAACTAGTCAAATGAACTAAATGAACACGAAATAGGAAACTATGATATGCAGAGATTCAACATGAAGAGCTGAACATGAAAACACAAACATTAATTCACAACCTTGTCGTTAACTAAGTGCGGTTTCAAAAAAAAAATTGCCACTTTGGTGGGTCGTTACATCACCCACTAGTGCATGTGCACATTTTTCCCACGGAAAATCATCGCTATTGCAACACTTGTGTGTTTCTATAGCGACGAACAAGACCCCCTATTTTCGTCGCTGTAGCAACACTGGAAAACATTCATCGCCATGGCGACATGACATATATGAAAATTGGCCATCGTGGACACTGGTTAAAAAATCAATTCATGTCGCTATAGCGATGGGGATGAATGTATGGTCGTCGCTAGACCAATAGCCTTTCGTGGCTATGCCGACGATCCGTCAAGCACATAAAGACAGATTTGCTATACAAGCGGCATAATTTTTCGTCACTTGTATAGAAAATCCGTCGCGACGGAATTTTTCGTCGCTTGTATAGAAAATCCGTCGTTATGTTTGTGACTGAGCATCGCTATAGTGACAAACCATCATGAACATAACGACGGATTTGCTATACAAGTGACAGATTTTTCGTCGCTTGTATAGAAAATCCGTCATTGTCTACATGATGGGGTGTCTCTATAACGACGAGGTTCCATGGCTATAGCGACGAAAATGGAATATCAAATAGACCAAATACCAAGTTTGGGGCATCGCTATAGCAACGATGTCTGTGTTTAAAAAAATAAAAATCAATAGGGGATAATTGCTATGAAGTTCAGGGAATTAGGATTATGGGATCCAATTAGGATTTGGGCCTCCTCAACCACTATTAAGGTGAGTTTTTGTGTCAAGATTACAAATGGATATTATCTTGTGCAAGATTATAGGGATGGATCCAAAAGCTAAACATGGGGCCTTTAGAAGGAAAATATTAGGAACCCGTGTCAACCCTTCTCTTTACTTTGTTAGTATATTTTTGTTGGACGCATATGCTTTGTAAGTCGTCCCGTAGTATTTGTTGATCCATAGTTTGTATTAGCCCATGGTATTGACCCATAGTATTGGACGAATATGCTTTGTAAGTCGTCTCGTAGTATTATATGTCCCATGGTATTGACCCATAGTATTGGGCATAGACTTAGTATATAAGTGTGTGTTGAGGCCAATGAAGATACGGTGAAGTTATTTGTATTGAGTTTGCTCAAAGGAGGTTGTCCCCTTGAAGTGGCCTGCGATCAATAAAGCGATTCTGAGTTCTGTTATTTCTGTTATCTTGTGTATTCTCATTAATTATTTGTTGCAGGTTCTTCACATCTGGTATCAGAGGACTTTCTTGGGCTCGTTGGGTGGAATTTCTGCCAAAACAAAAAAAAATGCATTTGTTGCAAGTTCGGATCTGGGAATAATCCCTATCCGCTTAACTGTGGGAAGTACTTGGGCATAATCCATAAAACTCATTGTGAGGAGTACCACAGGAACCCCAAAGTAGTTGGCCCATTGAGAGGACCTGCTAGCGAAAAAGGCAACGACCCCTACCTGATTGACTAGTTCCCACCCGTGAGGTAAACTAAGAGCTGTCGTTTGTGGCGAAGCGGTTATCCGTTTTACCTGAGCCGTGCAGTGAGGGGTACTGCCCCAATACACAAGCCGTCAGACAACATTGGTGGCCGAGTGAAACCCCTGAACTGTTAGGAAGCCGAACATACCTGGGGTCCATATCTATTTTCAGTTGAACTGTTGATGATCACTTCCACGCTGTTTCAGATCCATTCCGAGCCGTTTCAGATCCAACCATTTCAGATCCATTCTGAAAGCCATTCTAGATCCAGTCGTTTCTGATCTATTCTGAAATTCGTTTCAGACGTAGTCATTTTCGATCCATTCGACGTCGTTTCAGATCCATCTGTTACTGATCCCTTCCACGTCATTGCAGATCCAATTGTTCTGATCCCTTCTGTGTTGTTGCAGATCCATTTCTAAAAAAAGAAAAAAAAATCGCCATATCTCCCTTATTTTAACTCCGTTTCCCTTGAAACTTCTCGGACACCCCTGCAATCCCATTCTGCATATTTCCCTTATTCTGTTTTTTTGCCATCTCCCTTATTCTATTTTTTTGCCATATCTCCCTTATTTTAACTCTGTTTCCCTTGAAACTTCCCGGACACCCCTACAATCCCATTCTGCATATTTCATTCCTGAGGACCCTATCCCAAATTTTACTTCCCAAAGCCAGAAATCTCACATTTGTCTATTTTTAGGGTTTTCCATAACTTCTTCAATTTTCACCCACTCGCCTCCAAATTTTGCCACTGTGTTCATTCCCTATTTCTGCTTCTTTGTCCCTCTCTGACAAATTTTCTCATTCTTTCACCCCGCTTCTGAAATCCCCATTTTCTGCTTCTCTATCCATTAGAAACTGTCCAAAACCTAGTCAAACCCCAATTACCCATCAAAGTTTTTCCCAAATCCAAATTTCCCTTTACTAAATAAGCTTTTGTTTGTGTTTTTTTACCCATTCCCGCCCCCCGAAAATAAAAACTCCTGGTTATGGTTGTCACCCACGCAGGAGCAAAAACCATGGAGGAAGCACTTGCAGCCATCCAAACCAAACTCCAAGATCTGGATGAAAAATTTCTTGGCCTCCATCTTGAGAATTCAACCATGACCAACAAACGACAGTCCGAGTCTTTATCAGACAATGGGTTCTCTTCTTCCAGCAATTTCCATGGGCCGAAGCTTGATTTTCCTTGCTTCAATGGTACTAATCCGACTGGATAGATCTATCATGCAGAATAGTATTTCAGTCTGCATAATACTTTAGATGTCAACAAAGTTCCACTTGCATCATTTCATTTGGAATAGGAAGCTCTTCAATGGTAACGTTGGTACATCAAGGCTCATGAAGAGCCAAAATGACCAGATTTTTGCCAGCTCCTTTTGCAACGATTTGGTCCTAGTGCTTTTGATGACTTCACAGGAGCCCTCACTAAACTTCGCCAAATTGGCACTGTGAGAGAGTATCAGACAGAATTTGAGAAACTAGCCAATCACATAGAAGGGTTGTCTGATGAATTCTACAGGAGTTGTTTTATCAGTGGTCTTAAGGATGAAATCCGCTGAGAGGTTAAAATGTTCTGTCCCAACACAATGATGGAAGCCCTGGGGTTGGCTAAGTTGGCAGAAGACAAGATTGCAGCCCAACAACGATCCAAACCCACTTTTGTTCCCTTCCGAAATATGGGTTCTCAATGACCTCCCATCCCTCCAACTCCTCGACCAACTCCTATCAAGCATTTGTCTGAAACAGAGATGTAGGCACGCAGAGAAAAAGGGCTTTGTTATAATTGTGATGAGAAATTCACTCGAGGACATAAATGTGTTCAACAAAAGCTCTATCTCTTGGATATGGATTCTCTGCTTGCCTCTAAAATTGGTGAAGAAGTTCCAGATACAATGGATGATCAGGTCGACATTCAGGAGCCGCCTATTAACCCCCCATCTCAGGACTCCCAACCAGAGATATCTCTCCATGCTTTATCTGACGTCACCACCCCCCAAACAATGCGGGTCAGGGGTTACTTCAAGAAGCTTCCTCTTACAATACTCATTGATTCTGGTAGCACTCATAACTTCATTGACCCTCGGATCGCCAAACATGCTGATTGTTTTGTCCATCCTTGCTCCAACTTTGAAGTCATGGTTGCCAATGGGGGAACCTTACCTTGCAAGGGGAAGTGTCACAATGTGTGTATCTCTTTGGAAGATTATAACCTGCGCTCTGACATGTTTGCCTTGTCCCTAGGCGGATGTGATGTGGTTTTGGGCGTTCAATGGTTACGCACACTTGGCCCCTTCTTATGGGATTTTGCTGAACTTTGGATGCAGTTTTCAGTCAATGGGAAACAACACAAATTTACGGGCTTACAACAAGGGTCTCTCCGCATCATCAGTTCACATCTCCTGGAAAAGATCCTTAAGAAGAATTCACATGGTGTCATCGCTTAACTCCATTCCATTCAGATGCACCCATCAACAGTCTCCACTACTTCCTTGGATAGATATGCAGGTGTCTTTGCTGAACCAGTGGGCTTGTCGCCTTCAAGAGACCTTTTCGGTAAGAATTTAGCCGCATCTACATGTCAGCAGGAAATGCTGGCTATTTTGCATGCAGTACAAAAGTGGCAGCCATACCTATTAGGGAATTATTTCTGCATCAAGACTGATCTCCAGAGTCTGGAAAATTTCCTAGAACAACAGGTCTCCTCCCTAGAACACCTGAAATGGGTTATCCAACTCATGGGTTCTGCCTATGCGATCACTTACAAGAAGGGTAAGGACAATATGGTGGCAGATGCTCCTTCTTGTGCATTTGATGACCCAGTTTCTCTTACAACTATTTCTTTACTTGTTCCAAATTGGTTGCAATATGTTCAACAGGGCTATCTCTTCTATGAACTCCATGCTTCTTCATCGGCAGGGCGCTCTGGGTTCCTCAACACGTATGACCGGGAACAATGTAACTTCTTTTGGTTGGGACTGAAAATGACAATTCAACAGATGGTGGTTGACTGTGATACTTGCCAGGTCAACAAGGGTGAAAAGACACTCCTTTTGGGACTACTCGAATCCTTGCCCATCCCAACACAGATTTGGACAACTATTTATATGGATTTCCTAGAAGCGCTCTAGTGGTACAGTACCACATCTAAAAGGACACCATATGAAGTAGTCTCCATTTCTTCTTCCATACACCCTCAGCAGCTCCCCAGTTTAGGCAATTGACTCGGTTCTTCGAAACCGTGATCAGATTCTTCTCATTCTGCAGGACAATCTTCACATGGTAAGAATTCGACTAAAACAACAAGCCGATCAACACCATTCTGAGCGCACTTTTCACACAGCTGATATGGTTCTTCTTCGTCTACAACCTTCCAAGCAATCCTCCCTGAAACTCAAAAGGCATTAGTGGCCCGGAATGCACCCCGAGGATGCTACAGGGGAACCACTCCTTCAGATTCTGCATCAATTTCCACATCTAAAGCTTTGAGGACAAAGATTTTTCTAAGGGAGAGGGGATGTTAGGAACTGTGTCAACCCTTCTCTTTACTTTGTTAGTATATTGTTGTTGGACGCATATGCTTTGTAAGTCGTCCCATAGTATTTGTTGATCCATAGTTTGTATTAGCCCATGGTATTGACCCATAGTATTGGACGCATATGCCTTGTAAGTCGTCCCGTAGTATTATATGTCCCATGGTATTGACCCATAGTATTGGGCATAGACTTAGTATATAAGTGTGTGCTGAGGCCAATGAAGGTACAATGAAGTTATTTGTATTGAGCTTGCTCAAAGGAGGTTGCCCCCTCGAAGTGGTCTGCAATCAATAAAGTGATTATGAGTTTTGTTATTTTTGCTATCTCGTGTATTCTCATTAATTAATTGTTGTAGGTTCTTCGCAGAAAATTGGTATCGAGAACCTTGATTTTGTATTTAACTAGAAGAATCCATGAAAGTAGGATGGAATACCTAAGATAATTGATATGGTAATAACCAAAATGTATATACACTAATTTGATCAACAAATGTGGGGTTTAGCCATTTGGTATAATCCTATTTGATCAAGGTATTTGAAGTATATACAAACAAATTTTGGATCACGTTGAAGGTCAATTTTAAACTTTAGGATGTGTATGGCCCAGTCGTAGTTATTCTCAAACCATTGTGTTGTAATCTTATAACGAAATAATGAGAAAAATGATTGAACTACCATGGATCATTGAGGATATTTTAATAGAAACACTATTTCTTGTGAAAAGAAAGGAGGCTTAAATGGAAGTTGTGTTCTAGTAGACTTGATTTAGGAAAATACCTTAATAATATCGTGCTTGGAAAAGGAAACTACACGTGGAAGAACAACAGACACAAGAAGGGCTTTGTAATGGGGATATTATACCACTTCTTAGTTTGTAAAGATTGGGGGACAAAAACTTCAACTTAGAATCATGTATCCATGGTGGGGCCTTATTAGGTCTCTCTAGTGTCCTTGGAGATTGCAAAATATGACAAACCAAGCAATATTCTATTCAAATTTGAATTATGTATGCTTCCCACCCATATTTGTTAATGAGAATAAATTAATGGTGGCGGGAATACATAATTGAAGGTTCAACGATTTTTACTCTACAAAATCAAGTGCTTAAAAGTCGAACTAGAAGTATGGAATAAAAAGGTATTTGACAATACATTAAAAGAAAAAAAGTGGCAGAACAATAAATGCAAGTTTTCCAATCATCCATTGAATGAAAAGGCTTGTATGGTGACATCCTCAACCAAGAAAGCTTGCTTGTATAAAAGTTAGAGGAAAACTATCAAAAGGAAGAGCTCTTATGGCATAAAAAATATCGAGTCCAATGACTCAAAGAGTGAGATCGGAACTTGAGATTCTTTCATAAAGCATGTCTTAGTAAGCAATTGTATAATCACATCTCAAAGTTCAATGATGGCTTGGGGAATATTGTGGAAGAGTATGCAAATTCTTTGTTATGAGGGTATTAGTTTATTTGGCAATCTTCTATCATACAATGGATAGAAAGCAAATACATAAGAGAGGAAAATATTAAGTGTAATTTGAAACATGATTTCATGAGAAGTGAATGACGATCTGCTATTCAAACATTTTCTTCTCTATGAAGAAAGGAAAACCGCATTGACCTGATGGTTTCCTCATAGATGTTTCCAACTATCATGGAACATTGTCAAGAAGGAAAGTCCTCGTAGATTTTTCCAACTGACATGGAACATTATCAAGAAGGAAATTCTAAATGTAGCAGAAGATTAATATGGAGCCATGCTTAAAGCACTAAACTCTACTTTTCTTACTTGGATTCCACAAAAGGATAATGTTGTCTTATGATAACATTAGGCCTATCTCCCTTTATAATTTTGTATACAGAATAATTACTAATATCAATGCATCCAGATTAAAAACCTTTGTTTCAAGGCATCATGTCTAAAAATAAAAGAGGTTTTGTACCTAGACACCAAATTACTTATTGGTTGGCCATTCGAGAAGAAGTTATTCATTTTTTGAATTCATCTAGAAAATAAGATGTAACATTTCTCTAACTAGACCTTGCCAAATCCCGTGACAAAGTGTGATGCTAATTCCTTCAAGATGTATTTAAAATGGTGTCTCTTCAATTTATTTAAAAGCTTGAAGAGGCCTAAGGCAAGTGTGTTTGTTGTGGGTTATTTGTTACGTAAGGTAACGAAATGGCACTCAACAACAAACTAGATCCATTGAGCTATAAGTAAATAAAATGTGTAAGTGAGTTAGTTCAATATAAACTATCCCTAAGCATCAAAAGAAAGGAAAACTACAAAGGAAAAGAGAAACAAACCTTGTGGGAAGTCCCTTACAAATCAATTGGTCTTGGGATGGACCAAGAAGAGAAGAATTCAAGTGGAGAAACCATTTCACAATCATCCTACACACAAGATAATAAAGAAGATAATTCTAATATTTCCTAGCAATGTTAGTATTCCAAATAGTTAGTTCATAATGTAATGAAAACACATGAAAACCATTCGAAAAGATTTACGAAGGAGATGAAATGAAATGTTAAGCCCTAGATATTGTGAAATTGCATTTCTATTATTATATTAGCAAAGTCTTTATTGGTCGGCTAAGACCTTAATTGTAATTGTATGGTCGACTATGACCCTTAGTTGTAATTCTAGCCTTTACCACAAACACACACATACAAAGGGGAGCTAGTTTTAGAGATCAAATGATATTGTATTGTGAAGTGATACATTGTAAAAGCAAGTAGGCCCCTTGAAGAGGCTTCTTATTGATCTCTTTATTTCTTTCTCAAGGCATTGGGTTACTCCTTCTTTCTATTATTATGCTATTTGGGGAATTTGGTACACACACACACATTTGGGGGATGAAATGGCAAGGGGTTTTGCAAAATATAATACTCCAATTAAACCTCTAGAGAGCTCAACCATGATTCAAGAAGAAAATGAAGAAGTGTACAACCAGCTATCCAATTTTGAGGACAATGTTAAGAAATCGAGTGATAGGTTAGTGGCAACATGTTCAATTGGTGAAGACAAAAATGATACAAAAATTGATTTGAAAAATATGGATCAAAAGATGGAATAGAGGATGGAAAACATGGATCAAAAGATGGAAAAATGGCTAGAGAGGATCTCGAAAATATGAAGGGGGGTAGTTCCGAATGAGATGAGACATCTCTTTAATCCTAATTCATCTCCTCGAGAAGAGGATAAAGAGAACATGAAGGAATCATGAAGGCAATTTTTTTTGTAAACTCATCCCTACCATACATTCACCACCACTAATCATATTTCACAGAAGCATAGGAAGGAGCTACGATGATTTCCTTATGCGACATAGAGGCATGGACGCCATTGCAAGAGGAGAGAAAAAATGTAGAAGGGTTGAAAGCCCCTTGATTGTAGACTTTGTGGTTATTGGGTAACTTATTGCAATGTTTGGAACATGACCATCATGTTTTCCTTCCATTTGTTCCAAAGCTGTTGATCTTGCTATGTAAATTAATGTTGTTGTAATGCTAGGGCATGGGAATCAACACGAAGGATTCATGAAGTTATGTGAGGGTTTGAATGAAAGTTCCATGTGAGGGCTTCCATAAAGAACTAGTTTTGCTAGTGTTGATATGCTTCTTCACTCCCTATGCGGTGAGAAATTTTCATCTAAGACCTAACAAATATAATATACGAAACACACAATAATGACCTTTGCAGTCACTTTTGATCGGGAACAAAGGGATATAACCAGGGGTTAAATTTGACGCCCATTTACCAGTTTTTTGGGTTTTTAACCGTAATATACGCTTGGTTGATAAATAAACACGTCAATGTTGATGTGTCCATAATCTTGGAGATAGTCAACTTGACGGGTAAATTTATAACTTACTTGTAATTAGTAATATTAGAAAGATTATGTGCTCCATCTGTTTTGATTTAATGAGATTTGAGAACAGTGGACCTTGTTACATTAAGTTTCAGTTCAAACTTCAAAACACATATGAACACGGTTTCATTTTGGGCATTAATGTCTACTATTAAATGCATGAAACTTGAAAGTTGGAATTAGCTGCAACCCGTGCTGCATAGCCTGATAGATGCCTACCGCCGGCGCACCCCATAGCTAAGACTGATAGCATTGAATTTTAAACCAAATGTCATTAATAATAAATTATTGGCCTTAAGAGCTATTGCGAGTGGCCCAAATTTCCAATACATTTTACCGCCTCTGTGTTGAAAATTCGAAATTCAAAGTTTGGAACTCAGAATATAGGTATTGTCCAATTGGCCAATGGAGATGATTACCGGGACAGATGGATGATAGCATATGAAGGCATACATGAATGGTTCTAATCCTACAAGCCTACACTGAACGAACCTTGCTCAAACTGAAAGGTATTTACCCTAATCATATTTTCCTTTGATCCCTGAGTTCCTGCCACTAATGTTTTAAAAATAGAATTTACTTACGCCAACTTGGAGTGGACTGAGGTTTGGACTTTGAACCATATGCTAACTCAAGTAAACACTCTTTGTGTGAATTTTCTACTAACTGTATATGCCATTGCTGGGGTTCATGGTAACCTGTTTCCTTGCACGAGATATATCTGATGAGATTCTTTGTGTTAACGATTACTGACAGAGAAATGAATGGTTCAATTTTGTTTATCATGAGCAATGATTTCCACCCTTCAATATCATATCTCCAATGTAATAATGGGTCCTCTTCAAGGTCACGGCTCCTAATCTCTATAGATTTTATTTAGATAGTTTCATTATGCCCTCATTCTGTAATCATTGCCACCGCCTTCTATTGGGGAATACTAATTATAGAATTATCAAATTACAGGCCTCTTATTTGCTCCAGTAGCATGAATGCAAGATAAACAATGTGAAAGGCCGAAGAAATGGTAATGAGCAAATATATGATCATTGTGGGAAACAATTTAATAGCCGTGCCCGAGCAACTCAATGTAAAAATAAATATCATATCCTTTGAGATCATATGTTTCAACTTGTCTATTCATATTCTGCTACAAAATATAATCATTCGACCAAATTATGTCAACACGAACCAAGAAAGATGAAAAAAAGATCAACCAGCAAAACAATCTACAACCAAAATCAAGGTAAAGAAAATGGACTTTAAAAACCGATAAAGTTGTTTGGCCATGCCAATACAGAGGATGCTGATACAAACCAAGCAAAATAGAAAAAGAAGCAAGCAAAAAACCACTGTAGAATACAGAAGCTCAGATGAAACTAGTACAATGTTGGTTGTCTCAAATGATTTCAAATGATTGCAAACATTCTAATTCTAACATTTGTTTTTTATTATCAGATCCACCACCATCTTCTAGCATTCTAATTCTAATGTCATGTCCCTTTCTAGATGACACCATGGGGATGACTTATTAGCCTATTTAATTCCCGTAGGCTATCGTCGAGACTATAAGAGAATTAATTAATTATTAAAATTGTCACCTAAGCTTGAAAGTGTTTTATAAAGTGGCAATTAATAATTAATTCCTAATGACTTTTATAATCACTTGAGTCATAAAGTGGTGCAAAAGTGAAAAATAGGTAAAGCTAAATTAAAAGTCAAAAGGGATCAATTTCTCCATAAGATCACTTTTTAAATATTTGAATGAGAAAAATGGTCAAGAGAAGTTGAAGAGTCACAAGAGGGTCAATTTAAATATTTTAATGAGAGAAATGGTCCGGAAAGTTGACGAGTCACAAGAGGGTCAATGGGGTCAATGTGAAAATATAAAAAGGACATGGCCGCTTCAAGGAGGATAACCATTGTTTGAGTAGAAATTATGTCACATTTCTCATTGTGCTTCATTGCCATTGAAGATTTTCCATCTTGCATCTCAGTTCATCAAAGTTGAAGAGAGTTTCATATTGTGAGGGCCCAGTTGGGTGAAGGACGAGCTGCTACTGGCTGGGTGCTCGTGAGGAACTGATATTCTGAGTTTAGCAAGGGGGTCGAGCTGCTCCAACAGTGAATAATTAAGGAAGGGAAGAGGGGCGCACTTGTATCTCTGCCATCATCTCTGTGGCAAGTCGCATTTGTAGAGGAGAACATTCCTTGCTTCCATGAAATCGTGGTATCAAGCTCCAATCTGAGAAGAGATCGATTTAGTCACAGTAACCAGAGAGGAGGAAAAAGGAAGGCGCAGTCAACCAAGCACAGTGGTTCCAGTTCAGACTTTGAGTTTATCGCTGTTGTTTCCAGTGTGGAGAAGAAGGATCACGCTGCTCATCTGAAGGTTATATTTCCAGGCAGAGTATTCACATCATCAACAAATCAAACCCAGTTAAAACGTGAGGATGAAGGGATGATCTTGGGTTTATCTACTGCTGCCACGAGTTTCCTATTGTTTTATCTCCAGTTTGGGTGAAGTCTTCCTGTAGCAGAAATCAACGTGGAAAAAGAGACGTCATCTTCAGCACTATCTTTATTGTTGACTGAGTTAGTAAATCGTGGGAGTTGGCACTGTATGGGTATGTTTTAATTGGCATTTCTTTGTGGATGAAGACCTCACAACTTATGTAATTCCACCCTTCATTTCCAGGCATGTAAACACATTACTTTCCATGAAATATTCAGATCTGTTATGTGAACTTTAAAGTCTGTGTAATATTTCAATGCCCATGAATGTTATGCAACCATCTCATGAGAAAGAGTAGTGATAATCTATAGATATCAGAAATCCATAATCTTATAACCACAGAATCGCTACAGTAGTATTCACCACAACTGTTTGACAAAAGGTGTCAGTGGAAGAGTCTAATTAGTAATCTCAGAAATCATCCTCCATACTTGGACAGAATTGGGAAAGGTTATAACTTATAAGGGACTAGAAGTATTGTTAACTCTGTGAAGTGAAGACATTACATGCATCCTTAAACCAGTCAACTGTCTTCGAAAAAAAAAATCACGAGTATCATAGATTTGGTATATTGCGGTCAAGAAATTATCTGGGATCACAAGTCAATTAACTTCACCAACCAAGTTTAAAAAAAAAGTCTGAGTAGTTGTGGGAATTTTACATCTAATGTCTAGTTTTTATTATAAGATCCACCACCATCTCCTTGCATCCATAGGCCATAATATCATCTTGCATCCCCTTCAAAATAATGGCTGGAATACAAATTCTTGAGGATTCCAAGGCTGTTTTAAATTATCCTTTATATTTGATTGATAGCCATGTTATAAATTGCCTGTTTTTGTCATGAGCATCATCACAGGATAATGCGTGACTAAATGATAGTATACCCTACAGAGGATGTTCCAAAGATTCAGTTGAGGTCACAGAGTCAACCTAATGAACTAATGATGTTTTATAGATACAGTTGAGGTCACAGAGTCCTCATGAACTAATGATTTCAAACATTACTGTATTTTAACGATTTCAAACATTACTGTATTTTTGGGTCGTAAGTTCTCAATTATAAAAGCTGAAAATTAGTTCACAATTTTAATTTGTTTAAAATATAGAGAGATGACTGATGCAGATAAACCAAATTTCAAACATTTTCAGGAAAGCACGCAACTCATTTGAACTTGGACGGAGTGAACCAGGTCTGCTTCGAGGGTATACTCTGTTGTCCAAAGCATAGCGGCCATGGCAAAGGAGGAGGATCAGTGGGTGGACCTTCAATCACATCCTATATTCAATAAGGCACAACTCCGTCCCTATACTGTGGACGATCCTTCATCATCATCGTTTGCCCATGTAGTTTCCAGGTTGCCCTTAAATCTCATGGCATGGGATGGTTTTTCGCGTCTCATTGTATGGAACTCTGCCCAACAATGCCTTCATTCTATTGACATACGCTGCTCCCACCCTTATGCAGATACCATACAGGCTTCTACTCGAGTCAAGGTATTGAACTTCTTGTATTTTGGTTCTCTGTTTTTCATCTAACTGTTTGCAAAACATCACGGGCTTTGAATTTGCGAAAGAAAGAACAGCTTCCTCAAGCTTCTTGCCCTAGTTTTGTGCAAAGTCGGTTTAAATCTGTGCAAAAACTATTTTGATTTATTATTTTGTTAGCAAATGGCACTTTTCAGAATTTTCTGAAAAGATTCACTTAACAATGCCCGTGAAGCAGCAAAATTTCTTTTTCTTAAACATCAATTTAATTTAAGTATATTTACTAAGCAGGGCAAAGTGGCCTCAAATTCCATTTAATTAATTTCCGCTACAAGAATCAAAATGCTGCCTAATAATATGTCTTAAGCACTTAACATTAACAATGCCCGTACAGAAGCAAAATTCACTTAACATTAAGAATGCCCGTGAAGCAGCAAAATTGCTTTTTTTAACATGAATTTAATTTAAGTATATTTACTAAGCAGGGCAAAGTGGTCTCAAATTGATTTAATTTATTTCTGCTACAAGAAATCAAAATGCTGCCTAATAATATTTCTGAAGCATATCAGCAAGTGTTTAAAAGGATGGCCAGAACCAATTGAGTGCAGTGTAATTTCATTTTAAGTCTTCATTACCAGAATTTGTTAATGCAAATGCAATTTAAAGTTGGAAATACATGATAAAATATCAATTCGACTTACCCTAACTTATCTGTCAGAGGGAATTAATCCCAGTAATCATTTCTGAATGCTATTTCACTTATGCAACCTCAGGAAAAGATGTTCCTCATGTTGAAATTTCATCAAGTTAGGGTTAGATACAGAAAAATAACAATTCATCATATTCTAATGCAGAAAATACATTTAATAAACATTTACAAATATCGAATATTAAATAGTGCAGTAGTAAAAACTGTCACAACATAAATCTCATGTCTTTAGCACTCTCAGGTCACTGTGTTAAAGTACTTTTAACAATACCTGTTAGGTCACTGTGCTAAGTTAATCTTCAGCAGCATGTAACGTAGAATAAATAATAAAAGAGAAGATACTTACTTGTGTGTGGTACCCTTCCTATAAAAATACTCAGAAGAGTTACTTACTTTCAGTAAACACTGTGCCTCAGAGAGGCCAGTCAAAACTGGAAACTATCAGACCCTACAAGAGGGTAGTACAAACCAGAAAGAGAGAGATGAAAGGTTGTAGGCAACAGTAGTGGTAGTCCATGACAATCAAAAGCACAGTTACAGTCTCTATCAAGACTCAACACAATAGAGGTCAACAAGGTCACAAAAGATATGAACTCAAGAAAATCTCAGCACAAGAGAAATGACCACAAGTAACTCTCAGCACACCAGATCTGGTCACCAGTGATTAATGACAAACATAAACAAATAGATCTGGCAGCAAATAAACAATCTGAACCATAGGTAAGTCTTAATAAATAGATCTAGGCAAAATAAGACTTGGCATCAACAAATAACTTAAGAACTCAGTCCAAGTTGTCCATACAAGCTGAAGCCCTCACCAATGAACAGTTAGCAGTCAAATCAAGACCAAAGAGACTCACGGCCTCCTCAAGTGAGTACACAGCAGGGTTAACCAAACCCTAGGGCTTCATTGCTGAGATGGACAGAACTCTAGAGTTCACGGCTGGGTCATGCAAAGGCTGAACGAACTTCAATAAAACACAATAAACAGATCAGACCCCATATTAATCATATCGGACCTCTCACCAAACAGGTTGAACCCCAAATAGACCTCACACAGCAGATCGGGTCTCACAGCAGGCAAATCAGGCTTCAACCAAACCCTAAATGAACAGATCGGATCCTAAAAAACCCTCAGCAGATGGATCGGGCTCTTATAAGGGCAGATCAGACTTGAAGTTAGCAGATCAGACTTCTACAGGGTCAAGGATAGGGTAGCAGCAGCATACAAGCCTTCACGTCAAGCAGTCCAATCAGATATATGACTATAGCAGGTGGGCGGCCTAATCAACAGCAAAAGTACACCTCAAACAGTTGATGTCAGGCAGAAAAAAATCAAATCTGAGATGAGTGGAAGCTTCAGCAATTAGGCGGCCTCAACAGGTAAAAATAACCAGCAGCAATAATCTCTTAATACCCTTGACGTCAAGCAGCAAAGTTGTTAAATTTGTTCACTTGCTTAATGAGGAACAAAGGACTTCAATATATAGGATATTAGGATCTTCTAGAGAGGTCATTAGTTCATTCCTTTAAATTAGGATTCCTTAGATTTAGGGAGGAATAAAAATAAAATAAAATATATAAAAATAAAAAAATAAAAAATAAAAAAATAAAAAAAAAAATATATATATATATATATATATATATATATATATATAAAATAAAAAATAAAAATAAAAATAAAAATAAAAATAAAAGATAACAAAAATAAAAAAAATAAAAAATAAAAGAATAAATATAAACTAAGGTCATGTGCCAACTATGGGTACAAGACAAATAACCAAGGGCAAAAGTGGACAGGTACCCATAAGACCAAAAACAACAAGGGTGGTATAAATAGAAGGTGGGTCAATGACCCTATTTACCACAAATCAAAAATAAACAACAAGAAGCAAGGACCAAAAGTAAATCACCCAAGGTGGAAAGGTTCAACCAGTCATCTCTCTCTCAAATGTACAAATGTTCCATATACTACTGAAAGTCCATCATCATTGTATAAGGAAGGGTTCACACAGATGATGTGATCATGTGGTCCTCTCAACTGCTCCTTAGGTCAAATGTTAGTAGCTTCCACAAGGGGTGGCCAGTCCCTTGAGAAGACCAACCAACTCAACCATCTCGAAGACCTAGGAGAAGAGGACATCACACATCATAATCTTGGTAACTGACCAAGTGCCTCCATTCTCAAGGAATGGCTCTCAGCCCCAGGCTGAGATCCCAGTCCCAGACTGGGTCAATATCCTGGTAACTGACCAGGTGCCTCCATTCTCAAGGAATGGCTCTCAGCCCCAGGCTGAGTTCCCAGTCCCAGACTGGGTCATGTTGATCAACCATCTGGTCCATGACCAGGTTCTCCATTCTCCCAGAGAATGGTCCTCAGCCTCAAGCTGAGCATTCAGTCCTAGACTGAATGTTGATCAACCATCTGCAGGACCTAGGATGTCTCTGTCTCAACCTGCAGGATCTGCTTGGTCCTCGACCAAGAAACTGTCTGGTCCCAGACCAGAATACCCTAGAGACAAATAGGGGCCCTAGCTACATGCTAGGGACTTTGCCATGGCATCCATCTGCTTGGTCCTCGACCAAGAACCCCAGGAGACAGCTGGGGGCCCTAGGGTACCTTCTAGGGTCTTACACATTACACTGCCTGGTTAACTTGACCAGGAACCCTAGTTAACTGACTAGGGTACCATTCTCTCTGAAAATGGGTCTCGCAGCTGCACTAAAAAATTAACACCTCATTACACATAAAGTTGCAGGTTTTTGGTTCACATATCCCTTGGAACCAACAAAATGTATCACATGGAAAAAGGGAGCTTTATCAATTGTATAATCTATTTAATGAATATTCCTTTCCACCAAGGGAATCGGTAAATCTTAGGGTGTTGGTTATTGACATAATTGCAACTGGTATCTGGATTGTACCAAAGGAGAAATATTTTGCATTGATGCTTTTGTTTGAGAACCGTGTACAATACATTATTTATTTAATTCCAATGCTTTTCTGAGTTCTATTAGTTCTATGCAATTGATGAGCTGCTGAAAATGGTTCCTTGTGCAGACATTGCTACCCAACATGAAGGTGAACTTTCCTGTCCGATATCTGGCTATAAGCAGAACTGGACAATCTGTAGTCCTTGCCAGTGATGGAAGCGTAATGGTTCTGTATTTGAATGACAGAATAGTATCTCCTGCTGACAATGGTCTCTGCAGGTATATTCATTGGGTTTTTCTTGGTTTCCTTTCTATGTTCTATTGAAAATTTCCCAATCTTTCTCTCTATATTAATCCTACTGCCTCTTGTAGTAATTTGGAAAAGAAATGTGGGATGGAATGAAACATTTATAATGTCCTTGAGAGACACTGGTTTTGGAACATAAGAAGAAGCTACCAGAAAATATTATATACAACTGCTATTGAGAATAGGAGTTAGATGTACTTATTAAAGGTCATGTAGTTGCATTTAGCCATAATGGAATGGGATTTCATAAATGCAACAACTAAATATTAACGTCATGTATTTTATTAATAATGGGCAGATTATATCTAGCAATGTCACTACTCCAGGACTCCTGCTTGCTTGAGAGATGATATTCAATTCATTTCAGGATGACTACACCTACAAAATCCATGCAGATTATTTGGCAAGAACTGTTAATTTTTGAGTACATTATAAGCAGATCTGCACTCCTAAAGCAAAACCCTAAGCTAGGGATCAAAATCTGATCAACCACCTATAAAAACAACGGATACAGAATGGTAGATCTACAAGCACATCAATCTGAAAATTTAGGATATCAAGCTAAAATTGCACCAATCAATCACATCACTCTCTATCAAGGAAAAGAAAGAATTACAATGCAACTCACCCAAAATTTCTCTTGTCTAACCATCACAGTGAAGCGCTCTGCCTCCCTTTTATAGGATAAGAAGGACTAGGTTGAAACTGAATCTAGACATACAAGTGATGCACCCCACTTGCCAGTGTCAAACTTTAACCATTAAGCGCCTTGAAGGATGTTCATTGTTCTCCCATGCATGGATAACCTTGCCTACGATAGTTTGCCCCATTGAAGAGATTAGAGAACACACTGTGAATGAGCATGCATTCATGGCATGCCTGAGAATTTGTCAAATGGCCTCACATAAAGCAACAAAGTTGCCATGCACTTTGCCTTTGCTTCATTGAGTGCAATTGCCTCCTACTTCCTGTTGAACCAATAAATCATTCTTGTGTCCATGCTAAAACAAAAACCAAAAGTGCTCATCCCACTTTGTATTTCCCCTTGAGTACTGAGCAGTCTCATTGACCTAATTTTGGTTATTTGTTGGACATTAGTAAACTTATCTTATCTTATCATCCTAGCACTTGCATCTTTTGATTGACAAACAATGTAATAATAACTCATCATCTCCCTCATGCCATAATGAATTGTGCCCTTCAAGTATTTGAGCACATGCTTGGAAACAATACAATGAATTTGCTGAGGTTCAAGTTCAACCATGAATTGCTCAAAGTGATCACCGGAAAACATCGACAAGGCTATTTATTCACAAGATACATTAGGGAACTAATCAACTGCCTATACAGTGAAGGATCTACCAAATCAGAATCTAAATCAATAGATAATTTCAAATTTGCCATTGTAGGAGTGGCTAAGGGTTTGCAATCAAGAATTTGAAATCCCTTTGGAATTTCCACTATGTACATCCCCTTGCCCAAGAAAGACCTCATCTGTGCCTTGCAACACCTCTAGACCCATAAAATAATGCATTAGGTTGATGTCCTTCATATGACATTCGCTAGCCAACTTCTCTTTGCACCATCCAATGAGCTTCTTATAACTATAAGAATCAAGTGTTCTACATATAGAACCAAGACATGCATAACAAATTTATTATATCAATAATAAAGGTTAGGATATGTAATAGTTTTGGTGAAGCCCAAATTTAGTAAGTAATCACTAATCCTAGAGTACCATGCACCTAGTGCTTGTTTTAGCCCATAAGGACCTTCTTCGATTCACACACATGGTATCTCACACATGCACCTCAAAACTCATTCATTGATTAATGTCACTTCCTCCTCAATTAGATCAATTAGAAAAGTGGTGTGTACATCCATGTAATATAAATGCAAACCAAAAACTGATGCGATAAAACTTTGATAGAAGTATACCTTGTGCAGTAAAAGTCTCCTCATAGTTAACTTCCTCTCTAGGAGAATCCTCTTGCCACAAATTTAGCCATGTGTTTCTCTATTGCTCCCATTATCCGCATGCTTGATCTTTGCACCGAGTGAAACGAGGTGCTCTACAGCCCAGTATGGGGGAGACGTTGTAACGTGTGTGATGTAACGTTTGTTACTAACAAAATAATTAAAAAATAATTAAAAAATTTCATGTCGGCTCATAAAATACAAAATTAAATTATGGAAAGTATTTAAAAAAAATCCATGTTGGTTCATAAAATAAAATATTATGAAAAGTAATTAAAAAATAGATGTTCGTTTATAAAATAATAACTCAAGACTTAAACCCGGATCTATCAATCAAGAGAGATCAAATTTCTTGAGTTTAAATTTAAAAAAAGAAATACACCTCAAGAAATTGGATCCCTCTCGGTGCTTGATAGATACAGGTTTAAGACGGATCTATGCTGGTGTACAACCACTTGGAATCTATAATAGATTTTTCATTGGTCTTCGCACCATCTTGAAGACATCATTGTTCATAATGGAGTTTACTCCTTAGTCATGGGCCATGGCATCCCTCCACACCTCCACACTTGCTTCATGCTTGCCTCCTAAAAGTTGGAAGGTTCTATATCAATGCGAGAAGACATCAACGTGACATAAGTAGGAAATTTCTTAGGGCTATGAGCCTATGACTAACCCAAAAATAAGATTTTGACACTCCTACTCGATACTACCGTGCTTCCTACAAAGTCTAGCTAAGCCATCTAGGTTTCATGGCTGAACTAGATGTTAAAGAGGCCTTTGTTCCTTCTCTTCAACCTTGCTGATCTAAATCTGATTTTGCTTCATTTTGTAGATTAGCCTTTGGGACAACAAGTTGTTCTCCCTCATCAAAGTATAAATTTGGGATGACAAGCTGTTCTCCCTCGTCAACATCTGTAAGAGGGTAGTGAGACTTAGATGACCATGCATCCTCATCAAATTTAAATTCTCTGAATCTCTACTAACCACTTTTTTTTGTTGTGTTGGAATTTAGGTTTGGTAAACCTTGGAGGTATCACAATAACCAAATTACCAATGATTACACCCTTAATGCTTGAGGGTTCAAATTTAGTCCTCTTTTCATTAGAGATGGATATAAATATGGCAACCAAATACATGAAGGTTTGGTACATGAGGCTTTCACTAGTAAAAGCTCCTTCTGGTGTCTTGTTCTTCAATATCTTATGAGGACATCTATTTGTTGATGTTATAGCTATGAGAGTCATCCTCATAAGCTCAGCTGACCTGCAAATGTAAATAAAATGATAAATGTAATTTTATATTGTAAAAGACTAGTCGGCCCAATGAAAAGAACAAGTCAGCCCAGTTAAGGATTTTATGAAAAGTAATGTATAAATAGAAGTGCTCCCTCACTCATTTTATCATTCTCACCAAGCAAGTTTGCTCAACTAGAGGAGTTCGCATTTCCTAGGTACTAGAAGACTTGTGGAGCAGATTCCTTGAGCATTGACTCAGTTTGTACTTTTTATCTTCTTTGTACTAAAATCTCAGAGTATTTAAGGGTTGTTGGGTTTTTTTCGAGTTTGGGTTTTCCTAGGGTAAAGTGTTGTGTCTATTGTCTCTATTGTTTCTGTGCATAGTTGTTCTTTCAGTGATCCTTTTTTCATTGTTTATATATATATATTATGCTGCTATAAGTGAAAACATTAACATGGTTTCAGAGCTATGCTGAAAGAGACTATTGTCAGGAACTAGGGTTTGAAGTTTTTCCAACTTCCAACCATCAATTTGGTTCGATCTTACCTTCTTTGAGCTCGCCTCAGAAAGGTGAATTTTTCTGTCCAACCAGAATTTCATTATGATGATTTTCAATTTTGACCTAATTTCTGAGGCTGCTGCAGAATTAGGGTTTGCTGGTTTTCAGTGATCTGACCACATATTTGGATGTAAAGGAAGCTCATTCAACTCGCCTTAGGAGGGAGAATTCATCTGTGGAAGTGGTTTTCTCAAAATCCAAAATCCATTTTTGACCTAGCTCCTGCTAGGGTTTTTACAAATCCAGTACCTAGTCAAGATGTCAAGCATCAAGATTGAAGATAGGCTTGATGGATCCTCAAACTACTACTCATGGAAGTCTAGGGTGCTTAATGCTTTAGAAGAAAATGACCTACTAAACTTTGCTACAGAAGGAGTGATAGAACCAGCTAAAGCCTTAGAGAAGACTTAATGGAAGAAGAATGATGCCAAGGCAAGGAGGATACTAATAGATTCAGTTAAGGATCATTTGATTCCTCAGATTTCTCAGAAAAGACGACTAAGAAAATGTTTGACTCATTGAAGAAGTTGTTTGAGAACCCAAATATTAATAGGGTTCTTGCCCTAAGGCAACAACTCTCAAGCATTAAGATGTCTAGATCAGACACCATAGCTTCATACTTCATGAAGATCACAGAAGTAAAAGACAAATTGGCAACAATAGGTGAAGTTATTGCAGATAGAGAGTTGGTCATGATGACCTTGAATGGTCTCCCTCAATCTGGGGAACCCTTCATCCGAAGTATATCAGAAAGATCAGAACTACTCAATTTTGAAAGAATATGGGCAGACTGTACACAAGAAGAAACAAGACTTGTGATGAGAGGCAAGATTCCAGAACCTCATGAAGAAGATCAAGCTCTCATCACACATACCAAGAAGAGAGGAAAGAGGAACTTTGGACGAAAAGACAAAGGCAGAAGACCAAATTCTAATCCTGATAGGAAGAAGGACATGTCGAAGGTTCAATGTTATAAATGCAGAAATTTTGGCCACTTCAAGAGCCAATGTAATTCACAGAAGAGGAAAGAACATGCCTCTGCAGCTGATGTGGTTGAAGAAACTCAACCAAAGAAATTGAAGAAGACAAAATTCTTCTTCTTCATCTCAGCTTTATTAGGTACTGTTCCTACTGATAATAATATTAGGTTGTTGGATAGTGGTGCCTCTAAACACATGACAGGTTACAAGGAGTTTCTCTCAAACCTAGATGAGAGAGAATCACATCTAAGAGTGGTCCTTGGAGACGATGTTAGATATGCAGTAAAAGGAACTGAGACAACCTCCTTTCAACCAGATTCTGGTGATTCTCTGCATTTGGGAGAAGTATTATATGTGCTAGGAATGAAAAGAAATCTTGTCTCTATCTCAGCACTAGAAGACAATGTTGATGTATTTGTAACTTCAGAAGATATTCTTTTATGTATTACATTTGTACTTTATTATATTCATGATGGAGATGTATTATTCCTCCAATCAGAAGTGTCGTCATTTGTATTTGTAAGTGTCGCAACTTATATTTGATGGGTTATTAGACCACCAGTGTGGGGTCGACCCTGCTTGTGTCATGTGAGTGGGTTATTAGGGTTCCTTACGAAGTCGGCCCAGTTAGAATTAAAGGCAGGTCAAGTTGTGTATAAATAGAGAGTGAGTGTGTCTCATTCTATTCATTCACTCACTCATCCAACTCGCATTAGTTGAGAGAGGAGTGCGCACAAGTGGAGGAGGAGTAGCTGCTGGAGTCATCTATCTTTTGGGTTTGATCATTGTGATCTTTGTATTGGGGCTTATTCTATCTCTGAGGAAGTTGCGGGGTTTTTCACTTTCTTGGTTTTGCCTGAGGAAACTCTGTGTCTCTTGTGTTTATGATTGTTATGTTGTGCTTGTTATTCTCTTAGTATGATCCTAGGTAATGTTTGAATGCAATTATCGAAAAATAACATGGTATCAGAGCCGTGCTAAGAAGAAAACACTATGCAGCTGCGGAAGCTAGGGCTTCTTAATTTTTGGGTTTCTCTCCTCAGATCATCAAAGGCAGGAGGCTAGGTTGATTCTCCTTGGAAGGGTGCATCTTTCTGTCGAGACAAAATTCAATTTTGAGCACTTTCAGTTTTTGTCTTGTCACTGCTGCGGGAAATTAGGGTTTCGGAGAAAGTTGGAATTTTTGGAATCCGAGACCACGACTGGATGCCCCTCAAGAAAATCGAAGTTTAGAGACCAAGATCGAAATTTTTGGTTGGGCAGAAGGCCGGGTTCATCAAACCCTAATTCGGGATTCTGATCGGAAAGGTGGAAAATTAGGGTTTCTACAAAAGTGAAAATTTTTGAAATCTGTGACCACGGCTGGATGCTCCTCAGAAAAATCGAAGTTTAGAGCACAAGATCGAACTTTTTTAGTGGGTAGAACCCCGAGCATTATCAAACCCTAGCTCGGGATTTTGTCTAGAAGATCTGGAAGTTTCAAAGGCAATTTTGAGGGGTCAAATTTTGCAGATTTCAAAATTGAAGTATACCAGCTTGTTCAGCTTAGCAAGGTGCATCTTTCCATCCATTCAAAAGTTTGGAATTCAAAGTTTGAAATTTTAGGGTTTCTCTGACAAACCCTAATCCAGCTCCAGATCCAGTTTTCAACAAATCAAGTGGTAAGACCTAAATCTATTATTTCCATTTGAGTTTCTCATTAAGATGTTTCACCACACCAAGCTTAAGGATAACCAAGCTTGAGGATAAGCTTGAAGGTGCTGACAACTTCTGAGCATGGAAGTATAGGATTGGGTTAATCCTAGAAGAGAATGAATTGGACACCTACATAAGTGGAGAGGTTCCAGTTCCAGAGGGAGATGAGGCTAAGGCCTTACACAAGAAGAACCTGGTCAAGTCTAAGAGAATCATTGCTGATTCTATTAAAGACCATCTCATACCTCATGTGTTTTCCCTAAAGACACCTAAGGAGATGTTTGATTCCTTGACCAAGTTGTTTGAAGGAAAGAATATAAATCGGAAGATGACTACAAAATCAATTGAAAGGGGTAAAGTTCCAGAATGGAGAGACCATTCAATCATACTTCACTAAGGTCTCTCAAATCAAAGAACAACTTGAAGCTGTGGATGAAGTAGTGGAGAATGGAGAAATTGTCATGACCACTTTGAATGGCCTACCTAGGTCATGGGACTCCTTCATCCAAGGAATCTGTGCAAGAAAGAAGTTGATCTCTTTCAGTAGATTATGGAAGGAATGTTCACAAGAAGAAGCTAGGCTTGTGGCTCGAGAAGAAAAGATGGGAAATGAAGATCAAGCTCTCATAGCACACATCACGAAAAGTAAGCCCAAGAGGGAGCAATCTTTTCACAAGAGAACTTCACATCACCATCATCAAAGAGATAAGAAAGATCTGAGATGCTTCACTTGTAATGAGAAGGGACACTTTGCCTCAGAATGTCCCAAGAACAAAAGGAACTTCAAGAAGAAGAAGAAGAAGAAGAGCAACAAGAAGAGATATCATGCTCATGCTGCTGAGTATGATGAAACTCCCAGGAAGAAGACTAAGGTAGAAAGTGAAGACTCTTCAAGTGACGATGAATATGTTCGAATCTCCGCTCTCACAGATACTGTTACACATGGGTGTAATGATTGGCTTATTGATAGTGGGGCTTCTAAACATATGACGAGATTCAAAGAATCTCTTATGGACCTATCTGAACACGAGTCACCTCATAAGGTGAAACTTGAGGATGACTATCAATGCCCCATAAAAGGAAGTGGTGAAGCCTCCTACAAGTTAGACTCTGGGAAGTCTATAAAGATGCAAGATGTTCGATATGTACCGGGACTTAAGAAGAATCTTCTCTCCATATCATCTTTGGATGCAAAAGGAATGAGAGTTGCATTTGTGGATGGCCAAGTACTCATGTGGCCAAAAGGTAAGACCATAGATGATGCAGTAGTGATTGGAGAGCAAGAGGGAGGATTGTACAAATTAAAGGGACAACCTGAACATGCCATGGTACATGAATCCATGGAGCCAAGTGAACTTTGGCATAGAAGGCTTGCTCATGTGCACTATAGGGCACTACCAATTGCAAGCAAAGCAGTAGAAGGTCTTCCTGAAATCTAGTCAAAGCATGAAGGTGTTTGCAAAGGATGTGCAAAAGGAAAGAACACAAAGAAGGCATTTCCAAGCAATGAAAGCAAAGCAAAAGGAATCTTGGAGATTATCCACTCTGATGTATGCGGACCAATGTCATCCAGTTCTCTGAGTGGGTATGTATATTATGTTTCTTTCATTGATGATTTCTCTAGGAAGACTTGGGTTTATTTCCTGAAGAACAAAGATGAAGTGTTTGATAAGTTCAAGGAGTTCAAAGCCTTGATAGAAAATCAAACTGATAAGAAGATCAAGACCTTTAGATCCGACAATGGCGGAGAATTCACTTCAGGAGACTTCAAGAAGTTATGCAGTGATTCAGGGATTAAGAGGGAGTTGACCACTCCCTACAATCCACAATAGAATGGGGTTGCAGAAAGGAAGAATATAACAATCATGGAAGCAGCACGAGTAATGCTGTATGACCAAGATCTACCCATGCACCTATGGGCAGAAGCAGCTAGGATATCTGTATATGTACAAAACAGAACACCACACAAGATACTTGACAACAAGACACCATAAGAAGTTTTCTCTGGTAAGAGACCAGAAGTTAGCCATCTCAGAATATTTGGCTGTCCAGTATATACACATGTTCCAAAAAAAAAGAGGACAAAGTTAGATCCTTTAGGAAAGAAGGGTATATCTGTGGGGTACAGTGAAAGCTCGAAGGCATACAGAATATACTTTCCAGGGTTCAAGAAGATTGATATTAGCAGAGATGTGACTTTTGATGAAAACTCAACATACATCAAATCCAGGAAGACACCTGTTGAAGACTATGAAGAACCAAGGGTACCCAGAACACAAGACACCACCATGAATGAAGCAATACCAGAAGTGGATCGTGAAATAGAAGATCCACAAGAACCTGTAGATCCACCCTGTGAGAAGAGCTCTCACAAGAGGAAACCTGCATGGGCTAGAGAGCTCATCCAAGATGCAGAAAGGTATGGTATTCGAGAGGAGGAACACAGAGAAAGGAAAAGGACAAGATCACACACTAGCTATGTTGCCTTGCTCTGTGACATTATGAACAAAGAACCTTCCAGTTATGAAGAAGCAACAGAAAAGAAAGAATGGAAGGATGCCATGGTCGAGGAATACCAGTCGATCATGAAGAATGATGTTTGGGATGTGGTCCCAAGACCAGATGGGAAGTCTGTTGTGACTTCCAAGTGGATCTACAAGATCAAGCATGCTGCAGATGGCAGCATAGAGAAATACAAGGAAAGATTTGTAGCTGGTGGCTTTTCCTAGAAAGAGGGGATAGATTATGAAGAGACTTTTGCACCTGTAGCTAGATACACTTCCATCAGAACAGTACTTGCTCTGGCTGCAGTGATGAAATGGAAGATACACCAGATGGATGCCAAGACAACTTTCTTGAATAATGTAGTCGAAGAGGAAGTGTATGTGGAGCAGCCACTTGGTTTTGAGACACATGACAGGGAGTCATGTGTGTGCAGATTGAAGAAAGCCCTGTATGGCTTGAAGCAAGCACCTAGGACATGGTACTGCAGGATAGACATCTTCCTGTCCAGTTTGGGCTTTACCAAGAGTAAAGCGGATTCCAACCTTTACTACAAGGTTGAGGAAGGCAATCCAGTGATACTCCTTTTGTATGTGGATGACTTGTTTTTGACAGGAGAGGATAGATTGATTGCCGACACGAAGAGGAAGCTTGCTGTCGAGTTCGAGATGAAGGACTTGGGCATGATGCATTACTTTCTATGTATGGAGCTGTGGCAGAGTGCAGATGGAATCTTCCTTGGACAAGGGAAGTATGCAGTAGAGATCCTGAAGCGGTTCGGGATGATGCACTGCAAGGCCATGGCCACACCTATGGCATCGAACCTGAAGCTATTGAGTGATGCTTCATTAGAGTCGGTTGATGTCACGGTGCATCATCAGATGATTGGGTCCTTGATGTACCTGACGAATACGAGACCAGATATTTGCTTTGCGGTGAACACCTTGAGCTAGTTTTTGACAGATCCTAGACATGTTCACCTGATTGCTGTAAAGCATATTCTAAGGTACCTAAAGGGTACAATTGATTATGGGCTCAAGTATGATGCGAATCAAAAGTTTAACCTGGACGGTTATGTTGATTCAGATTGGGCAGGCAGAGATGCAGATAGGAAGAGCACCTCGGGGTGCTGCTTCAGTATGGGATTAGGTGTGATCTCTTGGTTTAGCAGGAAGCAATCCTGCGTAGCACTGAGTACAGCCGAAGCAGAGTATGTTGCAGCTTGTTCGGCTAGTTGTGAGGCAGTATGGCTCAGGAAGCTACTGTCTGATTTATTTGATCTCCAGTTGGATGCTACCTGTATCTATTGTGACAACCAGAGTTGTGTGAAGTTGTCAGAGAACCCGGTGTTCCATGACAGATCGAAGCACATCGAGATCAAATATCACTATATCAGGGATATGGTGCAGAGAGAAGCAGTGAAGCTCCACTATGTTGCGACAAATGAGCAGATTGCAGATGTGTTGACCAAACCACTAGCCAGAGTGAATTTTGAGTACTTCAGAGAGAGGCTTGGTGTTCTTCAGATAGAAGATATTTCGAGGAAGAAGTGATGGGGCACATTTGCAGGAGCCATTCCAAGCATGGTGGTAGGAGGATCCTTCCCATGGCTGTGGATGTAAGCGCTGTGTGATGAGCATCAGAACGATGCTCCGGTTACTGCTATGTATAATAATCAGGATGATCATATGTGATGAGCATTAGGAAGATGCTCTAGATGATATGCATCAGGACGATGCTGTGACGATGATCAGGATGACCATGCGATGATGATATGCATCAGGACGATGCTATGACGATGATCAGGATGATCATGCGATGATGATATGCATCAGGACGATGCTATGACGATGATCATGCGATGATGATGTGCATCAGGATGATGTACTGTATGATGATGATGAGTATGATCATGAGCATCAGGAGGATGCTCTGTGCGAGGATGATCAGGTGGATCAAGAGTATTAGGATGATACTCCGTGGCTGTGGATAGGTTGTGTGATAAGCATGTAATCTTGCCTTGGGAGATTTGCAGATACTTTTGCGAGGTTTTGCCTATGGCATATAATAGCTCCCTGGGAGATCTGGCAAATGCTCTTTCAAGGTTTTGCTTGGGAGGTCATATAATCTTGCCCTGGGAGATCTTGCCGGTTGTGCTTAGGCACATAAAGGATCCTGGGATACTCTTTCGAGGTTTTGTCTTGTGGCATATAATGTTTTCTTGGGAGATCCGATAAGTTGAGTAGTACGCTCGTAATCAGTCCCGGGATGCTCTTTCGAGGTTTTGCCAGACCACATGTAATCAGTCATGGAGATCTTGTCGGTCGTGCTTAAGGCACATGAATGATCCTGGGATGCTCTTTAGAGTTCTTGCCGGTCGTGCTATGCACATAAATGTTCCTGGGACACTCTTTTAAGGTTTTGTGGTGGTCACATGTAATAGCTCCCTGGGAGATCTTGCCGGTCATGCTTAGGCCCATAAAGGATCTTGGGATACTCTTTCGAGGTTTTGTTGACGCACGTAATTAGCCCTGAGGATTCCACAGGATGGCCCGCTTGTAGAGATGATGAAGACCTACAGGAGGCTAGGCCTACATCCAGCATGAAAAAGGGCTGGCTCTGTAGAACTTCCTATGACGAGAAGAATTGAGAGATAGCCCAGTGATCGAGATGACGAGTACAGCAGCAGTGACGATGATGCTCCGTGATCCAGTGACGATGATCCAGCTCCAGAATTGAAGACTTGTGGCGATATGTATTGATGACCTGTGTCTAGAGAATACCTTCCTAGTTAAGAGGGAGTGTTGATGTATTTGTAACTTCGGAAGATATTCTTCTATGTATTACATTTGTACTTTATTATATTCATGATGGAGATGTATTATTCCTCCAATCAGAAGTGTCGTCATTTGTATTTGTAAGTGTCGCAAGTGTTGCAAGTGTCGCAACTTATATTTGATGGGTTATTAGACCACTAGTGTGGGGTCGGCCCTGCTTGTGTCATGTGAGTGGGTTATTAGACTTCCTTAGGAAGTCGACCTAGCTAGAATTAAAGGTAGGTCAAGTTGTGTATAAATAGAGAGTGAGTGTGTCTCATTCTATTCATTCACTCACTCATCCAACTCGCATTAGTTGAGAGAGGAGTGCGCACAAGTGGAGGAGGAGTAGCTGCTGGAGTCATCTATCTTTTGGGTTTGATCATTGTGATCTTTATATTGGGGCTTATTCTATCTTTGAGGAAGTTGCGGGGTTTTTCACCTTCTTGGTTTTCCCCGAGGAAACTCTGTGTCTCTTGTGTTTATGATTGTTATGCTGTGCTTGTTATTCTCTTAGTATGATCCTAGATAATGTTTGAATGCAATTATCGAAAAATAACAGACAAGGGTTATAAAATTGCATTCTCAGATGGGAAGGTTCTTACATGGCACAAGAATTCCATTATCGATTCTGCAAGAGTAATTGGTGTTCGTGAAGAAAGTCTATACAGATTGACGGTACAACCATTTTAGGCTCTAGTACACGACTCTATTAGTTTGAGTGAGCTATGGCATAGGAGACTCGCTCACCTACACTATAGAGCTCTTCCTTCTCTCAAGAAGATGGTTACAAGACTTCCCGAACTCCAAGTAGTACACAATGGCATCTGCAAAGGATGTGCACTTGGTCAGAATGCCAAGGGATCTTTTCCTAATAGTGACACCAGGTCCAAAGGAATATTAGAGTTGGTACACTCAGACTTATGTGGAGCTATGACAGTTACATCATTGGGAGGATTTTCATATTATGTGACTTTTATAAATGACTACTCCCGAAAGACTACTTTACAAGGGTCTCCCAATTCAAGGAACACCTAGAAGCTATTGGAGATACCTTTGATGAAGATGAACTTGTTATGACTGCTCTCAATGGTCTCACTAGACCTTGGGACTCTTTCATCCAGACCATGTGTGCAAGAAAAGAAAGTCTACAATTTGATGTTGTATGGGAAGATTGTATCCAAGAAGAGGCTAGAGTAGCAAATACAGAAGCTCTACTCAGAGAAGACGATCAGGCTCTAGACACCCATACCAAAAGAGTAAAGGGTAAACCAAATTTCAAGAAGGAAAGTTATAAGGAGTCTCAACCTCCTAAGAAGTTCCAGAAGTTCAAGAAAGGAAACGTCAAGAGAGACTTCTCTTCTTATCAATGTTTTTATTGTGATAAGATGGGACATATTGCCTGATGCCGTCTGGTTACACACCTGGGAAAACGCAGCAGAAGTCTTCAAGCTGCTGGTGTGGCCTTGGGGGCAAGTCAGAGTCAAGTGCTGTCACCTGAAACTTGACTCCTCCGTCTAGGCTTTCCTAGCGAAGCCAAGGGGGTTGGACCCTAAAAATGAAAACAAACTATGGTGTCTAATCTAGGAGTTAGAAATATTTTTTGAAACCAAGATAATGCAACATACATTTATATAAAGCAAAACGTCATTAATCAATACATCATTTACAAATATTCAACATCATCATCATAAACAACATTCATCAATAACATGAAATATAACAATATAAACCAGTGCCTGAATGGAGTCGAAAAAGATGCATGAACTGAAAAAGTAAATGTTGTGCAAGTGTTTTTGGTTTATTTTAAATTTAATGTGAAAGTGATATTTTTATTATGTTGGTGGGTTCCCAATATACCCAAAGGTACGGGGAACATGTCCAGAATTTTGATGTGTGGCTTCCCTCTCAGACTTGGGTTGAATTGGAGTCTCAAGGAGGTGTTCAGATGCTGTACCAACGAGGGCAAGCCTAACGGTTTCCAAGAGGTCACTACTCAGTTTTGTCCCAAGCTTTCTGAAAAATTTCCCCACGACAACAAAATACTCGCGTTGTGCCGGATTTTCACAAAAGGGTTTTTTTATTGGGGTGGTGTTAGATTCTATTACTAGTCATCTCCCCCTTTCTGATGCGTACCAACTTGATCAGACTGAGCTGCAAGTTGGCCACAGAGCATACGGGAGAAGACCTTGGAAATTTTTAGAATTTTCTTTTTATGAACCAAAATTTTATCTTTTAAAACCCAAGAGTCCCTTTTCAGGCTAGTACTCGGGCAAGCCCTTGTTCTGAAACCCTACTTTGGGAAAGCAAGGGGGCGTTAGAATTTGTAAAAAAATGATAAAATCTATGTCCTGAGTGAACTTGTGGCCCGCCAGTGGAATGGACCAACAAGGTAAATTTTAACCCCTAGTAAGTTTTATTTAATGCGGAAAATGAAATCTAAACCTAAAAAAATGCAAACCACGAAAATTGAGTCGACACAGTTTTCCCCCCTGGGGGGATGGGGTGTGGGCGCTTGGTTATCCCACTTGCTCTCGTTTAATACTTTAGTTACAACGCAATAGAAATGCCCCAGTCTTTTACTGACTTAGTGGCTTACAAAATAGGAGAGAAAAAGTATCCGTTTTAAGAAATTTAAAATCTAGGTGCTCCGGATGGCCTGGATCCTCAAAATTTGGCCAGCGTTTCTCTCTACCTGTTCGTCAAATGCTGCAAATCAGCAAGCAAACATCAGTAAAAGATGCCCAAAAACACTTTAAGAGTGTATTTGGGACACCTGCTAAAAACCCAGAAAAAACTAAGTTAAAATTCTAAGTTAAAATACTGAAAAGTAACTAAGTGAGACAAGCTGTGAGGCTTGTCTCCTTAGGATCTTTGCAAACTTCGAGGAGTGTATTTGGGACACCTGCTAAAAACCTAGAAAAAACTAAGTTAAAATTCTAAGTTAAAATACTGAAAAGTAACTAAGTGAGATAAGTTGTGAGGCTTGTCTCCTTAGGATCTTTGCAAACTTTGAGAAGCTGCAAATTGTAAGCTCTATTAGCAGCTAGATGTACTTTAAAATCAGAACTATCATTACTCAACAAAACTTTGAAAAATATAGCGATTTTTGCAAGTTTGAAAAGAGTATGATGCTAAATGAAGGAAGAAATCTAACAGTCAAAGGTATGAGCTTTGTAATAATCTAGACCAAACCTTCATGAAGCGATTTCTGATCTATTTAAGATATGCAACTTAGTATATTAATAAAAAATACAAGTAACCAGTTAACCAAAGAGAAACTTTTAAAATTATGAGAGAAAGAGATAGAGATGAAATGATTTTTTTTTGAGATTGAAAACTTTGGAGTTTTGACTTTGTGTGATATCGAGGGACTACACCTGGAAAACAAAGATTAGAAGAAAAGAGAAACAAACAAGTTCACTCCTTTTCCCGCTTAAGGCCACCTGCACATCACAAACTTCACCAACACAGATCAAATGTAGACATACACTCACAAGAAATCAGTATTGCATTTCCATAAACAAATGAGAAATACAATGGTAATCTTTTAACAAGCATATACCAATAAACTATTTCAATAAACTATTTCAATAAACAAATTGAAACAGCCTATCTCATAAATCGGTAACGATCTTTCGAATGAGTACAAAATATCTATGAAAAATTGCAGCCTATGCACAAGTTACCTTGACAATACATAAGGTGGTACATCCACTCATCAATGGCACAACACAAATGACCTCCAAAGTCTTCTTTTATTAACTCAATAATAGAACAAGATTACAATAGCATTCCTTCTCCAACTCAAACTAGTGAGAAGTGGGAGAGAGCACCCAATTTATAGAATACCCCATGATGGAGTACGCCCATGGCAAGGAGAGGAGTGGGGAGTGGTGGCACGATTCATGGAGGAGATAGGGCTGCCCATCCCTACGAAAATGCTGCCATAGAGTAGCCCTAAACGTGCCCATATTGCAGCACTAAACAAGCTGCACAAATCAGCAGAAAACGTGGGTCTCCCCATTGGGAAATGCACCCAAGTGAAGGAAAGCGACCAACTTGATATGGGGGAATTACTTCCATCAAATGGGCTGCCAAAAACACTTACATTTCAGCCTAATATGCTCCTTGAAACATGCTGAAGTGAATCAGTCCCCCAAATCACTCAAAAAACATTTAATTTTTTAAGTCATTTTTCCATTTTTTTGATTTTTTTATGACTTTTATGACTTTTTTGGGTTTTTTGACCATAGGTGAAAAAGTAAGCATCCAAACATTAGGAAAAGTGGGATTAGGCGTTAAGGGGGTGCTCTGAGTTGGAAAACGAGCACCCCTAAGGAAAAAAGGACTTCCAGACGCCACTTCTAGGCCGATTACAAATTTTTTAATTGAACCATAAAAAAATGGCTCAATTTACGGAAAAAATAAACTCTGGCGAAAAATAAAAAACTACCTAGGGGGACTTAGCACATGTCCATATGACTCAAAAATAATGTCTAGCATGTTCATAAACATTGACCCATGGACTTTAACAATCCCCTAAGGCCCGTCAGCCTCCCTAGACATTCCAGCTTTGGAGGAGCAGGAGAAAAACCCAAAAATTATGTTATGCACTAATGCAAGACATAATTAATAGGTGAAAAAACTCCTTGGAATACCTGACTTAGCCAAAAAGTCCTAGGGAACCAAGTCCTCTACAAAACACCATGCTAGTACATTTTATTACAAACCCCACAGGGCCATGGACATGTGGAAAAAAATTAAAAATGGGGCCTTTAAAAGGCCTGTTGGACATCAAATCATTGAAAATGAACATGTAACATGTTCAACTTTGTCCGCTCACTTGATAGTCCAACTAAGTACAACTTAGTTGGCAACATTGCCAAAGATTGTCTAGTAAAGAAAGAATAATTCAAGAGGAAGAGAAACAAAAGAATAATTCAAGAGGAAGAGCAACAAAAGACATCATGCTCATTTTGCCGAAGATGAAGAAGAAGAAGAAGAAGAAGAAGAAGGACCTCCCAGGAAGCAAGCTAAAGAAGAAATTGAAGAATATGTCCTATAATGGTGGTGCTTCAAAGCATTCTCTGAATCTCGAAGAATGGACTCCCCTCAGAAAGTTTCACTTGGAGAATAGGAGAAGCCACATACAAGATTGATTCAGGAACTCCGATGATGAAGAAAGATGTACTATATCTCAGCTTTAGAAAAGATTGGATCAAAAGAAGATGGCTCACATAAAGTCACTTAGAAGCAGTTTTGATCTACAAGTCCATGTGATCAATGGTACTGAAAGATTTGACCAACAGAATCAGATGATGGAATAGAGCTCACCATCAGATATTCCAGAAGTCCCTGCAAGAAGACGAGGATCAAAAGAGATCCCGCAAAACAAACAAATATAAGTATTTGAATTGTCATTTTGTCAAATTGTTTAAATGATATTGTTCAGTTGTGTACATTTCTATATCCCATTGCTACTTATCTAGAGTGAAACCTCTTTGCTGACATATTGGGAGTAGTGCACGCTCTTAATAATGTTCTGGTAGAGATGGAAGCCATCTAGAAAGTTACCATATGAATGCCTATATGGATGAATGTTGTAGCATTGGCTAAGATAGCATTATGACAGTGTGACCTATGTTTTTATGCATATGTATTGGAAACTATGAAATGTTTCTAACCATGTAACTAAATTTGACTTGTAGGAAAGATTGTGTATATGATGACGAGACTTGTTCCAAAGAACAAGTGACGATGACATTCAAGAAGACTTATACTACATATGAACAAGACGTTGCCTTAGTGGCAAATGGTGTATATTACACTAGATAGATGGTGTAATTGAAGAAGAAGATATTGAGCAACTCAGAGAACCAAAAAATGCCAGCGTGAAGAAGTATATGAAGAAGATGTACCTCCTAGAACTATAAAAGCTACACCCTCCCCTGAAGATGAGGCACCAGAAGACCATGATATGTTGGAGCCCCAGAACCTCCAACCATGACTATGTCACGCAAGAGAAAGCCAGCTTGGGCTAGAGAAATTATTCAAGATGCAGAAAATAATGGAGCTCCATAAGGCTCATCAAGAGTAAGCAAGAAGTCAAAGCCATTTTCCAGTTATGTGGCTTTGATGTGTGATCTTGTAGGTAAAGAACCTACCTGCTATGAAGAAGCCATTCAAAAGAAAGAATGGGTAGAAGCAATGACGGAAGAATACCAGTCCATAATGAAGAATGATATATGGGACATACTTTCCAAACCAAAAGGCAAGAGTGTGGTATCTTCCAAGTGGATATACAAAATAAAGCATGCAGCTGATGGTAGTATTGAGAAATACAAGGCAAGATTTGTGGCTCGAGGATTCTCTCAGAAAGAGGGAATTGAGTATGAGGAGACATTTTCCCCCGTAGCAAGGTACACTTCCATTAGAACCATCATGGCACTTGCATCCGTGATGAAGTGGAATTTGCACCAGATGGATGTGAAGACAGCTTTCCTGAATGGTGTCATTGAGGAAGAAGTGTACATAGAGCAACCACAAGGATTTGAAGTTGAGAACAGAGAGACACATGTATGCAAGTTGAAGAAGGCTCTGTATGGGTTAAAGCAAGCTCCAAGAGCTTGGTATGGAAGGATCAATAGTTTTCTGACGAGCTTGGGCTTTACCAAGAGTAAAGCTGATTCTAACCTTTACTTTAAGGTTATGAATGATGAACCTGTCATACTGTTGCTATATGTGGATGACCTATTCCTGACAGGTAATGAGAAGTAAATTACAGAGTGCAAGAAGAAGCTCGATGCAGAGTTTGAGATGAAAGACCTTAGCTTGATGCATTATTTTCTAAGTCTTGAAGTATGGCAGAAGCCAGAAGGAATCTTCCTTAACCAGGGGAAGTATGCTGTGGAAATCTTGAAAAGATTTGATATGTTAAGAGTGTAAAGCCATGGCCACACCCATGGACACGAATTTGAAGATATTATCTGATGAGTCGTCAGAGTTAGTGGGTGTGACTCAATACGGACAGATTATTGGGTCATTGAGGTATCTGACGAATACCAGGCTAGATATATGCTTTGCTGTGAACACCTTGAGTCAGTACCTAGTTGAGCCTAGACGTGTTCACCTTGTAGCTGCAAAGCATGTGATGAGGTACCTAAAAGGTAAAATAGACTATGGTCTCTATTATGAGGGAGATCATGACTTCAGATTGTATGGGTATACAGATGCAGATTGGGCTGGGAGTATCTCAGACAGGAAGAGCACCTCAGGTGGATGTTATAGTATGGGATCCGCCATGATCTCATGGTTGAGCAGGAAGCAATCCAGCGTTGCCCTCAGCACCGTTGAAGCAAAGCATATTGCATCCTGTTCTGCTAGTTGTGAAGCTATATGGATTTGGAAGTTGTTGTCAGGTCTGTTTGAGCTGGAGTTGGATACCACAATGATTCTATGTGACAACCAGAGTTGTATAAAGATGACAGAGAACCCAGTGTTCCATGACAAGTCGAAGCACATAGAAATATGGTATTTCTACATTCGAGATATGGTGCAGAAGGGAGCTATAAAGCTCCAATATGTGATCACCGATGAGCAAGTTGCAGATGTGTTGACTAAGCCTCTGTCTTGTGTGAAGTTTGAGCACTTCCGTGACAATATTGGTGTGGTCCGAAAGGACTTCCCTCGAAAGGGGGAGCAGTGCTGATGATGTTGATGTTGCAGTGGGGATTGTATCATCCTTAGACTTCATGTCTTAAAGTGAGCACAATGGGGATTGTATCATCCTTAGACTTCATGTCTTAAAGTGAGCATAGTGGGGATTGTATGATTGTATCATCCTTAGACTTCATGTTTTAAAGTGAGCACAATGGGGATTGTATCATCCTTATACTTCATGTATTAAAGTGAGCACAGTGGGGATTGTATCATCCTTAGACTTCTTGTCTTAAAGTGATCCTTAGACTATTGTCTAAGTGGTGGGATTGATCATCCTGCAATTCCGAAAGGAAGGATCATGTGTGCTGTAGGTTATGATCGAGTTGATTGAGTGCTGCAGGTGATCGAGTTGATCAAGTGCTGCAGAAGATGAAGACTCGGTGATGTAGAAGATGATGTTCCAATACTGATGATGATGATGATGATGATGATGATGATCCAAATGATGATACTTCAACTCCACACTGAAGATGTTGATGATGTTCCAGTAGCTGCTCCAGTTGTTGATGATGTTGAAGAAAAACTTCCAATGATTTATAGATGTATCAATGTTGCAGTTGATGTTGTTGATGATGCTCTCTCTCTCCGTTTATGTTGTTGTTGTCAGTAGAATACCCTTTTTGTTAAGGGGGAGTGTTGAAATATTGTAACTTCGAAGAATATTCTACTTGTATTTTATTATTGTAATTTATTCAGAGATGTTTATTCCTCGGCCGGGATGTTATTATTACAATTGGTCATAAGAGAGTCATGAGGTAAAACCTCCATTATAAGTCGGGTCGATAGAACCCTCTGGAATGTAATATAATATTGTTTTGAGTCCTCCCAGGGAAGTCGGCCCAGTCTTTTTGTTGGGGCCGCGCTAGCAGAGGTATAAGTCAAGTTAAAGTAAGAGTATAAATAGAGGTGATGTGCTCCTCATTTGAGACACACACATTCACTTGTGCAATTCGCATTAGGAGAGAGAGAGAGATATCTCTGAAGGAGAAGGAGCTTTGTTTGGGTCTTATATTTGGCTTTGTACTTTTGATCAGCTATATTGAGGAAGTTTGTTGGGTTTTTCTTCCCCTAGAGGGTTTCCCAGGATAAATCTGTGTCTACTTTGTGATTGTGTTTCTTTCAGTGATCCTTGATATGCTATTATTGTGAAATTGAATTGAATGCTTATATTATCTGCTATAGCATATAGAATCTTAACAGAAAAGTACAAGGTGACGTTCATGGCGAGAGGATTCTCCTAGAAAGAGGGAGTGGATTGTGAGGAGACATTTGCTCCTTTCGCCAGATACACTTCCATTAGAGCAGTGATGTCTATAGTCCCCATCATGAGATGGACTCTGGAGGATACATCAAATGGATGTGAAAACGACTTTCCTCAATGTGATAATTGAGGAAGAAGTGTACATCGAGCAACCTTAGGGCTTTGAGGTCAACGGGAAGAAGTTGTTAGGATATTCCTATACTCCATCCTAGTCCCACCAGTATTTTGATCATTTACATTTTCAGTCATGCATGCACCTTTTAGGGTTTGCATGCATTCTAGGGTTTGCATGCATTTTGCATGCATCCCAGTCATCAGTCCAGCACCTAGCCCTCAGTTAGCCAGCCCCCAGGAGCTTCTCACTATTCAGTTTTAGCCCTCCAGTTGCTTAATGCGCCCTTATTCCTTGATTTTAGGGAGCAACTCGCCCTCCTTCACCTACCAGTCCAGTTGTCACTCAGTTACAGTCAGTTACATTCAGTTACACTCAGTTACACTCAGTTACACTCAGTTACACTCAGTTACATTGAGTTACACTCAGTTACACCTACCAGAGTTAGTTTGACTGATGGTTGACAGTTACTTGAGCATTGATGACTCCACTGATGATGATGAAGACTTCCAGTTGCGCTCCGATGATCATGAGGACACCTAGTTGTGCTCCGATGATCATGAGGACACCTAGTTGTGCTCCGATGACACTCCAGTGATCCTTTGATCACTCCATGAAGGCTAATTCGAATTGCCACCTTAGGCATTCGAATTCCTCATGCATTGTATTATTTATATGTCCATTTGTGATTAATAATCTAGTATGACCGAAGTATTATTGCTTCTATCTGAGTTCTACTGTACCATATTATTCTGTTGCTCATTATACTGCATGTATCACTCTTCTTCTATTTTCTTGCTTAATCATAATTATTCTCTTGTGAGATACATCATCTCTTAGATCTGCTGTGAGGATTTTCACATGATATCAGAGCATGTTGAGACAATTGTTTATCTCCATTCTTGAGAGTTTTTTTTTGCAGGTTATTACCAAGATTTCGAGTGCAGCAGTAGCAGTTGCAGTTATTCTATATTGTTTTTGCAGGTCCTCTACAGCTTCAATGTATTCATCAGGAATTACTCCTCTTGATCCACTCAACTATGATGAATGGAAACCAAGAATGATAGCAAACTTGAAGATCCATGATCTTTTTGATTGTTATTTTGAAAGAGAGTTCGAATCCCCTGAAGAGAAGATTGACTGGTTAAATAAAAGAGACATGCACTTTGCAGCAATAATGTTTTCTTTGTGTGCATACCAGAGATTCCAATTCAAATACCGTGATGGTGTTGAAATTCCAAGAGAGTTATGGACTCCAAAAGAGATATGGGCTCACCTGGATGGAAAATTTGGCAGAGAGAATGAAGGACTTGGTCCCAACCCATTCAAAAGAAAACAAAGTGATGCATTCGCTCCTCTTGATGGTCTCTCAGATCATGAACCAGTATCATCTCATATTGAAGTTGTTGACAAAGAACTTGCAGATTCTCCGCTCATGCTCAAACTTTCTTCTTTTTCTGTGCCAGCTCACACTCTAGATATTGCAGAAGGTCCTAAATCCTCTCTTGCACCAGAGTCTGTTGGTTTGCATCATGATCACATGATTATTTCAGAGGTCAAATCAGCTAATGGAGGTAATGCATTCGCTCCTCTTCAGCAAACATCTCTTTTATACTACTATATGATCATAAATTCATGCTTTCAGAAGGTCATTGAAGAATATGGCCATTGCCATTCGCTTGGGATAATTTCTCATGCATCTACTGGTTTTGATCTCACCTCTCATGGTTCAAAGGAGATCTCAAGAAGCCATGATTCAAGTCTTGTATCTAATTTGGGTTCTAAGCAATTACTGCTTGAGAAAATTTCTCATGCATATGATAGTTTTGATCTCACCCCTGCTGGTTCAAAGGAGATCTCAAGAAACTGTTTTGAAAGTCTTAAATCTGATTTTGATTTCAAGCAAACATGTAATAGTTCTTTTTGGCATAATCTCACCCATGGTGGTTCGAAGGAGAAGACAAAGGACTATATGCACATTCAAAAATTTGATCCTACCTCAGCTGATTCGAATCACAGGTTCAAGGATCATTCTAATACTGTTGGATTTGCTCTCATCACATTCGATTTGAAGAGCAAGTACAAGCACATGCTTTTTGAGCATGATCCACTTCTTCCCAAGAAGAAGATACCTCCAGACATATGACCAAGCATCACACATGCTTGAGTTTGGAGCTTTTATTTTTATGTGTGCCTTACAGTCTATTTTTTGAGGAGGGGGTATGTTTCCCATGAAATTTTCCCACTTCCTTGGTTTATTGATTGTTATTATTCATTGTATTGGGTGACCTTTGGTCTTAGTTACCAGGGCCCAGGATGGATTAAGGGGGGGTGTTAGGATATTCCTATACTCCATCCTAGTCCCACCAATATTTTGATCATTTACATTTTCAGTCATGCATGCACCTTTTAGGGTTTGCATGCATTCTAGGGTTTGCATACATTTTGCATGCATCCCAGTCATCAGTCCAACACCTAGTCCTCAGTTAGCCAGCCCCCAGGAGCTTCTCACTATTCAGTTTTAGCCCTCCAGTTGCTTAATGCGCCCTTATTCCTTGATTTTAGGGAGCAACTCGCCCTCCTTCACCTACCAGTCCAGTTGTCAGTCAGTTACAGTCAGTTACAGTCAGTTACACTCAGTTACAGTCAGTTACACTCAATTACATTGAGTCACACTCAGTTACACCTACCAGAGTTAGTTTGACTAATGGTTGACAGTTACTTGAGCATTGATGACTCCACTGATGATGATGAAGACTTCCAGTTGCGCTCCGATGATCATGAGGACACCTAGTTGTGCTCCGATGATCATGAGGACACCTAGTTGTGTTCCGATGACACTCCAGTGATCCTTTGATCACTCCATGAAGGCTAATTCGAATTGCCACCTTAGGCATTCGAATTCCTCATGCATTGTATTATTTATATGTCCATTTGTGATTAATAATCTAGTATGACCGAAGTATTATTGCTTCTATCTGAGTTCTACTGTACCATATTATTCTGTTGCTCATTATACTGCATGTATCACTCTTCTTCTATTTTCTTGCTTAATCATAATTATTCTCTTGTGAGATACATCATCTCTTAGATCTGCTGTGAGGATTTTCACAGAAGTTCCATGTGTGCATGATGAAAAAGGCCCTATATGGACTCAAGCAGGCATCGAGAACATGGTATATAGGATAGATGGATACCTGCAGAGCACGGGCTTCACCAAAAGTGAAGCAGATCCCAACTTATATTTCATATTTGTTGAGGTTGATCTATTCATTTTGGTGATATATGTAGATGATCTAAATCTCACAAGTTCAGAGAAGCTCATTGCAGGGTGCAAGGCAGATATGGCAGTTGAGTTTGAGATGAAGGACATCGGCTTGATGCAATACTTCTTGGGTTTGGAGGTTTGGCAGAGACTAGGGGAGATTTTCCTTAGGTAGGGTAAATATGTAGTTGAGATCCTGAAGAGATTCTAGATGGAGGACTACAGGTCCATGGCCACTCCTATGATCACTAATCTAAAGGTCACTACTTCAGATTCATATATGGTGGATCGCACCTTGTACAGGCAGTTGATAGGTTCCTTGATTTATCTGGTCAACACTAGGCTAAATATATGTTTTGCAGTGAACACCTTGAGCCAATTCATGGTGGAGTTGAGGCAGGAGCATTGGGTAGCTGTGAAACATGCGCTCAGATACTTGAGGGGCACAATGGAGTATGGACTGAGATATATTGGAGATGGTGAAGTGAAGTTGCATGGGTATACAGACTCAGATTATGCAGGTAGTGCATTGGACATGAAGAGCACCTTAGGGTGTTGCTTCAACTTGGGATCAACGATGATATCCTGGTTTAGTCGGAAGTAGACTTCCGTGGCACTCACTTTAGCAGAGGCAGAGTATATGGCAGCAAGTACAACTAGTTGTGAGGCCATTTGGCTTTGCAAGTTGCTTGTAGAGTTATTTGATCAGCAGTTGGATCCCACAATGATTTACTGTGATAATCTAAGTTGTATCAAACTCTCTGAGAATCCAATTTTTCATGATAGATCCAAGCACATTGAGGTCATGTATACTTCATTCGAGATGTTGTTATCACACTAACTCTAGCTGCTACTAAAGATATCTCGTCCGGGATGGTAGAGGGCAAGTAGCCAGGTAGGTGACACCTGCAAACACCAAGTCCACCGTTCGAAGAACGGTCGTCACACCGGACAAGGCGTTTGTCGCTTCAGACAAGACAAATAGCCAAGTTAGGGGGGAGACCCCGCTCAACCAGTGATGGTTGAGAGACAAAAAGGACACCCAAATCCCACAAGATAAAAAGATAGAAACAAGAGATGAGTGTTAACAAGACCCTAAGCTTGATTTTAGCCAATGGCTCGACACAATTGTTAAAATGAGAGTGATATAGAATGCGACCAGCACTTAAGTTATGATGAAATTAATGAGTTGGATTAACAATTAGATGGCTGGAAATCAACAAGGGATGCAAAACAAACTAGAAGTGAAGATGTGAAGCGATTTTGCCCAAGGAAGAGGGTTAAATAGTGATTTAGTGGACCTAGGGCAGCGACAAATTAATGTTTTAAGACACTTCTAGCGGATGAGAGTTTGATTTCTAATGATAAAATGACGATTTAAACACAAATCAAAACTATCCACAACCCCAAAATGACCCAGCTAGACAACAAGAGAAAAACGCCCAAGGAGGGCAAAATTGTCAAATGGACCAGTGCTAGTTCTAAGGGTAAATGGAGTCTAATCAAATTGAAATTTTAGATTTAAGCGTTTAACAATATTTCAGAAGTGGGTTTGGAAAGAAAAACAAGTTTTAACGGTGAGTTTTTAAGATTTTAATTTTCCCTTGGTTTTTATGCAATTTCAGCGCAACAAACACATCATAAATCTAAATGGAGTATTAAGCATGAGAGAAGTACCTGAAACAATGATGAATGGTTGAATATTGTATGAAGACTACTTGCCAAATTCAAGTGATGAGCAACCAACACTTTCCCTAAGCGTTTGAGCCAGCCAAAGACCAAGTGCGCCCTTGCTACCTGCCACAAAAATGGAAAATCAGAGATCTGAAACAAATAGATAGTTTGCACAAGAAAATGAAAGACAAATGATTAAGAAATTGAAAGACACTAAGTAAATTCAACTCCCTTGTTAAATCCTTGAAGAAAAACACAAGTGTGGAGCTCTTACTCCAAAAATTGCGCCCTTCCTCAAGTGATCTCTCAACCTGGAATTCGTTTTAGGTATAGATGGTGGAAAAATGCACTAGATAACTCAACAATACATCAACAAATAGATATCAGTCACAACAATACTCATCCAAACAAACAATGTCTCAAGAACTCTCCAAGAATCTTCTCTATTCAGTCCAAGTGCTCACAAAAAAAATGCCCAAGAGAGCTACAAAATGAGTGAGTCTCTTCTCTTATAGAGAATGCTCACTCTCAACCCTAACTCCCTCCAAAACTAAGGGCTGAGATTAACTCTCCCAATGCCCAAATCGATGGTGGAGATGCAATCTAGTGAGGGGGGGGGGGGGCGAATTACCCTCTAATGCCCAAGTGGAGGATGGGGCCATTCGTGGTGCCCATAAACATGTACAATAGGTGGTTGGGGGGTGTTTGTGGGCTGTTTTAGCCCCCCATACCACTCAGCCATAATCTCATTACATAAAATTTACAAAAAATGAAGTTTTTGCTAAGTGAAAACGCCCCTCTATGGGCAAATTCGCCCCATGTGTTGAGTTGGGAAAAAATGAGGGCTCCACAACATAAATTGAGTGTCCAAACTTTACAAAAATTACCTTAGGAGACCCCCTTACCTTAGCCAACCTTTGCACTTACCATTTCAATAGTTACCTTTGCCATATTTGATTTTCCATATTTAATTTATTGTTGGTTTTATTGCTGAAGATGTAATTTGCGCTTTTGACCCACTTATATTGCCCGGATTGACGAACCGTCTGCTGCAATGCGATCGTAGACCCCAAATACAGTAGAGATGGTCACTTGAACGACGCCGATCCATCAATTAGGCACTGTTTGCCCAAAATCCAAGATTTTTAATTAAAACAGGTCCCTGGTGACCCATAATAATTAGAAATCTTATCAACGCCTCAACCTTTTCTGATTCTGACACTTGGAGGCGCATATGGGACCCCAAGACATAATAAATGACCACAATCGAAATCTTGATCGCAACTTTTTTTTCGGGCCCATTTTTGGCCTAGTCAACCTGGTTTGACCAAGTCAAATCTGGTCAAAATGGCAATGGCTGAAAACCTGCATGCAACATGAATCGTCAAGGCTTCCTTATTTATGTTGTACATTACTCAAAACATATAATGCCGATATGGTGATCAAAACAAATAATATCTCAATAAAATTAGGCCCCGGGTGAGGTGGGCCCACCACCTCAACAAAGACTCAAAATTGCTATGCACAACTTATAGAATTGACCACTTAGCTAACTTTGGGTGAGGTGGATAAACAAGGTGAAGGATACAGGAAGACGAGGACGAAGACCATGTGACCCTTCAGATAAATAGGGAAGGAAGGACCCACTGACATAAGCATACCATGATAATACACAGGGAAGGGCGGTGCCTCACAAATGGGTATAGTGCAGGGAAACCACCACTGATAATCTAACATGCACCTTGCAACTCACATCGGTGCCTTCAGAAGACTCCGTGAGGATCTTTTCTAGAGCCGCTATGATTGGGTGTCCGGCAAACCGTAACTTGAGACTCTAGGGGACAATTAGCATAGCTGTCCTTTACTCCATCTCACCTTCTTGCCCTGCAGGACTAGGTGAGGAAATATCCACTACAATGCTCAGATACATATGGCTGACCTATGTCCGTGTGTGTTCAGAAACACATTACTTGGACTTTACATTTGACTTTCATACTTAGCCTTTTTGGCTTGATTTTACATTCAGATAGCCTTTTTGACTTCATTTACATTTCATGGCCCTTTTTGGGCGACATACATATCTCAAAAGATATAACAAGGTGCTCATACTGCAAAGTAATGGGGGCAAGTGCACATGCTTCAATGACCAATGGGGAACACCCGATGAGTCTACACAATCCTATATTGCATTGCAACATCGGGGGCAACCGAGGGGAGCAAATCCCAGGTTTGAGAATGCATCTCACACACTAAAGAGCCGAGGCACAAGAGACAAGGAATCATGGCATACTCAGAGGTCAATGGGGAAGGGGATCCTCAAGGCCACAAATCAAGGTCCAAGTCGGGAAAGACCAACATGAATGAGTCAGATGGGTGGAAGGAAGTGACAGGTGGATCCAAGGTTAGCTGCCAAGGAGGATGAAATGCCCAAGTCTATACCGATAGTGGGGTAGGGACCAGCGTGCATATACATGAGTCTACTAGAATGGGGTGGACTGACATCAACAAGGGCCATACACATCATAATGAAAAACCGAGATCACCACATCAAACATCATACGTCAAGTCCGTGTACTATCATAAATAAACAAGTCTAAACAACAACATGAGCAATAAACCATAAAGTGCTATACCTGCCATACCATATACCTGCTGCTGAAGCTGACTTTGAAACTGGATCTCTGCTGAATCTGGGCAATAAGTGGCAAACCAACAATACTCTGTAGTACTCTCATCACAATATGGCCAAGCAACTCTCTCAATGGGATCATGCAAAGCTCAGCAAGGAAGGGTGACCCTGTGGTCACTGCTCTGTAACATGTCTGGACCAATACAAAACCATCTGTCCCCTCTGATATCTCTGCTCTGGGCAAATCTGAAGACAATGCATGCCCCCTCTGAAGGCATCTGATCTCTGATCTGGAAAAAGAAATCCAGTATGGTCCCTGACCACACAATCTGCAGCATGGTAGCTCCAACTAATATCGATGTGATAACAGACATGATTCAAAAGGGAGCAATGAAGCTCTAGTATGTACCCATAGATCAATAGGTTGCAGATATTTTGACCAGGCCCTTAGCAAAAGGAAGTTTGAAGCATTCAGAGACAAACTTGGATTGGTGCAGAATTCTTTCCTTGCTAAGAGGGAGTGTTAATGTTTTGTAGCTTGGACAAGAACTTTTGCATAGGTTAGGTTTTAAACATGCGTGAAGTCGTCCAAAGTTAATCTATTTTCTAATTCACTTTAGTACTAAAGTGAATCTTATATTTTGCTGTTGAGTCTAAAAAAGTGCATTTTTAATGTATTAGTGATTTAGACTAATCTTAACTGTCGATCTCATTGAGAGATTAGGGTTGCAGCTAATGTATAAAGGCAGGTCAAAGTAGAGGTTAAAGGCACATTCATTCTTTGCTTGAAGATAGTTTTGTCTGAGGGTGCAGAAAGAGGCCATTGAAGAGAGAAACCAGTGCAGCAGTGAGAGGATCAATCTACAGTGGTTGCAGGTTGAAGAACAAAGGCGCAACATTCATTCTGCACAGTGTACGGATAGTACCATACAGATCCGCACAACCACACAGACATATCCGTATAGCTCGTAGAGTCATATGGATGCATCCATACAACAGGCCTCTCAGATCTGTTTTGCAGTTTTCTGATTCAACAGTCTTAAAACCTCTTTTTTGAGGTGTCCTTGTAAGTTTTTGATCATTAAATGAAAGCTTATTTGAAGGACAAATTTTTTGTGTAATTATTTGTCTTTGTTGATTGTAATTTCCAGCTATCAGTGATTGATGCATGCTCAGATTTTATTTCTATGATTGAGTAAAATTAGAGATCTAATTTATTTAATAAAGAGGCATAGGACAACAATCACGTAGGGTTTGGAATCTTAACAAATGTCTCTTTGGCGATGCTAGAGATTATTCTGATGACAATTAATTAGGTGGCAGAACAAAGGAGCGAAATCTGATTGAATCAGGCTTATTTACTGACAATTTTACAAAGAAGTCTGTAACAACGGCAATCCTGACTGATTTTTAGTGGTGTTTGTTCTTTGGAGCATCTTGTGATTTATTCCCTGACTGTATGATATCTGATTTCATTTAATTAATTCCTTTTGATCTATATGAATTGTGATGTCTGCAAGGTGATGAAAATGTCAAGTTCAAATAATATTTAATTTTAATTAATATTTCCATTGTGGCAGATATAGTAACAGTTCCACAATATTTCTTGGCCATGAGTGTTTTTCCTTGATCTTTTGCTGGCAGTTCACTTGATTTGTCCATGTCAATGGCATTTAGTGTTTTCCAACTGAATGTTTGTTGATTTCCTCTTTCTTTGTCTTTTATTTTTGAATTAAACTGGCCACAAACTGGAATCTCTGTTGTGGCCACAATTTTGTGTTTTTTTTTTTGAAATCTGGGAAAATTTTGGCCACAAAGCAAAGGACATCTGCTACCAGCAGATGGTTTCAGCCACAAGCCGAGGAGTCTCAAACTTGGTCAGCAAAGTTTTTCCCAAGCACTGCTTTGATACCTTTGTTATGAACAATAAATCTGTCCACGACTCCCCGATGCTGATCAACACTCCCCGATGCTTTCTCTCCTAATATTTGAGGCCAAAGAAAAGAAGCTCACGATAGATGATTGATCAGAGAATATAGAAGAACTGGGAAATATGGCCCAAGACCTGGCTCCCTATTTGGAGGATGTAGCCATGCATCAGGATTTGGATGAATTCTTTTGTTTGTTGGTGTCGAGTGATCTGTCTAAAGATCTAAGGCAACACCCTTGTAAGGGCCTCCTTGGCTAAAAGCTCAGATGGCCTCTCGAGGTCTCACAAATCTAATGGTTGAAGCAGTGTTGTTGGATGCTTGCCTCTTGGTGCCATCTATTGGGAGGATAGGAAAGAAAGAAGTAATTGTCTTGCAGGTGTTTGGCCTGGACAATGGCCGGAGTGAGTGTGATCTAAGTTCGAGGGCCTCCATCATGTATAGGACCAAGCATCTTTGGTTTGGAAATTGAAAGGTGAAGAGAGAGTTTTGAGACTCCTTGAAAATGTAGTAAAATTGTCCTCTAATCTAGTGTAATAATGGGACATCGGAAGATGAAGTGATCCCCCATTTGCATCTCATGAAGATGTTAGAGTTGGTAGATTCTGCTTCCCCATGTGATATGATGAATTGTTTTGACGTGAAGTGGATGAGAACCAATTTGAAACTTCCCAAGAGGAATCTTAAGTGCATGCATATGGTGTCGAAGCATGTAAGGGGTCTGGACATTAAGTTTGTGCCTTAACTCCATGAAGTGCTTTACATAGAAGGCCAACTTGGGGTTTAACCCCCTTGGTAGGCCAAACCAGGTAACTTGAATGTATTGCTTGAAAATGTCTTGTTATCACACTACTTGTAGTTGCCCCAAAATGATGGATCCTATACAGGACAGTAGAGGGGATAGGCAACCAAAGAGGTGAACCAGGATAGCCTCGATTCCCAAGGTAAGATTGGTTGTCACGCCAATCGAGGCAATCTTCACTTTATGTTATCCAAGCCCTAAAAGATAGCAACGAGGGAGACCCAAATCAACTCCCGACAGGAGAGATCTAACCAAGACACCAGATCAAATCAGGCAAGTGAAGCACGTAAGGTGTAAGGTATAATGAAACCCTAGATCTATGGATGAAGTCACAATGTGAATAAAGGTTGGATCAAGAGGCTTATAAAGTATAAATATTGACCCAATGTGATAGTACAGGTGACTTATGAGTTTTACAGAAAGATCCAGGATCAAGGCACTAGCAAATGACAAAAAATTCTCATGCCTTGGGAAACGTGTCCAAGGTAGAAGTGTTAAAAATGAGATTGAGGCTTTCTAGTACCTTTAGATTAGACTTGGCAGAGGGTATGACAGTATCTAAGCACACAAGTCAAGAGTGACATCAAACAACCCATAAAACAGGCAAAAACATGAAGTGCGCATGGGCAAAGGATCAATGCCTAGGGAAATGGGCAAGATGGAGTCCTATAGGGGTGACGCCCTCGAGAACCCACCTAGGGTTAGGCTTAAGGTGGAAAACCTAGAAATCTTTCGCCAAGATTTTAAGTTGTTTGAGTTAGGGAATTTTTATAAATTTTCTGTAGTTAGGGTTTTAACAGTAAATGATGTGGCCAATGAATTGGAACCCAAAATAGATGAATTAAGAGTAGATCTTACTTGGATAATCTTGCGGATGCCTTGATATTGATGATCTATGGCTTCCCAATCAATTTGAGGTGATTTGAGTGAGTGTCCAAGTGAAATAGGTTTGCTTAAAGAACCAAGTGCGCCCTCCTCTCCTGCACAAACAAACTACCCAAGTTAGATTTGATGCATCAAGAGAAAATGACTGTAAAAGCAAAAGACCTATCAACTGGAAATTAAAGATCATAGTGATTCTATTGAAAACCCCCTAATATTAGCAGCTTCAAGAGAAACGAGTTGAGGAGCCCCTTGCAAAAACATCCCAAGTGCAATCGCCCTCCTGCAGTTAAACACTGTTTCTACAAAATATTTTGAATTCACCACAAAATTTCAAATGCTAGGAGAAATAGACTTTTCAATCAACATCTAAGAACACCCAATCAAAGAAGATCCAAGAATCTCTACAAATAATTCTTCTATTATCAAATTCCAAGAGCCAAAGTCCCAATATGTGAAGATGCTTTACAATGAGGGGGTCTCTCCTTTAAATAGGAGTGAAAGAGACCAAAACCCTAACCACCTTTTTAATGAGTGGTTGAGATCAAAAGATATACAAGTGAAAATCAATGGCTAAGATGAGCCCGACATAAAGTACATGGATCAACTCAAAAATATAAGGGGGTGCACTAGTTAAGTCGCCTTAGGGGGACACACCACATGAAAGTGACTAGGAAACATGACATAAGCTCATGGTGGGGCTAGGAGGTGTACTCATCCTTCTCTAGCATGTCCCCATGGCACAATAACATATATAATAACATCATCAAGATACAATGCTGTGACCACATGGCCAAATCGTGCCCCCTCTGAGACATAATAAAAATACAATACCTAAGCTTGGAAAATGTGTGGGCCCCAATAAATGCTACAATCTGCTCTGGAAGGTCTGGGAAGCATCCCACACATCATCAAAATCAACCTCATGCCATTTTCTTGCCTCAATAACCCAAATCGATTTCCTCTGTAACCATTTTTGCCATTTTTTATCTTTAGAAATATCACCTGTAAAAGATAAAAATTCCTGTAGCTCACTGCTTGTTACCTGGGGGCCAAAATTGACTGCACCAAAATGCCCGAAAGCATGGTAATATAGTAATAACAAGTGGCTGGACCACATGCCTCCTCTATAGCGCCCTAGGTGAACAAGATAAAAATTCAAACTGTGCTACCAGGTCATTTTATTATGGCAAATCTGTAATAAAGTTATAATCTGAGCATAATCATGCCCGGAAGTGCCTGAACCTGAAAAGTAAGTATCCCAATGGACTTAGAAGGTCCAAAAATACTAGAGATTAGTATCAATACACCATGTGGATATTTGTATGAACATCTATAATTATAACCATGCCCAGACATAATAAAAATAATCATCTGCAGACTGCAAATGATCAAAATCATAATAATAACATCAAATCATCATTTGAACACTGTAACTGCTGCATGGAACCACCTGCTGTGTAACATAAGACCATATATCATCAATCTTTACTATCTCTGGTCAATCTCATCTCATGTCCTGTGGTTGACTTGGTCAAACTAGGTTTGACTAGGTCAAAACTGACCCAAATATGACCCAGGCTAAAATATCATACTGCTGCAAGTGTAGTTGGACATGGTATGCTTTGTTAGTCATTTAAATAGCAAAAATACATGCATAAAGTAACATTCACTAGCGGTTTTGAACAAAATAGATTTTTCAATATAAGCTTATAATAATAATATACTTAGAATTGAACCTCAAGACAATACTCACTTCATGGATGTGATCAATTTGCTAGTAATGGGTGAAGGTGAAAAATGCAAGGCTAAGGATAAAGGGATGACTATACTGACTTAACACTGTGATACTTTGAATGTAGGAAAAGGGAGATACACACTGAAGCATATGTTGGATAAAGATAACACAGGTGATGGCAGTGTCTCACAAATGGAATAAGCTGTTTGGGAAGTGTTTATTCAACCTTGGCAAAAGTCTATAACTCACATCCAAGATGAATCAGCTCCGTGATGATTTTTTCTAGAACCGCCGTGAACTAGGTGCCCAACTAACCGTAACTTGAGGTTCTAGGGGACACTTAGAATTAGCTGTCCCTTACTCCATCTTACATCCCAACCTGTAGGCTTCGTGAGGAATTTAGTCAATACATTTAATTTCGTGGCCAACAGTCTTTGGATTTTGTTGATGTATTTGTAACTTCGGAATGTATTTCATATATGTATATTGTATTCATATAGAGATGTTATTATTCCTCTATATAGAAGTGTTTGTATTCCTATAGAGATGTTATTATTCCTCTATATGGAAGTGTCGTCATTTATATTGTAAGTGTCGTAACTTATACTTGATGCGTTATTAGACCACTTTGATGGGGTCGGCCCTGTATAAGTGATGTGGGTCAAAGGGTTATTAGACCACCCTATTGGGGGTCGGCCCAGTCAGCATTATGTTATGTGGTTAAGATAAGAACGACCTAGTAAAGGTTATTAGGCAAGTCAAGTCAAGTATAAATAGAGTGCAGGAGGCACTCTATTTGATCATTCACTTTCTCACTCATACACTTATTGGAGAGTGGCGCACTAGTGGAGGAGGAGAAGCTGTTGCTAGGAGTATATCTCTTATGCTTGGGTTGTATCATTGCTCTATCTATCTCTGAGGAAGTTGCGGGGTTTTTCACCTTCTTGGTTTTCCCCGGTGAAACTCTGTGTCTTTTGTGTGCTTGCATTATTGTGTCCATAATTGATATGCTGTACATGTTATTCTCTCAGTTAAGATCCTAGATAAGATTGAAATTTTTGAAAAACTAACATGGTATCAGAGCTAGCCTGAAAGAAGGCATGGTATGGCATTTATGACACTTGTTGCACTTGCGAAGCTAGGGCTCGATATAGAAAAAACCAGTCATCGTAGAACTTTCGCTATAAATACATTTCGGAGAGGTTTTAGGATCTGAAAATTTTACAGGTCGAAGATAAGATCCCCATGTACCTTGTGTCCAAAGGACAACCTCTAATTCGTTGTACTTTGTGATTTATGATCTGTACAATATAGGGTTTCTGCCTCTTCCAGATCTTAGTCATAAATAGGTGACCTAGGAAAAAAGGTCACAACTTGGGCTAGGAAGCTCCAAATGAAATTTCGTAAAAAGTGACAGGTAGGTCACGGACTTTACTTTCACAAGTCGAAGGATCAGAGGTCGAAAGTGAACCAGTGACACGTGGCACTCCGTACAAGTTCGCTCTCCTATATTATCCCATAAACAGGTCACGTTGCGACACTTGGCATAACTCTCTCTCAGAGAATCCATTTGAGGTCAGACCTGTGGGGTTGGAAAGATAACAGGTCAGGCTACCACAGGAAAAATGTTCAGACCCTGTAGATCTGAAATTTCGGAGTTACACCAGAAACAATCAAGTGCATATTTCTGTCAAAACAGAATTGGATTTTGAGCACCTCCATTCATGGCTCCAGGAATTTAGGGCTTCGGAGAAAGTTGAAATTTTTGTAATCAGAGACCACGACTGGATTCTCCTCATCAAAATCAAAATTTAGAGACCAAGATCAAATTTTTTGGTTGGGCAGAAGGCCGGGCTTGATCAAACCCTAGTTCGGGACTTTGATCGGAAAGGTGAAAAATTAGGGCTTCTACAAAAATGGGAATTTTTGAAATCCGTGACCATAGCTGGAAGCTCCTTGGAAAAATCGAAGTTTAGAGCTTTCGATCAAACCATTTGGTTGGGTGAAGCTCCGGAAAACTCAAACCCTAGTTCAGGGTCCTCCCTAGTGAATCGAGAAGATTGAAAAGCATATTTGAGGGGTGAAACTTTGCAGTTTTCAAATTCTGAGTATACCAGGTTGATCAGCTCATCAAGGCGCATCTTTCTATCCTTTCAGAAGTTTGAAATTCAAAGTTTGATTTTTTAGGGTTTCCCTGACAAACCCTAATCGAGCTCTAGATCCAGTTTCTACAAATCAAGTGGATTGGGTTAATCCTAGAAGAGAATGGATTGGTCACCTGCATAAGTGAAGAAGTTCCTGTTTCAGAGGGAGATGAGGCTAAGACCTTACATAAGAAGATTACAAGCAATCTCGACAGGTATGACTTATCCAGGTATGTTTCGAGATCTGTTCATGATTAAGTTTATGGTATGTTTGTCTTCATTAAGGTTAGTACAATCTTGATTAACTTTAGACTCGTAGTATCACCTTAATAAAATTATGAATGCAGATATTCATTGATTAGGGTTTTGACACTTATGATTGTACTAATGCTTTGTGGTGTTGTATGAGGTTGATGTTGTCCGCTAACATGAAAGGTGCATCAAGAAAGACAAATCATGTTCTAGTTCAAGATCATATGACCATGGTGACATGAAGACAAAGATTCATCCATTGTCATGGATCACATAGAAGCTCTACTTATGAGGTATGTATACTTTGGTTCTGCAATGCTTAACGTATGAGATATGCAGGTTACTAGCACAAGTCATTGAAGAGAACAAGAAGACATTGCTAGACATAACTAGCAAATATGATAACCAGGTATGTTTTTCCTATATCAAGTTAGAATCCTACCTTGTGTTAGGATCTTATACTGTTGTATGGTTGATAATGATTATTCATGAAGTTAGTAATCAAGGGTTTATGCATATTATGTCTCTTACATTGATTGATGATATGACTAACCAGAAAAGTCTTTTGGTCAAATAAAGAATATGCATGAGTAAAAGAAGTATTCCCTGAAACCTTGAATACTAATGTTTATTATCTGTCTATGAAATGATTTTGACCATACATGTTTAAGATTACTTAGAATCATAATGTTTTTGATAGTATTAAGATTATACTAATGAATGTATGTATGAGATTTCGAGGATAACACAATGATGATACTAGTAAGTATGCATAGTGATCAAGGATGGATATAAGTTCAAAGATAGGTAATCCAGGAAGCAAATATTGAGAGGGAGTCCACCCTACAAACCAAACAAAGATAAGTATTTGAATTGTCATTTCTTGCATATTTGTTTGTTTAAATAATATTGTTCAATGATGTATATGCTTATGTTCCTAGACTCAGGGTGTGTATTATGCATATTAGAATAATTGCATTAATGAACAGTATACTACTAATATGCATGTGATGGGTAAGTCGCCTATGGCACTATACAACATTCCATTGCTACTTATCTAGAATGAAACCTCTTTGCTGACATGTTGGGAGTAGTGCAAACTCTTAACAATGTTCTGGTAGAGATTGGAAGGCATCTAGAAAGTTACGGGATATGGATAAATGTTGTATTGAAGCATTGGCTAAAATAATTGCATGACTGTATGACATATTTCTTTATGTGTAAGAATTTGTTTTGAAAACTATGAGAAGTTTCTAATCATGCAATTTAACTTGTTTTGTAGGAAAGATCGTATACGAGCACCTACAAAAGAAGGACTACAACATTTGTTCCAGCAACAAAGTTATCTATTGAAGAATCTGAAGTTCCCATGATATGGGATACAGTAAAAGGATGCCATGGTCGAGAAGTACCAATCGATCATGTTTGGGATGTGGTCCCAAGACTTGAAGGGAAGTTTGTTGTGACTTCCAAGTGGATCTATAAGATCAAGCAAGCTGTAGATGGTAGCATGGAGAAATACAAAGTGAAGTTTGTAGCTCGTGACTTCTCCCAAAAAGAGGGATTGACTATGAAGAGACTTTTGCACCTGTAGCCAGGTACATTTCCATCATATCAGTACTTGCTCTGGCTGCAGTGATGAAATGGAAGATACACCAGATGGATGTCAAGACAACTTTCTTGAATGGTGTTGTCGAGGAGGAAGTGTATGTGGAGCAGCCACTTGGTTTTGAGACACATGACAGAGAGTCATATATGTGCAAGTTGAAGAAAGCCTTGTATGGCTTGAAGCAAGCTTCTAGGACTTGGTATGGTAGGATAGACAACTTTCTATCCAGTTTGGGATTTACCAAGAGTAAAGCGGATTCCAACCTTTACTACAAGGTTGAGGAAGGCAATCTAGTGATATTACTCTTGTATGTGGATGACCTCTTTGTTATAGGTGATGATAGATTGATTTCCGACACGAAGAGGAAGCTTGCTGCTGAGTTCGAGATGAAGGACTTGGGGATGATGCACTACTTTCTAGGCATGGAGGTGTGGCAGAGTGCAGATGGAATCTTCCTTGGACAAGGGAAGTATGTAGTAGAGATCCTGAAGAGGTTCGGGATGATGGATTGCAAGGCCATGGCCACACCTATGGCATCGAACCTAAAGCTTCTGTGTGATGCTTCATCTGATCCGGTTGATGTCACTGTGTATCGTCAGATGATTGGGTCCTTGATGTACCTGACAAACACTAGACCAGATATTTGCTTTGCGGTGAACACATTGAGCTAGTTCCTGACGGATCCAAGAGGTGTTCACTTGGTTGTTGTAAAGCATATTCTGAGGTACCTGAAGGGTATAATTGATTATGGGCTCAAGTATGATGCGAATCAAAAGTTTAACCTGCAGGGTTATGTTGATTCAGACTGGGCAGGCAGTGCTGCAGATAGGAAGAGCACTTCTGGGTGCTGCTTCAGTATGGGATTAGGTGTGATCTCTTGGTTTAGCAGGAAGCAGTCCTGCATAGCACTGAGTACAGCCGAAGCAGAGTATGTTGCAGCTTGTTCGGCTAGTTGTGAGGCAGTATGGCTCCGAAAGCTACTGTCTGAGAACCCCGTGTTCCACGACAAGTCGAAGCACATTGAGATCAAGTATCACTATATCAGGGATATGGTGCAGAGAGGAGCAGTGAAGCTCATGTATGTTGCGATGGACGAGCAGATAGCCGATGTGTTGACCAAGCCGCTGGCCAGAGTGAAGTTTGAATGCTTCAGAGGGAGACTTGGTGTACTTCAAATCGAGATGAGTCCGGAGACATAGATGCACACGGGCCACTCCGACATGGTGGTAGGTTGGTCCTCCCATGGTCGTTGATGTAAGTGTTGTGCCATTCCGACATGGTGGTAGGTTGGTCCTCCCATGTTCATTGATGTAAGTGCTGTGAGCCTTTCCCAGATGGTCAGAGGAAAGTCCTTCCATGCTGGTGAGTGTAAGTGCTGTGTGTGTGCATCTGGGTTGTGCTCTGTGGACTATGACGATGATCTAAAGATGATGATGTGACAGTATGGTACACAGGTTTTGCAAAGGGATATGATCGGTCCTGAGATGCTCTTGCAGGTTTTGCAGAAGCAGTGTAATAAGTCCTGGGAGATCTTGCAGGTTTTGCAGAGGCAGTGTAATCAGTCCTGAGGTGTACCTACTTGATGTCTTGCTCGCTGAGATGATATGATCAGGCAGATCATGTATGATGATATGTATCAGGTGGATACATTGTATGTATCAGGTAGATACTTGGTATGCATCAGGTGGATGCATTGCATGATCATGGATGACGAGCTTCAGGATGTTGCTCCAGATGATATGCATCAGGATGATGCTATGATGATGATCAGGTTGATCATGTGATGATGTACATCAGGATGATGTATGGTGAGTATCAAGTTGATACTCTGTGGCCGTGGACAGGTTGTGCAAGGGTAGCATGTAATAAGTTTTGGAGATCTGGACAGGATGAAAAAGGCCTCAGATGCTCTTTAGAGATCTTGCTTGGAAAGACACTCTTTTAAGGTTTTGCTAGACCACATGTAATAAGTCTTGGAGATCTAGACAGGATGAAAAAGGCCTCAGATGCTCTTTAGAGATCTTGCTTGGCAAGACACTCTTTTAAGGTTTTGTGGGGACCACATGTAATAAGTCCTGGAGATCTGGACAGGATGAAGAAGGCCTCAGATGCTCTTTAGAGATCTTGCTTGGCAAGACACTCTTTTAAGGTTTTGTGGTAGGGGTCACATGTAATAAGTCCTGGAGATCTGGACAGGATGAAAAAGGCCACATATGCTCTTTAGAGATCTTGCTTGGCAAGACACTCTTTTAAGTTTTTGTGACAGTCACATGTAAAAGATCCTGGGAGATCCGATAGGTTGAGCTGTGTGCTCGTAAAATGCCTGGGATGCTCTTTCGAGGTTTTGTTGACACACGTGATCAGTCCTGAGGATTCCACAGTATGGCCAGTGATGATGAAGACCTATAGGTGGTGGGCCTACATCCAATATGAAAAAGGACTGGCTTTGTAGAACTTCCTATGACGAGTAGATTCAGAGATTGATTGAGATAGCAGCAGCAGTGACAATGATTATGATTCGATGACGATTATCCAGTGACGATGATCCAGAGAAGAAAACTTGTGCTAGAAGACTTGTGTCGAGAAATACCTTCCTAGTTAAGAGGGAGTGTTGATGTATTTGTAACTTCGGAATGTATTTCATATATGTATATTGTATTCGTATAGAGATGTTATTATTCCTCTATACAGAAGTGTTTGTATTCCTATATACCTTCCTAGTTAAGAGGGAGTGTTGATGTATTTGTAACTTCGGAATGTATTTCATATATGTATATTGTATTCGTATAGAGATGTTATTATTCCTCTATACAAAAGCGTTTGTATTCCTATAGAGATGTTATTATTCCTCTATACGGAAGTGTCGTCATTTATATTGTAAGTGTCGTAACTTACACTTGATGGGTTATTAGACCACCTTGATGGGGTCGGTCCTGTATAAGTGATGTGGGTCAAAGGGTTATTAGACCACCCTATTGGGGGTCGGCCCAGTCAGCATTATGTTATGTGGTTAAGTTAAGGACAACCTAGTAAAGGTTATTAGGCAAGTCAAGTCAAGTATAAATAGAGTGCGGGAGGCACTCTATTTGATCATTCACTTTCTCACTCATACACTTATTGGGGAGTGGCACACTAGTGGAGGAGGAGAAGCTGCTGCTAGGAGTATATCTCTTATGCTTGGGTTGTATCATTGCTCTATCTATCTCTGAGGAAGTTGCGGGGTTTTTCACCTTCTTGGTTTTCCCCGGTGAAACTCTGTGTCTCTTGCGTGCTTGCATTATTGTGTCCATGATTGATATGTTGTAGATATGCTGTACATGTTATTCTCTCAGTTAAGATCCTAGATCAGATTGAAATTTCTGAAATACTAATAGATTTAGCATACATTTAACCACTGCTTTCTTTAGGCCTTTATGACCCCTATGGGATTTCACATGTGCTTAGAAGCACAACTAATTGCAGCTTTCATCCGGGGTGTATTTACATTTCAAGTTCACAAGTTTCACAACCCTTCTTTCATTGTGCTAAGAAGCATAGCTTTTTAATTTGCTTTCATGGGCTTTCAAGATATATAGCATTAGTTTCCGTATGTAATGACAATGGTAGAGTTTGCTTCAGGTTTTAGCCAACACAACTTAGGCAACTTAGAGCCGAGGCACAAACTAACAGGGATGCTATCCAAGAAAGAGGCTACAGTGGGGAGGTCCTCCATATCACAGGCTAAGGTGTAAGTCAGGGTGAAAACCAAAAACTTGAAGGCCATGGATGGATGAAGAAAGTGAAAATTGTGCCAAAACTAGCAAGCCAAAAGAGGTGGGAATGATCACATCCAATCTCCTAAGGAGGGTCAGACCGGTGAGTATAACCAAGCACTTCATTTTTTGAGTAAGCTAAACCATATATAGATATCATATTACAACCAAGTCTACATAAATATACCGCCAGATCATGATCACCAAATGCTAAGTCAAGCTACTAAAATGATGTTAAAGAAAAACACATATAACCAATACACAATCATATACCTGCTAGGTCATACCTGTATAAACCAATTGAACCATCTACTGTCACTAGAATACTGCTGTTGAAACTCTGGGCATTGTCTATTGCTCTGTATGGCAAAATATGGCTACTCGGTCATCAAACCCGAGATCATGAGGCTCAGTCATGGCATAAGGCTGTACTGTTTGCATTGAGGCTATATGAATGTATGAGTAATCCTGGGAAAAGTGCTCATCATATCCCGATCTCAAGCATCTGACTGGATCAGAAAATACTGGAATCTGATCTGAAGATATAGTAGCCCTGGCTGCTATAAATGTGATAACATGTCCTATCTAAGAATATTATTCAATTCTTGCTTTGCCAACAAGAGCTAATTGGGGGCATTAAGAGAGGATCTGAAAGAAGGGAGGGGATCCATCAAGATACCAATTTATTGAAGTAAACAAGTGATATAACTTCTCTCTATAAGCATTGCATCATCATTCCATGTTGAATATATTATCAATTTGTTTCGACCATTGGGTTTATTTATGAATTCAAACTATATTTCAATATGAATGTTGAAGCCATCTTTAGATTTCTCTCTTTTTAGAGTGAGGAATCTTAGTGATTCTCGGGGATTATTATCCCCATCTTTCTCTTTCCTCTTTCAAGGATCTCGACTTTAAAGGTCTTGGGATGCGTTGGTTTTTAGAGGCCTCCAAGTTAGTCCCCTTTCATGTATTGTAGATGCTCCAGGTCACCTCTTGCAATCAAAACAAGACTTGGACCAACTAATTAGGGAGGATATCTATAGATAGTACATTATGATCACTTGGGTCACACTATTGAGGGTCTTGATCCCAAGATGGATTTTTATTCCTAGCACTTCATGTAGTTCAAACTTGAGAAACTACCTTATTGTCCAACCTGTGTATTCATGCAACATGCGATGCATGATGTTATGATCTCCCTTGGATAGTTCCAGGTTGTCTCTCATCAACATTGGGTTAGTTTAGATCACAAATTCCTCGCCTTGATTGGACTCGCCAACTTTGCCATCTTTAGCAGATTGAGTAGGAGGAACACCATATCTTTGGATCCCCTATTTATTATGAGATCAAAGGGAGGTTTTATTGCCTTTGTTGGCACTCTAGTGGTTCCCTTGCCACATTCTTCAATTACCTAGACCAAAGACCCCTCATTATTTTCATGTCGGAGATATCTAGACATAGATTATAGTGCCTCTATGGACCTCCTTGGCATGATCCCATTAGGAGGATTACATCTTTCTTCTTGGTTGTCCCATCATCTCATGCTAGCAAGTGGTAGGTGGAGGTCCAAAGCCCCTATAGATATCATATTAGTGAGGCATGGAATTTCTTTGCAAACCCTTGTGGATGGGTCGATCAACTTCCTTGAGGTTCTTGTGGTGCTCTTCTTCCAAACCCCAAAACAAACATTGTCAGTCCAACAAACATATCAACTTTAGGAGGCCTTGGAGTTGGACTCCCTCCATGTAGGCGACTATTATTCACCATGCTTGATCAATCAACCAATCCTTCATTTAGGGATTCTTCCTGCTGGCCTTGGTTGTTAAGAGTGATGGACCTGTTCGTTTTAGGGCTTCTTTCATGATTCCTCCCGGGATTACATAGGTAGGCCATGGCCCTAGATTCTCTCTAGAAAACATTATTCGATAGTGCATCCGTTTCTTTGTGGCCTTGAGTCCAATTGATGACTTGATGGAGGGACCTTCTTTTGTCCCTCTTTTGGTCTATGCTTTTGCTTTTTCGAATTCCAGCACGCCTTGACAC